>CM067542.1:4800000-6242500 GCA_034509755.1 Anisodus tanguticus | reverse complement strand
AAAAAAAATTGGTTAATTTTGTGAAAGATGAGATTTTTATGTTAAATTTTGTGAAAGATGAGATTTTTATGTGAGTGTTGACTTAACTAGAGGACCTGAAAAAGAGGGGATTGGATATAGAAGATTCAAATAGCATACTCCAAGTAATTTGGCATTGAGGTGTACTTGATTGATGGACTGAATGTGAAAGTTTCATTCTTTGGAAGCTGCTTAAGAGAATACATGTTACATGGTCCATTTTGAAACCCGGAGCCTAGTATAAACTGGTATTTAAGTACATGTATTTATCTTATTTGGAATATGTTTGTTGATTTAACTCAAAATTCCTATATTAGTGGATAACCTTGTCGTTTACTTCGCTATCTTTTTAGAGGTTTTTGCATATTGCATCATGTTTGTTGACGAATCAGGTTTTGGAACTTTGAATTTATATAGGGGATTAAGCTTTGGTTGTGCCATGGAGACACACATTGATTTCGTGCAATGGCTTGAAACTGATGTGTCTCTGAACATTATGATGTGTTTGAATGATCCAGCTGATTTGGTCCGTGCTGGTTCTGTTTCGCGCCTTTGGCGCCAATTTGGTAAGCTAATAAAGTCTTCCTTCTTCCTTAAAAGCAGTCCATTACCGTTGTTTAGTATGTGAGACTGCATTGGCATTCTTTTTTTTTTTCTTATCATTATATTACATCATATGTCGTTTTGCTAAGTTTCACAAACCACAAGAGTTACCCTTATTTCCATTATAAGACTCTTCTACTCTTGTTTCATATACTTGGTATGCTTCATCCCGTTACATCATGTGATTACTGTGCCTAAAGACTCATAACTACTTTATTGGCATCTAGAATTATTTAAGCAACGAGGCTCCTCGTTTTGAATATGCCTTGAACAATTATCCGGAAAGAGTATATAATTAATGAAGTCTCGGAAGGATGAAACGAGAGACGGATCCTTTAAAGAGTACAGCGCACCGAATCATAATCAAATTGAGTTTCAACAATAAAGGTTAAACTTTGACCAAATTAATTGATATTTTTTGTTTCTATCCGGCGTTTTGTGATTACAGGACATGCGTGAGAAGTCCAGTGAGGCGGCCTGTTGGTGATTCGCCAAATTACTTGCATCGGATGCATAGAGAACACATTTTTTATTATTTCACTGAATTTGATAAAAAAAAAAAAAGAAACTATCCTTCCTTGCCCTCTGGAAAAAGTTAAAAACAAAAAAAAAGAAAAAAAAAAGTAGAGAAGGAAGTTGACTGAAAGAATTTTTAAAAATACTTTATCATGATTATAAGAAATGCACGGGGCGGTCAAATGAGGCAGCCTGTCGGATAATTTGCTAAGTTACTTGAGTCCGAATGTATAGGGAGCACATCGTTTATTATTTCACTGAATTTGATGAATTAATGGATGTGAGCCGTCTCCGTCCATAAGTAGTTGAATGCCTGCATATTTGTAGAATGATTAGTGACCAACTCTAATCGTCAAGTGAAATTCAGTTTAAAATGTGGTTAGCTTTCGTTTTTTTGGGAAAATGATACTGAGTGCTTGGATTTGGTTTTAGGACAATTTGTTATGTGGTTGTTTTGTAAATATTTGGGAGAACTTTCAGTAAAGCTCTAACACATTTTTGAAGCTTTCATATGGTGAACTAAATCCAACCCGACTATACATCTTTGGTGCTATGAAATGTATCCTTAAATAATTTCGTTGGATGAAGGAAATAGACATTCCACGATTTAAAAAAAAAATTGGGGACAAAGTGCATTTTTCAATAACTGAAAGGGTAGGTTCAGCTTTTGGGCATGCCTGGGACCATTGTTCGTCCCAAAACACTGAAAAGAAACATTAGTTTTCTTTTTATAATAAACAACAACAAATGATTTGGCTTTGAATACAAACATCACCGCTAGTATAGTTTATATTTGTATAGTCATGACTATCTGGAAGTAAATCTAGTAATGTGATACCATACTTGGCCAGTAGTCTTTGTTTGCTTATCCTCGAATATAGTACCTGAACTATCTAGTTGAGTGGAGCTTGCCCAGTTGCATGTCGTAAAGTAGTTAATTAATTGGTTGTATTTCTTGAACTCTTTTAATAAGTTACTATTTTGAAAATCATATTTTTCCTCTGTGAGTAGCGTGCAATGCTATTAAGTTATTTTGGTGTTGGCACTGTACTCTGCACTGCCGTGATCCGACTTTGCTACCTTTTTGGCTTGACAATGTGTCATCAATTTCTAAGAACGTTACAATCTCTTTCGTAAGAAATTGGCTACATTAAGCCTTTCTTTGAGAAATCTTGGCATGCCAGTTTTTATCATTGAAGGTTTATTACCATTTTGAAGAACAAACAGGTTGATGATTTACTTTATTTGCAGTGGTTACCAACGGACTCTCTAAGCAACTCTGTGTGGGAAGGTTTCAGCAGCTTTCTAGGATTGCCCGTATAACAGAACTAGATTTGAGTGCAGCAGAAGCAAAAGATGCTGGGTCTAGCAATTCCGAGTGGGAGACTCTAGAAAGAGACCATGAAGTTTATGCTTCTCTACTTCAAGCTATTGAAACATCAAAGTCATGTCGAAGCGATTGCATAGGCTATGCAGTCAGTGCTTCAAGTACGGACAATTATCCAGATGAAAGTATTGTCAATACTTTAATTCCAATGGACATATATCTAAATAGACCTTCATACTGGTCAAGTAAAGGACATAGTGATCCCAATGCCCCTGAGACACTAATTTACAAATTGAAAGCTGATCTATGTGTGATTACCGAAGTTTATATGCAACCTTTCGAAGGTGATTGTTAAGCTTCCTTTCAGTCTCTCCCATCACCATCCTGGGCTTTATTTGGTGCTCTTGACTAATACATAATTTTTCCAATTCAGCTTATTTCCAGCCCGGCAAGCCCATATATTCTGCAAAATTTGTTCGATTTCGATTAGGGTTCCCCAAATCCTCGAGAGATGAGAGTGAACTCCTGAAAATGCCCCAGCAACAGCCTGCTGATGACAAGTTTATATGGACATATACTTCTGAAGAATTCCCTATGACACAGGTCTTGTTTTTTTTTTAAACTTTCTTTAGTTTTTCCCTGAAAAAGATAATCTTATTTACTCAGTTGTCTATGTTTTTGGTGGAGTAGTTTCCTGATGGTGGGAGTAAGTCGTAGTCTTTGTTCTGTTTAAGTCCTGTTGCAAGTAAAAACTCAATTTTTTTCTCCAAGTCCTTGAAAGGGGTGTCATAGACTAATTTTCATGAGAAGGAGAATTAACAGATCAAACTTTAATGGCCAGGCAAAATGCTTTCAGCGGTTCAACCTACCTGAACCTGTGCTTTGCATTGGTGGATATATGCAGATTCAACTTTTGGAAAGAGTTCAGAGACAAGAAATGGACGACTTGTTTTACATATGGTTTGTGTTCATCTTTTCTCTCTTTGATTGAAAGGTCTACTTAGTACTTGCTGCTCTATCTATCAGCAAGTTGTAGTAGACTTGCATGCTAATAAATCTCTTGATGCCTATAGTTACTAATTCATCAGAGGAAAAAGATGAAACTGATATTTTGCTTTTCAATTGCACAAATGTATTGAAATAATTGCTTTTAGGAAGGTAAGGTTTAGTTTTATTCATACTGTAGCAGCAAAATAGTGCTTCTTTACATCATGTACATGGGCTTCACTAAAGTATCATTAGTAGCTTCTTAGGAATTGATAAACTCATCAATGCATCTGTATTTTATAGTATTCACTGGTAAGTTCTACACTAAAAATATTGTGAACAAGAAGATTTTAACGAGTGCATTGATATTCTTGTCTTTTAAGGATTTGGTTCCCTTCTCTTCCTAGCCCACATGATACACAAAGGAATTGTGTGTCAAATGTCTTGTGGTTCCTTCTCCATTTTCCTCACTTTCTAATCTAACCCTAAGAGCACTGCAGAATTAATCTGACCATATTGATGAGGTTTCATTATTGCAACTCAAGCTTTACAGATTTGGGGAGGATCTTCCTTGAAAAATATTTTTGGTGAAATCATATTATAATTTCTTAATCACAAGCCTTCTGGAGGTCAATATGGGAATTGAAGGCTCCCAAGAACTTGTCACTCTTCAGATGGTGTTAGGTTGAAATACTTGATAATTCTATAGTAAGGTGTGTTTGGTATGGAGGAAAACATTATGTTTTCCTATTTTCCTATGTTTGGTTAGTCAAAATGTTTTCCAAAACATCTTCTCTAGGAAAGCAAGTTCCTTACTATATAATTTCTTTTTTGATGAAGCTTACTATATAATTTTTAGTAATCGCCAGTGTTCTTTTATTTCATTTGTTTCTTTGGTATTAACCGGAAATACTATTTCTAATAGATGGATTATTTTTGGTATGCCAAGTAGGTACTTGTACTGTATTTACCTTTTCTGCTTGGTGTAGCAATGCAATTATTTGACTTATCAAATAGTTAGTGTACTGACAGGAAAAAACCACATTGTAGATGTTCTATAAGAAGGTTAGTTGATTATAATCATATATGTGATTTTGACGATATTTCATTCTATGTGCAGTGTTAGTCACGTGAGAGTTGTAGGGCGACCTCTTGGCCCTGCATTCGATGTAGAGGTCCTAGACCCGTCTCAAGAATTTGTATTGAAGTACAATCGAGATGTTTTGGGATGCATGTTGCAAAGCTTGTCTAATGGAGGTCATCAAGACTCAAATATGCCTCCGACACTATCAGAGGAACTAGTGGTTGATGCAGGCATTGTGGAGTATTTTTTACAGAACCACCAGCCCGGTATCGAACTCATGGGATGGGATGATGATGATGGTGACGACGATGAAATGGATGAAGTGGGAATTTTGTAATTTAACATCACGATTTTGTTTTCTTTACAAGTGATCGATGCATGTCCACTTTATCAAGTAGTTTTGCAGCACTTCTTTGTATACTTTAAAAGTTTTAGAGCTGCATAACCCTTGTAGATGAAACTGTATGATTTGTTGTAGATGCTTGTACTTTGCTTTTACATATTTTTCAATAACAAAGTCAAACATATAGTTCAGAGTAGAATGGAAGGTCAACTTATTAATCAGTAAAGAGTTGCACTCCTGTGCATGCAAATGACATTCTTCATTTGTGGGTTTGAACTTTTTGTAAAGGATATCACTCCTCTTTAGGTCCTCTATATTTTTTTTTCTTCCTGTTTTTGGTTTGTTTCCTGTTTTCATCATTACAATATCTGACCTCTCCACTATAAGAGAGTTCAAGCACTAGGTTTAGCGCATCATTCAAATGTACTACACTACTATATTACTGCTACTACTACATAATATTAGGGGTGTCCAACAGGGCGGGGCAGGTCCCGGCGGGGCAGGTCCCGGCGGGACGGGAAAGTGTCGGGACCGGCGGGCCCCACATCCCGCCGGAAAGGGTACCGGTCATGGTGGGACGGGTCGGGGCGGAGTCGGGTTTTAGTTTTTTTTTTTTGCCACTTAATTTTTAAAAATAATATATATAAACAGTTCAATAATTGAACAAGATAGTGTAATAAAAACATTCAAAGCTATTTTTGTACCTCTTATATTATTTATAGAAATATAATTTTTTTTGTAATACAATTTCAAAATTGCAACTTTGTTGTGTTGTTCAAAAGTTGCAAATCACATAGTAAAATTGCAATTAAAAAAATTACATATGCAATCATACTTTTTCGAATTTCCTCACAATGTCTTGAAGATTTTCTGTTGGAATTGGAATTTGTTGGTCAAATTGTTCGATGTCGCTTCATGTTCTATCGGACAAGATTTCGTTGTAGTTGTAGTCTTCTTCTTCGTTGATCTCCGGTTGACCGCACTTTCTACGCTCCACTCGAATCCAATCTCTGAATATAACTGCAATCTCCAATGTGTCTCCCGCCAATAAATGTATGTGCTCTCCTATTTGAAATCTTCCAACAGAAAAAACGTTTTCAGACGCTGTTGATGACGCTTGAATATTCAACACATCTCGAGCCATCTTTGCTAGTGTCAGAAATGTCTTTTCATTCGGCCTCCAGTATTTCAGCAAGTCTTCATGTCCTTCATCATTGACAATTAATTCGTACGATACAACACGCTGCAAAACATAAACATCAAATTCGCTAACTTGTGAAGAAGTTGAACCACTAAACATTTTATTTCTATGACCTTGAATACTAGCAGCAGAAACTGCATATTTTTTATAAAGTTGCAACGAAGTAGTAGAAGATGAAGAAAACAAAAAGGTAGGTTTATGGTGAGCACATGTATGACAGAAGAGGGAGCTGGAGGAGAAGCACTACGAAGAACAAGAAGTTCTGAAGTTTAAGGATGAATTTCTACCAGGTGATGTCGAAGCGGAATTCATAAATAAGTTTAAGAATCTGAAACAAGGTTTTTCCAAAATTCTTGGAGTCCTACGCTACGACATTATCACAGAAAGAAAACATGGCTAGTAGATAACTATTTTGGTATAGAAGCCGGTTGATTATTTGCACTTTGTTGTTGGTAATACATATATACTTGTTTGCATTCAGTGTGTATGCTAGACAGAACTTCTTCTTTAGTTGGTTGGTTGGTTCTTCAGTTGGGTCTGTTGAAAGTACTTCCATACAATCATAAATCGTTTCTACAAGTGTTTTACAACCGTCTACTTTAATAGTCGGATTTAATACAACACCAATAATATAAATAGAGGAAATAGAAAAAAAAATTATAAACGTTTTTTAATAGATGGAGTGTAAGATGGTTTTTCCATATATTCATTAAGTAACAAAATATTAGAGCTATATAAAATAATATATTTAAAATAATAGGATAATAAATACGAAAAAAATTCTTTAGTAGCTTGAAAAAATTCTCTAGAAATCCATTAAGTTCTAAAAGAAAATTTCAATCATTATCTACAAGCATATCCCTTGAATTTTTATTATGGGCTTTAAATAATAAAGTTATAGGTTGCCTATAATCGTAAGCAACAAATAGTTGCTCATATAGAGAATTTCACCTAGTCGAAACTTCTTCTGGAATTTTTCTATATGGTAATCCACAATCATGACATGTTACCGTTAAATAATCATTACCGTTAGTACTACAGCCTATATCAGAAGTGATAGCAACTTTGCCATTAAAATGATACAATGTATAACGTAAATATTGTTGATATGCACTTGCAAATTTAAAAACATCTTTTATAACAGTTGATCTAGGAAAGCCATTAAAAGCAGGATTATATGTTTCTTGAATGTAATGAATAAAATCAGGAGATGAAGAAAATGAAAAGGGCAAACCCTCCACCGCAACTAATTTTATCATATTTTCCCTTTCTTTGTTTTTATCATATTTAGGATAAAAAATTCCCCCCACTGTCGAGTTAATTTGACCATGTACTTGGTCGGGGACACTATGTGAATCTTGTCCCGACTCAGATGGCATTGTCACACCCGATTTTTTAGCATGAAATTGATTCCACCTAGATGTGTGATCGCATTGTACATGTCTCAATAAACCTTCCGTCCCACCTTGACCTTTTTCGATTTTAAATTTATAAACATTTTTACATCTAGCTAGTTGATTCTCTTGGTTCCTAAAAAAATCTCGTGCAACTGATTTCAATTTTCGTTGTGTGGGCCTCGACTCATACTAGGGGGAATATGAAGCATTCCAGTTTCAGTTTGAGGCTGAGACTCAGTCTGAGCCTGAGGTTGAAGTGCACTAGTGGGTGTGTCATCTAGATTATAGTCTAAATTAAAGTCTGGTTCATCTACCTCATCATCTAATGGTATATTATTAAAAAAAACAGTTTCATCTATATGAGTGAAATCAATGAAATCATCGGGACTAGGAATAAGATTACTAGAAGAAGTATTCTTACCCTTGTTAACTCTACTAGAAGAAACACCCTTACCCTTAATCATACGTCAAAGACGTTCCATTATAATTATGCAAATAAATAATTAAAATAAATGAAATTAAGTGCGATAATTAAAATTAAGTAACAATAATAATTTAAAGAAGGAACGAAGGTACCAAATGCCGACGTAACGTTGACGTGTAATCGAAGTTGAAAATTGAAACTTTGCTCGATGGATGATCCTCAAGCTAGTTGCCAACTTCACTCCCAATTTTTTTAACTTTGATATAAATGAGCAAAAAAATATAATATTTAGTAGGCAATGTAGAATTGTAGAGAGATAAATTGAGAGATCGTAGGAAAATTTGTGAGAAAAATGAGGTATTTATAGTTGAGAAATAGGGTTAAAGTATAAATATATTAACTTAGGAGTTAAAAATAAATATTAAGGGGTAGGGGGTTTATGGGGTAGGGGGGACAAAAATGACCGTTATAGCCGTTGCACAACGGCCAAAATCGAAATTTAGTCGTTGTTGCCACGGTTATTTTTGCAAAGGGGAAGGGGGGCTGGTGGGGCGAGACGAGGTCGGGTTGGGGCGGGACGATCCCATGCCCCGTCTCGAGTTCGAACCCCGACACCAATAAATTTTTTTTTTAGGGGATCAGGCCGGGTAGCGGGCCGGGTCGTGATCGGACCGACCCGGCCCACCGGACAACGCTACATAATATAGTGATTGGCCTACCCTTAAGAACATTTTTTGTTTTTAGGTACTCTTTATCTAAATTATGCTAGTTGATTTCATGTTTTATCTCGTATAATATACTGCAATGCAATACATAGATTCGCTGTGGGTATTAGTGATACAAAATATCATAGGATGAACCAAATACCGAGGTAGATAATCAGAGTTTTATAACAGAAAACCAAACAATTTTATTAGGTATGCATAAATTAGGTTGGTAATGAAGAATTCAATACTTAGGGTGTGCTTGGTATGAAGAAAAACATTATTTTTTTGAAAAATATTTTTCAAAATTTTCATGATTGTTTTGTCAGGAAAATGACTCCCAACCCTCGCCCCTTGATCATCATTCATCCCACTCCGAATCAGTAGAGATCCAGAAATTTGACAAGGATGTTTGAATTTCGAAGAAATAATATGTAAATATATGTTAAGGATGTTCAATATGTAATATATATCTATAATACGTAATAATTGAAAAAAATATTTTCCTTCAAGCAAAACACAAAAAAAATTACTTACATTTTTCTAGTCGCCTTTGTATCAGATTGTTTGGTTTTGAGTAGACTGTAGACCCGCCCATCTCTAAGGTTAGCTTTTCTCTCCGTCTGGGTTTTGCCTGTTAAAAGTAAAAAAAAAAAAACTACTCTGTTAGTTTTCACCTACACTCATTCTTATACTCTATTTGCTAATATTTCCTTTTACTCAAGTTACTGTGTTAGTTTTCATCTACATTTTAATGTTACCAAGTAAAGGAATTTCCCTATACTCAAATATTTGTCAGTTTATTGTTTCTTTTAATTTCTGCTGTCTTATAATGTTACTACGGCTGCCTCAGTATAGTCGATAAATATGACCTTGCATAATATTTTGGCTAATGTTTTAAAGTTTTGATTTTTGGATGATCTTATTTTAAAACAGAACAAGGGCCTGTTTGGCCATGAAAATTGTGAAATTTGAAAACTTTAGTTTTTGTTTTCAAAGTGAAAAATTGTATTCGGAAATTGGAGTTATGTTTGGCCATGAATACAAATTGAAATTGTTTTGAGTTTTTGTGAGTGATTTAAAGCAAAAAAAAAAAGTGAAAATAACTTTTTGTTTTTTTCAAATTTCAACCAAACATGATTTTACTTTTTCATGGCCAAACACCACTAAAAGAAACTAATGGTTCCTCCTGGGCAGCTTCTTGGAAAACTTCCAATAACTTGTGGAATTGTCTGCTAATTGATTTGTTTATTTCCCATTTGAGCAATTTTCTGCTGTGCTGCTGATTTGGTATGTATAAATAGCCAGATACAGAGACTTTTGGCAAATCAGTGGACCTCAGGTTAATAAGAAGAGCTAAACTTCAGTTCGTGATATTGCCTATATGGATCCTTTGTTTCTAGTTTGTTGTTCTGGCCTTAGCTAAATCTTCACTGATTCATAGAAATTGCAAGTCTTTTTAGACAATTTTTTTCCATATGAATTTAAGTCTACTTCGTCACATATAATCATCATAGTGTTGCACCTACTCACCAATGCATTTGCATGTCTATGTAGGACATGGTTAAAAGTTAAAACTATATCCGACAATCATTTATCATCTATGTGTGCTACTTGATGTGATCAATTATACACTTGTCTAACATTATATGACTGCAATTCTATCTTAATATCAATATTTTTAAGACACTCTTCTTGTGGATATCTTAATCCAAAAGGTAAAAAGTCCCTTGCTTTACTACTCTCTGCTGGTCTTTGTGTATAATTAGCCTTCATTCTTTTATTGAATTTTTCGGGTGAACTCCAGATGTGTAGGTTATTCTTGGTAGCATGCTAATTTTTCCTGCCTCATTTTTGCTTTCTCGTTTCATTAGTTAGATGGTTTTCCAGATTTTTCTTGTTTTTGAATTGGAAAATTGGTTAATGTTATGAAGGATGAGATTTTCTTGTGTGTTTTGACTTGATGCGGGACTTTCATTCCTTGAAAGCAGCTTAAGAGAAGTCATACCCGCAAGCACAAAACATATACTTAATTCCTTCTCTATCTTCTTCAAAATAAATATTTTTACTTATTGCATGAATTATGATGATTCAGGATTTGGAACTGAGTAATTTTGCTTTGGTATGGAGACATGTGTTGCATTTGTGCAATGGCTTCTGATGCGTTTGAATGATCCAGCTGACGTGGTCCGTGCTGCCTCTGTTTCACGCCTTTGGCTCCAATTTGGTGAGTCGTTCAAGCCTTCAGTTTTTTCTTTAAAGCAGTTATTGCCTTGTTTAGTACTCTTATTTAGGCAGTGAGTCTGAAAAACTTTTCTTTTTTTCATCTCATCATAGTACGACACTCTTAACGATACTATGTTTCACAAATGATAAGTCATAGATTGCATTTTCCTATTTCCATTCTCTTCTGGTCTTTTTCCTATGCTTGCTATATTTAAAGTGCCTAAAAGCTCATAGTTGCTCTATCTTTGTATTCTTCATTGTTGTAGATACTTAAGTAAAGAGCCTTTCTGCATTAATAACATTTTCTTTGTTTGCATCTACATCTACTCTGAGCATTGACACTAAATCCACAATTTGAATATGCCTTGAATGGATACAGATAAGTGGAGCCTCGGAAAGAGGAAGGAGAATCCTCTTAAGGGTACAGTCAACCCAATCATAATCAAATTTCTGTGTTTTGTTCTCGAAATACCATGTGCAAAATAATTGATGCATGGGACAAAGAACACTGTATATGAGAATCTCTTGAGGTTAAAAATGTCAGGTTAGAGCTTGACCAAATTACCTGGTCCATTTTATTTATTCTGATATCGACAAATATGATGTCAAGTACAATTTTACTGAAGTTGAAATACTGTAATATGTTTCCAACCTTGGCTGTGAAGAACCTCTATTGTACCTCTGTATCTTGTGTCCCTATTTCTCTTTTATATTTTAGAAACTTCACATGGATCTTCTAATTTTTTTCCCACAAATTCCTGATTTTTAATGACTTGATGCCTAAGTGGCTAAGTTAGGAAATAATTGAGCTAGATATTACATAAACACCAAATTAATCAGTCCTTGAACTTCAATGTTGTTTCTTTTCGCGGTTATAGTATCAACAAGGCTTTCAGATAAAAAAACGGTTTGGTTTGTCTTTTCGGGGTTCTTTTTTGGAGAGACATTGTGAGTGTTGGATTGGGTTCTAGGAGAATTAGTTTTAGGGTTGCTTTACGAGGAGTGGTTTTGGGGGAGAAGTGGAGAACTATCTCTAGAGGTCTAAAACATTTTCAAACTTTCATATAGTGAAATGAATAGAATTTAAACCGAAGAACATGTTTTTTAATCAAAAATCCTTTTTTTGGTTGAAGGAAAAATATTGTTTCAGGAAGAGAAAAAATGAAAAGAATTTTTTGGGGACAATGCGATTCTGCAAAAGCTGAAAGGGTAACCCTGCTTGAGGCCCCATTGTTTCCATCTAAAAATATTTATAGCTTCCAGTTATCTAGAGAAAACATTGATTTGTTTGCTTCGAAAACAAAAACAATTGATTTTGCTTTGAGAACAAACACTATCGTTTTCTGGATTGCTAGATTGATGATTCTATCGATTAGTATGATCTAGTTGTGTGATAGCACAATTGGTCTTTTTGCTTGTCATCAAATATCACCTGATCTATCCTGTTGAGTGTAGCTTGCCCAGTTGCATGTTGTAAATTTGCCTTTGAGTTTGTATCCAGTAATTTATTAATTAATTGGTACTAGTTTTTTTAAGCTCTTTTTGATAAATTACTAATTGAAGGGGAGCCTTGGAGTAACTGGTAAAGTTGCTGTGCCATGTAATCAGGAGGTCATGAGTTCAAGTCGTGGAAACAGACTCTTGCAGAAATGTGAGATAAGGCTGCGTACAATAGACCCTTGTGGTCCGGCCCCTCCCCAGACCCGCGCATAGCGGGAGCTTAGTGCACCGGGCTGCCCTTTTTTTTTTACTAATTGGAGACAGTACACTACATATCATATTTTTCTTCCGTGACTGGTGTGCAATCTAACTAATTTATTTTGAAATTGGAAACTTAGTGACTGTACCTTGGACTGTCAGCATTCCAATTTCATCACTTCTTCTGGCTTTACAATGTGGCATCAATTTCTTATAATTTCTTTCATACTGAAAATTGATGCTATATTAAGCATCTACTTCAAGAAATCTAGGGATGCCATTTTTCACTCCTTGAAGGTTTTATTATTATTTGGGAGAACAAATGGATTGAAGGTCTACCTATTTTTTTGCAGTGGCTACTAATGGAATTTCCAAGCAACTGTGTCTGAGAAAGTATCCGCAGCTTTCTAGAATTGCACGTATAACAGAACCAGATTCGAGAGTAGCAGAAAGAAAAGATGTCGAGCCTAGCAACTCCAGTTGGGAGACTCAAAAAGAGACCATAATGTTTATGCTTCTCTACTTCAAGCTATTGAAATATCAAACTCATTTCATTGCATAGCTAATGCAGTTTGCGCTTCAAGTACAGACCATAATCCAGTTGAAAGTATTGGGCATACTCTACTCCCAAGAGACAGATATCAAAATTTAGCTTCATACTGGTCAAGTATAGGGCACAGTGATCCCAATGCTCCCGAGAAGCTAATGTACAAATTGAAAGCTGATCTTTGTGTCATCACTGAAATAAATATACAACCTTTTGAAGGTATTGTTCAGGTTCTTTCAATTTCTCTTATCATCACCTTGGGCACTAATGTCCTCTTGACTATTCCCAATGAGACTTCCAAAGTTTTTTGTTGTTGCACTTTTGCTAATATGCAAACGTTTCCAAATCAGTTTATTTCCATCCAGGCAAGCCCATATGCTCTGCAAAATCTGTTCGATTTCAATTAGGACACCCCAAATCCTCCAGAGATAAAAGTGATCAGCAACGACCTGCTGATGACAAGTTTATATGGACGTATATCTCGGAAGAATTCCCTATGAGACAGGTGCAATATAAACCTTACTTTTTCCCAACACAGACAATCTTATTTACTAAATTGTCTTCTTTTTTCCTGGTGGAGGCACTAAGCTTTATTCTGATTAAGGCGTAAAGTCTTGTCCTAAGTAGGTGGAATAGTTCTCCACTGAGGGGGAGCACTAGTAGGCCTTATTCTGGACAAGGCTTCTAACTCTTGTTATAAGTAAACGTATACTAGGTTAAACATCAGACCTTCCAAAGGAGTGTCATAGAGAATTGACAAATCGAACTTGATGACCAGGAGAACCGCTTGCAGCGGTTCAAGCTACCAGAACCGGTGCTTTGCATTGGTAGATATCTGCAGATTGAACTGTTGAGAAGAGCTCAGAGATGTGATATTGACAACTTGTTTTACATATGCTTAGAGTTCAACACTTTCCCCGTCTTAATTGGAAGTTCTGTTCCGTATTTATTGGTCTATTCAGCAGCGAGATTTTGTAGCTGTCTTCTCTGTGTACTACTGATAAGGCTTGAGATACCTCGAGTAACTAATTTCATCTGCCAAAGAATTGAAACCCATACTTTCTCTTCGAAACATATATTTCTAACTCAAGAAATGAGGACTAAATTTATAAAATAGGACAATTTTGAAAGAACTAGAGAACAATGTTAACTTAACTGGATATTCAACCAACTATACTAACCTATCGTTCTATACTAAAAACGTTCCGTTTTCCAGTCCATTCCTAATCTAACTCCATATTTATCATTCACCAACTTTCTTTTAGACAAAAGACTTACTTTTTGGTTTATATTATGCATTCTTGTGTGGCATTGTGGAGGAATGTGGTTTTTTTTCCATTGGTGACAATCAATATTCACTACCTTCCCAGTTTATTTACAAACCAAAATACTGAATTAAGAGAACTTTCCAATTAGGAAACATGAAGCATCTAGGAGCCTGGTCATCACTCCAAGGTACTAAATCTTATGATTAACACCGGAAAGCAAATATTTGGTCTCCTACTAGCATTTAAGATTGCAAAAAGCAGAAAAAGGAAACAAAAAGGAGGAAACAGAGGGTACTTGTTTTCACTGGAAACTAAGATTATATATGATATAATATCAAATGTAAGTGCTTGCTCCTTTCGTATGTGATCTGAAAACAGTTGATTCATATGTGCAGCATTAACTATGTGGAAGTTAGAGGGCGGCCACTCAGTCCTGCCTTTGGCGTACACAACGTCCAACCGTCTGGAGACTTTGTGCTCAAGTTCTTTAACTGGTTGCACCCTTTTAGACAGTTATTTTGGAGATAACCCTCTTTTTATTTTGTTACAACTTATGAATCTTTTAGACTATGGTTTAAAAGATCTCTTTTGAGCAAACTGAAAATCGTATGTGAAAATGTTAGACAGTGGTCTACAATGTTGTAAGTTATTCAAACGTTAGACGACAATCTAATATTTTGTTGGTAAGATTGAGAAACATATGAACAGATACTAGAACTGAGTCTAATGTATATTTTTATAAGGGATGTATTTGCATGACTTCTAAAAATAGGGATAAAATCTAAGTGATGAACTGAAAAAGGGTCATTTGTGTAAGTCGCCTGTACAAAGAGAGTCTTAATCCATGTTGCAAAGCTTGTCTAATGGAATTCATTCAAATGTACCTCCAATTAACTGTTGAAGTACTGCTTGGACGAGATGATCCTGCTTGTGTATTTTTCTTTCTTACATAGTTAAAACCTAATCGTTCAAGTGGAACGCAAGATGAAACACATTTCAAGAAATAATTAGTTTCTCACTGAAAGTTCATCGAGTAGCACAAATTTCTACTTTCATTAATCTCCAATTCAGGGACACAGGTTAGCCAAGCGCCATTTTAAAAAACAAAATCATTAGTGGATTTTAACTTTCTTTTAGAAAAAGATAATCACTCCTCTTTTAGGTTCTACTAAGATCCATGGAATCAATACACTTCTCTCAAGATATAGTTTTCTTATTTTTATTAATACAATACAAATCATGTCAACTTATGGCATTCAGCCTCTTCTATTGTAATACAAATCTAGGTCACTATCTGAGAAATCCTCACTAGTCCTTACCACTAAAGACACTTGGATTTACTGTACTATGATCTGGAGATCTTCTTGCAGTAAAATATTTGGCCTTGAAATGCAATACCATTCAATTATGTAGTGATCCAAGACACAATATATTATTATTAAAGTTCTGTACCAGAATGAAAGATAGTAAACCAGGTAAAACTTCACAGTAACACGTAAACAAACTGCTGAGACTTCATAAGCAGTATGCATATCATAGATAATTATTCTAGTGATCTTGGGAATTCATCAAAGGATCAGAGCCTTTCACGATGTCTTGGCCTTTGGCGGTGCTGGGAGCAACTGCACAAGGAAAATAAGGCATTAAGGCATCTCAATACACTGACGCTATAAGTTTTATAAGCTTGTGTTCCTTTTGAAAAGACTTCTTGAAGTTAGGTTAATCAAAGGCATCGAAAAATTCTCGTTATTGCATCACACTTTACAACTTTTTCTTCTTTAATTGTCAATCATTTCCACTAGTTGATAGTATCACGTATACCTTAAGTAGACCAGGAAAAGATGAATACATTAAGTGATATGTACCTGATAACATGATATCAAGGAGCTAACAAATCCAAAGGCTCCTGTTACGCGAGGAGTGACTTTCTTAGGTGCCAATTGGAGCAATCCAACAGCAACTACTATATCAATGCCTGCTTTAATAAGGGCTAGAGACCTCTCATTTGACTTCTGAAGCTTACTCTGGTATTGCTCATTCTACAACACAAAATTCACCAAACATCACAAATGTAGAATAATCTTTACAGCGAAATTCCAGTGCTACCAAATAACCATAATGCATGATGCTTGGAATTGGCAAACCTTGTATTTTTCGCTATTCGTGAGTTCCTTCTCCAGCTTTTGCATTGATGCTGAAAGCCTCCCAAGCTCCCCAATCTGGGTAAAAAAAGTGTGAGACAAGCTACTGGCGCAAAAACAAACACTAGGAGCAATGATCAAGCACTAATTTCACATGCCGAATAGTAAGGTGAGAAGTAACCTCCACTAAGGTAGTACAGATCGAAGAACCCATCCAACAAAACAGAGAGATCCTGCCAAGTAACTCGGTGCGTTCTTTGTTCTGTGTAAAACAAAACAAGAAAGTCAGGACATTTTCCTTCATTATCTTATCTCTAGAGAAACGGAACGACTACATAATACAAAAACATTTAGTACCTTGTAAATGCCTGTCCTTCCAAGCCACACAAATTGATCCAGAAACAAGAAAGTTGATAGCAATGCATTTTTTGACTGAAATCACCGGCACTGTTAGACAGGTAACACGAGTAAAAAAGAGATCACAAGAAGAGAGAGTCGGTGTTAACCTTTCCGAGCAAGATGAGTGGAAGTGGGGTTCCTGGGGCACTTGGACTAATAAGTCCATGCAGATCATTGATAAACTGTAGCAGCAAAAGGACACGAGACTCAAAGATATAATAGATAATGGTGAAAATAAATGCTATTGTTATTAGTACTGTTTGATTAATAGAAATGCTCTTAAATGAATATGCCGAAATGCATTGTATTCTAACCTTGAAAAGACGGAATACTTTCCTTGCTAAGCTAGTTGTTTTGTCAACATTTTGCGCAGTGCCAGGCTCTCCATTACTCAGGAATTTTGAACCATATTGTATTGCCCTGCATATCTTGTCCCTTGCCTCTGCCTTGTTTAAGTACAAGACTGCAAGGGCAAGTTCTGCTCTGGCTGCATCTAGGCCACTCATTTTACTCTACAAATACTGCAAAATAAGAAATGCACAAGGTTAATATACTAAGTCAACTGGATATGTGGTAGGAAGACAAGATAAAGCCCTTGATATGCTTTGGCCAATGTTCAGCAGCAAATTGATTACTTCTCTAATAGACAACCTCATTTTATATTTGTTGCAAAGAAACATGACAAACTACAATGAGCTCCTAGAATGTGCCTATGATTCTGGGTGTCTAGACTATTCTAAACATGTTTTTATCCATTGCTTGTAAGTTTCCCTTTCAAAAAGCGATAGAGCGGAGGGGAAAAAGGTCACCAGTTTTGGAGAAAAGTTACTACTCGGGAACGTGACTTGACATCTCAAATACAGGAGAACTAATAAGAGGTTCACAACCAAGATGAACAATCAAATGACTGATAAGTGATAACCAAGGAAGTAATATCAAATGACGATGATTATAAAGGAGAATTACAACGATGCACATCTCAGTTTCGTTCATAATATTCTCATTGTAAGAGAGAAAGAAGCACGTTTTATGAGCCATGCAAACTAAGGTTCTTTCATGTAACTATGCTAGAAGGAGACAACCTTTATAGCAAATGAAACAATGACTACCATCACCAGAGTCTATATTTTGCATATCTTGAGTCTAGAATTCCCCATATGCTTTTCAATCATGATTGTAGTGCCTAAACCAGGATTAGAATACTTAGGGCATAAGTAGTTCCGTATGTCCACCTTTCCTTCCCTTGGAGGAGGAAAGCTTAGAAGAAATTATTATTTTCAGACACACAGAAACGCATGAAACAATGTCGATTTAGATTATGGGGTAGTTATTGAAGAAGGCTGTTCATCGTGGTCTTTTTTATCAACCCGCGCACATTGCATTTGTTCAAAACGATCAGGTTGTGTTTTTTTCTTTCTATTTAACAACTCAATGTGATTTGTGTTTCCCAAGATTTTGTTTTGCAGTTCTGAACTCATTAATTTGTTTCAAAGAGATCAATTACAGTCACTCTCTCGTTCTCTAGACATATGGTCTACCCCAAGCTTCTACGGCTATTTAATTATATCACGTTGATAACCCCTCCCTCACCAACCCAGTTTTTTTCTCCTTATAACAAAAACTTTTACTGGTTTGGCAAAAGCCATCAAACCGCATACTCTTTGCCCCAAATTATCCTAAAGTGATATACCTCCAAGTTCCTATTTCCACATCTTGAATCATTATACATACCAATAGACAAACCCAGATTACATAAACTAAACCAGACAGGATGGCTAAAGAGCAGACTTCCTACACAACCGAAATCCTTGACCTCCTTCCAAATCTAGGTACTTAGAAATTTCACCAGCTCACATGCTTTATCATACAGTTGATACCACTTCAAGTTCCGCTCAATAATGCTCAAGAACAAAGTAAAACTGGATAATCCTAGACTCAACCGTCATGGACTTCAACCAACAAACAAAGAGTTGAAACAAAAGCATTGGACTGCATAAAAGAAAAGGCACATCTTTTGGTTCAGGGACTAATACACATCAAGAAATATGTATGCATTTGACACGAATCACAGAAACACAGAAAGTTAATACAACTACTACAACAAAACAACAACGTAACCCGTGTAGTCCCACAAGTGGGGTGTGGAGAGGATAGTTAAAGGGTAGAGAGGCTGTTTCGGATAGAGCTCGGCTTAAAAGAAACAAAATACAACTGGGACTAATAATTGTAATTAAAAATTCAATCTTTTAGTAGAAAAGAAGTACAACCCAGTAATTAACGATTCATTAGAATCAGAAAGAATAAACTAAAACCCAAGAATTGAGGATTCAATAGAATCAGAAAACTTTTAAACCAAAACTCAGTAATTAAAGATTCAATAGAATAGAACCACAGAATATCCACCAATAAAAGATACTATATGAGTTTGACACATGTTACTTTCAGCAATACAAGAATCCCATAAATTGGGACCAAACAAAATCAATGAAAAGAGAATTCTGATTCAACAAAGGAATAACTTTAGGAATCAAAAACATAAATTTTGATACCTGGGAACAGTCGAAAGCAAGAAATAGGGATGGTGAATTGAAAAAAGAGATATACCCTTAGAAATGTAGAAAGTTGGCTTACGGGGATTTGTGCCACTTCCTTTTGCCTTGAAATTTACAACACCTAAATAAAGATATTATAAAAGGGAAGATCTTTGGTTGTTGATTATAGAATGTGCCGTATTGCTTGGTCCTCTCTTTTTTTCTTCTAAACTTCACTCCAAAATTATGTTTTTTTTACACCTTGTTTGGATGGTCGTCACCTATCGTCTTATAACGTATGTATATATTATATTATTTTAGTGAATATAACGTGTTTGGATGTTTGATTGTTAAACTTAGAAAAATAGGATATGGGGTAAAACTATTATTAAAAGGTATAGTGAAGAATAAAATTAAATTATTAGATAATAACATGAGAAAAGAAAAAAGATAACAATGCGATCACACTAAATTGATGTTAAATAAAATGATTTTTTAATTATTATGTAATGATGTATTTAATAATACAATACATTAAAATTTTAATAACAATCAAAATAAATATAATATTTAACCTAACCGGACAATAGAATATAATAGGTAGCAACCATCCAAACAAACTGTCTTTTTTTCTATACTCAATGCTATTTATTTTATTATTTTCTGTCCCAACTAATAGGATACTTTTTTTTCTAAAAATTCAAACTATATAAATTTTAATTATGTTTTAAAGTATATTTATTCATTGGATTAACATAAAAAAAATTACAATTCAAAATTTATAATTTTGAATATTTATATTTTAATTTTAAAATATTAAATTAATATAATATAATTTAGATTTGAAAATTAATTAAATTAACATAAATTGGAACATAGGGAGAAAGTATTGCATAACATATCATTTGTCAACTTTGTCATGCTGCTGAAATATTTATTATGAGAAAACATGTATGATTACTTTATAAATAAATAACGGTATGAATATTTTTTTACGTTATCAATATTTTATTTTATTTACTAGTGATATGAGTTGGCTTTCTATTTCTAGAAGAGGATTGATGCGGTGCACAGCAAAGATAACTTTATTATTTGCTCCAAAGGTGGAATCTCCCACCCCAGGAGTCCCCACACCCCGATCCGACATGTCTGTAAAAGAGTTAAATCATGGTGACTCAATTGATTTTAAAGGTTAGACCACTAACACGCTGCGCACAAAAGACCCTCCTTTATTTCAAGAAGAAACCCCCACACTGCCGCTGACGGGATTCAATCTTTGGTCAAAGATAACTTTATTATTGTGATAGGCTTAGGGCGTCAGTCAGCTATGGTTTGTTTTTCTCTTGTAGGCTCCATAAGATGCAACTATGCAAGTAAGAATTTTAAAAATAAAAAATCAAATATAAGTACGTGACCTAATAATACGTGTTAAAAATAATGTCATCTGAACTTCATAATTTATCCGTAAAAGAAAAGAGTTATCCATTGCATAACAATTTATTCTAGCGGGTTGATAATTAAATATATAACTCATTAATTCTGATAGTCATAAATACTTCCTTTGTTCTAAAATATTTATCATATCTTTTATTTACACGCTCCTTAATTTTTTTTTATAAGGGTAATATTTTGACCATTTTATCCTCTTAACATATTATATTATATTATCTCTCCTTAATAAATATTTACTCCTTCAAGGATGACAACCTCTTAAATGCAGAGGCGGCTCAACACTATTAGTGGCCTAAAGCCAAACTTCGATGAGAGGCCTTAATATTTATATTTAAAGAAAAATTTATATAATATATAATTTTTATTTAAAGTTATTTTTTCTAGCATTTTGAGATGCAAAGCTATGAATAATCGTTTTATAATCGATTTCTTCTAATAATTTTCTTCAATGGATGATATACCTAATCCATTCAACCTCTCTTGAGATATGATTGATTTTAAGTAAGATTTTATCAATTTTAGTTTTGAAAAACTTCTTTTCGCTGAGGCAACTATTAACATTATAGGTAATATAAGCATTTGGAAAAGATTCAAGTCTTTTTAGCTGATTGAGTATATCGATTAAAGTATTATCATCTACTTGTATTATCCCCTTAACACTTTTAATTCAGAAAATAAATCTAAATCATCAATATCAGAGAGGCAAAATAAAGCAGGAAGAAGTCACGACTTTTTCTGGGCAAAACCCTTAATTGGAGACCTCTTCAATCATCTTTATCTTGACTGTTGTGGTGTTCGCCATCCTTTTTTGATCTGACCCATCTCCGGTGTTTTCAGTAATAACGGCGCGGGCAGGCATTCTCCGATGGTCTCTCTTTTTTTTTTTGCAGGTATCACTAGGTATGTGACGTCGTCTGGCAGCGAACAATGGTTTCCTGTCACGACCCGACCCAACGGGCCGCGACCAACCTTCCTAATGACGTCATTATACTAACCTGTCACACATAATCCAACTAACACTTAATGAGTCTCGAAATCCGGCAAGAAGATAACGCCGCAATAACAACATATGTCAGGGTAGGCAAGCCGACAAGGCTGCCTTTACCCCCGAATGTACCTGCCTCCCGAGGAGTCACAACTAGCCAACACAATACAACAGGCAAGCCGACAAGGCTGCCACTAGATAATGTCATATATACACGGGGACACCCCAACACAGAGTACAATAGCATGACTGACCAAAACAGAGTTATAACCCTTACATAAGTACAACCCACAACTGTCTACAACCCTCTATAAGAAGGACAACGACATATGATGGGACAGGGCCCCGTCGTGCCCCTAAATACAAACATAAGTCTAAAAGAGGTTCGGTACCAAAATGGCAAAGCTCTGGATCAAAGGAGCATCCCAACCTGCTGAGTAGGAACCTAGGCCTGAGGTTCACCAAACTGAAAACATGTACCTGCGGGCATGAACGCAGCCCCCCGAGGAAAGGGGGTCAATACGAAATAATGTACTGAGCATGTAAAACATGAAGCTGTAAAAGAGATCATAAGTAGCCAACAGAAAACAGGAGATTAGTATAAAAATCAGGATCCAAATCCAACTGTGCCATAAACCATAAAAGTCAGCTGTGCCTTATAAAAATGAGAGTCAAGTCAAGAAAACATGAATGCATGTCCATATACATATATATACATGTAACGTAACCCGGCCCACTAATGCGGGACTCGGTGGAATCATATCATAACCCGGCCCATGCTGGGACTCGATAAAGTCATATCTCATCTATGGATCCATCCTACGTAACCCGGCCCTCTAGTGAGGGTCTCGGTAAAAAAATGCAAGGCTGTGCACGAACACAACCCGGCCCGGGACTCGGTGAGATGAAGTAGTAACACTTAGCACGAGTAGATATCACGAGTAGATATCATGAGTAACCATATGCAAGTAAAAATTATCATTTGACTCTCAATAAAATCATTATAATAATGTCATAATAAACTCTTTGCTGAAAAATCATAGGCACTTCTCATAACAATCCTCTTTAGGAATTAAACTGTATAAGAATCAAGTACGTCCGCCGTACCTTCATTAAATCATGCCAAAAGAAAGAAGTAAGGGTTTCACATACCTCTTAGACGAACTAATCAACTCAATATTAGAGTACGTCTCGTTATAGGACTTCAACCTATAATAATGGTAATACGTTCGTCAATTCTATGATTAGTAGCATACTTTATATCGAATAACGGCTTCTTATTCTATAAAAATTCGGGCAGCACTTCCCCTGTTTATACATGTTTCCACAGCTATCAAACGAGGCTAATAACATCAATAACCAAGCACCAATTAAGGGCACAACCAAAACAACAATAAAGGGAATTTACACACTCACTTCTCATGTAAATTTAGCCTCTTAATCCACATTAAAAACAGCCCACAAAATAGTCCATGTTCCAACAACAACGAGGGTAGAATGTGAAGCCTTTCTACGCCTTTCTACACCCTTATTCCTTTAGGACTTACATTAGTAATTACCACACCTAAACATGCATAATGGTAACTAAATTTTCAGCATTATAACACCACAAAACAATCCCTAAAACAGTCCATATACATCACAACATGTCCAACAATTTCATGCAAGTTCTTGGCCACAGCATGTCATAATTCCATAACTCTTATCTTAACTCCTAAAATCCAATTTCGTGTTTCAATACTTCCATATAACTAATTCCAACTAATTATCAATGTTTCCTTTCAATTTCATCATGCAATTAGTGATAATAATAACCACAATAACCAACGAATCCAACAACACAAAAATCTGTCCCAAATTGGCAACTAGCCCAAAATTGTCACATGCATTGTTTAAATTCCAAATTTTCCCTTAACACAAATTCATTACCTTAATTCTAACAACATGCATTCTAATTATATCATAGAAAGAAGAATTTTATACCTCAAATTCGTCCAAAACAGTCCACAATTTTTCTGCCCACTGTTTGTCAGAAAATCCCACTGTTTTATAATTTCTTTCCCTTTTTTGTTCACTCCTTCAACTCCAATTGACATGCAAGTGTTCTACAATGTTAAGCCATCATCCCTACACGTTTTTCTTCCAAAATTTCATCCCAAAAATTCAAAATTCCTGGGCATATTTTCGGCCAGCAGTGGCTGTTTTGCCACTGTTTTTGCCACTATTTTGCTTCTAATTTTTTGGTGAAAATGTAGTCTAGGAAGAGAAGATATAAACCTCAAATTTGGCTATGGGGTTGGGGGGTTCTCGGCTGGGGTATGGGGGAGGAGAGGAGAGGAGAGTTTGTGTTAAGTTTTGAATGAAGAAGATGAAAGAATGAGTGTAGGTTATAAAAATCTGAATTTTCCTTTTTTTTCACTTTGGCCCCCAAGTTCTTCAATTAATAAATTTTAAACCCACTTCTTTTAATTCCCGAGAATTTCATAAACCTCGTATCTTCAATGTCATAATTTTATAATACAATACTATTCCATAACGAGAATCTACAACTATTGCTATAAGTATCCAACGTCACCCTCATTGTGACCAACATCTTTCTGGAATCACATCCTCTTGTATACTAATTTCCGGATTAGCATATATGAATATACTCTATATCCAAGATTCGAATCTTACCTCCTTAATTATGTCCTCTAATTATTGTCTTAAAATTACGAGGTGTAACATTCTTCCCCCCTTAGAAACAATCCCTCTGCTTACTGTTTCTAAGTTTGGTATTACCTAAAGCTACAATCTTGTAGGTACCATCAAGAAGTGGATTGGGAAACATAAAATTCAAGGTACCCCCCTTTTTTATTTCACATCTTGGAAAATGGACAATGTCAATCAAAACTTAAAGGAATCTATAACTATACCAAATTAGATATTCAATCCCGAGTGGTAACAGGTAAACCAATTATCCGGACATGAGTAGGCATAAACAAGTATATATAGACAGACCAAACATATGTGGATTGCCTATCCATGCCATGCTAACCTCATCACTACTCACTTAACAACTTAACCAAATCGACAGAAGCAAGGGAATGCACATAGTTGGGGAACTACTCAGATATTCATTTCATTTTTTTTTCAACATGTGATTTAGATACCTATCAAAACTCAAATGATCTTATATTATCTACCAAATTTACATAAAAGGAGAAGGGGGTAGACATACTCATAAAGAAAGGTGTACATGGGAATAGGTGGACTTAACAGTTTGATTTAATCAACACATAGATACAAAACATGGGCATATACAATCAAACCAAACTGGATGCAGAGTTATGCACATGAGGAAAGGACAAGGTTATTTTAAATAGTTATGTTCAGATGAGTATTAGACCACCTAAGACTATTGGGACATGCCAATGATAGATATGACCCTTTAACAAGCAAAACATACACCAAATATGCTCCTAAACCATCCTTCAGATCACGACAGCACTTAAACAAGACACACATCCATTTCAAAGTCATTAGGTGATCCTATCATAATTATAACAACATTCTTATGCTAAATCTTAGTTCCCTTATTATAGGCAGATAAATAAATAAATAAAAACATTAAGCCCTTCAATCATTTCCATACCAAATATGACCTTTACAACCAACATAGTCATTATGTAAGCATAATTTTTAACTTCAACAACTGGTGTTTAATTAACATAACCTGTGTAGTTGAGTCATGGATTAATCGAACATAGTGTCTAAGAGGTTTAATATACTTCTCAAGCCACTATAGCAACATACTGAAATAATTTATTCAGTTAACCAGGGGAACAAACCTCATGTTCATGTATTAAGCATACTAAATAAGTACATGTGCTAATGATGGTTTGACCTAACATACTATGGACACCACATGACTTAAACAATCCAAGAGGGGTTACAATGGACTAAAACTAGTATACCAATTACTTCAAAGTCATTTAAACGGATCATACAAGGTCAAATAACCCTTAAACTTAACAAGACAACCACTTAACACACAAATAATCGTCACACAATACTCTAACAGTGTTTTCATCAACTGAACATGCTAGACATTAATAGAGTAATCACAAATAGCCACAATATTCACATATATTACATAATGCTTGGCATAATATATTCAAGGTTTAATAGTTAACTAAATAAGTAAACCGTTTATTGCAGCAGCAAGTCATTCCTGTAATTATGTAAATACTCAATTTTCCACTCCCTTAAGCAACTATTGACAACATGTTTAGCATACGAATCTATTCCCTATTTAAGAGATAAAACGCAGGCTTGGGTTATTAGAACATTTTGCATTCTACATTATGATACGCAAAGACAATTACGGGGGAAATTTTAATCAAACATAAAAGATATCTAGGCAAGTCTAATTACTGTTTAGAGGTAGTCCCACTGAGCAAAATTGGCAAAGATAGGTCCTAACACGGTCTCTCTTTACAACATGTAGAGGACCATCTACTCCTAAGCCACTGTTTTGCCACTATTTTGCTTCTAATTTTTTGGTGAAAATGTAGTCTAGGAAGAGAAGATAAAAACCTCAAATTTGGCTATGGGGTTGGGGGGTTCTCGGTTGGGGTATGGGGGAGGAGAGGAGAGGAGAGTTTGTGTTAAGTTTTGAATGAAGAAGATGAAAGAATGAGTGTAGGTTATAAAAATCTGAATTTTCCTTTTTTTCACTTTGGCCCCCAAGTTCTTCAATTAATAAATCTTAAACCCACTTCTTTTAATTCCCGAGAATTTCATAAACCTCGTATCTTCAATGTCATAATTTTATAATACAATACTATTTCATAACGGGAATATACAATTATTGCTATAAGTATCCAACGTCACCCTCACTGTGACCAACATCTTTCTGGAATTACATCCTCTTGTATACTAATTTCTGGATTAACATATATGAATATACTCTATATCCAAGATTCGAATCTTACCTCCTTAATTATGTCCTCTAATTATTGTCTTAAAATTACGAGGTGTAACATTTCCGATAGGAACAGTGATTTTAGGCAGTGAACAGTATTTTCAGGCGTGTGAACGGGTTTTATTAGTCTGGAGTTGGTACCTCCAGTTGTTTGTACTCAATATTTGTTCTTATTTGTGTTGTTTAATTTTGCGTGTTGCGTTTTATTGAATCTGGACTTGACATTCTTGCATGTATTCTTGTTGCCCTTTGTTTTATCAATCGGTTCTGTAGTAGCCTGACTTACCTCTAGATTCTTGCTAACTTGTGCTCTAGTATTGCTTTCCGTGTGTGTTAGCGTTAACCTTGGATTAGTATTCTTTGTGTCTTTGCTCTAGTGGCTTTGGTGAATGATGGTAGACTGGGGTCATGTTCTCGGTTGGGGACAGGGGCAAGGGGTTGGGGGGTAAGTGGGGTAAGGGAGATGCTAGGCTAAGAATATGGTCTTGAAATATTAGGACTTTATCAGGAAAGGCCATAGAGCTAGTTAAGATTCTTAAGAAGAGGAAGATTAATATAATATGTGTCAAGAAGACCAAATGGGTAGGACCTAAGGCTAAAGATGTAGACGGGTATAAGTGTTGGTTCTCGAGTAAGTCGAAGTATATGAATGGAGTAGACATTTTGGTAGACAACGAACTAAGGAATCAGGTGGTAGAGGTGATGAGGGTCAATAATAGGATGATAGTGATTAAGTTGGTAGTTGAAGGGTTCACTATGAACATTATTAGTGCTTATGCGCCATAAACGGTCTTGGACGAGGAGGAGATAGACGTTTTTGGGAGGATTTAGATGAAGTGGTGGAAGGTATACCACCCACTAAGAAGTTATTTGTATGAGGAGATTTCAATGGACATATTGGGTCACTTCCATGGGGTTATGACGACGTGCATGTAGGATTTGGACGCGGGGTCAGGAATGGGGGAAACGTCTCACTTTTGGAGTTTGCTAGAGCTTATGGGATGGTTAGCAAACTCTAGATTCCTGAAGAAGGAGGAACAGTTGATGACTTTTCGTAGTTCGGTGGCTAAGACTCAGATAGACTTTTTGCTCCTTAGAAAGGTTGACAAAGGTCTTTGTAAAGACTGTAAGGTTATTCCGAAGGAGGAACTTACAACCGACATAAGCTTTTGGTGATGAATTTGGAGATCAAGTTGGAGAAGAAGACGTTTGTGGATGACAAGTTAAGAATCAAATGGGGTAGTTTGACTATGGCTAGTGCAAAGGAGATGGGGGAGAGGTTGATGGCCAAGGGGGCTTGGGGGAGTAGTGGGGATGCGACATGTATGTGGGAAAGGACGGTCAGTTGCATTCGTGAGGTATCCAGAGAAGTGTTAGGAGTCTCGCGGTGTTATCGTGGTGGACATCGAGGGTACTGGTGGTGGAATGGTAAAGTTCAAGAGAAGGTGGAAGCGAAGAAAACAGCGTATGTGAAATTGGTAGAAAGCAGAGATGGTGTAGAGAAGTGGATGAATAGAAAACTGTATAAGATGGAGAGGAATGAGGCAAAACTAGCGGTTACGGTGGTGAAAACGACGGCTTTCGAACGCCTGTATGTGAAATTAGAGGAGAAAGATGGAGATAAGAAGTTGTACAAACTAGCCGAGACAAGGGAGAGGAGGGCCCGTGACTTGGATCAAGTGAGGTGCATCAAGGATTAGGACGGTAAAGTACTGGTAGAGGAAGCACAAATTAGGCGGAGGTGGCAATCTTACTTTCACAAACTCTTGAACGAAAAAAGAGATTGAGACATTGTGTTGGGAGATTTGGAGCATTCTGGTAGGCACGGGGAATTTGGGCATTGTAGAAGCATTAAGGTTGAGGAGGTTACGAGTGTTATTCGTATGATGCGCAGGGGACGAGCGATCGGGCCTGATGATATCCAGTTGAATTTTGGAAGAGCGCAGACAGGGCTAGTTTGGAGTGGCTGATTGAGTTGTTTAACGTCATTTTTAAGACGACAAGAATGGCCGAAGAATGGAGACGGAGTACAATGATTCCCCTGTACAAAAATAAAGGTGATATCCAGAGTTGCAACAATTATAGGGGTATCAAGTTGTGAGCCACTTTATGAAAGTTTTGAAAAGAGTCGTGGAGATGAGGGTGAGGAGAGGCGTGTTTATTTCTGAGAACCATTTTGGATTCATGCCGGGCGTTCGACTACCGAAGCCATTCATCTTATTAGGAGGTTGGTGGAGCAGTATAGAGAGAGAAAGAAAGACTTACATATGGTTTTCATCGACCTCGAGAAGGCATACGACAAAATCCATAGGGAGGTTCTATGAGGATGCTTGGAGGTTAGAGGTGTACCTATGACGTACACTATGGCAATCAAGGATATGTATGATGGATCCAAGAATAGAGTACGGACAGTAGGACGAGACTCAAAGTACTTTTCCAGTGATGATAGGGCTGCACCAGGGATTAACTCTTAGCCCATTCCTATTTGCCTTGGTAATGGACGGACTGACGCGACAAATCCAATGGGAGGTACCATGGTGTATGTTATTCGCAGACTACATATTCTTGATTAATGAGACTCACAACGGAGTGAACGCCAAACTGGAGGTTTGGAGACATACTTTGGAGTCTAAAGGGTTCAGGTTGAGTAGGACCAAGACAGAATATGTGGAGTGCAAGTTCAGCAATGGGAGCGACTCTGAGACAGGCGTGAAGGTAAGGCTTGGTACTCAGGTCATTCCAAAGAAAGGAAGCATCAAGTACATAGGGTCTATTATCCAAGGGAATGGAGAGATTGATGACGATGTCACACATCATATTGAGGAAGGGTGGATGAAATGGAGGCTCGCATCTGGAGTCTTGTGTGACAAAAAGACGCCATCAAAACTTAAAGGCAAGTTCTATAGGGTGGTGGTTAGACCAACTATGTTGTATGGGATGGAGTGTTGGACAATCAAGACTTAACACATACAAAAGATGAAAGCTACGGAGATGAGAATGCTGAGATGGATGTGTGGGCATACAAGGAGAGATAAGATTAGAAATTATGATATCTGGGAGAAAGGGGGAGTGGCCTCGGGGGATGACAAGATGCGAGAAGTGAGGTTGAGATGGTTCGAACATGTGCAGATGAGAGACACATATGCCCCAGTGCAGAGGTGTGAAAGGTTAGCTATGGACGGGTTCAGGAGGGGTAGATGTAGGATGAAGAAGTATTGGGGAGAGGTGATTAGACGGGATATGGCGCAGGTGCAACTTACTGAGGACATGGTCTTAGATACGGGGTAGTGGAGGACACAGATTAGGGTGGAAGAGTAGTAGGTACTCGAGCGTAGTCCTACTTATGCTTACAAATTGATAGTTGTAGTGTTATTACTGTAGGCCCGATTAGCCTATCACAATTATAGGCGCATTATTGCTTTATAATCCATTGTAGCTTGATTTCTGATGCTATGTGTTCTTTAGGGTATTTTGTTTAGCTTATTTAGTTGTGTTAGCTACTGCTCCCTTTTGTTCGAATGTACTTTATACTGCTTTAATTCCTTATATGAGTCTGACCGTTTCTCTTGCTTTACTCTTTACTCTTTCTTTGTTTTGATTGACTTGCTTGTGATTATGCTTTGTCTTGAACCGAGGGTCTCCCGAAAATAGCCGCTCTACCTACCAAGGTGGAGGTAAGGTCTGTGTACAATTTACCCTCACAGATCCCACGGTGTGAAATTTCACTGAATATGTTGTTGTTGTTGTTGTATGTAATAGAAATATCAAGTACAATAAACTTTAATTGAAAAAATAATACTAAAAAAATGAAGAAACATAACCTGATCCAAGTAACTTGATCTAAAAAATAAGAACTTGTTGCTTCATAAAGTTTCAATTCATGATTGCTATCCAAGAAAATGCGGATCAATAATTTCTTTTGTCACACTTTTTAACTTTTACTCTTTGATTGTTTCAAGAATAATATTGTCAAAGAGATTTTTTTTGAAGTCGGAAGGAACAAAAGCTTGAATGAACAAAGAATATATATATATAACGAAACTTACTTTGATGTTTAGGAAAATGAGTGATTTTTGCATAGCCCAAAAAAGAGATGAAAAGTATCTTTCATTGAAAAGGTAAAAAAAAATTATTGATTACTTTCACTTTCCTTTCATAAATTCTTTGTTTTACAGGTTATTTTGAGGCTCCTTTTATGTTAAATCAAAGTACAAAAGATACATTCCTTTTTAGTAAAATTTTATAGTACTTTTTCTTTCTCTTTTTTAAACAAAAGCTTATACTATAGCTACTGTGGTATAAAATGAGGGCCTAAAGCCGAAGCTTCAACAACTTTACCCAAAGGCCAACCCTGCTTAAATGTTGCTAATTACTTTCTCCATATCAAATAATTTGTCGTGGTTACTAAAAATAGTTGTCATTTTAGAAGTTTAAGGTAAAATTAATTAGGTTTTCACATTCTACCCTTAGTAGAATTGTGTCATTAATAGAGATGACACATAAATAGACTAAACATTTAATGAATAGAGATTATAACTTAAACATAAATAAGTGCAAAGTAGTCAAAACCCCTCCTAACTAATAGAATTTCTCAAGGGGCGTGTAAAACTAAAAAAACAATAAATAATTTGAGACGGGGAGTAATATAAGGGTAAAATGAAAGTAATATACTTAATTTTATCTTGCTTAAATAAAATGACAAATATTTTAAGATAAATATTTTTAGTAAGGACTATAAGTATTTTGAGACGGAGGGAGTAGGTCTAACCGACGTTTTTTGTCTTAAAGAAGAAATTGCAAGCCTTTTTTATTTATTGGAATTTCTCGTCATGATTAAAACCAAATGTTAACGTGCTTAAAACATAAAGTTTACATTTAAGACTTTACACTAATACTTACCACGGCATGGTTTCATTGTTATTCAAGAATTCAAAACGTTTCACTACCTACCATTAATATATTCCTTTGCAATTTTAAAAGAAAACGGAAAACATTAAAAAGAGAATGACCCGTTTAGACACTGTAAAACATTAGAAACGTACTACTATAAATCCGAAAGACACTTCAAGCAAATTCAATCCAAATTTAAGATCTTTGTGGACATGTGAATTTCATTTATATATAGCAATAAGCTTGTCCGTCCATCTGTTTATTTAAAAAAATAAGGACATTCGTGCGACAGTTGCAAACTTGCAATTTAGTTGCGCAAAAGCTGCTGGAATTGAAGTTGCAGATTGCACTTTCACCTTGCACCAAAGGCGAACTTTATGAGTTCGGATTATACTGTGTATGTTGTTGTTGTTATGAGTTTGGATTAGAAATTCAATCAGATCTCACCTAATTTTACTGCATTCTAAATCTATTAGTTGTCTTATTTAGTGATATATTAACATTCCGATCTTAATAAAAATTATTGGATTCAATGAACGCATACCTTTGTTCACTAGATTGCCCTTGCTTGCACCATTTATTTACAATGCTATAATTCTAGGAAAAAAGGATTAGACACATATATTGTTGAAGAATGAAAAAAAATCTTACATTGGTGGTTAATGAGATGTGTGGTCTCTCTTATATTAACTTGGACAATCCTCCCCTTATAAACTAATTTTTGGAGTTGAATTAGGTCTATGATCCATTTATTTATACGGTATCAGAGCTAGATTGGTTCCAATTCTTTGTTCACCCCATACAATCCTCACCTATGAGCTAACTTTTGAGAGATTGAGTTAAACCCACGATCCATTCTTTACATGTATTCATACTACTCTTCCTATATACTACTTATGACTAATAATTTTCTGTAACCAGAGTGCAGCAATCCTCAATGTAGCCAACAACCAAAGTAGATGTTTAATTAAGTCCAGGGAATAGCCGACTTCATTTGAGTTTCAAGATATTGATCCTCCCCAGGGTTTATAACTTTCATGCTTGTATGCTTGATACTGATGGTTACTTAAATGTCAAAGCAATGACAAATTTGGTGGGGCAACTTCCCGACCCCTCAATGTGTTGATTCTGATGCAAAACAAACTCCATCTTCTGGTGACCTCATGTGATTCACTTTCCAGAATTTCTGAAGCAACCACAACAGGCTTGAGAACAACACTATTTTCTAAGAGCAAGTACTCTAGACAAACCTAGAAGCATGACAGCTATAGGATACATCCCAAAGTTCAGTCATGTTTGAAACAAGGAACCAATCTGTGAAGAAAGTACCCAGTTCAATGACGGTATTACCTTCATGTTTATTTAAATGTTATTAGCAGAATGCCTTCAATCTAGTCATGTTTGAGGCAAGGAACCAACCTGTGATTTCTTCATAGATAGCCGCCTTGGCAAATCTTAGCATGCAGCTAAACCGATGATACAGATCAAGTGTATATGATATTTCCATATAACTTTTTGATCAGTGTATATCCATAACCTAGCTGAAAGAAAGCCAGTTCGCATTGTAAGCATCCACAAACACGATTTTGAAGAAAGCAAATTAAAATAAAAGCCTATGCAACACATATTATATATATCCTTCAAATTGACAAAAAGGGAATAATTCATCCAGAATGAGGTTTTACTTTCAGGACAAAAGTGTTGCATCTTTGTCTTGATTTCAATTTGAAACAGTTTTTTTTCTCCAAACAAGATGCAAGCAAGTTATCTCAACTATACAATAGGAAAAACTGCAGTACCCTTCAAAAAGTAGCATGATCGCAAGATGAAATTGGTGGGACTCACCTTGCTAGTATATCAAACATACGCCATCTGATGAATGTAAATGTGATAGCAGAGTAGTCGGTGAAAGAGCTGATAACGAGGAGCTTCTCACCAATCAGTTTTCATCATATGATTTTTCGTATAAAGATCCCCCCTCAAACATTCAAGAGATAAACAAAGACTAGAGATAATAGGACGAGAACATAACCATTTTGCTTATAGGACGAGAACATAACCATTTTGCTTATGGCAGATAAGAACTGATAAATTAAATAGAACTTGAGAGTAGTTATTACAAATGGTCTGGTTTTATTTAAACCATTGACATCACAGATCAACAGGCTTTTGCCTCCCAAATCCTATTCCCCCCCCCCCCCCTCTCTCTCTCCTTCTTTTGATATTATGACATGGATTGGATTAAGAGTAAGATTTCATTTTACAAGGACAGTGAATTTTTGGCCTACCTATTTTCTGCTAAACAAGCTTCTCAATTTCCCTCTTTCCAAGCGTTCAAGTAGCTTCTTTGCACCTGGAACATCCATCTCGGTAAGCTTCTTTAGATAGCCAATTGCTCCATAGGAAATCATCAGTTTCTTGCATTTCTTGCTCGAGGAAAGCAAGGAAAGGCAAGCAACAGCATACTTCTTAGCAGTGTTTTGAGGAGCTGGATCAAGCAGCTGAACCAAATTTGGCACGCTTTTATCGTCTTTCTTGACTTCCCTGCAATTATGTGCAATGGACATTAGGCTCGCAATCGCTTGAGCAGCAACCTCCCTCACCCCATTTACTTTAGCTTCCAGCATCTTAATAAGAAGAGGAATGCATCCAGCTTCACCCAAAAGTCTCTTCATCTCAGTTGAGGCGCAAATTCGACACACTGCTGATGCAGCAGCTTGTTGTGCACCAAGTGATCCTGACTTGAGGACATGGACCAGCCTCGGAAGGAGACCAAGTGAGATTAAAACGTCCATTGACACAGACCCCACCAAATTTCTCAAAGCCCCTACAGCTGACTCTTGGGGCAGTGGACCATCCAAGTATGCCAATAGGCTTCTGATTCCACCCTCTGACACGACTGATCTTCGGAGATCGTCATTACCAGAAGTAAGATTTTGCAAGCATTCAGCAGCATATTCTTTAGATCCCAATAGTATTCCACAATCAAAGAGATTTATCATAACTTTTATGATACCTCCTTCAGCTAGAGCTTGCCGAACTTCTGGCACAGCAGATATATTTTTTAAGGTACAAGCAGCCGCCGCCTGTGAAACAGAATCACCGGTCCGGCAGATATCGATTAGAGGCCTAATCCCACCATGTCCAACAATAGAACGAGATGTTTCTGCTGTCATCGACAATCTCTGGAGAGAAATGGTGGCCTTCTCTTTACTCACAGTTGTACCAGATTCAACAAGACGTATAAGAGGAGGGAGAACACCTTCTGAAACAAGCCAATTCTCACAACTCCCGGATTCTGCAAGCGAGCAAATTACAGTTACCGTCTTCTCCCTCATTCGAGGAGAAGTAGCGGTTAATAATTGGACTACAGCTGCAATATTGCTTCGACCAAGGACAGCCAAAACATTTTTCTCATCTTCTTTCATGACTTCAAGAAGGTTATCAAGGGCCTTATGTTTAGCCTCCAAGTGGCCAATCTGAAGCCGAGCAAGCAATTCTCGTAAATTTCTATGTACCGCTGCCTCAGGTGCTGCAGATGTGCTTGCAACAGATGACGGTAAAGTAACCTCACCAAGCACTCCAGACTTGATTAAGAGTCCGCAATCACGCAAGTTCAAATCCAATCTCCCTGACAAGGCATCTAAATCACTTTGCATCCGAAGTTTCCCCTCATACTTCTCTTTCACACACTTGTCTGCCAATTCAACAGCTTCATTTAACGTCTTTGATACCGTCTGCAATTGCTCCTTACAAAGAGCATTCTTTGAGAACAAAGGATGGCTAGATAAATCAGACAGCCGGTTTGGGATCTGTTCCAATTTTGAAATAATTATCTTCCATCTACCAGGGAATCCTTTAACCTCTCTTGCCTTCTCAAGTGCCACAGGCACAAGCTCTTGTGCACGCAAGAGCCACTCTTCAACCGACAAGTTGCCACTCTCATCCACCATGATATGAAGTAGACGCGAAGGATCAGATTCTATACCACTGCTGAGTAGAACTGCAATTCAGAAAAACAAGAACCTCAATAACATTGACACCGACAAGTTTTGCAGGAAAATATCCAATAAACATAGATCAGGTTCCTAGACAACTACCCATTTTGAGAGTTTGGTATCAAAGGAGAAGAAAATCCACAAAGAAAAAGCTTTCAAGGAAGAAAAGCTAAGCACTAAGATGCCATTCAGATGAAAAAGTGAACTTCAGACAAACTAAAACCAACAAAGTGGTGGCTAGTTTTCAGTTAAGTATAAAATATACCATCCTTTCTGCTAGAAAAGTTAAAGTTGTGGGAGCAGTTACAATCACAAAACATTAAACTATAGGGAATCAGCAAAGAAACTTCAATAAATAAATAGAGGACAGAGAGGCCAAGCATTAGAGGGTTCCAGTATCTTGTATGATCACAGAAATCTGGTTTGCTGAAAATGAAAGCCGACAGACAATTACAAAGCACTTAATAAAGTAGTCCCCACACGAGTTCACTCAAAAGTTTTTTCAAGTAGAGTGAAAACTCAACATGGAACTCTTAAAGTAAAACCAAATTTACTGATTCATTGACAGCTTATGAAAGTGAAATGATGGAACTCCTCTACAAATACACCACAATTAGCCATTAAAAAATGTCGGCTGGTGTTTTTCACCATGATCAAAATGCCCCCATAGAGGTGATATTGTCAACAGGGCATTTGGGGAACAGACAGGGGCAAGTTGGTAAAGAAATAACGAAACTTCATAACTTTACCTTTCAGCTACGGAATAGGACATTGATTCTAGATGAATAGAAAAATCTTCAACTACTACAAAACAAAAGGCATAACATGGAGTAGATCTAAATCTAAATGGCCAAAATTCCAAGAAAGGACAGGTCCACTAGTTCTATTTGTAACTTAATTCCAACTTTATCCCCATATATATTTATATCCATTGCTGGTATAGTATTGAAAAGGAAGACTCTTTGCTTTGAAGAGAAGATATAATTTTTTAATCTCCAGTTGTGCATACATGGTTTTGAAATGGGACCAAGCTCCCACTATAAGAATGTTCAACAAATTTTCTGCAAATTGTAATACCTCTAGTTGACTAGTCTTTTGGCTGTCATCCAAGCCACTCAAAGCTTTATCAGCCACTTAAAGACTTCCAATACTGTTTCTACAAGCAAATATCACAATCAGAAAAATAAATCCCAAAAATTAATGATCAATCATTCACTAATCACCTAGATTTATCAAGACCTACCAAAGAAAAAGACACCCCTTTTTTCTCATTGTCAGCCTATCTAATCTTAAGATCAAGTGGGAAAAAAAGTTAAAGAACCAATCTTTAAGACTCAAAAAAATTAGCAGCATCTTTTTCCTTAGGTGTAAAGAACTAAAAATAGCTTGATCCTAAATTTCTTCCAAACCCCTCTCAAGCTTGAGGTCTTCTTTTCAAAAAGACCTTCCTTTTGGTAAAAGATAGAAACTTTGATCAAAATTTTGTACAACAACAATATACCCAGTGTAATCTCACAAGTGGTGTTAGAGTGTTCGCAGAAATTACCCCTACTTTGAGAGATAGAGAGGTTGTTTCCGATAGACCCTTGATTCAGCTCAGAGTAAAGCATTAACAAAGCAGATCAAATAGGAAAAAGGATTGATCAAAATTTTGTAAGAAATGTAAATCAAGAAACACCCTTCCTCATCGTTAGCCTGTCTAATCTTAAGATCAAGTGAAAAAAAGAGCTAAAGAACCAACCTTTAAGACACAGAATCAATTAATAGCACCCCTTTCCCTCAGCTGAGAAGAACCAAAAATAGCTTAATCCTAAATTCCTTCCAAACCCCTCTCAAGCTAGAGTTCTTCTTCCCAAAAAGCCTTCCTTTTGGTAAAAAGATTGAAACTTTGATCAAAATTATGTAAGTCGAGAAACACCCCCAAATCTCAATGCTGACCACAAACCAGAAAATACATGTAACACTTATTTGGCCATCTTTCAATAGGAATTTTGTGGTTGTTTATGAAAGAAAATGGCTAGAAATGAGAAGCAATTTTGAACTGGAAGTAGCAGAAGAAGAAGTAGGAGGAGCTAAAGTAGTTTGAAAACAGGTCATCAGTTAACGGAAGAAGAGAGCCCCAAATCTCTCTCTCTTCTCTCTACAAGAAGAAGAAAATGTCGGATACAGACCTGTCTTATTGTCACCTACATTCTTTCCAATAATAATACAGGATGCTCAGAAAATGGACGGTTGTGATTGAAGGATTAGAAACAGTGAATCAGACCGTTGGTGTTTGGTTGAAATTTTGAAAGTGTTATTACAAGAATTGTTTTTTAAATTTACCAAGGGGCTGATGTGTCAGAGTAAAGCTGCCATGTGTGTAAAGTGGGACCCATGATAAATATTTGCTTTTTTTGAAAAGCTTTCATGCCAAGTGTAGCTGGCAATGTACTGCTTAGTGGCACTTTTGGATGGAAAATGGAATTCAATTTTGTCATCCAATAAGAGGAAATAAATAAAGTCTAAAAGAAGCCACTTGCTTAAGCTCATATCTATGATATTATATTTCAGAACACTAAACATGAGCATTAAGACATGCAATGTTGCTATAGAGTTAAAGCATCAACCTGTTATTAGTTCTGACTAGCAATATAATTAACACAAAATCAAAAAGTCTAAGATTTTGGTTTGGCTCGTGTGTTATATTAGTAATTTTGGAAGAAAATTGAACTAATGATTAACAATAACGAAACGTATATTTTTAAAATGTCACATTAAATAAGGATAGAATTTTTAACAGTTTAATGAATTTGAAATGTAAAGTCACAAAAGTTATATAGAAATAAGGAAATTCAAATAAGTGGAATATTTTAAAATAAAAAGAGTGTGACATGAACAAAGATAATTTCTTACATTGGCTTGCCAAAAAGAAAATCAAAGTCAGTTTTTTAGTCAAACCTAAATTGACCTACATCATTTCAAGTTTGCAATAAGTGACAAATCGTACCAAATAGGAAATGGTCCTTCCTAATTCAAATCGTACGCAAATTTAATATTCTGAATCCCATGTTGTTTTTTTATTTCCAGTTTCACGGCTTACGCTAGACTATTTCTGAAAATAGTAGTCCTGAATCCTCAGCACTACTATCGGTAAATCGCGGGATGTGTCTGAATGACCAATGTTTGAGAACAGAGTAACTGATATCACCTACAAGGTCCTACTCCAGAAGAGAGCAAATTGCTTCCACCATGGTTCGAACCCACGCTGCAGGCCTCCAGTTGAATTTTAAGTTCCTTCTTTGCCATCCAGCTATACCCCCTGGACATTCTGAATCCCATTTTGCAATAGATAACAGTAGCATTTCTAGATAAATCACTTTAAAAAATGACAATTCTGTAAATAATAATAATAATAACAACAACAACAATTATGTCTCAATCCAATGAAATAATTATGATCGATTATATGAATCATCATCTACCATATTTCTCCATCTAAGCTCAATTCATTTCATTACCATACCAAACAATTTAATAGGAAAAAAACAAGCTAAACACATCAAAGATTCACCATATACAAGTTTTGTAACTAGTTGGTGCAGTAAGTGACACACCAAACTAGTATTCCCCCTCCAACTCATTAGATCTTATTCAACGAAAACAACATAGGAATGTATTCTCAGTAGGAGGAGTCTGGAAATGATATATATATATGACACATCAAACTAGTATTTTCCCTCCATCTCATTAGATGTTATTCAACAAAAATATGTATGTGCAACAATTTGGGAAAATAATTTTCCTTTTTTGCTATATCTGTCTACTCTGATTTGTACTCTAGGAAGTTCAAGTTTTGAAAAGAAAAGTAATGATGAAACAAATTCCTCAATCATTAAATTACAACCAAATCATGTGCTACAAAAATATAGGCAACCATGAACTTGCATGATTACCAATATATGGTCTCTGATTAGTGGAATACTAAAGATATTACTCACTTGAAATCTGAACACACACCCCCCCCTTCCCCCACCTCACACATGGTCAACCTCAACGACTTTTGAATAATTTCTTCATCACTCTCTTTCTTAGCTGACATGGCCATGAACTACATATTTCAAATCTCTCCAACCCCCTTTCCAATCAATTTTTCAAATATAAAAAATTACATCCAGATCTAACTAATCAAAATTTTAACGAGGCATCAAGCTTTTGGCTAGCTAACACAACAGTTTCCAACGTGGGAACACTATAATCACATTTGTGATTTAATCATTTTAATATTTGATGTCCGGTTAAGTAATGTACTCTTACTATAATTTGTAGTTTGTAATTATAACTCTTCTGAAAAGATAGTAAACTGTATTCAATACCTACCTAAAATATTGTTCTAGTTGTCCCATTTTATATGATAGTTTTATAAAGTAATAAGTAAGATTTTTTAATTTATAATACTTTTTGTGTATTTATTTTAAAAATCAACGACGATCGAAAATTAAGGGATCGTTTGGTAGGATGCAAAAGAATAGTGCTGAATAGGTGTATTAGTAATGCTACATTAGTTATGCTGAGATTATCTCTTATCCGTTGTTTGATTTGGTGTATTAAAGAATTGTATGATTTTTTTTAAAATTATTTGTTTACCAAAATACCCTCCACATTCTCCATATAACTAGTGAAATAATCAAATAACAAATTTTATTAATAATACAATGTATCCGGTTGTAAAAATATTCTACGTTGTTTGTGTTATATCACAAAACATTTATCATCAAACTTACAAAATATTTAATGTATTTAATTATAAAAAAAAGAATAAATATATAGCACAAAAATTTAAGGTATCAAGTTGTAAAAATATTCCACTCTATTTGTCTTATATCACAAAAAAATTATCATCAAATAACAAAAAATTAATGTATCCAATTATAAAAAAGCAGAGTAAATTTATAACATGAAAAATTCAATATATCCAGATGTTATGGAGCGGATCTGCTCCAGTAAATCTCAATAGGGTGCCGGATTGAAGCCATTTGGTTTCTTAATTTTTTAACGGTTCGGATGTATCTATTTTTGTTTTATGTTCTTTCACAAAATAATTATATATATAAAAATGATAATCTGATGCACTAAGTTCTCGCTATATCCAATTATATATATACTAGAATAAGATGATAGATTTGAAGAGTAAAAGTTGGTTTACTTCAATTAAAAAAGATTAATAAATGTGGTTATATGTTTGCAGCTATTTAATCAAGAAAACAAAGAAAAAAGCAAAAGAAAGTATATATTTTCCTTTAATATTTACGTTGTTAAAGTTTTAAATCTTTTTTCAATGTAGAATATCAGAGTTCCTTTTGGAACATCCAATATTTTTTGAATTTTTTTTAGTGTTGATTCTTTAGTCGTTCTATTGATATTTTACTAATGACAGATAAAAAAAAGTTTGTAAATATGGTAATTCATATTTCCTGCTTATTAGTGAAAAGAACACAGGCGAATTTTTTTTTGTGTATCTGAACCGTAAAAATATCAAACAACCAAGTGTCTTCAATCCAATACCCTATTGAGATTTACTGGAGCATTGTTAACTGGAGCAAATCCGCTCCCATGTAACAATATAATTTGATGATTTGGTTTAAGTTTTGTTTAAAAAATATCCTCCATAAATATTTTTCATGGGCAATTATGTCTTTAACCATGTTTATGCATGTATTAAAACTTATTGCACTATTAATATCATGGTTTGCTAGATATTGATTATGCATATGATAATACCAAATAGGATGTACATAAGATGAAAAAGTGTATCAAATAAGGTATAAATAATATCATAAAACCGATACATGCATTATGTTCTCAATACACTGTACCAACGACCCCTAATTGATTTAACCCTTGTATATAAACTTTTCCATTTCTTTTATGATGGAACGTGCAAAATGTTTAACTTTGTCGTTCATTTTGAGAAACCCCTGCAGATTTCATCCTATCTATACCCGGAGTAACTCCCCTAGCGGACCTGCCACCACGCCGCAACAAATGGCAACTCCTCTATTGAAGTGTGATTTTGAGTCACTCCATTTAAAATGCGACAAAAGAACAACGAAAGAAAATTGGGGTAAGACCTTATAGGTGATATCAGTTGCTATGTTCTCAAACTCTGGTCATTCAGACACATCCCACGATTTATTGATAGTAGTGCTGAGAGATCGGGACTACTATTTTCAAGAATAATCTGGCGTAAGCCGAAAGCTGAATATTAGGAAAAAAAAAAAGCAAAAGAAAACACTGCAAGGGAGAACGTGTCATATGTCAAATGTTGCAATCACGAAGTTGCTCCGTTTAACCATCTACATTTACGAAAACTCACATCACATGTTGAAATGTTTTTTTTTTTTTAAAAGTAGAGTATGTTACGTAAAATAATAATTTTCAATCCAAACATAAATGATTTTTCTAATCTTTTTATCAACGATAAATTCGACTATTTTTATTTCGATTTGTACCACTTGCATTAAGCCTGCAGGATTCAAATTGAAAGGTACATATTGGGAAAGCGTAGATGGAGTCAACCAAGAAGCGTGCGGGAATTTGGCTTGACGTAGCCTGGACGGAACGCTGTCTCTTGTCGGTCACACTATTCAATGCTAATGCTTACTTTGTTTCACATACTAACAAACACTCCTTTCAAATTTTATAAGGTATATATTCCAACAACAACTTGGTTGTCTGTGATAACACTCAATTCAAGAGAAAATATTTCAAAGCAGATCAGAAAATAAAATAACGAAAGTGAAGAGACATGACAAAATACTATAGAAAATATGACAATTAAGGTAACATACTTCATCTATATAAAATGAAAAATACACTATTAGATTGCCCAATATATATTTATAGGTAAATATTTTTAAAATATGAAATTTATAATTTTAAAGATAAGATAAATTACATATAACATGTAAAGATAACATGATAATGTAAATATTCCTTCCAGTGAAATGTATCGAACTAACCCTTTTCATTGAATTTGGGATCAACCATCAATATTTTCCATTCTTAGTTAAGCAACTGCACGTAAACAATAAACATCAAATCCACTACACTACCAGATTACCTATGCAATTAATCACAAACTAACAATGAACACTTAACCCCACCACATTAGATACACAATCAACTACTCAAGACACAAATTGGTCAAATGATACCACATATTCAAGTCCATTTCTTTATTAGTGCGTACATGAATTTGTACGGGCTCCAGTGAGTTAAGACAATATATCGTACAGTTACTCCACTTTATTCGACTCAATTTCATTAGTGCGGGCATTAGCACATCCACTTTATTATAATGTTTAAAGAATATCATACTTTTAGGACTGTAACCCTACTGTAACTTCCTCCACTATTCGATGTGAAGATCACCAAACACAGGCACCAGACATTCACAATCAGCAATGGCCTAAAGAGCAGAAAAGTTAGAAACTGAGTTTTTTATAAAAGCATTTTCCTTTTGCCAAACACTCCTCAGCTAATGCGACAATGAGTAGTATTTTCAATATTAGTGCACACAACATACTCATTATTCAAATAAACATCAAACTAAAGTACAAAATGGTACAAAATAGTAAAAATTTGCAGGTTGACTACCTAAGGTTAAAGCTAAAAATTCTAGACGACGATGTGACCTACTGACAACAAAAACGTCTGATACTTCTTGCTTGGAAGGTGTTTTTTTTTCCTTGTGAAATCTTTGCTTGGAAGTTTTCTTTTCAAGATCGAGACCTCTCACGTAGCGGTGGTGAACGACTGCATTGGTAAAGATCATAACAAGATTAGCATCTATGAAAACTTTGGACCTGGATACAGCTTGAATAAACCCACCCCATCTACAAGTCCTTCGGGGTGGGGTGAGACGAAAGGATAAAAACACAAATAAACAAAAAAAGAAAAAAAGATTGTAAACTGTGAAGGGACCTGTAATATCTTTCATTGACGGGGCTTTCTCCTCGACCATACACAGGACTTCTCCTGGTCTGAAGCCTTGAGTTTAGAGGTGCTCCATGCCCATAGTCAGGACTACCCCTATCCCTTCTATATGGGCTAAGCGAACGCGGGCGGCCATAACCTCTTCTGTCAGGACTGCGACCATTTCTCCTATCATCATCGGCTCTAATTGAAAATTCTACAGAAATAACTCGAGCCATGAACTTGCTGCTAAATTTAATCAAAAACCTCAAATGAGTAAAAATAAGAGTATATAATTTGAGTCATTAGAAAGGAATTATAATGTGAAATTGCAGCAGCCACAAAAAAAAGAAATGCAGTAATGGCATTTTTTTTTATAACCAAGGTGTTGCTCAATAGTAGATGAAGTGGGAGACCATGAGAGACCAGGATTCAAATCTTCAGAGACAAAAGTTGAGTGATTTTTCATATTTGTCTGAGCTTTGGACAAAGTTACCCGGTACTAGTACTGGTGGGGAAATCCAGGTAACCGACGGAATAATCGAGGTATGCACAAGCTAATCCAGACACTACCTTAATCCCCAAAAAGAAAGTGGGAAGAAAGAGGGCAGTGAGGAGGAAAGAGAACCAGAGAAATACTTGTCTACTGAGTTTCAATTATATCTCCCTAGATGGAAACGAACACCTGCAATTTTCTCCAGAAATAACTAACATCATAGCAATGAACTGATGAAGGAAAAATGACCCTTCAACATTTTGTGCCAACAGGCCACACAGTCATTTCCCTGACTATTTCAATTCAGAGAGGTTAATTACTTTTGATAAGGTGAAATGGGGTACTCATTTAGCAAGAGTAATCAAACATTCCAGTAACAATGATATGTATGATTCTAGCTACAAGCAAAGCAAAGTAAAATACTCATCAAAGGTCCTTCTAAACTGCTAACCTCATGTTTGTTGCTTCTAATGCTCTGCTAGCATCATCCTCTGACTCATACTGAACAAACGCGAAATTCCTTCTGATTCGAACATTTGATATTCTACCATATGGTTCAAAATACCTCTCTATGTCCCTTGTCCGAGTATTAACTGGATTGAAGTTGATGACAAATAAAGTCTTTGAAGGTCTAGTATTCGCAGCAGGTTTTCTGGAAATTTCAGGCCTCCTACCACGATCCTGCTGTAACATCATCTTAGTCAGGCCAGTTTTGTATATAACATCAAAAGAAAGTGCCATATTTCCAGACCAAACTTATGCGGTAAATATTATCTGTCATGGTGCTGCAACTTCGCGATTCAACAACATCATACCTTGGTCCATTCTACACGAAGCCTGCGTCCCTTTCTACCAAACTCTATCCTGTCAAGTCTTCTAATTGCATCATCAGCATCCCGCTCGTCCTCCATATAAACGAAAGCAAATCCTACAAAACCAAAGTTCCATAAAATCAAACCAGAAAAATTTAGTTATATTTTTCGTACATAAAGGTCAGTTAAGATGCCTCCTGCGAATAATGTCAGCACACTACAGAATGCGACTAGATCAAACTTACCACCCAAAACCCCCACGAATGAGGGGGGAAGGAGGAAAGGGGAAAGAAAAATCTGTTGAAGGAACTCAACAGCTGCCACTGGATCTGAGATGGTCATGCTATCTATGTTGAAACATGTCCGATATCGAGGACTGAGCAAGGTCATGAGGAATGCAAAAGGCAATGGTCTCAGTAAATTGTACGATGGAACCATGGCAGATCATATTGGTTCTTTTAGATAAACGTAACAGTATGTATCTTGGGAACAATCCAAAAAAAGAAACACAGAGAACCCTTCATCCAGGAAGATCTAGGAATTTCCAAGTATCCTGCGCCAAAGAAATTATTGAGATTGGGAGTTCAACTACACATTAACTTGCTTTTGTCCAGATAAACCAATTCAGAGAGAACATTTCCAACAAGCAGAAAGAAGATAACATCGAACGTTTTTCATCCAAAAAGTAACAAGAAAGACAACATCTAACTTTTATGAGGATGCGATTCAATAAACACAAGTCATCTATCGGGACAAATGCCAAAACTTGAACCTCCATGGGAAAAATACACACATATATGCAGAAAACTATATAAAGAAAGAATAGATTCATTTAAAAGTTAGCCGAGAACTTCTCTACATAATCGTGGGCTAGTCCTTCATCAAACATAATAGGTGTCCTGGAAACAAATGTAAACACACAGTTTACCTTTGACCCTTTAGGCTTCTATCTCAAAGAGACAACTTCCTTTCAAAAAATAACCAGAAAACAAATTAAGGTCAAGAAAATGGTAGGTATACCAGATTTCATATCCACCCTATCAACCTTTCCATATCTTCTGAAAAGCCGCTCAACATCTGACTGATGGGCGTCAAACTCCAGATTGCCACAAAATATGGCCCTCATGTAGGGCAATTTTTCCCTACAGAGAAAGAGATAGTGTACGAGAACTTTGTGCAAGAGATATATGGATAGCCATACATAATTCCTTTAACATCCAAATTTCGAGAAAAGATCGTGAAAAGAAGACAGAGAGCTTTTATTTTTTTTAATTCTGCAATCCATGACATCTTTCGTGTGGTCTATCCTTATCCCTTTCTAGAAACAAACTCAGCTAATTTATGCATTCACCACTTCAACAGAGTTCAACTTGATAAAGATATTACGACTACCTGTCAATCTCAAGTGTCGTACATGGACTAGACCATTCTTCAAACTATCAAGATATCAAACACCGAATGGGAGCCTTGGAGTAACTGGTAAAGTTGCTGCCATGTGACCTGGAGGTCATGGGTTCAAGCCGTGAAAATAACCTCTTGCAGAAATGTGAGGTAAGACTGCGTACAACAGGCTGCCCTTTTTTTTATCAAGATATCAAACACTAACACTTTCAAGTTATTGTCAATATTTAATCAGTTATGACTGAAGCTGCTATTGAATTCAAATTTTCATAAAGGAAATTAACCAAAACTCGAGGCACTTAAAATTCTATAATTTTCAAAATATCTCTACAACAACAACAAACCCAGTGTGGTCCCACAAGGTGGGGTCTGGGGAGGTTAGGATGTACGCAGACCTTAACTCTACCTTTGTGAGGTAGAGAGGCTGTTTCCGGTAGACCCTCGGCTCAGAAGAAAAGTACATGTTGCAGAAATATATGAAATGAGAGCAAATAACAAGATATAAAATATATGTGGTAACATACAATAATATCCATCAAGGAAATAAAACAATGTGATATCTAACAACTACTACTAAAAAGAAAAGAGGAGAGCAGGAAAACTCGACCCCTCCCTCCCCACAGTTACCTACCTACTACTAGTATTCTACCCTAACCCTAGACCTCCATATCTTCTTATCTAAGTTCATATCCTCACTCCACTGAAGTAGTGTCATGTCTTGTCTAATCACCTCCCCCAGTTCTTCTTCGGCCTACCTCTACCTCTCCTAACTCCCTCTGCAGCCAACCTCTCGCACCTCCTTACTGGCGTATCATCGCCTCTCCTCTTCACATGCCCGAACCACCTCAGCCTTGGTTCCCTCATCTTGTCCGCCACTGAAGCCACTCCCACCTTGTCCCGTATAACTTCGTTCCTTATCATATCTCTCCTCGTATGCCCACACATCCATCTGAACATCTTCATCTCCGCTACCTTTATCTTTTGAACGTGGGCATGCTTGACTGGCCAACATTCTGCACCATACAACAATGCTGGTCTAACTGCCACTTTGTAGAACTTTCCTTTAAGCCTTGGCGACACATTCTTATAGGACAGTATCCCGAAAGCAAGCCTTCATTTCACCCACCCCACTCCAATGCGATGAGTGACATCATCATCAATCTCTCTGTCTCCCTGGATAACATACCCAAGATACTTGAAGCTTACTTTCTTAGGTATGACTTGCTCCTATATCTTTACTGCAACCTCCGTCTCATGCGCAACGCCATTGAACTTGCACTCTAGATACTCCATTTTAGTCCTGCTTAACCTAAAACCTTTAGACTCTAAGGCCTTTCTCCAAACTTCTAGCCTATCACTAACTCCATCCCGCATCTCGTCGATCAAAACTATGTCATCTGCGAATAACATACACCACGGTACCTCACCTTGAATATGTCGTGTCAATTCGTCTATCACTAAAGCAAATAGGAACGGACTAAAGGCTGATCCTGGTGCAACCCCATCATGACCGGAAAGTGTTCAGAGTCACCTCCTACTGTCCTAACTCGAGTCTTGGCTCCATCATACATGTCTTTAACAACCCTCTAATGTAAGTTACAAACACACCTCTAAACTCCATACATCTCCAAAGAAAAACCCCCCCCCCCCGGGACTTTATCATACGCCTTTTCTATGTCAATGAATATCATGTACAAGTCCCTCTTCTTGTCCCTCTATTGCTCCACCAGTCTACTTACAAGATGGATAGCTTTTATAATCGATCGCCCGACATGAATCCAAATTGGTTTTAAGAGATAGACACACCCTTCTTCATCCTCAACTCGACCATCCTCTCCCAGATTTTCATCATGTGGCTTGAAGCTTGATACCCCTATAGTTATTGCAGTTCTGGATATCACCCTTGTTCTTGTATAACAGAACAATTGTGCTCCACCTCCACATCTATAACATCTTTTTTGTTTCTTGTCTCTATGTTTGAATTGTTTCTTGTTCCAGAAATTATATTCCATTTGGTTTCCCAAAAACAAAGTTTGTTTCTAAGAACAAACATTTTTAATGACAGTGATGTTCAAGCCAGCTTAAGGCACCTCGACTAGTACCTGCTACGTCCCACTAGTACATGTACTAGGTAGGTCTGCCATTAAAGCTTAGGTAGATGAGAAGAATCACCTAGTGTTTTCCCTATTATATTTAGGAAATTCAATTTGCTAAAACATCTATTGAAAAAGAAGAATATAGCTTATTCCAATATATGAAATCTTTGGAAGAATAATTTTTGTTTCTGTAGAAGATACTTTGGGATTCTTGAGAACTCACTCAGAACTGATAAACTAGAATTTGTAATTAATTGATTGGGTAATGATAAAGAGAACGTGTGTATTGTAGGGCAAAGAAAGAATATGTAAAGATTACCAAATAAAATGGGTTGCCTTTCTTGACTATTGACAACTATTCATATCATCACCTAGAGCAAATATTTTTAACCATATTGGGTTTTAGAATCCAATCAAGTCAAAATGATCTTTTTTTCTTTTTATGGAATGGGCTGAAATGAATTGTTTATCAATAATTTGTCCAAACAAAATACAACACATTCTGCAAGAAGACACTTGAAATCCCCACAGCTTTTGCTCAGGTCTTCTCTTTGTACAATTCTATGCACCCTCTAAGCATTTCCCAAATTTTCAATCTACTTATTCCCTTTCCGAGTTAATGCAACTCGGTTTCTCTTCCTTTTTTTGCCAATGCAACTTGTTATCTCTTTGTGCCGAGGGTCTACCGGAAATAACATTTCTACCACCCAAGGTAGGGGTAAGGTCTGCATACAATCTAATCTCGCCAGACCCCACTCTGTGGGATTTCACTGGGTATGTTGTCGTTGTTGCAACTTGATATCTCTATCCAATTTGCTTAGTTTGTTGATGTATTCTTTATCTAAGAAAGAGCATCTTCCTTTCGTTCAAGAAGGATCAGTTTTGAGAAAATATCAAGCGGTCATCTTTTTTCTGCTGAAAATAACGAGCTATAACTTGTTTAACCTAAAATTTGGTTATTAGGTCAAGCAATTAAATTTGCGAACTTAAGGCCACAAACAATATGATTAAACCAAATTCAGTTAATCCTTGGAAAATGTAAAGATAATTGAGATAACGTACTCCCTCTGATTCAAAAAGATTGTCTTACTTTTCTTTTTAGTCTGTTTAAAAAAGAATGACTCTTTCCGTTTTTTGGAAACTCTTTCATTCCAACTTTTCAAATGACATGTTTAAGACCACAAGATTAAAGGTTATTTTTGTTTATTCAACACATCCTTTATTTAAGACCACAAGATTGAAAAGTCTTCTCTACTTTCTTAAACTTTGTGCCAAGTCAAAACCAGACAATCTTTTTGAAACTTGATGGAGTAATAATGATAACAAAGTAAATAATCGAGCAGTAGTATCCTTTCTCCCTAAAACCGGTCCTCAAAGTCCCGGAGTAACACATTACCTCCTTGTTGGGCCTTAAAGATATCCTCTGTCCGTTTTCCCACCCACCTTCCGAGAAAAGATATGAGCCTTAATAAAGGCATCGGCAAGTTCTGCAAATGACCCTATCGAGTTCTCGGGAAAACTTGAATACCAAGTTACTGCTCCATTCGTGAGTGTTTGCCGACCTTCTTAACCAGTAGTGACTCTCTTTCAGGTGCCGTCAAGTCAAACCCCTCGATATTGATCAAGGTTGCGTAAGGTCTAACATGGTCTCGAGGACCTGTGGTTCCATCTGGAACATCCGGCATGCTAAACTTCTTGGGTATAGGAAAGAGGGCAGCACTCGATATCCATGGTTGCTGGAAGTACCTTCTCACGCCCAAGATCTGATTGATACGCTCATTTATTTCGTTGTTCGTTTTTTTGATACGCTCATTTATTTCCTTGATCTCATTCAAAAAGGTCGCATAGAACGAGGGTTCCCTAGATTGATGCGGCGAGTTCATCAGAGATATGCTTGGAGTTGATTGTGGTAATGGTGTTCTACTTTTTTCTGCCATTGTACTCCACAAAAAAACAAAAGAGTCGGTAGTGTTTTGGAACAATCACACAATTGCTTGAGCCCCACGGCTGGCGCCAAACTGGTCAACCTAAAATTTGGTTATCAGGTCAAGCAATTAAATTTGCGAGATTAAGGCCACAAGTAATATGATTAAACCAAATTCAGTTAATCCTTTGATAATGTAAAGATGATGGAAATATGATATTAAAGTAAATAATGAAGCAGAAATAATAAAGAGAGAGAGTAAGTAATTCTTATTGATTGATCCAGGCTGATTGATAGCAAACAATAGTAATGAGCACTAAATGGGCAGTGACTTTGCCAGAGTTTCTATATATCAATGTGTGAATTACAATGGTGGGAAGACGGAGATATTTATAGGATAGTCTAAGCCCTAACTAACTCCTAGCACAATGGTGGGAATACGGAGATATTTATAGGATAGTCTAAGCCCTAACTGACTCCTAGCACCTCTCATGTGCGATACTCTATCCCTATCTAACTCCTTACGCCTCCCCTGCAAGTTTCAGGGATAAGGTCGTGGTTGTTGGACTTGATAAGACGGAATCTCACATATTTCGGAGTTGGCGTTAGGATGCCGATTGTCCGGGTACCTTGGACCTTTCAGATGGCTCATTCCAGAACATTGTTATTCGGTATAGGCAAAGAACCGAATTCTCTGACAGTTAAGATTTCTTCAGTCTTTATGCTGGCACCGACTGACTCGGGATTGACTATGAATTCCTTCCGTGCTTGTCACATGGCCGGTCAAAGAGTCTCATCCCGGTACATTTATTACCAATACATAAATCACCTTGAAGCTGATTATTGTTTAATCAATTTCTCATAATCACTTTTTTGTACTCCCTTTCTAAGTTCAACAATTTTATTTTAAAAACTGGGATCAACCTATCGAGTTTGTCGGTTTTTCGGTCGGTCCAAAAGTCATTCATTTTTTTCGGTCGGTTCTTGCCGAGTTTTTTGATAGTCACAATTAGTTTTTAAGTCTTTCACGTTAGTTAGACCAAAGGTGCTCCACTTTAGCAAACTTAAGGAACTAAAGATGCTCAAGGTTATGTTTGAAGGACCAAAATAGACCTACTCCCCTGGACACTATTGACTAAAAACTCCTCCCTTTCTACCACTTGTTATTTTGCCATATCTAAAATATCTACCACTCGTAGCCAGAAGATCCTTTATATCAGGAAAATAAGTATAGAACAAAACGAAAAATCACAAGACATTCTGAACAGTCGTTCAAAAGATAAAGTTACAACACATCAACAATGATATCAGTTACTAGACCAATAAGAAGAGAAAAATGCATATAAAGATTCATAGACAGCAAAATCTAATGGATATTTTGATTTACACGAACAGAAAAAGGGAAATTTACCTGAAAATGCAACGTTTGCTTTTTGGTGAAATCTAAATTTTTGCGCAAGAATAATTTATCTGAAGATAGATAAGAATAAAGATAAACAAATAAGCAAAAATATCTAACTAAATTCCTATGCAAAATCCCAGTAAATAGAGAGGGAGATTCGAAAAAATCGTACCTTTGAAGCTCTTTTTTGAAGCCAAATCAATGAAACCCAGAAGATGACTAGATACTATTAGATCAATAGGGAGGGGAGATGTAAAACTATATTGTTGGTTCGTTGAATTATGCATACCCAGTTATTTGGGCTGGTCTGCCTGCTCATAAGCTTTTTCCCTTTTTGGAGATTTTTACATCAGTTTCGAAGAATTATTAACATAAAGGAATTTTGGCATGGCAATAAATAACATATTACTTCCTCTATTTCAATAAAATTGTACTACTTTTTTTATTAGTTTATCCCAAAAAAATTAATATATTTTTATATGAGATAATTTACGGACACACAAATATCTATGACTTATTTTGGATCATATTTTTTTAAAAGTATTTTTTTATTTTTTAAACTTTGTGTCAAGTCAAACTATATCAATCTTTTTTAGACGTGAGTACAAATTTTTATAACTTTTAAAAGTAGTAGGAGTACTTTTAATATTAACGTTTTTTTAAACTTTAAATTTAAATAGACTTTCAAGTTGTGATGAATTGGCAATACTTGTACGATCTTCATTTTATTTGCTTTATTTAAATTGTTCACAAGATGTGTTGTTCATAAGTTTTGATGAATCGTCGACACTTAGTATCTTCAGCCTATCTAATTAAACTATTCACTAATGTTATCGGATTGACAAATTTGTCCATATTATCCCATTGTTACAAATCTCTCCATTATCCTTATTTTTTCAAATCTTGGATCAATTATAAATCTTTCTTTTTGTAAGCCTTTTTTCACAATTGTTGGAAAGTTTTCCTGTAAGTTGTTTTTCATTCAGGTACATTTGTCTCTAATTTATACATGAGGGAGTACATTGATATCAAAGGAAATAAAGAATTAGTAAGAAAAATATCTACACATAAGGAAAGTTAGCAATGTACATTAAGAGGGAGATATAATTATCCACCAAGTAAGAAAATAGCAATAAAGAGGCAGATCTGCAGAATAGGAATATGGAATATTCCTGATACACCTCCACAAGATGGTGGTAGATCCGAGACTCCAATCTTGGATCGCAACTTTTCAAACTCATGGCGGCAAAGAGGCTTCGTCAGCAAGTTGATCCTTCATTGAAACGTGAGCAACTCAAAGCTGACTCGGTTAAAGCATAGAACGAACAAAGTGGTAATCAATTTCCAAGTGTTTCATTTGTGAGTGGAAGATAGGATTTGTAGAAAGATAAGTCGCACCTAGATTATCATAATGAATCATCGGTGAGCCAGAGAGAGAAAGAGAAATTTTCTTAAGGAGATTTTGGACCCAACACAATTCAGCAGCAGTAGAAGCGATTGATCTATACTCAACTTCGGTGGAGGAGCGAGCTACAGTTCGTTGCTTCTTGGAACACCAAGAAATTGGATTTTTACCAAGGAAGACGATGTATGCACTAGTAGAGGTATGATCATCACGATTTTCAGCCCAATCAGCATCAGAAACGGCATGTAAAATCAAGGGCGAGTCCTTAGAAAAATAAAGCCCTTTATCCATTGTTCCAGCAAGATGACGAATCACTCGTTTATGAGCAATCCAATGATTTGCAGTTGGCCTGTGTGAAAACTGAGCTAACGATTAGTAGCAAATGCAATATCAGGTCGTGTTTAGTGCCAAGTATTGGAGACATCCAACCAAAATTTAATAGTCTTTTGAATCACTCAAATGAACACTATCTTTCAAGGCCAAATTGTTGGTGGTTGCAAGTGGAATAGAAATAGGTTTTGCACCACTCATTGAAGCACGCTCAACAATATCCTCAATGTACTTTTGTTGAGATAGATATAAGCCGTTGGGAGTGAGACTAACTTGGACACCCAAAAATAAGCAAGCAAGCTGCCCCAAGTCTTTGATTAAAAACCGTTTGTCAAGCTTTGCAATAAAGATATCAATTGCATTCTGATTATTTTTTGTCACAATCAAATCATCGACATAGACCACCAAGTATATGATTATAACAAACTTAGAATAAATAAATAAATAAATATATAGACAATTGTCAGATTGGGATACTGCAAAATTCAAAGAAATAAGATAATCCTGTAATTATGAATACCAAGCACGCTGTGCTTGTTTGAGACCATATAAAGCCTTATGGAATTTACATACATAATCAGACTGAGTAGGATCAATAAAGACTTGCGGTTGTGCCATTTATACATCCTCCGTCAAATGCCCATGAAGAAAGGCATTATTAACATTCAATTGGTGTAAGCTCCAATCTTTACTAACAGCAAGAGATAAAACAACTTGAACTGTAGTATGTTTAGCCACATGAGAAAATGTTTCAATGTAGTCAATACCTGGCCGCTAAGTAAATCCTTTCACAACTAATCGCGCCTTATATTTGTTCAAGGGACCATCTAAATTTCGCTTTATCTTAAAAATCTACTTGCAACCAATTAAATTTTGTGATTCTGATCTAGGAACACGTGTCCACGTTCCTTGATGTTTCAAGATATTATATTCCTCTATCATAGAAGATTTCCAATCCGGATCTTTAATAGCATGGGCAGTATTCTTTGGTTCAGGTTTGTGGGAAGAAGTAGATGTATGAGACGGAGAAACTTTGTTGGTGATTTGAGTGGAGAGGCAAAGCTTGTTGACAGGTTTATGAATATTATTTTTAGAGCGGATGATCATGGAGTGAGAAGGTGGAACAAGTTGGGAATGAGTGATTTGAATAGTGCTTTGACTACTAGAAGGAGCCTTTGAAGATTTAATTTGCGGGTGGCATGTGGTTTGGACAATAGCAGGTGAGGTAGTCGAGGCTATTGGAGGTGAACTGATGGGATTTGAGTTGTTACACACTAGGTGATGACCCATGTCATGATGATATTCCCATGAACTCATTTGATGAATGACCATTACTTGGTGAAGTCAAGTAGCAATGATAACTTCGATCGACAGTGTGAGTGATAATCAAAGGGGCTGACTTAGTTGAAGGAGATGAAATAGTAGGCACAACAAAATGAGGAGCCCATGTCGAAAATGTTTCTTCTATAGGGTGAGAAGCCGTGGAAGCCAAAGTAGACAAAGAAAATTGGGAATGGGTGAAAAGTTTCGCCTTTGTTGTTGTTGTCGCGGCCTCTGCCGCCACGACCTCCACCACGGGCCTGGTGGTGGTCTTGCGGTGGTGGCGGGGTGGTGTTGGTCGCCGGTGATGCCATCCCTTAAACGGCTAACGCCTTTTGATTATGCTCATCTTGTTTAGCACGTCGGGTTTCTTCCAACAATAGTTGTGAACGTTCCTTGGTGAAACTAGGTAGTGGGTCGGCCTGTTGAATTATCGTTGCAAGTGTATCGTATTCACCTTTCGGTAGACCAACAACTAATTGAAGTACCATCTTGATTTCAGAAACAGGTGTCCCGACGTTGGAAAGTTGGTTGACTATGAGTTTCAGTTGTTTGCAATATTCAGACATGTTAAAATTCTCGAGGCGCGTATTGTTGAATTGTTCTTCCAAATACACGGCCCGAGTATTTTTGTTGTCCTAAAAGATTTCTTCCAACCGTACCCAAAGGTCACGTGCCATGGCACTTGTTTTCATGATAGTACACAACAAGTCTTTTGAGATGGTGTCGTATATCCACTGTTTGACGATGGCGTCAAGGCGACACCATGTTGATTCGGCAATATCGGTGGGATGAGGAACATAGTCATCAATATGGTCGAGCACGTTGTACGCACATGCATGAATATAGAACAATTCTGTCCACATGGAATATTGACAGTCTTCTTGATCAAGAATTATAGGGATAGAGTTCTTGATGTTTGTAACGGCGAAAGCCGGGTGAAAAGAAGAAGATGATCGTTGAGAGGAGTTGTCAAAAATGCCAGTGGAGGAACCATAATTTGTGGGGGAAGACATGGTGGCTGTTGGTCTTGCCGTCGACCGAAAGGAAACTCGAGGGGGGGGTGTCGGCAGCTGTTTTGAGAGAGAGGAGAGTAGGGACTAGGTTTAGGCTCTTGATACCATGTAAGATAGAATAATTTTTTTAGGGATTCCTTTCATTATTCACAATGTATATAGTTGTACAAAGGTTGATTTCTAATACAGTACGAATCATAACTTACCTTAAATGGTTGATTTCTAATACAATAAGAATCCTAAGTTACCTTACATATACATCTATCATAATTACAAAATATATGGTGAATATTCGGAGAATATTTGCTAATAGAAAGCACTGAAGTGACTTGCAAATAAATTCTTTTCAGGTTTGTGTTGTGTCCTTGAAACTAATAATTTATTTATGTATGGCCGAAGGTGAATTTTCACTTCACTGTCTTGATCCACTTGGCTATATTTGTCCATATCCATCACAGATTGAAGTCTCTATCTACGATACGATCTTTTATGGACTCCTTTATAATCAATTAATAAAGCATTTTATTCCTATAATATGTGGGAAATCTATTGTGTTTAATTTCAGAATTAAGGAATCTAGGATTGGGGCGGACATTAGCATAAATAACCTTTTAGGCCAATTATTCAACAAATAACTATCATTTGTATATGTATGTATCCACTTGTAAGTAAACAAAATACGAACAGTAACTCGAAGGATGAAATAAGCTTTCTGATGAGATTCTTAATCGATAGCACATGTGTATTTATTGATTTGATATAAACATTATATTTGATACGGGTAAAATTTTTAGAGTACTTTTGGACAGTGCATTGTGTTTAATTAGAAGAAGGTTGAGTATTTAATTAATCAAGACTTATTCCTGATGCAATTCTGACAAACTAAACGCTCTAAAAGAATCGCATAAATCACTTTCCAACCTTCCAACGTTTATGAAAAGAGCTAACATAATATTTTTAACTCTACTTTCTAAGTCGTTTTCCTTGATTAATATATAAGAATTAAGGGCCTGCACTTGAGCATTTGTTCATTTATTTATCTCATGATTAATACTTGTTAATTTTTCTATCTACTAATTTAGAAATGTTATTAAGGCCGTTCCATCTGCAATATGTCAACATCTAAATCGATTATTTAATTAGTGTTCAAGTGCAAATCACAGTTCCGTTATGGCATAGAATTATATGCCAACTTGAGAATGTGGTCCGTCTATCAACAAAAACAAACTTAAATAACTAAAAATGTGTATTTTATCAATACATTCACCCCTTTATTTTCGTCATCTTCGAGTAATTACCAGCAAAAAGTAATTAGTGAATGCTCCATTACAAGTCAATGCTTCTTTAAATTAATTAATATATTCAAATTAAACAATACTATGATTTTCAAATTACTAGAGAAAAGGAGCAACATCAATTAAGCGAGAACATTAATCAAGATGAAGTTTGAATTAAGGACGTCCAAGAAAATTTTTTTTTGAATGGTGTGTAATGACTTCATGCCACTTTAAGATTTTGGCTTAAACGGGGGTATATACTAAAATATTATATTCATCAGAGGACACATGTGAGCATAGCCCTTTACAATTTGAATGGGAGAAATTGATCATGAAAAAAAAAATTGTTCTCTTATGTGTATGGACAAATATCTCTTGTAAAACTAAAAATAAATTCATAAACGTATGAGCAGCACATTCTTTGACATTATTGACTCTTTTAGGAACATATGTGCAACCCCAAACATTTTCTTTGATAATCTAATTCATTTTGATTTCTTCCTTCAATGTACAATTATTCAAGGACTACATCATACCAAAACAGTAACAAAAAACTACTATATTTTTTTAGGCTTCTGGTTTAATCCCAAGACACAAAAAAAAAAAAGTACAAACAAAAACTAAAACCTAGTAATTCTCACCACGTAAGGGAGATTCACTAAAAGTAGGAGGAACCATTACAGAAGAAGAAACTTTAAACCTTTTGCTTCTTGAACCTTCACCGCTAATGATGTTTCCACCACTACTCATAATATCTGGACTACTAATCCACCCTGCCATTGAATCTGATCCAAGAAAATATTCACTTCCATCTGATCCATTATCAGAGTCCAGCCCAAGTTGCCTAAAAGCAGCCCATTCACTGCTACAATCAGACACACTTGAATTTTCCCATGACGAATATTGATCATTATTATTGTTATTGTTATTGTTATGATCAGTTACATGTGGAAGCACTCTAATACTTGGCTGCACAACTTTCTCAATTTTCTTCATGTCCACATGATGATGATTTTGGTATTGGTGATCATAATAATTCTTGAAGTGGAAAATTCTAGCAAATGTGAAGTGATCACTTACTCTACTCCTGGACGATGACTTATTTTCCGAGTTCCTAGCCATGATGCTTTGTAAATTCTTACTTAATTTCGCTTTTAGTGAAGAAAAACTAAGACCATGTTTGTTATGATCATGAGAAGCATCATCCGGTTGGAATATATTCAATTGATCGTCTGAATTGGGATTATTTGGAGCAGGAGAAGCGAAATTGGTTCGTGCATTTTCGCCACGTAGGGCTCGAGCAGCTTCATCGTAAGCTCGAGCAGCTTCTTCAGGAGTATCGTATGTCCCTAGCCATAATCTCACACGTTGAGATGAGTCCTTGATCTCCGCAACCCATCTTCCCGATGGTCTTTGTCTTACACCTACAAATTTTCTTGTTATTGCTGATTTGTTTGGTTGTGGTGATGATGATTTGGTGGTGTTGGTGTTGGTGGTGGTAATGGTGGTTTTTGTGGTTTCTGGACCTGCAGCCATTAAGGGGAAAGTTACAAAATAGTACTATAGTTGACAATGAGAAGAAAGTATAGTTCTATAAGGAGTAGTACTGCCGATGTAGCACTATAAATAGCGGCACTTCAAAGAACTATCGAGGCGAGCACAAGAGGGTTGGTTCACTGGAGTTAGAATTTTAATTAAGGAGATTCAAAATATAAAGAAGCTAAAAGGATTCAATATTTATTATATGTACACAAAAAATAATTTTGACTTTGTATTACATATAATTTTTCGGCAAAGAAGATTCGAATGGACCCCTCAAGCTCCCTTACCCCGTCCCTAGATGTGATCTAACGGTCAATTAAATAAGTGAAATGATATCAAGATCTAAATCTCAATAGAGATGAAAAATAAAGGTGATTTATTTTCATATCTCTAAGTCCTGACAGATAGAATTACCTACACTTATGCTGGTAGGAAGTAGCATGCACCCAGTAAAATAGTCAAGTTACGCTCAAATTGATCCGAACATCATTGTCACTTAATTTATAAAAAAGGCCTATTGAGGGCCCGAAGGATAAAGCATATACTCTTCTCTATTATTTGTTTGTTGTTTTGCTATTAGTTTTAGTGATCAATCTTTTGCATTAGACATGTATTATAGTTAGCAGAATGAAGTATCTTGGCTTGACATGCAAAGGCGTAGCTACTAAAAACTCTTACCAACAATGTCTCTTTTATTAAACTCTTAAATTAATATTAAGCATCCATGTAAAACAAGGGTGCATTGATAAGTATAAACACCAACTTAACGTGCAATTGGGTTTGGGTGAGCTAAACTGACTATTTAATTAGTTAAGAGGCAGGGATGTAGGGCAAACTAGGGTAGTGAAGTGGTAATGATACAACTTGCTTCTCATTTGAACTGAAATTTTCTTCCACATACTACATATAACTTTTAGTGCATACGGCTGTCTTTTTTATACTACATATAACTCTTTACTCTTACCTTTGTGTTGTCTTCTTTCAGTAGTGTTTCTTTAATTTGTAACGCCTGATGTTGTTTGGAATTAATGTAGCATCTCTGAATAGGACTTATCCATACTATGGATGTATTCCAATTTTCAAACATGTACGTGTACTGAATGCCCATGCCTTTTGAAGTTTGAGAGTTATATCCATTGTTTTAGGATTCTTTACTACATATCCACTTCAAGTTCATTATTGTTATTTTTTGGTAAGAGTATTTCATCCCTCTTACTGGTTCTATCATACGCAAATCTGGATTAATCAGGCAGTGAGCTTAGAGTACTTAGAATGTCTAAAAAAAGTTTACTATGGAAGAATTGAGGTAATTACTTTATTAGTTGTTATTAATTTCACTATTGACATTGTGATCGATCGTATTCATCACAATGTCAATTAACAGGTTTGCTTCGTAGCTATGTCTCTTGAAATAGAAGTACATCATGCTCCCAATTAGGAAGCCAGCACATGATAAGCCAAGCTCTAATATAATTAAGATCAAATAGCAAGAGCCATACTGAATGCTTAAACAAGACATACAGGGGACTCCTTACTCACACTGAGTAAATATATTAAATTAATAAATGCACGATTATATTAATTTTCATAAGCTTTTATTACTTAATTATTGTTATTGAATATATACTCTCACTTTAGTTATCACTTACTCGCTGAAACTTTTAGCCGAAGGTCAATTTTTCTCCAAATATGTAGAGATATATAAGACAAACTAAAGGCAGTCGTAGGCTCTCAAATAGGTCGTTTGGAATATGATTTGATGTAAAAAATTGATATTGGTAAATTTATATTTTTCGAATACAAGAGAAGACAAATTAGAAGGGATTTAGAATGGAGAAAACATTTTTGGAACGTTAGATTTAGGACCAATTGATTATTAGTGAAGGCCCCCCCAAAGTCCTCATCTTTCTGTCTTTTTCTCCATTCATATTCCGTCATGGATTAATTAAGTACTAGTATAAATTTGGGTTATGAAGTTACATTAATTATATTTATGGAGTATTTAGTGACCAATGATTAGTTGACTCGTTTACCCTCAAATTAGAACATATTAAAAATCGGTCATTGATTCCTTCCATGTTAATGCTCCACATTAAGAGGAAGCCTGATTTGTGTGTTTTTTAGCTATGGTACTTCATGTATTAACAGAACGAGCGACGCTATAATTTTTCATCTCTTCAAAAAATTTAGGGTGTTGGTTTAGGTGAGGTGAGCCATTGCAAAAAAAAAAAAAAATGTAAATGAGGACTAATGTGTATTAAATTTGAAAAAATTTATCCACTTGATGTTTACACTAAATTACTGTAATTTAGCTTTGATTGCCTCTACACTGCATCTGGTTTAGAAATTGGTCCCAAATCCAATTAGCACCACTTTCTTTTTGTGGCATGTGGGAGATGTAACAGTGCTTCAACTTATATTATTTTGGTTAAACATAGTAAATGAAAAAAATTGTCTGTAAATCAGTGTTTGGTAGTACATACTAGTCTTCCTACGTGCACTTTGATAATATCACAAGCTTAGAATAAGATTTAATTAGCCGTTCTCAAAGGACATCTGAATGGAGTCAACTTTTATAACTTAGCAGCATTTTAAATTCACTTGCAACCTAAAAGTCTCTGTCATCTAACATCATGAGTTCCTCAATCATAGAATTTGGGATCTAGTCCATAAGGTTTGGCATAACCAAAGCATAAAATCAACTTGCTTTTGATGGCAATTCCAACGTAAAATTAAGTATATTATGTCACATATGTGGAGACCACTTAACTCCAGTTAGATGAAAAGGCAAACATTGGACTTATTAGGGTTGAACTAATCAATTATCAATAATGATCTGATAGAAATAATCTTCTTGATTATTTTCATTAATTGAAAGATATATATATAAGTTACATATTTCCATAATAGGAGAATTTTATTTCTATTCTACTCCTAAAATCTTATTCTACCATAATTCTAATTATACAATTATGGTAAGTGTATAAGACTAAATAAGGTAACCTTTATACTATAATATTACATCAATATACATTCCTAATATACTACAAACCAACACAGCCCGTGATGGGCTGAAGGCCACTGCCGAGATGGGCTGAAGGCCACTGCCGAGATGGGCTGAAGGCCACTGCCGAGATGGGCTGAAGGCCACTGCCGAGATGGAATCATTCCTAATGTACCCGTGATATACACTACATAGTGTATATCACGGGTACATCACCTTGTTTAACACACCCCGCAGTCATAGCGGACGGTCTTCGAACGTGAGACTGTTCCTAAAATCTTCAAAAAGGACTGAGGGAAGACCCTTTGTAAAGATGTCAGCAATTTGATATTTCGATGGGACATGGCATATGCGAACTTGACCACGGGCAACCTTTTCACTGACAAAGTGAATGTCCATCTCGATATGTTTAGTGCGTTGGTGCTGAACCGGATTACCAGAAAGGTAGATGGTACTAAAATTATCGCAATATACCAAGGTTGCCTTCGGAATGAGACAATGAAGCTCCAATAGTAAATTACGTAACCAACATGATTTCGAGACCACATTAGCTACCCCTCGATATTCAGCCTCGGCACTTGAGCGGGATAGAATCACATGACGTTTTGCAGACCAGGAGACCAAATTGTTCCCAAGGAACACACAATAGCCAGACGTAGATCGCCTGGTGTCGGGACAACCCCCCCCCCCCCCAATCATCATCGGTATACGAGACAAGTGTGGTCGTCGAGGAAGGATATAAATGTAAACCATAGTCAAGTGTTCCCAGAATATACCGAATGATGCGTTTGAGCTCATTCATGTGCTCAATTCGGGGATCATGCATGAACAAACACACATGCTGGACAACATATGTAATATCTGGTCTCGTAAAGATAAGATACTGAAGGGCCCCTGCAAGACTGCGATAGCGGGTCAGATCCTCGTAGGGTACGCCAGCCGCAGCACCAAGCTTGGGTTTTGTATCAACTGGAGTGGAAGTGGACTTACAGGATGACATCCCAGCCCTTTCGATGATCTCAGTTGCATACTTCCGTTGAGACAAGAACAATCCATCGGAATGACGAGTGACGACAATCCCCAAAAAGTAACTCAAGGGCCCTAAGTCTTTCATAGAATACTCAGGGCTGAGCATGATCATGATAGACTGGCGTAAGGCATCTGTAGAGGCAGTCAAAATGATATCATCCACATACAACAGAATGTAATCCAAAGACAAACCACGACGGTATATGAACAAGGAATTATCCAACTTGCTGTGAGTGAACCCAATAGTCGAAACATAGTCAGCAAACCTTGTATACCAGGCTCGTGGAGACTGCTTAAGTCCATATAAGGGTTTCTTCAACAAACAGACATGATGAGGATGTTTGGGATCCCTGAATCCCAACGGCTGATGCATATAAACTGTTTCCTTGAGATCACCATGTAGGAAAATATTCTTTACATCTAACTGATGAATAGGCCAAGCTGAGTACAGTGCGAATGGTAGCCGGCTTGACCACCGGACTAAATGTCTCACCACAATCCACCCCAACCTGTTGAGTCTTTCCATCACCCACAAGCCGCGCCTTATGTCGTGCGAACGAACCATCTGAATTTTCCTTGTGAGCAAAAATCAACATAGACCTAATAATATTAACACCAGAAGGACGGGGCACTAACTCCCATGTCTTATTATCAATAAGAACATTATATTCATCGGTAATAGCAATTTTCCAATTTGGGTCATTTAATGCAGACACATGAGTACGGAGTAAGAGTGACTTAAGAACATTAGAATTTAAATTAAAATGTCTCTTTGGTTTAAAAACACCCCGCTGACTACGAGTTACTGTCTATGACTGGAGGAAGAAGTGGGCGGATTTTGGAAATTTTCTGGGCTTGGGATGGACTGGCCAGCAGGCAGTGGGCCTGCTGGCCCACGACGGTAAATCAACACTGGAACTGGACCAGTTCCAGAATTGGGCTGGACTGGCCCAATCGCTGGAACTGATCCAATGAGGGTAGTTTGTGATGGACCAGTGGGGCCAGCGGGCAGTGGGCGCGCTGGAGGATTTTAGGTGCGGGACATGTCCGAAAAATGGTGAGTAATATACGGGGATATACCATCATCCAAAAAATTATACGAACTAGGCTCGGGAGTATGAACTTTAGTAAATAGAAATTGGGTTTCATCAAAAATTACATGGCGATTAATGATGATATTCTTGGAGGATAAATCAAAGCATTTGTAACCACGATAATTAGACGGATAACCCAAAAACACACACGGAGTAGACCGGGCCTGAAGTTTGTTAATTGTGGTGGATGGGAATAACGGATAACACAAACACCCAAAAACCCGAAGATGAGAATAAGAAGGATTCTTATTATATAAAATTTGGAGGGGAGAAGAATATGTCAGACCTTTGGAAGGAATTATGTTAAGGAGATATGTCGCCATTTGAAGAGCATGATGCCAAAAATATGGGGGTACGGAAGCATGAATTAAGAGAGTGCGGACAATGTTATTTATGGAACGAATTTTGCGTTCGGCTTTCCCATTTTGTGAAGATGTATGAGGACAAGAAAAAAGAAAATTGATTCCATTATTAGCATAGAACTCCCGAAACACCCTATTGTCATACTCTTTTCCATTATCACACTGAATATTTTTTATTTCTCTTTCGAATTGTGTTCTAATGAATGCTCTAAATTTTATGAAGACGGAAAACACTTGAGATTTATTTGCAATTGGAAACGTCCACAAAAATTTAGAATAATCAACCAAAAAGAGAACATAATACCGATGACCCAATGAATTTAGAAAAGGAGACGTCCATAGGTCGCCATGAATAATATTAAATGGCATTGAAGTATGAGAATTTGAGTCTACAAATGGCAACTTACCAATTTTTCCTAATGAACAAGATTGACAAATTGGAGTACGACTCGTACCCTTACAAGAAATAAAACTATTTTTATCTAAAACTGATAAAATAGAGAATTCCGGATGACCAAGGCGAGCATGCCATAAGGAAGGAGAAATGGCTGCAAAGGCTGATGGCAAGGCTTGACTCGATGGACTGAAATCGAATGTGATAGATAAAGATCTCCCACACTATCACACCTCATGAGAGGACTCCCCGTCTTGAAATCATTCACAGAGAAACCAAAAGGATCAAATTCAACAGAAATGGAATTGTCAGTGGTGAATTTTCGGACAGACACTAAGTTTTTAATCAATTTGGGGGCATGTAAAGTATTTTTCAAGATAAGGGGAGGATTGGGGGGAGATAGAGTTTTATGACCATAACCCTGAATTGAAATAGAGTTACCATTACCGACAATTATACCACGAGGGTTGCTCAAATTGGCATAAGACGAGAGAGTACCTTGATCGGAGGTCATGTGTGTCGTTGCGTCGGTGTCCATGTACCAATTTGGATCCGGTTGCGTCAACCCAAGTGTGTACATTGTGGCTTCAATGTCGGTGTAAGTATATATAGGGCCCACTGCCGTGAATGCTTGTGTGGGCCGAGGCCCAAGCAGACCACCTGCTGCCCCGGCCCAGTGCTGAACCGAGAACCTGCTTGCTGAATGTTGGGCCTGAAATTAGACTGTCCAGCCCACTGGCTGCCTGAAGGGCTTGGAAAATAGGGGCTGCTGGCCCACGGCCCATTGCCCCAGCCCCACTGCTGGGACTAGTAGGGAGGAGGCACATTGTTGCCTGGACGGGGCCTACTGCCAAACTGCTGACCACCGGAACCACCGCGTTTGCCCCCGTGTTTTTTGTTATTGTTCTTACGATTATTTTTGTTGCCACCATGAGTACGGTTTTGGCCTGAATTATCAACAAAACCTGTAGAATTTGTGGAGGACGTCATTAGGACGACGGGGCTTGCTCCGGTAGCCGCCTTTTTAGCCAAACCGACTTCTTCCAAAGTAAGCATGGAGCGGGCTTGATAAAAAGCGGGAAATGGGTTTCTTTGACGAAGGAGAGTCCCAACGCCATTATAGGCCTCCGAGAGACCGACAACCAGTTGTAGAACCAGACGATTATTTGTCACAGGTGCGCCAACGTTACGGAGTTGGTCCGCCAACTCCTTGAGTTTCTTGCAATATGCAGATACGTTTGGAAATTTTTCCATGCGAACTTGAGAGAATTCCTGCTTGAGTGTGACAACACGTGAATGTTGGTTATCTTGGAATATGCCACGCAATTTATTCCAGGTAGCCATAGCCGTGGTATCCGGCTCAATAATCATCTGTAAGAGGTCAATCGAAATAGTGGAATAAATCCACTGGAGAACGGTAGCATCAAGAGTAATCCATAACTGAGGATCCTCCGTGGGAATAGGTGCAGCGGGAGGAATTATGTGATGGAGGACTTGATGGGAGATAGCGTGAATTTTAAACAATTCTGCCCACGTCGCATATTGGACGTTTTCTATCTCAAGAACTATAGGGATGTTGTTCTTGATGTTAGAAACCATGAGGGCGGGATGAAAATTATTTTTAGACATATTGAAAGAACAAAGGGAGAGGAGGCGAAATTTGGGAAGAGTGGAGGTTAATAATATCACGAATTCCGGTGAAGGGGGGCGGAATCCGGCGACGGTTGTGGCCGAGAAAGGGCACTAAAACCGAGAGCAATGGCGGAAGCAAGACCTAGTCTCTTGATACCATGATAGAAATAATCCCCTTGATTGTTTTCATTAATTGAAAGGTATATATACAAGTTACATATTTTCATAATAGGAGAATCCTATTCCTATTCTACTCTTAAAACCTTATTCTACCATAATTCTAACTATACAATTATGGTAAGTGTATAAGACTAATTAAGGTAACCTTTATACTACAATATTACATCGATATACATTCCTAATATACTACAAACCAACACTGCCCGTGATGGGCTGAAGGCCACTGCTGAGATGGGCTGAATCATTCCTAATGTACCCGTGATATACGCTATGTATACCAAGTGTATATCACAGGTAAATTACCTTGTTTAACATGATCCGTCTCCATTATTGGTTTCTTCTCTTGATCACAAAAGGACATTATATGTCAGGTATCAAGGCCTGGCGAATTATCAGCAATGCAGAATCTCAAACCACCCAACAAGAGACCACCACTCCCACAACCTAATAATTAACTGTGGTGTTCATGACGAAGAGAGGTCTGTTGAGGGCAAGCTAAGGGGAAGAACCGGTAGACTTTTAGGTTAACATATTTCTAACGTATAATACATCAGGCAAATCCACATCTGAAAAGGTAAGTGAAGTTTAATACAAGTCGAAGCACAAGTTTATATTGTACGAGCGCGTTTGGGCTCAATGTTAGTTCAAAGAGAATAATATGTGTCATGAACATTAGTTGTGACAAGTATGATTATATTAGAGTTGAACTTTCGTAGTATGACGTGAGGAAAAACTTTAGCAAGAATGTTGAGTCCCTAATGGGACACATATGTGACGTCCATGATGAAAGGCGGACTAATCTTTTGAGTCAAAGAGGACAATACGTGTCATGTGTGCCACCAAACAGCTGAAGGGAAAATAGCAGAAGAGAAAAGTCTATTAGGAAGAAGATCAATTTTCTAGTTTAAGTACTACAAATATAGCAGAATCAATCGTTCAGGCAGTTAAACATATAGTTGTACTTCATGATGAGCATCTCCTTGTGCTTTTGTGAACACTCTTTAAAGACAAGTGAAATAACTAACAAACTCAACTATATGCTGATGAAAGTACTATTTCAGGTTTAATTAATCCCTTCAATTTTCTGTCCACTAGCTTCATATATAACATGGATACATCATACAAATTGTGCCAAAGAAAATAAAGTTAAACAGAAAATTACATTTTTGAGATCAAGTAAGAAAAAAAAATGCAAGTGTTTCACTTTCTTTAATGGGAAAAATGAGGCAAAGGGAAGAAACAGTGGGAAGCAGAGCATCCAATGTTATTTTCCTCAAAGTTTTTATGTCACATTCTGGAGACCCCAGAAATAAATTAGCTGCGGTTAGATGAAAAGGCAAACGTTGACTGATTTGAAGGGTTGAACTCATAATCAATTATAAATATGATCCGGCTGCATTATTGGTTTTCTTCTCTTGATCACAAAAGGACAATATGTTACTCAATATGTTAGTACTGATGAAGGTGTCTAATAACATACCGTGAAATACACGGTTTTGTATACCATGTATATCACGATTTCAAATGGAAGTTTCTCCATAATTGAAACTGTGGTATACACGGTATACAAAACCGTGTATATCACGGATGGGGTTTATATTTTAAGTACTATTATTGTAATAATTAGAATTGTACACTTACCATAATTGTAACATACCGTGATATGCACGATTTTGTATACCATGTATATCACGGTTTCAAATGGAAGTTTCTCCATAATTGAAACCGTGGTATACATGGTATACAAAATCATGCATATTATATCACGGTTTCAAATGGAAGTTTCTCCATAATTGAAACTGTGGTATACACGGTATACAAAACTGTGTATATCACGGATGGGGTTTATATTTTAAGTACTATTTTTGTAATAATTAGAGTTGTACACTTACCATAATTGTATAATTATTGTACAAGTAGAATAAGGTTTTAGGAATAGAATTTTCCTATTATGGAAATTGTAACTTGTATATATACTCTTTCATTAATAAAAATAATCAAGATGGTATCAGAAGTCTAGGTTTTCATACCTCTCCTCCTCTTTTCTTCCGCCGTACCTCGAAGTCAGAGCCACATTATCGGTTTCCGTGCTCTTTGTCCTTCTTACTAAATTAATCCAAATCTCTTCCTTTGTTCTTTCGTTGTGTCGAGAACAACAAGAACAATATCCCTATTGTTCTTGAGATGGAAAACGTCTTATACGCGACGTGGGCAGAGTTGTTCAAAATTCATGTCATCTCACATCAAGTCCTCCATCACATAATTCATCCTACTACCCCTACTCCCGCGGAGGATCCTCAGTTATGGATTACGCTTGATGCTACTGTCCTTCAGTGGATTTATTCCACTATTTCTACCTACCTCTTATAGACGATTATTGAACCGGACACTACGGCTATGGCTACATGGAATAGATTGCGTGATATATTCAAAGATAACCAGCATTCCCGCATTGTCACCCTTGAGCAGGAATTTTCCCAAGTCAGCATGGACGATTTCCCGAATGTTTCAGCTTATTGTAAACGACTCAAAGAATTGGCAGACCAACTCCGTAACGTTGGAGCACCCGTTACCAATAATCGTCTTGTTCTGCAGATGGTTGCAGGCCTAACTGAGGCCTATAATGGTGTGGGGACTCTCCTCCGTCAAAGTAATCCACTTCCGCCTTTTTATTAAGCCCGCTCGATGCTCACATATTATTAGAAGTCGATTTTGCAAAAAAGCCGGCTACCGGCACTATTTCCGTGGTCATGATGATATCTTCAGCTAATTCTCAAGGTTTTGTTGATAATTCGGACCAAAACCGCAACAACAATGGTGGCAAAAAGGGTTAGAATCGCAAAAATAATGGTAAAAATCGTAGTGGAAACCGAGGTGGCAATAGGCCTCGGGGCAGTGGGCTACAAGCCAACTGGCCACAGCCCTGGGGCCCATGCCCGTGGAACTGGGCCAGTGGCCCTAGCCCAACAGACCCTACTGCCCGTCGTATGCCCACAACCAAAACTGGGCCCAATTTCCAGCCGCCAATATGCCCAATTCTGCCCAACAACAGTGGTACCAGAGACATTCTTCTGGGCCGGGACAACAAGCAGGGGTGCTTGGGCCTCGGCCTCAGCAGACCCACCATGCAACGGGCCCCACCCCTACCGACATTGAATCCGCGATACACGCACTTGGATTAAATCTCCCGAACGTAAATTGGTACATGGACACCGGAGACACTACTCACATGACGTCCGACCAAGGTACTCTCTTGTCTTATTCCAATTTGAGCAATAATTGTGGCATAATTGTTAGTAATAGCAATTCAATTCTAATTCGTGGTTACGGTCATAAAACTTTGTCTCCCCCCTTCTACCTCTTGTCTTGAAAAATGTCCTTTATGCCCCTAACTTAATTAAAAATTTGGTGTATGTTCGTAAATTCACCACTGATAATTGAGTTTCTGTTGATTTTGATCCTTTTGGGTTTTCTGTGAAAAATTTCAAGACTGGGATTCATCTCATGAAATGTGATAGTAGGGGAGATCTTTATCCTATCACGCCCACATCCGGTCTCTCGAGTCAAGCCTTGCCATCTACTTTTGCATCTCTCGCTCCTTCCTTATGACATGCACGTCTAGGTCACCCTGGGTCGTCTATTGTTTCTTCCTTACATAAAAATAATTTTATTGCTTGTAAGGGTACGCGTAGTACTCCAATTTGTCAGTCTTGTCCTCTAGGAAAACTTGTTAGATTATTTGTAGACTCTACTTCTCGTACTTTAATGTCATTTGATATTATTCATAGCGATTTATGGACATCTCCTGTTCTCAGTTCTTTGGGCCATCGTTATTATGTTCTATTTTTGGATGATTATTCTAATTTTTTATGGAATCTAAAGTGTATTCCACTTTTTTGAAATTTAGAGCATTCATCCGTATCCAGTTCGAACGGAAAATAAAAAAAATTCAATGTGATAATGGCAAAGAATATGATAATGGGTTGTTTCGGGATTTTTGTGATACTAATGGAATAAATTTTCATTTCTCTTGTCCTCATACGTCCTCACAAAATGGGAAAGCCGAACACAAAATTCGTACCATTAATAATATTGTCCGAACTTCATTAGTCCATGCTTCTGTGCCCCCTTCCTTTTGGCATCATGCTCTACAAATGGCTACATATCTTCTTAACATACTTTCTACCAAAGGTTTGGCATATTCATCTCCTCTTCAAATCTTATTTAATAAGACTCCTTCGTATTCACATCTTAGGGTCTTTGGGTGCTTGTGTTATCCAATATTTCTGTCCACCACAATTAACAAACTTCAGCCTCATTCTATCTCTTTGTGTGTTTTTGAATTATCCGTCTAATCATCGTGGTTACAAATATTTTGATTTATCATCTAATAGAATCATCACTAGTCGCCATGTTATTTTTTATGAAACCCAATTTCTGTTTGCTAACGCGAGTAGTCCCGTGCCTAGTTCGTATAATTTTTTGGACGACGCCGTCCTTCCGTATATTATCCACCATTTTTGTAAACTATCCCGCACCCATAATCCACTAGCGGGCCCACTGCCCGGTGGACCCACTACCATTGTTTCAGGTCCACTGCCTACTACCGTATCGGGTGCAGAAATTAGGCCAACTATTCAGCCCAATTCTGCCCCTGAAACTGTTCTCGATCCACATCCAGTTTCGGCGTCCAGTATTGGGCCAGCAGGCCCACTGCCTCCTGGCCAATCCGTCACCCCGCCAATTTTGTCCCAAAATCCACTCAATTCTCCCCCGAATCACAGACCGGTCACTCGTAGTCAACGGAGTATTTTTAAACCAAAAAGACATTTTAATCTCCATTCTAATGTTCTTAAATCCCCCTTACCCCGTAACCCAGTGTCTGCATTAAATGACCCGAATTGGAAATTGGCTATGAATGATAAATGTGATGCTCTTATTGAAAATAAGATGTGGGAGTTGGTACCACGTCCTTCTGGTGTTAACATTATTCGGTCTATGTGCATTTTTACTCATAAGGATAATTCTGACGGTTCTTTTGCGAGGCATAAGGCTCGTCTTGTAGGTAATGGTAAGACTCATCAGGTTGACTTGGATTGTGGTGAGACGTTTAGTCCGGTGGTCAAACTGGCTACCATTCGCACTGTTCTCAGTTTGGCTCTTTCGAAAGCTTGGCTCATTCATCAGTTAGATGTGAAGAATACTTTCTTACATGGTGATCTTAAGGAGACCTTTTATATGAATCAGCCCTTCATTTTTTGATACCCCAAATATCTTCATCATGTTTGTTTATTGAAGAAGTCCTTGTATGGGCTTAAGCATGCCCCACAGACTTGGTATAAGAGGTTTGAAGACTATGTTTCTTCTATTAGGTTTTCACACAACAGGTCTGATAATTCATTGTTCATATATCGTCGTGGCGCTTCCCTGGCTTATATACTATTATATGTGCACGATATTATCTTGACTGCCACTTCTGATGCTTTGCGAAGGTCTATCATGACAATGCTCAATTTTGACTTTGCTATGAAAGACTTGGGGCCCTTGAGTTACTTTTTGGGGATTGTTGTCACTCGTCATGCAATTGGGTTATTCTTATCACAACGGAAGTATGCAGCTGGGATCATTGAGTGAGCTGGTATGTCCTCATGCAAGTCTAGTTCCACTCCAATTGATACTAAACCCAAGCTGGGTGTTGCGGCTGGCTTACCGTACGAGGATCCGACGCACTATCGCAGTCTTGCAGGGGCTCTTCAGTATCTTACTTTTACGAGACCAGATATTACGTATGTATGTCGTACAACATGTGTGCTTGTTTATGCATGATCCCAGAGTTGAGCACATGAATGCGCTCAAACGCATTATTCAATACATCCAGGGGACACTTGACTATGGCTTACATTTATATCCTTCATCGATGTCTACACTTGTCTCGTATACAGATGCTGATTGGGGTGGCTGTCCAAATACCAGACGTTCCACATCCGGCTATTGTATGTTTCTTGGTAATAACTTGGTCTCATAGTCTGCGAAGCGTCAGTCTACATTATCCCGCACTAGTGCAGAGGCCGAGTATCGAGAGGTAGCAAATGTGGTCTTTGAATCCTGTTGGTTACGTAATATTCTTTTAGAACTTCATTGTCCTATTCAGAAAGATACCTTGGTTTATTGTGATAATATTAGTGTCGTCTACCTTTCTGGTAATCTGGTTCAACACCAGCGCACTAAACACATCGAGATGGATATTCACTTTGTTCGCGAAAAGGTAGCTCGTGGACAAGTACGTGTCTGCTATGTCCCTTCCAGGTATCAAATCGCAAACATCTTTATTAAAGGTCTTCCCTCGGTCATTTTTGAAGAATTTAGGGACAGTCTCAGCGTACGAAGACCACCCGCTATGACTGCGGGGGTGTAATAACATACCGTGATATACACGGTTTTGTATACCATGTATATCACAGTTTCAAATGGAAGTTTCTCCATAATTGAAACTGTGGTATACACGGTATACAAAACCGTGTATATCACGGATGGGTTTATATTTTAAGTACTATTGTTATAATAATTAGAATTGTACACTTACCATAATTGTATAATTATTGTACAAGTAGAATAAGGTTTTAGGAGTAGAATAGGAATAAGATTTTCCTATTATGGAAATTGTAACTTATATATATATTCTTTCATTAATGAAAATAATCAAGGGATTATTTCTTTCCGTGTAAAATTTTAGAGTTCAAGGGATGGTTTGGAACTTAGCAGCAGCATGGAACTAGTTCACCAAGCTGATGACACTTATATGTTAACACGAATTTAGTAATTTCAGTTTTCATCATTAGGGCATTGAGAATTAATTTTGCCCTTATTTTTGTCTTAATAACTTTGTGTATCACCAAAGCAGAAGCACCACAATCCCTAGGGTAAAAGAGATCAATTATCTACTTTAGAAGTCCAAATATGCAGCAATATTAATTCAGGGTGTGGTTGTCCAATTTCAATAGAAAGTTAAAATAATAGTACTTCATGAGCATCTCTTTGTGCCCTTTTAGACTCTAGAGAAAGCATAGGATATATAATGTTAAAATATTAAATTTCCATAGTACCAAACAGTAGAAACAAGTGAAACAACCATCAAATTCAATATATAATATGCTGAATGAAAACAGTTCATGTTTCCTACCGTAATTCAGTTACTCTCCAGTGGCTACATCTATAATTTTGATAAATAATGGATAAAATTTTGCCAAAGTACAACTGAAATTACACTGTCTCAATGAAACGTAGGTAGATTCTTACCGTTGACCCTGGTCAAACCAAATAAGGAAAACGAAAAAGGGTCAAAAATATCTTGAACGTATTAGAAATGACTTTAAAATATCTTCTTTCACCTACTGAATAAAAAATGTCCCTTCTTCCACCTTTTAAGATAAAAAAATGCTCTTAACTTATTAGAATTCAAAAATGCCCTCACATTGAATGGAATTTTCTCCTAATATTATTTTCAGGCATAAAATTATTATCCCTCCATTAACGAATAATTAGATTTTAATTATATATGTGGCCTTATTTATGTTCCCATAAAATAATGTTATCCATGACTCTAACCCACATGTCAGCTGTTGCATTTGCAAAATTATCACAAAGACCTCAAGTAATCCATATTTATTTGTGTGGGGGGGGGGGGGGAATGTTTATTTCACCAGAGACAGTAAAAAGCCAGAGGATCAGCATTTTTGTAAGCCCTTGAAAAGAATCGGGACAGATAGTGATGATCAAAGTGGCTTCTGCATCAGAGATGCATTACATTTGAGCAAAAAAATATGGTACCAATTAAATTATCTTGGTCGCGTTAATTTAAATTGAGTTTTGTGTTAGATTGGATCATAGATGGATCAGATTCTTTTGGGTTTGGTCAGAATTTAATGTGAACATAAATAAGGCCACGTATTTAATTATTATCATATAATTATTCGTTAATGGAGGGATAATAATTTTAAGTCTGAAAATAACATTAGGTGAAAATTACATCCATTGTGAGGGCATTTTTGAACCATTTTAAATATGTTAAGGGTATTTTTTATCCCAAAAGGTGAAAGGAGGGATGTTTTTAATCAAATAGGTGGAAGAAAGACATTTTTGAGTTATTTCTAATACGTTAAGGGCATTTTTGATTCTTTTCCGTAAGGAAAAATTAGAAATGAGGGTGATTACCCTATTCTAGCCAATAAATAACACTCCCAAACTGCAACATTCCAAGTTAATAGTAGCAGTCTCAATCTCACCTAGTTGAATAATGGTCAGCTTCTCCATTATGCAGCTAACAACAAATTAAATATTCCATTGAAAAAGAGATAAAATTAGTGAAAGGTAGAGTTAATTAGATTTGAAAATTACAACCTTGACCAATATATTGTATCCATTGAAGAGGGATATCAAGAAAACTGATGCAATCATCCACCTTTCACTTTCTTCAAAATACACAATCACAAGTTGTGTTATAGGACTAAAAAGTACAAAAAGTTATTCAAAAGTTTAACTTCTATGTGCACTTGGATAACCATTTTTCATTAACATAAAAACCTAAAGTACTCTTACGTGAATAATTGTTTCTAAACAGACCACACACCTGTTGGAAATTTACTAATGTAGAATTAAGTTTATCCCATTATTTATGACTCGAACAATTGGGGCCCCACACATCGAAAACGTCATTTCCACACACGTGCACACGCAGTGCCAAGTATCGTAAATTTCATTAGTGAAAAAGATATTGGTACGTAAGTAATACGTTTGAGACATAGAATGATGGACGGTTATTGACCAAATGACAAGTATTCCACGGTAAACGAAGGAAGAAGTGTACGAAATGTAAGATGAAACGAATTGGAAATCGCCACGGAGCCGTGAAGGGCCGCGGCGCCCCTATGGCAGCGCCGCGGCGCTTCGGAGGCAGAATGTTGCGACGGAAAGATGGAAAGTCCTGACTTTTGGGCTGGTTTTGGAGCATTGAATCTTCATTATTTGGCACATGAATTCATTCATTATTTGGCTGAATGTGACCCCTCAATAAGTGTCATTACATGGCTATTGAAGGTCATTAGTTGGCTAGTTGAGGGGTCATCTCCTTGTACTATAAATTGAGGCCTTTGGCTCAATTGTTCAAGACACTTAGAAATTTTTCTGAAATCTTCTTCTCTCTACCAAGTTTTCTATATTCAAAGTTCTTCAAGAGTAACACTTGAGTTTCCTTTGCTCATTTGTTAAGTTGTTGTTGTATCTTGGGAGACTATTGCCCGACAACGTAAAAGGATATATACGGGGCAATTTTGTCTTAAAGACAGAGTGTCATCACTCGTCTCAGCAAATCACAAGGAGTTTGTAATCGTTCTTATTTCCAGTTTGTTATAATCTTGAGTAATTTATCCTTTCTAGCATTTGTAATATTTACTTACTTTTCATTTTCTGCAATTGTTGTAACCCACAATACCTATATTAGGACGTAGGGTTAATTAGGTAATATTGTGGCAACTATAGGTTTATTTATGGGGTTCAGAATCCAATATTTGTTGGAGTTTTGAAGTTCTTATATATATATATATATATATATATATATATATATATATATATATCAATTTTAAAATGCTTTGGTTCAATTGGACCCATAGCCCAACAATTCCATCCATCGCCAGGGACGAAGCCTCACATGCCCCACTAGGGGCTATAGACCCCAACAAAAAAAATTACTATTACTATATTAACAATTGCCAAAAATCCCCCATCCACAAAAAAACATTAGCCCCCAACCTTTTGCTACTCTTAAATTATCCAAGCCCAATAAATTTATAAAAGTAAATCCATAAGCCCAACAAAAGAAAAAAATACTAGTTTATGAATACATAACAAAGTCAGCGTATGTACTGATTAAAAAATAGCGCTGCCTTTCTCTATTAAAATAAAAAACACTTTGTCTTCTTCAAGGTTTCACGCTCGAGACCAACTTAGAAATTGGCGATTCTTCTTCAGTTCTTCCTGTTCTTTTCTTGTGATCTTCTTCAAGACTTTGGTTTTTGCACTTCTCATCTTTATTTAGTACATGTAAGATTTTCCAGCATCTATTCAATTTCATTATAATAGTTATTTTTTGCGAACCCTAATTAGTGCAAATTTATTATTATTTGAATTAATTAGTGTTTGATAAATGATCATATAGTTTTGGATTTTTGTAGAACATTATTGTTGTGGATTTAAATATTGTATTGATGGAGAAATTTCTTAAAAGAAAGTCTGCAATGGTTGATTCTTCTAAATCAAATGCTCAAAAGAGACCTTCAAATGTTGAAATTGATTTCGACAATCTCCCGGCAGACCCTGAAAAGCGACCAACAATATGGAGTTACGATGCTAATCATAGAGATAGAGTAAGATGAGCTTATCTATTAAAGGGGCCGTTTCAACCTAGAAACCAAAACTTTCCATGGAGCCAACCAGATGATAAAATTCAAAAAATGAGGTTTGTTGAAACTTGGTTTGACAAATATCCAGATTGGTTGGAGTATAACATAACGGAAGATAGAGCATATTGTCTTTACTGCTATCTTTTTAGGAATCAAAATAATCAAGGTGGGGCAGATTCATTTATCGGAGTTGGATTCAATAATTGAAAAAAGAAGGAGAGATTTGATGTTCATGTTGGAGGACATAACAATTTTCATAATCAATCAAAAAAGAAATGCCAAGATCTAATGAATCAAAACCTTACATGAAGTGTTTCTACTCTATTTACTCATAAAGCAAATAAAGAGAGAACCAACTACCGTATTCGGTTGAATGCATTTGTTACATCTGTGTGTTTATGTTTGAATCAAGGACTATCATTTCGAGGTAGAGATGAATCTGAGCTGTCGAGAAATAAGGGCAACATCTTGAAGTTTTTCATTTGCTTGCTGATAATAATGAGCAAATAAAGAATGTCTCATTTGAAAATGCTCCTCTAATTTCACAATTAGTTTCATCTGATATTCAGAAAGATTTTTGTAAAGCTTTTGCTGCTGAAACTTCTTATGTGATCATCAAAGATATCGGTGATAAATTTTTTACAATTTTGGTTGATGAGTCACGTGATGCAACAATGAAGGAGCAAATGACAATTTATTTAAGATATATGAACAATGAGGGACGGACAATTGAACGTTTTCTTGGTATAAAACATGTTCCAAAGACAACTGCAACTTTACTCAAGGAGACTGTCGAAGGATTACTCTTTGATCATGGTTTAAGCATATCAAGGTTGAGAGGTCAAGGCTATGATGGAACAGCCAACATGCAAGGTAAGCTTAAATGTTTGAAAACTCTTATTTTGAATGAAAACTCATGTGCCTTTTATGTTCATTGTTTTGCTCATCAACTTCAGTTGAGTTTAGTAGCGGTTGCAAAGTTTCACTTTCTTCCTCAATATCTTTTTGAAATTACATCAAGGGTTGTAAATATGGTTGGAGGTTCGAGTAAGAGGCAAGATATTCTCAAAGACATACAAAGTCAAAAAGTAAATGAAGCACTAATTAAGGGGGACAATTGGGGGCTAATATTTTTTGTGTGGGGCGGCTTTTGACAATTGTTAATATAGTAATAGTATATTTTTTTGTTGGGATCTATAGCCCCTAGTGGGGCATGTGAGGCTTCGTCTCTGCGTGGGCTAAACCAAGAAACTAACTTGCAACCTCCAGGTGATACTCCTTGGAGCTCGCATTATAATACTTTAGTTAGACTCATTGACATGTTTTCGTCTATTATTGAAGTAGTTGATCTTATAATGGATGATCCAGAGCAAATAGTTGATGCAAACATGTTTTTAAATGCATTACAATCATTTGAGTTTGCATTCGCTATGCATTTGATGAAAATGGTATTGGCGATTACTAATGAGTTGTCATTAGCATTGCAAAAAAAGAGCAAGAGATATAGAATGCTATGAGATTAGTGGAGATTCAAAGCAAAGATTGCAATATTTGAGAGACAATGGATGAGATTCTCTAGTTAATGAAGTTTCTTTGTTTTGTTCTAATCATGAGATTGTTGTCCTTAACATGAATGAAAAGTATGTATCTCCTCGGCGGTCCAAGTGGAGAACTGAAGAAAAGACTAACGATACTTATTTTCGCATCGAGTGCTTTTATGGTATTTTGGACAAACAACTTATGGAGTTAAATAGCCGATTTTCTGTGACAAATGTTGAATTGCTTCTTTTTGTTGGGTGGCTTAATCCTAGCAATTCATTCTTTGCTTACAACAAGGAAAGTCTCATCAAGTTTGCTCGATTGTATCCTCGGGAGTTTTCTTCACGTGATCTAGAGTTACTTGATAATCAACTTGAGACTTATATTATTGATATGCGTAGTAGCATTGAGTTTTCAGAAATTGTTGGCATTGGAGATCTTGCAAAGAAGATGGTGGAAACAAAAAGACACAGAATCTATCCTTTGGTTTACACGCTTCCTATCCTAGCATTAACTTTGTCAGTTGCTATGCAAGTGTAGAGAGAGCCTTTTCTGCTATGAGCATCGTCAAAGATCGACTGCGAAATCGAATATCGGACGATTGGTTTAATGATTTATTAGTACCTTATATTGAGAACGAAATTTTGTATGAGATCAGTAACGAAGCCGTTATGCAACGGTTTCAGACTATGAAATCTCGTCGAGAAAAATTGTGATTATATTTTCATTGTTTTTGAACGATTTGTATTTATGTTATTTAGAATTTAAATTATTACCTACTTTTAAAATTTTGTATAATATAGTACTAGACCCCTCGAAAAAAATTGGCTGGCTTCGTCCCTGTCCGCCGCTATGTATTGATAATGCCTAGGTGACACATACTCGCGGTCAGTGATCACCAACTCAAGTTGGAACCCTTTGTGATTGTCCAAAAGTACTTCTAACAAAAAATATTATTCAAAATAAGCAAATTTTGGAAACTTGATCAAAACATGTTATAAATTGAGGGAGTTAGCAAGGGGTTTAGACCAAGTCGAAAGTACGAAGATTAAATTGAAAATTGACTTAAAAAAGTAACACATACTAAGATTCATTATGTATGATTGTTGAAGTCCCTTGAAAAAACTAAAGTTATTTAACCAGACAAGGTAGTAGACAAGTCAGTAGTGGCCTAGTGGGCAAACAGTGAGTCCATAAATGAATGGATATTCTTCTTCTTATGAGCCCAACCCAATTCAGATGTGATTCTGATTCAAACTCACTATTGAAATCTGGCCCACAATAACACTTTCAGAAATAGTAACATAAGTGGAGAAATTTCCCACTAGGCTTGTCTAAATAAAGTCAATGGTAGAAGAGTGTGATGACATAAAAAGAAGGCATTATCCCAAAGTGGTAACACACTTAGTAGTTATTTAAGCAAAAAACAATAAAGGCTGAAAGTAAAAGCAGAGAGCAAATCACCTAGAGAATTCAGAATCTTTGTCATTCTTTCACTATGGAATCTTTAAGAATCCTTCTTTTTACAATTGAGACCTTTCAATTCCATCATTTCCCTTAAAAAAGTGTATAGCCTTTTAGGCCACCAAAGTTCTCAAAATCTCCTCAGCCCTATGACATATTATTCCTCCGTATGTGACATTATTTTCTTTTTAGTTCATATCAAAATAAGTGTCATCTTTTATTTTTTTAGCAATTCTTCAATGATATCATTTTTATTTTACATTTGTTGGGTCTTCTTTAATTTTAAAGATGTAATTATTACGAAGAAATGTCAATAAAAATATACTTTAAAGTAAGAATAATTTGGTAAACATAATAAAGTTTTTTCTTATTTCTTAAACTTCATGTGCGATTAAATAGTGTCACATAAATTGAAATGAACGAACATTGAATATCAAAACTAGGAAAAGACAACGGCGGAGTCATAATTTTTAATTTATGAATTTTGAAGCTTAATCTTTTTTATTTACTTAATTTTGAATAGACTATTTATCTTATTAACTGGATTTTTTAATACAAACTTAAGGTTTGAAGCAAAATTATCGGATTCCACGAGATAACTCATAACTTTAAGACTGGCTCAGCCACTGATGTAAGGTGTGGGGTGGGGGTGAGGGGGTCCCAAACTGGAGTGGACCCCACTCAGATGTAAGTCCAAGAAAGCAAACCAAAGGAAAAGAAAGAGGAAAGAGTATACATCTTTTCTCATCCACACTATCCATTTATGGCCCTATTCTTGGTCTTAATTCTTTTAACTTAAAGTCCACCCAAAGAGATTAGGATTCAAAATTTTAGATGGGTTCTAAAAAAAGTTTCTATTTTTATCTTTTTTGTTAATTCATTTCTTTGCCAAAAAAAAAAAATCTTGGATTTTAAAGGTGAATCTCATTCTGGGGTGTTGGTATTTGTACTCCTTTCGTTAGTTGTTGAGTCCATCTCGATTGCTTTTTCTTTGTTTTGTTCAGGTGGATCTACTCTAGTTATTGGTCTTTGTAAAAATATACTCTTTTTTCTTTTCTTTGACCAGATGTTCTTCATTTTGCTTGTCCCTCATTCTTGAATTGAAAAATTCATTGTATTGGAAAAATTGGTTGAAGGAAAAAACAAAGTGGGGTTGGGATGTTTGGGTCTGGAATGAATCTGATAACCACAATAATTGGTTTTGGTATGAGTGCAACTTTTATTGTGTTTGTGTGTACTAGACTGATTTGTGGGAGGATAAGCAGGAGGCAATCAAGGCAAATGTTTGAGATTGAATCAGGGATTGATCTTGAACTGGTAAGCTTTGCTTAAATGTGTACTTTTTCGTAGTTCCTAATCAATGTTTATCATGGTTGTTGATTTTTTTTTTCAGTCATGGATTTTTTTAGTGATTGTGGTTGATACAACCACCCTTGCCCCCTGAAAGGAAACCTTAACCCCCCCCCCCTCCTCCCTCCCCACACCCCCCCAAACTCCAACATCTTCCTTTTAGTTTATTCATGAAATTGAAGTTTTCTTCCCTTTTGGAGGAAACCATTTGATTTGTGTTAGACCTATAACTGTTTAGTCATAGTCCATTAGTTGATTGTGTTTGGTTTTGTGTAGAATGATTTAGGATTTGATGGCTTAGACTTTGTTCTAGTTTGATTTGCTGGTTTTGACAAAGATTTACCAAAAAAAGAAAATATTTTTGTGATCATGGAACAAAAGGTGGGAAAATGAGATCATGGCATCAGTGACTTATCTTTGTATCGATGGAGCTGCGGAAAAAAATAGAAAATGACCAAAAAGCTAGACAGATTAGTCACTGTGAAAAGCTTCACTGGAATTTATGATATATCTCTTCTAAGAAGTTAACGGTGTATGGATTGTGATTTAAGTTGTTATTCCTACAAATTCCTGGCAGATTCACTAATGTAAACCTATTCTGGCAGCCAGAGCATCGAATTAATGGACTTGACTCAGTTGTGGTTGCTGCAATTCCCACCATGAAATTTCACAGTGAGGCTTTCACCTCATTGGAAGAAGATACACAGTAAGTGCAACCCCATACAATTTTGTTTGAGCTGTGTGCTACGTGCAACATTTGACAGTTAACTCTCATCTTATGCATTTGGAGAGATAAATGCAATGGATGTTCTGATACTGGTTCTCTAAGCTAGCAGAAAATAGGTATAATAATAAAAGAATGCACCCTATAGGTTAGAATACCTATAATACCTAATTGTACCAGCAACACTGCTATTTCCTCTTGTCTTGATCTGGCCTGGTCTTTTTCTAAGTTGTAACTAAAATAAAGTGTGTTCTAATTGGTATATCTAAGTTTGATAGGTTTGTCCATTGATAAGGTTAAGCAATATGAATTACAGGTGCAGTATATGCTTATCGGAGTACCAGGAGAATGAAGTTCTGAGAATTATGCCCAAATGCGGCCATAGTTTTCATCTTTCATGCATTGATATATGGCTAAGAAAACAGTCTACCTGTCCAGTTTGCCGTCTTTCCGTACCTGAATCTATTGAAAACAAACAAAGGCGCCCTGCTGCACTGCTTGGCAGGGATCAAAACTCTGATAGTTCTGAGATTTCAGTTGAGCATTCAAGGCAGTGGCTGCTACCTACTGCTGACCGGTCACAAGGTACTGTACGTAACAGTGATGAAGCTGTTTCTGTTTCGATCAACCCTGAACCTGTGGTCCCTGCGGAAGCAGCAGCAAGGTCATGACGGAAGGCAACTGTAGATGTAGCATAAGAAATTATACCTTCTGTTTGCATTCAGATGTTTTCTTGTATCGGACCCATCTTATTGGCGACTGACAAATGGGGGACTGATTCTGAAGACAAGGAGGGAGGACACAAAAACTTCTGTAGATGAATGTTGCATATAACGGTTAGGAGTTGTAGTTGCACTCTTCTAACAATTCGGAGATTTTAGACCAAGTTTGTGGTGCACTGGTTATCCTATCAAAACTAAGTGCGTCTTATATCATGTTGTACAATGTCAAATCCTCTGTAATATCACTGTAAAGAAGGCGTTTGGAGTCTCCGTTTTTCATCATGGACATGACCAAAGTAGATGGCTAAGTGAAGTCTTGTTGAAATGCTCTAGAATTGGCTTATTCTGAGGGTCATGTACTCGGTGAGTTGTGAGAATATGAGCCTTCATATACCTCTTTTAGTAATTGACAGTCAGGGTATCGTTTTAATTTTTTTACCTCACTGCAACTCTATCCAGAATTTGATGAAACCATGAAGTGTAGGGATTTCTAGCCTTCTTTAACAAATGAGCTAGAACATCATATGCCTAGAAAGACTGATTTTTGCAATATATTACTGTGTTTCACAATTTAGTGGATATCTTAATTCTTGTTCCAGTTCATGAAGGGGCTACTGTTATGATCAGGACCGTATATGAAACTATATTTGAGTTTCTTTTTTATATTTTTTTGATAGTAAAGTGTGTATATTAGTCTAAATTTTGCACATTTTACAAAAAATATTTATCTTTTTTTAACGAAAATTTTACACATCAAGAATAACGTTGTTAAAGATTTTTTCCTCTCAAACCAAGATACCAAAATCAAATGTTTTGCATAGTTTTTTTCAAATGTCTTGAAAAGGAGGAATTAGTAAAGATTTAATTAGGGTTATCTTTTTTTTTCTTTTTCATTGGAAAGTGAGGTTTCATTATAGCAAAGTGAGAGATTAATTGTTTTTTAAGGTACCCCATTCTTATTTTACCCGGGTAAGATTTTCTTTGGCTAGTGTTTTACAAGAAAAATATAAAATAAAAGAATTAGGAACTGGACTAAGTTTGCAGTTTATCAGCAACCGGATCGTGCCATTTAGGGGTGGTTTGGTGACCAATATTACGAAAAGGTAAGCCCAAAAATAAATTTTGTACGATTAATTCATACATAAGCAATGCTGAAATATTTTATTATCGTAACTTCAGTTTTTTTTTTTTTATATACAGGATTCAATATGAATAACTTATATCAAGATTTACTTTACGGGGATAAAATACCTAAATGACTAAAATTACTTTAGTTATATCTTTAAACTTTTATTTGATTTAAAACAAGGGAACATTATAAACTTTTATATTATGCATCGTATATTTAATTATTACTGTCATGAGCTTAACATTGGCAGAATAAAATATGTACACTAAATAATCCAGTAATTATTAATCTAAGCAATTGAAAGTGGGCAGCAAAAATGGTGGTGTCTATTTCCTTTTCCTCCTGCATGCCTTCTCTATCTTGCCCTCATCTCATACAACCCTTTAACAATAACAAACCTCTAATTGGTACGCCATTTTACAAATTGAACCATTATTAGTTTACTGCTCTTCTCAATTGCTCATTTAGTTTATCTTTTTTGTTATATGAATTGATGATATTCTGCTTAAAGATTTCATCTTTTTGTATATATCTGTTTCTTTTGCTACTACTTCAAACTTTCTTGTTAAAGTAATTTTTTACTGTAATGTAGAGCTTTTCCCTATATCGGATGGTGTCAAGGAGCTCAGTCTTTGGCCAATTTTAATCATGGAATTGACCACTTAATTCTTTTCCTCCTGTTAATTTGAAGGTGTTATTGTTGGAATATGTAAAGCAACAACGGGAATAGTAAATAATTATTACAGTGATCGAAAGGATAAACAACAATGAGGACAACAACAAGTTGTCAATATCTTGATCTTGAATGAAACTTCAAATATAGAACTTGTATTCGGAAATACAAGAAGATGAAATGCTACACTTGTGGCTTGTAGATCCGCTGAGAATACGAACGGTTAGAGTCCTTCGTCTGTTAAGTTAACACCTGAAACACTTAGCAACCAATTAGATAAATACAATATCACCGGCTGAGTCGAGAGATGGCTCTCTGTCTTTAAGATAAAATTGCCCCCGTATATAGGCTTTACGGAAGTATGGACAATAGTCTCCCAAGATGAAACAACAAACTATCAAGTGTGCAAAGCCTACACAAATGATCTCAGCAAAGAACACGAATAATGAAGATTGCTAAGAGAAGGATTGATATCAGGAAAATCTGATCTCTTTGTGATATTGTTAACTTATTTTTCTGTTCATGGTCATCTATAGAATTGAGCCAAGGCCTCAATTTATAGGTGTGCAAGATGGTCCTTCCAAATGCCCCATAATGGCAATCAATTGCCATGTAATTGATGACATTTAACCTCCAAGTAATGCACCAACATAATGGTCCAAGTAATGGCCATTATTGGGTGGATTCAATGCCATTGTAACCCCTCAACAGCCAAAACTTTTGGGATTCCGTCGAGCAGTCACTGCCAATGAAGCGCCGCGGCTCTGCCACATTAGCGTCGCGGCGCTAATTCAACACAGAAATCATAATCCGAAGTGCTCTTGCTTCCACCGAAGCGCTCAACTGAACCTTTTGCAGCTTAGTTTTCCCATTGAACCATATTCTTGGGATCTCCAATCAGTATGGTTGGGTTACCACCGTAAAGGTTCGTATTGTTTGGGTTTTTAAGTCCATTCCCCTAGACAGGCAGAACTCTTGATCTTCAGGTAGTCCCTTAGTTAAAGGTCTGCTATATCTTTTGATTAGTAATCAAGGAAGTGACACCCGTGATGATCAACTGCCATACGGTCTCATGTCTCTGACAGATTCGACAGATATGTCCAGACGCCGTCATCCGTGCCCTTCCTGAAGCCGACCGACTAGACACAATGTATAACTGCTGAAGGCACGGGTTTCTCCCAATAAGGGACGTCCTCTAAGGAGTCGTGAAGTTACTCAACTTCTTTCATGCTTTGTATAAAGCGATAACCTCCGATTTCATCATGAAAGTGAAATGGAGCAGACGAAGTCCTGTCAAGAAGGAGTCGATCGGCCTCCTTTTACATGTTGAATCTCTCTCGTAGTCAAGTCAGGCAGCTAGCAAAGCGAAAGAAGAGAAGGTCCAGAAAGAAGTCAAGGTGAATCGGCCGATGCAAGTTGCTTAGAGGATTCCAAGACCCACCATACACATTTACTTGTGGCTTTGGTGTTCTTCATATCTGATGTCCAGTTTGCATCACTGTGTTCTCCCAGAACCGTTGGACATCCAGAATACCATAATCTGTAGATAAGCGAATATTTCAGATATCGTCATATCCGACTTAACGCCTTCTATCGATCATTTCCAGAATCACGAGTGAACCTTAGTTCGGTGATCTGCTTTGTAGGCCGATACCAGGTCGGTTGTAGTGTGTACAATACATTGAACTACATGTGACCTGCACATATCGCTCCTTGTATATGGGTGCACCATGATTTCAATCAGTTATATGATTCATATCCATTGGTGGCTTTAACGAGACTGTCAACTATCTCACAACTGAGTTTGGAGTTAGACCAGTCCGTTAGATGTCTTAGAAATCTCAATTCCTAAGATGTCATCTATGATACCCATATCTTTCATAGCGAAACTTTTGTTTCAATATGACTTCCACTTTCAGACTGTTGGTTTTTCCAACTGTTGGCTTTCTAACTTCAGAGAAGGTTGTTTCAACATCCATGTCACGCAAGACTGCAATGACCCTGGATGTTAAGCTATTCACAGGGGAGCACATGTACAAGTAGCCGAGGCCTTATACTCGTCAGTAGATCCATCTACTTTGTACTTAATTTTGAGTATTCACTTTTACAACCCAAAGGTTCTTTTCCCGGAGAAAGATTAATCATTACACAAGTATGGCTCTATATGATGGAATCTATTTCTCTTTTTGTAGCATTTTTCCAAAGCAGCGCTTCTGGAGATGACAATTATTTGTTAATTGTCCATGGTTCGTTCTCAACCATACAAGCTAGAAGGCCTGGAACAAGTCTTTGTCCCCTCTTTGCTCCGTCTCGGTTCAACATCTAGAATCCTGAGTTCTGTAGATATGAAATATTAAGTTCCGGATAATCAACAACTTCCGAGTCCTGTAGCTCTAGAACGTCTGGTTTCGGACAATCAGACACTCGCGGGTTCTTGTTAACCTCGAGTAATTACTTCTTTTCCCTTCTCAAGAAAAGTTATCTTCAAAGAATTCATCATTCTTTGACACCAAGAGGCGATAAGCACTACTGTTATTTGAAGATCCAGTGAATATGCAATTTACAGTCTTAGGTCCAACTAGACCTGTTTCGGTATTCCAACCACTACCAAGCCACCCCACATCACATCATTTGTATGTGAGATCCTTTCCATGTTTCACACGGAGAGTTATCCTTATCCTTATACGTAGTTCTGTTGAGAATCGCATTAGTGGTAAGGATCGTCTTGCCCCACATAATTTGGGAGTACGGCTTTGCGCTTGGCTAACACCGTTAGACTGAGGTGAGTAATGAGCAGTCGTTTAATGAACGATGCTTCACATTCTCCCCCTCTATCACTACGAATTCCTCAATCCATAGGCTTAGTTGATTTTCAACTTTTGCTTTGTAGCGTTTATCCGCTTCAACAACTTCATCTTTGCTTTTTAACAAACAAAGGATACAATACTTTGTACCATCATCAATGAAGGTCACAAAGTACTTGTCTCCCCTCTCTATTTTGTATAAACTTCAAATCACCCATGTAGGTGTGACTAAGTTCTAGAGGAACGGTGCTGCTTTCGCTATTCCTTTGACGGAACTTGGAAAGGTGATTTTGCCTCTTCGCCTACCTCACATTTATTTTGAGGGTTTATGTCGACAGAAAGCAAAAATCTCAACTTCGTTAGCTTTTGAATGACTTTCTATTTAACGTGTCTTAATCTATGATGGCATAGATGCACGGATTACAAATATATCATTCATTTAGCTACAGATATATTGTATTATTCTTAGTTATTACAGACATGTTGGACTAGTCTCAAACCAGCTTGACCAACAACGTCCCTTAAACCAAGTTTGGGACATGTATCACCTCCTTTTAGAGTGATCACATTCCCTGAAGTCCTATTGAGGACAACATCTCCAACCCCTTCTACTTTAGAGGTGGCGTTGCTTCACATGAACAACCTCTTGCCCGTGGTTAGGGCGTAACCGGATCATATGTGATCTAGATACTCTGGCCCATTCCAGTTGCTTTGGCAGACTGAGTGTCCAATTACTTTTCTGCCTTTCTTTTGGCCTTCAAATCATTTAAGACCTGGAAAACTCTAGCCCACCTCACTAGGTGTCCATTACTTTTCTGTCAACTGAATTCTGGCCCACTCCAGTCGCCCGTAGGCTTTGTACGACTGAGTGTCCAATATCATCTTATCAAATGTATTCTGGCCCACTCCAGTTGCCCGTAGGCTTTGTATGACTGAGTGTCCAATATCATCCTATCAAATGAATGATCTTCTGTCAGATAGTGTGACAGGTTCAACGTCTTAAGATAAGTCATTATCTTTTAGTCTTCTTCCCTTGTGATTGGTGCCCAGGGAAATCCCTAGCGCTTACTTAAGAGTGGTAACAGTTTTCGCACGGTCAGTGGATCTCTCTCCTTCATATGTGCGAACAAACTTTACACACTTTTAATAATTACACCCAAAAGAGCGGATCTTTTAAGTTTTGTTTACAATAGTGCAATCTTTAACCGGGAAGGAAGGAGATTTAATATCTGATTTTAGAGTGTGGGGAATATAAGTTTTTAATGAAAACACTTTCATATTCCCAGCTTTGCTTTACACACTTTTATTCAGTTATTAACTGAACATTTTATTGATAAGGAAGGATTAACTTAGACCTTTTGGATTCTGGCCCACTTCAATTAGATTGAGTGTCCAAATCCTCCTTGCCATAATTCAGATCCTCTGTCTGGGACAAATATAGGACTTTTGTTATATGATAGAACATCATCTTCAACCTTCTCCTCTTGTCCCAATTGACATCCTCAGCCTCTCGTGGGCGCTTGTTTCCACCACCCTCGAGAGCGGTGACACCAACTCGTCCTTGATCTTTAGCCGTACTAGCATGACTATCAGCAGTATCTTGAAGCTCAGCATCAGGTCCAGAGATCCCACCTTTGACGGAAACAGACTTGTAACTGTCGTCAAAGAGATAACCATAACTAGGACCAATATTGAAAGCACGGTTGTTGTTTGAACTGTTAGCAAAACTGCCACCAGAACTGTTTTCAAGAAGAAAACCACAGCTAGATTTGGTCACACACTTGTCGACCAACATCTTTCGAATCACTAATACAAATCTTGTCTTAAAATTGTTGGAATATGTAAAGCAACAGCGGGAATAGTAAATAATTATTACAGTGATCGAAAGGATAAACAACAATGAGGACAACAACAAGTTGTCAATATCTTGATCTTGAATGAAACTTCAAATATAGAACTTGTATTCGGAAATACAAGAAGATGAAATGCTACACTTGTGGCTTGTAGATCCGCTGAGAATACGAACGGTTAGAGTCTTTCATCTGTTAAGTTAACACCTTAAACACTTAGCAACCAATTAGATAAAGACAACACCACCGGCTGAGTCGAGAGATGGTTCTCTGTCTTTAAGATAAGATTGCCCCCGTATATAGGCTTTACGGAAGTGTGGACAATAGTCTCCCAAGATGAAACAACAAATTATCAAAGTGTGCAAAGCCTACACAAATGATCTCAGCAAAGAACACGAATAATGAAGATTGCTAAGAGAAGGATTGATATCTGGAAAATCTGATCTCTTTGTGATGTTGTTAACTTATTTTTTTGTTCATGGTCATCTATAGAATTGAGCCAAGGCCTCAATTTATAGGTGTGCAAGATGGTCCTTCCAAATGCCCCATAAAGGAAATCAATTGCCATGTAATTGATGACATTTAACCTCCAAGTAATGCATCAACATAATGGTCCAAGTAATGGCCATTATTGGGTGGATTCAATGCCATTGAAACCCCCTCAACAGCCAAAATTTTTGGGATTCCGTCGAGCAGTCACTGCCAATGAAGCGTCGCGACACTAATTCAACACAGACCTCACTGCCACTCTGGCGCCGCGGCGCTGCAAGGAGGGCGCCGCGGCCCTTTTCCGACCCGTACCATCTTACACTTCGCACAATCCTTCCTTTGTTTACCAACGTGGAACATTTGTCATTTAGCAAATAACCGTCCATCATTCTATGTCTCAAACATTTCACTTACGTATCAATATCTCTTTCATTTACGAAATTTATGATACTTGGCACTAAGATTGCACGTGTGTGGAAACGACATTTCCGACGTGCGGGGCCCCAATTGTTTGAGTCATAAATAATGGGATAAACTTAATTCTACATTAGTAAATTTCCAACAATTATTTATGGGGCATATTGAGCTTAATCGGTAAGGTGTAACGACGTGTCAAGCAAATTAGATGAATTCAATAATTATATTTGCTCCCTACATCCGTATCTCACTGTTTAGCTCTATCAGTTGTTGGGATTAGCAGAATAAAGATTCCAAGGATCCATTTTGATGACTGGTTTTATGATTGAGAGATTTAAATTCCACTCACTGAATAAGGAGAGGAAATCGTACTCATTGAAGTCGAAGATTAGTTTTCTCCATAGTTACCCGGTACCTATGTTGGTGGGAGATAGCATGTATTCAATAGGATAGTTGAGGTGCTCACAAGCTGACTCGAACACCAACATTTCTGGAGAAAAAAAGAAGCAATTTTCTCCTATGTGCTTTAGTTGAATGATGAAAATTAAGTATAAAAAGTGTTTGAGTTATCACCTTCTTTCTTATGTGAACAAAGGTGCACAAAGCATCCCATAGCCCAGAGAAGGGCCGCACCCCAAAGGGTGTAATGTAGACAGCCTAACCTAATGCAAGCATTAGTGGCTGCTTCCATGGCTTGAACCCGTGACCTATGCAAACAAAGTATAGAAACTAAATTTCCTTCACATTCGCCACCATTTTCGTTCTTCCACTCTCAATTCCCTTTCTTCCTTTTCTCTGTTTCAAACAATGTAAGTAATGTAAGTTGTTCTAGAAAAGATTATTGCTGGTGTTGACTAATCAAATCCCAGTATTGGTATGTAAAAAAGAGATAAAAACGTTCACTGAGTGCCTATTAAGTAACTTCATGATCCTATGAGGGTTTATTCCAACTTTTAACATTGTACATGGAGTTTTTTGTTTAAGCATTTTCTTAGACAAAAATTGGTAACTTTATTCTGGTTCATTTCATGGCCACATGAAGTTACTGGCATGTGGTAATTTTTAACGGAATCTGAAACTCTGGAATTCGTTTTTAGGGTGCTCTTTAGACTACATCCACTTGCACTTGCACTCCCACAATGCTAATATTGTGAGTTGAATGTAGTTGCATACAAGTGTTCGCTTCCAGTGCACTTTACAACTTGTTGAACTCAATTTGAAGTGCGAAAGAAGTTATTGTGATTGCAATTTCGCCTTAAAAGTCATCATCCGGTACATCTGACTGGTCATGGAAAATCCATTGAACCTTTAGGGTTTCAATCCAATTAGATGATATATGCATTCATTAACTAGCATTCGTTTCCCCTTTCAAGTGTATTCACTCCTTTGAATTCCACAGTGGCTGCAATGAGTGATGATCCAGTTCGTGAATGGATCCTTTCAGAAGGAAAGGCAACACAGATCAAAGGAATCAGTCCCATTGGTGTAGGGTGCATAAATCCCGCAACTCGCTATGACACTGATGCTGGTTCCTTCTTTGTAAAAACAAACAGGTATTTTGATTATGTTTCTCTTGTCAAACGTTAAACAAATGTGATTGGTGGTTGCTTAATAAGGTATCTGTAAAAGTGGTAAATGGTTGCTTAATATGGTATTTTTTTAAATCTAATCAGGAGTATCATGACCATCAATGTTTGAAGGAGAGGCATTGGGTTTAAATGCTATGTATGAAACAGGGTCAATCCGTGTACCAAAACCATATAAAGTAAGGATGTCAATTTTTTGCCTCTTGTCCTAAACTTTTTAGAATCTTTCCTCCTTCCTCTCCAGAAAAGAAAATTTGCAAGATCCTAGAAGATATTGTTTTATCCGTTGTGTAGGTTGGATCTCTGCCAATGGGCGGCTCATATATCATTATGGAATTTATTGAGTTTGGTGCATCTAGACGCAATCAGGTGAGAGTGACTGTTCATCTTCTTTTTATCTATAATTACTGTTTTCTTCATATCCTTTCTTTGCTAATTTGGTGACAGCATTCAGATATTTGACCATTTACTGCTTTTCAGTCTGCATTAGGAAGGAGGCTTGCTGAAATGCATAAAGCGGCAACATCTGAGAAGGGGTTTGGCTTTCAAGTTGATAATACTATTGGCAGGTATCATGCCAGGATCATATCAAAAAAATTCCATTATGAGGATGCATTTCTCGAAAACCACTATATGGTGAATTGCAAAAACTTGGACTTAATTAAAATTTAGCCATTCTACTGCTCTCTGTTTAAATGGAAGGATCGCGTGTAGCTTTTGCAATTAGGCAACAAAAAAAAAAAGTGAAATGAGAAATATTCAATTTAATGTCTAGCATCTGAAGTTGGAGTTTTCTCATCATTTGTATTTCTCCATATATTAAGGCGTAAACAGATCGGACATATCAAGGTCTGAATATTTGTGTATGTGTAGTACTCCGCAGATATACACATGGATGTCAGATTGGGTTGAATTTTTTGCGGAACACAGATTGGGATACCAGTTGAAGTTGGCTCGTGAACAGTATGGAGGTCCAACTATATTGTATTGGAAAAGAAATCTTTGACTCCATTTATGGAATTTATTTTGTTTGATCCTGATAAATGCAATGTGTGGAAATGTGTACATCCTCCTCCTTCATTCTGAACTTAAAGTTGATTCAGGCTTCTTTTAGAATTGTAATTTGAACTTTTTGTAGTAGCAGAGAATGGATTCTTGCTCCTTAGATTCATTCTAATTGCCAAAGTAGCTGGCTTTCTTCTTTCCAGCACAAACCAATGCTCCCACTTATCTTTTAGTTTGGCTTTGAGTGATTTATAATCATATCTATCTTCCCGTACTCATTCAAAGATAGATAGTGTTTAGTAACTTCTACAACCTAGTAGTTTCATTGGGCAATGAGACAACATCGACATACATGGAATAATGGGCAAATATCAAACTCAAGGAACTGAATATACGCCAAAGCCGACATTTTTGTAATAATCCTTTTTCCTGATATTTGAGGCTTGGCAGTTTCTACAACCTGAGATTAAATGTCTAATTAAGTAAATACGTGTAAACAACTCAAGGATGTTTACTTGGTTATTCAATATCTGACATGTTTTAATGTTTTTAAAAATTGATCTATTCTTTTAGGGTAAAGGCTAGCAAAGAACCTGGGACCTTTATTCAAAAATGTTGTGAAAGAGCCATGCTTGTTGCACGGAGACTTATGGAGCGGGAACATCACATATGACAAGGATGGTGAACCTGTGATTCTCGACCCTACATGTTACTGTAAGTCCTACGTTCTCGGTTTCAATATTGTTATAAAAAATTATGTATTATTTTTGCTTCATAATTCACTACTTCCGTACTTCGTATATGAAATATATTTCTCTCGGGAGCACCTGAATATTGTATTATCTGAGGTAAGCATGTCTGATGTAGTTTATATTACTATGGGAACTCCTGGTAGCTCATTGTACTGTAACGACCTTCTTTGTTATCAGAGCCATTAACATAACGGGCAATAGCAACAAAGATTGATACCGTAAGAGATGGAAGATCAGACAGTTAAATGTAAATGACCAGGATCCTGATAAATTTTACAATATTTATGCAATGATATTAGGGACAATTAGACAGACAGACAGACATTGAAATGCAGGACCCTACTAATAAGGTAAATATTTGTTTTTTTCTATGTTTCAGAGGAAGACCAATATGAGATACTCCAACTGTCCCAATTGCCTAAATTTGGATTTTGAAAGGTCAAACTGTACATTGGTCAAAGCCATTATGAAAATTTATGAAACTTTGGTGAAATGGTGAAAATGATAAACAATAGTGAAGTATTTCTAACTTTAAAAATTCTCAAATTGCTGAACTTTGATAAATGCATACAACCGAAGTCCAGAATAAATAAAGTTGATAAGTTTCCATATGATGTCATCTTACCTTTATTGAATACTTTGCCCCTATACTCCTAAACATTCAGTTAGGAATCAAGATTACTCTCTAATGAAAGGTTGACACTTAAAAATGACACTGCCTCTTGAATTGTGGCAAACTTAATATAAATCGGTAGTATAATGCTCCGGTAGCCTCTTCTATAGTTGGACATCGGGTTTAATTTACTTCCAGATATACAGCCTGGATTACGTGATTCATGTTAACGCCTACGGTAATTTGACTTAAATCCCCTTCTCCCTCATTATTCTTTGTGCCAATATCATCTGCACATCACAATCTAGATGGATAGGGAAATATACGTAAGTTGAACGATCTCAGTGCAATACTTATATTCTGGCTGTCAGGTGCTTGATTTTTGGTATACGAAGTAATGGCTTCAGATGCACTAATATAATGAATCCTGTCTTCTGTAGTTGGACATAATGAGGCAGAATTTGGAATGTCATGGTGTGCTGGATTTGGAGGAGATTTTTACAAGGCTTACTTTGAGGTGCTGTAAATAATGACGTTTCCAGAATTCATATTTGTTTCACTTGTCTTCGACATTTTTCTTTAACAGATAATCCGTAATCTCTGATAACGAGTTAAGTATTAGCATCACATTGAATCTTGTGATCCACCATATGGGCTTGTTAACCAGGTTCCCTGACATTTGCTTCATACTCTTCGTATTTACGCTTATTCGTTTGTGTTCAGGTGATGCCTGAACAACCTGGTTTTGATCAAAGGAGAGATTTATACATGCTGTATCACTACCTCAGTCACTATAACTTGTTTGGATCTGGTTACCGGTCTTCTGCGATGTCCATAATTGATGACTATCTATGGCTGCTCCATGTCTAGATACTAGATTTTTTCATTCACTTTGTTTCATGTACATGTAACAAGCTTTGTCTTTCTCTAGCTGTGGCCATTTTGAAGAGCCGTTTGTATATGTTATAACTGTGATACCCCGACATACATTTGTTGTATAATCAGATTGAAGCTCCTAGCAACGCCATTAATAAGTAAGTTTCACAATGTAAGGAGACACAAGTTCCTTGTACAGAAGCTAACATTTTCATCAATTTCGAGTGAATATATTATAAAGAAACTGAGACAGTCATAAACTGGAAGTTGTTGGAGGCGAACTCTATTTCATCCATGATACACAATTATTTATGATCAAAATTTATCTTCACCGAGTTTACACAAATCCTAGTACATGATACATGTCTAGAGATACACTTGTGTTGCTATGTTGTAATCAATTAAACATGTTTTATCTTAATTTATAAAATAACTATGATAAATTAGCACGATTTGGTGTAAATATCGAGCGCATGTAAGTTTTTACTATATAATGTTATATCAATTAAGTGTTACTTTCTGTTTTCCTACTTCTTGATGTATCTTTCTCTTCGGTGAAAGGAGAAAATTCTTTAGAAGTCTAAATAACGTTAATTCCAATGAACTTTATGCTTTATTTACTAATGTAAAGTTTATACATAAGGACAACCTGATTCACTAAGCTTTCGCTATGTGTGGGGTCCGGAGAAGAGCCGGACCACAACCTTACCTTGCATTTCTGCAAAGGGTTGTTTACACGCCATGAACCCATGAACTCCTGGTCACATGACATCAACTTTACCAGTTACTCCAAGACTCTTCAAAAATTAAAGACCACCCTAATAGAGGATTGATTGATTGATTTAATTATCAAGCAATCTGTGCATAACTAGAATTACACAATAATAGAGGATGATACAATAATAACAACCACAACCGTTTCTAAATTAATAGTGGTCTGATGCACAAAAATATTGTTTATACATAAAAACCCAAATACATTATTCGTCTGTAATTAATACTCTACTAATGAGTGTAAAAGAAGAAGGATACGCGATAAAATATTTACACTCTGATCTGATAATTCTAGCACTTGTGATGTGTCGAATGGATTAAGGCTTTGATGAATTTGAAATTGACAACAGTAGCAAGAGGCTCAATCAAGTGTTGTGGATTCTGGAGTTTCTCTTTTTGCTGTCAACTGTAGCTGTTTGAATTCCCTTCTGGTGATATTGCTCCAGGCTTGTAAACTCCTTATTCCAGATTCTAGTACCAGTGAAGCTTAAGATATCAAAACTAATAAAAGATAGGTGAGGCCTCTACTTTCAAGTATCCTCAGCAAAGCTCGCATCAAGTGACACCAGAAACTCCTAGGCTTTAACAATCGTATTATGCAGCCTCACAAAATCATCTAGCGTAAGCTCCTCAGGTCTTGACTGAAAAAGAAAAAGAAAGGGAAAAACCAAACGCGAGAAGAACTGATTTAGATAGAACAGTTGGTGGAGTTTCATTGACTGGATAAATGAGAAACTACATCAGTAATACCGTTGATGGAAGACCAGCACTAACAAGAGCTTCTTCAATCTCAAGAGAAGAGCATACATGTTGTAGCGTCTTTCGTAACATCTTACGTTTTCCATTAAATGCACAGTTGACCTTAACCATCAACGAGGAATAGTATGTCAGCTATGAATAACGAATAAGATAAACTATTTACCATATTTAACCCTAAATTCCCAAATTTGTTTTATTACCAAGGATTGGTCTAACCACGGATTGCAGATGCTGTTTTTTTAGTTTATAAAGTAGTGTGCTATGCTTCCAACCGTTATAACACACATAAATGCAGGGGGGAAACAAAAAGGAAAGTACAAGGGTAGGCTGTGAGAACCATTGAGAAGAAGCTTTTGGCTGAAGAAACGGGAGGATAATCTACAGGTTGCTTCAGTCTGAAGGAAACTACAGCTGCATCAACCTGAAGAAGAACACAAGAAAGACAATTTCACTTTGTGACCCAGTGGAATAATCATAAAAATTACCTACTTAACACCACCATATGGACATGGAAAAGCTATACCACCAGCAAAGATCCTGTACATGATCTGAGAACTATATTCTTCAAATAATACTATTCATGAAAAAGATCAAGGAAGGTATTAAAGGAATCAGGCTGAGAAGATATTTTTTAATGATGAAAACACGTTTCTAAACTGCTTAAGTTTAAGGTAAACATGTAGTTATGTATAATTTTTCATGGTTCTGGATAGGTGTTCAAACAGTAGAATATAAGGGGGGGGGGGGGGGGGGGGGTCACTTACTTTAGGTTGTGGGAAGAAATTTGTACGCGGCACCTTAAATTTGTATTCTGGATCTGCAGAGATAAATGTAAAATGCAAAAGCTTGAGATTATTGATTAATACATACGAAAAGATTTGGAGCTATTTAGTTTACAAAGATGTGAAAATGTCATTGATGCTAAAGATGTGATTTTGATTAGTAGAGTTTATCTTTGAGGCTCAAAGAGTATGGACCGCCAGCATTCAGCTAAACACAAATTTGAGGCACCAAGGATCAGATGTAAAAGATAGCAAATCCACTGCAAATAGGAGTTGATATATCAGATAATTAGAAGTGGAAACTTTGGTACTTAGGAGCAGAATTTGGAATAATGTGTTTTTTTTGTCTCTTGGGACCAGGTAGCCAAACATGTATCCATGACCTGGTGTGACGATAGCTGGAAACCAAATAAAACTTGGAAAAGGAAGAGCTTTGGTCAGACTTGTCACCTTTCCTAGTCAGAAAAGTTACTTCATTATATAAAGGGCAGCCCGGTGCACTAAGCTCCCGCTATGCGCGGGGTCCGGGAAAGGGCAGGACAACAAGGGTCTATTGAACACAGCGTTACCTTGCATTTCTGCAAGAGGTTGTTTCTATTGTACGCAACCTTACACTTTAACTAATTAGGGTTGTTTATTATCAAGATATCACCAGCAAATGTTTGTCATTGTCAGTCCAAGACTAGAGTTATGACATTGAAGTCTAAAGTACTTCTTTACCCCTCACAAGACTTCTCAAGTACCTGAATAGAAGTTGATGAAGATATTAATGGGTCGATACTCCGAGGACCTTAAGGATGAATCCACCATGCGCACAGCTGCTTCCTCCTGAAATTCCATACAATCAACTGTCAGTAGTCCTGTCAACAATTGGAAAAGTTTGGTCTGATTTAGTAACAGGTGAAATCCATCAAACTGTTTCCTCCAAAAAGAGTTGTTTTGTTTGTTTGGTGTGCAGTGCGTGATGCCGTCCTGACCACGTGCAATTTGAGAAAGAGAAGAGAATATTTGTGAATCGGTTGCATGTCAAAAGAATCTGGAGAGGATATTAATCATTTCTCGTCACATTCAGGTTAGCTTCAAGATAGAGGACTCTTCTTTTCTCGTCTTTTAACATATAGCGTGTGTTACCACGGACTACAGAGGAAGCAACCTTGAGTACAGAGGATAGCCGTGAAACGAAGGTAGCCTTGAAATGTCACCACTATGTCTCTTTTGGTGCTTATGGAATGGAAGAAATTGAACATAGTTTCAAAACAGTGAGAATGATGTAGAGAGCATGAAATTATCCTTTTTGTTTCACTTGTATTTTTGGTGCAAAGAGAGAATATCGTGTTGTATAGAGGGTTCACAAACCGTAGATAGGAAGTTATGGAGGTCGAGAATTAGGATAGAAGGTTAGTAGGTAGTTGAGTTTTGTCGTGATGTGTGTGAGTGAGGTGGGGGGCTAGCCTTTCCATCTCCTCTTCTCCTTTTCTTAGTAGTAGTATTATCGCGTACATTATTACTATGTGTGTATTACTTCATTTATTCTATATCTGGATATTTTGGCTGTCTTTTCTTTCAATCTTGCATTGACTACATTTTTGAGCCGAGGGTCTATTGGGAACAACCTCTCTGCCCCACAAAGGTAGAGGTAAGGTCTGCGTACATCCTACCCTCCCCAGACCCCACTTTATGGGATAACATTGGGTATGTCGTTGTTGTTGTTGTTGTATAGAGGGTTCACAAACTTCATAGGTACCTAGATGCCTTGGGTTGTCATATAAACAACTTGGACATATTTTTTACACTAACTTGGAGGTCAGTAATGAAAATTTTGACATATAAAAGAAAAAAAAATCAGGGAAACTTACACAATACCAAAATGGATGGTGCACAACAAAAATGACAAGACCCAAGGCAACCAACATTGCTCACTCTAAACATGCACAGGCGTTACAAAGAAGCTTGCTTAGTTCTGTGATGTATCAAAAGAAATCATAACAACCTGTTGAATATTGAGATGCAAAAGCTTGGATTGAGTCAAAGAAGTTTTAGTCTTATTGCTTCAGCCAATAATCTTTTACATCTAATCGGTGAATTCTAATCGAGACCAAGGAGGGGCAGATTGTAAAAGGGTATGACAAAACTCAGAACAACCAACAGTCTCTGATGCAAAACCTAAGTTGTCCGGTTGAAAAAGAAAAATAGAAAAGAAAGAGAACTAAGGGCTGTACCACCATTGCCAATAATAGCCCAATATCCACAAATAATTCCTACTACCTATTTTCGGCATTAGCGATCAATTAATGTGGAAGCATATTTAAACTGACAATACAAACCTGGAGTAACAGAACTACTTCTGAGAAGATATCACCCATGGGAAGAAGTTGCTTAATTACTTCTGTACTTATGTTAAAAGGTAAATTGGAGACTACCTGCAAAAAGGAAAGGGATGTACATCTCCTGTTAGCATGAAATTGAAGACATTCGTAATTTGGACTAGAAACACAAAATTCGAAGGCACAAAGTGTCAAGAATAGTACCAACAGATTCCCTATACCCAGATTCAAAGGAAGAACTTGAGAAATGAATGCAAGTTCTCACCTTTGCATATTGCGGTTTCACACCTGAAGAATTTTTTCCACTTTGCGAAACTGTGGACAAATGGGAACGTATATGACATTTTGTGAAATCCTCTTGCAAAACCTATAGATGCAGTGGTCACATTATCACATTTCTATATTTCTTTGCAATAGAAGCCACTGAAGCACAGCGTATACCAAGTACATTTGTCTCCTTTATCAGTAGAACAACACCCTATATTGGTTAAGGAACTATATTATCATATATTAACTTTCAATTCTGTATTCAAAGTGGAGGAAACTGAACCAAGAATAGTTACCTTTACACAGTCTAGACTGGAAAATCTCTCCGTTACAAGGGCTGCCATGTAGGGATCCTTAAATCATTGAAAAAGAGAACAGTTGTGTCAACAAGATGGAAAAACAGAAGATAGAAAAGCTTTTCTTTTCTTTCTCATAACTATTCATGTAAAGATATTGTTGGAAATTAGCCTTTGGCGGGAGTTGCGACCGACCAACTTTAACGGCTTAAACACTAGTGTTACGTATGTTGGAGAATCCGGTTCTTCACACATGCATGATCTACTAAGTACGTAGATAACCGTAGAGCCAAGAATCGTCTAATTTCATTGAGAAATGAAAGAGATATTGGTCCACGAAGTGAGGTGTTTGAAGCATGGAAAGTGTGTTATTGTGTTCAATTCTCCCTCATCGGTAGAGGAAGAAAGAATTGTTGTGTATATAAGACTCGAAATTAGTTTGGGGTTTGGGACCCCAAGGGGTATCCCATGTGTTTAAAGGAGGGAGAACCTAGATGTGCTTCGGTTCGAGGAAAGACCACACACGTGCCGCCGCCGCCCGCCCGGTCCGGTTCCGGGTTCTCGGGCTGCGGGCCTTCTAATATTATCTTTTTGGGCCAGAGAACTTTGCCAGAAGTACAGTTTGATCCCAGAAGTTTCAGAAGCACAGTTTGGACCAGAATTCTTTCAGATGTACAGTTTGGTCCCTAAAGTTTCAAGATGTACAGTTTGGTCCCTGAAGTTTCAAGATGTACAGTTTGGTCCCTGAAGTTTCAAGATGTACAGTTTGGTCCCTGAAGTTTTCAGAAAGTCAGAATTTCGACGGTCAGAACAGAAACGCCAAGCACTCAATTCAGCCATTTATTTTGGCTGAATTACTCCTCCTATAATGGCCAAATCCGTTGGTCTTTCACCATTTATTTGGTAGCTTTTACTACCTCCATAATGGCCATTATTTGGCCAATAATGGCTGTTATGGAGGCAGTTAAACAGCCCTCCCTCACCTATATAAACACCCCTTACACCATTGTTGAGGCACACTTAACATACTTGCAATATACACGAAAATACACAAGCAAATCAGTTTCTTCCTACATCTTCCTAGCATCATTTCATTGCTCAATATTCTTCACGGTAGCATTTGAGTTTCCTTTGCTCAAGTGTTCCATTGCTGTTTTATCTTGGGAGACGAATTGTCCAGGACGTATAAAGGATACATACGGGGCAATATTGTCTTAAGGACAGAGTGACACACTCGACTCATCAAGCAAACAAAAACAGTTTTCCAGTTTTCCAGTTTTCTTGTTCATCTTTGTAATTTTCAGATTTCTAGTTGAATTGTAATTTCAATTCTTACATTAGCAGTTACTTGTAATTCCCGTTTCCTGCAATCCTTTGTAATCCCAACAGATATATATCCTCAAAGTGTTAAGTCTTAACATTTTCAATGTTATATGGTTATTCTATTACACACACAGAGACATACACACTCACATGGGCATACACTCACTCACTATGCTTTAATCCCAAGCTAGTTGGCTGTAGCCATTATATTCTATTTAAACCCATGTCATACCAATAATAATTAAATTGTCTTTAAATCTCAAACTTATCCTTACCGTGACATACAAGACTCTTCTAACCAGACTAAAAGTCTCCTAACATTTACTCTATGCGTGTAAAAGAAAAAAAAAATCAGAAGTATATTAATAGTGAAAAAGAATAAACCTTTTCAATAGCAAGGACAGTGGCACCAGAATTGACAAGAACATTGGTAAGGGAACCGGTACCAGGCCCAATTTCAACCACCAAATCTCCTTCTTGCACATCAGCAGCAGCAACTAGTTGCTCATTTACCTCTGAATTCAGCATGTAATGCTACAATTCACAATAGAATTGAAAAAAAAAACTAGCTCATTCAATCATACCCATGTCTCTGTTCGATGAAATGCCGCAAAGAACAATACCCAGATATTAAAAGACTGAAATATCAGGGAATTAGCGCTAAAACGCAGAAATACCTGCCCAAGTGACTTTCTTGGAAAACGACCTTTAGAATTGAGAGCTTTGAGGGTGGCATAGTAGTCGTCCTCAGCCTTGTTATTGATTCTTGTTTCGCTTTTAGTTTTAGATATTGCAGTTATTGTATGAAGGGATTTGGGTTTGGGGCTATTGAAAGCAAAGGGTCCATCATACACCGGCGAATTTGGGAACAGTATTGAAGAGAGTGGCAGCAGGGAATGTAGCAAACAAGGCATCGGTAGATTTTTCTGGTTATTATTGGTCTGTTAATTTCATGGGTTTATCCATGGGAATGTTCACGAAAAGACAAATTTACCCTTTATTTAAAAAGAACTCATGGGTCGTCTTGTTTAACTTTTCAAGGGCAAAATAGACTTTATAAATTAACATCGTAAACCGTTGATTTTACCCACCCTGCAATTTTATCACACATAGCTATGTAGACCATGTCGGGTTCGGGGCGGAACCGTCCAATCCCGACCCGCCCCCAGTCCCGACCCGATCCCGGTCCCGCCCCGATCCCGTCCCGCCCGAAACTTTCCCTTTTGCAAAAATCCCATTGCACCAACGACCATTTTACATTTTGGCCGTTGTGCAATAGCCATTTTTGTCCCCCCTACTCCCTTAATATTTATTTTTAACTCATAAGTTATTATATTTACACTTTAACCCAATTTTTCAACTATAAATACCTCATTTTCTCTTCATCTTTATCACAAATCTTCCTACAATCTCTCTAATCGCTCAATCTATCTCTCTACAAGTCTACATTGTCTACTAAATATTCAATTTTATTTATTCATTTGGGAGTGAAGTTGGCAACTAGCTTGAGGATCATCCATCGAGCAAAGTTTCAATTTTCAACCTCTCGATTACACGTCGACGTTACGTCAGCGTTTGGTACATTCGTTCCTTCATTAAATTATTATTGTATGTTTATTTTATTTAGCGCACTTAATTTTATTTACTTTAATTATTTATTAGTATAATTATAAATTTATAATGTAATGATTTAAACGTATGCTTACGGGTATGGGTCATGCTTATTCTAGTAGGGGCAACAAGGGCAAGGGTACTCTTCTAGTCATCCTATTTCTAGACAGAATCCTATTCCAACATAGGATGATTTTATTGATACTGAACATTTTTCTACAATACCATTAGATTTAGACGAGAAGCTCTTTTCTGGAACTCAAGAAGACTTTAATTTAGATGATGATCTAGATGATACACCCACTAATGTAGATGACAATACACTCACAAGTGCACCTTCAACTTAAATGTATCTTATTGCCCCTAGTATGAGACGAGGTCCAGCAAAACGAATATTAAAATCAGGTGCATGGACATTTTTTGATAGGGACGTAGAAAATCAAGTAGCTAGATGTAAATTTTGTAAAAATGTTTTAAAATTTAAAACTGGAAAGGTCACGGTGGGACGGGGTTTTAATGAGACACGTAGCAATGGCTCATCCAGCTAGATATACCCAATACGAGGCTTCAAAACGAGGTGCGCAAACTTCCACTCCATCGGGACAAGGTTCACATACTATCCCGGACCAAGTACATGGTCAAATTAACCCTATGACAGAGGGAATCGTAGGCCCTAAATACGATAAACATAGAGATAGGAAAGCAATAGTAAAATTAGTTGTTGTGGAGGATTTGCCTTTTTCATTTCCTTCATCTCCCAATTTTATTCATTACGTTAGAGATATGTATAATCCTGCTTTTAACGATTTTTCTAGATCAACTGTTAAGAGAGATGTATTTAAATTCGCACATGAATATCAACAGTATTTATGTTATTCATTATATCATTTTAATGGTAAAGTGGCTATCACTTCTTATATAGGCCGTACTACTAACGATCATGATTATATAACGGTAACATGTCATTGGATATATTATAAATGGTCTATGCAAAAACGTATCTTAGCCTATAGATATATAGATGATAGGCACACTGGTACTTTTATTGCAGAAATATTTATCAAGTGTGTGATTATTACGGAATAACTGATAAAATTACGACTATTACATTAGATAACGCTTCTTCTAACAATTACGCTATTACAATTTTAAAAAATAGTTTAACTCCATCTTTTCTAGATCATTTTCATATAAAATATGTGTGTCATATATATAACTTAATTGTAAAGGATGATCTATCACTTTTTGAAGACATTCTTAGTAAAATACAATTTGTTATAAACTTTATTTTTAAAAATAATAGAATACAACGAAGAAAAGAATATAAAAAAACCTGTCACGATTGCCAACTACCTTATAGAAAATTTTCAGAAAAAGTACCTACTAGGTGGAATTCTTTATACGAGCAACTACTTGTTGCTTATGACTATAGAAAACCTATAACTTTATTTTCTTAACTCTCATAATCAAAATCCAACTGATATGGTTGTAGATGGCGATTGGGGAAAATTTTCTTAACTTATTGTATTTTTAGAGAAATTTTTTCATACAACAAAAGAATTTTCCGGTATATATTATCCTACTATTTCAACTATGTTGTTTTATATAGCTCTAATATTTTTACTGCTTAATGAATATATGGATAAACCAGCTTATAAGGCAGCTATTAAAAAATGTTTATCAAAATAAAAAAATATTTTATTCATATTCCCACTATTTATATTATTACTGTTGTATTAAATCCGACTATTAAAATAGACGGTATTAAATCACTTATTGAAACTATTTACGATTGTATAGCATTACTACCACCTCTAAGTCTCAAAAAATCCAAATCACCCACCACCTATTGAACAAACTAAAGAAAAAGTATTGTCTAGCGTAGAAGACGAATGCAAAAAAAATATATAGGTTTTACCAACAAGAAAGTGCTAGCAACCTACCGGCTTCCATACCATATTCTTTTTTTTCTTCAACACAACCTCACAAAAGACATGTTGTTTTTGCGGCTAGTATTGAAAGCCTCAGAAATAGAATGTGATGTCGTATCGCTACTAACCAAATTAGCGAGTTTGATATTTTTGTTTTGTAGGGTTCTGTACCGTACCAAGCAGTTCTGAATGAAGAAGAACGTGAAGACTTGCTGAAATACTGGATGGGGAATGAGAAAACCTTTCCGACACTTTCAATGATGGCTCGAGATGTTTTGAACATTCAAGCGTCATCAACGGCGTCTGAAAGCGTTTTTTCTGCTGGCAGATATCAAATAGGAGAGCACAGACATTCATTAGTCGGAGACAACTTGGAGATTGTAGTGTTATTCAAAGATTGGATACGAGCGGAGCGGAGCGGAGAAGGTGCGATCAACCGGAGATCAACGAAGAAGACGAAAACTACAACGAAATCTTATCTGAAGGTGGTGGAAGCGACGTGGATCAATTTGACCAACAAATACCAATTCCAACCGAAGAACCACAGGAAATTATCAAGAAACTAGAACATATTTTTTTCAAAATGTAATTTTTTTAATTGCAATTTTACTATGTAATTTGCAACTTTTGAACAACACCACAAAGTTACAATTTTGACAATTGTAGTTGTATTACAAAAAAATCATATGTCTATTAAATAATATAAGAGGCACAAAAACAGCATTTGAGATATTTTTATTACACTATCTTGTTTAATTATTGAGTTTTTTTATATACATGTTATTTTTTAAATTAAGTGGGGAAAAAAACCGATCCCGACCCGACTCCGACGGGATCAGAAACGGGACGGGACGGTGGTGAATCCCGCCTGTCCCGATCCCGCCAGTCCCAACTCGATCCCGCCCCTCCCCCGGCCCGACCCGATCCCGGCCCAACTGGTCACGCATAGATAGAAGGATGGTCATCACCAATCAAACACTCTTTAGTCGTGTCAAGGAGTTCATTTTATATATATATATGTGGTAAGGGGAGTGTATCACTTTTTTTTTTGCCATATAAGCAGATAGGGGTTTAGTAATTCTAATTAAAAATACTTTAGAGGGAATATAGGACCTCACAAAGTTAGGAGTATGTTATAGCAATTTCGGTCATAGTTTAAGTGTGTTTTGAACCCTTGTTCGTATTATTTTGATATAAAATAAATATATGTAAGAATACATGGGAAAAAATAGTAGAACTAATTAATAGGATGGGCGTTTGGTTCTTCGATTCAATTTTTTAAAAGTGGACATCGAACACCAAACCGAATTAGTTCAGTTCGATTTCGATTTTTCTAGTTCGATTTTTTCCGCATGAGTCTGAAATGGGCTACTATTAATCTTTAGAAGGAAAAATAAACATTAGACATAGATATTACAATAGTAGGTACAGTATATTAAAGTCTATTTTTTCACCAATAGCTTCATTAGTTCATTATATACACACATTTTAAAATTAAAAATTCCCGGTGGACTGTAGTAATTTTGATTTTGAGTGAGCTTGTCACTAAGAAAAATTATATATTCCCTGTGTTTTAAAGAAGTGACCAAATTTTTGAGAAGTACGAGAATCAAAATATATATTTTTTGTGTTAAAATTTTGAGATTATCTACAAAAATTACATTAATAAAATTAGAAGCTATATAAAAAATTATTAATTCACGGTTTCTTATAAACACAAACATTTACAAAATCTAATAAAAAATATATAAAATGTTGATTGGGCAAATAGAGAATATATGAACCCCTTTTCAAAGATCTGATTGGCAGATGGAATAAATTAGTGATCTTGAGCTCCCATATGGATCGGCTTAGTGAGTTGCCTGAATTGATACTGCTTCACATCCTTTCATTCCTGACGACGAAAGATGTAGTCAAAACAGCCATTCTCTCCAAACGTTGGCCGCAGTTGTGGACTGTTATCCAAGAGCTTGATTTTGATCAGACTGTTTTCTTTCCTAATCAGAATTTTGTGGACTTCGTGAATCGGACCTTGCTTTCTCGTGGCACTTCTAGGATCAAAAGAATTAGAATTGGTCTCTATTTAAATGCTAGTTCTCATAAAGATTATCATGGATGGATTCTGTATGCTGCTAAGAATAATGTCGAAGAGCTCTTTCTAGATTTTGATTCAGACGGTTGCGAATGGCTGCCACCTCAGTGTGTGTTTTGCAATTCGTCGCTCAAGACACTGAGGTTGTTGAGCTGCAGGATCATACCTGCTATGCAGATAAGCTGGAACTTGTTGACGAAATTAACCCTCCGGTTCTCGGTGTTGTGGGATGAAACCATTCATAAGATTATGGTGGGTGCTCCAGAACTGGATTTCTTTGAGTTGTATTCATGCTGGGGCTATAATTATCTGAATTTTGATTCTCCTTCTTTAAGAGTGCTGATTGTACACGAGTGTGAATCAAATGAGTATGAACTTGGTCCCGTCATGACAATTTCAGCCCCCAATGTTCAGTGTCTGCATCTGTCAGGAGATTTTTATAGGAAATGCGTTTTGATGAATGTGCCATCCCTTATTCATGCCACCCTCAATTTTCGTCCATTAACTCATTCCGATAGACACAAGAAGAACTTGAAATGGCAGAAGGAAAACCTAATGGAGATAGTTAGGAGCCTTAAACATGTTGAGAACTTAACTTTGGGAATTTGGTGCGTTGAGGTTAGTTTTCTAAACAAGTAATTTGTATCTAGTGTTTCGTTTCTTTTAGCCTTTTCTTCAAGAGTTTTTTTTCTTTCTTATTGTGAGGTATAAATTTGGTGTCTTTTGATCCAGATACATATTGGGTGTCTTAACCTTTGGAGCAGGGTGGAGTAATATATACAATAGCTTGTTTTTAGTTCTCGGATTGATATTTTTCTTTCTAGGCATGACTATATATACATCAAATGCATTGGTAGAAACTTGGTGCTCAACCAAACACATTAGAGAGATCTTCCATAGGATCCTCCAATTGTTGACCGAAGCAGGGGTAGATCCGGCACAAAATGCTGTTTATACCTTAGGAATTAATTTTATAGAGCACTTTACTGGAAGATGGTCAGATGATTCTGAAAATATCAGAACCTTACTCAAGAACTTAAGATGCAAAACCCTCACCTCATTTAGATGGTATAAGGATGTTTTCCTCAGCAGGGTCATGGAGCTACCAGAATGTAATAGTTCTCACTGGAAATCCAAATTTATAGATGGATTACCAGCCCTTTTTGCAGAAAGAGTTAGAAAATCTCTTAGAAAAGGGGGAATTACAATCAATTATGATATTTATACCTATGGTAGCCTAATAGGCACATGCATACAAGAAGAGTTAGCATTATGTAATGAGATCAAGCTGAACCAGCAGATAAAAAGTCAGAACCTCAATGAAAGACAACAATTGGGAGAGTTTTGTGGCCAGTTCGGTATGGATATACCCAAAGCCAAAGTGTCTCATAGACGAAAAGCTAAGAACCAGGAAAGCTTCCAAAAATGGAAAACAAAACGCCTGGATAAAAAGGTGAGAAGAAAGAATTTAAAACTCACAAGAATTTTATAAATTCCAAGAACCCCAAAGAATGTTGGAAATGTGGCAGGACATAACACTATTACAAGGATTGCAGAGTTAAGGAAAAAATTAAAGCCCTTAACATTGGAGATGATCTTAAGGAATCATTATCAAAGCTATTGCTCAACTCGGAACCAGAGGACTCAGGTTTCGAATTTGACGAAGTAAAGGATTCCTCCTCAGATGAGGAAATTCGGGTTCTTAATAAAGAAGATTATAATCCTTTAGAAGAAGAATGCCTACCTTGTCAAATAGGACAACCTTGTTCCAGCAAACAGAATAAGGAGGACGACGAGTTCTACAATATTTTTGCTCAATTTCAGGACATGAACATTAATATCTTCAAAGGTGATAACCTTGTGGAATTGTTAAAATATCCAAATATGAGATCGCAGATTATAGATCAACTCCAGAACCTTCACAAGGAAAGAAAACTCTGGAACGATCAAGTGCTTATACTATGTCTGAATTAGAGAAACAAATAAGGGAGAAACAAGGTATTACTAGTACTCCCAGAGATTTAGAAAAAGAGATTAATAATCTCAAGCAAGAGATATTGGCATTAAAAAAGAGTAATGATATACTCGATGCCCGAATTACCAATATTGAAGGCAAAGGAAAAGAGAAGATCATAGATTCAGCAACAGTGGATGATATCTCCGACTTAGATAATCTTCTGATTACGAGTGCCACTGATGAAACAAACAACTTTTTACAAACCCTAGAATTAATCACTTCTCAAAAGTTTTATATAAAGATTAGTCTTTTAATTGATTATAATTTCAAAAAAGATTTCACTGCTCTTGTTGATAGCGGGGCAGATGTAAATTGTATACAAGGTCTTATTCCTTCTACTTATTTCCATAAAACCACTCATAGTGTTCGATCTGCTAATGAGCAGAAATTACAAATAACTTTTAAATTACCAAAAGCTTATATTTGCAATAATAAAACTTGTATAGCAGAAAGTTTTATTTTGGTAAAAGATATTTCCAGCCAAATTATTCTAGGCACACCTTTTATACAAAAGCTTTTTCCAATTACTAAAATGGATATCATAGGAACCTTTGACGGAAAACCCATTATTTTCCAATTTATAACTGAACCTTTTTCTAGGGTGTTAAATGAGCTCAAGCATCGTTTGATTCATAAAAACCAACAAATTAGTTTCTTAAAACAAGAGATTTATATTTCCAATATTGAAGAACGGTTGGAAAACCCCAAGCTACGGCAAAAATTGATCTTATACACAACTAGTTTTCAATACAGGTTTGCAGTGACCTTCCCAATGCTTTTTGGGATAGGAAAAAACATATTGTCTCCCTTCCCTATGAGGATGATTTTAAAGAAGGTAATATCCCCACAAAAGCTAGGCCATGTCAGATTAATTCCGAATATTTGGAATTATGCAAAAAAGAAATTGCTTCGTTATTACAGAAAGGTTTGATAAAACCCTCAAAATCCCCATGGTCTTGTACGGCCTTTTATGTCAATAAACATGCTGAGCAGAAAAGGGGAGTTCCCCGACTTGTTATTAATTATAAACCGCTTAATAAAGCTCTAAAGTGGATTAGGTATCCTATTCCCAACAAAAAAGATTTACTCGATAGGCTTAATAGCGCTATTATATTTTCTAAATTTGATTTAAAATCCGGATACTGGCAGATCCAGATTAAGGAAGCAGATAGATATAAAACTGCTTTTAACGTTCCTATGGGACAATACGGATGGAATGTGATGCCATTCGGATTAAAAAATGCCCCTTCTGAATTTCAAAATATTATGAATGATATTTTTATGCCTTATAGCAATTTCATCATCGTTTATATAGATGATATTTTAGTATTTTCTAATAATATTGAAACTCATTTCAAGCATCTTGATTTATTTTAAAAAATCATTAAACAAAATGGTTTGGTCATATCAAAACCTAAAATGACCCTTTTTCAAACTACTGTAAGGTTTTTGGGTCATAACATCGAAAAGGGAAAAATCATTCCTATTAATAGGAGTATTGAATTCGCTTCAAAATTCCCGGATATTATAACCGACAAAACCCAACTTCAGAGATTTTTGGGCAACCTGAATTATATCAGTCCTTTTATAAAGGATTTGGCAAAAGATACAACCATCTTATATGAAAGGCTGAAGTGGATTATACCCCAGAACAAATGGTTGTATCTTTTGCCAAATCCTTTATAAAATGACTGATATAATCCTTTCCTGGTTTTTAGCTTTTCGTCTATGAGACACTTTGGCTTTGGGTATATCCATACCGAACTGGCCACAAAACTCTCCCAATTGTTGTCTTTCATTGAGGTTCTGACTTTTTATCTGCTGGTTCAGCTTGATCTCATTACATAATGCTAACCCTTCTTGTATCCATGTGCTTATTAGGCTACCATAGGTATAAATATCATAATTGATTGTAATTCCCCCTTTTCTAAGAGATTTTCTAACTCTTTCTGCAAAAAGGGCTGGTAATCCATCTATAAATTTGGATTTCCAGTGAGAACTATTACATTCTGGTAGCTCCATGACCCTGCTGAGGAAAACATCCTTATACCATCTAAATGAGGTGAGGGTTTTGCATCTTAAGTTCTGGAGTAAGGTTCTGATATTTTCAGAATCATCTGACCATCTTCCAGTAAAGTGCTCTATAAGATTAATTCCTTAGGTATAAACAGCATTCTGTGCCGGATCTACCCCTGCTTTGGTTTTTACAGCCCAATAATACTATTACGCTGTTCTGGGGTTAAATAATGATCCCACCAACCTTTCAACTGGCCAATGAATCCCGATATTATCATCTCTGCAACAGTTTTGTCTGTCTTACTGTTAGCTTTGCAGATTGTGCTATACATGAGCATTCTATGAACTGCTGTATAAATTTGTCTTTCTGTATAACCATCTATGTTCCATTCATAGATACTTTTCCCACTATAGCTATTGTTGGGGCTATAGTGGGATCTTCCATAGGATCCTCCAATTGTTGAGCATTAGGTTACTTTCCAAAATCTTATTTCTTCAAGAGATAGTGTTATTCTAATTTTTCGTTGGAACAAAACAGTATTCATTCCAAAGCTCCCAGGGCTTTCTTCTAGTGGTAAGAGTGCACATGTTGTATGCGTTAGGCGCACGTCACTGCCATAGACAAAACCCTAGTATTTAAGTGGAGAAGAGTAGAAGGGCGGACCCATTATCCACCTTGTTTCTAATTCCGTTCACCATTGGCCTCGGAAATGTTGGGCTTTTAAGAGGTGTGAATGAGAAATGGAGGGAAATGAAAATTTGAATTGATTAAAGAATGCAACTGGAAAAAGCTAAAGTCAAGAGCTTGACAAACTCACCAGCCACCAGAAAGGCAGAATGTTTTTCTTCCCGGGACAGCTCAATCCACACTGGTTTTCTTGCTAGACGCTTTTTACTTTCTACCATGGAATAGCCAATTTATCTTATGTTAACATAAACTATGTGCGGTATGTGACAGAGTTCGTCATTTAATGTTTCTTCTTCTGCAAAATCAATTATCATTCTCAATGAATAAAGTTGCTGTTCAACTTAAACATGAAGAATAGACTGCAATAAATAGAATGTACCATGAAGATAAGGAAGCTGAATGAGTGATGAAATTTGAGGAAGTAAACCAAACTCAATGCTCATAAATTGCTTGATTTCTCCTGTGATCTGTATATACGGAATGCAGGATGCACATTGTTTGGTTTAGATCCTATCGGAAGCAAGCAAGCTAAAAATTTATCATGTTTGCTTATGTTCTAGTATACGGCTTGTTTTATAAATTAACTACTTGGCTGTGTGTCTATATTTTGATGGCACATTATACCCTTTCTTTGTCATTAAATTCACATCAGACTTGCTGTGTACTGAAATATCTATTATTTTCCTCTGGATTCTGTGATTTTGATTGTATAAGGTTCTAGCACGAAGGGAGGAGAGGCGTATTCCGTCTCAGATTGCAACTCACAAATGTGTCACATTAAGTATACCTATGAAGGAAAACCATCTTTTGGGGACAGTTAACCTGCTAAAAGGTTCACCAGGCCTACAGATGCTAATAATAGACATGGGATCTAACCTTAACCTGCTAAAAGATTTACCAGGCCTACCGTTGCTATTATGGGAAGAGGTACACATTTCCTAAACTTATTTATTATCTGACATATTCTGTGCAGAGTATTTGTGAGAAATTTGGGGAGAAGAGCACTCTCAGTCAATCTAATTCCCTTGACTAAGAAAATAATTCTAACATGTTCAGAGTTTAATTCTATATTTCCCTTTTCTCTCAAATACATGAACAAATCCATTCGTGAATTCTTAAATTAATCTTCTATTACATGAACAAAGAAAATTCATTTACTTTGGGATGAGTCCAGTTTATTTATCAAACACCTGCTTTGAATTAGGCTCTTGCTACCACTATGTTATAAATGGAAGAAGAGAATAACACAAATTTCAAATGATAATTCTTTTTTATAGGGCATAAAGAGGATGAAAGAGGAAGATAACCACAAAGCGCACTTAATAACATTTTCACAAGCTCCAGTCTTACCAAAGGACACAGTACTAGACTCACATATGTATGTGTAGCTACTATGTTAGTCCTTGAACTCCTAGTTACATGAACCATCTGTAACAACTCGAAAACACACTTTGATTATAAATTTCAGAACACGCATTCAACTTAACACATAGGACAACTCAAAATAGAAATGAACTTAGATGCTTATTCATACTTCTAACATTTTCTTTACTATTTCCAACAATGTCTTTGTGAAGAAAACTGATAGTTTATAACTTTTATGTAAATTTGGATTCATTTGACAAACTAAACACTGCACTCACTACATTTTCTTGAGTTGAAATTCGATTTACCCCAAAACATAACCATTTTCCTCTTCTTGTCAGAGAAGTAATCCATGCTTCCATTAACATAAAATGAAACTAATTATATCTCCATTGATCTGATCCTCTTACTGACTTCTGGAGAAAATTTGTATTATCAGTTTCTGGTTCTATCTACATGTAACTAAACTTTATCTTGGAAATGTTTTTCTATCTAGCCGATAGGCACAGAAGACTCGAGCAATTCTAATGGCGCAAACTACTTAGTATCACAAGCGAAGCACGTCAAATGTTTGCAGCGTCATTTGAAGACAGTCAAGATAACCCAATTTGTGGCACAACACTCCGTGTTTCCATTTCTGGAGTTCATTTTGAAGAACGGAAGGGTACTAGAGAACCTCGTAATCATAGCTAAAAGGGGGGTAGATGCAAATTCACCAGAGTCCTTGCTAAAAGTAGCTCAGAGATTACTAAGTCTGCCTAGGGCTTCTTCCCGGGCAGTCGTTACGCTCCTCAACTGACAACATTAAGTCAGTTTGTACTCCGATATGACTATACATCGGCTGTATGGATTGTGTTTTATTTCTGCAAGGTCAGACAAATTGAATAGTTCGAACATGCTTTTGTAAGATGAATTTTGCAATTTTGTGAAGGTAAATGTTGCTTTTTGTTGAAATATTGCTACGAGGCTTCTCGTCTCCTGGTGATTATATATTATTTTGCCTCAAGTAAGTATTTACGGCAAAATACATAGATAGACACTTAAATTTGCCTCAATTTTATGGCATTATCGGACAGCTTCCAAAAGTGCACACCTTCAATCATGATTTAGCTGGTCGAATGTGTGATGGCAGATAAATTATTGATTTTTTTTATAAGTTGGTTGATATTGCACTTTTTTTATAATCTATTCGGTGTTCGGTACCTGTTTTGGAATTTGACTAATTTGAATTCGTGCCAAAAAGTCTCATTTTTTGGGAGTAAAGCGCTCCCTACTACATGAGACTTCATACCCCAGTCTCGAACCAAGGGTGGATCTAGAGGCCAGGATATTGGAAATATAAGGCGGACCTTTATAATATCATAAGACACAAATATGATATAAGAGGGAGATAGACATTAAGCTCACCTCATATGATGAAAAAAAATCCACTCTTACATAATAATAGTATAAGGGGGTTTATATAGGTGCTAAAGGATAAATAGCTTCACACACATACTAACTTCCACATTGAAATCATCAAAACGATGCCCCAAGATCTCCTAATAGTCATATCGATAACACCAAGCATATGAACTTAGACATCTAAACATTTACGTTAACTATTTTCAACAACCTATATAACTTTGAATTGATAAACATAAAACTTGAGTCAGCAAGATTAAAGAAGTTCATTCTCCTCCCAAAATAGTTGTGAACTTCTGTCTTCTGTTGTTTCCAGCAGAGACTTGATGTCTATTTCAGTACCGAAGCTATTGACTTCAATCATTACTTGTGGTAACACTGGTGCAGAATATTGTTGCTGTCTAGAATCATAATTCCCATCATTTTCAAGTGGTGGCACAGATACTTCATCACCAAAAAGTATTGCAGAATAGTACTCAAGATCCCTTGATGATCGCTGTGCTGCCTGCGCTGAAAGCTGTTCTTGGGGTATGAGGCTGGCAGGCATTTCTGGGCTTTGACATGATATTTTATTCGCCGCATTATCGAATAGTAGAAGACTCTGTTGTTCTGAAATGCTGTTAGAAGGATGATTGTATGAGACTTTCAGGTGGAACTGAAGATCATTGAGTTAAGGTATTGCCAATAGGAGTTTCCAAAAATTGTGGTGAAGCTGCTTGTGAATGTAGTCCTCCGAAATTGAGGAACATAGTCCAGAATACGTGTTATTCGAGATTACAGCACATGATGAGCCTTTGTGACCAAAGTTGACAGATTTCCCATCTTTGCTCAATCAAAAACCAAAAAATTCCAAACCAGAATTTGAGTTTGTTGACTGGTTTGTATTTCCTAATGTGCTTCCACTTTGGATGCTGAAAAGCATGTTCTTTCTCTTGTCACCATATACCCTGAAGTTACTACCATGAGCTTTTCTTGGCACAAATGTTGAATGCTTTCCAATTAGGCTACTTTGATCTGCTTGTCGCGAATTTGCAAAATCCAAGAGACTGTTCTGCTGCTGGAAACTGCCCATTTGGCCAGAAGTTGGAACATTCATGCCACCAGTTCCTTGCTGGAACTGTGTCTGAAATGGCTGTTGTATAGAATGAGAATATCTTTGTGAATCGCTGAAATTTAGAGAAGATAGGTATGGTTGAACTTGAAAGCATTTTTCTTTAGCATCATTTGATAGGATTTGGTCATAGATGCAGCTGAACTTTCTTGAGCTCTTTTAAGGCACAAGCGATATTTCTGCAAATAAGTTACACTCTTTTGTTTAGTACTAGCAATTAAAATTTAACCATAATAGTATATCACAAGAATTTAATATGTCGTGATTTTGTGAATGAAGACATTCAACATCTGTGTCACATGCATCAAGGGACAAATGCTAGGTTCTTGCTCTTAATGCAAATATTTTGCTAGATATTGAATGCTTCAATCATGTGCTTACTAAAACTGGAGATTCATGTATTAATATCAGAGATTTTGCAGTAATAACGCTTTTATGATTCACTTTTCCTTATTTTGGAGAATTCCTAAAACAGAAAAAGAAATGCAATGTCCACAAAAAAAAAGAGTAAATTTGCTTTCCACCTAGCCTCCACATCCTCAGAGGTGGCAAGCCTGGGAGGAAAAGATGGAGAAAAAAGAAATTAAGTTAACAGGAAAGCATATCTGATGGAAAATTGATATCAATGTAGTAAAAGGATTCAAAGTTCTGCAGAAAAATGATGATATAAATGAAAACACACCTGCAAATGACTGGCAACATGTTCTCTAGTCAATCCAGGCTCATTCATAATTTCAACTATTTTCTTAGGAACAACCTCTGGATATCAATTAAGTAAAAAACAAAGCATCATGATTATCAACTTTAATAAGTGTCAACTACATCAGTTGGAACAAAAAGAAATTTAAGTCTCTGATGAAAGAAGGGGAGAAAATGTTTTACTTTCATTGCCTAACTGATGAATAGCTTGCACGAAATTTTGATGCATCTTTGGAGTCCATATAACCCTTCGTTTCTTTTCGATGTCTCTATTTTCAACATTTTCTTCACTTCTGTCACTGTGAGCTTTTCGCTTACCCTTCAGATCATGAGCCCTTATTGCTGCATCAGTGTCAGCAGATGATGTGTTTTCTGTACTTGTTTCTATAGTTACTTTCTGAGTCAATCTTGAAGCATTTTCATCATCATTTTCTTCTTGAATATTGACTGCTGTTTTTCTACTTTTTTCTTTCTCTAATGCCATTTGCTAAAACTTGTTCATCTCATTTGTGTCTGAGAAATCCACAACATATGCTGCAACAATACAATCTTGGACTTGGTTTTCATATCTTGTATCATCATGTGACATTACTGTGGAAAGAATGAGTAACCCCTTTAAATATTTTGTAAGAGCTTGATGAAGAAAACTACTAAATACCAACAAATTCTGAACTAAAAAAATATTACCATAAAATAAACTAGAATACACTTACAAATGGTAGGAAGATTGAGTTTGTTCTTGATGATTTGGAGGATGTCAACCCCATTTGTGTTTAGCCTGTGGATGGTTGTAAGAGCAAGATTGAGGAAGTTCTTTCTCTCCCAAATGGCATTTAAAGTGTCAATTGTTTTTCCAAATTGCAAAACTGATAAAACAGAAAGACAAGAGTTCAATGTTAATAGCTTTATTTGAACTAAGATAACAATGTTCCAAGAAAGATATAGAAACTATTATGGAATCCATTGAAGAGAAGCAGCAGATGAATATTTCCACAGGAAACTTTATAAGTAGTAGATATATACCTTCATAAGTTTGGTGTTGAAGCATATCAGAAACAATATTATGACAAGTAATATCATCAAGGACTACAAGTATGCAAATTCTTTTAGTTCCCATATCAGATGATGAATTGGCATTAACTCCCTGGATGTCTATGTTTTTTTACAGAGATGTAAAAGTGAAGATGTGTAATTTGGAGCTAAGGTGGCAATAGGAATATGCTATTGTATTTTGTAAGAGCACGGGAAACACAAATTATTTCCATTAATTGCTTTTATACTAGTCCCCCCCCCCCCCCCCCCCCCCCCCCCCCCAAACACACAGACAGACAGACACATAAGAGAACAAGGGAATTTCATAAAATAGGTATCCAACAAGATTATTATTTTTCAAGAACTTGGTTCTTTGTATTGGCTTAAAGAGGTTATTAACATTCTTAATTTTCACAGAAAGTGCACAAAAGTATCTGCCCCCACCCACACATAAGAGAACAAGGAAATTTCAAAAATAGGTATCGAACACCGAGTGAGATTATTATTTTTCAAGAACTTAGGTTCTTTGTATTGGCTTAAAGAGGTTATTAACATTCTTATTTTTCACAGAAAATGCACAAAAGTATGCCATCGACTTTGTGATTTCCATATATATATTTGTAATAATTGCACTCGCTAAACTAATTAGGACATGGTTCATCATATTAACGTATTATCTTGTCTTGTGTACACACCTGTGGACGTTATACACTTCACAGTATAGAATAAACACTGCCTTGTCATAACTAACTAATCAAAACAAAAACTTTTTTCCATAACAATTTTCATTTCAAATTATATAAACAATATGATAATATCACATTAACATTGTAGGTTGGGAGTTCAAGTGACAATAAAAATTAATCGACAACTCCTCTACTTTAAGAGGGGCTACACCAACATTGTGTTCAACCTTCAATTTATCTAAGAACCAACTAGTTGCTATGTGAAAATGGGAAACAGTGAGGTTGAAGGAGATCTATAGAACAAATATTTGAGGCGTTTGGATACTTATTTTTGAATATTCTTAGTGTAAAGAAAAGTGGGATATCCTTGCTAATACTAAACTCTTTACCCTTTGTAAGAATCAAACCATGTTTTATTCCTATGATTGCTTTGCAGTTGAATGATTTTTTTAAAGAACTGTATTTATTAAGTTTAAATCAATAGTCATAAATGCATAGTAAATAACTAAATACTCTGCAACTAATTGACTTAAAATCCTAGATTCACCTCCAGCAATGGACTTAAAATCCTAGATTCACCTCCAGCACAAAAGGGAACGCAGCGCGTGTGCAGGGCATGTAATATAAGCAGAGAATAAATCAGATGTTTGTTAAGTCAGCCAACAAAAGGACTATATTTATTTTCTTCACATAGATTCGAGTTAGCTATACAAAACACCATAATACAAATCCCCCAAAAATATCAGATAAGGTGTAACTTGGGGTCTAGTATACATAAAGTGGCAGTATCCAACATCATTTACCTTTAACTGCAAGTCAAAATATGTGCATTTAACTGAGGAAAGAAGTTGTCATTCTGACAAATGAATCACTAGTTGGCACCATTGCTGCAAAGAACTCATCTACATTTATCTCATTTACAGGTCAGCTTGCATTTACCAAAGGGGAAAGAAAACAAAATAAAAGAGTAATATGCACATCATTCTGACAATTGTTGCCTTAGAGAAAAACTCACCTACATTTACCTCATTTACCTTGCATTTACCAAATGGGGAAAAAAAAAACTAAGATCAATATGCACATCACGGTGGCAACCAATTTACAGGATCATGCTACATGGCTAATCGAACAAAAGCTTGCGTCTAGCTGACTTGGAGTAGTTCCGGATGGGTTCTTTATCTTTCTCATCAGAAGTATCCGCACTAATCTTTGGACCTCCGGCTTCACTCTCCCCTGGCTTCTCATGACAAGGGACTTTGGATGACCGATAGAAGCTGGTGATGCTGAGTTGAACACCTCTTGGTGATTCTGAATTTTCAGACTTCACTGGTCTTTTTCTACTTGATTTTGATTCTTTTAGTTCCTGGAATATCATAAATGAGCATTTAGTAAACAAAACAAACATCCTTGCGGAATGGAATGGGGTGGAGGGGTCGAAGTAGAGAAGAGAAAAAGTATATCATTCTTCACCTTGTCTTTCAAGAACTGGGACACCTTCTCTGGAAAAGCATTCTGTACAAGCACCATATCTTCTTCAGTCGACAAAAAGCTGCATCCATCTCTGATATGAATCTGCAGAGCATCAGGTTCATCCAGCAAATCTGTGGACTCATCAGCTATCCCCGGCTCCTGCTCCGTATCAGGATCTTCAGAAGGGATGCCAATTGCATTGCCCAATTCACATGTTGGTTTCTTCCAATTGATTACGTAAAGTTGATGTCTGAATCTTGTCTTCACCCGCTGAATGGAATCAAACTCATACTGTCCGCCTAACAATTGATCTTTGGAATTTGAGGCTACGTCTCTTAGAAATATGGTGGATATCATTGGAAACATTCTTTGTCGCGTATACGATGCTTCCCAGTGCAGATAATAAGCCAGATAATCAACAAGCATATCAATCTTTGGATTTCCCCATGATAAATGATAATCACCATCTGCAAAAATATTGCCATGAGGGCGAACGAGGTACAGAAGGATATAAAGTAAAAATAGAAATTTAAAAAAAAAAACTTGAGAATATGCAAGAGGGCACCTTATGTAGGAGTTCATACTACTAAATAAAGATAAATTTGCACTACCATGAAATAGTGAAAGTTTGGGAATGTTTTCTGTTAGAACCGTCACATAATAAGAAGCAACAATAGTAAACTTATGACAAGAAATTAAAAGTTTAGCTGGAAGCTATTTAGGTCTACCATGAAACCAAGATTGTACGGCCGCTAATACTATATAGAAAAATATAAGAAAAATGAAATGAACTTGTTAGAATTGACTGTAGACAATATACAAGGGGACTCCTAAACATGAAATAAAAAAAGTTATTAGATAGGAAAATAACTTAACATGATATAATGAAAATCTAGACCAAGGCAAGATTCCTATTCATATACCAGACTTACCTCACCATTTGAGCTAGGTTTTAGGTTTAAGTTAGGCCCAAAATCCCTAATGTTGAGCTAACAAAGTTGGGCTGCCCATGTTATATCTTCACTCTGAATATCCAGCCCTAGGCGTGCAGGGTGTTAGAATCCACATCAGTTAAGTGAATGGAATGCAGTCTCCTTATATGGTCTTGGGCAATATCCTCACTACTTGATCAAGCTTTCCGGGTAAAATTAGGCACAAGGTCCAATTTGTTAAGAGGCAAGGAAAATCATACAAGTAGAGCTGAAAAAGAAGACCGAAAATGTAGAAAAGGAGGACTAAGGGTTGTGGGAAATCCTTATTGGCTCTATTATTCACATTTACAAAGCACTGGGTTCACATTTATAAGCAAATTCATGAATTAGATGCCATCGCGACTAAGACAACTTAAATATATCAAACTAAAATATGATCTATTATTCACATTCATATTGTACTTATTTTCTCACGTCTCTTTCTCTAAATGTGCAGACAGCACCACAAACTGGCATACTATATACAGGAAATCTTTTGTCATAATTGCCAGTTCACTCACCATATTGCTGTTGCTTGTTCAAGTACATTTCTGTGATCTCTTTGTTTGGGAAATTCTGCTCCGAGGCTATCATTCTGCAAACTTTGATCTTCCAATTCTCATTTCTTTTCTGTTCTTTTACTTTATTATCCTGTCATATAACACCACAGCAAGCATTTAGTGAAGGATGAGACCAGAAGGAAATGCCCCGAATAAGTCGCCAGACAGGATGACATATCATTTCAAGAGAAGATCAATGAAGCAGGTTGTTTCAGATGTACCAAATCACATGAGGAGCAACTACACTTGAAGCCCAATGGTTTCTGAATGCAACCTTCATTGGCAGTGGAACTGCAGTATTGACAAGCAAACTTGAGGTGAGCTTTCTTGCTGCCCGGGTGCCCACAGAATGAACAATGTGGCACTTTGGTCTTCCGAGGGCTCTCATCTGAATTGGGTATAGAACTACAGTCCAAGTTGACATCACACTGAAACACCTGTAGATCCCCTCCACCTATTCCCTGCAACCTGCACTGATGGGCAGTTAACCACTAATCATTGTTTTCATAGCAACAACTTTAATTTGGAAAACATCAGCATTGACTCTCCATGCCCCATAATCCAACTGCTTACTCAGTTCAAAAGAAATACATACCTAGACAAGATCTCAACATCACTGAAAGATTTGACAAAACGCAATGCTGTTTCAAGCCCGATCCCAGGTACACCAGTCAAATTGTGGTCATTTCCCACCAAAAGCGAAATTGCTATCAACTGATTCCTCCTCAGCCCAAGACCAGACTCAATATCCGACATGTGATAGCACTCAAATGGTTCCTGGATAAAAAATGAGATGCAGCTTTAGGGAAAATTGAGTTTTAGACTCAATGTATAACATGTGATATCAGTCAAATGAAGGGGAGCCTTGGAGCAACGGTAAAGTTGTCTCCGTGTGACCTATATAGGTCATGGTTCGAGCCGCTGATGCTTGCAATTAGGGCTGTCTACATCACACCCCTTGGGGTGCGACCTTTTCCCGGACCCCTGCTAACACGGAATGCTTTGTGCACTGGGCTGCCCTTTTTTATCAGTCAAATTGTCTGTATACAAAGTTGTGGGCATTTCCCACTAAAAGCATGATACTCAATGTATCAACTTGTTTCACTAGATAAATAACTCTACTGGTCTTCCATACAATGCAAAGTTCATGAAAAATCTTATCAAGAGTTGTGCTAGCACATCCCTTTCTGATAGAAAATATTTAGTCATAACACAACGTAGAAAGGTGAAAATTTTGAAAGCACTAAACTAAATATGAATTAAGAAACTAAAAGAATTACAAAAGAGTACCACTAGAGTACTTCTCTCTTATATGAAGTGTTATCATAAATGGTTAAATATTACAAGTATTCACATAGAAATCAAAAGAGCCTAAAACACATCATTTTTCTTATAATTGACGTTATAAAATTTTCTTGGGTAAAAGTAAAACAAATACTAATAAAGAGCGAAGAAGACAAACTCTATAGTCTATACTAAGAAAATTTAAAGACATATTATCTATATTATATTTATTATGAACACTTAGTTAGTTAGGTATCATATATCTATTGTATTAAAACTTTTGGTAAGAACAGTAACTCATTTAGATTCATTTTTTACTAGTATTGCTCATGTCTGCAAACTAGTTGTAGGAATGTGGGCCCAGTATATCCCATTAAAAAGAAAATACAAATGAAACGAGAAAGATTCACAAACACAATAAAAGAAGAGTAAACCTTACCTTATCCAAAAAAAAAGAACATCAAAAGAAGAATTCATATCTTTCATGTGTTTCATACCAACACACTAAAAAGAGTTTACATCTTTCATATGTTCTCTACCACATACAAATACTTGGGAGCATAGTAAAAGCATCTAGTTTAACCAATGACCTCATGTGAAAGGAGAGTCCAAGAACACTTACATTGGAGTTGGGTTGCATATTTTTGATAACACAATTGGCTCCGAAGAGAAATGCATCACTGTCAGAAGTAATACAAGCATCAACTAGTCCTTCTCTATTCAACTGTGCACAGAGTGCTTCAGCTTCTCCTTTTGCATTTAGGACTGGCACTCCAAGAAGTCCAAGCAACTCCTAATGGAACATTAAATTACTTTAGCTAACAACCAGAAACATGTCACATTAGCAGCTATGCAAGAGAGGAAGGTCAAGCTCACTCAAACATCTAAGAACGTCCATGTGTGGAGACTTGTAAAAGTAAAGGGAAGTTGGATAAAGTCAACAATAAGAGACTGTGCTGCATGTAGTAACGAGACTAGGACAAAACATCCCTGTATTTTTTTTTATCAAGACAAAACATCCCCGTATTTTCCATAGGACAAACTAAATACAATCCATAAGCTTTTCTCCTCTAATACGGGAAAGTTATATATATACATGATCTTACCTGAACTGACCATATAGCAACCTAAAGTGTGGACTCCTATTACAAGACAACCCTCAATTTCCTTCAGTTCTTATGTAATATCATTCCTTCCATCTGAAAAGATTGACTTTATTGATAACCTTTTGCATATCATGGAGAACAGTCAAAGCTACATGAAAGACACTAAACTTTGCATGATTTCACCCTATGCTGGGTCACTGAAAAAGTGAGATATTAGGGTACATTACAATACTATAAAAGCATGTGATGGTTTATCTTTCTTGCTCTTCAAAATAAAGTATGTAAATAGCTCCTTAACCAAAGTAGCTTCCTAATCCTACTACCCAATTTATTGGAGGTAAGTTATCCAAAACATTACCATAGCCTCAATCCTTGCTATAATATCAAAGACTTATTGGTGACAACTACTTCTACGTATTAAAGAACCTAGGCCAGTGTCATGCTGAACTGCAAAGGAGAAATTTTAAGATAAAGAAACCCAAAGATACATGTTGATAAGAGAGTCAAAACAAAAATAGTGACAGTACACAAACTTACAACACATTCTTTTTCGCATTTCTGAAATGCCTTGTTCCTTTCAATTGTAATGCCCTTCTCAGCCACTGGAAAACTCGATAAATCAATTCCTGATGCCCGAAAAAATCGTGCGATCCTTGCCTGAGACTTAAGCGGTGATGCAGTACCATCCGTGACAAAAACAGGAAATGCCCCAAACTACAAAAACATCAGAAAAACATTTCCCTCAATACAAAAATTCGCCGAGCAGCACCCATAATGCTCCCATTGAGAAACCAATACAGAAAAAGCAAGTCTTTATAATGAATGTTTTTTCTTATGTTCAAAAGGTCTTCACATTAACTCCACCTCTCTAAATTTCGCAAAGCATACCCAGTCCCAAGCTTCGACTGGCGTAAATATCGTCAAACTAAAGAAAATCAATACTCAATGTTGAAAAGAGCCTAATGGGTACAAATGATTCAAAAAATTGACTTCCATTAGTATGGAATTAAAACATAATTAATTGACATTGTCTTAACAATGATGATCAACCTCCAACGTAATGGTAAGGACCGCGTGCACTCTAACCTCCCCAGACCCCACTTATGGGATTACACTATGTATGTATGTTGTTGTTGTCGTCTTAACAATGATGATCAAAGATGCCATGCATACATTTGTTAAGCAAGCTCAATAACACCCACCCCAAAAAAATAAAAAATACAAACTTTCCAGGATACCCGCCAAGTTACACACACACAAACCCACCAATTTTCCCCCTAAAGAACAAGAATAAGAATATAAATTCTGAGTTGGGTGTCTGTAACTAAAGCATACCTTAGAGAAAAGATTGTCTTAACAATGATGATCAAAGATGCCATGTATACATTTGTTAAGCAAGCTCAATAACACCCACCCACCCCAAAAAAAAATACGAACTTTCAAGGATACCCGCCAAGTTTGCTCTTTTCTATTAAAACACACAAAAAAAAAAAAAACACCAATTTTTTCCCATCAAAAATAAGAAAAAGAATTTAAATTCTTAATTGGGTGTGTGTAACTAAAGGGTACCTTAGAGAAGAGATTAATGGTACGGAAAAAAGTGAGTCTGATATGTGGATTTCGAATGTTGCCTTTGAGTGCAGTTTCTTGCTGAACGATCCAATAAGACAAGTCGACAGCTACACGTTTGTTTCTCAAGAAATCAAAGCCTTCTGCTCGAGCGTAAGGTTTCAGCAAATCCCAGAAATTTCCACCAACACCCATTTCATCCTCGTGAATTAACTTTCAGAAATTGGAAAGGTTTCTACGACTGTTGCAACTTGAAACTGAGGAAGAAGAAGAAGAAGGGGAATTTTAGCCGTTGTGAAATTGCTTGGGCTGTTGAAAGAACCAATTCTTGGGCTGTTTTCTTGTAGTGGTGTGCAATTTCTTGGTCGGCCCATGATTTGGTAGTAAACTTTTGGAAAATTGGCACGGCATATAAACACGGGCCACTAATTGTCATAAAACAGCCCAAGTAAATGAAAATGGAAAAAAACCTTTTTTTTGTGCGAACTGATCTTCTTTGAGGTGGTCTTTATTTTTTGTCCCTCAAATCACTTGTCTTTAATTTTTGCACCTAATTCGTATTTAATGAAATTTATGGGTCAAAGTATCTTTTATTCGTTGGTCTGCAAAATTAAAAAATTTGGGTTCGAACCCCAACAGAGTAAAAAAAAAAAAAAATCACAAGGCAAGATTTTCATAGAAATTATTAATATTCGACCAAATTTGCATAGAGATTATGCCTTAAGGGGTATAGCTTCTATGTAACTAGCCGGACAAGGCATAATTTTAATTTTCAACGAAATTTTTCTTCAGGCATAATTTTAAGGCAACGTTTACTTTTGCCTAACAGACATAATTTCTAATGAAATCTTGTTTGCGAATTTTTTTTTTAACATTCAGGCATAGTTACATAGAAAGTATGCCCCTTAACACATAGTTACTATACAACTTTGGCCGAATAGGCATAATTTCTAATAAAATCTTGCCTTGCAATTTTTTTTCTTTTGACTCTGTTAGGATTCGAACACACAACCTCAAGGATATTTTCGGTCATTTTTTAAGGCGAGGGAAAAAATTAAAGACCACCCTAAAATAGGGATAATCGTGCGAATTTCTCCAAAAAAACACCAGTGCCAGCCAGCTACTAGGGATGGCAGGTGGGTACAAATTTGCGGATTTCGCACCGCACCCGCCCCAATTGGGGCGGGTATGAGTATAACTTTGGCGGGTAGTACGCGGGTATGTGTATTGAAAATGTACCCGCCACGGGAGGTGGTGGATTTGCAGTTATATCCACCTCCCCCGCCCCACATCTAACCGCCCGCCTACCCGCTTACCCGCCCCATAAGCCGAGTAATATTTATAGCAGTCTGAAAGTCCATAAGCCCAATGCCAATAATAAGTGAGTAGGCAAAACCCTACTCACTTACACTTAGTCCTTACTCAAGTTCACAAGCCTTCACTTTTCGGTCTTCACGCCTCCCTCTCCCGTTCACTCTTTAGTCTCTACCGACTGTCGTCTCTCCTCCCTCTCTCGTTCTCCGTCACGCCGTCATCAGTCTTCACGCCTCCCTGTCCCTGAGATCCTGACAACAGGTATTGATTAAGAGGACCTACTACTCTGAGAACAAAATGTTTGATTTTGTTCATTTGTGATAAAATTTAGAAAAACATTTTTGGTTTACAAACTATATGTTTTGGTTTTATAACTGTGATCCAAATCAACTACTCTAAGCTGGTTGATTTTCAAACTGAAGATGCCTTTGGGTTCTTTTAAGAACACAAATAATCAATTATGTTTTGGTAGTTATTTTCAAAGGAAAAAAGTTCATATTTTGTTAAAACCAGCGTGCTAACATGCAATGCCCACTACTAAAGATGTGTCAACAGCCTTCTAAAAATCCATCCATTTATGTAGTTTGTCGTATTTATATAATGTACTAATTTAATTTATAAGACTATTTTATTTTGGGTTTGATCACTATTTTGTATTGATCACAAATGAATTGATTACAAAATATGGTTGGCGGGTACATGCATGTATTGGTGGGTGGCGGATATCCACTTGGGTGGTGGAGCGGGTGTTAATTTAGGAATATACCCGCCTAGGCGGGTATGGATGTTGAAATTGTACCCACCACAGGTGGCGGGTATAAAATTTTCTGGCGGGTACGGGTGCGGGGGAGGGGGTACCAGCACCCGCCCCCGCTTCGCCCAATTCCCATCCCTAGGCAACTACACACAAAATAATTACCCTTCCATGCCCTTCTTATTTTCATAACCCCATAAAATTATCCTTTCTACCATTATAGCTTTTATATGTAATTATCTCTTTTTTCTTTATTTTTCACCATAATCGTATTCCATATTTAACTCTAGTTCCTTTCTTTTTATATTTTTCTATTTTTTTTTCATTACTTTATTTTTTGTTCCTTTTTAAATTTCTTTTTTTTTTAAATTTCTGGTGATTTTCATTTACTTTTTTCTTCGTTTCTAAATTTATTTTTCATTTTTTTTTTTTGTATTTTCTATTTTTATTTCATAATCTACTTCTACAAAAATTTGACTCATTTATTATTTTTTATATCAATAAAAAAGATAATTGATATATAATTTTTTAATTTTTTTTCTACATCTCTAAAAATAATTATTCTATCATATTGCATATCAAATCAGTAATAACTGAAGTATATTGTTGCAGTATACTATGATACTCACATGGTATATATATATATATATATATCATATATTGAAAGGCATATATGACTGGTGGTTCATTCCTTCAAGAAAAACATACAATCATCTATGATACCAACATGATATATATATCATATACTAACAGAGTATCATAAAGGATCAATTCTTCCCTTCAAGAAAAACACCAATCAATCATCTATGATACCTACATGTATCAATATTCTATGAAACACCAAGAAATGTATCAATATTCTATGATACCCTGCCTATATATATATACTGGCATAGTATCATAGAAGACTGGTAGTTCATTCCTTCAAGAAAAACACTCAGTTATCTATGATATCAACCTAGTATATTTATATAATATACTAACATAGATAACAGATTCATTCCAACACTACTCAATCATGTATGATGCGCACATGGTATATATCAGATACTGACAGGATATCACGGATGACTAGCCCACATGATATATCATATACTCACAAGATATCATAGAGGAATGATTTATTTCTTTAAAAGAGAGCTCAATCATCTATGATACTACATGTTATATATCATATACTAACATGGTATCACAAAAACTAGTTTATTTATTAGAAATTAAAAAAATACTTCTCAATCCTCTATGATATATGCGTGGTATTGTATACTGACAGAGTATCATAATTCACTCCTTAAAAAAACTCCTCAGTGCGTATGATACCCACATGATATATATTGTATACCGACAAGGTATCATAGGACCGATTCACTTCTTCAAAAATAAATTTTTCAGTGCTTATGATACCCACATGGTATATATCATATATTAATAGGGTCTCAATGTCGCATTTAAGATCCGCTAAGTGGTAATCTATGAGATTCACGCCATGCATTTTTTACAACGTAAAGATTTTTACCACGTAAAGATTTTTACCACTTATATTCTTTTTGAAGAGTCTCGCAAAGGTGATTGAAGTTCGGAGACAAAAATTCCCGGCATAAAATCCGAAAAGTATGCATGGCGTTGTTTATAAAAATACATGTAAAATTGATTTTTTGGATAAAACCATACACTTGTATGGCCTTATTTATAAAATACATGTAAAATTGATTTTTTCGATAAAACCATGCACTTGTATGACCTTGTTTATAAAATACATGTAAAGTTGATTTTTTGGATAAAAAACATGCATTTGTATGGCCTTGTATATAAAACACATCTGAAGTTGATTTTTGAATAAAAAGCATGTATTTGTATGATCTTGTTCATAAAATACCTATTTTTTGGCAATTGATAGTAAGGAGAAAAACAAATTATTTGTAATGCAAAGAAGTGATTTATATGGAAGTCATTTTAAATCACAAATCAGATAAAAACAAATCCTTATTTGTATGATTAATAATGCGAATAAAGGATGACCCAATTGTTTTGAAAGTTTTAAACATGCATGACGAGCCTAAAATAAATGACTAGCGGCGGATTTCCAATTTTTAAACTACCCTATCAATTATCCGTTCAAGGCCTAATTATTCTAATGATCACACAAAATTGAATAATCAAGTTACAACAGAAAAATAAAAATGGCGGGATTAAGGAACAAAAAGCAACGATTAGGGCGAACGACGATGTCATCCCGCCCTATTTGTTTAGAAATCCTGAGGCGGGAGAATGCAATGAACGTGGATGCGAGTCTTCGTTTGACAATAGTCATGATGAGTCTCATAACGAGACTCTTCGTTGCTCACGATGCATTTCATGTAAACAAAAGAAAAGAAAATGATTAGTAGACGGAACATAAAAATATATACATAAGAAAATGTAAATAAATAATTCGTGAAGAATAATATGTTGTTGGTCTCAGGTTTGATATACAACATAGATAACAAGAAAGGGAAAGAGAACAAGGAAAGGGAAAGGATTGCATATTTGGGTCTACATGGCACAAAATAGGCTAGGCATAGTCATATTTAGCTCATTTATATTCAAACCCTTAGGCAGTTACAAGACTTAGTCACCTTATACCTACTAATATATGAAACAAAATTAACAAACTAATGTATGCAAACCGGGGAGGTTCAATAAGTGCTAAATGCCGATATAAGCCCCACATTTAGCTCTCTTAACAGATTGACATAGAACCAAAAATAACTTAAAAGAGTCCTCCGGGGCATAGTCCAGTGGCAAAGCCTGGGCGCTATAAGGCGCTCTGGCATGGGACAACATGGGTTCGATTTCCCGCAAGCACGAAGAAACTCTGCATGTTGGGAAATTTGACCTTGTCTCATTGATCAGTTGTACGCTCCAAGAAAAACTGGCCACCGGAGCACATCCCGCGATTTACCTGGTAATAGTGTTGAAGGACCGGTGCTATTACGGTAATACCAGTGAAGTAGTCAGGCGCAAGCCTGGAAACCTGGATTATAAAAAAAAAAAAAAAACTTAAAAGGCATTACATGTTGTAATGGACCCACTTTAGCCCTTAGACAGACAGAGACAAATATATGGTCTATTTAGTAAGCATGAGGGTCAGAAAATGAACAAGTAGCCACAAAGAGATGGTTTTTTCAAGTATACAGAATCATTTGAGCCAAACTAAGTATGAACAATCACATTTATATTATGCATTAGAAATAATAAACCTTAGACAAAGAGGGTAAGCATATAGTGCATTAGGCATAATAAATCTTAGACAGATAGGGTAAGCATATAGTGCATTAGGCATAATAAATCTTAGACAGATAGGGTAAGCATATAGTTAGTCCAATAGTAATGTGGGATAAACAAAGATGACCAAATGACCAATCAAAGATAACATTTTAAACATATAGGGCCATTTAAACCAAGAAACGTGCAGAATCATATTCATACTGTCTAACTAGACATAGTAACACCCCACACAGGGCATAACATAAGCAACACAACGCATCATGAATCAAGCAACTACATACAGTAGTTAATAACAAGTGCAATTATGGACCAGTTGATAAGACTTGGTCAAAATGGGCAGGTTTCACATTTTTTAGTTCAATAGCTTATCAAACTAGGATTCAAAATACCCAGACATGCACAAAACATCCATGTAGGCTATCCTAGACACATTACATACGGATTTATAGGCATGCTAGTTAACATTCAAGGCTAATCTACCATATACTACTCTTCAACCATATAAGACATGTGAACAAGTCAAACAAATGTGTATCCAAGTTTATAAAGCAACTAAAACTCTATCACTTTTTAGCACAATCCCAAAAAATGTAGCAGAACCAAACAATGACCATACTATCAAACCTTAAATTGGCATAGATCATGACCTCTCAAAAATAACAACAAACAGTCCTACTATGTCATGACGTTTATAAAAAAGTACTGAAACAACATGCATATCTCACGATTCTAAATACAGGTCTTAGCATATCATACTTAGACATAAATATCCAACTAAATAAACAAATATCATATTAAGTTAATCAACACTAAGCATTAAGAAGTAACTAATATCATAATGTCCTCTAAACAGGTTTTGTAACATCATATAATACTAAACACACATCTAATTACACAAGCAAAGTATTTTAAACACTATTGGATAATTAAACAAACTAGCATACTTAGAAAACATGCACAAGCTACATTTTGTCGCATGAAACACAGAAAATGTAAAAAGGAACGAGGGGAAATTCGGGTTTACTGACCTTCTCCAGGCAGCGAACTGAGGCGTCGTCTCGAATCCGCTCGGGGAAGTTATTTTGGAATTCAATTTTTATTGATTTTCAAATTCTGATTTTTCTGATTTTGGAAGTCTGATTTTCTGATTTTGAACCCCATTTTGACCCGACCCGAAACAGAACCGGTTTCGATTTTGACCCGACCCGAAATGCGACAGACCCAAACAAACCCGAAGCAAACCCGAAATAAACGGGGGATATTTGATGATTGAAACTACTATTCAAAAAGAGATTTTCGGATTAGAAATTAGGAAACCAAAGAGGAGTATTTTTAACCAACATTTTCCGATTAGAAATTAGGAAACCAAAGAGGAGTATTTTTAACCAACAATTAGGAACAAACCGTTTTCTTTTTCTGATTTTTCTCCTCGTTTTTCAATGTTTTTCTTTTGTTTTTTGGGACCCCGGACCCGACCCGTTTTCGATTTCTTTTTCGGACCTCCACCCCGCCCAAATGAAGAACAAAGGGGGGGGGGGGGGGTATTTATAGGTGGATTCCCCCCCCCCCCAAACCGTTCACCTCCATACCCCTTTTCAACCGAGTTTGAATTTCAAATTAAAGGGGCAAATGTGACGATTTTGGAGGTGGATTTTAGGGGTGCAAGTCGCGGGTTTTGGGGGATTAGGGTATGGGTGAAGTGACGGGTGATGGGTGTGATGGCACGTGAATGGTGTGTGGTGTGTGGTGTCAGGGGCGAAGGGTATGAGTGAGCCGGCGGTTAGGGTATGGGTGAGAGAAGAGAGTGAAGGGTTTTGTTTGAGGGTTAGGTTTAGGGGATAAAAATGGGTGTAGTTGGGACGGGTTTTTTTTTGGTGGCCGGTTGGGCCGTGTTCGACGGGTAAGGTGCTGGGCCGATTGGGCTGGGTGTGTTGCGGATTGGGCCCTTTTTTGGGGGGTTGGTAGAATGTGTTGGGTTAGGGAAAAAATGGATTGAGTGTTAAAATATAAAAAGGGTTTATTATTTAAAAAAAATACTTTGAAGAAATGTAAATTATTTAAATAAAACGATGTGATAATAAAATATAATATTTATAAAATTCTTATTGCTTAAAAAATGCGATGTCGTTTTGTGAAAATAAAATAACATAGAATATTAGAGTAAAACTATGATTATGATATTAAAAAACAAATGACAGTGGAAATACGAATAATAATAATAATGATAATAAATAACGATATTGACGATATTAAGGTCTTATATATATATATATATTATAATTGTTTTGAGGTGTCAAAATATTTTAAATTGCAAACAAATAATCTGAAGAGAGGGGACAAAATTGAGTGTCAACACTCACAATGAATTAATTCAACCTTACCAAAATAAAACACTAGTCATTTATGATACTCACATGATATATATTGTATCCTGATATGATATCATAAAGGACAAGTTCATTCCTTCAAAAGAAAAAAATTACATCAAAATAACACAACAATAGAGTTTAAATTTCATTTTGATATCATTTTAGCAAGTTACTTTTTACAAAAAATTATTTTTTAAAAAAAATTCATAATTTAAATACAAGTTTTATTTTTATTTGCAAAAGAGAATTTTTTCATAAAATATTTTTTAATTAATTTAAATTTTGATAAATAAATTTGTGACTTTAGCATTTATCTTAGTTACTTCTTGTTGTTGTCTAATTATTAATTTTCTATCTTTATTATTTTTTCTAAAATTTTATATTAAAGAACTTAAAAAATAAAACTAGAAAACGACAAAATAAGAAAAGATGACTAAACTAAAAACAAGGACGAAAAAGGAGAAGTAACACTGAAGTCACATGAATTGTTTGCTTCGGTGAGACGGGAGGCGGGGGAACTCGGATACTATATTTATGCCTTATAGGTAACTTTAGCAATTAATTTGTTTGGGAGTAGATTCGAGTAATTATTTAATTTTAATGGGTCCTTCGTGTAATCTGCCCATTGAAAATTGGCACCCAGTATTAAGGTGAGATAAAGGGCCAGGCATGGTGGGGTAGGAGCATCCAGTCGGTAATCTTTTTGGCTTAACCAAGAAGTTTTATGTCCTCCGAGTCGCACGGCGTTTTAGCTGAAAGAACTTCTTGAGCAATTCATGCCTTTCTGTTTTTATGACCAGAAATTCTTTCTTGATTTTCATCAAAATTGTTTTCTGGACTTTTTATTAATATGAGGTTATCGTAACACAGTATATAAGACTCGTGATTCAGACAATCCAATCTTCCGTGTGTAAGGCGGAAGCCCCCAAAAATGGTTTTCAAAAAATACACATTTCATATTAAGAAGATGATATTTTATAGTAACTAAATACATCCTCCATTAAAATCTTTGAATGAAAGCTTGTATATTAAATGTGTTGCATATTAAAGGTTTATATAATTAATCCAGTCTTTTGCATATTTGTATCTTTCTTCTGGATTTATTTCTTAGCAGTGTTGCAAAATAGCCAAAGGAAAAGACAACAAAAGGCAAAACATAATGATCTTGGGAAGGATTCGCCGAATCAGAGACTATAGTACTATACATGGTGAATGCCAAATTATATGGCAGCAAACAGCCTCCAATTTTGACCCAAGTTAAACATGCTTGTTCGTTTGTGTTCATGAATTGAACCTTGTAATTATAACGCAATGGATAATATAAAACCAATTTCAAAAGTTATTATTCCAAATTTATTGCTATATGGACCAGCATTGTAATTCGGCACACCTTCAAAAAAAAGAAAAGAAAAGAAAAAGAAGGTTGAGAATATACATTAGTCGTACAAGATTACAAGTATATATAGAAAAAAAGGAGGTAACACCTTTCATTTGTTAACTTAATTTTTTAAAAAGAAAATAGCATTACTAAAACAATGTTTGGTTCATGTTTCCGTACTAACACATATATAATTTATGTGAGAATTTATGTTTGTGTGTGTGTCTGATAGTGACGGAGCCATGATTTATACTAAAGAGTTTAAAAATATAAAGTAGTAAACACACAAAGAAGTCAAGGGGTTCAACATCTACTATATATGTTGGATATGTAGAGCAATACAGAAAGTAAATAAATATTACAAGTGTTCGAAAGGATAAACAAATAGCCAATATTCAGAACTGCCGCAAGCTTGTTGAATGTTGAATCTTGATAACCTGAAATCAAGAAACACTAATTCTGGATTGTTACAACTGTGGCTGAGTCGAGAGATGGCTTTCTGTCTTTAAGACAAGATTGCCACGTATATATGCTTTTACGTTAACGGGCAATAGTCTCCCAAGATAAAATAACAACTAATCAACACTACAAAGCAAATAGGTTGATTCTGACGAAGAAAACAAACACGAAACGACTTGCTGAAGAATGGAAAAGGAAGAAAGAGTTTTCTGTTTTCGTCCACTGTTTCTGCTCGCGTTTTGGACATAATTTGTGTTGTTCTCTCTTATGTTTGTCTCTGTGTAGTATATAGTAGTCTCAACAATTGAGCCAAAAGGCTTCAATATATAGTATAAGGGGAGGGACTTCTCAACTGCCAAGTAATGGCCACTGAGGGAGTTAATCAGCCACGTAATGGATGATTTAATGTGCAACATAAAGAAGCTTTTAGGGAGGAGATTAAGTGCAGATTAATGGAGTTTTAACGCTCCAAAAATCAACCCAAACGGCATGCAGAAACTTTCTGCCTTCCGTCGTTCCCAGAAACTTCAGGGACCAAACTGTAAATATTAAGCAATTTGTGGTTGTTGACACCCAATTTTATCCCATCTTTTCTGATTTATCTGCAATTTTAAATATTTTCGACACCTCAAAATAATTTAAATGTATATACATATAGGCATATATATACATATATATTATTATTATTCTTAATATCATTATTATTATTATTATTCGCCTTTTAATATCACAAGCATAGTTTTACCCTAATATTCTATGTTATTTTTATTTTCACAAAATTGCATCGCATTTCCTTTTTTTTATTAAGCATTAAACATTTCGCAAATATTATATTTTTATTATTATCACATCGTTATGTTATTTTAAATAATTCACATCTTTTACAAAAATAATATTTTTTTAATGTTAAACCCCTTTTATAGTTTTTAAACCCAAAACAATTTCTAACCCATTTCATTTTTCCAACCCAACACAAATTCTACCCAAAACAAAATTCACCAAAACCCAAAACACCCATTTCCCCCCTTTACTCTTCGACCCAATTCGGCCAGCCCAAGGCCCAACCAAGACTCGAGCCCAACATCCCTTTTCCCCTTTTTATTCAAACCCATTTCCCTTCCCCTTTATTTCCCCCAACTCCCTCTCAACCCCTCAGCCCAATTCCCGTCGCCCTAGGCCCAATCAGGGCGACCCACAAGCCCAATACCCATTCCCCTTTAAACCAAAACAAAACAAAAATAAAACCCCAAAACCCCCCAAATCAGAAAACCCGCAACAACCCAAACTCCCTCTTTTTTTATTTTTAAACAACTTCCCATTTTATTTCCCCTCACCCAAAATAATATCAACCCACCAAAGCCCAACCCTTTTCGGCCCAACCGGACCAGCCCTTCACCCAAAACTAAACCAGCCCACTACCAACCGGACCAACCCTTCACCCAAAACTAAACCAGCCCACTACCTACTGACCCGAGCCCAATCCCAAATTAAAACCCCCCATCGCCCAAAACTTATCCCAAATCGTCCAAAATCGAAATAAAAAACCAGACGACCCTACCGAAAATTCGGCGGTCCTTCGTCGGCTCCACCTCCAAACCGCCGGATAAACACCAACACCACTGCCACCATCAAGCCCTCACATCGCCAGTCCCCTTTTCCCTTTTTCTGCAAACCCCAAAGCCTTGAATAGCTCATCCAAGGTCGAATCGACGAGCGAACCATGCATCTGCGGTCGATCCCCGGAACACCTTCAAGGTTTCGACGGGTAATAGCATAAACCCGTACCCCTTTCATTATCATCTCAATTTTCAAAATCTGTCAAAAAAACCGTCACTTTTCTCCTCTTTTCTTTGGATTCGAAATTCGAATTTTAGCTGTTGAAACCCCTCAAGTTTTGACTATAAATATAGCCCTTTGGGTTGTGTTTGAAGGAGGCTTTTTTTGACGGAAAAACTCTCGGTTCTTCAGAAAATCGAACTAAAAATTCACCATTTTTTCTTAGGCTTGCTCATAGGAAAAGATAGGAAGAAAAACCCCTCTCTCGAACAACTTTCGATTCTCAAAAATCCCTTTTTACCCTCGGTTCTTGCTCGACACAACCACGAAATATTCATGCCCATTTTCTGTTCAGTCGCATAAACAAACTCCTCCGAGCGGGTCGACGATTCGAAACACGCCTCGGTTCGCTGCCCGGAGAAGGTAAACTCAAATTCCTCTCGTATTTCATTTTTTGCTTATGTGCTAGGTGTATTGCCGCTAACTTTAGTGTTGTTAATTATCTTAGCCCGTTTAAATTATGTTAGGATAATCAGGTTCTGGACTGAAGCATATATGTTAAGTCTCACTTTATACGAAATGAGATTTTGAGATTTATTAGTTGGGTATCATATTTACTAGCTTAAATTGATTGTTATGCCTAAGTATGTTGTTTGAAGCTCCATCTAGTCTCATGTGATATAAAATCAGCCTAAGTTAGTAGAATGTGATTCACATTGGTATCTTCCGATGTTTGGTACTGTTTTGTTTGCTCATCTGTCTACCTAACTGACCTTTAATACTTAAACATGCTATGCCAAGTTCATGTTCATGCATTAGAAGTGTATATACTATTTTCTGGTACTTGTTCTTAGTACTGAGGATATCGAGCATAATGTGTGACTATGATTTTGTATTAGTCAGAGTCTGGAGGTGTTATCATACTTAATCTAGTTATCTATGAGAGGTGATTCTAAGTGATAGAGGAATTCTGGTTGCCTTTCTCATAAATCTAGATGTGTGTTTACATTTTCTCCTATCCCAGTTTGCTCTTAATTGCTATGTGACAGGTGTTTTAACTTGTGACATGCTTGGTAACCATCTTAGGTAGTCATGTCAACCTTAGGTGCTATACTTAATTACATGCTTGCTCTAATTAGTTTGTAGGACATATACTAAACCACATCAAGAGTCAGACTTGTATAAGCCTGTATTTGTTTCTTTTTGAGGACTAGAGTGACCAATAGGCTAGAATTGTGCTTGTGCATATTTGTTTTGGTCTTACTGGTGTAGGGAGTGTTCAGAACATCATTTCCAGGCCACTCCTTCTCTCTAATATAAGCATGCTCTTCCTTCACCTGCACAAACACCTATACATGCCTGTTTGATATCAATTTGTTTCTATGCATTCATCAAATTCTATTTTTTGTGTTGATTTCAAGTTATCTGTTTCAATGTTGTTTGATTCAAATAATGGCATGCCTAAGGTTCTGTGTATATGTGTTAGCCTATAATGGCCCTATATGTCTAATTACATATAGTGTTGCCTCTGTTTGGCCAATAGGACATCCCTACATGTTTCATACATATATTGAGTCAACTACATATTACTTTGTATTCCTAGTAGATAACATGTTGACAATGCCCCTGCTTAACTGTGCTGCTTAGTTTGAAATACAAATGCACATATTAAGGAATATTCCAGGTTGTTATAGCCCTAATGTGCAATGATGTATGTCATATCTCAGCCCCTATCCCTTAGTGTTATATTGCTTTTTTGTGAGATATACATCGATATATACTTTGGTATGCAAGTTGTATATTGAGTCTATTTGTGTATATGAAAGTATACAAAAAAAAATGTATATCCTTGTGTATATCACTCTTTGCTTAGTCAGTAAATGTCTTATGGGCCTGGCCCATTTTTGCTTTCCTGTTTGTCTACATTGCAATTCTGCATCAGTTGGGCTTGGTCGACAAACTTTTTTTTCCGCTTGTTTCCCTTTATGCCTTCATGATGTGAATCGGGTCAGGCCCAACAACTTATTATCCTTCACGAATTATTTATTTACATTTTCTTATATATATTTTCATGTTCCATCTACTAATCCTTTTCTTTTCTTTTATTTACATGAAATGCATCGGGAGCAACGAAGAGTCTCTTTATGAGACTCATCATGGCTAGTGTCAAACGAAGACCCGCATCCACATTCCTTGCATTCTCCAACCTCGGGATTTCAAAACAAATAGGGCTAGATGACATCGTCATCCGCCTTAGTTTCCATTCATTATTATTCTTTAATTTCGTTATTTCTATTTGGGGTCTGTAATAATTACTTAATGCTTGTGTGATTGTTAGGATATTTAGAATAATTAGGCCATGAATGGATAATTAGTAAGGTAGTTAAAACCCGTCGCTGGCTTATTTATTTATAGGCCCGGTTAATTCAAACATAGAAACCCCCCCGCTAGTTTATTTATTTTTAGGCTCGTCGTGCATATTTTAAAATTTTCAAAACAAACTTGACCATCTTTTGTTCACTTTATTAATTGTACAACTCAAATGATTTCCAAAATTACTTCTTTGGCATATAAGTAACTTATTTTTTCTCCTTGCTATTAATTGTTCCAAATGCATATTTTTCAACTTTACATGCATATTTTTTTAAATACCATGCAAATGCATACTTGTACAAAATGCATCTCTTTCATTAATTATTTGCAAACATCTTTTTAACTTATATACTTTAAACATGCATTTTCCTTAGTATAATATTAACCTGAGTTTGACCGGATAACCGCAAATTAGCGGATCTTAAAGGATGCCTAACCCCTTCCCTTTAGGATAATAAAGAACCCTTACCTAGAATCTCATTAATTTCGTAGACCATTAAAAATCGGAGTTTACATTGCAACATTTAGTTTAATATTTAGGTGTCCTAATTTACCGTAAAAAATAATTAGGTGGCGACTCCTTAATCCGATACCCAGGAATCACCGGATACGTTGTGCTCCGCTTTGACCCGAGCATGTCAAAATAGGGCGCGACAGTGGTCCAAAGAGATAATATCAGAAGAAGCCCACGACCCGAGCCCGGACCGGACGGGCGGGCGGCGGCGGCGCGCGTGTGGACTTAGCCTTGAACCCAAGCACATCTAGGTCCTCCCTCCTCCAAACACATGGGTTACCCCTTGGGGTCCCAAAGCCTTAGCCAATTTTGAGACTTATAAAGAGAACAATTCTTCCTTTTTCCCACCGATGTGGTAGATTTGTCCCACACCATATTTCCATGCCTCAAACACCTTACTTCGTGGACCAATATCTCTTTCATTTCTCAACGAAATTTGACGATCCTTGGCCCTACGGTCATCTACTCACTTAGTAGATTATGCACGTATGAAGAGACAAAGCCTCCAATATGCAGAATCATAGTGTTTAAGTCATTAAATATGGGTGGACGCACCTCCCCACCAAAGGCAAATTTCCAACAATATATACATATAAATGATTTTATCGATGTATATACAATGTAATTTTTTGCCAAAGGGGGTTCGAATCCCTTGATCATTACTGGCTCGGCCCCTGCGTTTCTCTATAATCTTATGCATGGCAGAATGTGGAATAAGAATGCGGATATTAATTATAAATTACTTAGTAAGGTAACCAAATGAACTCCATTTTGTAGATACTATTTACTTTGTTAAGTAATAAATAATTTTTTAATAAATTGTATACTTATATTAGTTTTTATTTGTAGAAGAAATTAATCACCTAATAATACTCCTACATTACAATCTCGCGTTCCTGTTATCCCTACTATGCATTACAATCCCAACATTATAACTCCTTGCATTATGTTAAATATCCCTATATTATTAATTTCTCCGTTACAATTCCTACATTATTTATCTTTATATAACTTAATCCCAACCCAAACGACTCTTTAATGAGCATTAGATCTATATATATATTACCGATACAAGAAAAACAAGTATTGTCTAGCTATTAATGCAATATAAGGGAAATCCTCAATTTTTATTACTTTAGTTAGTTAATCGTCATTCCAGAGGTTAACCATCAATCAATCATTAAATAAATAGGTATGATACAGATCAAAACTTTGATTTAATCACTACCCAAGGATATGGTATGGTTGGTCTCTGAGATTTCGGGTTTGAGTCATGAGTATAAATATTTTTTTGGTAGGGCGTTTTCCACGAATGAGCATTACTCAGTGTGAATCCGGGTATAGTCGGACTCCAATGCAGATACCGAATACCAGGTGGGATACTAAAAAAAACTTTGAATTAAGTGAATATTGATAGAGAATGTATTAATATTCTCCATATATTATGTAATTATTATTCTAGTGTAATTAGGTAAAGTAGAGATCATTCTCCAATTAAGTTTGTAAATTGTAAACACCTATAAATATTACATTAATGAGAAGCCTCCAACCAAGGAGAATTACACTATTCTACATGGTATCAAGAGCCAAATCTTAAATACCCCCCCTCACCTTGCTTCCGGCGGCGGCAATCCTCCCCCCTAACCCTAATTTTTTCCTTCTCTTGACCCACAAAAAACTTTCCCCTCATGGCTACTCACAAATCTCCCGAGGGTTCCTCCTCCAACCCCGACGTCACACATCATCCTCCTCCTCCTCTCCTAACTCATTTTATCCGGCCTTCGCCGTAACAAATATCAAGAACTTTATCCCTTTGGTTCTTGATCAAGAGAATGTACAATACTCATTGTGGATTGAATTATTTCACATGCATGCTTGTGCATACAATATCCTTGATCACATCGATGCCACCACGCCTCGTCCACCCGACATCGACAACCCGACGTGGAAACGACTAGATGCAATTGTTAAACAATGTATATATGACACCATCTCCAAGGATTTACTTCATACTATTATGAAGACATGTGCTACGACTCATGAATTATGGACACAGCTAGATAAAATCTTTCAAGACAACAAACATACACGCGCCGTCTATTTGGAGGAACAATTTAACAACACCGATCTTGAACACTTTGCCAACATGTCAGACTATTGTAAACAACTAAAATTGGTTGTTGATCAATTATCTAATGTTTGCACTCCGATTTCTGAAACAAAGATGGTTTTACAACACATCAATGGTTTTCCAAAAGGTAAGTACGACACACTTGCGACGATGATCCAACAAGCAGATCCCCTCCCTAGCTTCAACAAAGCCCGGTCACAATTGCTGTTGGAAGAGACTAGACGAGCCAAACAAGACGCACGAAATCAACAAACATTGGTGGTTGACGTACCGCCAGCTGCCACCACACCCACAGGACCACAACGCGGTAACTCCCAGTCCAGTAGACAGTCACGACCAGCCTACAACCTTATGTCCCCTATCGAACTGAGTCAGGCCTACAGTACTATGAATTTACAACAGCCCGATGATGCCTGGTACATGGACATGGGTGCCACATCTCACCTCACTCATAACTCCGGTAGTCTTCCTCAACTATTTAATTTGAGCAATCTTCAATCTACTTTGGTCGGAAATGACAATCGCATTCCAATTCAAGGCTATGGTACCACTAAAACACTGCCACCTCACCCTTTCTTTTCCCTCAAAAGCATCCTCAATGCTCCTAATATCATTAAAAACTTAATCTCTGTTAGGAAATTCGCTAGTGACAATTCCGTATCTATTGAGTTTGACCCTTTTGGCTTTTCTGTAAATGACCTACATACGGGGACACCTCTTACGAGATGCAATAGTGTGGGGGACCTATATCCTTTCTCATCCACTCCCGCTGCAAGTATCAATCATCATACCTCCCTAGCAGCAATCTCTCCATCAACTTGACACAATAGACTTGGACAACCGGGAGCACCAATTTTTACTTCCTTAGAAGTCACAATTTAATTCGATGCAATAAAGGGAAATTTGCCCAAAATTGCTATTCTTGTCCTCTAGGAAAACATGTTAGACTTCTTTTTACGCCCTCTTTAAGTGTTACTTTTTCTCCTTTTGACATCATTCATGCGGATTTATGGACGTCTCCCATTACTAGAAAACTGGGTCATAAATATTATTTGGTCTTATTAGATGACTTCTCTCACTTTCTTTGGGTCTATCCGCTCAAATATAAGTCTCAAGTTTACTCCACGTTTCTTGAATTTCGAACATATGTTAAAACACAGTTTGAAAAGGACATAAAATCATTTTAATGTGAGAATGGTCGTGAGTTTAACAATTCTCCCTTTCATAAATTTTGTGCGGATAATGACACGATGTTTCGATTCTCGTGCCCACATACCTTACCTCAAAATGGTAAAGCCAAAAGAATACTCCGTATCATTAACAATATGATATGTACAATGCTCTTTCATGCTTCTCTTCCCCCTACCTTTTGGCTTTGGGTATATGCGTTAAAAATGGTAGAATACCTTCTTAATATATTACCTACCTGTACCCTTCAAAATAAAACCCCTACCTAAATTCTATTCTGTCGAATCCCTTCATATGACCACCTTCGAATTTTCAGTTGTCTATGCTACCCAAATCTTGCCTCCACGACCTCTCACAAATTAGCACATCGCACCTCTCCTTACGTCTTCTTAGGTTTCCCGTCGAACCATATGGGGTACTTATGCTATGATTTGTCAACACATAAAATATTAGTCTCTCATCATGTCACATTCGAGGAAAACGTTTTCCCGTTTGCAAATGTCCAACAACTTCAAGTCACTGATTTCAGCTTCCTTAATGACCCGGACACTTCCCCTCTCCTGCAAAAACCATACATAGTATTAATATTTCGATTGTCCCATCACAGTTCCCCCCGCTGTCCCGTCACTGCCCCAAGTCCCGTCGAATACCCCCCCACCTACTGCTCCAGTCACGACCTTCTTGTCTCCGTCAACCAGCCCCCTACCTCACTTCCCCAACCCTCCGCCGACATCCCAACAACCCCCGTCAACCACCCCATATGACCCTGACGACCCCACAACCCTCGCCAACTACACTGCCCCATAGTACCGTTAATAACCCGTCCCCCCTGCCCTCACTTCCCGACAGTGCAAACTTCCAGATTCCGTCCCACCGTATGGAAACTTGTGCCTAGCATGGAATTTTCAAACTGAAAGTCCACTTTAACTTATCCACTCAGATCATCTCACATATACCTAAAACCTAAAATTAGTCAAGCTTGACCCGAATTGGAATGCGGCCATGCGTGAGGAATTTAATGCGCTCACTACACTGTGCATTTGGGATCTTGTACCGAGACCAGAGGAGGTGAATGTGATTCACTGCATGTGGCTATATCGTCACAAATTTAGAGACAATGGTGAGCTTGAACGCCATAAGACGAGACTTGTGGCAAATGTCACGGGTCAATAGGAGGGAGTTGATTGTGTGAGACCTTTAGTCCAATGGTTAAACCAGCCACCATTTGCACTGTCTTGAGCATAGCTATGGGAAATAATTGGCTAATTCATCAACTTGATGTGAAAAATACATTCTTACATGGTGATTTGAAAAAACCCGTATATATACATCAACCGCATGACTTTGTGCATCAAAGACTCCTCGGTATGTCTGTTGTCTTCGAAAGTCACTCTATGGCTTGAAATAAGCCTTCAGGGCTTGGTACGAGCGCTTTGCCACTTACATCATGCAGATCGGGTATGTGTGCAACAAAAATGATAATTCCCTTTTCATTTTTCATCGAGGTAATGACACTGCATACCTTTTGCTATATGTGGATGATATTGTTATGACTGACTGCCTCATATGATGTGCTAAAAATGAGATCATTACTTTGCTCAAATCCGAATTTGCTATAACAGACTTGGGTAAGTTGAGTTATTTTTTGGGAATTTCAGTGACCAGATCCGAAAATACAATGTTCATGTGTCAGCGTAAGTATGCCGAAGAAATTATTTACAGGGCTAAAATGGCAAACTGCAAGATCATTCCCACTCCAATCGACTCGAAATTGAAACTCAATATCGATGATGGGGATGCGATGCTCGATCCTTCTCTTTATAGGAGTCTTGCTGGTGCACTTCAGTATCTTACTTTCACTAGGCCCGATATTTCCTATGCCGTTCAGCGGGTGTTTTTGTTCATGCATGTTCCCAGGAAGCCTCACTTTATTGCTCTTAAACGTATCATTCGGTACGTTAAGGGTACTCTTGACTACGTATTACATCTTTATCCATATGCACCATCCAAACTGATATCGTATACGGACGCCGATTGGGGCGGCTGTCTAGACACACGTCGATCTACTTTTGGCTGTTGTGTATTTTTGAGTGATAACCTCATCTCATGGTCTGCAAAATGGCAAGCAACGCTTTCCCGTTCGAGTGTAGAAACAGAATATAGAGGCATTGCGAACGTTGTTGCTGAAATTTGTTGGCTCAGAAACCTCCTTCTAGAGCTTCATTGTCCCTTACGTGATAACATATCTGTTGTCTAATGTGATAACATATTTGTTGTTTACTTGTCTCATAACCCGATTCAACATCAGCGAACCAAATATATTGAGATGGATATTCATTTTGTTCGTGAGAAGGTTGTCATGGGCAATGTTCGGGTGTTACATGTTCCTTCTTCCTATCATTACGCAGATATATTTACTAAGGGACTTCCTCGGCAGCTGTTCCTTGACTTCAGATCCAGTCTCAGCGTCCGGCCTCCTCCCGCTCCGATTGAGGGGATGTGAATATTCTCTATCTATTCTGTAATTATTATTCTAGTGTAATTTGATAAAATAGAGATCCTTCTCCAATTAGATTTGTAAATTGTAAACACATATAAATATTATATTAATGAGAAGTCTCCAACCAACGTGAATTATACTATTCTACAAAAATAATAGGAAATGATACCATATACTCTACGAATATGAAGTTTTTACCACTTGAACAGAAAATAGAAAAATCAACAGCGTAGGGGCTAAAGGTAAAACTAACATTGGATACCTTAATTGGTGCAGAGAACGAGGAACCAAAATACGAAGCCTGTGAGGATTTGCCACTTAGGCAGATCTCCATTATTTGTATGAATAAAAGGAGACAATGAAAGATCAATTTTTCGCCTTCCAATTTATTTGCAAACAATAAAAATACAAAGTTGTTTCAGTCCATGAGTGCTGCTCTTTTAATTATTTTTGCATCCAACGTGAAGGCAAGGCTCTCCATGCTGCTTCACATTTTCTCAACTATCACTAGTATCTTTTTTCATTTTAATTTTGTGCTAAACGACCAAGTATATATCATGCATGAAAGTTAACCAAGTCAAATAAGTCATCCTTGTTTACGGGGTGTCACATTTTTCACATCTTAAAATAAATTAGTATTGCATATTAGTGAAATTATGAACAAAATCTTGTATATATTATGCCAGATTTGTGATTAACATGTCAAGCAATGTCATGTACTAACTTAACAACCCGACAGATAATTTTAGACAAATTGAAGGTTCTCCACATCATTAAGTTCCTTATGTCTATACATTCAAATGAGTTCAATTTATGCATAAAATGGTGTTATGTTCACATTATCCGATTCTGTACAGAGAGTTTTATGAACCTAATCAAAGAATTTATAGGTTATTATTTGCAATAAACTTAAAAACACATAAGCATTACCCAACGTATATAAATTAAACTGTATTTCATTTTTTTTTACTTATTATATTATAATGATTTCTTCTTTCGAGATTTTATGTAACAATCGAAAAACTACTTTTGAAAGTGAAATACAGATTATGTAAAGCATAAATTATGTTCGAATTAATTAGTAAAGGATTAGAATTGTATTAACATCATGTTTCCTTTTGTAAAATTTCCCAACGTAACGTATCTTCAAAATAATACTGCCTCTAGTGATCCTAAGTAGTTGTTTTTATAAACTGGATTTATTTTAAAACGTTTAACATTCAAGAGATCATATTTCTCCAAACCTATCCTAACTAACATGGCTCTTAGCTAAAAAGCCACTTTAAACACTTATATTGGTGAAAAGGTCATAAGCCTCAAAGTATTAACAAAACAATCATTAATTATTACGTCAGTATCGTCAGACTTTACTGCATTCAAACCTAACCCCAAAGTTTTAAAAAATATATTTTGGCCCCAAAGCCCCACCATTTTAATTACCCAAAAAAGAAATAGAAAACTAAATATTTCCCTCCATTTAAATACTCAAAAAAATAATAAAAAATTAAACATTTCCCTTCAAAAGCTTTCAATTTTTTCACTTTTCAGATCACGTTTCCGGTGAAAAAATTGGATTTTCATCAGAAAATAAGTCAGAACAACTTATTTTGGCATCGATTACAGTCATAGACCATAGCCATAGTCTATTATTGAATTATTATACCGTCGACTGCAGAATATATTATAGTAGATGGTGATTACATGGGTGAATGAGAGGAGATTTCAAAATGTTGGAATTGAATTTTTATGAGCAAGATGACAGGATGATCTGATAGTGAAGACGAAGAGTGTAACAAACAAAAAGAAATTAAAAGAAATGAAACAACAAACCCCAAATTACACAAATCTAAGGGACCTTGGATAAGTATACCATAAACCGACCGTCGTCAATAGCTAATAGTTATAATTTAGGCTCGACTTCATGCATGGTCAATAATTTTCCACATGCTATATATAGACCAATGACGATATTTATCTAAAAAGTTATAAATAAATAAAATAAAATAAATAATAAGATATGTCACTATTTAAATATTATAATAACACTTTAATATATCATATGAGAGTCATCATCTATTGAACACACAATCAAAAGAGTTTTAGGTAAAGTAATAGTACTTAAAAGGTCAATATTTATCTAAAAGAGTTATAAATAAATAAAATAAAATAAATAAAAAGATTTGACGCTACTTAAATATTATAATAGAACTTTAATACATCATATGAGAGTCCCCATCCATTGAGCAGATGATCAAAGAAGTTTTAGAACAAGTAATGGTACTTAAAAGGCCAGTATTTGTCTTAAAAAGTCATAAATAAATAAAATAAAATATATAAAAAAGTAGATACTATTTAAATATTATAATAACACTTTAATGCATCATATGAAAGTCCCCATCAATTGAAAACATTATCAAAAGAGTTTTAGAACAAGTAATAATACTTAAAAGATCAATATTTATCTAAAAAGCCATAAATAAATAAAATAAAGTAAATACAAAATTTGATACTATTTAAACATTATAATAATACCTTAATACATCATATGAGAGTCCCCAACCACCAAACACATTATTAAAATAGTTTTAGGACAAGTAATGGTAATCATAACACCAATATCTAATTAGTCTCACAACAAGTTATTGTTCTCAAAACACAACCTTGTTCTAAGGACAATCATTACATGTGCTTAAACTTTTTGAATCATGTGTTCAATTGATGGAGACTCTCATATGATAAAGTGTTATTATAATGGTTAAATAGTATCAAGTCTTTTTATTTATTTTATTTATTTATGACTTTTAAGATAAGTATTGGCCTTTTAAGTACCATTACATGTCTTAAAACTCTTTTGATCATGTGTTCAATGGATGTGAAACTCATATAATGTATTAAAGTGTTATTATAATATTTAAATAATAATATGTCCTTTTTTATTTTGTTTATTTATGTCTTTTTTTAGATAAATATTTGCCTTTTAAGTATCATTACTTGTCCTAAAATTCTTTTGATCATGTGTTCAATGGATGAGGACTCTCATATAATGTAGTAAAGTGTTATTATAATGTTTAAATAGTGGCATGTACTTTTATTTATTTTATTTTATTTATTTATGTCTTTTTTGATAAATATTATCCTTGGTCTATATATAACATGTGGGTAATTATTGATCATGCTTGAAGTCGAGCCTAAATGATAATTGTTAGCTATTGACGATGATCGGTTTATGGTATACCTATCCATGGCCCCTTAGATTTGTACAAATTGGGATTTGGGAGTGGGGTTAGGATTTGGGGTTTGACGTTTGGGGTTGGAGTTTGGGTTTGAATTTCATTTTTCTTAATTTTTTTCTCCCGTTAGACTAGTGCAGATTCAACATGCTTCACATTTCAACAGTCACCTTTATTTCTCTAGTTTATCATCTACCAAAATGGTCTAAAATTATTCTAAGCGGTGAGTTATTATAGGGCAAGGTGGTTTATTTTTTGTTTGACTTATAATTGAACCATCGCACTTAGCTTTATTTCGACTGACATACCACATACTTTTTACAACAAGTCTATTAATTGGCCATGATAAATTTGAAGAAACATAAAAAGCAATACCGAAACAAGCAAAATAGGTAGAAATAACACATATTTCGACCAACAAAAAAGGCTAAAGTTTCAAGTCTAGTAATAGACCAAGATGAATTTGCAAAAATAAAAATAGAAAAAAGCACGACCGAAACAAGAAAATAAGTAGAAATAACACATATTTCAATGAAAAAAAGGCTAAAATTCCAAAAAATTAAAAAAATTCAGAACTTTATGAATACTTAGAGTTATCAAGTTTGAAATAAATAGGAACTTTTATATAGGCAACATGGAGCTCAAAATACTTCGGAACTGATGCAAAATTAATTAACATGTCCGAAAATGATGATTGGAGAGCTTCCGAGCTCTGAGAGAAGAAACACCGAATGGAGAAATTAGGATTTTGATAGAAACAATAACAGAGAGAGGGAGACTTATTCATATTTTAGGAGAAAGGAGAGTGAAATTTTGTATATTTTAATACAAGTCAAAGGGACTTAAGTGTAGAAGTTTAAAACTCCAAACTTTTAAAAACTGTAAAGTGACCACAGGCCCATATATTCGAAACCTAATCCTCAAAAATAAATTAAAAAAATTAAGTGGCATGTTGGCGAATTTAAGTTTGAGAGTGGCCTGTTGGCTAAATTTTCTCAACTAATATACTACACTTCGACTTATTTTCACTCGCTGATGCGTATCTAGCTTGTTCCTGCTCTTTCTTTGCTTCGGGGACGGAGGTCTTACAATAGGTAACAACAGACACAAGCAAGTTGATCGAAGGAGCAGTAATAGATAGAGATGACATGATTTGAATTCGTGATATTTTGTACCAACAAACGCGCTATCAAGATGCGCAACTATTTCAATTTGTAAAGTAATTAGCGAGACATTTAAGAGTGTGTGTGCGCGCACGTATTGTAACTTAGATAAATATTCATATAATTAATTAAGGTTATCAAATGTCTTTATTAAGAAGTGTGTAAAATTATTAAAAGACATAATTTAATATAGACCGGAGGAGATACTAATTATTCTGTTCCACTATTAGGGGATACAATTTATCAGAAAAGTTAAACAACTTTTATTTAAATATCACATCTTTAAACATTAAACGAATAGTTACCTTAAAAATTTAAATCAATGTATTTCCACATACAATCACTAGGTATAATATTCCATCATTATACCTAGAACTGCGTTATCCATTTTGGAGTACTTTATATGTAATATTATTGAGACTTGAGAGTTGTGGAGTATCTTAATAATTATAGTATTTGATACTCCTAGTAAATATGTCTTACGGAGTAGTGTTGATAGTGCAACTGCAAAGCACGTAGTAGCGGTGGGTATATTGCATGTGATGGAAAGCTAGGAGACAATTCCAGCTATGCAGAAATGGTCTGTAAGTAACAATTTTGTCAGTCAATATCTCGGCTTCTTTTGGCTCTTCTCCGACATCCCTCAACCACCAATATAAACTACTACGACTACTACATTAAATCTATATTCCTAAATTTTTACTACTACTAAATTTATGATCTTATCAATGCATATTAATCAACTATAGTTAAGAAGCATCCATGCTTCTACGTGTGCTTTGTCTTCTTTGTCTTCATCCATTGCATCGGTACTCTCACCTTTTGGAACCTACCTCTCTTTTTCTCACTTTCATTTTTTCTTTTGTTTTTTTGGTTTTGCTATAGGTATACTGTATTTGAAGTTTACTCGCTTGATATATCTAAATGACATTGAATAAGTCCATTAAAGGAAATAAAACGCTTTCCATCAAGAGGTTCTAGCTCTATTTATCAAGGATTGAACCCTAAATCTCTAATTAGGGAAGGTAATATTAACTCATGAAAGCATGATTTGCCTGACCCGTTTAAGTTTGGGCAGGTTATTGACATGCTCACTTATTAACTTGATTCATTTTAATTCGTCCAATTCAATTAATCTAAAAGTAGAAAAATATACTCAATGACCTTGAAAATCGGTACTCTTGAATTTTTGACACGCACTTACCGCATGAGCAAATCTTTAAGGTTAACGGTCAAAACTTGTTAAACTTGAAGTTTTGCCCACGAAAAATGAGATCAAAAGTTCAAGACCACCTACCTCCAAGGTCATTCTTGTAAATCACCCCTCTAAAATTAATGGTGGGCTGATATATAGATCTTATTTGACTCGTGAAAAATCTTATCAATTTTTTTTAAATATTTTGTTATTTAATATATTATATATAGCCATAATAAATAAATAAATTTATTGACACTAAATAAATTATAAGAAAACAAATAAAAAAATTAAAACATTTAGTAAGAATTGAACAGGTTGTTTTATGACCAACCTTGTTTAGCCCATTTTAACCCAGGTAATTTCAGTTCAACTAACCTTTGGGCTGGTTAATGATCCCTCCATTTATTAACTCAGTCCTTTTTTACTTGTCTATTTGATACCCCTGCCTTTTGATGATTAAGGGAGTAAAATGCTCCCTATAGAAGAGATGCAATTATAATTGCCGAAAGGTGATTAGTTCATAAACACCCTTCGTCGAAAGTTATTTTCCGTGTCTATATAAGTCAAATATTAAATTTGAAATATTTTTGAAGATTCTTAACGAAATTTCTAATGTATACTACAAAAATTGGAATTAGCTATGTAATTAGTCACTAAATTACTTATAGCTAACATAATTTGTTTATAATACGTTTTAGCAAGGAATTTTAGTGTTTAACCATAGAACTTTGTGTGTCGCTAACTTTTACCTTTTTTAGTAGCACTGTTATCTAGATTTCTCTCTCTCCTCTTCTATATATATTGAGATAACTTCACTCTTCCCTTCAACTCAACCCCACCAAAACCAAAGAAAGAAAGAAAGAAAAACCATACTCTTTCGACAAAAGTTATAGTCATGGCTTCTTCATCTCCTAGTCCACTTGCAAGATTGTCACTTGAGCGTAGACCCAAATTGCTTAAAGATTTTCTTCTTCAAGATGATCCATATTCCTTTTCACCTAATGATTTTAGGACACACCCTCGAAAATTATGCAAGTCTACAAGTACTCAAAACATTCCAAATTACTTTCATGATTCAAGAATTAGGTCAAAAAATGCTCACTTACTTAGAAGTCGATCATCTAGAGCTGCTACTGCTACAATTTCCGCTATTAATAAGGTCATCAACATTGTTAAGTTCTTACCTTTTGCCTCTGTGAAATCTCCTTCCATTTTCCCCAGAAGCATTTCAAGAAAACTATCAAGGAGGACAAACTACAAGAAAAGTCCAAGACAGTGTAATAACGTTGACCAAGCTGTCTCGGTCACAGTCAAAGTCAAAGACATCTTACGGTGGAAATCATTTAGAGACTTGGAGGAGGAGAAATCTACACCCCTACATTCTTCTTATTCACCGTATAGGTGCGCTACCACCATTACTACTACCACCGGCATCACCACCACGAGCAATAAGAGATCTAGTTGGTGTGATAGCGATTTTACTGCGGAGGATTTACCGTCATGGTGGGGTGATAATGGTGAATTTTTGGGTGAATTAGAAGATGGGGTAAACAAGGTTGGTAGAAAGAATATACTCGAGGAAAGTACTGTCGGTGGGTGTTGCATGGGAACCACCAAGTCAATCAATAAGGTGATTTTTTTTTATTACCATAATATATAAATTTAATACTCTATTTTGTCATTTTTTGGTATAGCCTTGTCTAGAGGCTGACATGGTCTCAATAATGTTCTTTGACTACACTTGAATTATTAATTACTACTTTAATACAACTAGGTTAACAATATTATAACAAATACAAAAAAACATTTGTTTTTTTCGTTTTTAATTTATGTGTACCATATATTAAAAGATCTTAACGACGGTGTTTTTCTTTTAATTAAACAGGAAGATTTATGCTTTGATGAGAATGAGCAACACAGCCCAGTTTCAGTTCTTGAATCTCCATTTCAAGAAGATGGTGAAGAAGGAATTATGGGATTCTCTTTCCACCGCAACCTTGCTAATTTAGAAAGTAAGTTTCAATCTCTGATTACCTTATTTTACTTCAAATTACTTGTATTTTAATATGACATAGAAAAATGGGGCGAAAAAGTTACTATATGTAATAGTTTACAATTAGTCTACGAGTAATAAATATCACACGGTATGGTTACTTTGGAAAGTAATAAATATCACACTGTATGGTTACTTTGGAAAGTTTTAATTTTACTGACTACTATAAATTCTACACATTGACAATGTAGGATTTTTACACCATCATTAAATTGACCTATAATAAAAGGTAACTTTTTGTAACAAGCCTAATAAGGTATCAAAAAATATAGTAATAACTTGTTATAACCAGTTCCTAAGACGGATAGGACTAGCTAGTTTATTCACAAGTTTTGCTTTTATATCACGGAATATCATACGAATTGTAGCTAACAATTTTTTTCTCATTACATTACAGAAAGGAAAATCATGCTCATGCAAAGAATTCAACAATTTGAGAGTCTTGCAGAAGAAAACACCGACATTAAAGGCGAAGAAGAAGAAGAAGAACTAAAAGAAGATGAAGAGATTCAAGAAATTGAAGTAAAGGCAAATCAATTGTTGATCAATTTGAAAGAGATAGAAGATTGTGAAGACAACTATATGGATGATGATCAGCTTCTCTTTGATTTCTTTTGGAATGAATTGATTACAAGTAGAAATCATCAAAACAATTTTGATGAAAAGCTAATGAGAGAAGCAAAATCTTGGATTAATGGTGATTACAATGGGGAATTTGAATGGGAGATTGAGGATAAAAGAGAAGCCTACATAAAATACATGGAAAGAGTAGCAAAGTGGAACAAGTTTGAAGAGGAAAAACAAGAGTTAATCTTGGATTTGGAGTTTGAAGTGTTTAATGATTTGGTCCAAGAAGTCTTGGAAGATGTTCTGTCTCATAATTGTTAGATCATATTTTTATAAAATTAGAACAAAGAAGAGAGTCTTGGAGCAACGATAAAGTTGTCTTTATGTTGTCTACATGGACCCTAAGAGTCTTTTCCCAAATCTACTAACACTGAATACTTCGTGCACCATGACTGCCTTTTTGTAGAACATAGAATTTGGAAAGAATTCCATGTATCATATTAACATGTTATATATACAAGTGAAATATAGACCGGTTAGATTTTCTGCGACTTATGTATGGTTCTAGTTATATAAAGCCCAGAATTTTTCAAAATCCGTAGACAACAAATTATGGTTCCCTTTCAGTCAACGAAAGAGGAGGAAGAATAACAGTAATGGTATTTTATTTTTATTTTTTGCTTTTGTACATAATCAAAATTCCAGTATTTCGTTTCTATTATTTTCTGTTGTGACTCTTTGGCCCCGTTAAGTAGATAACGGAAATTAACAACTTCAAATTGTTTTTCAAAAGCTTTTCTAAAACCTAATTGCCCGAATGGTAATAATATGTCAAAGTGGAGTTTGTCCAGCTGATCTTAACATTCGAAAATAAAAACTAATTGAGAAATTTTTATAATATCTATAAGTCTAAAATTCTAGCCCACTTGAAAACGTCATAATGAATCATGTTATATCTACTCCCAGTTTATAATAACATACCCAGTATAATTTCACTAGTGAAGTATGGATCTATATGACAATTTCTAAGAGAAAATTATGAGGCAAAAATTGTTTTGATTCTTTCCAAAAGTTTTGGCCCAATAAGTAATTATACTAGTTTCATTCGCACAGATGCTCCTATTTTGGGGTGGTCTTTAATTTTTGTCTTCAAATTTGTGGTCTTTAATTTTTGTCCTTAGCAATTTTGGCACGATATAATTTTAGATTTCGCAAGGGTAATATTTTTTAATTTTTTATTTTTAATCTAATAAATATACACTCAATTAAAAAGAACCGACCGACTCAAAATCCATATATGTAAAAATTAAAATATTAAAGAAACAAATCAATCCTTTCACCAAATATACGATCCTTCTCTATGGGGGCACTCAAGCCAAAAATGTGTGGAAATAAAATGTTCATTCTAGGATTAACTTTTTTCAGTTTGATAATTTTCTTTTTTTTCAAAATTTTAATGAAATTCAAAATCTTTTTCTATATGATTCATTTTCATGAGCGAAAATAGAATGTGTGGCCTATGATGCTAACTGTTGGATGGTGAAATTTTTATAATTGTGGTACGCAACATAATGTACTGGAGGAAGACATGACCTTAGATAAGCTTGTCCTTGATTATTTAATTATATGCTCGACGACTAGAAATTTTGGAGAGTTGTTCTTGACAAAAAAACTTACCTTTATAAATATTATATTGCTTGATCTAAATATCAATAATTTTGGGTGATTGATCCTTTTTTCCGATATATTTTGAAAAGTGTTACATTTTGTCTGATAATAGGAAATTGAATTTTATGGAGTAATAGTTATTACCCTTTGCACCCTTTGCATAGGAAGTAATAATCATGTGATAATATTTTTTAATTTTTTTCACCATTTTAGTATTTTAATTATGTATATGAGTTTTGGGTCAGATCGGTTCTTTTTTATTGAGTGTGTATCTATTAGATTCAAAATAAAAAAATATAACCCATCAGAAGTTGGATTTTTCGGTAGGTGACTTTTAAGTTAAAACTCAGAGTTTTGTGACTTTTGTGTTAGAAAACATAGTTAAGTGACTTAGGTGAAAAAAAAGTGATATGTTATGACTTTTGTGTTAGAAAACATAGTTAGGTGACTTTGGCGAAAAAATGTGATAGTTATGTAACTTTTGTGTTAGAAACAGTTAGGTGACTTTAATGAAAAAAAGTGATAGTTATGTGACCACTTGTAAAATTTACTCTCCATAAATTATAACCATTTCAGTGGGATTTTGTGATGATATTAACCATACAAAATCGTTTTCAGACTTGGGCGGAATCTTTTCTACCTCTTTGCACAAAAAGAGACTGAGATGACGAAGTGGATGTGCAAGTCTTGATTGTTTATTCCATTTTGTCAGTTTAAGTACTAGAATGGGAGTTACGGATATTCATTCCTAGTAACATTTTGGAACGATGTCTTTTTGCTAACTATCCAACGAGTAATTGAAATGATACAAAAAAGATTAACAAATATAATATGTTACTCTAAGGTGTAAACAATCATTTTAGTATTGTCGATCAGGATAAATAATTAAAGTGCTACTGACTAAAAATTATGCTCGTACATTAGAAAATGATTTTCAACATTGTATTCTTTTTAATATTTATATAAATGTACAATTTCATATTTTTTGTCCTATTTCCGATTAGGTTACATGTTTTGAGTACCTAGCATATGGTACTTGAGTCATATCGGCGAGAAGCAATTGATGCATGAAAGGTGGCGGACGATGTAATATCACCAAATCTTGATTTTGCTGTCTTCCCATCTTTGACATGTAATCTGCGCAATCATTACCTTGTTTCAAAGTGTAAATCAGTGAAATCCCAAGCTCAGACATGAGATGCTTATATTTTTTTTATCGTGACTTTTGATGACATCACCCACACTCACCAACATCAAGGTTGCACTCGACTCCGTTTCAATAATAACTTTCTTTAAGTTGTAATTTTTTCCGCTAAATTTAAACCGCCGTGTATAGCTCATAACACGGGTGTAAGACTTGATGTTGCTCTCACACTTAGCCTGCCATAGAATCCGTCCAGCCACTTTCCTTTATTATCTCGTACAACACCTTCAAATCCCGATAATTCTGAATTGGGCATGAAACTCCCGTCAGTGTTGATCTTGATAAATCCCGGAGGAGGGAAAGAACAACTTATGTAAATAGGTGTATCCCGCTATCTGATTGTTGATTGAGCGTAACAAATCAGACTATATTATTGATAATCGGAAATCAATATTTTGTCCATGGTAATGAGACACATACAATTCCATGGTTACTGCGAGACTAATCTGACTTTGACTACTAATTCTAAGATTGAAATGAATAAGAAAGGAATGATGGGAAGTACTTATTTATAGCACAATTATTAAGCATAAACCTTTCTAAACTTGGATTTGGTTTTTCATAACCAAGTTTGAGAAGGTTTAGGAAAAGTTTAAAAGGTTTCCTAAATGAAAAAGAAAATATAAACTAGTAATGATTAGATATTTGGAAACAGCGCAATTATGATCATTTTGGTTCGTGACAAATCTTTCAATACTTTTCCCAACCAATTTGGACTTCGGTGTGGGCCGCAAGCTGTAATGCAAACCATTTTTAACTACATCAAATTGGACCTTTCTTTTAATTGGGCAACAAGCTTTTTCATGCAGAAGCAGTTTTCAGTCTTATGGCTCATTCGCTCAAATGTCTCTATTTTGGGATGGTTTTTTTATTTTTAACCTTAAATTTGTGGTCTTTAATTTTTTTCCTTCGTTATTTTGACGTGGCATAATTTAAATTTCGCAATTCATAATTTACGTTTAACTTTGGCATATGTATCATAACATCCACATAAATTATGTTGGACAAGGCAAAACTTTCAACACTCAACATAATTTGAAGAAAGAACATAATTTTAGATTTAGTTTGACATAGTTTACGTTTAACTTCGTTATATGTATCATAACATCCACACAAATTATGTCGGACAAAGCAAAGCTTTCAATACTCAATATAAATTTTAGATTCGCTTAACATAGTTTACGTTTAACTTAGGCATATGAATCATAATATCCACAGAAATTATATCAGATAAGGAAAAACTTTTGACACTCAACATAATCTGAAAAATACTACAAAACTTATGCCGAATAGCTTATTTCCTACATAATTTATGCCGAGCGAGGCAAAAGTGCAATTTTCGAAGATAAAAATGTTACAGAAATTATGTCTTGCGAAGCAGGTTTTGATTTTTTTTTTATTAAATAAGTAGCAGGGATAAAAATTAAAGATCTCAAATATGAGTGGCAAAAATTAAAGACCGATGCCTTTGAAGAGAAATCCGTGCAAAAAATGTAGATAATTTGGGCTATTTGTGGCCCAAGTAATAGAAACTCTGGCCTCTTCTTCTACCCAACAATTGGGCTTCTATGAGGGACTTTTACAGAGATATATCTGAACAAAATGTCGATGTGCATATTGTTGACATATGCTACAGTCTACAGAACATAGCACATATCTATTGCTCCTCTAACTTTCTTAACATATCTACAGTCTACAGAACATAGCACATATCTATTGCTCCTCTAACTTTCTTAACATATCTACAGTCTACAGAACATAGCACATATCGATGTGTATGTGTTACTAGTTCGAAATCAGTATAGATTGTGGTATATTTAGGAGGAACTTCTTAAGAGAAAATTGGCTCTTCAGAATTTGAAGAGAAGAAATTATTATATATTCGACATTTTGATGTGGAAAATTGAAAATATAATACTATAAAGCTAATAGCTGGCAGATGTAAACCCTTTAACCAATTATTTAACAGCAACGACGTGGCAGTCAACCCGAGGATTTTGTATCTAATGACCATTCAGAATTAGTGCAAATTGCTGTCTTTAATTAATTAACAAACTAACACATTACTTGGGAATAATAAACAAAACTTGTAAGTACTAACTTTCTTCATTACTTAATTAGTTTAACTTTTTTCCCAAACAGCTTAACACTTTCTTATGTCTCAAGCGATCCTAGTAATGAGTCTGCTAAAAGAGGAGGTAATTCTAGTCCCTATGTCTTTTTACTCTTTCCTATGTCATTTCAATTAGTACTATTCACTCCGTCCCAAAATACTTGTCATGTTTTTCTTTATAAAAGTTAATTTAACTAAATTTCAAAATTAAATTAGATTAATTTAATTTAATATTGTAAAATTAAAATATAATACTCGAAAACTATACGAAAAGTACTATAAATTGCATTTTTTCTCATATTAATATGATGAAAAAATATAGCTTAAATTGTTGGTCAAAATTCATATAGTTTAACTTTTGAAAAGCTTAATGTAACAAGTATTTTGGGACATAGGGAGTTTTAAGCTAACGATTAACAAACTTGTACTACTAGATAAAGTCGCCTAATACTAATTGTTAATTCTAAATATGCAATTTTTTGGGGTAGTCTTCAAAGCTTAGTTTGCAAAACTATTCTATATTTAGGTTTGTAGGGTTTTGTTGGGTACAAAGCACATAAGTAAGGCACAACGGAAGTTTAAAAGTTTTGTTTCTTACTTACCCCAACAACATTTCTGGTATGGTTATACAACAATTAAACTTGTAACATAAAGCATATACTTACAAGTTAGAATTATCTGGAATCTTTATCAACTGTGAGGTGCACACGCAATTGCAAGCTCCAAGCTTCAATGTATTTCTCTTTTGGAAAGCTAAAAAAAATCCGGCAGAGGTTCGAGAGAGTATTTGATTCTAAGTCTCTAAGGCTTAGAATAATTTTCAGAAAATTAGTGTGTGAATGATGAGGTGAATGCCTCTATTTATAGTTGAAAAATATGTCAAAATCGGATTAGGGTTTGACCTTGGGTCTGGACCAAAATTTGAGGTAGAGGCGCCGCGACCCTAGGGTATGAGCGTCGCGGCGCTCGACGTGCTCCTGCACTGTCTCGATTTATTTTTCGTGCATTCTTAATTAAATCCAAAATCCAATTTTGACTTAATTAAAATAATCATTATTCATTTAAATATCTCGATTCCAAATCGAACATTTAATTACTCTCTCAATACATCTTTAGATCGAAACGGACAATCGACATAGTGTGACCCCACATGCCTTCTCATATCGACATTAATCAAATTAAGGTCTACACGAAACTCCTAGACGACGCCGGAAGACGAACTCAATATGTGAAGTACGTTTACGCGAATCTAGTAAACTTAACCTTTATGTGGTAAGATAAAATTCTTTCATTCACGACACACCCGATCAAGCTTAGGATTTGTCAAGTGTCTATCCAAATGGCTTAATCATTGTATCTCATCTATATTAGTTGACGACTAGACCATATTCTAAATATGTCTATTGTGTTGGCCAACGACTTAGTCAACCTAATATCACTGAGAATCCGTGTGTTCTCTCGAATATACATTCGATGAATGAATCCTAATCTTGGCTCAACTACCACCTTCAATCCACATCGTAATGTACCCAATACAAGTCGTATCTCAACCTTTAAGGCATTTAAGCTTATGACGGGATCAAAGTACATTACTTTGTAGACAAGGCGCGTATTGACGTCAAGTCTAAGGACTTCTATCTCCACACGTTGATCATACTTTAGACAAGTATAACAAACAATATATCAGCAGAGTATACCAATACTTCCAAAGTATCCATGTGTCCATCACGAGTAGTCATTACTCGTAGCAGGTGAGACATACTACATCCTCTAAGGATGTGATGCAGACCACATGTCGACTTATCACATATCATCGATATCCCATTCTCGATGATCATTAGTCGAGGTTATTTTAAGAGTTACGCTCTATCATGAATATCTCACTCTATTAATGACAACGTAAGCTCAAGGGATGCACATTAATGAATAATTACAAACAATCAAATAATAATTCAATAATTGTAAATGCCAAAATATTAATCTCCATTAATAATAATATGAATGTGTATAAAATACATTTGTTCTAATACAGATTGTCTTTAGGACATAAATATACTTTCAAGGTTTACGTGTCAAGCCTTAAATAGAGAGGTGTAAATACATTCTCTGATGGTCCTAAGTTAGGTCGACCAAGCATACTGTATTTTATGGAATTAGCCATATATTTAGCAGTTAAGTAACTAAGGCCGAATTGTCAATGTCCTAGAATATCTTTTCCAATTGAGCCATTAAACAAACTAATGCGTGGTTACTATTATTATTTTTATTATCATTTGACCAGGAACAAAAACAAGATTTGTTGGCTTGTTTTTTTTTTTTTTTTTTTTTTTTTTTTTACTTTTCACTAAGCGATGATTGGGAGTTTATGGTAAGTTTAATGAATATTCTAAGATCTCTCTTACTATTTTTAGATTGAAAAACAAATCAGTTAGTATGTCTTTTAACAAAGGAAAAGAATAAGTGAAAGCAGAAAAAGTAAGGAAACAAAATCAACCAACAGTTTGGATTATAAATGGAACCAAAGAAAAAAGAGTAACTAGCCAATGATGTGAAGCAATGATAAACTTCAATTTTTGAAACAACAAGTGGACAAGTAATAAAACATTTTTAATACTATATGTTTTCAAATATTTTCAACTATCTTGTAATTATAAAATTGTTTATATAAATTTTAGTAAAATAATAATTAAGAAAAAAGAAGAAATTATGTCTGAGTTCAATAATAATTAAATGCATATAGATTCTCTCATAACTAATTTATATATTACTAATACATATATAATTCTAATTAGCGACTTTCTTTAAAAAAGATCGAAGTATATGATTCTAACCAGCTACTAAAGAAAACGTTTATAAAAAATTAAAAAAAACACTAAAGCAGAAAAATCTTCGAGGATATGGAAATAAATTGAAAGCTTGAAAAAGATGCTACAATTATCTCATAATCCTATGCTCCATGTGCATTTAATGAGTCTACTGTTGGAAATTTTCCTTTGGCGGGGAGATGCGTCCACCCATCTTTGATGAATTAAACACTAGTGTTCCGCATGTTGGAGACCTTGTCTCTTCGCACATGCATGATCTACGAAGTGGGCCAAAATTCCTTTGATATAATGATATTGGACACTCAGTCATACAAAGCCTCCGGGTGACTGGAGTGAGCCAAAATTCCTTTGATATAATGATATTGGACACTCAGTCATATAAAGCCTCCGGGCGACCGGAGTGGGGCGAATCGTTTCACAGAAAAGTAATGGACACCTAGTAAGGTGGGCCGAGTTTCCGAGTGTCTTAAATGATCCGAAGGCCTAAAGAAAGGCGGTGAAGAAATTGGACACTCGCATGCCAAAGCAACCGCAAGGGGGCCGCAGTATCGCGATCACATATGATCCTAAGCTTACACCCTAACCACGGGCAAGAGGTTGTTCATGTGAAGCAACGCCACCTCTAAAGTAGAAGGGGTTGGAGAGGTTGTCCTCATAGGACTTCGTGGAATGAGATCACTCTAAAATGAGGTGATACATGTCCCTAACTTGGTTTAAGGGACGCCGTTGGTCAAGCTAGTTTGAGACTAGTCCAATAGGTCTATAATAACTAAGAATGGTACAGTACGTCTGTAGCCAAATGAATGATATATTTGTAATCCGTGCATCTATGCCATCATAGATTAAGACACGTTAAATAGCAAGTCATTCAAAAGCTAACGATGTTGAGATTGTTGCCTTCTGTCGACATAAACCCTCAAAATAAATGTGAGGTAGATGAAGAGGCAAAATCACCTTTCCAAATTCCGTCAAGGGAATAGCGAAAGAAGCATCGCTCCTCTAGAAGTTAGTCACACCTAATTGGGTGATTTGAAGTTTATACAAAATAGAGGGGGGAGACAAGTACGTTGTGATCTTCATTGATGATGGTACAACGTATGGAATCATTTGTTTGTTGAAAAGCAAAGATGAAGTTTTTGAAGCGGATAAGCGCTACAAAGCCAAGTTGAAAATCAACTATGCATATGGATTGCAAAATTCGTAGCAATAGAGGGGGAGAATGTGAAGCATCGTTCATTAAACGACTGTTCATTTCTCACTTCAGTCCAACGGTGTTAGCCAAGCGCAAAGTCGTACGCCCAAATTATGTGGGGTGGCTTGGTAAAAGTTGAATACTGAAACATGTCAAGTTATACCTAAGACTGTAGATTGCATATCCACTGGATCTGCAAATAACAATAGTGTTGATCGCCTCTTGGTGTCAAAGAATGTTGAACTCTTTGAAGATAGCTTTCCTTGAAAAAGGAAAAAGGAGTAATTGCTCAAGGTTAACAAGAACCCGCGAGGGCCTGACTGTCCGGAACTAGACGTTCCGTATCTACAGGACTCGAAAGTTGCTGGCTATCCGAAACTTAATAATCCAGATCTGCAGAACTCAGGGATTCTAGATGTTGAACTGAGACGGAGCAAAGAAGGGGACAAAGACTTGTTCCAGTCCTTCTAGCTTGTATGGTTAAGAATGAACCATGGACAATTAACAAATAATTGTCATCTCCAAAAGCGTTGCTTTGGAAAGAAGCTAAAGAAATAAATAGATTCTATCATATAGAACCATACTTGCGTAATGGTTGATCTTTCTCCGGGAAAAGAACCTTTGGGTTGTAAAATGTGCTCCCCAGTGAGTAGCTTCACATCCAGGGCCATTGTAGTCTTACATGGCATGGATGATGAAACAACCTTCCCAACCGGAGAGTTGGAAGAAGAGGATCAGAGTTGGTTTGCTGGACTGTTGGGCTTCTTCCTGAACTTTCATTTTGGTCCCCGAAATGTTTACATTTTGGTCCCGAAAGTTTCGATAAAACAAAACAATGAATCGACCACGAAATATTGACTCTGAAGTTAGAAAGCCAACAGTTGAAAAACCAACAGTCTGAAAGTAAAAGTCATATTGAAACAAAGTCTCGATACGAAAGATATGGGTATCACAGATGATATCTTAGGAATTCGATTTCTAAGACATCTAACGGACTGGACGATAGTTGACAGTCTCGTTGAAGCCACTAATGGATATGAATCATAGAACTGATTGGAATCATGGTGCACCCATAAATAAGGAGCGATATGCTTAGGTCACGTGTAGTTCAATGTATTGTACATACTACAACCGACCTGGTATCGTCCTACAAAGCAGATTAGTTGAACTAAGATTCACTGATGATCTTAATACATGATCAATAGAAGGCGTTAAGTCGGATATGACGATATCTGAATTATTCGCTTATCTACAGATTATAGTATTCTGGATGTCCAGCGATTTCGGGAGAACACAAGTGATGCAAAATGGACATCGATCCGAAGAACACCAAAGCCACAAGTAAATGTGTATGGTGGTTCTTGAAAAATCCTCTAAGCAAACTTGCATCGGCCGATTCATGATGAAATCGGAGTTTATCGCTTTATACAAAGCATGAAAGAAGTTGAGTAACTTCACGGCTCCTTAGAGGACGTCCCTTATTGGGAGAAACCGTGCCTTCGAGTTCTACACGTGGCTAGCCGGTCGGCTTCAGGAAGGACACGGATGACGGCGTCTGGACATATCTGTCAGGAGACATAAGACCGTATGGCAGTTGATCATCACGGATGTCACTACCTTATTTACTAACTAAGGGATTACCCGAAGATCAAGTGTTCTGCCTGTCTAGGGGAATGGGCTGAAAACCCAAACAATACGAACCTTTGCGGTGGTAACCCAACCATACTGATTGGAGATCCCAAGAATGTGGTTCAATGGGAAAACTAAGCGGCAAGAGGTTCAGTTGAGCGCTTCGGTGGAAGCAAGAAGCACTTCGGATGATGATTTCTGTACGGAAACATGAATCCAAAGCTGTTCCCGCGATAGACATAAAAGTGCTACCTGCATGGGGGGGTAAAGGTTAAGCTTTCAAACCTTTAATGATCCTCAAACGGTTGAGGTTAAGGTTGGGGAAACTTTTAATGATTCCTAACACTTGTGAAGTGGGGTATAGCAGGATACCTTGTAAGAGATCACCTATTTAAGTGTGAGGATGGCCGCCTCAAATGAACGCACTTAAGAATCCAAGTGTGTCCATGGCCACAACGGACAGAAACGTAAGAAGAAAAATGAATAAGAAGAGTTATTGTGTTGGTATCATTGTCTTGGCTTACACTAAACACTGACGGTTCAAGACATCACGTTCACCGCGCAGTAAGTAAGTTCGATGGTATTCAACTAAGGAAGGTTCAAAGCGAAAGCTACCGCTCCTGATGCAATATCTTTTCGCTGAAAGATTGCTGAAATGTAGGCACCTTGTGCGTGCGCCACAATCTCTCTTTCATAGAGGGGATTGTTGAAAATTTGCCTTTGGCGGGGAGATGCGTCCACCCATCTTTAATGAATTAAACACTAGTGTTTCGCATGTTGGAGACCTTGTCTCTTCGCACATGCATGATCTACGAAGTGAGTAGATGACCGTAGGGCCAAGAATCGTCAAATTTCGTTGAGAAATGAAAGAGATATTGGTCCACGAAGTAAGATGTTTAAGACATGGAAATGTGGTGTGGGACAAATCCACCACATCGGTGGGAATAGGAAGAATTGCTCTCTATATATGTCTCAAATTGGTAAAGGGTTTGGGACCCCAAGGTGGATCCTATGTGTTTAAAGGAGGGAAGACCTAGGTGTGCTTTGGGTTCAAGGCTAAGCCCACACGCGCGCGCCGCCGCCCCGCCCGTCCGTCCGGTTTCGGTTCCGGTTCTCGGTTCTCGGTTCTCGTTCTCGGTTCTCGGGTTCTCGGGTTCTCACCGTGTGGGGACTTTTTGATATTATATTTTTGGATCGAAAAACTCGCCGGATGTACGCTTTGATCTCTGAAGTTTCATATGTACGAGTTTGGACCGAAATTCTTTCATATGTACAGTTTGGTCCCCGAAGTTTCAATATTTACAGTTTGGTCCCCAGAGTTTCTGGGAAGGTGACGGAAGGCAGAAAGCCTACCATTGGGAATGTTTTTTGAGGCATTAATCAGCCATTACTTGGCTGATTAACTCCTCTATTAACAGCCCATTAGTTGGGCAATTGAACAACCTCCTTCATGACCTTATTTACCTCATTCATGACATTAAAACCTGCCATTACAACCCTCCTTTAAGGGCCATTACAGCCTTGTTTGTGGCTGTTGGTCAGCCCCTCATCGTGCTATATATTGAGCCTCCTTTGAAGCAAAACAGTAGCAAAAAACAAGCTGAAAACAGACCAAAAACACACAGAAAATCAGCAAAACAAAGGTGAGAAAATCAAGAAAACAAAGGCTGAAAAATCAGCAAACCAAAGGCTGAAAAATCAGCAAAATAGTGGCTGAAAATCAGTCAAAACCAGTGACCAAACCCTCACGTATACACAAGATATACACTATAGAGACACACTATATACACAGAGACAAAAGAGAAGAGTAAAGAGAAACCCTTCCTTCCTATTCCATATCTTCAGCAAGTCGAGTCATATTTGTTTTCTTCGACAGGCTCAACCTATTGGCTTTGTAGTGTTGAGATTATAGTGTTGTTTTATCTTGGGAGACTATTGTCCGCTAACGTAAAATCATATATACGGGGCAATCTTGTCTTAAGGATAGAGGGCTATCCTCGACTCAGCACACAACGTTTTAACCATCCGATTTAGTTGTTTCTTGATTTCAGGATATCGACATTCAAGACACAACAAACTTGCGACAGTTCTCAACATTGGCTTTGCAAGGTGATCAAGATTCAAGACACAACACACATGCGGCAGTTTTGAAGATTGACCATTTATTTATCCTTTCGAACATTTGTAATAGTTATTACTTCTCGTACTGCTCTATAAAGTACAATAGAGTACCAACATCTACTAATACCCAAATTACAAATGTGGCAAAGGTATGGCAAGTTGGCAACCATGAACCTTTTAGTACAATTCATGAACTTCAATTTTCTTCTTTCCCTTTTCACAACAATATTGCACGTGTTAACCAAATTGAAGAAGTAAATTTGACTTATTAGATAGTATATAGTAAGTAATAGTAAAAGAAAATATTGAAGTAAATAAATACAACAATAATAACATATCCAATGTAATTCTATAAGTAAGATTTTTGGGAAGATAAAGTGTGCACATACTTTATTTTAATCTCGTGGAGATAGAAATGTTATTTTCGATAAAAGTAAATAAATATACTTTTAAAATTTGTCATAATTGTATAAATAATATTACATAATAAAATAAGTTATAATAAAGCATATATTTACTCTGCTGTATATTATAATGGTCCAGATAATTAAAACAATATTATAGGGGTGAAGTCCCAAGCAAGAGGTACCTTGGGAACCATCATACTTCCATCTAATAGGAATACCACCTGCCTCGCACACTAATACGTGTACTCAAAATAGTGCCAATGACTTTAACTTTGACGTATAATTATTCTCATGAGAAAATAAATATTTCCCCCTAAGCTTTATTTATGTTGAAATGGTATATAGCCCCTATGATTTCGTTACATTGGGAGCTTTCTGTTTTCTTTAAATTTAGCACATATCGTTTTCTCAGAGAATCAATTTGTAACCCATTATAGATGTAATTATTTCATATGCTATATAAAATAATCAAATAAAATACAAGTGATCACAGAAGATTATTTTCATTAATGTTCCTAACCATGGAGGGAGGAACTCATCCAGAAAGCATTAAACCAATGGTTATAAAACTATTGGTTTTTCTCCATGATAGCTTCGTTTAATTTGCACCTTTCGACCACACCTACAACGAAGTTTGGAAGTTTTTCTTTTCCACGTTAGGATTGACATGTTGAGTTTTGTATATTTTTTTTTCCTATTCACGTATTGAACCTGGAATAATTTGAATTTACATGGCGTAACGCCTATTAAAACATAAGTGTTCCCCTCTGTATCTGAGGGTTTTCTATATCTAGTTTTGAATCTAAATTTTTTTATTTTATTCATTCTACTATAATTCTTGTCGGTACATGTTGAGTTGTGTTATCACATCATAGAATGTGGGTTTAGGAAAATTCAACTGTATAACAATAATTGAGCCGGCTAACATTTGACTTTTCTAAGAGATTCAAGTTGAAGCACCCATATATTAGTCATTGTATGGTGTCCAATTTGAATCAAAGTTCAAGTCCACAAACTAATTTGTCATCTTTTTGTCTCAAATTCAGAATCAATTTTCAAAATTCAGATTCTTATAACATAGTGATAAATAAGAAGTATAATCATAATATAAGTGTTGGTAATAACTGCTCAAACGTAAAAGAACAAAACTGAAAATTACAATTGTTGAAGAAGAAAAAATTGGAAACTGTTTTTACTGAGTCGAGTGTGGCACTCTGTCTTTAAGACAATATTGCCCCGTATGTATCCTTTATATGTCCTGGACAATTTGTCTCCCAAGATAAAACAACAATGGAACACTTGAGCAAAGGAAACTCAAGAGCTACCGTGAAGAATATTGAGTAATGAAATGATGCTTTGAAGTTTTAGGAAGAAACTGTTTTTGCTTGTGTATTTTCGTGTGTTGTAAGTGTGCCTCAACAATGATGCAAGGGGTGTTTATATAGGTGAGGGAGGGGCTGTTTAACTGCCTCCATAACAGCCATTATTGGCCAAATAATGGTCATTATGGAGGTAGTAAAGCCACCAAAATAAATGGCGGAAGACACCAACGGATTGGCCATTATAGGAGGAGTAATTCAACCAAAATAAATGGCTGAATTGAGTGCTGTGGCGTTTCTGCTTTGACTGTCCAAATTCTGACTTTCTGAAAACTTCAGGGACCAAACTGTACATATGAAAGAAGTCTGGTCCAAACTGTACATATGAAACTTCTGGGATCAAACTGTACTTCTGGCAAAGTTCTCTGGCCCAAAAAGATAATATCAGAAGGCCCACAGCCCGTGAGCCCGGAACCGGACGGGACGGGCGGCGGCGCGCGTGTGGACTTTCCTCGAACCGAAGCACATCTAGGTCCTCCCTCCTTTAAACACATGGGATACCCCTTGGGGTCCCAAACCCCAAACCAATTTTGAGTCTTATATACACAACAATTCTTTCTTCCTCTACCGATGAGGGAGAATTGAACACAATACCACACTTTTCATGCTTCAAACACCTCACTTCGTGGACCAATACATCTTTCATTTCTCAATGAAATTTGACGATTTTTGGCCCTACGGTTATCTACGTACTTAGTAGATCATACATGTGTGAAGAACCGGATTCTCCAACATACGTAACACTAGTGTCTAAGCCATTAAAGTTGGTCGGTCGCAACTCCCGCCAAATGCAAATTCCAACAATAAGTAGTACTCCAATCCAATCTAAGAGTTTTTTCTTTTTTTCATTCCATAAATATTAACTAGTTTCAAGATCTTAAAAGTGGATGGTCTAAAAGCCTACAACCTACCACTTCCTATCTTTTAATAGTGACATTCATCTCATCACTAACTCGTCACACAATTTTCTTAAGAAGAAATGTCGTTAGGATCTAGATTTTCTAACTTAAGTACGTAGGAGAGAGTTTAGAAAATTTTCCAATCATTTCATGGCTATTGTCTTTAGTATCTAGATTTTAATTTCTAACTTAAGTACGAGAGAGTTTAGAAGATTTTGCAATCATTTGCAAACTTATAGCATATTTGGCCAAATTTTCATAATATGTTTATTTTTAAAACAATTTATTTTAGAAGTGTTTTTCGAACAAAATAATATTATTGAATAACCATTTTTGTTTGACTAATTTAACTTGATTATTTTTATAGATATTAGAAAAATAACTTGTGCTTGACCAAAGTTTCAACCTTTTTCAGCTTCTGAAAAATAATTTTTGTTACACTCAAAACATTTTTTTCCTAAAAGTTTGGCCAAATATCTCAATTCTTTCAATATTTTTTTTAAAAGAAAAAAGGAGCAATTTTCGTTCTCAAAAGCTTGACCAAAACAACTGAGAATTTTAAAATTAATTTTGATAAAAGATTTATCAAAATAAATAGAAACTTAGAAATTGTGACTACGTTACATTAGAGTAAAGATCCATTGAGTCCGTCCAAAGCGACTGCATCAAAACGTACAGCTTTGTCTTGATCTTGATCTTGTGGCTCAAGCAAAAGGTGGACCAATATAAACCATTGAGTACGTAGGTAGAAATTAATTTCTTTTAAGTTCTATCACACGATCTAATTATAACTAATTTATTGAATAAGGTAAAACGAATAATGTGAAATCATAAACCTTTTAAGCACTAATGCATGATGGAGATATTTTACCTAATCATTCAAGGAAGCGATTTATTTTTTAGTTAAGTAGATAATTCTATTAAAAACTTAGGAAAAGTCTTTACACAAACTAGAGTTCCGAAAAGCATAGTCGTTTAATTTCCAATTAGAATAAAATATTGCACAAATTATGTGATATTGTCCTAGGATAAGTAGTTTCAAATTTATCCACCATCACATATAACAAAACATTATTTCTCACACTTTAAAATCGGCCGGATGTGATTGACATTCAATATTATTTACCTATTGAACAGACCTTAGAACTTGCTAAATTATTACTCCCCTGTCTCAAGCCTCTTAAGAAACATTAATTAAATGTCCAATGGGGCGGGGCGGAGCGGGTCACCCGGCGGGACGGAGGAGAGGGCCGGAACTCGGGTTTCGGCGGGCTAAGCGGGACGGGAAGAGGTCATGTCCCGTCTCACATCCCGCCGGAACGTGGTCGGGTTGGGGCGGGTCAGGGGTCTCTTTTTTTGCCACTTAATTTTAAAAATAATATATACAAACACTTCAATAATTGAAGAAGATAGTGTAATAAAAACATCCTAATGTTGTTTTTGTGCCTCTTATATTATTTAATAGAAATATGACATAGTAATACAATTTCAAAATTACAACTTTGTAGTATTGTTCAAAAGTTGCAAATGACATAGTAAAATACTAAATTTGCAATTAAAAAATTACATATTCAACCATACTCTTTCGAATTTTCTCACAATGTCTTGAGGATCTTCTGTTGGAATTGAAATTTGTTTGTTAAATTCTTCAACGTCGCTTCCTACTCCATCAGACAAGATTTCGTTGTAGTTATAGTCTTATTCTTCGTTGGTCTCCGTTTGACCGCACCTCCTACGCTCCGCACAAATCCAATCTCTGAATAGAACTGCAATCTCCAATGTGTCTCCCACCAATGAATGTATGTGCTCCCCTATTTGAAATCTTTTCGCAGAAAAAGCGCTTTCAGACGATGTTGATGACGCTTGAATGTTCAAGATATCTCGGGCCATCTTTGTTAGCGTCGAAAATGTCTTCTCGTTCTCCCTCCAGTATTTCAGCAAGTCTTCTTGTCCTTCATCATTGACAATTAATTCGTACGGTACAACACCCTGCAAACACATAAATATCAAATTAGCTAACTTGTGAAGAAGTTGAACCACTATACATTTTATTTCTAAGGCCTTGAATACTAGCAACAGAAACCACATGTATTTTATAAGGTTGCAGTGAAGTAATAGAAGATGGTACAAAAGCCGGTTGATTATTTGCACTTTGTTGTTGGTAATACGTATATATATTTTTTGCATTCGGTATGTATGCTAGACGTAACTGCTTCTTTAGTTGGTGTGTCAGTTGGTTCTTCAGTTGAGTCTGTTGGACTTGGAAGTACTTCTACACAATCATAAATCGTTTCTATAAGTGTTTTACAACCATCCACTTTAATAGTTGGATTTAATAAAGCACCAACAATATAAATAGTGGAGATAGGAAAAAAATATTTTTTAAATATTTTTTCAATAGATGCCTTATAAGTTGGTTTTTGCATATATTCATTAAGTAACAAAAATATTAGAGCTATATAAAATAACATATTTGAAATAGTAGGATGATAAATACCGGAAAATTCTTTAGTAGCTTGATAAAATTTCTCTAAAAATCCATTAAGTTCTATAATTTTATCCCAATCATTATCTACAAGCATATCCCTTGGATTTTTATTATGGATATTAAATAATAAAGTAATAGGTTGGCTATAATCGTAAGCAACAAGTAGTTGCTCATACAAAGAATTCCACATAGTCGAAAGTTCTTCTGGAATTTTTCTATATGATAATCCACAATTATGACATGTTTTTTTATACTCTTTGTGTCTTTGTGTTTTTTTACCTTTAAAAATAAATATAGCAAATTATATTTTATCAAGAATGCTTTCAAAAAGTTTTAGGTCATCTTTTACAACTAAATTATAAATATGACACGTACATCTTATATGAAAATGATCAGAAAAGATGGAGTTAATATAAGTTTTAAAAGTCTTATAGTATAATCATTAGAAGAAACATTATCTAATGTAATAGTCATACTTTTATCATTTATTCCATAGTAATCACAAATTTCATTAATATTATCTGCAATAAAACTTTCAGTGTGCCTATCATCTATATATCTATATGCTAAAATACGTTTTTATATAAACCAATTTTGATCTATCCAATGACATGTTATCGTTAAATAATCATTACCGTTAGTACTACGACCTATGTCATAAGTGATAGCCACTTTGTGAGTAAAATGATACAGTGCATAACGTAAATATTGTTGATATTCACTTGCAAATTTAAAAACATTCATTCTAACAGTTGATCTAGGAAAAAAATCATTAAAAAAGATTATATGTGTTCTCGAATGTAATGAATAAAATCATTAGAGGAGGAAATGAAAAAGGCAAACCCTCCACCGTTATTAATTTTGCCATATTTTCTCGATCTTTGTTTTTATCATATTTAGGACAAAAAATTCCCCGTCGTCGGGTTAATTTGATCCCTGTGCTAGGTCGGGGACATTATGGGAACCTTGTCCCGACTCAGATGCCATTGGCACACCCGATTTTTTAGCTAGGTATTGATTCCACCTAGCTGTGTGCTCGCCTTGTATATGTCTCAATAAACCTCCCGTCCCACCTTGACATTTTCCGATTTTAAATTTATAAACATTTTTACAAATTTTATCTAGATAGTTGATTCTCTTCGTCCCTATAAAAAAAGTCATGCATCTTATTTTAATTTTCATTTTATGAGGCCTCGATTCATACTATGGGGAATATGAGGCATTCCAGTTTCAGTTTCAGGCTGAGACTCAATCTGAGCCTGAGGTTGAATCTGCTTTACTGGATACTGGTTTTCTTCAATCCCGAGGTATTCATTCGTCCCTAAGTCGGTCCAGTAGCCGAAAGCATCACTACGCTCTAAGGTGCACTAGTGAGTGTGTCATCTATATTATCGTCTAAATTAATTTCTGATTCATCTATTTCATCATCTACTGATATATCATTAAAAAAAGCAGTTTCATCAATATGACTGAAATCAATCAAATCATCGGGACTAGAAATAAGATTACTAGAAGAAGTATCCTTACCCTTATTACCCATACTAGAAGAAGCACCCTTACCCTTATTATCGTAATCATACATTTTAATCCTTTCATTTTAATTATACAAATAAATAATTAAAGTAAATGAAATTAAGTGCGATAATTAAAATTAAGTAACAATAATAATTTAAAGAAAGAACGAAGATACCAAACGCCGACGTAACGCCGACGTGTAATCGGAGTTGAAATTGAAATTTTGCTCGATAGATGATCCTTAATCTAGTTGCCAACTTCACTCCCAATTTTTTAACTTCGATATAATATTTAATAATAGGAAGATTTGTAGAATTGTAGAGAGATAAATTGAGAGATTAGAGAGATGATAGGAAGATTTGTGAGAAAAATGAAGAGGAAAATGAGTTATTTATAGTTGAGAAATAGGGTTAAAGTGTAAATATAATAACTTAGGGGTTAAAAATAAATATTAAGTGGGTAGGGGGCCAAAATGGCTGTTATAGCCATTGCACAACGGCCAAATAATTTGACCGTTGTTGCAATGGATATTTTTGCAAAGGGGGAGGGGGATGGGTCGGGATCGGGACAGGACGGGTGTCGCGCCTGTTTTTCGACCCGACCCCGCGCGAGAGGTCGGAGCGGAGCACGGCGTATTCGGTGATTCCTGGGTAAATTAAGGAGTCGCCACCTAATTATTTTACGGTGAATTTGGACACCTAAATGTTAACTAAATGTTGCAAAATAACTCCAATTTTAAGGTCTGCGAAACTAGTGAGATTCTAGGTAAGGGTTCTTTATTATCCTAAAGGGAAGGGGTTAGACATCCTTTAAGATCCGCTAACTTGCGGTTATTCAGTCAAACTCAGGTTAATTATTGTACTAAGGAAAATGCAATTTTAAAATAGAAATTTAAACTAATGTTGCAAATATTTAGTAAACGAATGCATTTTTTGTATAAGTATGCATTTGTATGGTATTTAAAGAGAAATACATGTAAAGTTGAAAAGTATGCATTTGTAACAATTAATAGTAAGAACAAATTATTTATAATGCCAAAGAGATAATTTTGGAAATCATTATTTTTTGCAAATTGGAAAAAAGATAAAACTTATTTGTAAGATTAATAAAGCGAATAAAAGATGACCAAAAATTGTTTTGGAAATTTTGAATATGCCTGACGAGCTTAAAAATAAATAACTAGCAGTGGGTTCCTACGAGTAAATAAACTAGCGACGAATTTCAAGTTTTAAACTACTCTATGACTTAATTCTAAGTTTGCCTATTCTAAGCATTTCAATAGTTACATAAGCGCGATAAATAATATTACAATACGGAGCGGGGTAAAAGCTGAATTAAAGAAAGTAAATAAAATAAATAAACCCCGAGGAATATCTGCCTTTATTTACTTTATTCCCCGCAAGCTGTCAAGAACAAACGGTTAGAAACAGTTAACTACAAATAACTTCAGATCCGTATCCAAAACAATGAGTGTTTTGGTCACGGAGGGCTCAGACTTAAATTTTGAAAAGACCATTCCAATCACGTCGTGGCTGCAAACGTATGACTCGGTGGTTATTTTGATTGACTCGCCTACTAAATGTGTTGGTCTCTCAGATGAAAAAGAAAAGATCATTATAATCACGTCGTGGCTGCGACCATATAACTTGTTGGTTATTTTAGTCGCCTCGCCTACTAAACATGTTGATCTCTCGGATGAAATAAAAAGGTTTAAGTCTCATCCTCGCCCAGAAGTTATATTCTCCGTCTTTACGACTGTGGAGGCCTCAAAATCGATGGATATTTTTCATCGGCCTAAATGCGGTATTAAGTTTAAAACAGTAAATCAGTAAAATAATACCGAAATAGAAATCAGTAAATCATCAAGAAACAGAAGCAAACTGAAATAGAGGCCTAAATGCGGTATTTAGTTTAAAACAGTAAAACAGTAAGATATCCGTTGCACGGATGTTTAAAACAGTAAATTGAAAATAGCGAAACGAAAAAAAAAGCGCAGCGTCGAATTCAATTTTATCGGCCTAAATGCGGTATTTGGTTAAAAACAGTAATACAAATACCGAAACAGAAATCAGTAAATTATCAAAACAGCAAACCTGAAACAGGGCAAACTGAAACAGAGAATCAATTGCTGAAACAGAAAAATGAAAATAAAAAGCGCGGCCTCGAATTCAATTTCATTGGCCTAATTACGACATTAAATCAGTAAATCAAAACAGTAATATGAAACCGAGAAACGATTTCCGAAGAGAATGTAGTGTTGGTTCAAATCAATAGAATAACAAAGAGAATGCGGATATTAGTTCAATCAATAATAACAGTGCCAAAGAAACAAGCAGTGAGCAATTAAAGTATCCGACCTGAATTCTGAAATTTCGGAACCGAAACAGGATTAAGAAGTATTTATGAAAAATCAGACCCGGATTATGAACAATGACCCGAATGGGTGACCCAATTCCGAAAACAGACCCGGACTAGTGACTGGAATCGGAATCAAAATTCAGATTTTTCAGATAACCAACAACAAGATATGAAAGTGCAACAGTCTGGAAATATACCCAAACCGGGTCGACCCGACCCGGGTCAGTGATTCGACCCGAATCAGGTGTCAAACCCGAATCAGATTTTTACCATTTTCAGATAACCAACAAATAAGATGTAAAGTGCAAAAAATCTGGAATATGTCCAAACCGGGTCGACCTGACCCGAAAGCAGATGTTCAGACCCGAATCGAATATTTTCTCAGATTTTTCAGATAACCAACAACAAGATATGAAAGTGCAATAAGGGGGGGGGGGGGGGAGGTATGGGGTGTGTTTGGATTTTTTGAAGAAATGATTTTAGGGTTTTGGGGGGTTCGGTTTTAAGGGGGGTGTCGAGTCGGGCGAGTTGGGTTTGCGGGTTGGGCTGGGCTCGGGTATGTTGGGATGTGGGTTGTGGGTCGACGGGTGAGGTAGATTTGGTTTGAGGGGTAGAGGGAAATAAGGGGATTTCGGGTATGTTGGGCTGTGGGTTGTGGGCCGACGGGTGAGGGTGAATTGGGTTTGGCCGATTGGGTTAGAAATTGTTTTGGGTTAGAAATGAATGGGTTATGGGTTTAAAAATATAAAGGGGTTTAATATTAAAAAATACTTTGAAGAAAAATGTAAATTATTTTAATAAAAAATATAACGATGTGATAATAATAAAAAATATAATATTTGCGATATGCTTGATAAAAAATAGAAATGCGATGCCATTTTTGCGGAAAATAGAATAACATAGAATTTTCGGATAAAATTTATGATTATGATAAAATGCAAATGACAGTAAAAATGCGAATAATAATAATAATGAGAATAATATATATATATATATATATATATATATATATGCATGTATGTATATAGGTTAAAATTATTTTGAGGTGTTAAAAATATTTAAAAATTGCAAATAAATTGAAAAAGACGGGACAAAATTGGGTGTCAACAACGGGGCCGGGATGGGGCGGGACGATCTAAGGCCCCGTCCCGAGTTCGAGCCCCAACCACGATAATTTTTTTTTTCACTTTGGGGGATTAGGGACCGGGTAGTAGGACGGGTCGGGATAGGGCCGGGCCGGGATCGACCGACCCGACCCATTGGACAGCCTTAAGGGTAATTGACCTACTTTAACCTTATTTATATCTAAGTTATAGTCTCTCTTCATTAAATGTTTAATCTATTTATGTATTATCGTCATTAATTACAAAGGATAAAATGGGAAAAAATAATTAATTATGATTTAAACTTTAAAATTATAAACAATGAGACGGAAAAATAAATAAGATCAGTTGAACCGACTGAATCAAGTAGAAAGGCCAACATATTTGAAAAGCTTACAAGTATGAAAAAAGAAAACATCTTTCCAATTTACCAGCCCTTCAGTCCTCTACCACATCAAATTCATATATCCACTACGGATAAAAATTTAAGCACAGACACACCAGCTATGTCCTTTTCATCAAATTGTTGCTACTTTGATATAGACAAACAATCAATCTACTTGAAATATGACTTTGAGTTTTTACTTTTTATTACAACTATTAGTCACATATCCTCTCTATATGAATACATTCTTTATTTGCAAAAGAAATACAGTGCAATAACTAGATAACTCAAATTAAATCCTAAAAACTCCCTAGGTGTGAAACTTTCTTTATACAAATATTCAAATACCCCCAAATGCTATAAATATTAAATTAGGTTCAAATATTTGTAGAATAAATAATTGATTCATATACCAACAGTAAAATTAAATCGAGTATGCGAACAACGCGATGCGGTGATGAATCATACAAAAGCTCCCGCAATTCTTCGTTTTTTTTTTTTTCCCAAAGAGGTTAATAAGAGATATTATTAGTAAATATTATGATAAATTGTGTTGTACAACGTAATCATTTGCAATATCACCATTTTATGTATACTTTATTTTTATGAATATATAAGATTGATTAAGAGCGATTGCTGTACTGGAAATTATAATTTTGACTAGTTTTCTAATGAAGAAGTAATTTACTCAGGAACATTTTTATAGTTTGCTTGGTTCATGGGGCAGAAGATCGAATTGATTAGTCTTTTTCCATGGTTTATTAAGGAGTTAATTAATAGTAAGACTAAAGACAAATTTTCCGCCACTGTTGACGTTACTCTGTGCTTAGACATGTTGACATTGAAAGTTAATAGAAAACTTATTAATCTTTATATAATTATAGCAATAAAGAAGAGAATGTATAATTGTACTTTTGATCTCTCAATTAAATAAATATCTATTTGGTCCTCAAATAGTTAATTAAGTATATATTAAATCTTTCAATTAATTAAAATATATGACTAGTCTCGTAAAGAAGAAAAATGGTATATACATATTATTCCTATGATAATATTACCTTTAAAGAAGGAAAACTAACCATTATACAAGAATAGTCAACTTATTTATTAGCAAATAAAATGTAAATTTTATAGATAAATGAAAATGAAACAAATCAAAAGTGCACATTTCAAAATTAAAGGTTAAATAACTTAATATATTTACAAGACTTATTTTAAAAATTGTCATAATTGACGTACCAAAAATGTAATTTCTCTATTAGTAATTACAAATTCTTTAATTTTTTACATTTAACATCCTTTTTATGAGACATCTTTATTTTTATAATAAAAAATGAGAATAACATATGAAAAATCTTTGCAAATTTATTTTTCTACTTAAATTGTAAAGGGTTATGTTCGCTAATTTTCTCGTTAAAAAAATCTAGCTACTATTATTTTCTCATTGAATATATGAGATAAAATTTAACTTTGCTCCAAAATATAATACTCCTAGATAGGGATGCTTATCGATCGGTTCGGTTTGATTTTATAAATTACTGGTTCGTTTATCGGTTTTTGATTTGAAACACGCAAAATCGATAACCAAACTGATAAGATATTCATTATCACTTTCGGTTAATCAGTTAGGGTCCTTAACAATTAGATTTTCAATTTAACCGATAAGAAAATGCTCGATTTTGTTTACTTTCGCTTATTTTTATTTGTTCATATATGTCTTCATGCATAAAAGTCTACACAGATTAAAAGCAGAAGCAAATTCAAAAATGATATTATTAAAATAATAAACTTGTTTAATAAACTTGTTTTCTTTCTGGATGAGAGAAGTAGAAAGGCGAGAGCTAGAGTGAACTAAAGTGTCGTATGCGGAAAAGGGTCCTGAAAGAAAGGAAAAAATATTAGAAAATAAGATTTGTATTTAAAATCTAAAGCCACTAACATAATTAGCGATAAAAAATAATTTTAATATAATTTTATTAGGTTATCGATTTAATTATTAACTAAAATCTTATAACCGGATATTAAACTGATAATCCAATAAAAAATTTTACCAAATCATTTAAAAATCTTAATCTAATAACTCGATAGTGATTAATTAATATTTTTTTTAATTCAATTTATCGGTTAAATCGATTTTTCACACCCCTACTCATACTTCCACTTGAGTGAATTTCTCCTTTTTCGATGATTTGTTTTTTAAATTTCTAAAAAGTGGAGGAAAATCGGAAGGACCGTTTAGTTACACAAATTAAGGAGGGGGTCTATATATTCGCAATTGAAGATTTCTCAGAATCTTCTTCTTCTCTATACTTTTACTCTGTCACCTCACCTCTAAACTCTGTAGACTTCAAGGTCTTCTCTCCTCTCCTTCCTTCAAAGCTCCTTCATTTCCACAATTCTTTATTTAACCCCACATGTGTATCTATCTATGATTACTTCTTGTTTATTTTACTAATTTATTCTTTTGTGTTAACGTAATGGAACAGACACGCTTGCCTTAAATTCTTAAATTTTGTCTGTTTTTTCTGTAACCCAAAGTCAACATGCAAGCTTTGAATCAGCCAACTTGATTTATAACCAACTCCAAAACAACACCTTTTCAGGCCGCCCTTCAAATAAGGGAAAACGAAATTGTTTGCAGAAAAAAAGAAAATTGAAGATGAAGAATGAAGAACAAGCTTTGTTTCTATTTGGTATTTCTCTTTCCACCCGACCCAGATGGAAACAGTTGCTCTTGTGCTCTTCCGGGTTCTTCTTTGGGTACCTTGTTAATGGCGTCTGTGAGGTAAGTTTTATGTATCTTTATTTTCTTTTTGCACATTTTTATGTGGTGTTTGGTCATCAAGAAATGTCATAAAGTAATGAAATTGAATTGCCATTATTATTTTCTGGTGTTAATTTGGTCACCTAGAAATGTCATAAAGGAAGGGTTTTGAATATTTGGTCAACAAGAAATTTAACAAAGAAAAAGTGTCAAACAAATTGGGACGGAGGGAGTAAGTAATATCTTTACTATTAGATAAAGAAATTGACGTTTTCCAACATTTGCCTGTATTTCCACTTCAATGGCCCTTGCTTTTTTCCTTATTACCCAAGTGTGTATACCGTGATTTTAGATACTGGGAGATCTGGAGCAATCCGGAAGGTACCGGATTTTGAATATTGTAGAATTATTAAGGTTGAGGAGGTTAAGGGTGTTGTTCGCAGGATGCGCAGGGGACGAGCGACCAGGCCTGATGAGATCTCAATTGAATTTTGGAAGAGCGCAGACAGGACATGTTTGGAGTGGCTGACTGAGTTGTTTAATGTCATTTTTAAGACGGCGAGAATGCCCGAAGAATGGAGGTGGAGTACAATGATTCCTTTGTACAAGAACAAATGTGACATCCAGAGTTGCAACAACTATAGGGGTATCAAGTTGTTAAGCCACACTATGAAAGTTTGGGAAAGAGCGTGGAGATGAGAGTGAGAATAGGCGTGTCTATTTTCAAGAACCAGTTTGGATTCATGTCGGGGCGTTTGACTACCGAAGCCATTCATCTTATTAGGAGGTTGGTGGAGCAGTATAGGGAGAGGAAGAGAGACTTACATATGGTTTTCATCGACCTCGAGAAGGCATATGACAAAGTCCTTAGAGAGGTTATATGGAGATGTTAGGAGGTTAGAGGTGTACCGTGCCGTACACTAGGGCGATCAAGGATATGTATGATGGAGCCAAGACGATCGGACCAAGACTCGAGCACTTTCCGGTGATGATGGGGGCACCGAGAGACTCTTACCCCAAAGCATTTTCTTGGTGATGGATGGATTGACACAACAAATTCAAAGGGAGGTGCCATGGTGTATGTTATTCGCACACAACATAGTTCTGATTAATGAGACTCGCAACGGAGTGAACGCTAAGCTAGAGGTTTGGAGACAGACGCTGAAGTCTAAAGGGTTCAGGCTGAGTAGGACCAAGACAGAATACTTGGAGTGCAAGTTTAGTAACGGGGAGAGCATGAGGCAGACGTGTACGTGAGGCTTGATACTCAGGTCATTCCAAAGAAAGGAAGCTTCAAGTACCTCGGGTCTATTATCCGAGGGAATGGAGAGATTAATGACGATGTCACACATCGTATTGGGGCAGATCGGATGAAATAGAGGCTCGCATCTGAGTCTTGTGCGATAAAAAGGTGCTACCAAAACTTAAAGGCAAGTTCTATAGGGTGATGCTTATATCGACTATGTTGTATGGGCGGAGTGTTGGCGTTAAGACTTCGCACATTCAAAAGATGAAAGTTGCGGAGATGAGAATTTTGAGATGGATGTGTGGGCATAAAAGGAGGAATATGATTAGAAATGAGGATATCCGGGACATAGTGTGAGTGGCCTCGATGGAGGATAAGATGTGAGAAGTGAGGTTGAGATGGTTCGGCCATGTGCGGAGAGGAGGTTGGCGACACGAAATGCCCAGGCCGAGGTGTGGGAGAGGTGATTAGACGGGATATGACGCAGTGCAACTTACTGAGTACATGACCTTAGATAGGGGGTTGTGAGGACACGGATTAGGTAGAAAGGTAGTAGGTAGTTGAGCGTAGTTCTACTTACGCTTACAAACTGGTAGTGATATTGTTAGTATTGTAGGCTTGCTTAGCCTATCATACTAGTAGGCACAATATTGCTTTATAGGCCCCTGTCGTTTGATTTCTGTTGCTATGTTTTATGTAGTGTACTTTGTTTATCTTATTTACCTGCGTTAGTTACTGCTTCTTTTTTTCGGAATGCGCTATCATGGCTTATTCTCTTTTGTTACCATCATTTTCAGAGTGCTTTAAATTTCGTGTTCGGGTCCGACCGTTTCTCTTGCTTTGCTTGTGCTTATGCTTTGTCTTGAGCCGAGGCTCTTTCGGAAACAACCTCTCCACCTACCAAGGTAGAGGTAAGGTCTGCGTACACTCTACTCTCCCCAGACTCTACGTTGTGGGATTTCACGAGGTATGTTGTTGTTGTACGCAAGTGTGTATAGCTGTTTATTATAGTTTTCCTGGCTACATGTTATTCCTGGAATCAATTGACATCATATTGGACTTAACTAGTGCACTTGAGTATTTTCCTTTGTAAAGGTGAAGCTGATTTTAATATTTTAACTTTTCCAATGTCATAATTTATATTTTGCATAAATGCTTTTAAGTATCTAGTATGTTGAGGCGCGAGCGCGTACTAGAACATTACTCAGTTTTTCTTATCTTATAAACTATATACCAAAGTATTTCTCTTTTGCAGTTGAGTTACAAAGCATGTTCTATATCTTTCATGATAAAGCATGTTATGATTATGTCTGACTTTAGCTTAATTCTTATGTTCAATTACAGGAATATGTCTATAATAGGCTTCAATTCAGGTAGGTTTGACATGCCCCTTTTAGGATCATCGTTAAATATTTTTGGCTTGATATGCATTTAGAGATTAATTTGGTTATGTGGTGGATATTTGACTAAATGCAGCTATGGATGGTACTTTACCTTTGTTCAAGGAATCGTTTATGTAGCTCTTATTCATTTCCTCAATGGTTTTACTCCGAAGCAAATGGTGAACCCATGGAAGGATTATGTTAAGCTCTCTACAGTTCTCATGGGCTCACATGGGTTAACCAAAGGGTCTTTGGCTTTCCTCAACTATCCAGCACAAATCATGTTCAAATCTGCCAAGGTGAACAGCTAACTCTATTCCTCTGTTTCTACTGAGAAATGATGCTCGTCTCTAATATATTAAAATCGAGGAAGCAGGCTAGATGATATTAGTAGAATAAATCATACTAACCAGTGATCCCGTCTTTGGTAAATGTAGTAGACCAATTTTATGATAGATCTCGAAAGACTTTTCAGATGTTTCTTCAGCTTAACTTATCAACAAGGACAATAAGGGGAAAAATAAACAAATATGATATTTCAGTTAACCAAGGGCATTGTTGCGCACCTTGACAACTGTTTTTTTAAAACATATTTGCAATTAGAGTCATTACTTTTTATTCTTGATAGCTCATGATAGAATATGGTTAAAGATAATCTTGGTAACCAATTTTAAAGTGGAATAAAAATTGTGTCTATCATTGATTAGTGGTATAGAAGTTTATTATTCTGTTACTTGACAAGCTTCATATTCCAATTACAAATATTCCAGGTTTTGCCCGTCATGGTAATGGGGGCTTTCGTGCCCGGTCTGCGACGAAAATATCCACCCCATGAATATGTATCGGCAGTACTCTTGGTAGCAGGCCTGATTCTTTTCACCTTGGCTGATGCACAAACTTCACCAAATTTCAGTGTAATTGGCGTGCTAATGATATCTGGTGCTTTGATTATGGATTCCTTTGTGGGGAATTATCAAGAGGCCATCTTCAAGTCGAATCCTAACACAACACAGGTTTATTTCATGTGCTTTTGCATTCAATATGATGCTTAATCATGACAATAATCGTTCATGACAAACTTGTGACTAATTCACACCTTTTGGATTGTTTAACCTTTTAACTTTAACAGATGGAGATGCTCTACTGCTCAACAATTGTCGGCTTTCCTATCTTGTTTGTGGCTATGATTGTAACAGGAGAACTAAGGATAGCATGGCCTGCATGTGCTCAGGTAATCATCAGTAGAACACATGCATCTTGTTTCAACGGTACCTTGTTTCCTGCTTACCTTTTTCTTATCTTCCTGCAGCATCCCTATGTTTACGGAGTCTTAGTGTTTGAAGCCTGCGCTACGTTCGTGGGGCAAGTGTCTGTTCTTTCCCTCGTGGCAATATTTGGTGCTGCCACTACTACAATGGTTTGTTTCTACTTACACATCTAGTGAAATTGTTTGATTATTGTATTATGACCGTTATACATCTCATACTAGAACTCGCAATTTTCTTGAATTTATACAATTATTAACTGCATCGAAATTAATCAGATTACAACTGCAAGGAAGGCTGTAACATTATTGCTTTCATACATGATATTCACGAAGCCTTTGACCGAACAACATTGTACCGGATTGCTGTTGATGTCTATGTGTATCATAATGAAGATGCTGCCTGAAAACAAGCCCCCCAGCCTAGGCCGCAGAAAACTATCCCTCTTCAACAAACTGAAAAACCACGCGAGACCGAAGACAACAGATTTCAAATAGAGACTGAAGAGGAAGAAGGGAAGAGACCTTTGATCTAACAGAAAAAGTAGCAACTCTAGCTTTAGTCTTATTATTTCAATTTTGATTAGCTTATAGTTGTAATATGGCAACAAAATGCTAGGTTCTTATTTTTTGTACTTTCTTTCAATTCATCTAAGGTGATAACATTTGTCAGAAGTAATTTCTTTTCCTCTGTGGGCATTTAGACCCTCTTTAGATGATGAATATGGGTGCAGTAAAGCTAAGTTATTTAGGCTGGGGATCTCCTAGGTGACAGTAACAAGAAACCGTTACCAATGATCTTTTTATATGAAAATTATGAAAAAAGGTACAACTTGTGAAGCAATAATCCTGTTTTTTCTATTTCCAGTTTTCGTTTTGGTCAAAGTTAGGAAAGTTTATTTACAGGATCAAGTGACGAAGTTGGTAGCCTCTCTCACTAGCCGAACACAAATTTTTGGTTAGACGGTTTGCCTCATAAACTTGTTTATGATTTAAGTCGAGGCTTGACAATTATACAATGTGTGCCTTAATGGTCACTTCTCAATGAAGTGAGTGAAAATTTTGAAGATTTGAATTAAAATCTTAGCAGAGATAAAACTTTGGAGACTTGGGTTAAAATCAATCTCTACTAAACTTTGGAAACCTGGCTCAAAATCTTAGTAAAGACAACACTAGATGGTTTGTTTCCATGCTCAAGTGTTGATTGGCATAGTGACTCTGTGAAGTATTCTGTCACACATCATGCAAACTAGTTTTTAATCTTTTTCTCATTAAGATGTTCAATGAAATTTACAAAAATGACCGTTCATCATCACTCCATCTACCTTCACTGCTAACTGTTGTTATTGACGGTGTCGCACACCATTAGCAATTACAATCATCCATAACTACCACTCTAAACCGCAATTACTAACGCCATCAATTTCCACAATCAGTTGTCACCACTATTAGTCTTTACTTATATTTATCACCATCAATCACTGATACATTTATCAATCACTACCGACAATCACCATCTTCTATTATATATATTGTCAACCATCATTATCATTCCCAATCATTAGCTAGTAGTTATTCATCTCAATCATCAGCCATCACCATCTATTGTTAATAACAACTGCCAACTACCATAACCACTAGCTACAATCCATAACCATCGCTATCAGTTACTACTATCCACAATCGACGTCCATAACCAACACAACTAGCCATCATTGTCATCAATTGTCATATATTTCAAAATATATCAGTTAATATAATATTAGATTGATTTGGTATTTATTAATATTTTTTAAATAGCGATAAATTTTATATATTTAAATTTTGAAAATACAAACAATCTTTTGTTATTTAATATTAAAATCTTAATATAATATTTAATATTCAAAGTGTGTTCAAATTCAAGTATCTAAATCCTAATACACTTGTAGCATGTAGATTCAAACTTGTTAATCTTATACTCTTATTATATTACAATAAAAATAATGAGACCTAAAATGGGCTAAAGTTGATAAAGGAACGTAATATGAAGAGTAGTGTGGCTGCCACACGCCGTTTATGAGATGCTAAAAAGTGGAATGGACACGTGAAGGAAGAAGAAATAAGCATGGATGACAAATTCTTACAACACTAAATAAGAGCTAAACACGTGTGCATACCCATGCAAACATAAAGAGTTTTAACAAAAAATAGGTTTACACTGACTAGAGAGGATGGCGGAAACAAACAGGAATGGTGGATTTAGTGAGGCGGCAACGCCATTGCTGAGATCATTAGATGGAGAATTGGAGAGAGGAAATGGGAGACCGAAAGAGCCATGGAAAGGGGAGATAGTGAAGAGCATTGTGTATGCTGGGCTTGATGCTATTGTCACTTCTTTCTCCCTCATTTCTTCCATCTCCGCTGGCCATCTTTCCTCTGGTATTTACTCTACCCTTTTATTTACACAATGGTTTTAATTTGTTGGTGTGTTCACTGAGAATGAATGTTCACAAATTAATTGACAAAGATTGCATTGGTTTTATCTATTATTAACTTGTCTATCTGTCCCTACTTCCTTCATTTCAAACTCAAATAGGTGTATTCCACTAATTACTCATATTTAAGCTCTTTGTTAGGGGTGGAAATTAAAGTTATTTCCATGGAAAATGACTCTTCAGCTAGCCTTAGATTGAAGAAGAAGAATCAATTTTGATAGTATTGGACAGTATCGATTTATTTCCATCTTAGAAGTGTCAATCAGTTATGGCATAGCAACCTTGTTTTGTTTATTTAAAATAGAGAATTCCTTATAAGCGCATATGGAGGCGGATGTAGCCTTGTGGTCATCTGAACCTAGTCGATGCGGAATATAAATTTATGTGTAAAGAACCATCAAAATTGCAACAACTATTATATATGAACCCATAATTTTAAAAAGGGTTCAATGATAAGAACAATGAACCGATAGAGTTTAAATCCTAGATTCTCATATGCATATCCATGTCTTTGTTTATGGAGAATATTGCAGCTTACTGTGTACATGTTTGTTTTTCTTGCAGTTGATGTTTTGGTGTTAGGTTTTGCTAATCTAGTGGCTGATGGAATATCTATGGGGTTTGGGGACTATGTATCAAGCAGCACGGAGAAGGATGTTGCTGCCAAGGAGAGGACAGTCACCGAGTGGGATGTCATTAACCAACACAGGCCTCAGAAGCAGGAATTACTACGACATTATCAGGAACTTGGAATGAATGATACTGATGCTAATACAGTATGCTTTCATCCTATACTTAGTGCTCATCTGTTTTAATAGTATGAAGTTCTAGTCATATTTTAATTAATAGACGCTAGCGTATGTCCTGCAGGAGCGTTTCCTTATTAACTTTTGGTCGAAAATACGATAGAAGTTAGGACTAGCTGTTAACCATGAAAATGACAGAGTGGTTGATGATTAGGAATCTAACTGTATCAAGTGTTCCATGTTATAATCTGTTCTTTTCTTGGAAGGTCGGGATAAATTATTAAAATATTCAAATTTTTGCTTCAGTTACCCTTATATTCTGAATTTTAAATGACCTATAACTTGAAAAAAGATAAGTATTAAAACGCTTCTGCAATATTGTTGTCTGCGATTAAAATTTCTACTTAAATGAGCTATAAGCTGATAACATGATAAGTCTTGTAATGCTGCTGTGATATAGTTGCTCGTGATTAACAATCTCTTCTGTTGGTGCAAGGTCGTGGACATCTTTTCCAAGTATAGGGACATAATGGTGGGCGAGAAGATGGCAACAGAGAAAGGGTTATTGCCACCAGATCAAGCTGACAAACCATGGAAGAATGGACTAATCACATTTTCTGCCTTCATAGTGTTCGGTTGTGCTCCACTTCTGGCATTCATTGTGCTCATCCCGTTCACGAACAATGACACGCACAAGTTCATAGGTGCCTGTGTGTTTTCTGCAGTTGCCCTTGCACTGCTGGGGATAGCTAAGGCCAAGATTGCTGGTCAGAATTATGCTCTTTCTGCAGGCATCACCCTTTTCAATGGACTCGTTGCTGGAGCTGCTGCATATGGTATTGGTTGGACACTTAGGAATGTTGCTGGCTTGGAAGAGTGATTGGTCACTCTATTATGTTGCAAAACTGGTTTTTCTGTTAAAGCAAGCTAAGGGTCACAGAAAGAGAGATCACTCGGTGATTTCCTAGTTTTTAACCATTTTTGTGACGACATAATTTTGTTCTTAATGATCTTGAAATATTACTGTCCTAACTTTATGTAGTGAGTGGCCCTTTTTGTCTGACTAATGTACTTTTGTGGTAAAGGGTCTAATGTCTTGGGGTGAGAAGGAAAAGCACTAAAGAATCAAATGACCTGTAACATAAATTGCCTAGAAGTTCTACTTTTTTGGTATAATCATTTGGTATTCGGAATTCACTGGTTTGAATTCACTATCAACATATTGTTTACTTCCACAGTTCAAATCCGAGAACCTCTGATAGGGATGTTGTTCCCATCAGTTCCATTGTAACATTTGGTGATTCTTTGTTCTCTGCGGCGATCCTGCTGTTCTTTTTTTCCCAAACTTTTCCAACAAAAGTTACGAGCAAGAACAACGTGGATTTAGGATAAATTACACAAACAATCACTTATAATTTTTACAAGTGAAATCTCAAAGAAATGCTTGAAAATATTTCTATCATTTGGCATTTTAAGGGGCTAATAATTTCACCTTTAACAAAAATATGAGGAGGGGGTTAAGACCTCGGCAAAGTATAAGATCTAATGGGAAAATCGGGACAAATTTGAAGAGGTCTGTATATGTCATCCCAAAATAAAACTTACTAATTTGATATTTAAGTAATAGGTAGTAAAATGATCACGTTGTGTTTGCTTCAAGAGAAATAGTAATACGAACACATACAACAGCCTGGAAACAGAGACAGTTGAAGCAGTTGAGAGAATGGGGGAAAGGAACAAGGATGGTGGAACGCCACTGCTGGAAGAAAGACCGAAAGAGCCATGGAAAGGAGGAGAGGTAGTGAAAAGCATTATGTGTGCAGGACCCGACGCCATTGTCACATCTTTCTCCCTTGTTTCTTCCATCTCTTCCACCCATCATTCTTTTGGTAAGCACTTCTCTTCCCAATTCACCATGCTGCCTGTTAGTTATATCCATTTAGGCTTTAAGCTATTTTCTTGGAACCGGGTCTGTCGTATGTGGAACTCAATTTGGATCATTCCATCATTTTGCCTAATCTTTAGAACTTCTATGACATACATCATCTTTTGGCTATACCAATAAGATCTATAATCCGTATACTGGTTATGTAATTATTTCATCTAAAAGTTTATAAGTGAGTGAAAATCATAGGAGACCTAGTTTTAAATTACACCCAAGACGATAAACGCTAAGTGAATTTCTTTATGCCTTTGGTGGGTAGAATTGTTCGATACTGGTGTGGGGTAGCAAGTATCCAATAGAATAATGCAAGCTAGCAAAGACACCGTCTTTAGATTAAAAAAAAATCGTTAAGTTTGAGAGGGGTAATTTTGTTTATTTAATTATGCCTTGACAATAGTTGAAGGATGTGTACAAGTGCAAGCACACACAGAGGGAGAGTGAGAGTGAGTGTGTATAGTATATATGGGATAATATGATCAGTTACATTATTGAAAGAGGTAAGGTTTGCGTACATCTTACCCTCCTCAGACCCCACTGCGTGGGATTACACTAGGTATGTAATTGTTGTTGTACATTATTGAAAGTGGTTGTCCCTTGTTTCCTTTTTGTTTTGTGTTTGGTGTGGAAAGGGAGAAGGGGAATTCTACTATATTTATTCATAATCTTGTGTGGGTCAATGAGAATGGATGCTAAAAACTAAGACACACAAATTGACAGAGAGACATTTGATTCCAAGGTCCTAGCTTTCTCCCATTAACTGAGATGAAATGCTTTTATATTAAGTATACATTGTGGTCATGTTGGATAGCCAGAGGCCTACTTGTGCAAATGAGTGTGTGCATGATTGCAGCTCACAGTGTACATGTTTCTTGTTCTTGCAGTTGATGTTTTAGTGTTGGGTTTTGCTAATCTATTGGCTGATGGAATATCTAAGGGCTTTGGGGATTACGTGTCCAGCAAAACTCAAAGTGATGTAGCTCCCAAGAAGAGATCAGCCACTGAGTGGGATGTTATTAACCAACACAGGCCTCAGAAGCAGGGATTACTTCAACAGTATCAGGCACTTGGAATGGATGTTACAGATGCTAATACTGTATGCTTTTCTAACTATTTACCTCATCTTTATTTAGTGCACATTATAGTTCCATGAACTAATAAGCATTGCAGTGTTATTGTGATATATAGTCAGACGTCTCTATAATAGCCATCCTCTATAACAAACATTTCATTATAGCAACAAAATAATATCCGGTCAACGTCGTTATAGAGAGGTCTGACTGTAGTTGTTGTCTCGATCAATTAACAATCTCTATTTTCTTGGTGCAAGTTGGTGAGCACATTTGCCAAGTATAGGGACATAATGGTGGACAAGAAGATGACAACTGAGAAAGGATCATTGCCACAAGACCAAGTTGAGAAACCATGGAAGAATGGGCTAATAACATGTGCTGCCTTCATTTTATGCGGTTGTGCTCCTCTTCTGGCATTCATTGTGCTCATCCCATTCACACACAATGACACTCACAAATTTATAGGTGCCTCTGTGTTTTCTGCTGTTGTACTTGCACTACTAGGTATTGCCAAGGCCAAGATTGTTGGTAAGAGTTGTCTTCTTCCCGCGGCCCTCACCCTTTGCAACGGAGCCATTGCTGGGACTGCTGCCTATGGTATTGGTTGGACACTTAGGAATGTTGCTGGCTTAGAAGACTGATCCCCATTAGAGACGGATTTAAGATTTAAACTTGATGTGTTCTGAATTGAGTAAGTATAGAAAAACTTTAACACTGAAAAGTTTGTCTATTATTTCAAAATATAAAGCTGCTTGTGCTGATTTTCTCGTGTCTCCAATAGTACAGCAGAAAACTTGTATTCCATAATGCGAGTTCATTGCAAGTTAAAGGAATTTAGATAATTTACGCATCAAGGTCGTTGTAGTATAGTGGTAAGTATTCCCGCCTGTCACGCGGGTGACCCGGGTTCGATCCCCGGCAACGGCGTCTTTTTGGACATTTTGTGTTTTCCTTCTACAACAAATCCCTCTAATTGGTGGTGTGACTTATTTTCCTTTTACACCAGATAAATCTCTGTAATTTGGTGTATAAATACCAAAGCGGTTCATTTTTTCAATTTACTACTAATTTTGTTTTTCCCCAATAATGTTTGTCCTTGTGCCGATGGTCTACCGAAAACAGTCTATCTGACCTTACTTTGTGGGATTTCACTGAGTATGTTGTTATAAATTTCTTTCCAATACTTTAGTTTATAAAATTTCTTATTTCTTGACAAGTCATAAACACAAAGCATACAACAATACCAACTGATGGGAAAAAGGAAAAAAAAAACATCTTTAAAACAAACATAGTTATATTTAGTACGAGAAATTCGTCATACTCAAAAGTGCTTGAATAGTACCACATGGAGTGCCAACAAAATTCAAACTTGGAATGAGTACACAATCTAAATAGAGGAATTCAGTTCTACTCAAGAGTCTATTCAACACTCGTTTGAAGAAATTGATGGTAGCAGGAAAATGATCTCTTTCGATATTCAGATTAATTTGTTTTGTTTAAGAATACTCGATCATATGCAAGTTGTTTCGGTGCTAAAGTGATAATGATCTATTAAGCCCTTTTGACACTTGGCAGAACTTTCAATAGTTCATCAATAACCCACAAGATAATTATGTCAAGAGTATACAAGTTTAATTAATTTGGAGGATCTTGAATGATTTTCACCTAAAATTTGTGATAAAAGTAATACAATAAATGTTTTGTTTCACATTACTTCCACTACATTCTCTTGGGACTGACCTTCCGGTTTTTAATAAGCATACTCACAAGAACAAGCTTATCAAATGCTCATCTTAATGAAGCAAGAGTTATCTCCGATTTCATACTTTCTCCTCAAATCAAAGAAGAGTAACCCACTCCAACTTGAAATGAGAAAAAAGAAAAAAGATGTAATAAAAAGTTCACGTTTACAAGAGCAAAATGGTGCACATAAATTGGTAAATGCAATTTTTTGTAAAATCTCCACTCTTGTTCTTTTTGATAATGGTGTCATGGTCAGCTAATGCACCTAGACTAATTTACCAGATGACTGCTACCTCTCACCAGCACATGTATCCCATACCCTCTACTCTCTAACGCATAACAATACCAAATACTCTTCCTAAACAAGAAAAGATCATTACCAAAATCTTTGCTCAAATAACCATCTTGAAATGTCCAAACTTGGGTAGACGTCTAGATTTTCTTGGATAATGCAGGTTCGGCTTGTCTTTTCCTGATCAACAAGAAAAGATCATTACCCAAATATTTGCTCGAATGTAAAATCTTGGGTTAGATTTATCTAGATTTCTTCAGTCAATGCTAAATGCAATGCATGCTCTGCTTCCTTCAGGAAGAGATGAATTAGTTGTTTCTGTCCCCGCCAAGTATATTATGCTGGATCGCCAATTTCTGCTCAGCAAATGATTCTGCACGATGTCATTGATCGCGGATCTGCATTAGTTTTAACAAAGTTAAACCCGAGTGCAATTCTCATGTTGATAAGTCCAGTTATAAAACCCTTCTTAAGGTACAAGTTCGGGAGTAGCTTTCGATCATACTCTATGCGATCTTCTGTAATTTCTGCGGTGCAGGCTTTCTCAAGTAATTCAGTGTCAGTTTCCTCTGTTCCTGAACCCTCTTCCAGATCCAACATCCTTCAAGAGCAAACACAGTTTAGACAGTAAGCAAGTGAAAAAAAACTATATTGTCAAGTAGCACAAAGAATCTATAGAAAGCCTTTCACTTGATTCTCATTTTCCCAACAAACTTTGATGAATTTACAAAATTGGATCACAGTAAACCATTACTAAAAACATAGCAATGGCTTTTTTGTTGAAGATTCTGATTTTTCTGCATAGATTCTCGATGCAAATTGGAATATTCAAAGTGCACATTCTGTTCGAATGATCACAGCAATTGTTGTTAAAGATGACCGTTAGTTTGTCTGTCTGAAACTGCATTTCTAACCAACAAAATTCAACAACCCTTTTTCCCATTGTATTATGCAGAGAAGAATGAAAAATATGAACATCAGAACATGCAAGAAATGTAGGAAGTTTAAATAGATGCGGGCTATTTCAACGTTTTGGCTACAGGGAGTATAAAGATGCTCTTCCTGATAAGGAGTATAAACCATAATTAGATTTTGGCTGACTCTTTGATTTCTGTTTGATCTGTGATTTTTGGGGGGTGGTGGGGGAGGGGCTAAATAGCATATTCAGGATCGAAACAAGAACCTCTACTTCGTAATAACTTCAGTGCTACACTACCACTGGCAGGATGATAGTATTAGGAAGAGGATTACTTCATGTTAAGCAGATCAACAAGAAGTTGGAAAGCTCCAGAATCTCCACAAGCCTCCCATATTGCTGCTTAAACTTCTGTGTCAGTTGGCTGCCTTTCTCCTCCAGATCCAACAAGCTTTGAGAAATATAAAAGAATTAGTGATCCATACTAGAAAATGGCTTTTTCTTGCTTAAGCAGTTAGAAAGATTAACAAGACAAAAAAATAAACCGACGGAGAATACCAAACATACTGCTCCCTACCATTTTATGTCACAATTTTTCATTTTTAGTTTGTTCCAAAAAGAATAACACTTTCTAATATGTGCTCTATCAAACACATTCACATAAAATAAGACGGAGGGAATAATAATGAAGCATCTGTACTCTTTTTAATCTAATTAGAAGACATGGCACTGTTCGCATCTTGGTATCTCAGATGACTCCCAAAGGGAGAGCAGAAATACGAGAGTTTAATACTTCTTTGACAATTCATCAGTTTAAATTCCATGGAACCTTTTAGTTCATTTAAAGCAAATTTTCCACAAATCCTTTAACATGTCTCTCAATTGCTCCATTAGCAGTTATAATTAAATTCAGAAAGAGCAATTCAGCAGAGAGCTTGCCAATTCACCCAATTCATTTCCATCAAACATGATTGTAGCAGCATTTAAAGGTCTAGGCGTCTAGTTCCCAACAATGGAGCAAATGAATCTACATAGTCGCAGACGTCAAAAGAAAAAATCTAATTAACATAAGAGATTCATGAAATTGTCTGATCAAGTATTCACAGAACTGAAAATTGAGTTCTAGGAAGAATTAACCAGAAACAAATTTGGAGATTTTTGTTTTTATACACTCTTTTCCATTTTTTTTTAAAAAAAGATCCAGGAGATGTTGCAGAAGAAAATCTTACCTCCTCGAGTAGGGGGAAGAAACACGATAAAGCTCATCTTCTTTCATGGCTAAATGTTCTCAATGCATTCAAAAAATCTGCAGGGAAAACTAGCTTATGCAAGTAAGAGGGTGTCTTTCGTTGACCACTCCAACTATAATTGCAAACTTGACTACTGATGGATTTATCTTTGTCTTCCCCAGATGCGTCGGATGGAGGGGAAATCCACGATTTAGCAAACTTCGTGGTAAGAGACATCTCAATTCAGCTTTCTGCAGACAGAGATGAGCTCATCACTGCACATAGAGAGACACCAAGCCTGACTCTTGTTTGAGAGTTCTATGAGATTATTTGTAAGACAAAGTCAGCTTACCTGTGCTTCAAGAAGTTGAGCTTTGGATTCCGAGAAATCAACTTTTTGAATAGCTTCCACAGGATAATGAATCTGAAATTTGTTTTCCAAATGCATATATTTAATCCAAATTAATACTTTATCTGTTATTTGACCGGTTAAAGAAGGTAAGCATCCAAACTAAAAGAATTTGATGAGGATGAAGTAGCTCAGGGTCTTTACAAAGCACATTCAATTGTAGCTAGAGGCTTGACATTAAACATGGACTGAACAGCATACCAAACAAAGGCATAACCAGTAACTAATGATAATCATGATAGGATAAGATAATGATGCTTAATACAGCCCCCTCAAGTTAGGTGTGATGCAACAACGCCTGACTTGGAACGACACCTTTCAAAGGCTGGTTTCGGTAACGGCTTGATAAATGTATCAGCAAGTTGATCACAAGCATGAGTGTGTTTGACAATGAAAGAAATAATCCCTTGATTATTTTCATTAATTGAAAGAGTATTTATACAAGTTACATATTTCCATAATAGGAGAATCCTATTCCTATTCTATTCCTAAAACCTTATTCTACTTGGATACTAAATATACAATTATGGTAATACAAATATTATGGTAAGTGTGTAAGACTAATTACACCATAATATTACCTAAACTAGGAGACTACAATGTTACCTAATTAATTACACCATACACGGTTTAGAGGAGGAATCCGAGAGCAACAATATACACATGTATATTATGTGTATATTGTGTATATTTAACACACACCCGCAGTCACAACGGGCGGTCTTCGAACGCTGAGATTGTCCCTAAAATCTTCAAAAAGGACCGAGGGCAGACCCTTTGTAAAGATGTCGGCAATTTCATAACTTGACGGGATATGGCAGACGCGTACCTGACTACGAGAAACCTTTTCGCAGAAAAGTGAATGTCCATCTCGATATGTTTAGTGCGCTAGTGCTGAACCGGGTTACCTGAAAGGTTGATGGCACTAATATTATTGCAATACACCAAGGTTGCTTTCTGAATAGGTGAATGAAGCTCCAATAGCAAATTACGTAACTAACATGATTCCGAGACCACATTAGCTACCCTCGATACTCGGCCTCGGCACTGGATCGGGACAATGTCGACTGACGTTTTGCAGACCATAAGACCAGGTTATTGCCAAGAAACATACAATAACCAGACGTAGACCGTCTGGTGTTTGGACAGCCACCTTAATCAGCATCCGTATACGAGACAAGTGTGGATGTCGAGGAAGGATATAAATGCAACCCATAGTCCATTGTACCCTGAATACACTGAATGATGCGTTTGAGTGCATTCATGTCCTCAATCCTGTGATCATGCATGAACAAACACACCTGCTGGACATTATACGTAATATCCGGTCTCATAAAGGTAAAATACTGAAGGTCCCCTGCAAGACTGCGATAGCGGGTCGGATCCTCGTAGGGTACGCCGGTCGCGGCACTAAGCTTTGGCTTAGTATCAATTGGAGTGGAAGTGGACTTACAGGAAGACATCCCAGCCCTCTCAATGATCTCAGCTGCATACTTCCGTTGAGATAAGAACAACCCATCTGAATGACGAGTGACATCAATCCCCAAAAAGTAACTCGAGGGCCCCAAGTCTTTCATAGCAAACTCGAGCTGAGCATGGTCATGATAGACTGGCGTAAGGCATCGAAGAGGCAGTCAAGATAATATCATCCATATATAAAAATGTAGGCCAAGGACGAACCACGATGGTAGATGAACAAGAAATTATCCAACATGTTGTGCGTGAACCCAATAGTCGAAACATAATCTGCAAACCTCGTATACCAGGCCCGGGGAGAATGCTTAAGCCCATATAAGGACTTCTTCAACAAACATACATGATGAGGATGTTTGGGATCCCTGAATCCCAAAGGCTAATGCATATAGACTGTTTCCTTAAGATCCCCATGTAGGAAAGCATTCTTTACATCTAACTGATGAATATGCCACGCCTTCGAAAGAGCCAAGCTAAGCATAGTGCGAATGGTAGTTGGCTTGACCACCGGACTAAACGTCTTCCCACAATCTACACCAACCTACTAATCTTACCATCACCCACAAGCCGCGCCTTATGTCGAGCAAATGAACCATCTAAATTCTCCTTATGAGCAAAAATCCACATAGACCTGATAATATTAATACCAGATGGACGAGGCACTAACTCCCACGTTTTATTATCAATAAAAATATTATATTCATCAATCATAGCAATTATCCAATTCGGGTCATTTAAGGCAGACACAAGATTACGGGGTAAGGGGGATTTAGGGACATTAGAATGTAAATTAAAATGTCTTTTTGGTGTAAAAATACCCCGTTGACTACGAGTGACCGGTCAATGACTCGAGGAAGAATTGGGCATTTTGGGAATTTGCTGGGCTCGGGATGGACTGGCCAAGAAAGGCAGTGGGCTGGGCCGCCGGCCCAATTCGGGAAATAAGAGCAGAAATTGGACCAGTTCCAGAATTGGGCTGGACTGGCCCAATTACTGAAACTGGCCCAGTGGCGGTATTGGAAGTGGGTGACGGACTATTGGGGCCAGCGGGCAGTAGGGGTCCGCTGGAGAATTTTGGATGTGGGAGACGTCCGAAAAATGTTGAATAATATACGGGGATATACTATCATCAAAAAAATTATACGAACTAGGCACGGGAGTATTATCTTTAGCAAATGAAAATTGGGTTTCATAAAAAATGACATGGCGATTAATGATGATTTTATTAGAGGATAAATCAAAGCATTTGTAGCCACGATGATTAGACGGAAACCCCAAAAACACACACGGAGTAGACCGGACCTGAATTTTGTTAATTGTGGTGGACGGAAATAACGGATAACACAAACACCCAAAAACCCGAAGATGTGAATATGAAGGAATTTTATTATATAAAATTTGAAGGGGGGAAGAATATGTCAAACCTTTGGAAAGAATTATGTTAAGAAGATAGGTAGTCATTTGGAGAGCATGATGCCAAAAAGACGGGGGTACGGAAGCATGAATTAATAAAGTGCGGACAATGTTATTTATGAAACGAATTTTGCGTTCTGTTTTCCCATTTTGTGAAGACGTATGAGGACACGAAAACCGAAAATTGATCCCATTATTAGCACGGAAAAACTTGAGATTTTTTCCCGAAACACCCCATTGTCATATTCTTTGCCATTATCACCATTATCACATTGAATATTTTTTATTTCTCGGGGTCGAATTGGGTTATGATGAATGCTCTAAATTTTAAGAAGAAAAATTTCTCGGTCGACTTAAGATTTTTTCGCTATCGCTATCGGAAACGTCCATAAAAACTTAGAATAATCATCCAAAAAGAGAACATAATACCGATGACCCACAGAACTAAGAACAGGAGACATCCATAAATCGCTATGAATAATATCAAATGGCATTAAAGTATGAGAATTTGAGTCTACAAATGGCAACTTAACAATTTTTCCTAAAGAACAAGACTGACAATTTGGAGTACTACTCGTACCCTTACATGAAATAAAACTCTTTTTATATAAAGATGACAAAATAGATGATCCCGGATGACCAAGACGAGCATGCCACAAGGAAGGAGAAATGGCTATAAAGGCGGATGTCAGGGCTTTACTCGATGGATCGGAACTGGGTGTGATAGGATAAAAATCTCCCCTATTATAACACCTCATGAGAGGACTCCCCGTCTTGAAATCCTTAACAGAGAAACCAAATGGATCAAATTCAATAGAAACAGAATTGTCAGTAGTGAATTTACGGACATAGACTATGTTTTTAATCAATTTGGGGGCGTGTAGGGTGTTTTTCAAGATAAGAGGTGGATGAGGGGGAGATAAAGTTTTATGACCATAACCACGAATTGGAATAGAATTACCATTACCAATAATTATACCGCGAGGGTTGCAAAAATTGAAATAAGACGAGAGCATACCTAAATCGGATGTCATGTGGGTAGTGGCACCGATGTCCATATACCAATTTGGGTCCGGAGGATTTAAACCAAGCGTGTGCATTGCGGCTTCGATGTCGGTAGACGTGGGTGCCGATGCGTGATGGGCCTGCGGGGGCCGAGGCCCAAGTACCCCTCGCTGCGCTCGGCCCGTAACCGCCGGTTGTAAGCGGGGCCAAGGCGAGGTGGGCCTGGAATGTTGTTGGGCCGCCCACGCCAGGGGGCAAAAACTAGCCTGGCCCAAACTGTGGTTGTGGGGCCCAGCCATGCTGCTGTTGTTGCTGACCACTGCGGGGGCCACCCATGCCACCACCATTCTGCCGGCTGCCGCCGCGGTTCTTGCCATTATTTTTCTTATTTCCACCCTTTTTGCCGCCACCGTTGTTGCGATTTTGGCCCGAGTTGGTGGAACCGATAGGATAAACCGTGGACTCGGTCATCATGACTACGGGACTAGCACCGGTAGCCGCCCTTTTTCCATGCCTGCTTCTTCGAGTGTAAGCATAGAACGGGCTTGATTAAATTGTTGGAAGCGGATTTACTTTGCCAAAGAAGCGTTCCAACACCATTATAGGCATCGGAGAGGCGAAACCATTTGGAGGACCAAACATCATTCAAAACTGGCGCGCCAACGTTGCGAAGTTGGTCCGCCAATTCCTTTAATCTTTTGCAATAAGCCGAAACGTTAGAGAAATTTTCCATATTGACGTGGGAGAAATCCTGCTCAAGAGTAACAGCTCTAGAATTTTGATTATCTTGGAATATATCACGCAGTCTATCCCAAGTCGCGTGTGCCGTAGCGTCAGGTTCAATAATCGTTTGCAAAAGGTCGGTAGAAATTGTGGAATATATCCACTGTAGGACTGTGGCATCAAGAGTCGTCCACAACTTACGATCATCCTCGTGTTTGGGTACCTCCGTATCTTCAGGAGCGGCGGGGATTATGTGATGGATGACTTGATGCGAGCGTGCGTGAATTTTGAACAGTTCGGCCCACGTCGCATATTGGACGTTTTCTATTTCAAGAACAAGAGGGATGTTATTCTTGATGTTAGAAACTGTAAGGGCAGGATGAAACGTGTTCCGGGATGTAGACATATTGATAGAACAATATGTGATTGAGGGATTTGGAAGGAAAAATTGGGAAGAGAGGAGAGATCGTCGGTACGAAAAACGAGACGAAGAGGGCTCGGATTCCGAGGTGGCGACGGGAGGTAGGAGGGTTTTTAGAGAGAGGATTTTAAGACCTAGACTTCTGATACCATGAAAGAAATAATTCCTTGATTATTTTCATTAATTGAAAGAGTATTTATACAAGTTACATATTTCCATAATAGGAGAATCCTATTCCTATTCTATTCCTAAAACCTTATTCTACTTGGATACTAAATATACAATTATGGTAATACAAATACTATGGTAAGTGTACAAGACTAATTACACCATAATATTACCTAAACTAGGAGACTACAATGTTACCTAATTAATTACACCATACACAGTTTAGAGGAGGAATCCGAGAGCAACAATATACACAATATACACATGTATATTGTGTGTATATTGTGTATATTTAACCGATAAGAACCTGATGCGCTTGAACTTAGTTTCTAACGTAAGAGAAGTCTACAGCAATATGCTTCATACGGCTATGAAACACGAGATTGTGACAGAGATAAGTGACACCAACATTGTCACAAAAGATTGTGGGTGTATTTGGAATGGCGACACACAATTCATTGAGCAAGTTGAGCACCCATGTGAGTTCTGCAAGCGCGTTTGCAACAGATTTGTACTCTGCTTCAGTGGTTGAGCGAGCTACAGCTTGTTGCTTTTTTGACGATCAACTCACTGGATTGGGCCCAAAGAAAAGAACATAACCTGATGTGGATATTCTGTCATTCGGGTCACCGGCCCAATCAGCATCAGCGTACATGTAAAGATTGTGGTCTGAGTTGCGAAGAATTCGAAGACCTGAAGTTGTTGTAGCTTTGAGATACCGTAGTATCCTTTTAACTGCCTTCCAATGTTCATCAGTAGGGTGGTGCATAAACTGTGACAGTTTGTTGACAGCGTAAGAAATGTCAGGCCACGTGAATGATAAATATTATAACTTATCAAGGGTGCGCTTGTAGAGTGTAGCATTAGCAGGTGGAGAACCATCAGCTGCCTGAGGGAGTTTACTGGATCACATCGGTGTCAAGACTCCGTTACAATCTTGCATATCCAATTCAGACAGAATGTCAAGAATGTATTTGAATTGAGAGAAAATGAGACCATCTGCCACTTTTTTAACTTCTACACCCAAAGGGTAGTCTAAATAACCAAGGTCATTCAAAGAAAAAAAGAGAACCCAAGGAATCAATAACGTGACTAATCAAGCTGGGATGACTTCCTGATCAAAATGTCGTCAACATAGACGAGCACATAAACAGTTGCAGCCAGATTCTTCAAAATAAACAAAGAGGTGTCGGATTCAGACTTAATAAATCCCATTTTCTGTAGATGCTCACTTAATGCAGTATACCAAGCCCCGGGGGAGACCATAAATGGCCTTTTTAAATCTGCAAACATGAGAAGAGAATTGTGAATCAACAAAGCCTTGAGGTTGAGACATAAAAACCTCTTCAGTCAACTGCCCCTGTAGGAAAGCAATGTTGATGTCGAGTTGATGAATCGGCCAATTGTGCTGCACTGCTATAGATAACACAAGTCGCACTGTTGTTGGCTTGATAACAGGACTGAAGGTTTGATGAAAATCCAAGCCAGGGCGCTGCGTGAACCCCTTTGCAACGAGGGGAGCTTTGTATCAATCTATAGAACCATCGGCATTTCTTTTAATGCGATACAACCATTTGCAGTCCACAACATTCTTCGTTGAGTCTCGCGGTACCAATTCCCAAGTCTGATTCTTCATCAAAGCATCATATTCTACTTTCATAGCTTGTCTCCACTCATCATGGATGGCAGCTTGTTTGAAGGTTGTTGGTGTAGGAGTGAAATGAGTTAAAAACTGAATTGTCTTTTGGGCTTGGAAAAATTATTCTGGGACCTAGTGATTATTCGGGTTGGTGCAGGCTCTGGAATTGGCAGGGGGGGGGGGAGTTACTAGATAATGGTGTGGAGGGATTTGCTCTGCCAGGGAGTGAAGAAGTTGGCAATGGTGAATTGGTGGCTGGAGATGGAGCAGCAGACGTTTGGAGTGGAGTGGTGGTGTTGGATTTACGTCTTTAATATGTTATCAAAGGTGCAGGTTGTGTTTTTGAGGTTGTGTGACGCTGGGAAGAAGGAGAAGAAAGTGGAGAATTACCTGGATTAGCTGCACCTGGCCGGAACTGAAGGAGTGAGTGTCGTTTACTGGTGGTCTGGGTAAATTGGATTCTAAAGAGACTGGTATTGGAACTGGCTTTGGAGTGTCCCCTCTGGAGTCAACTTCTTCCCATGTCAGTTTAGAAAATATTTTTCTTATATTTAGGAACATCATTTTAAAAGAAAAAAGTTTTTTTCAAAAAAAATAACATCACAACTTATGAATATTTTTGACTGGACTGGGTCAAAGCAGAGGTGTGCATGATGGCTTTGAGAAACACCTAAATACACACCAGGGGTGGACTTAGGCTCCAACTTATGTTTGGTATAGGGTTTAAGTCATGGATAACATAGACAACTAAAGATTTTAAGAGTGGCGCAGTTGGGTGTTTTACCAAATAATTTTGGTAAGGTGACTCATTTTTTAAGATGGGTGTGGATAGCCAATTAATGAGATAAACAGCATGATGGCAGGCAAACGACCGTAGTTCTGGTGGTAGGGATGCTTCGTGGAGAAGAGTTCTGGCGGTTTCAACAATGTGACGATGGCGACGTTCAACTATGGCAACACGTTGTGGCGTGTAGGGAGGTGAAACTATCTGTATAAAGTGATTTAATTTTTGTTTTGAAATAATTTTCTACTAAAGGACGAAATTTTTGGAATAAAGATGTGACTTCACTTTTATTTTTAATTGTATACAACCAAGTATACTTGGTGTATTGATCAACAAAAATACAGTAATACAACTTTTTTTCTAGTGATAAAACAGGTGATGGTCCCCATAAATCACTAAACATAACCTGAAGAGGAATATTACTGGATAAAGTGAGTCGTTGAAATGGCAAACGATGTGCTTTATTAGAAGAACAAGAATTACAAAATTCAAATTTATTCGTATTAGCAACAGGTAAGGAAAAATTCTTCAAACAAAGTTTAAAATCGTCGAATGAGGATGACCCAAAGCGACAATGCCATAGTTGAAGGGGGACTTTTGTGGAGGCGAGATTGATGGATGGTGGTTTGGGTTCCAGATGCGGCCACTCATAGTCCATTTTTATTCCAGCCTTGTACCAGCGGCTTCCGAGTATGCAGGTCCTTCACAAGAAAAGTAAAAGGAAAAAATTCAATAGATGTTAGATTGTCTTGACAAAACTTCGCTACAGAAATTAGGTTCTTTTTAATTGATGGAGCACATAGTGTTAGAAAGCCTGAAAGCAGAATTAGATGCTTGTATATGCGTTGAACCAATATGAGTAATGGGAATGGTTTTACCGTCACCCATAGATATTTCCTCATTGTCTGTATACTCCTCAAGATTGTGAGGTTCAGCCGTGACATGATGAGTCGCACCAGAATCTAGAACCCAAGAGTTTTGTGCTGGCTGCAAACCAGAGGCAAAGTTGGCCATAGCTTCAAAATGATTATGCGGCTTGGAATGACATACATCTGCAGTGTGGCCAAATTTTTGGCACAATTGACATCGAACAGATTGTCTTGATCTCCAGTTTTGCTGATTGTTGGAGTTGGACGATCGAGTCACAGTTTGTTTCCATTGTTGATTGTTGAAGCGACGATTGTTCCTGTTAAACTGTGGTGGCATGTTTGTCTTTTGCGCTACAGCAGCTGTGATAATGGAAGATGACTTCTCAAGATCTTGGTGCTTGAGGAAAAGCTCATGATCTGTGAGCTTGTGAAACAATTCTGCAAAACTCAAGGAAGAGCTTCGCGCTCTTATAGCAGCAGAGATTTCACGGTGCTCAGGGCCCAAGCCGCTTAGAATCTTGACAATAAGTTCATCATCTGTTACTGGTGATCCAGCAATTTTGAGCGCATCAGAGAGAGAGATCGAACCTCTTGTAAGTATTCTACAATGGATTTAGAGGCTTTCTTAATATTTTGCAATTGGTCTCGCAGGCTAAAAATGGGAGTATGGCTCTTATTTGCGTAAGCCGTGTGAAGAAGTTCCCAGGCTTTCTGAGCAGATGGAGCTGTGGCAACAGTTGGCGCAATGGTAGGATCGACAGATGCCATCATTGCTTGTTGGATTAGTTGGTCCTGAGAGAACCAGATCTGGTATCTGGGATTTGGCACCGTAAGGTTATCTTGGGTAACAGTTACTGGTGGTGCCGGTTTTGATCCGTCAAGATGTCGCATGAGTTGATAGCCATTGAGTAGCATCACAAGTTGGGCTTTCCAAGTTGGGAAGTTGAGGTTACCTTGCAGTTTGATAGGTAACTGAGAAGCGGGATTGAATTGTACCACATGAACGATAGGTGAAGCTGCAGAAGCATTGCTATGGGCAGCAGTAACTTCACCAGAGTTAATAACAGCTGAAGGGATTGTGTATCCTGGTGCAGCCATAGATGGGAACAGCAAAAGGATCTGACTCGGTAGAGCTTATGGGAGCTGATACCATATAAAATATGATAGAGAAAAGTAGTTGAAGGATATTTTATTCATTCAGCAGCCAAGCTTTAAATACAACAGAGAATAACAACCTACAACTAAACTTAAGGAAACTAACTAGCTATACAATAAGTCTTATACAACAATACAAATATTGAAAAGCAGTAACTATAACCAGTAACTAATGCTGATCATGATAGGATAAGATAATGATGCTTAATAGTTACCATGAGATAGTCATCCGGATTATCATTCATAACGAATCCATACAGGTACAGCAGTTCCCCTCACAAGATAACCACCTATGTTAACATATCTTATAAAAAGAATAAGAATAGGAAGAACAAAAAAGATAAACCTATTCTCAGAATTGTGAAAAGGACAGATTGACTTTGCTAGATGGCTTCAAAAGTCTAATGCAAAATCATAAAGCTTATGCTTCATAAAGTTAGATTTGATGCAGTTAATAGCAATCAAGCAGGATATCAACTGATAACAACTAAATTAGCAACAGTACATTCCATAAGGAAAACTCATTGTGTCTCATACTTTGAGAATGTTGCATGTAAAACAAAAAAAAAAGAGACATACTTTATTCTGCTCCAAAATGGCAAACATTTTCAAAACAACACAGGGAGATTAAGAAATAACTACCCTCTCCACCTTTCTCTGCCAGGAAGAATCAAACATACACAAAACAGCCTAGCCAAAACAAAGATCCAAAAATGTTTTTCGACTGCTTTATGATCCAGAAAAGGGCAATAAGACTAAAAGCTGCAATATTTTCTACTTATTACACCAAAGCCGATAGACATCACAGGACAGGCTCATTTGTAGCAGCTCAGCGACCATCTTTTTTTTTTTTGATCAAGTAAAAGTATATTCATCCATAAACATTGCCACAACAGCCGTATACAAGGGGTTATACCATAAGATCAAGAATCTACAAAATATGAATCTCTACAAACCCCACCCAATCCTTTATACAACAAGGAACTCTTTGTTTACACCAAAAGAAAATAACAGAGCGGAGGCTACTCCTCAATTGAGAGAAACTCGACTCTACTCCTTCAAAAGCTCTTTTGTTTCTCTCTCTCCACACTACCCACATTAACGCAAGTGGTACCATGTTCCAAGCCCTTCGTATTCTCCTTCTCCCGCTCTTCCAACTGAACATCAAATCTTTCACAGTTCTTGGCATTAACCCAATGTGTGTGAAACCACCTAAACATATCCCACCATAAGTGATGATGAACAGTGGCAAACATACTAAAGCCCAGATAACTCATCAATGGCAAAAGACCAGCATTATCAGCAAAATTAAGCAAAGCAACATTCATATGCTAAAATTGGTGTATGAAATCTCACATAATAGGTGAATGTACCTCATTTCCCTTGTTACCATAGCTAATTGATATCTCTTTCTCGATCAGGGAAGGATTTTCTCCAGCTTTTTAATCAGGAAACACACAAGTTAGTTGACTAACTACCAAAGAGTGTATGGTATGGATTGAAAAAAATAACACATACTAAGAAAACTACAACAAATTGGTTAAAAATCCTACCAGAAAGAAGGTACATGGAGAAAGGAACTCCAGTTGTTGCACCTGTTCCATCAACTTCCCATGTTGCTGCAGCTTTGAAATCTATGGAGCAATTTTAGCAGAAAAGGAAATAGATAAACACAAGAGTTCTTTGTGATCCAACAACAACTACGCCTCCATCCCAAGCTGATTGGGGTCGGCATATGAATTCACACTATCCAGTTCGCTCCAATTTGGTCCAATAATTGAAATCAAATGATGAAACTTTCAGATGGAAGAGAACACCATCAAGAAAGCTAGAAATAAATTGATGCACTGGAAAACTCCACATGAAAATGAAGCTGAAATAATTCTACAAATATATCCACATTCGACGCTCCTTGTATATACAAGGAGTAACATATTAATATATGCAAACTACAAAGATCCAAGAAAAAAGTTGACTTTATGTGCCTGATTGTAGTAAGCATAAAATGATCCTGTCTACTGTAAACAACAGCTTTCTGGAGATAATAGAGGTACCTCAAAAGCAAGAATTTATCAAAATAAAACCAAAATCATAATATCTTGGAAAGGAGTTTGCATTAAAAGGAAGGTTAGTTCAACAGAAATAATATAGTAGACAACAGCTGCACAAGTCTTGCAATTGAAGTCAATCTTGTGATACTTTCTCCTAATTGAAGTAAATGCTTAGAACAACTTTGTTTTATGGTTCTGGAGATACAAGATAGCATTATACATGTATCTTAGACATCTGAAATTGTTGAAGCCAGCGGAGAGAGGAAAAAGCGAAACAAATAACCTCTAAAAATTAGAGATATCAGGGAAGAAGCAAGTTGGAAGACTGTCTTTAGCTCGTTCGCATATTTGTATTCGGGTTAATAATCACATTAATCAGTCAGACACTATAAAATAGTTCAAATAAAGAATTGCAGCGCAAAATTATCAGTGAACTAATCCAAGAATAGGTGGTACCAAAAGACTGCTAAATTACCATGGTTGCAAAAATCAATGCCTGGGACCAGACCTTCCACCCAAACTATCTCTCCTTGTGAAATGGAAGCAGCAGCAGCAACTTTATCTTGGAGTGCGTCATATTCGGGTACTGAAACCATACGTATTTAAATTATATACAGAACTAGATCTCATACTACCAAGAAGGAATAAGATTCCTTAACTGGAGAGGGGACATTGCTGGAAGAAATATATATTAAAGAAAATGAACATTGACCTCACCTTTTGCAGATTCTCCGTTAGATAAACTGCCAGAGCTAGTAGTAAGTGTTCCAGAATTGACGATTTTCCAGAAATGTCACTATCTTGTCCTCCAGAATCTATAGGAAATACATAGCAGTGCGGAAAAGGGATATTTAGTGCTCGACTCAAAAATATGGAGTTTGCCCTACAATGTCCACGAGATTAAAATCAGCTCACAATACTGAACTGTGAAGATGCAGGCCATTGTTTAGGAAGAGAAAGATTCTAGTTTCTAGAAAGATGCATACCAAAGGAAGTCCTCGAATTTCACATCTCTGCAAAAAAGTGTTGAAATTTGCCTTTGGCGGAAGTTGCGTCCGACCAACTTTAACGGCTTAAACACTAGTGTTCCGCATGTTGGAGAATCCGGTTCTTCACACGTGCATAATCTACTAAATAATTAGATAACCGTAGGGCCAAGGATGGTCAAATTTCATTAAGAAATGAAAGAGATATTGGTCCACGAAGTAAGGTGTTTAAAGCATGGAGAAGTGTGTTATTGAGATCAATTCTCCCTCATCGGTGGAAGAAGAAAGAATTGTTTTGTTTATAAGTCTCAAGGTTGGCTTGGGGTCCCAAGGGGTATCCCATGTGTTTAAAGGAGGGAGGACCTAGATGTGCTTCAGTTCGAAGAAAGCCCACACGCGCGCCGCCGCCGCCCGTCGGGTTCGGGTTCGGGGGCTGTGCTTCTTCTAATATTATCTTTTTGGACCAGAGAACTTTGTCATATGTACAGTTTGGTCCCTGAAGTTTCAAGAAAGTCAAATTGGGTAGATTTCTGGAACGTCAACCAACACTCAATTCAGCCATTTATTTTGGCTGAATTAATCTTCCTAAATGTCAATCAGTTGCACATCTTCACCATTTATTTTGGTGGAATTACTACCTCTATAATTGTCATTACTTGGCCGGTAATGACACTTATGTGGGCAGTTCATGAGCCTCTCCTTCAACTATATAAAGGACCCTTTGTCACCATTGTTGAGCTACACTTAACACACAAACAGAAACGAATTCAGTCTTCCTACAACCTTCCAGCATCATTTCATTACTCAAAATTCTTCACGGTAGCACTTGAGTTTCCTTTGCTCATTTGTTCATTTGCTGTTTTATCTTGGGAGACAATTGTCCAGGACGTAGAAATGATACATACGGGCCAATATTGTCTTAAAGACAGAGTGCAAACACTCGACTCAGCATACCAAAAACTGTTCCAATTTATTCTTCAAGTTCATTGTAATTTCAATTCAATAATTGTAATTTCCGTTTCCTGCATCTTTGTATCCAACAAAAAGCAACAAGTTCAGAACTTCTCAATCATAAGCTTACAATTTTTTTAACTCCAACACATCACAAAAACCACAATATCAACAGCTCGTGAGCCATTCAACTTCAAAATGGTCAAAGTGCATAAGTGATCAGTATATTATGTAACACTGTTTGCACTGAATCCAAGTAAACTAATATAATATGTATTCTCCACTGTATGGTGGTGAGTGAAGCATATAGCTTTATATCTAGCATGAATTGTTTAAGTAACCATCAATCCATCAGTCAATGTGAGTTCAGCAATCATGCAGGCATGGAACTACGTATTATGTCATTTTCCACCTGAAGGAACATTGACCAATAATAAGATTATGATTCGAAGTACAAGCAAAAAGCCAAAGGTTTTAATAATGACAACAATAGAACTGAGGCTACAAAGTTTTCTTGTATGCATAGGTAAGAAGTGGTCAGCACATTATGTAAGGTCCTTTAAACCGAATCTAAGCACAGTAGCACCCTATGTATTCTCCACTGTAAAATGGTGATTACAGTAAATAGCTTCATATTTAGCAGTATGACATTGCGCAGGCAGGGGTAAATTCTACAGTCACCACTAGTATAAAAGATTGATATGGCACACACCTTTCTGGATGTCCATCGAGAGTTAAAAGTTTCTCAGCCAACCTCTTCACCTTTTCATCAAATAAAGACTGCAATGTTTTCCTCTGCAACAGAAACCTGCCTTAGGTCACATGTGCTTGATAGTGAAAGTTAATAACGGGTAGTAAAACAATCAGCTATCAGGGACAAAGGCTGAAAACTAGGTAGGAGGATTAGCTATCCAATTCCAATAGAAAAAGAATGTCTCCGTCTTATTTTGTTAAGATCACGCTGCATAGTGACAGGTAACAGGAATTTATGTATGGCAAAAGAGTTGAGCAAAAAATGGGCCAAAGAGAAAGACCTAATTAAAGGCATGCTATATATTGAGAAACTATACCTGCAACTGAGTAGCCCGATACAGTGTAGTTCCTTTAAGCTCTGAAAGCTCATTGTCAGAAAACCAAAGTGGATTTCCGAATGTGGTTGGAAGCATATCAAAAGTCTGTCATCTACTTCCCCTTCCTCGAACATAGCCCTACATTCAGGTCTGAGAAGAGGATCTTGAAGTACCCTCATTGGAGTAATAGCCAAATCTAATGGAACCACCAGTAGTACCCCTGATACAGTTCGACGAAGCAAAATAAGCATGCACGGTCTAGACGAATTTTTATCTTATTCCCCAATAATTAAAGTTCTCATCAAGCGCAAAACAACAGTATTACAATATAAACTAAAAAGGCCCCACGATACAGTATTCAACTCAGATTTTTCTTCTGTTATTTTTGTTGGGAGTTTTGCTCATTGTGTCACTTCATTAGACTGAGTGTCCATTTCCTTCTCACCATTATTCGGATCCTTTGTCTGGGACAGATATAGGCCTTCTGCTACAAGATAGAATAACATCTTCACTCTTCTCTTCTTGTCCCAGTTGACATCCTCAGGCTCTCGAGAGCGCTTGTTTCCACCGGTCTTGGTAGCGGTGACACAATGAACACGTTCATCATCATCACTCTCTTCTACCAAAAAACCATTGCCATATCCATATTTGGTCACACAACTTTTGACCGACATCTTTCGAACACTAATAGTAATACTATACAAATATTGTCTTAAGTTGTTGGGAGTTTTGCTCTATGGTACTTTATAAAGCAGTACGAGAAATATTTAACTATTACAAGTATTCGAAAGGATAAACAAAGATTTCAATAATTCAACATGGAATCTGAAATTACAATCGTTACATAAGTAAAAGAACTGGAAATTCCAGTTTTGTAGAAGACGGAAAAATGTAAATTGTTTTTTCTGAGTCGAGTGTAGCACTCTGTCCTTAAGACAATATTGCCCCGTATGTATCATTTATACGTCCCGGACAATTTGTCTCCCAAGATAAAACAAAGAATGGAACCCTTGAGCAAAGGAAACTCAAGAGCTACCGTGAAGAATATTGAGTAACGAAATGATGCTTGGAAGTTGTAGGAAGAAAACTATTTTGGTTGTGTATTTTCGTGCACTGTTTTGCTGCCTCTCTTACTGTTAACTCTTGTGCTCAACAATGGTGTAAGGGGGTGTTTATATAGGTGAGGGAGGGGCTGAAAAACTCGTCTGAAAAGCGCCTCCATAATAGCCAAATAATGGCCATTATGGAGGTAGTAAAGTCACCAACATAAATGGTAAAAGACCAACGGATTTGGCCATTATAGGAGGAGTAATTCAGCCAAAATAAATGGCTGAATTGAGTGCTTGGCTTTTCTGTCTTGACCGTCGAAATTCTGAACTTCAGGGACCAAACTGTACATCTTGAAACTTCAAGGACCAAACCGCACATCCGAAAGAATTCGGTCCAAATCGTATATCCGAAACTTCGGGATCAAATTGTACTTCTGGCAAAGTTTTCTGGCCCAAAAAGATAATATCAGAAGACCCACAGCCCACGACCCGAGAACCCGGAACCCGGAACTCGGAACCGGAATCGGACCGGACGGGACGGGCGGGCGGCGGCGGCGCGCGTGTGGTCTTTCCTCGAACCGAAGCACATCTAGGTCCTCCCTCCTTTAAACACATGGGATACCCCTTGGGGTCCCAAACCCCAAACCAATTTCGAATCTTATATACATAACAATTCTTTCTTCCTCTACCGATGAGGGAGAATTACACACAATACCACACTTTCCATGCTTCAAACACCTTACTTCGTGAACCAATATCTCTTTCATTTCTCAATGAAATTTGATGATTCTTGGCCCTACGGTTATCTACGTACTTAGTAGATCATGCATGTGTGAAGAACCGGATTCTCCAACATACGTTACACTAGTGTTTAAGCCGTTAAAGTTGGTCGGTCGCAACTCCCGCCAAAGGCAAATTTCCAACAATCCCCTCTTGAAAGAGATTTTGGCGCACTCACATGGTGTCTTTTCATTTCCAGCAATATTTTAGCGGACCGATGTTGCATAAGGAGAGGTAGCCTCAGCTTTGAACCTTCCATAGTTGAATACCATCGGACTTACTTATTGCGCGGTGAACGTGATGTCTTGAACCGTCGTTGTTTAGTGTAAGCCAAGACAACGGTACCAACACAACAAATTCCCTTACTCTCTTCTTCGTAATGTTTTGTCCGTTTTGGCCATGGACAACGTCTTGGATTCTTAAGTGCGTTCAATTTGAGGCGGCCCGTCCTCGCACTTAAATAGGTGGTCTCCTACAAGGTATCCCGCTATACCCCACTCCACAAGTGTTAGGAACCATTAAAAGTTTCCCAAAGACCTAACCTCAACTGTTGATGATCATTACGGTTTGAAAACTTAACCTTTACCCATACCGCAGATAGCACTTAACGTCTATCGCGGAACGGCTTTGGATTTGGTGTTTCTTTTCGTAAATCACTATCCGAAGTGCTCATGCTTCCACCGAAGCGATCAACCGAACCTTTACAACTTAGTTTTCCCATTGAACCAAATTACGGGATCTCCGGTTCGTAAGGTTGGGTTTCCACCGTATTGGTCCGTATATTTTGGGTTTTAAGCCCATTCCCCTAGACAGCAGTAACGCTTGATCTCCGGGTAGTCCCTTAGTTTGTAAACAAGGGAGTGACACCCGTGATGATCAACGCCATACGGTCTTATGTCTCCGACGGATCCCGACAGATATGTCCGTACGCCGTCATCCGTGTCCTTCCCGAAGCCGACCGCTAGCCACACGGATAACCGCTTTGAAGGTACGGGTTTCTCCCAATAAGGGACGTCCTCTAAGGAGCCGTGAAGTTACTTAACTTCTTTCATGCTTTGTATAAAGCGATAAACTCCGATTTCATCATGAATCGGCCGATGCAAGTTTGCTTAGAGGATTTTATAAGAACCACCATATACATTTACTTGTGGCTTTGGTGTTCTTCGGATCGATGTCCGCTTTGCATCACGTGTTCTCTCGTAACCGCTGGACATCCGTAATACTATAATCCGTAGATAAGCGAATAATTCGGATATCGTCATATCCGACTTAACGCCTTCTATTGATCATGTATTAAGATCATCGGTGAACCTTAGTTCAACTAATATGTTTGTAGGACGATACCGTGTCGGTTGTAGTGTGTACAATACATTGAACTACACGTGACCTGTGCATATCGCTCCTTGTCTATGGGTGCACCATGATTCCAATCGCTTCTATGATTCATATCCATTGGTGGCTTCAACGAGACCGTCAACTATTGACCGATCCGTTAGATGTCTTAGAAATCCAATTCCTAAGAAGTCATCTGTGATACACATATCTTTCATATCGAGACTTTGTTTCAATATGATTTTCACTCTCGACCGTTGGTTTTTCCAACTGTTGGCTTTCTAACTTCGAGCCAATGTTTCGTGGTCGATTCATTGTTTCGTTTTATCTCGAAACTTTCAGACTAAAATGTAAACATTTCGGGGACCAAACCGAAAGTTCGGAAGAAGCCCAACAGTTCAACAAACTAACTCGATTCTCTTCTTCCAACTCTCCTTGGGAAGGCTAGTTCAACATCCATGCCACGCAAGACTACAATGGCCCTGGATGTTAAGCTACTCACAGAGAGCACATTTTACAACCCAAAGGTTCTTTTCCCGGAAGAAGATTAACCATTACACAAGTATGGTTCTATATATGGAATCTATTTCTCCCTTTAGCTTCTTTCCAAAACAGCGTTTTTAGAGATAACAATTATTTGTTAATTGTTCATGGTTCGTTCTCAACCATACAAGCTAGAAGGACCGGAATAAGTCTTTGTCCCCTCTTTGCTCCGTCTTGGTTCAACATCTAGAATCCCCGAGTTCTCGGATCTGGATTATTAAGTTCCGGATAGACAAAGAACTTTCGAGTCATGAAGATACGGAACGTCTAGTTCGGACAACGAATGCCTCGCGGGTTCTTGTTAACCTTGAGCAACTACTCCTTTTTCCTTTTCCAAGGAAAGTTATCTCCAAAGAATTCAAGATTCTTTGACGCCAAGAGGCGATCAACACTATCGTTATTTGCGATCCAGTGGATATGCAATCTACGATCTTAGGTCGAACTTGACCTGTTTCGGTAGCCCATCTTTTACCAAGCTACCCCTCATAATTTGGGCGTACGACTTCGCGCTTGGCTAACACCGTTGGACTGAAGTGGGAAATGAACAGTCGTTTAATGAACGATGCTTCACATTCTCCCCCTCTATTGCTACGAATTTTGCAATCCAAAGGCATAGTTGATTTTCAACTTCAGCTTTGTAGCGCTTATCCGCTTCAACAACTTCATCTTTGTTTTTCAACAAACAAAGGATTCCATACGTTGTACCATCATCAATGAAGATCACAACGTACTTGTCTCCCCCCTCTATTTTATATAAACTTCAAATCACCCAATTAGGTGTGACTAAGTTCTAGAGGAGCGGTGCTTCTTTCGCTATTCCCTTGACGGAATTTGGAAAGGTGATTTTGCCTCTTCATCTACCTCACATTTATTTTGAGGGTTTATGTCGACAGAAGGCAACAATCTCAACATCGTTAGCTTTTGAATGACTTGCTATTTAACGTGTCTTAATCTATGATGGCATAGATGCACGGATTACAAATATATCATTCATTTGGCTACAAACGTCTTGTATCATTCTTAGTTATTACGACCTATTGGACTAGTCTCAAACTAGCTTGACCAACAAATCCCTTAAACCAAGTTAGGGACATGTATCACCTCATCTTAGAGTGATCTCATACCCTGAAGTCCTATTGAGGACAACCTCTCCAACCCTTCTACTTTAGAGGTGGCGTTGCTTCACATGAACAACCTTTTGCATGTGGTTAGGGTGTAACCGGATCATATGTGATCGCGATACTTTGGCCCACTGCAGTTGCTTTGGCAGACTGAGTGTCCAATTTCTTTACTGCCTTTATTTAGGCCTTCAGATCATTTAGGACCTGGAAACTCTGGCCCACCTTACTAGGTGTCCATTACTTTTCCTATGAAATGAATTCTGGCACCACTCCAGTCGCCCGGAGGCTTTATATGACTGAGTGTCCAATATCATCATATCTAAGGAATTTTGACCCACTCCAGTCGCCCGGAGGCTTTGTATGACTGAGTGTCCAATATCATCCTATGAAGGATCTTCTGCCAAATAATATGACAGGCTCAACGTCTTTAACTTTTAGACTTCTTCCGTTATGATTGGTGCCTAGATAGTTCTTTGGCGCTTACTTAGGAGTGGTAACAGTTTTCGCACAGTCAGTGGATCTTACTCCCTCGTATGTGCGAACATACTTTACACACTTTAATAATTACACTTAAAAGAACGGATCTTCTTAAGTCGTTTACAAAAACCAATCTTTAAACGGAAAAGAAGATGAGATTAAACTTCTGATTTGTTAAAGTGTAAGGAATATAAATTATTTTCATATTCCTCCTTACTTTAATCCATTTTTAATCAGACATCATTTAATCTTTATTTTTGACAAGTAAGAAACATACTTATCATTTAATCTTTATTCTTGACAAGTAAGAAAAATACTTATCCCAATTTCGGATTCTGGCTCACTTCAGTCACTTCATTAGACTGAGTGTCCATTTCCTTCTCACCATTATTCGGATCCTTTGTCCGGGACAGATATAGGCCTTCCTTCGCTACAAGATAGAATAACATCTTCACTCTTCTCTTCTTGTCCCAGCTTGACATCCTCGAGCTCTCGAGAGCGCTTGTTTCCACCGCTTGGTAGCGGTGACACAATGAACACGTTCATCATCATCACTCTCTTCTACCAAAAAACCATTGCCATATCCATATTTGGTCACACAACTTTTGACCGACATCTTTCGAACACTAATAGTAATACTATACAAATATTGTCTTAAGTTGTTGGGAGTTTTGCTCTATGGTACTTTATAAAGCGATGACGGGAAGTATTTAACTATTACAAGTATTCGAAAGGATAAACAAAGATTTCAATAATTCAACATGGAATCTGAAATTACAATCGTTACATAAGTAAAAGAACTGGAAATTCCGAGTTTTGTAGAAGACGGAAAAATGTAAATTGTTTTTCTTTGAGTCGAGTGTAGCACTCTGTCCTTAAGACAATATTGCCCCGTATGTATCCTTTATACGTCCTGGACAATTTGTCTCCCAAGATAAAACAAAGAATGGAACCCTTGAGCAAAGGAAACTCAAGAGCTACCGCGAAGAATATTGAGTAACGAAATGATGCTTGGAAGTTGTAGGAAGAAAACTATTTTGGTTGTGTATTTTCGTGCACTTTTGCTTTGCTGCCTCTCTTACTCGTTAACTCTTGTGCTCAACAATGGTGTAAGGGGGTGTTTATATAGGTGAGGGAGGGGCTGAAAAACTGTCTGAAAATTGCCTCCATAATAGCCAAATAATGGCCATTATGGAGGTAGTAAAGTCACCAACATAAATGGTAAAAGACCAACGGATTTGGCCATTATAGGAGGAGTAATTCAGCCAAAATAAATGGCTGAATTGAGTGCTTGGCTTTTCTGTCTTGACCGTCGAAATTCTGAACTTCAGGGACCAAACTGCACATCTGAAAGAATTCTGGTCCAAACTGTATATCTGAAACTTCGGGATCAAACTGTACTTCTGGCAAAGTTTTCTGGCCCAAAAAGATAATAAAGATAATATCAGAAGACCCACAACCCACGACCCGAGAACCCCACAGCCCGGGAGCCCGGAACTCGGGACCGGACCGGACGGGCGGGCGGCGGCGGCGCGCGTGTGGTCTTTCCTCTAACCGAAGCACATCTAGGTCCTCCCTCCTTTAAACACATGGGATACCCCTTGGGGTCCCAAACCCCAAACCAATTTCGAATCTTATATACACAACAATTCTTTCTTCCTCTACCGATGAGGGAGAATTACACGCAATACCACACTTTCCATGCTTCAAACACCTTACTTCGTGAACCAATATCTCTTTCATTTCTCAATGAAATTTGATGATTCTTGGCCCTACGGTTATCTACGTACTTAGTAGATCATGCATGTGTGAAGAACCGGATTCTCCAACATACGTTACACTAGTGTTTAAGCCGTTAAAGTTGGTCGGTCGCAACTCCCGCCAAAGGCAAATTTCCAACAATTTTTTTTAAGTAATATTGCAATTTAACCCCACTTGTAGGATTACGCTGGTTATGTTGTTGTTGTTGCTGAATATTGCAATTTAACATGAACACATCTTTAAACAACAAAATCTTATATACATAAGAAAAAGATAAAAACAACTGGGGACTATTGATTTCCAAACCACATTAAACCGAACAAAACATCATTCCTTATTATCCAGTAGCAGAGGATCATGTTGAACAATAAATGTTGCTAGAAGATTCATTCAATCAATCAAAACAGTTAGAGGCTCAAGTAAAAATCACAGATATTTATATGAACATCGAGAGTTTTAATGCTCAAATGCCAGAGTTGCAATAAAGCATTCTATTAATCATAACAACTCCACATTTACTCACCAACCAAATAGCCTTTAAACCAAGCAATGCTGCAAAAATATAAACAGTAAAAAGCAAAAAAACAAAATTAAAAAAAAAACAAAACTTTGTTGGAAATTTGTCTTTGGTGTGCGTGCGTCCACCCATCTTTAATGACTTAAACACTAAGGTTCCGCATGTTGGAGACTTTGATACTTCACACGTGCATAATCTACTAAGAGAGTAGATGACCGTAGAGCCAAGTATCGACAAATTTCGTTGAGAAATGAAAGAAATATTGGTACACGAAGTGAGGTGTTTGAAGCATGAAAATGTGGTGTGGAACAATTATCCCTATCGGTGGGAAGGAAGATTTGTTCATTTTATAAGTCTCAAAATTGGCTAAGGTTTTGGGACCCCAACGGTAAACCATGTGTTTGAAGGAGGGAGGACCTATGTGTGCTTGGGTTCGAGGCGCGCGTGTGGGTGCGCCGCCCATCCAGTCCGGGCTTGGGGCTTCTTCTAATATTATTTTTTGGATCCAAATTGCTTAATATTTACAATTTGGTCCCTGAAGCCTTTTCGGTTCGTTTTGGAGCGTTAAAACTCCATTACGTTGCTCATTAATTCAGTCATTAGTTGGCCAGTTGAAAAGTCATCCTCCATGCACTATAAATTGGAGTTTTAGCTCAATTGTTGAGACTAGACCGAAAACATAAACAAATCAAAAATCTTCTTACTACTTTCCAGCATCATTTCGTACTCTAAGTTCTTCAAAGAAACACTTGAGTTTTCTTTGCTAATTTGTTAAGTTGTTGTTTTATTTTAGGAGACTATTGTCCAGAACGTAAAAGTATATATACGGGGCAATCTTGTCTTAAAGTTAGAGTCATCACTCGACCCAGCAAATCAAAGTGGTTGTAATTTCAGTTTGTTATTTCATTTTGTTGAAATTTCAATTTGTTGTAATTTCAGTTTGTTATTTCATTTTGTTGAAATTTCAATTTGTTGTAATTTCAGTTTGTTATAATAGTTAGCAGTTATTTATTTCTCGTTTTCTGCAATTGTTGTACCCACAAACTTTACCATCAGATGCATGATTAGATAAGAAAATTCCAAACCCTTTACTGGAATCACTGTATTTTTCCAAGATACAATTTTGGGACCTCTAGCCATTGAAGAAACTGGTGGAGCTTAGCTTCTTCAGGAATCGCCATTGCCGAAGACACCGTTCAAGATTCTGTTAAGGAGACAAAATTGTCGAGTCAAGGGACTTGACAAAGGGATTAGATTTAGTAGACTACCCTCAACTTTTTCAAAGTTAATAATGCACCCCCTTGTGATTTCCAAATCTTACTTAAGAGTCCCTTTATAATTAGATTGAATTAGGTAGTATCTTACGGTCCACTCTTATAATTAATACTAGAAAAAGGAAAGTCATAAAGAGATTTTTTAACCAAAAAGAATTCGATTCAGATTTAGGATACCTATGTACTTTGCACATGCCCAATCACACTGTCAAAAATAATTGTTTCGATTGCGACATGTTTATTTCTTTTTCCATTTAGCTTATGCAAATGGTATAGGATGATTATTGAATGAAATATTTAATGTATATTAATTATTAATTATCTTAAATCATAGCAGTGCTCTAGGAGGTTTTCTTTTTTCTCTTTGAGATTTTTGTATTGTTATCTTATTGGTAATGTAAACGCGGGATCGGAGGAGTATATATCAGTTACATATCTTTTTTTCTTTTCTCCTTCAAGGTTTGATATCATCCCTACTTTAATACCACGCACTTGATCAGAAAATGAAGGACGTAAGCTACCATGTATTTTGACTAAAGAGATGGTCTAGTAATCATAATCACAATATTTAATCTTAAAATTAAATGTTGAATTCTTAATCTTTCATGTTATTATTGTGTGTCCCATTCATTTATTTTTTTCCTAAATTGTTGAGGGAAAAAAATTCTAGCTATGTTAACCTCATTAAACTTGTCCTCTTTTCTTTTTAAGATTTCTTCACATAATCTCTTCTTTTTTAAATTATATCAAAGTGTTTTTAAAAAGTCATGACCCAAAATAAGCTTTACCATAAGTGGACACTTTCAGTCATAGAAAGAATATCACAAATATCTTTTTATCCTGCTATAGTGTTAAACAAAAAATACAAAATATAGTGACTTATCATGTGCGGTTTTCTCTAGCTCTTGTACATAGTAACTACATGTAAGAGAACTATCTAACTTGAAAGCTACCAATATAAAGTTATATGACTTTCAAAATCTCTCTTTTTTTAGGCTGTTAGTAGCTCTTAGTAGGCGTTTGGCCGTAGAAACCCAAAAAAAATCATTGTTTTTGGAATTTTGAAGTTGGAGTTGGAGATGTGTTTGGCTATAGTCTTTGTAAATAATAGTTTATTGTTGAAATGTACATTTTCAACAAGGTTTTGGTTGTGAAAAAGGTGAAAAATAATGTCTTGATTGTTTTTCAAATTTCAAATACAACTTGTATTTGAAATTTTCATGACCAAAGTCTGATTTTTTAAAAAAAAAGTAAAAAAAAAAATGGAAAAAAATGAATAATTCTTAGAGCCAAACAGGTTAGTTTCCTGGTCATTCAATAGGATCTTATGTGCTCTTTCTATGCTCATTTACTTTCATGGGTTTTGAAAAGATAGTTTAAATACTGTTACATTTATCAAAAAAAAAAAAAGTAAAAACTTACCTGACCTGTTTACCCCATTTAGTTAAGTTAACTATAGAAGACAAACTAAGGTCTATTAGAGTTCTATTTTTAATAAATGAATAAAATTTAAAAAAGGAGGCTAAATTAAGTGTAACATTATAACTTCTAGGGTTGCCATCAGTCGTTCACTTTATTTCCTTCACTTTTTCAGCGTTCTAGCATACACCAAAGTTCTGCATTATTCTTTCTTTGTTGCGTTCTGGAAATCCAAAATTCTGCTTCATTTCGACTGATAAAACTTTTGTATAAAACTTTTGATTTCTTGGTTCGCTTAAAGTAACCAGTAATGTAACCAAATTCGTGCTCTCTTGACTTTCTTTTATTGCTTTTCGAGTTTGTGAATTATGAAAATATACCTTAAGCTTTTATTTGAAAATTTTCTCGGACTTAAATAATTTTATCCTTACATCTACTAGTTGCACGCGAATTTTTGATCTTACCAAAATCTTCTCTATTATAGCAAATTTCTGACTATTATATTTTTAGGTGGAGTATTGACCCTCTATCACATATCATATTCTTAATTAAGTTGATGTTAAGATAATGGAGATGAAATAGAAGTATAGTAAATGAATTTGATGATTTTTTTTTGCAAATTAACTAAGGTATATTTTCATGTTCATACGGCTAATGATAGTTGCAGCAGGAAGAAGAAAAGGTTATGGCCTTTTGATGGGGTTAGCGGCACAGAAAGTACTTTCAAACTAAGTTACCATTTGAAAAAAAACGGAGAATAATATGACTATTAAGTATTTTTTATATTATTAATTAAGATCATGTGCAAAGCACACGCAGTTAACTATGGTTAAATACTAATAGTTCTAGTAATATAAAGAGACAGTGTTGTTTGTTTATTAGTTGGGTGTAAATAGGTGCCGATAATTTTTTACCAAAAAGATAGTCTAAATAGTAAAGTGACCTTTACCGCTGCTGACCATCAATTACTTAATCATTTACGCAAAGATTGTTTAAGGGGGGAAATTAATTAAAATTGGAAGGTTTTTCAATTTAAAACAACCATAAAATAGAATATAGAAGAGAATAAAGATGAATTTTGTAGGGGAAAAGTGGGGGAAAATGACAAAAAAAAAGAAAAAGATATGTACTTTTTATAGTAAAATATTTTAGAATTTAAAATTATTACTCACCAGATTAGTAAATAAAATTTTATACACATACAATGAATTGTATTGCAAATATATTGCTAATATCTTATTAGTTTGACTTTGAATTAATCCTACTTTAATTTCTGCTTGTTTCTCTATCTAAGAATTTACAAATTCAAAGTTATTTTTCTGTCTGTCTTTTCCCCCTACAAATCTACTAAGTTCTTCTTTATCATTTTATGTTTTTTTACTATTTAAAGTATAACAAGTTTTCACTATAATTTTCTGCTCTTTACTTTTTTGATGGTTTTCACTTTGATTTTCACTAATTGTGTTTTTCTTTTTCTTTTTAGATGAATCCATTAAGTTCTACTTCTACTTACTATTTTCTCATTCAACTGAAACTGATTACTCTGTCTGTCAAAATGATTTTTTCTAGTTTTTTTAATATGTTTTTCTTTGTCTACTGATCCATTAAGATCTAGTTTTACGTGTTACTCCTTGTATTTCAAGTTATATCATGAGTTTTTAATCCAAATATAATTGTGGGCACTTGAGAATCACGTGAGTTTCAAGTGTCAACTTACTCTTATATATACACACATGAACCTGGGTGAAAGGTTTATGTGAAAATTGGCTAATTCTAAATTCTAAATTCGATTTCTCTTCTCTCCTCATGGTTATGGAGTAGTTCTTTTGTTAATTTCATTGTAACCTTTCAGTTGAATCAATAAAGAGTTCAATTTCGAGTCCAATTTATTTTTCCTTATAATATTTCTGTTTTATTTATACAAGTACATTACAAACTAAAACTGATTTCTCTAATTTTCAATGTCATTTTCTAGTTTTTTAAATGTATTTCCGCCAGTTATTATTATTATTATGAACTCAAATAAAAGGACAAAAAAATTGAATTTTAATAGCCATTCTAGAACAATCATTTGATTTGGTTCATTCTTTGACTGCTCTGCTCCCCCCCCCCCCCCTCTCTCCCCAAAAAAAAAAAGAGAGACTGAATTTCTTCCATTCTTTTTTCCACCAACAAAGAAAAATACCCTGATAATAAAGACCGTAAGATATGTGTAAGTGTGTACGCAACGATTTAGGTAAAGAAGGAATTTACGGATGGACTTCAGACTAGGGATGTCCAAGGGGTCGGGGCGGGGCGGGTCTCGGCAGGACGGGACCCGGCGGGGCTGCGAAACGGTCGGGACCGGTCCTCCGATGTCCCATCCCGTCCCACATTCCGCCGGGAAAGGGGACCGGTGTTGGCGGAGCGGGTCTGGGTTCCATTTTTTTAGACACTTAATTTCAAAAAAACTGTGAATATAAACACTAAAATAATTGAACATGATAGTGTAATAAAAACATTCCAATACTGTTTTTGTGCCTCTTATATTATTTAGTAGAAATATCATTTTTTTGTAATACAATTTCAAAATTGCAACTTTGTGGTGTTGTTCAAAAGTTGCAAATCACATAGTAAAATTGCAATTAAAAAAATTACATAGTTAAAAACACTTTTTTCTAATTTCTTCACAATGTCTTGTGGTTCTTCGGTTGAATTGGAAGTTGTTGATCAAATTGGTCGACGTCGATTTCAATTCACTCGGACAAGATTTCATTGTATTTGTCGTCGTTTTCTTCGTTGATCTTTGGTTGACCGCACCTTCTACGCTCCGCTCGTATCCAATCTCTGAATAGAACTGTAATCTCCAAGTTGTCTCCCGCTAATGGGTGTTTGTGCTCTCCTGTTTGAAATCTTCCGGCAGAAAAAGCGCTTTCAGACGATATTGATGACACTTGAATGCTCAACACATCTCGGGCCATCTTTGCTAGTATCGGAAATGTCTTCTCATTTTTCCTCCAGTATTTAAGCAAGTCTTCACGTCCTTCTTCATTGAGAACTACTTGGTACGGTGTAACACCCTGCAAAACAAAAACATCAAACTCGCTAACTTGATTAGCAGTGGAACCACTAAACATTCTATTTCTAAGGCTTTCCATACTAGTCGTAGAAACAACATGTCTTTTGTAAGGTTGTATTGAAGGAGGAGGAGCAGCAGGAGGAGAAGGAGGAGCAGGAGGAGAAGAAGCAGAAGGAGGAGAAGAAGGAGGAGGAGGAGAAGAAGGAGGAGAAGGAGGAGGAGAAGGAGAAGGAGAAGGAGAAGGAGGAGGAGAAGGAGGAGGAGAAGGAGAAGGAGAAGGAGAAGGAGGAGGAGGAGGAGAAGGAGAAGGAGAAGAAGAAGGAGAAGGTATAGAAGAAGGAGAAGGTATAGAAGAAGAAGAAGAAGAAGGTATAGAAGCTGGTTGGTTGCTAGCACTTTCTTGTTGGTAATGCATATATACTTTTTTGCATTCATCGTGTATGTTAGACAAAACTTCTTCTTTAGTTGGTTCCTTAGGTGGTTGTTCATTTGGATTTTTTGAAGTTGGAGGTGGAAGTATTGCTATACAATCATAAATCGTTTTAATAAGTGTTTTACAACCGTCTATTTAATAGTCGGATTTAATACATCACCTATAATATAAATAGTGGGAATAGGAAAAAATATTTTTTAAATTTGATTAAATTTTTTTTAATAGGTACCTTATAAGATGGTTTTTCCATATATTCACTAAGTAACAAAAATATTAGAGCTATATAAAATAACATAATTATTTTTTATATTCTTTTTTTCTTTGTATTTTATTACTTTAAAATAAAGTTTATAGCAAATTATACTTTATTAAAAATGAAAATGATATAATAAGTTATAACATAAATATTATTGATATTCAGAAAAGATGGAGTTAATAGATCTTTTAATTTAAAAACGTATCTCCTTACATAATTTTGTCATTATACCATAAGAAAATTTTATGCAATAAAAGTTCGAGGATTATACATATCTCTTACGTAATGAATAAAACCAGGAAAGGAAGGAAATGCAAAAGAAAAATCCTCCACCGCAACTAATTTTGCTATTGATTCCCTATTATGTGTTTATCGTATTTAGGACCTACAATTCCTCCCGTCGTCGGTTTAATTTGACCCTAAACTTGTTCCGGGACACTATGTGAACCTTGTCCCAACTCAGAGCGCATTGGCTCACCCGACTTTATAGCCTCGTATTCATCTCACCTAGCTTTGTGAAAGCCTTGTACATGTCTCAATAAACCTCCCGTCCCACCCTGACCTTTTCTGATTTTAAATTTATAAAAAATTTACAAATTTTACATCTAACTACTTGATTCTTTTGGTCCTTATCAAAAAAATCTCATGCATCTGATTTTAATTTTCGTTGTGTGTGGCATCGATTCATACTAGGGGGAATAGGAGGCGTTCCAGTTTCAGTTTGAGGTTGAGACTCAGTATGAGATTGAGGTAGTTGAGGTGCACTAGTGGGTGTGTCACCTAGATTATTGGCTAAATTAAAGGCTAGTTCAATTGCAGAATATTATCTCATCATCTAATGGTATATCATTAAAAAAATCAGTTTCATCTATATGAGTGTAATCAATCAAATCATCCTGACTAAGAATATGATGACTAGAAGTACCCTGCCCTTGTTACCCCTACTAGAAGAAGCACACTTACATTTACCCTTAATCATACGTCTAATTCCTTCCATTTTAATTATGTAAATAAATAATTAAAGATAATGAAATTAAGTGCGATAATTAAAATAAAGTAACAATAATAATTTAAAGAAGGAACGAAGGTACCAAACGTCGATGTGTAATCGAGGTTGAAAATTGAAGTGAAAATGAGGTATTTATAGTTGGAAATTGGGTTAGAGTGTAAATATACTAATTTAGGGATTAAAATAAATATTAAGGGGTAGAGGAGTTTATGGGGGAGGGGAAATGGTCGTTGGAACCGTTGCACAACGACCAAAATCTAAATTTGGTCGTTGTTGCAACGGTTAGTTTTGCAAATGGGGAGGGGGGATCGGGACGGGGTCGGGGCGGGTCGAGTCTGGGGCGGGTCGAAGCGGGACGTGCCCGGGCGGGACGAGCCCAGGTCCCGTCCTGGTTTCGAATCCCGACACCATAATTTATTTATTTTTTAGGGGGATTGGGTCGGGGCTGGGTCGGGATCAGGCCGACCCGACCCACTGGACAACCATACTTCAGACTAGAGTGGAAAAAGAGGGCTAGGCCCTCAAAGGGCTTTCAGGGACTAGGGAATACAAGTGGATTATAGAGCTAGGGTAGGGGCAAATCGAAGGCCCATCAGGATTGAGCATGGACGAACCTAACTGGGCCAACATTGATGAAAAAAGAAAAACTTCTCTATCGCATCATTAACCGGTGTAGAATTCAAGTTCAGGTACATGATTCGAGTATTGATCCATTAAGATCTAGTTTCACGTTCCTTATTTTTCACTTTTCAAAATAAAATGTGAAAAATGTGGAGAGATTACTTGAATGAGACTTGTGTTCAATAAAAAAAAAATCAACCTTAAGTTAAAGTGTAAGGTTTGTTCACGTGTTGGTATAGTGAACCTGTTTTTGGAAATTGAATTTGTTTTTGTTATATAAGGATCAATAGGCGATATCGTGTTATCTGAATTTTAGCTAATACATGACATATTTATTTTAGGGGTAAATATGACCCAAGGAATGACAGTAGAGCATTAACGGACCGATAGCTGGTCAACTGAGGGAAATGGTAAACCAAATTGAATAGGTTGGGCCATTTTAGTCCTTTTCGTAAAAAGAATAAAAAATTAACTAAAAGAAAACAGAAATTAAAAAATAACATTGTAATTCTCAATCCCCCTTCCTAAACCACAATCTTTAAGAATTAAAGAGTGTAATTACTCTCTCTTAATTAAATTCAATTATATGTTGATCAAGTAATTGTTTGATCTCGATAAACATAATAAAATTGTGTAATTACACTAAATTACTTCCGGATTCAATTACAAGGTGACTTCCAAACAAGCCCTAAGTATTTATTACAAAATTAAAAATCATGATTAGTATATAAAAAATAAATAACTTATTGTAATAATTATTAGATCATCATTATACTTTGTAAAAATGTTTAAGATCATTAATGAGATTAGTTAAAACCTAAAAAAAGAGCGCAAGTCTGGTGCACTAAGCTTCCGCTATGCGCGGATTCAGGGGAAGGGCCTGACCACAAGAGTCTATTGTACATAACCTTATCCTGCATTTTTGTAAGAGGTTGTTTTCACGGCTTGAACCCGTGACCTCCTAGTCACATGACAATAATTTACCAGTTACTTCCTAATGCTCTCTTTAGATTACTTAAAACCTAATTACGAGCAAATAACGTTTAGTCAGTGACCTTTTGAGCCAATAAATTTTTAAATAAAATCGACATACGAGAATTGAGCGGTCAAAAGAGATATTTTTTAAGCTCAGTAAATAACAATTATACAGTCATGAAAAAAAAAGATTTCTGAAATCAAATCTTTTTCTTTGGATGGTGTTACCTATTGTTTCTTATTTCCAATACAATATTTATGATTGTATCGTATTATTTTTTTTGACAATTAAAAGGATTTTATTTAACCAAACCAAGCCCCTCTCGTTTCCATCTTCTACCTACCTACATATACTTAGCAAACAATCTACCAAAACAAATATAACTCTAGGGTCCCAAATTGCTAATATACTGATATAGTTTCCAGTTCTGCCTGACTCTGATGCACAAATGCAACTTCGTCTGGTGTAGCATATGCTCAATAGCAGCCTTATTTTGTTGAAAAATTCTCAGGTTCCTTCGTCTGCCAAGCTAGCATTCAGCACTATCTTCCTTGGGTTCTTTCCTCTAGTTTGTTGTTGCATCCACTGCCATTCTTGCTCCCAGTTTTGTCATTGCAACATACTGTGCCATAGATCCTTAGTGAAGGCTTACTCAAATAATAGGTGTTGTCTAGTTTCTGGTGCATTGCATCATAATACACAATTTGAATCTATTATTAAATTAATTGTTATGTAATGATGAAAAGTCTCATTTTATACAAGAAAAAAGGCCAAGAATATTCATGAATTATTCGAAATAAGTCAATTTTACTTCATTAATTTTTTGGTTAAAAAATGGCCTCACCATTACGTTTTTGGCTCAAAAATGCCCTCCAGCTAGCAAATAGTCCAAAAATACCTTTCCTACTAACGGTTGTCCATAACAAGAGAAAATGAGCCAATTTCGCCCTTGAACTATTCAAAATGAGATAGTTTTGCTCTCCATTTAAAGTTCGGGACAAGTGCTATTAATTGTAAAGATTTGAGTAAAAATTTGGAGATTGACTATTTTAAATTACTATCTTTATACAATTTCTTATGTTTTATACAAAATTTAATTACCAACATTGATTGTTTAACTAAATATTTACTCTATTGTTTTCCTTCAAAACTATTATATCTACTTTTAACTCTAATTTAGGATGATTTAAAGTTACAATAAGTAGTATAGTGTTCCAAAGTATAATTAAATTTGATTTTTCTTAAATTATATCATTCTTAGAGTTAGTAAATAAATTTATTACTTTTAGTGTAGAAAAATAATTTTTTAAATAGCTATGTAAGAAAAGATACATGATATCATGCTCAGACAGACGTAATAATCCATACATAATGCAAGGAACCAAAAGGAAAAAATGGTATATGTTAAGTATCATTTTTATTTGTTAAAATAGGAAGTGTTTATACTACTTATTTTTTTATTTGGTTCAGTACATGCCTCACACACACACACACATTTCATTTAAAAATAGTTCAAGGATAAACTTAGGTTAATTTTTCTTTGTTTTTGAGCAACCGTTAGTAGGAGCTCTCTATTTCAAGGATAAACTTAGGTAACTTAGTTCAAGCACCATTTCACTTTGGTCTCTCTATTTTCTCTCCCTAGTCTTGCCATGGCTTCCAATAATCAAGATTTACCAGAAGGCACTGTCAAGAACGTGCTAGAACAAGATACCCTTAAGTGGGTATTTGTAGGTGGTAAAGGTGGGGTTGGTAAAACAACATGTAGTTCAATTCTTGGTATCCTTCTTTCTCAGGTCAGATCTTCAGTTCTTATCATATCTACTGACCCTGCTCACAATCTTAGTGATGCCTTTCAACAACGCTTTACCAAGTCTCCTACCCTTGTTAATGGCTTCTCCAATTTGTATGCTATGGTACTTTCTTTCACACCCCTTTTCTTTTAAAGTTCAAATTTTTACTTGGATCTTGTTTAATTCTCTTGTGAATTAATTGTTGTTATGCTGAAGAATCACACGTTTACTGTTTAGGGAATGAAGTGGGTAGTATAATTTTGTTATATGTTATGTTTAATAACTAAAAATTGTGTCTTTTCTTCATCTATGGATTGGGAATTTAATTGTGTGGTTTGTGAATTTCCTCTTGGTATTGTGAATTAATAGTTGTTATGCAGAAGAATCACACATCTACTTTTTTTACATTTTTTAATGTATTTTTAATAACAAAAGATAATGACATAATATAGTACTTTTTATGTAGTATCAGAATGTATAAGGTTCATTTTGTTAAGCAATAGTGGAATCAATGCCTGAATTGAAACAAAAATTAGTTAGACACTCATTCTCTGAACCCCCTTCATTTTTTTAAACAAATATTAGTGGTGGTGGGTGGGGAGGTTTGGGTTGTGGGAGGGGGGGGGGGGGGGGGGGGCTGTAGAGGAGCTGTTTTTTTGGAATTGATTTTCGGCCCTTGACTTAAGTAATATTCAGCTTTAGCAAGTTTGTGGTAATGGTGCCTTTTGAAGTCTTGTGTTTATATTGGGGTGTATGCTGAATTCAAAGAGTGTCCTTTACTGAATAATTTGGCAACTTTATGGCAGTTTGAATGTTTGTTTAATTTCTTTTTATCCCTGATATGCTGTTGCTGGTCATGATTTTTTGATTGGAGTTATGTTCTTTAGGAAATTGATCCGGCCGTGGAGAAAGAAGATGTGGTCAGTTCAGACGGGATGGACGACTTTTTGTCTGATTTGACAAACGCAATTCCCGGGATTGATGAAGCTATGAGTTTCGCTGAGATGCTAAAGTAATTTATATTCCTTTGAAATAATTCCCGTGATTGCAACTTTCTTGAGAAGAAATGTTTTATGAACCCCCAATATATTTGAATGTGATAAAGATTTATTCTTGGCTCCTCACAATTAAATTGTCCTTCGCTTTGCTTATCAGGAGAACAAGATATTAAACTAGCCTTTAATGGTTGTTTACTTGTCACCCATGGATCAAGATCTGCTTTTGTTATGTGGTTGATAGACTCAATACTATCTACTTTAGGAGATCCTATAAAAGTCTTCCTATCTGGATGAAATTAAAAAAATGTCTCTTATAGTATTTAGGCCTAGTTACTTATCAAGAAAGTATATAAACCTAGTTGACGTGATCCGTGTAATCCAAGAGACCCTATCCTGTGTTAAAGGAGCCCAACTAGAAGAGGGATAGGAGACAACTATCTCAAAGCACTCCACAACTTAAGGGTAACCTCGGCATGACCAAGGAGTCCTACCCGATTGGGTGTACGTAGATCCATAATACGTGCCCCCATCATATATGTGAAAAGTCTGCCTTGAATTTGAAAGGACACGAGTGGTTACACTAGACGATGTTTAAGCATCAGCTTAAGGAGGTACCAAACTGAACGTGTTAACTACCCCTGTATTCACACACCAGTAGTTATTAACAAATTGGAGAGGTATGTTATTTCAACTGGAAGTGCTCATCATGACTATTCTTTTTCAGAACATCTGAATCATTAAATTTGTAAAGATCTTTCTAACATTTTGGTTCAAAGTGCATTTACTTATGGTACATCCACAGTGCTTAAAAGTGACTACTTTCTTACATTTGTCTAGAGGTGGAGATATTTGTTTATCGGTAGCTTAACACTGCTGGTTTGTTAATCATATCGGGCTATAACTTTTTTGCATCTATTTCTTTCCAGATTGGTGCAAACAATGGACTATTCAGTAATAGTGTTTGATACAGCCCCAACAGGACATACTCTTCGGCTATTACAATTCCCATCGACACTAGAGAAAGGGCTCGCCAAAGTGATGAGTTTGAAGAGTAGATTTGGGGGTGTGCTGAGTCAGGTAATATCTCCTCCAAATAAAATCACCCCCCTTACCCCAGACACACAAAAAATCCATTTTCCTTTTTTCTATAAATGCCTCCCTCTATGCTCTGTTAATATAACATTCAAGGTTGAGCTGTTTGCGAGAAAGGAAAACAATGAAATTTACTGAAGTCTATTTCTGCCTATCTCAGATGACTCGACTATTGGGTGTTGATGAAGAATTTGGGGAGGCTGCAATCCTTGGCAAGCTTGAAGGCATGAAAGATATTATTGAAGAAGTGAACAGACAGTTTAAGGATCCAGTAACATTCTTACTTCAAAATCATCATTCCCCTATTTTTATTTTTTTTTTTTTGGGGGTGGGGGGTGGGGGGGGGGGGGGGGGTGGTGGTGGTAAAGGAGCAATTCACTGTGAGATAGCTAGCACCGCCCTGTTGGAAACTCAGAGTATTGACCTGTCCCCCTACCCGTCTCCCACATAAATTCTAGGCTCCATTTCAGTTGTAGGTTTCGAACTTGTGACGTGCATCCTAATCCACATTTCCTGTGCTGTGCGTCCTTACCATTGGATCAGAGCCCGTGGAGCAAAATTGTCATTCTTATAAAGACATTTGTTTTGATGTGCTCCCTCTGTCCCAATTCGTTAGGCACTCTTCCCTTTCGTTTTTCTGTAGAAAAAGATTTGCACCTTCTTGTGTTTAGAAACTTTATGATCCTTACTTTACCATTTTGCCTGTAATAATATGCTTTTATAGGAATTGACATGATTTTCTATGGACCATACTGGAGAAGTACTTTTGGTACTTTATGTATATTTAGCTTATGTGTCAAAAGTCTTCAATTCTTTCTTAAACTTTGTGTCCAGTCAAATATTGCCAAACAAATTGGGAAGGAGGGAGTAATATTACTGGATGGGAACCTTAGTGGCACAAACCAGATTAATGTCAGAGATTCATTTGCCGTTGAACCTAAGATAACAGGTGAAGTTTGAGATAGCAATCAACAAAATCAGGGAAAAAGTGGTGGCAGAATATCCTTTAGCAGGATCTGGCCTACTAAAATCTGTCATGGTTTAGTGGAAGATACAGCTCCTTTACCTATTGATCAGCGATAAACACAAGCTGTATAACTAAATTTGAACCTTTTCTTTTGGTATTTCTCCCTCTGTTTCACGAGTATGGACTCATTAAGTTTCTAAGTCTGCATTTCTTGTATCTGCTGGATGCTACTACTGTTTCGCCTCTGAAGCATCATCAAAATTAGAATCTAGGTGAAGGGCTCACGCAGCCTTGTATTGTTGGTTAGCTAAATATTATATCGCTGATTCAGTAGAAAATAGTTCACTCTAGTTATTTAGTTCTTCATTATTAAGGTCTGAACTTTGATAATACCAGACTGGTCCTTGTAATTTTTAAGTTTGAAACGATCGAGTATTTTTGAAGTCGGGAGCAAAGCATGTTAGATATAATCAATACATTTCTTCTGCCTCTTTTACTTTGATTGTGGAGGAATCTGCTCTTGTTGCCTGTTGATTGGAACTTTGTGGCTTTTGTTGGTATTATTGCTGGAGCCTACCACCTTACCCTTCAAAAAGGAAAAAAAAAGAATTGCATATATGTCTCATTACATGTGGAATGCTAAATATCCTTTGTTCTTTGTTCACTAACGGTTCTTCTACGTTTTCAAGTTTAACTGATGCATTAACACGACTTTTCTTTTTCTTTTCTAATAGGACTTGACAACATTTGTTTGTGTTTGCATTCCGGAATTCTCTCTCTATATGAGACTGAAAGACTGGTTCAGGAACTTGCTAAATTTGAGATCGATACACACAACATTATAATTAATCAAGTGATTTTTGACGAAGAAGGTACATTTTCCTGTCTTAACTACTGCAGTTCTTCTTTCCTTTTCTCCGTTAATTCTCTTTGTCTTGTACATTCACTTGTTAATTCTCCCTGTGCCCCATCACCAATTTATGACACTCTTTCTGTTTTGCAAAGTTCCAAAAGTATGACACCTTTATACCACTTTCACACGTTTCAAAAACTCAAACTGATGTTACCTAATTAAGTTTGAACCTTTTAAACTGTTCAATTAGTATGTTGATATGTTCTTCAATTAGTACTGCTCAACATACATAGTAAACTAATATTTCAAGTTCCCAATCGGTCTTGTATAAAATAGGACATAAGGAATTCTAATTTCTTCGACTTGAAGTGATAAACTAATTAGTAGGAATTGTAATCCATTTCAGTTGTTGAATCTAAGTTGCTGAAGGCTAGAATGCGGTATAAAATAGGACATAAGGAATTCTAATTTCTTCGACTTGAAGTGATAAACTAATTAGTAGGAATTGTAATCCATTTCAGTTGTTGAATCTAAGTTGCTGAAGGCTAGAATGAGGATGCAACAGAAATACCTGGATCAGTTCTACATGTTATATGACGATTTTAACATTACGAAGTTGCCTTTGCTGCCACAAGAGGTATGAAGATGTTGTCTCGCATAGCTGGATATCTGCTTCTTCCTTTTCTTACTGATTATATTATTGAAAAAAAGTACTGAACCTTTTGCCAGTCTGCTCACTGATGAGTTTTTTGATAGGTTTGTGGTGTTGAAGCCCTGAAAGGATTTTCGCATCATTTTATAACACCATACCAGTCTTCTCTTGCTCGAGGCTCGGTTGAGGAGTTGGAGAATAGAGTAGCTGCATTGAAAGAACAGTTGAAAGATTCTGAAGCAGAATTAGAGAAAGTTAGAAAAGGCAAACAGAAAATATAATCAATCTCAGACGACTTGGGCAATGGAGCGTGCTCTTCGACTTCTTCGCTTTTGTATTTTTAGGAAGTGTCATTGAACAAATAATTGTGTATTTTTCTAGAGGAATTTTATGTACTATTGTTTCATTTATTGTTGGGGAAGTTCTTTTGTACCTTTGACAAAAACAATAAATCAGGTTATTTAGTCTTGCAATGTACTAGTAGTGTAATGTTAACTGAATGATCAAGCCAATATTTATTTAGTGAATCCAAAACATTAAACTTTTTCAAGATGATGAGCAATTATTTTTTCAATCATGAATTACAGTGAAGAGGTTTATGTTACCTTGTTATGTTGCTCTTGAGGATTAAGGTGTTTTTATAGTGTCTGCAATCAATTACAAAATCCTTGAACGTCAAGACAAATGTTTCCTTTTTATGATCCTGCAACAAGAAAATTGTTAATTTCCTATAATCCAATAAGCTGATAATTATTTTTAAATAGAATTTCGGTCATTTCACATGTTGCCTAGCAGAGACGTGGTTATGTGAAGGAGGCAAACACAACCCCAATCAAGTCATAATTATTTATTGTAAAGGGCAGAGCCCAAATCAACTAAGAAGAATCGAACCTAATATACATATCTTTTCTTTTGGGAGTATACTCCCAGTTTGGTACTTCGTAGGACCTTGAACTGCCTTATTCGGGTCTTATATGGATATATTGGAAGAAGTGCTCCTAGGTATGTGTAGGTGTTTTTTCTGATCTTATGATGTCTTTGTTTGTACAATGAATTTACTTTAGCTTCAATTGGGTAAAGAATGAATCTTGGGACTAACTCAACCCCAAAAGTTAGCTTGTAGGGTGAGGATTGTCCAAGTTTATATAAGGAGTTCATGTTCTCATTCCATATCTAATTTGAGACTCTTAACAAATTGAACAAATGTTAAGATAGCCGAGTTGGTCTAAAATGCTAGATTAAGGTTTTGGTCCGAAAGGGCGTTGGTTCAAATCCACAACACTTCCATAGTTTTTTTTTTCTTTTTGATTTTTTAATATTATAAAAATTTAAACTTGTTGACCTTGGAAATCACCCTTTTGGGTCTACCAGACACTAATTAAAATTTAAAACAAGGCATAAATTGCCAAACACAGTAAAACCAAAGAGAAATAACCTGAAAAGTTACTAAAACCTAAGCTCTACATGTTATACATGTACTATTAAGGTAGCGAGTAACCAAAACAGTAACTAACAAATCTATGCTATCAATCATGTTCCTCTGAACTTCTATACAACAACTTCCATCGGTTCATTGCATTATGGTCTATATCTGGAATAGTTAAAACAATATTCTGGATAAACTAGAGGTTATAATCGATAAATCCATTAGAAATCGTTGTTTAAGCTGTAAAAACCGACTAACGGAGCACTTGTATAGTGTAAGACAATTTGTTTTCCTTGTGGTAATTTAGTATTTGAGATTCCACTTTCATTTTCTCCACAATAACTTTTATCATATTGTGTTCAATACAAAAAAAAAAAAGAGATTCATTCAGCTTGCAAAAATTCACTACATCCACTACTATTTTTGTGGCACTGAATTTAATATAATTATGTACCTTTTGGAATTGTACATATATAATTATATATATACATAGCTCTAATGAGTGCAGTGGATCTACCTCTAACTTATAGTACATTTTAACAGCCCTTTGGATTAGATTTTTCTTAGTTCTGTCAATACAACTCTAATGTATATATATTCACTTGAATATAAGTTTAATCTCTCATGTATCTGAGTATCTGTTCTTATTAGTGTTTTCAGTAAGACTAGCAAAAGTTGTATGCATTTTGTTATACCATTCTTAAATCTTAATGGTATTTCTTCAGCAAGACTAGTAAATCTTTATGCATTTTTCTCAACTAAAAGTTTATTCGTAACGATTCAAGGTAAAGCATTTATATCATTTTCCTTCTGCCCGGGTGCCAGGGCAGAAAGGAATCAGTAATCAAAATTCACTTATATTAGCATTATACATTCAATACACTTCATTCTTTACTATTACATGACATAATTAATGACCAAAGTTCTATTAGAGTAGAGTATTCAGAAGCTCCCGAAGTATAACATCAATATCACCCGCCATGCAATGTTGAGATGAAAACGACGTTATCCTTCTCTTCCAGCACTGTTTCAAGCTGGCCACTTAGTTCCCAATCAGTGTCATTTACAAGGACTAGAACTCCAGGCCTCCTGCAACAAATACAAGTTATAAAAAGCTCTCTCTTCAATTACGTCTTGGCTTCTGTAAGTGAGCTAGTATGTATGTGTTCAAACAAGATAAGTGTCATTGCAAGTACGTCATGACAACAGCATAAGGAATTTGTGTATTTAAGTGTTGCTGAGGTGGGTAAAAAGTTCTTCCAACTTACACCGAGTCTCCTTTCATAAACATTTCAGGCCTCTCCTTGATCACATTGGTGTGTACCCAAGAGAGCAAGTTTTTCATCGTTAACTGGTTCAGGAAAATAATGACAATGAATCATACCACTATTCCACTAGAAACAAAATTATACGCCAAATCTGTTCTATGTATGAACACAATCATTAGAGATGAAATTGCACCTGCTTCTCTCCATCATGAGGGTCAACATTAATGTTATGGATCTTCACAGAATCACAAAGAAGCTCCAGTCCTCCCCTGAGTTTTGAAAGTAAAAGCATAATTGAGAGATGTCAATAGAGATCAGACGCGATATGGTAAAGCATTTTCAAAGGAATCAGAAAAGACTAACACATAAGGAACATACAAAAGCTAATCAATGAGGTCACAAAATGACAATATCTGGCTATACTTTCAAGTACTTCATATAAGGTAGCGAAATTCTGTGCCACCATCAAACCGATGGTGTAATAGGGAGGACAGACATTGCAGTACAAAATTCCAAAGTCAATTTGGTGCTAGATGTTTGAATGATAAGATGCTTTATGAACAACCAATGTCACTAGATATATGAGTTTGATAATTCTATCCACATTTGCAGAACACAGATGTTATCCTTGACACAGTGCCAGGTCGCTGAAAAACTATAAATATAAGTAATCAGGTAGAATCATAGGCAATAGTCACTGCACTATCCCGTCATATATAAAACAAGCATTTGCAGAAGATGGTAAATGACCCTACTCGGTACCAATGGTGCCTTCTAAATTTTGGAGTCAAAATTCAAACATCCCTAGGTGCTGAACAAAATCATCACGCTGAAAAGCAGCTAGCTATATCTCAAATGTGAAGAGTCTCAGACCTTAAAGGGTTATCTATTAGAACAACTTCTTTTACGTTGTCAGATGCTAGAACAAAGTTAGAATTATCAACAAAAAAGGTTTTGAGCACGATTCAACTAACCAACCTGAGAGAAGAAAAAAAAGATTTGAGCACTGTACAAATTCCATCTCTCAAGAGTTTCATGATTTAGACCCGATTTACATTGTCCATCACTAATGTTCTTCACGATTTTCACGAAGTAAGGATTTCGATTGTAAGATCCCAATTTCCCCTCGGGGCAAGGCATAAGTTACCTTTAGAACACTGTAAAAAGGTAACAGCAATTTTCACCGGAAGCAAAGGAGCTTCTTTTAAAGTCACAGGCAGACAGCAACTTTTGGAGTCAGACAATGTGGCTCTAGTTTGTAATATTCATCAAATAAAAAAGACCAGCTAAATGTTGCATATAGCTCACCACTTAGAAAATCCTTTTAACTTAAAGCTTCATAACAAAAAAGAGCAACTCTTTGTGACTTTTAAAAATCAAAATCAAAATTCCTATGAGAAAACTTGAATGTGAAATATTAGACTCAAATATCACATATTATGCATGACCACCTGAAACTACTACCTGATATTACAGCGGGAGCAAATATCGACTATACGGGTATCTCCAATTTTTATCAATCAATAGACTGCGAATGTCACTCAACATGAGAAATTAAAAAAATATCATATTGGATCAATTTCTGCAACAGTGAAGAGGAATATCTACGTGCTCTTGCTTGGAGATTTTGGTTAGTACTCAAAATCTGATATGGCCTCAGCATAAACCTAAAGAGCAAGTGTCACTTTCTTAGTAGCATGCAAAAACAAAGTACTCCGTCTGTTTCAATTTGTTTGTCTTACTTTACTTTTTAGTATGTTTATGAAAGATTGACTCTTCACATGACAACATGACATATTTAAGATCACAAGATATTAAAGGGTATTTTGGTATATTATTCATAACTTTAGTTTAAGATCACAAGAATCAAAAGTTTTTCTTTAATTTCTTAAACTCTGTGACTAGTCTAACTAAAACAAACAAATGGAAACGAAGAGAGTAGTAAATATCATACACAGGAAAGAGACTGAAAGTACCAGGAATTACAAGGAAACAGATAAAAGAAACATATATTGCAAGCAAGGTTAAATCTTTCAACAATTTGTTTAGTCCCAAATGTAAATCTTCCAACTTAAGCTTGTAAATTGCTTTTATACAACTTTCCCTTTCAACAATCGTGGCTCTACAAACTAATATGAAAAGGATTTCAGCTAAAAATCATATCTGTCATAGATTACATCAAAGAATTGGATTAAATCTAATCAAATATTGATAATTAGATGAAATTGGCTGTAATATATAAACGAAAAATACAAAAATTACCCGAATTCGAGTGTCAATTGCATCTCTAATCAAACGGAATTTGAAGTTTTATGAAAATCTCAAAACCCTAGAGGGATGGATGGATTTTGTAGGGTTTATTCCAGTAATCTTTTTCTCTTTCCTCACCTTTTCTTCTTTATCAAAATATTCTTAAAATTTAATCAAAGACTCAATTAAAGAATTAAATTAAAAAATCTAATCTTTTAAAGGTGAGTAATAATTTATCTAATTATCATTAAGTAATACTAAAATGAACAAGTTAAAAGTAGGACGGTTTATATTATCGGGTAAATAATTACGTTTAACGATATCAAACTAAATTATATAACAACTATCACTTTAAAATTCTGGACATTAGATACCATAGGCAACAAATAATTTATAGGAAAACAAAAAAAAAGGAAAATTACTGCAAGAATTTGTTTTAGAATGGTAATCTTTTTATATTAATCACTGGCTAATCAGCAATTTTGGGGAAAAAATCATCATTGACTGCACCAGTGCTTCTAAACCAAATCAGAAAGCACCATAAAGATGAAAATGAAGAAAACCCAGTCGTGCATGCAGGTGAATTCATCATTGAACTCTAGATCATCAAACTTATAAGCATATCGCCCATATCAAAAGAAAAAAGCTAAAACAACAAATATAAAAATTCAACATTATTATTTAGGAAGGACAAGATATTATGTGACAATCACCACCTTGCAAATCCAAGAATGTGGATGCAAATTAAGATTGGGGCGACAATAGAAATTGAAAAGACTCGTTGAGTTATTCTTATTAAGCTAAGAAGTAAGAAGTGAATACTAAATAATACTAAAATCGACTAATTCACTCCCGCACCGATAAATTATTAAATATAAAATTTTAATCCTTATCAACCGTTAATCCGATAACCGAATATCGATAAGGCAATAAGCTAATTTTGTGGTTGGGTTATCGGTAACGGTTCGATTTTGAATCGCCTTAGTTAAACGACAGTTTTAAAATTTTAGAAAATACAAAATGATCAATATATAATTAATGCTTAATTTAGTAATTTTAAATCTCAGTTTATAACAGTGAAAACAACTTCAGTACACGGGTTGCTTAGGTTTATGTATGGGTGGCTAGTGGGTCGGGTTGGGACCAGTCCCGGTGGGATGGGGGAGGGTCAGGACGTGAGCTCCGGCGGGATTAGCGGGCCGGGATTGGCAGGACAGGAATAGGTCCCGTCCCACATCCCGCCGGAGGGAGGGACGGATTTGGGGGGGGGGGGGGGCGGGTCGGTAGGGGGATTTTTTTAAAACACTTAATTTTAAAAAAAATATTTAAACACTTCAATAACTGAATAAGATGGTGTAATGAAAACATACTAAGGTTGTTTTTGTGTCTATTATATTATTTAATAGAAATATATTTTTTTTGTAATAATTTTATTTCGTTGTTCAAAAGTTGCAAATCACATAGTAAAATTGCAATTAAAAGAATTACATAGTTAACCATACTTTTTCTAATTTCTTCACAATGTCTTGAGTATCTTCGGTTGGAATTGAAAGTTGTTGATCAAATTGTTCGACGTCGCTTTCTGTTCCCTCAGACAAGATTTCGTTGTAGTTGTAGTCGTCTTCTTCGTTGATCTCTGATTGACCGCACCTTCTACGCTCCGCTCGAATTAATCTCTAAATAGAACTGCAATCTCCAATGTGTCTCCCGCCAATGAGTCTGTACTCTCCTATTTGAAATCTTCCAGCAGAAAAAACGCTTTTAGACGCTTGAATGTTCAACACATCTCGTGCCATCTTTGATAGTGTCGAAAATGTCTTCGCGTTCTCCCTCCAATATCTTAGCAAGTCTTCACGTTCATCTTCATTGACAATTGATTCGTACGGTACAACACCCTGCAAAACATAAACATCAAATTCGCTAACTTGTGAAGAAGTTGAACCACTAAACATTTTATTTCTAAAGCCTTGAGTACTAGCAGCAGAAAACGCATGTGTTTTTATAAGATTGCAGCGAAGTAGAAGAAGATGGTACAGAAGCCGATTGATTATTTGCATTTTATTGTTGATAATCCATATATATTTTTTTGCATTCGGTGTGTATGCTAGACGTAACTTCTTCTTTAGTTGGTTCTTCATTTGGACTTGGAGGTGGAAGTACGGCTATACAATCATAAATCGTTTCAACAAGTGTTTTACAATCGTCTACATAATAGTCGTGTTTAATACAACACCAATAATATAAATAGTGGAAATAGGAAAAAAGTATTTTTTTAATTTTATAAACATTTTTTCAATAGATGTCTTATAAGTTTATTTTTTTCATATATTCATTAAGTAATAAAAATATTAGAGCTATATAAAACAACATAGTTGAAATAGTAGGATAATAATATCAGAAAATTCTTTAGTAGCTTGCAAAAATTTCTCTAAAAATCCAATAGGTTTTAAAAAAAATTCCCAATAATTATCTACAAGCATATCCCTTGGATTTTTATTATGAGCGTTAAATAATAAAGTTATAGGTCTTCTATAATCGTAAGCAACAAGTAGTTGTTCATATAAAGAATTCCACCTATTCGCTACTTATTCAGGAATTTTTCTATAAGGTAATCCACAATCGTTACAAGTTTTTTTATATTCTTTGCGTCTTTGTATTTTATTACCTTTAAAAAAGAAGTTTATAGCAAATTGTATTTTATCAAGAATGTTTTCAAAAAGTTTTAGGTCATCATTTACAACTAAGTTATAAATATGACACGCACATCTTATATGAAAATGATCAGGAAAAAATGGAGTTAATCGAACTTTTAAAAGTCTTATAGCATAATCATTAGAAGTAGCATTATCTAATGTAATAGTTATAATTTTATCAAATATTTCATAATAATCACAAATTTCATGAATATTTTGTGCGAAAAATGAAGAGGAAAATGAAGTATCCATAGTTGAGAAATAGGGTTAAGTGTAACCTAAACTTGCGGCTTCTTTCATCAAAGATAGGTGTCAGCTAATTTTCTTAATAGTAATAGTTCGAGCAGGTAGCAGAAAGCGAACGACTAACTAATATAGTATCCTAACTCAGGGGTTAAAAATAAAATATTAAGGGGTAGGGGGAGTTTATGGGGTGGGAGGGCATTTTAGCCGTTATACCCGTTGCACAACAGCTAAAATCGAAATGGTTGTTGTGCAACGACTATTTTTGCAAAAGGATGGAGGGGGTCAGGACGGGGGCGGGTCGGATCGGGATAGGGACGGGCGGGACGAGCCCTGGTCCTGTCCCGAGTTCGAACCCCGACACCCATTTCTTTTTAAGGGGGATCGGGGCGGGCGGGTATCTGGAGTGGGTCGGGCCGACCCGGCCCACTGGCCAGCCTTAGGTTTATGTAGTCCAAATATAACAATAAATTTTTAGTATACTTTTTGCAAAAGAGAACAAATCTTTGTTAGTAATGGTGAGAAATTTTCAGTTGAAAGTCATTCTTTTGGAGCTTGAAAGACTCTTGAACGGATAATTATCGAAACTAGTAGACATAGTAAGTATCAATCATTTAGTGTAAATATGAAATATGTGTAGTATTTTCTGTGAAATGACCTAATATAACAAACTGATCAAATATTTGATCGTAATAATTCTCCCATTAAAATTATTTTTATCATAAATTTTAACATGTTTTTTTCTAAAAGTCTGTGAAAGAAGACGCATGTGGGGAATAGAGGGTAAGGAAATATGGTAAACACATTAGTTACTATGAGTTGCATTAGGAGAAAATTTTACATAGATTATTCTTGCAAAGAAGCAAGTTCTGATAGTACGTGATTGAATAGTATAGAAAAGACCAGGCACACAATATATCAAAGTTATTAACTCAATTTCTACGTGGTAAATATTAAAGTTCATCCGTTATTTATACCAAACGATTGAAAAAAATGTATACTATTTATTAGCATATAGCGTCCTAAATCATTTAATGAGGACTAATCAATAGAAGTATATATTTCATTTTATTAAATTACCTAATCATAATAAGTTGATATGGCCGGTCTAGTGTAATTATTGGATGTGAAAAGGCATTTATTGTAGCTAAAATACCATATAGACCAATCATATCATTTGTTTGGAATATTGACACATTGTCATTTTAACAAGATTTCATTGGCATTAAGAGTAAAAATTAGTGTTAAAGAGGTAGGCCTTGAGGTGTATTCTCGATTGTAAATACAAAAAGTTTTTGGAAATTGAAAGAACTCTACTGTCCAACTAATCAAATAGAAAGTGAAAATGGAAAGTAAGTTATAGAAAAAGGAGAAAAGTAAGAAATGATAATATTCCAACTTAGTAAAAAGTTGGAGGAAAGAAATATATCATTTAGATGTCAGTTTTGGAATTAAAATTTAAATAACAAATGTATTAAATATCACTTTTACAACAAAACTTTAAAAGAAAATTCTGATAAATTATATAATAGTAATAAACTTGATGATTTTTTTTTTAAAAAAACAAACATCTGGCTCATATGCATATCATCTATGTGTAATGGCATTCTCATGTTATAAGACTGTTTTTGACATTCCAGTATGATTAACTTTTGTTATTGGTATTTTATGATCAATAATTACAAGTGATTAAAGTGGAATTAATCAATTATAGTTTATTCATCAGAGGCATTTATCTAATGTTTATTTTTATATCACAAAATATATCTAGATCCCATACATCTAATGCCAGACAACCAAAAAGCGTAAGCGGAAAAACACAATATATGCTTCAACAACACTTTCCTAACTCCAAATAACCGAATTACAACTTATGTTTTTGATAGCCGAGGGTGTATTAGAAATAACCTTTTTAGCTTTCGAGATAAAGTTAAAGTGTGCGTACACACCCACTTCTTGTTGTTACAACCCCTGTGATACTAAAAGAAATTTAATAAATTTATTTGTATTGATCTGAGAAAAAATTGACTGGTGAAACATTGTAATTGGATAATTATTTCTTTGTTTCAGAAAAAAATAATTGTTTTAAAAAAAATAAAAGAAATCAAAGAGGAAAAAAAGAACAGTCATAACAAAACGACACCTCTCATCACAACTCTTTTATGTTCTTGTTCATCCGTTCGAGACGGTTTTCTTTGCAGGCTCCTTCGTAAGCATACTGTCATTTGCAGTAAATTTCAGCACAAGGGGCAATTCCGTCAGCTTTTTATCCATCTGGGGTTGATATGAATCCTTGAAAGACTTCACCTTTAGGTCTTTTTTTCTGCCAATTGAGTGCTGCTAAAAAGGAGCTACAAAAAAGACATTCTTTTTTGGAGTAAAGATTCAAACTTTCTGCTTCTATGGAGGCTTACAAGAGATGGGTTAGAAGGAATCGTGATTATGTTCGCCAATTGAGTTCTCTAGCCAGTGTATGCCCCCTCATATTTAAGTCTTGACATTTCTTGATTTTTAACTACTTTTTAGAACAAGTTTTTTTTTTTTTTTTTTTGCATCTTGTTTTTTTAATGGAGTTAGTTATTTGGGTTATGTCAACTTGCAATCTTGATAATAGTTTTGTTAGTGGCAATTGTGTGTCGATTATCCTATTAATTTGTGGTGGTATAGTCCCTTTTTTTCAGATTGCTCTATCATGCATTTTATAGTACGTTTGCTACCGTTATTTCTGTTTTTATACTGCTTTGTATTGTTTGTCCTTGTGCCAAGTGCCGAGGTCTACCGGAAACAACCTCTCTGCCTCACAAGAGGGAGGGGTAAGGTCTGCATACACTCTACCCTCCCCAAACTCCACTTTGTGGGATTTCACTGGCTATGTTGTTGTTGTTGTTGTAGTGAGAATTGTGTGTGAGGGAGATAATCTTGATTGATTTAGTTTGGGATGATACTTTCATGATTGGAACTGATTGTGGTGTATGACTAGTTATATAGCTGGTTTATAATTTATGATGATTATTGATGAACCAATTGTTTATTATTGGAATAACATGGCTCGAATAGAACGGAATGGATATAGAGGATATATATAGCCAACCCCAACTAGTTAGGGATTGAGGCATAGTTGAATATCCGTAATTAGCCAAAATATTTCTATTAAGTTTGAGACTTCCATAATTTTACTTTGGGGTTAGATATTTCTTTTGAATTTATCCAAAATAAGGAAGAACCGGTTGTTCCGTCATCTAGGTTTTGAGACAATCAGTGGGCAGCAACAGAGAGTTGGTTTTAAATCTCCATTCAGACTTCTATTAGAAGCTTTTCTAATTCAGCTCGAAGAATGAAGCTGGTTACGACCATGGATTGTTAGCAAGCTGCTATGGAATGTTACCTTGCAAACATTTGAGGCATATTTCTAGGGGTTTAGTTAGTTGAGGGGACTTTTGATGAAGTTTAGTTAGTTGAGGACTCTGATATCTATACATGAGTTCCGTGCTGAAGTTAATTTTGATATTACTGCTGGTATAATTTCTTCTTTAGCTTTACCTTAAATCTCCTCCCCTCTATCCTGGCTGACCCAATCATCAAGAAAAAATAAAAAGCATATATCTGTGCTGCCCCTATGTTCGGGATTGAGAAAGTCAAGATTGTAAAGATTATCATTTTCTCAAAAGTTTCTGGATTTCCACAGCTCAGATCTTGACTAGTTAAAATAGAATTTGAAATAGGAAAGACGTGCCTTTATGAAAATTATTATAGTTTTAACGATGTTATGTTATTCAAAAAGGAGCTGTCCATAATGTATTTTAGAGACTTAGCGATAGATATAAGATTGAGAATCTTGTCTTTAATTAAAGAGGGGTTCTGGTGCCTTTGTCTTATTATATTTGTCTTTATCTAAGATAAAATATGGGGAGAATTACTTAGGCGATGATTAAAAAATGGTAATCAAACAGTCCAAAGTTCACATCTAACATGCTCTTAAGCATTTAAATGTTTATCATGTAGCACAAGTCACATGTTTTTCCATTCTTGTTGATGCTTACTTGTTTAATGGGCTTTTAGCCTAAACCAACATAAATTAGGTCTTAAATCGTATTAGATACTTCAGATGACTTCCCATTGCAGCAGAACATAGCTTTTCCACCTTAGAAGTAGCGGTAGACCATTTTTGGTAAATTAGACTGGTGGTCTATCAAACTGAAGAAATAGATCACAGCATGTCAATTTTTTGCTAAGGCTATATCATTTTTCTGCACTACTCTCCTATGATGAGGAAGGAATTTGAGCATGCATCCCTTCGGTCATGACAGAGATAACACTTCTGTTATATGCCTTCACTGATAACTTCACTTGTTGCGACGGTCGCTCAACTATTGGTAATTACCCTTTAAGTAATATAATTGTGTAAATAACTTTTTAACACCATTAATACATAGAGCTGATTTCTTAGACGGTCACTCAACTATTGGAAGTTATTTCAAAAAGTCACTTTTCTTTGTTTTGAGTCAATTATTGTCATTTCACCTATAAAGTCACTCAACCAATTCAAGTTATATTTCCGGTAAATATTAAAGGGCAGCCCGGTGCACTAAGCTCCCGCTATGCACGGGGTATGGGGAAGGGCCGGACCACAAGGGTCTATTGTACGCAGTCTTACCTCACATTTCTGCAAGAGGTTGTTTCCACAGCTTGAACCCACGACCTCCTGGTCACATGGCAGCAACTTTACCAGTTACTCCAAGGCTCCCTTCTATTTCCGGTAAATATTGTTGTCGTGATTTTTTTTAAGCCAAACTTTTTAAAAATAAAAAGCTATCCATTTTAACCCGCTCCACTTGTGACCCGCCAAAATTAAATGGGTGAAATATATAGGTGTAACTATATATTCACTCCTCTGAACTTGTTGCAGAAGAATCTTTTTAAGCAGAGAGCTTGAGATAGCCCTAATCAAAGGAGGAGGAAGACACAAAAATAGCCCTAAACCGAGAGATAGGAAGAGAATCCCAGAGTTATTCTGACAGAGGGGGGGGGGGGGGGGGGGGAATCGGTATATGTAAAATAAAAGGGGTCACCTTCAACATTGACAAGTGGTATGAAGAAAGTGACAGAGGGGTGTCAAACATGGGACCCCTGTCTTTGCTCCAGTCTTTTTAAAACTACTGTTTTCTTACTTACTCTTTTGCCAAAACATATACTTTAGCATAAAGACAATCATTAACAAATGACTTGTATTCTCTCACTTCACTTTTTTCATTAGAATTGAATGGAAGGCTTACTATGCTCCCAAAATCTGCCCGGTCTCCCTTTTTAAAAACAGTTGTCTGTTTTTTACTTTTGGTTCCTGCAATAATATTTTCCCTCCGTTTCGATTTGTTTGTCTTAGTTTGACCGGCATGGAGTTTAAGAAAGTAAAGAAGACTTTTGAATCTTGTGGTCTTAAACTAAAGATATGTATAATGTACCAAAATGCCCTTTAATCTTGTAGTCTTAAACATGCCATGTGGGATCTTGAAATTAAAGAGTTGCCAAATTAGTAAAGAGACATTCTTTTTGAAATTGACTAAAAAGGAAAGTAAGACAAACAAACGGAAACAGAGGGAGAGTGTAGTTTTTGTCATTATTGTCATTCACTTTTACAGGTGAAAAACGGTTCGTCATTACTTTCATTAGCACAATTTGATCGTCAATTTGATGAAAATCTAGTAGATGTTGATAAATGATAATCTGGTTTCTAATGTATGACCAGGGAATGACATGGCTTCTTCCAGAACGGTTTGCTGCATCAGAAATCGGGCCAGAAGCAGGTTTATTTGAAATTTTGGTAACATTGAGCTTCTTCTTGCTGCTTATAAAACTCAGGATAATACATTATTTCTTTTTTTTTTCCTTCTCAAAAGTACGTCTTATCATTCTTATCTTCTTAGAAAGTAATTCACAAAAATATTGGCAGTTAATCTTTCTGATTCCATCTTGTGAAAGTTTTGCAATTTTAACCCATCAAATTGAATATTGGGTTTTCTGATTCTCTTAATATAATGTTTTACCTCTTTGTACTGTTTTCGTGAGCGGCATGTAATGTAGACAAGTAACTCATTGAAGTTATTGGTTTTCCTACCCCGCATGGTTATGTTTATTTACTGCGCCCTATTATTGGCAGTCTCCTCGATACTTGGAATGGTTACCACAGTAAATGAGCATATTATAGAGACAACTCCAACTTCGGTGCATACAAGTTCTGCAGAGACTTCTTTTCTCCCTTTGTCATTATGCCTTACTTTGTTGAGAGACTTGGAAACATTAATTGAAGTAGTAGCTGAGCAGCTCTATGGCGAAGACAAAAAATGGAATTTGATTGCTCTTACAGAGGCTGCCAAGTAAGTGATATATTTAACGTTTACACAACTTATTTACCTAAATGTTCGGTAATTTATGATTAAATATTCGTACAACAATTTGTTTTCCAATGGATGCTAGGGTGTGCGTTAGGCTGGCTGTTTTCAGAAATACAGGATATAAAATGCTTTTGCAGGGTGGCGAGACTGAGAACTTGGAAGATTCAGATGATTTGAGTCCCCAAGAAAACATGGGGCGCTTAAGGAAGCCTATCCAAAATCAAGGACTGGGTCCCAATCACATTCAAGGTAGGGCGCTGTCCGCCTTAAGTAGCTTTGGTCAGAATGCGAGGATGGTTTCTGAGCCAACTTGGTTGCGAAGGGTTCAACAGCAGCAAGCAATTTTGGAACCTCCAAGTAATTGTTGGTTTCAGCTAAATTAAAACCTTTTACTTCTGTTGATGACAGTGTCATTTTCTAATTATGTTAGCTTCCTTATGTTATTACAGCTAAGGTGATCAGGAATCGCAGGCTGTCAACCTTCTTATCTGAGAAGGGTATTTGTGGAGGGTTATTTGTGACTGGGGAGACTATGTTTGTCCTAAGACCTCTTATTTATGTCTTGCTGGTAATGAAGTATGGAACACGATCATGGTTTCCTTGGTTCATCTCCTTGGCTGTAGATCTCATAGGAAACAGCATCCTCTCAGTCATAACAATGTCCCTAGAGAGCAGGAAAGATCAGCGTTTTCAATTTTCTAAACCTGAGAAGGATGAGGTTAGATTATTATACGTCATTGCACAAAATCTTCATAGATACATCTTTAAGTAATTTTGAGGTTCACTTCTATTATCCTAACAGTACCTTACAACCCCCCCCCCCCCCCATAAAACAGGCCTCTATCCCCTTAAAAAGGGAAAATAAGAGGCGTACCATTCCGGTTACCAAATCTCATATTATCACTCTGCATTGTTGCTTCAGACATGTTTCTTTCAATGGTAGATGGAAAAGCGCGTTATTTGGTGTGTCTCAATCTTTGTCTTGTCTTTCTTGGAAATCACAGTTCTTGAACCAATCTGCATATCTTATGTTTTTGATATGGCAAATACCCCACCTCCCTGGGGGCAAGAAGTAGCTTTTTTCCAATCCCTTCTTGGTGATTAGTACTTCCAGCCTGAGGCGGAGGGCCCTTTCCACTAGGAATCCATCACTCGTTAATCCGCATTTCTTATTTTGTCTTGGGGAAACTGCGGATTCTCATTCCAATTCTTGCTATCTTTCACACTCTTTCTCCTCTTTCATGATTCATCTGATTTGTTCAGTAGCTTTTGAATTTATCTATGCTGCAATAAAATTTCGCTTCATCATTAATAGTCTGTTTTACTCCAAACACTACAGTTAAAAAGAAGGAAGCTGCTTTGGGTGCTTTACCTTATGCGAGATCCATTTTTCTCCAAATACACCCGGTAAAGATACTCTTTTCCTGTCATTTCTTGTTAATTGCTTCATATGGTGGAAAAAGCAGAAAAGAGAACTAGCAGGGATCAAAGCGAATGCTATTAGCCTTACAATTATTTCAGGCGAAGACTTGAAAGCACTCAAAAGATTGTAGAACCTGTTCCTGTAGTTGGATTTTTTGCAGGTATGTTTGATCATTTTTGTTACCAAGTTTCAAGAGTTGCTTCATTTGAAATTGTTGATGTCAATTTTGACATTATCCTTCCTGACAAAAAAAAATTCCTTGATGTGCAGAAAAACTTATTGAACTCCTAATTGGAGCCCAGACTAGATATACCTACATGTCTGGTTCTTGAAGGGAAGCCACTGAATGTGTGTGCATTCTTTGTTATTTGACAATGAGGATCAAACTTTTTCACTTTTTTCAGTTGTAGCATTTTGATATCATAATCAAGAAAAGGTGTATACTTTTGTTTTTATCCAAAAGTGCATTGAATTTCAATGCATCAGATGTAGCAGTAATCAAGACCTATTGCTGGCTGTCTATTTAATAAGGATTTAAATTATAGACAGAAAGTCTAAACAATATATATACCATCAGCAGTAACTTGCCTTAATTTTCAGTTAGAAGTTAAACTCAATTAACAAAGTCACGTTTACTTAATAGTCTCGGTTACTACCAATTTGGGTATCAGTTTTTCTTATAATTATTAGTAGCTTAAGGCGTTTAACAAGGAAAGCGTAAATAAATACATACAGAGTAAGAAAAAGCTAGTTGGCAACGACTCTAAAATAGATTGAATTATTGATTATAAAACATTAGTGGAAGTATATATGTCTTTTAATCTTCTGGTTAAGGTGGTCTACAATAACATATGCATTTCATTAGTAAATTTAATTTGATAACCTAATAAAATATAATCGATTAAAATTCAGAGATAGTATAACTCTTAACTAAACGTGGCAGTGGGCACAAACACTCTTTGGGACCATCCTTAGAGGGGTAAATTCCCATTCGACCCCCCCTAGTTTCCTATGATGCAGTTTGGTCTTGTAGGTGAGCCATACCCCAAGATAAGTCCTGAGTATTAGATGTAAATTGCTTTTAAAAAAGTGTGGTGCTTGAAGAAAAGATTTGACACTTCGAATGCTCTTTTTGCCTCAAATATTCGAAAAAGAAGATAATTTGTTTAAGATAAATAAATAAAAAAGGTCAGAAAAAGTAAAAGAGTTTGCTCGTACCGGCTATTACATCAAACCTATGAAAAATGTTATCTCGTTTTATCATATAGTTACAATAAACGTGCTTCATTAATGTAATTTGATGTAAATATTGAACGTGAATAAGTACCAAATGTCTTCATAAAATGGCAACGGTTAGTTGGGGTTTGTTTTCAATTTAATTTTCACATGACCAACACAAGCTTTACTAAGACCAGCTTAGTTTGGTTTCAGAAACAAAATGATAGAAGCCTATCTGAAAGAAGTAATCCCCTTGATTATTTTCATTACTTGAATAGGTATGTATACAAGATACAAAATATTCCTATTCTATTCCTAAATCTTATTCTACCATAATTCTAACTCTACAATTATGGTAGTGTATATTCCTAAGTTAGGTAACAAATACATTACACTATACTACACATATTTTCCTAATATACAATATTCTTACATTGTCTACTTACCATAAACTATGGAAACCGAGAGCCTCAATCTTGGGCAGTAAACCGAGAGCCTTAATAAGGCAATATACACATGTATATTGTGTGTATATTGCCTTATTTAACACACCCCCGCAGTCATAGCGGGCGGTCTTCGAACGCTGAGACTGTCCCTAAAATCTTCAAAGAGTACCGAGGGAAGACCCTTTGTAAAGATGTCTGCAACTTGATATCTTGACAGGACATGGCATACGCGTACCGGCCCCCCGAGCAACCTTTTCACGGACAAAGTGAATGTCCATTTCGATATGTTTGGTGCGTTGGTGCTGAACCGGATTACCTGAGAGGTAGATGGCACTAATATTATCACAATATACTAAGGTCGCCTTCTGAATGAGGCAATGAAGCTCTAAAAGCAAATTACGTAACCAACATGATTCTGAGACCACATTCGCTACCCCTCGATATTCTGCCTCTGCACTTGAGCGGGATAGAGTCGCCTAACGCTTTGCCGACCAGGAGACCAAGTTGTTGCCCAGGAACATACAATATCCTGACGTAGACCGTCTGGTGTCCGGACACCTACCCCAATCCGCATCTGTGTACGAGACAAGTGTGGATGTAGAAGAAGGATACAAGTGCAACCCATAGTCCAGCGTCCCCTGAATATGCCGAATGATGCGTTTGATTGCATTCATGTGCTCAACTCTGGGATCATGCATGAATAAACACACCTGCTGAACAACATACGTAATATCCGGTCTGATAAAGGTAAGATCCTGGAGGGCCCCTGCAAGACTGCGATAGCGGGTTGGGTCCTCGTATGGTGCACCTGACGCGGCACTAAGCTTGGGTTTTGCATCAACTGGAGTGGAAGTGGACTTACAGGATGACATCCCAGCCCTCTCGATGATCTCAGCTGCATACTTTCGTTGGGACAAAAACAAACCACCTGAATGACGCTTGACGGCAATCCCCAAAAAGTAACTCAAGGGCCCTAAGTCTTTCATAGCAAACTCGAAACTGAGCATGGCCATGATAGACTAGCGCAAGGTATCGGAAGAAGCAGTCAAAATGATATCATCTACATACAACAGAATGTAGGCCAAGGACGAACCACGACGGTAGATGAACAAGGAATTATCTGACCTGCTGTGAGTGAACCCAATAGTCGAAACAAAGTCAGCAAACCTCGTATACCAGGCCCGTGGAGACTGCTTAAGCCCATATAATGACTTCTTCAACAAACAGACATGATGAGGACGGTTTGGATCCCTGAAATCCAACGGCGGATGCATATAGACTGTTTTCTTGAGATCACCATGTAGGAAAGCATTCTTGACATCCAACTGATGAATAGGCCAAGTCTTTGAAAGCGCCAAGCTAAGCACAGTGCGAATAGGCCAAGACTGTTTCATTACTTGAATAGGTATATATACAAGATACAAAATATTCATATTCTATTCCTAAATCTTATTCTACCATAATTCTAACTCTACAATTATGGTAGTGTATATTCCTAAGTTAGGTAACAAATACATTACACTATACTACACATATATTTTCCTAATATACAATATTCTTACATTGTCTACTTACCATAAACTATGGAAACCGAGAGCCTCAATCTTGGGCAATAAACCGAGAGCCTTAATAAGGTAATATACACATGTATATTGTGTGTATATTGCCTTATTTAACACTATCAAACAAGCTTGTCGAGAAGTTCATAGCTATAAAAATGTTGAGCTTCTCTAGTTTTGCTTGTGGATGATCTAAAGTTACGATCTAATTGATTCATAAATTTAACTTAATCAAACTTAGAGGTTAAGATCACGGTGAGGACCATTTCCATCACATTAAAGCACCAGATTGGTCCACCACCTACTAACCATTACTACTACAGTAGCCCCAATCCCTGTTCTACTTCTTAGCCCTTTTCTGCCTCACATGAGTATATCAACTAGACATGGCACCTCATTAACTAGGGTAAAAAATCATATATTTAGGCCAAAATGATAGTAGATGTATAATATGTGTTTGTGCATGGATTAATTTTTAGTACGATGTATGATTGCCACAGCAAGTAGTTAAGTGCTACTATTGTCCGGGTGCTATGATGTATAATACAAGACAACATCGTTTGTTTTGATATTTTTTATTGTTATAGCAAAATGTTGTTATAAAGAACATATAACATAACATGAAATATCCATTCCACACACAAAAACTGTAATAATGAAATGCTATTATAAAAGAATGACTATTATTATTATAGAAAGGTGTATTATTAAGTACGTCCAAGTTCGAGCGGTAATGTTACACAAAAAGATGTAGAAAGATCTTGTCATCGTGGGTGGATAACTTGGGATAGCCCGAGTGGTTAATTAAGAAGAAGCTTAACTTAAGCGCGCTAGAATTGTAAAGTTTTTCCACATCATTAATATTGTAAAATGATCAGGCAACTAGCTATACACATTACATCAAATTCAATTTTTCATGACAAGACTAAACACTAGAAATTGATTGTCACTGTTCGAGAAAAGTTGCATTTTCCCCAGATATTGTGACTGCATTTGTTAGTTCAAACGATCAACTGCTTGCTATAATATCCAGCTTGTTATATACTAATGTATAATCCACTCTATATTCAAAGGAAATCATATCTCTACATAGAGAGAAATAAAATTCATATACGCTAACTTTAGGGTAGATAAACTCGGTGAAAAAGCGAGAAGGTGGACGTTAAATCTGAAACTAAAAGCCCTCCAAACTCTCATGTACAAAATAAACGTAGAACTTTTCATGAAAAATACACTTATTTTCTCAGATTAAGAATTTGGAGTTCAGTCTATGGCCAAAATTCAAAGTTTGTTGTTAGCTTGTACAGACTGACTCCAAATCATAAAAAATAAAAGCAACTGTACACATTTCTACTATACTCAGCGTTGTCACTGTCTTCCTCTGCCCAACTGTTAACTGTATGAATCAATCGAAAATTGCTGTAGTTACAAATCATGTATAATTTCCTCAGGGTTCAAAAGTCTCTACGAATGATATAAAGCAAAAAAAAATAGGAAATCAAATGGTAAGATTTTCTTGGATCGCCAAGAATGAACCTATTATGTTTCCACCAACATCCGGGAAATTGGTACATCCCGGAAGATTCTTCACCTTGCCTTTGCGATCAACTTCAACTGGGTATTTTAAGAGGTGCCCTCTCATTTCTGTTACTTCATCAGCTGCGAATTGCTTCCAGTTAAATTCACCCATGGACCTAACCCGTCTTACACATTCTAATGACTCCGGTTGTCTGAAGCAATCCTCAACAACTCCAAGATGCTCAGCCCACAGAGACATTCTATATCCATGAATCTGCAGAAGATAAATTTGCACATACGACGGCAAACGGATCAGATGCGTGCGCGCACACACAAAAAAGAAAATCTTTAAGCTTCCTAGTATACATATACATATAACCTAGGTCATAGAGAGTATGAATGCATGTGCAATCACTGCTTATATGTTGAATCCGCCTTGAGGTGATTCTATCAAGTAGGGGGAAAGACGGGAACATTATTTTGCAAATGCTCTTTCTAGTATGTAATTACGTTTTCTAGAGCACAACTATAAAAATAATTCAAGGTAAAGCGCGGTATAAGAAAATGTAGGAGAGATGGAGCAACTTAAGCTTGTTCCACGTGTTAAAAGCAAAGCAGAAGTCCAAAGGCTTGGCCTAGTAAAGAATCATTAGCAGATACATTTGTTTTTGTCTAAGCTTGAAATTGGCATGGCAGAAGTCCAAAGGTTTGGCCCAGTAAAGAATTTACTAATCACCTGTCCATAGGGTCTTGACTGTTTTCTTGCACATGTATGATAAGGTTGATATGCTCCCATTGCGATCTCGGTATCTCTAGTGCCCTCCAGAGAGCGCTGATTGATGTTTGCAGATCCCAATATCACATACTCATCATCCACAATCATGCCTTTAGAATGAACATAAATCATGAATCTACGGTGTTTTCGACTGAACGCCTGCAACAACATTTTCAAACCATTAACTCTGTAAGTGATCAATAATATGCAGTGCACAGCAAATCTAGAAAGGTTAGGGGGCTGAGAAGCTCTTGCAGGCTGCTAATTGTCTGCTTCACGAGCCTTCACTGCCCTGTTCTGTAACTTCCCTTCTTTCGAGGGCACAGTTTTACAACATATGAGGACACTTAAGAAACTAAACTGGCTACCTAGTAATTTGAGTTTTAAACAATACCTGTCCTTTAGAAAAACAACCATCATGCAAAGGCACAATTAGGAAAAAGAAAAGAAAAATTTTAATAATGAAAATAAAGAGAAACTTCAAAGAATAGCTAAGTGGAATAACTGGTCGAGACATAAATAGATTTTTTTGGAATTCTTCAGATTCTTTTTTAGGAGAATGAAGGTATTGCAAGTACCTGAGGAGTGTTTGCAGTGCCAGGACTCTCATTTTCAACATTGCCAGCCTCACGGTTACCAAGACAGAAGAAGTTCAAATAATCTTGCGGAGAGTACGAATTCTCAAGCCCAACCTCCTCCAAAGCCTTGTAAATAGTCTCATACATCATTTGCATTGTCTTGTTCTGCAAACCAACATAAAGACGTGAGGTTTCACTTACACAACTTGTAACAATTTGAAAACAGCTGATTATTCCATAAGCTGGAAAGCATATATATCCACGGTTTGTTCATCCAAAACCACTTCAATCAGCTAACAAAGATATGTTAGCATACTTAGTATGGCACAATTCTTCTCCATCAACTCAAGGCAGTTAACTAGCTTTACCTGCCAATAAAGAATTCTCTGTGTAGCAGCCCCAGTTGGATTACCCTCTGGCCACATTGGGACGACGATGTATGCTGCAAACCTCTCATGTGCTCTGATTTTTTCAGCAATTTTAAGTGCAATTTCCATGGGAATCAGATTATTTGCACCTACAGCACAAAGATAATTCAGGTATTGGAATTGCTTTGACTGCCAGAACATAGCTATATTACTTTCCAAGATATATAAACTGTTAAAAGGTAGAACCAAATAAAGATGCACCATTAGTGTTGGACTAGCGGATTACCACCTTTTTTATGACCGAGAAATCCGTCCGGAGCCAACTCTTAGGAGTTAGGACCAACCGCAGCCTTCGAAACTCGAGGATAATGGGCCCACCCCTCTGCCCTTCTCCACTTAAATACCAGGCTCACATGGCACAGGGCTCGAACCAGTGACCTAAGTCACAAGTCCCGCAACCTTTGCCACTTGAACTAAGCCTGGTGGACCAGTGGAATACCACAATTCTCTCTTTAAAGATTTTCATAATAAATGAATGGTTGAAAAAGTAAAATAATTAACGGGATAAGGAATGCCGCCACATTGTATTTAAAAGACTTCAGGAACATGGCCTATGGCTAACTAAACCCTCCTCCAACACCCCACCCACCCAAAAAGGCATATGCCTGCTATTATGTTTCTTTCATATACTGGAATGCCTTCTCAGTAATAGCATTGCTTGTTGCAATTACACTCCCAAAAATAAGAAAATCAAAATAATGAGTCATACATGCTACTATGTACTACCCCTACACCAAAAGTACGAATTCTGATGGCATCTACTCTTTATAAAAGAAATATGATGTTTTTGATCTTCAAAACATCTCTTATTCCTTTCTAACCAAATAGTCCAAATGATGCAAAGAGGAATGGTCTTCCAGATCTGTTTCCGTCTTCTATTCACTTTTTGAGTCCGCCAGCATTCCATCACGCCTCTGATACTTTGTGGCATCACCCAATCCACCCCCCAAATGCTAAGTTATATCCTTCGATGTGTCTTTCACTTAGATATGGGGAAGGCTGAAATTCTATTTAACACGTTAATCTATCTGATCTGATCTCACAAGTATCAGAAATTTTTTCTAGAACTCCCTCAGTCCAACCCTTCCCAGCCAGTCAAAATAAAGAAGACAAGTATACAAAAGGATTAGGAAGAAGATGATATACTAACAGTGGCGGAGTCGGGATTTTCACCAAGGGGTTCAAAATATGAAAAAGTAACACACGAAAATTTAACGGCTGATAAACGGGGCGGGGCAGGGCAGGAAGGGCAAGACTAACCTTAACCCGGTAATATATATATATATATATATTTTCAAATTAGTACCCTTCAATCATATATACCTTTGAAATCGTGAAGGTAATGGGAATTAAATTAATATGATTTATGAATGAGAGAGAAAGAAGAACAAAACAATAAGAATAAATGTAGTTCCTAATTTTGGGGAAAATGTAGAGAATATAAGAATAAAAATGATTGTATTTATTATTAAATATGCTATATTTGTTATAAATCTTCTACTATTAAAATAATAAAAAATGATGATACTAATATAAGAAAAAAGTATAAGACTTACAATATTAATGTAAAGGATATAGGAAAATGGGCCTTACCTTTACCAGTGCTGGGAAAGGATATAGGAAAATGGGAATTTAATGTAGCCTTGACAAAAATTTGAAAGCCTGAGCCAAAGCAATGCATGAAAGATATGGGCCTTACTCTTTATCCTATGCATAAAAGCTGTGGACAAAAGCTAATAAAAAGTGAAAAAGTTGGCAATGAGCCAGTATCGAACTTGCGACCTGGACGAAATTATGAACCCCCTAGACCACTGAACTAAGCTTGTCAGTTGTATTAAGGGGGTTCAATAGTGGGTATATATACACACAAACAAATTTTGACCTTATGTAAACAGCGTTATTTTCCGCCGAACCTGCCAAAAAGAGAGAACTAGTGTATACGGACAGTTAGACGCATAAGAATTTACTGTGCATAATCGTCTTTCTGCAACATCAGAGAAAAAGTTGTGGAACCTATGCACGAGCCCTCCTCGCAGTGTCCAAAGGGCCAGTGTCTCCAACATAGAGAGCTTACCTCCCAAGGAATCCCTTATATGCAGTTGGTTGGACTCAAATCTCAGAAATGAGCTTGACATTGGATCCATTAGCGGGTAACAAGGATGTAAAGGAACCATAAAAGCTAGTGGCAAAGTAGGTCTAGCCAGAGATACAAATGGGCCATGAATGGTACTCTTTTTCTATTTTGATTACGGTAGTGTCTGGCCAGCTTGCATGCACCTCGACTATCTAACTCTGCCCACCAAGGCTTGGGCAGATAGGAAGATATTACCTAGTATTTTTGCCTCTGTTGGTCATGAATGGTAAATTTTTCAATCTAGATTATCGGGCTTTTCTATAGCAAGTAGCAAATGACAATTATGGTTTTCATCGACCTCGAGAAGGCATACGACAAAGTCCCTAGGAAGGTTCTATGGAGATGTTTAGAGGTTAGAGGTGTACCTGTGGCGTACACTAGGGCGATCAAGGATATGTATGATGGAGCCAAGACCAAGTTACGGACAGTAGGAGGAGACTCGGAGCACTTTTCAGTGATAATGGGGCTACACTAGGGATCAACTCTTAGCCCATTCTTATTTGCCTTGGTGATGGATGGACTGGCGCGATAAATTCAAGGGGAGGTGACATGGTGTATGTTATTCGCAGATGATATAGTCATGATTGATGAGACTCGCAGCGGAGTGAACGCTAAGTTGGAGGTTTGGAGACAGACTCTGCAGTCTAAAGGGTTCAGGCTGAGTAGGACCAAGACAAAATACTTGGAGTGCAAGTTCAGTAACGAGAGCGACCATAAGACAGATGTGGAGGTGAAGCTTGGTACTCAGGTCATTCCAAAGAAAGGAAGCTTCAAGTATCTCGGGTCTATTATGCCCACACATCCATCTCAGCATCCTCAACTTCGCAACTTTCATCTTTTGGATGTGCGAAGTCTTGACTGACCAACACTCCGCCCCATACAACATAGTCGGTCTAACCACCCTATAGAACTTGTCTTTAAGTGGGAAGACTCCAGATGCGAGCCTCTGTTTCATCCACCCTGCACCAATACGATGACATCATCATCAATCTCTCAATTCCCTTAAGAGATAAGGCAAAAACTTTGAGACATGAAACATTTGTAACTATAGCCGGTGTTCCTCAAACTCACATTTAACTTATACGTTGTCGACTTATAAAATAAGAAATTATTGACAAGTTGAATACTTGATATGTCGGTCGAATAAATTCATCGTTCATCAGTTTGAGCTTGCATTTTTCCCGTTCAATTTATGTGCAATTCATCGCACACTTATTATAATATTTGTAAAATATTTGTTCTGAGTAGTATGAAATACACATGCTACACATGAGTCCAAAAATTATTAGTTATATTAAAAGTGGAAAGCCCTTAGTGTAAAGTTAATTTACTAAATTACTCTTTAAATGTTGAACGAACAAATTACCCCTTATCTAAAACCAAATTACTGCACATTTAACAGATAGGATTAGAAATAATGATCCCCGAGACAGAGTGAGAGTGTCCTCGGTGGAGGATAAAATGCGGGAAGCGAGGTTGAGATAGTTCGGGCATGTGCAGAGGAGAGGCGTAAATGCCCCAGTGCGAAGGCGTAAGAGGTTGGCTATGGATGGACTCAGAAGGGGTAGAGGTAGGCCGAAGAAGTATTGGGGGAGGTGATTAGACAGGATATGGCGCAGGTGCAAGTTACCGACCCGACCCCGATTCCCCTAAAAAGGGTGTCAGGAATCGAAACCGGGACATGACCTGGGCTCGTCCCGCCCCAGACCCACCCCGCCCCAGCCCCCGACCCCCTTTGCAAAAATGACCGTTGCACAACGACCAATTTATATTGTGGCCGTTGTACAACGGCCATTTTGACCCCCTACCCCTTAATATTTATTTTTAACCCCGCTTATTAAAATAGATGGTGGTAAAGCATTTATTGAAACTATTTATGATTGTATAGCAGTACTTCCACATCCAACTCCAAAAAATCCAAATGAACAACCACCTAAGGAACCAACTAAAGAAAGAAGTTTTGTCTAGCATATACGATGAATGCAAAAAAATATATACGCATTACCAACAAGAAAGTGTTAGCAACCAACCGACTTCTATACCCTCTTCTTCTTCTTCAATACAACCTTATAAAAGACATGTTGTTTCTGCGGCTAGGATTGAAAACCTTAGAAATAGAATGTTTAGTGGTTCCACTGCTAATCAAGTTAGCGAGTTTGATGTTTTTGTTTTGCAGGGTGTTGTACCGTACCAAACAGTTCTCAATGAAGAATGACGTGAAGACTTGCTTAAATATGGAGGGAAAATGAGAATACATTTCCGACACTAGCAAAGATGGTCTGAGATGTGTTGAACATTCAAGCGTCATCAACAGCGTCTGAAAGCGTTTTTTCTGTCGGAAGATTTCAAATAGGAGAACACAGATACTCATTAGCGGGAGACAGCTTGGAGATTCAAGTCTTATTCAGAGATTGGATACGAACGGAGAAGGTGTTGTCAACCGGAGATCAACGAAGAAGACGACGAAAACTACAACGAAATCTTGTCCAACGGAACTAGAAGCGACGTCGACCAATTTGACCAACAAATTCCAACCGAAGAACCACAAGACATTGTAAAGAAATTAGAAAATGTGTTTATAAATATGTAATTTTTTTAATTGCAATTTTACTATGTGATTTGCAACTTTCAACATCACAAAGTTGCAATTTTGAAATTGTATTACAAAAAATCATATTTCTATTAAATAATATAAGAGGCACAAAAACAACCTTGGATATTTTTATTACACTATCTTGTTAAATTATTGAAGTGTTTATATATATTATTTTTTAAAATTAAGTGCCAAAAAAACGGAAAGCCCGATCCCGACCCGTCCCGCCCCGACCCCACCAAGACCGGTCCCATTTTCCGACTGGACGAGACATTGGCCAGTCCCGCCGGGACCCGCCCCGCCCCGTTGGACACCCCTACCTTAGATAGGGGGTTGTGGAGAACACAGATTAGGATAGAAGTGTAGTAGGTAGTTGAGCGTAGTTCTACTTACGCTTACATACGGGTAGTTATAGTGTTATTATTGTAGCCCTGCTTAGCCTATCATACTAGTAAGCGCAATATTGTTTTATAGTCCCTTGTCTTTTGATTTCTGTTGTTGTATGTTCTTTCATGTACTTTGTTTATCTTATTTACATGCGTTGGTTACTGCTTCCTTTTTCAGAATGCCTTATCATGGCTTATTCGCTTTTGTTACTCTCATTTTCATACTGCTTTAAATCTCATGTTCGGGTCTGACCGTTTCTCTTGCTTTACTTGTGCATATGCTTTGTCTTGAGCCGAGGGTCTTTCGGAAACAACCTCTCTACTTACCAAGGTAGAGGTAAGGTATGCGTACCCTCTATCCTCCCCAGACCACACGTTGTGGGACTTCACCGGGTATGTGGTAGATATTCTATGTATTCAGTCAATGACAAATGTTTATACATAGCATGAAAATAGCTTCTCACCAACATCTTTATGTTGACTCCAATTGTACGAGGAACCAATGAAATATTGATTTTCAATGTAAATGAAATGTTGTGCAGCACGAATCGCCTTCACATATGCTGTGTGTATGCTCATATCAATAAGTACATTTTTCCCACACACTAGATTCTGCAAGAAAAAAAGAAAACGAGTATACTTTAAATGAGTAAACCGTCCCATTTTATGTTATGCACTTTGACTGGCAGGGGAGTTTAAGAAAGCAAGACTTTTGGAACTTGTGGTCTAAAACAAGTCATAGATATTTGTGTGGCTATAAATCATCTCAATTAAGGGCTAAAATGCAAATGACTTTAAGTTAAATTGTTTCTAGTATAGAGCGATATCATTCTTTTTGGGACATACTGAAAAGGAAAGTGCATCACATAAATTTGGGACAGAGGGAGTATATGTTTCGGAGCAGACAACAATCCCTCCCTGTCACTCCCCCTCCATCTATCTTTCTCACCTTCATTGTAGCTTCTTTAGGATCCTTTGGAAAGCCTTTGACCGAGTTTGAGTCAATCGAACGAAATATCTGTTTAGGGATTGAAAAAGAATATGACTTTAAGATCAAAGACACCACACGAATTAAATTTCTAAACTGTTGTTATTAAGTTAATCATTCAACCTGTACATGCCAACCGTTAGGGTCATCACTGCTCACAGAAGGAGCCTCAGAAATACCAAGAATTTCAGGCATTCTTTCAATTCGGAGCAAATCATCATCATATGACGTCTTCAACTTTTTAATGCCACGAGGCTTTGAAGCCTTCAACCAGCGCTCCTCAAAGTTTGTGAGAACATCATATGCTGCTGGACCATCAATTTTAGAGTGCAAGTCATGCCACGGTTCTCTTGGACAACCAGCTGTACTCCCCTGTTAAGTACAGATATGGATTACTATCTAAGCAACATTTTAATTGTAGGAAGGAAAAAGGTAATTGATGAGAAGAACTTCTTCACTCAAGAAATATATCCCAAAAAAGAAATACAACGAAAGGTAAGTAACAATTCAAATTTTTTATCTGAAGATGCATTTTTCAACTTAAAGATTGTGATTATAAAGCCTAGTAAAACAAATTTAGTTGATACAGTTCACTAATGATCAGTATGTAAAATCTTCTCGTGTAAATTGAATTATGTAAGCTAAGATTCACGAGGTTCTACCACTGCAGGGCCAGTTGCGATTGGATTCCCCCTTTACTCAAGTCATCTAGGGACGGGACGGGACCCCAGATTAGAAAAAGGAGGGGATTTGTTATGTTTCAAAGGCAATCAAAGGATGGGCTATTGCCCGTCTAGTAAGCAATGGGGTGTTGCGGAAGCCCCGGCTGGGCCCGCCCTAATAAGTACTAAGGCAAGAAACTGAATGACAACTGAGGAAGATGTAGATAGACAAGTCTCATTCTTTTCTTTTGGCCAAAAATTGTAATCTGTTCCGAAGGTTGAAAATGGTATAAGCTTGTTAACAGTATTAGTCTAAATTACAGTATTCCAGTTTCAAAATTCTACACCATACTTTGACCAGACATGGTTATTAAGATGATAGTCGAAAATGTGTTTCTAATATTATTCAGAAATAAATACGAAGAGTCAGATCTTGAATCACTCCAGTGAAAAAGGGTTCTCATTTAACTTGTTGAACAGGGACATCAAATAAGGGGAACAATGATTGTCATTTCAGAATCAGGAAAGAGATTCTCAACTAGATGGGAACAGTACAGGAACCACAAATGACAATAACCTGCTCTCTGGTCATTATCAGAATTTATAACAGTTCATATTATTAATAAGCTTTTAAAGAAGACGAGACTCACTAGTTGAAAACCTAAACTGCTTCAGTTTCACACAATAAAAAACAAAACAGAAGTTCCAACTATTGTAGAAATGTATAGCGCATTATTCTACTAGCTAGGGTTGGCCAAGCTCAAAGTTATTGAAGAAAGGTACTATTGATACCTCAGGCAAGAGAATCCTAAAGAACTCAAAAGTAACCAAGTTTTATACTGTACATGTTTCTCACAAGTCATATATACTTAGAAATTGCAAGTAATCAAGAAAAAATTATTGCGAAGATTGTCATACTAGTTTATATAACTACAATATGTGGTGGAAAATCAGAAAATTAACAACTGCAGTCAATGTCTTTGAAAACAAGCTAAAGGATATTAAGGATGATAAGTTACAGCATAAGTAGGGTTATGATAGTCCTCAGAGTGCACTGTCTTCAGTGATCGAAATAAAGGATGCTCCGGAGTATCATATCGCCCGTCACACAAGTCAAGTCCTCCAACAAATGCTATGATTTTTCTCCGATTGTTGCCAGCATCGGCATCCACTATCACAGTTTTCTGATGATGTGTATAAATTACTCCAACTTCCTGCATACCAAAACTCAGAAGACATTAGGCTTTTGGAGTATTTAGAAAAATAAAGTTAATTGTAATAGTCTAGAAAAAAACAGTATAATGTAAAAAATTTGTAGACATCATCAAATGTACCTTAGTGGTAACGACCAAAAGTTTTCAACTATATTGACATACTGGGTCTCATGTCATAGTCAAACAAACAAAAAATCAGAAAAATTGTTCTACCCACGTGATAAGGGACTCGGGGCACACATTCAATCATTGGTAGACATGCCAGCTAAGAAACATAGAGGGAAGGCAGAAATGAAATGCAGTCAAACGAGATCTAATGTTTGAACAAACTTTACTTTGTGGGAGATCATTACTTAACTGGTCCTCGCATAGAAAAGCAATATGGGATAGACCCTACGAGAAATTATAAGCTCAGTGAAAACCGTAACCAAAAGGAAGTTATCCATCCACTGTACAAGGAAGCTAATTCAAAAATAATATGCAAGTATAAAAATTTATAGATGTATTAGTGAATGATGCTCAATGGAAAGAATTCTAATAGGGTTACTTTTTGATAACTGGTGTCATATAACTTATCACATAAAGAACTATAGAAGGAAATGTCAAAATCTAACTTACCCTCTGCTTGACCCAACTGTGATGTTTCCCTGCCACTCGAGGACAAAGCAGCACTTTCACTGAAGAATGTTTGAAAAAAATCCGAGTCTCTTCATCATGGGTTGCCATAACACCATCCTGCAGCTCAAAGTTAAGCATAAAAAACTACATTCACATGACGCCTTTGCGCAATCTAAAACAAATAACAAGATAAAACAGAAATTGGTTGGAGTGCCATCATCTATTAGCATTGCAGAAGAATGCTTAATTAGAAGTCCGTATGAATTAATCTTATCAGGACAAATGGATATCAAGATATGCATAGGCCATAACTACAACAGAATCACAAGCAACCTTGCACGTCCAGGACATGGATTCTTTCTAGTTGTCTTAATTGATGCACTAATTTTACAGGCTGAAAGATAAACTTGCCCTTGACTGAAAGGGCAGCCCGGTGCACTAAGCTCCCGCTATGCGCGGGGTCCGGGGAAGGGCCGGACCACAAGGGTCTATTGTACGCAGCATTACCTCACATTTCTGCAAGAGGCTGTTTTCAAGTTCACAGAATATTATCTTACAGCAGGTTTCTGATTTACTTTAGTATATATTGGTATTTTAACTGATTAATGATTAGAACTCTGAGTAAAAGTGATCAACAAATGAGCAACCAACAGCATATCTGCAGATGATGTGTGTACGAGAGATACATGTACGATTCACATAATCTTTTCTCTAGAAATTTTGAATGGTCATTTGGAAAGGGAATAAACACAAACCTATATCTGAGGCATGTTGTTAACAACAACCTAAGGCACTGAAATTTAATTTAATCTTTAAATGATGCTCGAGTATTCATCTTATGCACATACAAAAGTCAGAAGTTCATTAAAAATTATGTATCATTTACCGTCTTGTAGCCAAGGATGCTTCTTGATGTGGGGTCATCCCATATTAGAAGCAGCACTCTAACACCTTCTTGTGACTTTGACTTTAAAAGATCCCCTAGAGTGTAATCTCCAACAGAAGCATCATTCCGAACAAGTTTGACTTTGTGCCACACTGACCAACCTGTAATGTAGATCAACCGTCGGGCTTGGCGTATGGCGTCAAAGATGTCATGCCAGCACTTCCCATGTACATATGGCATTCCATAGTCAAGCATCAAATTTGGAAGGCATCCATCAGGCACATGAGCATCTTGATACAGAGTAACCGTTCCACCCATCCTCAGTGGAAAATAAGTTCCAGGAACCCCATAATACTCAGGACCAGCACCAACTCCATGATCGTAAATACTTAATTTATCCATTGGATAATATTGGACTGATATCCTCAAAACTGCTCCAGCCTTGCAAGGTCTTCCACTACTGTTAAGGACCGGAAAGAACCCCTCTACTTTACCCCCTCCATATATCTGTTCTAGCGGGACAGCCACTGTCCCCATAAGCTGAGAACCTACTATATCATCATCCTTGACAAGAAATTGTACTTCCGCAGCATAGTGTGCTACGGGGACATTAAAATGTTGCATCCACACAGGATTTTCATTATTGCTTATGACATAAGTCCGGCCAATCACTGCATCAGCTACAGTAATTGCGACGTAAGGATCACTTGTGATCTTATTACTCATTTGCCCAAACATATCCCGAATGGTCTTGTGGAACATATCCATGTTTGGCAGATTTTTTGCTTCGTATACCCAAATATCCAAATTTCCGTGTAAGAGCAAAACTTTTAAGGAGCTTTTAGAAGGTGAGAATGGCACAACCTGCAGAGCCTGATTATTATTCTGTGGTTCAGCACAAGAAGTTGGATACGTTGGTTTCGCAGACTCCGCTTCCCACCTTGAAAAGGAGGAATTAGGGTGCCCATAAACATTCCCTTGAGCATTGTAGTTTGCCGGAACAGGGTTTGGCCCCGAGTGATAAGTTGCAGGGGTAGGAGGCGAAGCAAACGCAGAAGGGTGATTTTCAGACAAATTCATGTTTGCTACGAGATCATGGATTGGTGGATAAGCTGAAGAAGGGCGAGTGGAGGAGTCATCTTTACCATGATCATAGCTTGCCCCCCCAGAACTACTAAAAGATGAAACACTATCTTGGCGATGGAAAGAGTTGGATGGTTGGCTCTCCAAAGGCGGCCTTTCTGGCCAGGAATGTGGATAATGCTGAGGTGCTGCAGCATATCCGAAACTGCCTTGATGTTCAGGAGCAGGCACAGTAGAAGATGTCGGGGGAGGCGGATATGCATGGGGCGGATAGGGAGGACGGGCACCGTGTGATGGTGGAGGGTAGCCATAGTCTAAAGAGCTGGAGTGGTGGAGAGTGGGTGCTGGAGGTGCTGATGGAGCTGGTGGATACTGATAGTTATAGTGACCAGAATGCTGAATGTTATAAGGGGGAGGATATTGTTGGGATTGATGAGGATAATGAGGGTATGCACCACCAGAACCTGGTGGAGGATATGCACCAAAATTGGGAGGGGGGTATGGTTGATTTGAAGGTGGTGGAGGGTACCCATAACCAGTGTTATATGGGTATGGATGTGAAGAATTGTTATAATTGTCCATTAGTATACACTACCAGATTGCACTATTCTTGATTCTTTGGTGTACATTAACATACAAACTAATCAAACCTAATCAAGAGGGTCTGTCCAAGATCCTGACTTTTACCCAAATTCAACACACCATCAACAAAACAAGCTTAAACAAACACTTCCTTGCCCCTTAAGATTGCAAAAGATAGATGTTATAGAGGAAACATACAAAATTGATCATGTGAAGAACAATATATCAAATGGGGTCATTGAATCTTGAAATATATTCATAATCTGAAAGAGAAACAGTAGCTAATTAAGCAAGGAAATGCAAAAGATCAAGAAAAGAAAGTACCTTATACAGGGCTATGATGACTAACAACTTGAAAGAAAAAGAAGATCCACAGAGAATAACAGGATCAGGTGACAAGGAGGAGATTCCCAAAAGGGCAACAATTGAACCTTGTGCCACAAAAGTGGCAAATTTGTATGTGTAAGTAACGCGTTTAAGGTAGATTTTACTTGTTTCGGAGAGATTGAAGAATGACGGAGTTCAAGGTGGGTGCCGTTATCTTGACGGAACTAGGAAGCTGTTTTGACGGTGACAGACTTTTTCTGCTACTTTGAAGATTTCATTTACTTAACGGCGTCTATTTCTAAACTTTTAATAGCTGTCCCAATGATATAGTTTTAATGGGCATGAATTTTAAGGAATAAAATAAGAATTTTGAATTTTATAGTCTAAAACAGGCTAAAAATATTTGTATGGTTATAAATTATCTTGTTAAGCTACTTACTTCGTTTCAAAAAGATTGATTCAGTTTGATTTAGCACAAAATTTAAGAAATAAAAGAATACTTTGAAATGTGTGGTCTAAAATAAATTTTAGATATTTGTGTGGTAATGATCTCATAAAGTTAAATTGTTTATAAATATAAAAATGAGTCAATCTTTTTTAGACAAATTAATAAGTCAATCTTTTTGGGTCATAGTGTCACGTCCTTAGTCTTCAACTAAGAACACGACACTTGACAACTTGCTCACATTCTTGCACAACTTATTAAGAAAATGGTAGATTAGAAAGACATGAAAAAATTTGTTAAAAGAAAGCTTTTATATTATAGAGAGCTTGAATTATTTGCTTGATGGTTTTACAAATGATTAATTGTCCTATTTATACTATTTACCTAGGGGCTAGTATATAAATAATAATTACTCTACAAGTCCCTATATATTTACAAATAAGCCTCTATTCTAAAAATTTCTACACAACAACTAGAATATTTCAAGAACTTTCCATGCAAATTCGTAGAATTTTAGGGTCTTCCGGGAGAAATCTTCATATGTCTCTAGAATCTTTCCATAAATCTAGTCTTCATTTTATGTAACTATTTCACATGGCAAATATATGTGCCAAGTGGCACCTAGATGTCATAATGATGTGGTGGGAGTAAAATTTAAAATTAAATTATTATCAAATAAAAAAATATATCATTTTTTTTACGGATTAAAAAGAAATTATATCACATAAATTGAGACAAAAAAATATTTAATACAAACCTTATAAAGATTTCAGAATATTTTATGAGCTTGATTTTGGCAGGGTATGTAAAATCTTTAGTTTGTCTTCTGATGGCGTCACTTGCTCAGGAATCTAGTAAACCACCGTAACGTAATATAGCTCACAATAATATATGTAATTTATTTAATTCATCTTGAATTCAATAAACAAGTTAATAGACTTAGAATCTGTTTATTGATTCAACCTGTTTTAGACTTTTAGCTCTTACTTTTGGTTATGAAATTATTTTAAAAAATAGCTTAAGTGGTGTAATGGTAACGTTACTCTATGAATGTGTGGGTTATGCGGGTTTGTATTTATTTTAGGCTAATGAATGGTCAATATGCCCAAGAAAATAGTTGTAAATAAACTAAAAGTGTATTAGGCTTGGTTTTTTCAAAGTTAAAATGTTTTAATCCAAATACCCACATAATAAAAAGATGTAAGAATTTAAATACATATTTAAATGATGTTACACTATGCTCTGCATACTAAATAATTAAGATCGTTTATTTTCTAAATATTTGAATGTAGACAATTTGTCTTTATTAAAAATTAACAAATATAAAATTTAAATAATATACTAGTTAATTTACTACTATATCAATAAAATATTAGAAAAATAAATTTACATGGTAGTAGATAGTGATGATAGTTGAAGATGATGGTGGTAGGTGGTGACTGGTGATTTATAACTTCTAATTCTGTTTCTCACCTTATAATTTCTCCCCCGTTTCACCTTTTCTTTCCCATGTGCGATAAAAAGTTTAAAGGAAAAATTGTTTCCACTCAATTAAGGCCACTAGGGGTTAGCTATTTGTTAATAAATGAATTCAAGGATCGTTTAATGAATGATCACTCTGCTGTTATTTTATTGCATTAAAATCACTAAATTATTTTTTATAATAAAAAAGTTACTCAACTTTGACTAAATATCACCGAAAGTCATTAAAGAGCTTTTTTAAAACAAAAATATCTATCATCTTAGCTTGAATATCATAGGAGATGTCTCACTTGTTTTCTCCTTGTGACCTTGTGTGTTACTTAGGCAATATTGAGTTTTCTTGTTACAAAAAATTGTTTAATAACTTTGGTGATAAAATCAGGAATACGAGATGTAGAAGCTCGTGACGGAGACTTAACAATATAATCAGTAGGAGAAATATAAGAATGGTTTGAGTTTTCCGATCTATGAGATCTGGAATTCAAATCATTAGTCAAGTAGGCAGGTTTAGAAAATTTTAACTTGACTGTCCCATCAAGAACTTGATCAATATGAGTAATATCAGTATTATAATAATTTCTGAGAGGTGTTGCTCCCTCTATGACCCATTCCGTGGGAAAATCAATTTCATCTCATTTAATAGGTCTTCTAGTGGTAATTTTTGATTTACCAAAATTAGTTTCTATCAAAATAGTTTCATTTTTAAAATCCATGATTTTGCACATCGGATTCATAGTATATAAAGGTTTAAAATATAATTTATAGCAAATACATATTACTTCAGTACCAGGCATGTTGCAAGTAGCCATAGGTGACAGAAGTTCAACACTTCATCTTTTAATGATGAATATCATCAAGAACAAGAATATTGTTAAAAACAGTAAGAAAGAGGAATAAAATATACCTTTACACCTAGATCTACTTAATAAGTGGACTATTCCAAAAATCCAACTCCGTTTGATATACCAAATGGGTACTTTTGAAAAATTAGGATTCAAACAAGTAGTTAAAACTACAGAAGAAACTATCACTGTAGATAGCGATCATGCTACCTTTAAATTATTGAATGCCAGTGATATTGCCCCTTATAGGGAAACCCATCGTTTTATGCATATTAGGTTAGTACAAGTTGTTTTTAAGCCACTTACATTAAGAGGCTTACCTGAAAGTTTTATAGCCGTTCTGAGGGACGGCAGAAACCAGAACTAGAAGAAATCCATGATAGGGACAGTACAGACTAGTCTGGCTTATGGTCAGGTTTATTTTAATGCTTATCCTAACTTGCAGATTTCCTTGCAGGACGAAAATTCTTTAAATACTCTAATATTGAGTATTAAGTTACATGGTTATGATTATATGCATGGTACTGAAGTAATATGTATTTGCTATAGATTATATTTTAAACCTTTATATACTATGAATCCGATGTGCAAAATCATGGATTTTAAAAATGAAACTATTTTGATAGAAACTAATTTTGGTAAATCAAAAATTACCACTAGAAGACCTATTAAATGGAATGAAATTGATTTTCCCACGAAATGGGTCATAGAGGGAGCAGCACCTCCCAGAAATGATTATAATACTGATATTACTTATATTGATCAAGCCCTTGATGGGACAATCAAGTTAAAATTTTCTAAACCTGCCTACTTGACTAATGATTTGAATTCCAGATCTCATAGATCGGAAAACTCAAACCATTCTTATATTTCTCCTACTGATTATATTGTTAAGTCTCCGTCACGAGCTTCTACATCTCGTATTCCTGATTTTATACGCCCTCATACTTCTGATAATATTGAAAATAATAGAGTCAATAGAATTATAATTGGTACGGATAATATTATCAGAGGTGTTAGTGAAGCCCCAGAAATAACTGAGTCAGATATGGATTATCCGAGTATTTGATGGATAGTAGCCAAAAATTTGATTTTAGCCGGGGATCGCCCGCAAGAAAAATGATAATCAATGATTTTTATAAATCCAGATGGGAATCTTTCAAAAAATGGTTTTTAGAAACTTTTGATAGCAGTCAGCGTACAACTCTCCAAGAGGAATTTTATAAAGATATTTCTCAATCTAACAAAATTATTTCTTTTGTTCCTTGGTTTATGGTCAAATATGTTGGAGATTATATCTCTGTTCTTGAGAGAGAATACAAACTCTCTAGTGGAGGAGTGACTCATAATGTCTTCCCCCCTCTAACAGTCTTTTCAAATTGAAAAAGAGAACAAAGTTCTCACTTTTACTGCCTTTTCAAAACTCCTTGAAAATAATACTGCTCTTGTTACTACTGAGATTATTAATATGATGCTTAAACAGAATAATTACACCAATATTTATACGAATGTTTTGGGTGAGCATATTGTTATGATACATAATAGAATTGAAAAATTGACTTCTGAAATTATGAGAGTTGTTCCTGCCACTTCTCCTCATCTTCATACTGCATCAGCAACTCCTAGTGTTCAGCCCCCACCTGAGATAAAAGATTTCAAGTTAAAAGCTTACTCAGAGTTGGAACAATTATTGGATGATAAATTCAAGGGTTTACGGATTAGCCCTTTAACAAAAGATTATGAGTTAGACCTCTCTGGCGATGATTATAAGCAGAAGATGTCAGACGAAGTTAATAAGCTTGAAAAATGGGCCAGAAAACCAGTACAAAGGATGTACTATTATTCGAGGCCCACTCCCTAAGATGTATTGTTTGAAAAACAAGAAATCGTTGATAACAATAGTTATAGTGGGAAAAATATCTATGAATGGAACATAGATGGTTATACGGAAAGACAGATTTATACTTCTGTCCATAGGATGCTCATGTAAAGTACCATTTGTAAAGCCAACAATAATACAGATAAGATGGTTGCGGAAATGATTATATCAGGTTCCACAGGTCAACTAAAGGGTTGGTGGGATCATTACTTAACCCCCATGACAGCGCAACAATATTATTGCGGCTGTAAAAACCGAGCCAGGGTTGGAGCCAGCGCAAAATGCAGTATATACCCTAGGAATTAATATCATAGAACACTTTACTGGAAGATGGTCAGATGATTCTGAGAATATCAGGACATTACTCCAGAATTTAAGATGTAAAACCCTCACCTCTTTTAGATGGTATAAGGATGTCTTCCTTAGCAAGGTTATGGAACTATCTGAGTGTAATAGTTCTCACTGAAAATCTAAGTTTATAGATGGACTTCCCGCCTTTTTTGCAGAAAGAGTTAGAAAGACTCTAAGGAAAGGAGGGCTTACTATCAATTATGATATTTATACTCATGGCAGCCTTATAGGAACTTGTATTCAGGAAGGGTTAGTTTTATGTAATGAGATTAAGCTTAACCAGCAAATTAAGAGCCAAAACCTCAATGAAAGACAGCAATTGGGAGAGTTCTGTGGCCAATTTGGTATGGAAATACCCAAGGACAAGACGTCTCATAGACATAGGTCTAAGAACCAGGAAAGCTTCCAAAGATGGAAGGCAAAACGTCTAGAAAAAAGGGGAAGAAGAAAGAAAGAATTCAGAACCCGCAAGGATTTTATAAAATTCAAAAATCCCAAAGCTTGTTGAAAATGTGGACGAATAGGCCACTATTATAAAGATTGCAAAGTTAAGGAAAAGATTAAAGCCCTTAACATCGGAGATGATCTCAAAGAATCATTATCCAAGTTATTACTCAATTCGGAACCAGAGGACTCAGGTTTTGAAACCGATGGAATAAAGGATTCCTCAGATGAGGAAAAAGGATCCTAGATAAAGAAGATTATATTCCTTCTGAGGATGAATGTCAACCTTGTCAAATAGGACAACCTTGTTCTAGCAAGCAGAAGAAGGAGGACGATGAGTTTTATAATATTTTTGCCCAATTCCAGGATATGAACATTAGTGTTCTCAAAAGTGATAACCGGGTAGAATTACTAAAATTGATCAAAGATCCTGTTATAAGATCTCAGATTATAGATCAAATTCAGGAGACTCCTGAACCTTCACAAGGAAGGAAGGCCATAGAAAAGTCAAGTGCATATTCTATGTCAGAACTTAAGAAGCAAATGAGAGAAAAACAGGGTATTACCAGCACCCCCAGAGATTTGGAGAAAGAGATTAATAATCTCAAACAAGAAATTATAGATCTAAAAAGAAGTAATACAATCATTGATGCCAGAATTACTAATATTGAAGGAAAAGGAAAAGAGAAGATTATAGAGTCTGCAACAGTGGATGATATACCCGATTTTGATAATCTCTTGCTTACACGAGCCACTGATGAAACATGAAACTTTCTTCAAACCTTGGAACTTATTACGTCCCAGAAGTTTTATATTAATATTAGTCTATTAATTGATTATAATTTCAAAAAAGATTTTATCGCTCTTGTTGATAGCGGGGCAGATGTTAATTGTATACAGGAAGGTCTTATTCCTTCTACTTATTTTCATAAAACTACCCACAATGTCCGATCTGCTAATGGACAGAAATTACAAATTACTTTTAAATTACCAAAAGCTTATATTTGCCATAATAAGACTTGCATTGCTGAAAGTTTTATTTTAGTAAAAGATATTTTCAGCCAAATCATTTTGGGCACTCCTTTTATACAAAAACTTTTCCCTATTACAAAAATTGACAAGAAGGGTATAGTAGGTACTTTTAATGAAAAACCTATTATTTTCCAGTTTATAATTGAACCTTTCTCCAGAGTTTTAAATGAACTCAAATATCGTCTGATTCATAAACCTCAACAAATCAATTTTTTTTAAAAAGAAATTTATATATTGATTTTATACAAAACCAGTTTTCCATACAGGTTTGCAATGACCTTCCCAATGCTTTTTGGGATAGAAAAAAAAATATTGTTTCTCTTCCCTATGAGGATGATTTTAAAGAGGGTAATATCCCCCCACAAAAGCTAGACCTTGTCAGATGAATTCTGAATATTTAGAATTATGTAAAAAAGAAATTGCTTCTTTATTGCAAAAAGGTTTGATAAAATCCTCTAAATCCCCGTGGTCTTGTACATCGTTTTATGTTAATAAACATGCTGAGCAGGAAAGGGGAGTTCCCAGACTTGTTATTAATTATAAACTGCTTAATAAAGCTCTCAAGTGGATTAGGTATCCTATCCCTAACAAAAAAAAAAGATTTACTTGATAGGCTAAACAATGTCATTATATTTTCTAAATTTGATTTAAATTCAAGTTACTGGCAAATCCAGATTCTAGAAGCAGATAGATACAAAACTGATTTTAATGTTCCGATGGGATAGTATGAATGGAATGTTATGCCATTCGGTTTGAAAAACGGCCCTTCGGAATTTCAAAATATTATGAATGATATCTTTATGCCTTATACCAATTTCATCATAGTTTACATTGATGATATTTTAATAATTTCAAATGATATTGAAACTCATTTCAAACATTTAGAGTTATTCAAAAAAATCATCATTCATAATGATTTAGTCATATCAGAAACCAAAAATGGCTCTTTTCCAAACTACTGTGAGATTTTTAGGTCATAATATTGAAAAAGGAAAGATTATTCCTATTCATAGAAGTATTGAATTTGCTTCAAAATTTCCGGATATTATAACCGATAAAACTCAGCTTCAAAGATTTTTGGGCAGCCTTAATTATATTAGTCCTTTTATAAAGGATTTAGCAAAAGATACAGCCATCTTATATGAAAGGCTGAAAAAAGTCCCTACACCATGGATAGATAGTCATACACAAGCTGTCAAACGAATCAAGGTTAAGGTTCATAACCTTCCTTGTCTCACCCTTGCAAATTCAACTTAGCAAAAAATTATAGAAACTGATGCCTCAAATATTGATTATGGAAGTATTCTAAAACAGCACTCTCCAGTTAATAAACATGAGTATTTAATACAATTTTACTATGGCAAATGGAATCATAGCCAGAAGAATTATTCTACGGTAGCAAAAGAAATCTTGGCTATTGTAAAAAGTGTCCTAAAATTCCAAGGAGACTTATACAATCAGAAGTTTATTATAAATATTGATTGTCAGTCAACAAAATTCATGTTTATTAAAGATTGCAAGCATGATGTTTCTAAACAGATGTTTGCTAGATGGCAAGCTTTATTAGCATAATTTGATTTCGAGATCCATTGTAAAAAAGGGACAGATAATAGTCTGCCTGATTTCTTAACTAGAGAGTATTTAAATTCTTAAAACTAATAGTTTTGTCATACATGATGATGAGGCCCAATTGGCTAGGCGGCGACTCAAATTATAGAGGACGTGGTGGAAGAGGTAGAGGAACTGGACGAGGTAATACTATTGTCCAGCAAGGTAACAAAAAGCTTATAGCACAAACAGAGACTTCAGGCATTGATAAAGAAAGTCCATTATATTAACAGTTTATGGATTTTATAAAATCCAGAGGGGAAAATGATAACCCACAACCGTCATATGCAGAAGTTGCTCATGAAGAGCAATATGATAGTGAGGGTTATGAGAAACATGAGAAAAAAGATGTCATACTTATTCTCGATCATAAAGATTTACAATGGAAAGAGGATCCATGGAAACTCATGGAAAGATATTTAGAAGCTGGGTTATACCCTATCTTGACTTATAAATCAAGAATGCACTATGAGACTATTCTCACTACTACAGGATCAGCTGAAATTCAGCATTATTTCCCAATGCATACTAAGAAGGTTTATAACTTTTCAAAAATTATTATAAAAAAGATTTTTACCCCAAAAGATTGGGGATTCAGTACTTCTAAAGAAAGGGAATATTTACATCCTGAACAAAGAATTCAGGTTAAATTTCATTATTGGGATTATATCGAAAGCTTTTATAAAACCTTTTTATATGAAAATTCAAACAAAAAACATTCTTGGTTCATAAAGATATGTTCCCATTTTTATAAACAGGACATCCCAAATTGGTTTTGGCCTTTTGTGGATGACATATGGTCCATCACTTAATATTCTGCCATAAGTTTTTAAAGGTTTATATACCGAATGGATTGATGTCTCCCCAAAGATCATAAAACTGGAGGAGCAAATTACTATTATACATGGAATTGCTAATATGCATTTTTTCATCGAATTCTCCATTCCATGGATTATGAGATGGTTAGTGGAAGTGGGTTATACCCCAGAACAAAGTCCTTGTATACAACAAACCTATTATATCAGGTTCTGGAAAAAAATATTACAAAAGACCAATGAAGGTACTTTGCATGGTTAAGAACTCATAGACCAAATAACCTCAGCTGTGGAAAGTTATACCAAATTAAAGGAAGAACGACCCCAATCAGAAGCTAATAGTCCTTTCCAGCATATTGCTCGGAAAATCCAGATTAAAAAAGGTGTTATATCAAAGGCGGAAATCATATCATCTTATATGGCAGAAGTAAAGAAAAATTTAATGAAAAATCTGGATGAGGAATTTCCTTCAGATACTTCCATGGCGTCCGTTCATACAGAGGAGGAAGATATTCAGGACTCCCAAGACCCCTATGATGCAGACTTCGATATTCATGAATATGTTTCGAAGTTTCAAGAAAGAATGGAGGCATCCTCCAGCTCAGACAAAAATAAAGAAAAAGAAAAAGCATAATACACAAACAGCGACTGGTGGACCCGTCATAAAAAGCCACCGGACAGATGGAATCTACTTTAATCTACTTAGCGTGACCCCAATTAACACTAGTCTCCACCTTTATAACCCACTTACCATGACACTAATTAACACTAGTCTCCCACCTTGCCATATTGGCGGTGGAGAGCATTAATTGATGCCGCATGCCTCTTAGTAGTAATTAGTCATTAGGTGTTGTCTCCCACAATTATCCGTGTAGGTGTTGTCTTGCCAACACATATCTCTTAATCCAATAATTAACCAATTACACACATAATTAATTCTTCATCCCAATTCGTTTAAATCTTAATAACGTTTAAGACATTCATATACTCAATGCCATAATTTTGTGACATGACACTAGTCCAAAACCTCTTTGGGGACATACAACCATTATTATTAATCCCCGTCGTCACACTTACTAAGGCCTAAATTATTTCGGGAATGTGTCCTTATATATACTAAGCTCTTGATTTTCTTAAATATAGATGCTCAAAACATCGTCCAAAAATACGGGGTGTTACAGTTGTATTGTCTTATATGTCTACAATAACAACATAAATAGTATAATCCCATTGTATGGGGTCTGGAGAGGGTAAAGTGTATGCAGACATTACCTCTATATTCATGTCACGATCCAAATCGGAGGGCCCCAACGGGCACCCAGATCCCACCCGCCGGGTATCGCCATTCTTACCATGAACATCTAATCATAATTAATTACGGACTAAGCTGAAAGAAAATTATGAACAACCAAGTAATCAACTTATATATATACATGTACCAAGGCCGACAAGGCCGTACAAGTCTACTACTCACAGGACACCTGTCTACAAGCCTCTAAGAGTAGCAACATCAAAGGTCGGGACAAGGCCCCGCCATACCCATATAGACACGCAAAACTGTATCATATCAAAATCAGACCGACACCCCGGAAAGAGAGGGGTGCTTCCAAAATCCGCTGAAAATTGCAATCTATTCACGTGGGCCGTCGCTTTGCCTATGCGAACCTGCAGGCATGAAACGCAGTGTCCCCCGACAAAAGGGACGTCAGTACGACTGATGTACTGAGTATGTCAGGCATAACTAACAGCATAACAGGAATATACTGATAACTCAAACATAAACAACTGGCCAACCGGAACTGCCTCTGAGGGCCCTAATACACTTGCCTACATGTTATGTACAATGCAATGTCCATATTTATTGACCTCATCGGGCAATTTCCTTACCATGACAGCCTCTGTGGGCATCATACCATGTACTGGTTAACTAATATATGCATGTATATATATATATATATATATATATATATATATATATATATATATATATATATATATATATATATATATATATATCAGTGTTGCAGATCGTACAACCCGTCCCAATATATGTTAGTGTTGCGGATCGTGCAATCCGTCCCAATAAGCCATACATGCATCACATCATATTGGCTTCTTTAAGCACTTTTGTGATAGTATGTACCAACTGCAGCTGGTGTGCGTATATAACGCCTTCCCCTTTCCCCATATCCCCTACATATATAATATTTACCATATAGTAGTGTGCATAGCACCAGTGGTCCAGGGTAATATATGACTGCAATGCAAGTGAAAATGCATGAATGACAATAAAATACCCTGAGTGACATAATATCCTTGCACCTTTGGCAAACACTGTGAATATCACCACATCTTCCGTATGCCTCAATAAGAACTTAGAAACATATTTAAACATACTTTTAGCATAGGAATCAATAACATGAATATTCTTAACTACTAGAAGTAGAATAAATTATGGAGCAATATCACAATTTTATTTTGTTACATGGAACATGCCATAAGAAATAAATAATTTGCCTTAACATACATTGATAATAACGGAACCCGCCCCTTTTTAATACTATTTGCTGGGACGTCTCGTTCTAAACCAAATTTAAGAACTGCTTCACTAGTTCTTCGTACGTTTTTTTTTCTCCTTTCCAATTGACAAAACAATTTATGGCTGATTACGTTTTTGGTTTCAATAAAACAAGAAATATTTCCTAAATGCCTAGGGGTTGGGGTTGCTGGAAGTGCTCTTGGTTTTCAATAAATCAGAATGTGGAATTGCTCCCTTTTTCTTAAGAATTAAAGCCACGAAAGACAATTACTCCCCCAGCATGATTACCCATCATTAGCTCTCATGATGGTGTCCCCCTTTGAAGCCAATTCCTTGGCGGTGAAATTTTCATTTCACGCCACCTTGCACTTAAGTGACATGCCTCCGTATAATTTATCAATCACACACATAATTAATTTTGTGATCTCAATTCACTTAAATCTTAATAACTTATAAAACCTCCATATACTCAATGTCATAATTTGTAATATGACACTCGTCCATAACCTCTTTGTGCATACACCAAATTTATTTCCGCTCCCCGTCGTCACATTTGTTACGTCCAAAATTATTTCGGGGTTTAATCTTTTTATGTACTAATCTCTTTATTAGCATAAATAATATAACGTAAATTTTTTCAACGCTCGGGTCTATTTACACATGCCTAGCGATTTTATAAATGTTTAGCGATTTAGACCATAACCCGAAAGTACGGGATATTACATATTTCCCCCCTTAGAAACATTCATCCTTGAATGTTGGAGTAACATATCTAATCCCCGTTACGTAACCCGAATACACAATCATTAACCATCATGACATGAATTGGAATTTACCTTAGGCTTCTCTTGAAATCTCGGCATTAGTCTGGAATATGTGTGGTTATTTGCACGTCATTTCCTCTTCAGCTTCCCATGTCATCTCTTCCACTTCCCTATTTCGCCACAGTACTTTTACGAAAGCTACTTCCTTAGTCCTCAGCTTGCGGACTTGTCGATCTAGGATAGCAACAGGAATTTCTTCATATGACAGATCCTCTGTAACTTGCACATCCTCAATTGGTACAATCCTAGAAGGATCTCCAACACATGTTCTCAACATGGAAATATGGAAGACTGGATGAACACACTCCAACTCTGAATATAAGTCCAATTCGTACGCTACCTGGCCAATTTATCGAATTATACGATATGGCCCAATATACCTTGGACAAAGTTTTCCTTTCTTCCCGAATCTCATTACACCCTTCATCGGCAAAATCTTCAAAAATACGCAGTCGTCTACCTGAAACTCTAAGTCTCGTTGTCGCACATCTGCGTATGACTTCTGATGACTCTAAGATGTTAACAACCGTTCTTTGGTAAGCTTTACATTTTCTATGGCTTGGTGTACCAAGTCAGGTCCAAATAACTCTGACTCGCCTACCTCGAACCATCCAATAGGAGATCTACATTTTTATCTGTACAAGGCCTCATATGGAGCCATTTTAATACTGGTGTGATAGTTGTTATTGTACGCGAACTCAATAAGGGGTAAGTGATCATCCCAACTTCCCTTAAAGTCCAACACACGAGCTCGTAACATGTCCTCGAGCGTCTGAATCGTTCGCTCAGCTTGACCGTCTGTCTGAGGATGGAAAGCCGTACTCAAATTAACTCGGGTGCCTAACCCTTTCTGAAATGATTTCTAGAAGTTAGCTGTAAACTGAGCACCTCGGTCAGATATAATAGAGATAGGCACACCATAAAGTCAAACAATCTCATTAATATATAACTTTGCGTAATCTTCGGCAGTGTAGGTAGTTTTCACTCGCAAGAAATGAGCTGATTTGGTCAATCTATCAACAATTACCCAAATAGAATCAAATTTCTGATAGGAACAAGGTAATCCCGTAACAAAGTCCATATTAATCATTTCCCATTTTCATAGTGGAATCTCGATATTTTGAGTCAAGCCACCAGGTTTTTGGTGTTCTATTTTTACCTGCTGACAATTGGGGCACTGAGCTACAAACTCTGCCACGCGCTTCTTCATATCATTCCACCAATAAATACTCTTGAGACTATGATACATTTTAGTTGATCCTGGATGAATAGAGTACCGAGAACAATGAATCTCTGTCATAACTCTATCTCACAATCCTGCCACATTTGAAACACATAGACGACCCTAGTGCTTGAGAGTTCATTGTTCGTCAATCTCAAAGGTCGTGGTCTTCTTCTGTTGAATGATCTCTCTTATCTTCTTCAAATTAGGGTCTTCCCATTGACGTTCCTTAATTTCTTATATAAGGGATGATTTTGACACATCCTTGACCACAAATCCACCATCCTCAGAATCCACTAGTCGGACTCCCAAACTAGCTAACTGATGAAGCTCTCTTACCAATTCCTTCCTTTTGACATGCACTGGCATCGAACTGACCATTGACTTATGATTGAGCGCGTCTGCTACAACATTGGCTTTGCCAGGGTGATATAATATGTCCACATCATAATCTTTCAATAATTCAAGCTATCTTCTTTGTCTCAAATTCAGCTCTTTTTGTTTGAATATGTATTGTAGACTCTTGTGATCCGTAAAAATGTCCACATGAATACCATATAAATAGTGCTGCCAAATCTTCAGTGCATAGACTACCGCGGCCAACTCTAGATCATGTGTCGGATAGTTCTTCTCATGTTTCCTCAATTGCCTTGAAGCATAGGAAATCACTTTACCATGCTGCATTAGCACACATCCTAAACCTGCTCCCGAGGCATCACAATACACAACATAACCTTCTAGACCCTCTGGGAGAGTAAGGATTGGTGCCGATATTAATCTATCCTTTAACTCCTGGAAACTCCGCTCACAAGCATCGGACCATTGGAATTTTATAACCTTTTGTGTTAACTTCATTAGTGGTGCTGATATGGTAGAAAATCCTTCTACAAACTTTCTATAATAGTCGGCTAAGCCCAAAAATTTGCGAACCTCTGTTGGAGTCGTGGGCCTCGGCCAATTCTTCACCGCTTCAATCTTCTGAGTGTCAACTCTTATACCCTCGTCTGACACTATATGACCAAGAAAAGCCACTGACTTCAGCCAAAACTCACATTTGGATAGCTTTGCATACAACTTGTGGTCCCGGAGCGTTTGTAGTATTATTCGCAACTGATCCACATGCTCTGTTTCCGAGTGAGAGTAAACCAGAATATCATCTATAAATACTATCACAAATACATCCAGGAATGGGCGGAACACGCTGTTCATTAGATCCATAAATGTTGCTGGTGCATTTGTAAGTCCAAATGACATTACCATGAACTCGAAATGCCCATACCTTATCCTGAAGGCCATCTTTCTTTCGTATGAACAATACCGGCGCCCCCCAAGGAGATATGCTAGGCCTAATAAAGTCTTTCTCAAACAAATCCTTTCATTGCTCCTTCAATTCTTTCAACTCAGCTGGAGCCATCCTATAAGGAAGAATAGATATCGGTTGAGTGTCTGGCAACGCATCTATACCGAACTCAATTTCCCTTTCAGAAGGAAGGCCTGGAAGTTCGTATGGGAATACATCAAGAAATTCACTAACCACCAGAATTGATTGAGAACTAGGTGGTTCAACATCGACATCTCTTGCCGTAACAAGATGGTATATACACCATTTGGAGATCAACTTTCTTGCCTTAAGGTATGAAATAAACCTACATTTTGGCGTTGCCGTATTACCTTTCCATTCAAGTACCGGCTCTCCTAGAAATTGGAATCTAACAATCTTTGTTCGGCAGTCAACATTAGCGTAGCATGACGCTAACCAATCCATGCCCATAATAACATCGAAGTTAACCATTTCTAATTCCATTAAATCTGCTAGGGTCTGATGACTACATGCCAATACTACATAATTTCGATAGACTTGTCTAGCGATTACCGATTCACCAACTGGTGTAGATACCATAAATGGATCCCTTATCAACTCAGGATCCATACCAAATTTACAGGCAATGAAATGAGTAATATGTGATAAATTTGAGCCTAGATCTAACAACGCGTACACATTATGTGAAAGGACCGATAGCGTACCTGTAATGACATCAGGTGAGAATTCATGATCTTGCTATCCCATCAGTGCATAAGTACGGTTCTGGCCCCTTTCTCTGCCTCGGCCAGACAACGCCTGCTGACTCTGGCCTAACGAGCGTACTGATTGGGATGAAGCTGCTGCAGATCCGACCGGCTGGGCTCTACCACCTTCACTTTTGGCCGGACAATCTCGCGCTATATGACCACGCTCCCCACAAGAATAGCATACTCTTCCCTCTTGTTGGCATGACCCTGCATGGATACCGCCACACTACCCACATCGAGCTAATGTCGGCCTCATCTGCATAGAATTCCCTCTATAATAAGATTCTGGTGCTCGTGAACTCTGGCCTAGTCCCGTTTGAGTATAACGATCAGCCATCGATCCTGAAGATGGCAACGATGCGCTGACTGTTGGGTAAGATGGTCATCTCTAGGGCTGTGGCTTGGGCCCGCCTCCGAAGTTCCTCACGCCACTTACAGACTGAGCCTTTTTATGCTGGCCCCTATCACGCTCTCGATCGATCCGTTGTTACCTCTTGCGATCCTCCAGGTTTTGTGCATAAGCCTGGATGCGAGCAATATCCATATCCAGATTCAAAGAAGCCGTAGTACACTCGTTGACTAAGTATGGCCCCAAGCTAGTAACGAACATGTGTACCCAGTCACTCATTTCAGCTATAATTGTAGGAGCATATCGAGCCAAGGAATTAAACTGCAAGCTATATTCTCGAACGCTCATGTTGCCCTGTTCAAGACGTAGAAACATGTCATGTTTGGCCCGTCGAAGCTCGACTGGTAGAAAATGTTGTAGGAAAGCCTCTGAAAACTCCCCACATCCTACTGGCGCAGCACATCCCCTAGATTGCTCCCATGTATCAAACCATGTTACTGCGATTCCTCAGTCTATAAGAAGCAAACTTTACCGACTCGGCATCGGTAGCATCCATCACCCGCAAAGTGCACTGTACTTGATCCAGAAAATTATGCATGTCTGCGTTCAAGTCTATTCCTGTGAATACCGGAGGGTCTAGATTGATGAAATCCTGAGCTCTCGCGCTAGCAGCTCTGTCAAAGGGACCGGGAACCCTGACGTTGGGCCTGAGCGGCCACCAATCGTGTCAATAACTGAACCGCACTCCGCATATCAAGATCCACATATGGCATATCATGTGGAGGAACTAGAGGTGCTGCACCTCCACTGATCTCCTTTGATGGTGATGTACCTGGAGAACCATACAAAGGAGTCGTACCGATGGTCTCACTCTGGCCCTTGCTAATGGGTGGTAATCGGCTGGTACCTTCACCCGCAGCCGTATTCAACTCCCTCATACTCTTGGACTTCTTCCTTGCGGTAGGCATTACTAGAATCAGACGCACGAAATGGATTATGAGTGAAATACTTATAACTCAGTTCTATAGCACGATTTATGAAATGAAATAACGTAAACCACCCTTAAATGTCAGGCAACCTCTTTCTTATAAGTATGGTGCACAACATACCCATAAACAAGACTCTACTAGACACGGCTTGTAGACTCCCTAGGACAGACATGCTCTGATGCCAAGTTTGTCACGACCCAAACCGGAGGGCCGCAACGGGCACCCGGATCCCACTCGCCGGGTACCGCCATTCTTACCATGAACATCTAATCATAATTAATTATGGACTAAGCCGAAAGATAATTATGAATAATCAGGTAACCAACTTATATATATACATATACCAAGGCCGTACAAGTCTACTACTCACAGGACACCTGTCTACAAGCCTCTAAGAGTAGCAACATCAAAGGTCGGGACAAGGCCCCGCCATACCCATATAGACACACAAAAATGTATCATATCAAAATCAGATCGACACCCCGGAAAGAGAGGAGTGCTTCCAAAATTCGCTGAAAATTGCAATCTATTCACGTGGGCCGTCGCTTTGCCTATGCGAACCTGCAGGCATGAAACGCAGCGTCCCCCGACAAAAGGGACGTCAGTACGACTGATGTACTGAGTATGTCAGGCATAACTAACAGCATAACAGGAATATACTGATAACTCAAACATAAACAACTGGCCAACCGGAACTGCCTCTGAGGGCCCTAATACACTTGCCTACATGTTATGTACAATGCAATGTCCATATTTATTGACTTCATCGGGCAATTTCCTTACCATGACAGCCTCTGTGGGCATCATACCATGTACTGGTTAACTAATATATGCATGATGCAAGTGCGGTATATATATATATATATATATATATATATATATATATATATATGTCAGTGTTGCGGATCGTGCAACCCGTCCCAATATATGTTAGTGTTACGGATCGTGCAATCCGTCCCAATAAGCCATACATGCATCACATCACATCATCACATCATATTGGTTTCTTTGGGCTCTTTTGTGATAGTATGTACCAATTGCAGGTGGTGTGCGTATATAACGCCTTCCCCTTTCCCCATATCCCCTACATATATAATATTTACCATATAGTAGTGTGCATAGCACCAGTGGTCCAGGGTAATATATGACTGCAATGCAAGTGAAAATGCATGAATGACAATAAAATACCCTGAGTGACATAATATCCTTGCACCTTTGGCAAACACGGTGAATATCACCACATCTTCTGTATGCCTCAATAAGGACTTAGAAACATATTTAAACATGTTTTTAGCATAGAAATCAATAACATGAATATTCTTAACTATTAGGAGTAGAATAAATTATGGAGCAATATCACGATTTTATTTTGTTACGTGGAACATGCCATAAGAAAGAAATAATTTGCCTTAACATACCTTGATAATAACAGAACCCGCCCCTTTTTAATATTGCTTGCTGGGACGTCTCGTTCTAAACCAAATTTAAGAACTACTTCACTAGTTCTTCGTACGTTTTTTTTCCTCCTTTCCAATTGACAAAACAATTTATGGCTGATTACGTTTTTGGTTTCAATAAAACAAGAAATATTTCCTAAATGCCTAGGGGTTGGGGTTGCTGGACGTGCTCTTGGTTTTCAATAAATCAGAATGTGGAATTGCTCCCTTTTTCTTAAGAATTAAAGCCACGAAAGACAATTACTCCCCCAGCATGATTACCCATCATTAGCTCTCATGATGGTGTCCCCCTTTGAAGCCAATTCCTTGGCGGTGAAATTTTCATTTCACGCCACCTTGCACTTAAGTGACATGCCTCCGTATAATTTATCAATCACACACATAATTAATTTTGTGATCTCAATTCACTTAAATCTTAATAACTTATAAAACCTCCATATACTCAATGTCATAATTTGTAATATGACACTCGTCCATAACCTCTTTGTGCATACACCAAATTTATTTCCGCTCTCCGTCGTCACATTTGTTACGTCCAAAATTATTTCGGGGTTTAATCTTTTTATGTACTAATCTCTTTATTAGCACAAATAAATATAACGTAAATTTTCCCAACGCTCGGGTCTATTTACACATGCCTAGCGATTTTATAAATGCTTAGCGATTTAAACCGTAACCCAAAAGTACGAGATGTTACAATTCACAAGGTAGGGAGACTGTTTTGGATAGATCATCGTCTCAAGAAAATATGCAAAGACAACAATAATAACGGATAATAATAGCAACAATATAATAAGATAAATATGAAGTAAAGAAACCATCAAGTCTTAATATAGATATTTAAAAAAGAAGAAGAATCAAATATACAAATATAATAATACTCTCAGTACGGACTGTTTTACATGTCTGACTTGAAAATTTAACATCATTTCATAATGACGTTGGGGAAGTTTGACAATTCAGGAGCTATTAACTTCTTATTTCATTTGCCTTTCATACTTTTCTCGGAGATGGATGGATCTTTACAATCTAAACCACTGCATGAAACTTGTTTGCCAAGCATAGATAATTAGGTTTCTCAAAGAAGTCAATGCTGATAATATGATGGCTTTAGTATTGCTGCATCTAGATGCATATAAAAATGCTTTACGTCATGAAGAAAAGAAGTAAAATAGGATGAATCAAATACGTTACTAGGGTTAAATTTTAATCATATATGATTTTAAAATAATTATCACTACAATTTTTTTCTGTGCAAGGAAAAACATGCTGAAGCTCTGAGAAGTTATGCATTGCTTAATATTGATTATAAAAAAAAAAAGGTTTTGCATTGCCTAATATTTGGAGAGGGCATTTGGTGAAACAATATCAGTATCCCAGTTGTCCCAAGTTCTTGTATACAACTGCTTGTTACACATGACATCTTAGTGTACTTTTATAATGCAAACCATGCTTGACTACTGTTATTTGCTTTGAAGTTTACTGTCAGATACAGGGAAATATAGTGATGTGGAGCAACATAACATCTTGTGTTCTTTTATTGTGCAAACCATACTTGACTTCCGTTATTTGCGTTAAAGTTTACTCTCATGGATTGGGAAATTTAGTGATGTGATGTGCTCCATTTGGTATTAGGGTTTTAGCCTTGTAATGACATCACACACTTCTTTCCTTCTCTACTTAATTTAGAATGAAGTTGAATATCACTGGACATAAGTTTTATAGTGTGATTATGATAGCACATTATCCAAATATCTGCTTGCTGATCTCTATCATCTTTTGTGTTGCAGGGAGAGATGGCTTAACGCATAACATGTTGAATGATATTCATAACAACTGGAAACATGCAGAAGCTGTAAGAATAAAATGTATGGGTGTGCCAACAGTTGATATGAAGAATGTTTGCACTCAGTTAGAGGTGTCTCCGTCCTTCAAATTGAATCACATTCTCTTCATCTGCTTCTTAATCCCGTCTTATTATTATTCTTCAGAATTAAGTTGCTTGATCAGGCATCTGTTTACTGGAAACAGGCGCTCTACCAACCAAGTTAGAAGTAAGTTCTGCATACACTCTACCCTCTCCAGACACCACGTTGTGGAATTTCACTGGATATGTTGTTGTTGTTGATCAGGCATCTGTTTACTGTGTTCAGGGGCTTTATCCTCTAAAGATATTCTTCACTCAACTTTGAATTTCTTTTTTATGTTTGACTGTGTCTTTGATTAGTAATGTGGGTTCTTGCACGTCTTCTAGGATAAGACATTTGGTAAAATCATCCACAGACATGGTGGTTTACTTGTGCTCTACAGAGGAAGGAATTATCATCCCAAGAAGAGGCCTGCTATCCCCTTAATGCTGTGGAAGCCTCACGAGCCTGTATATCCTAGGCTTATAAAAACCATTATTGATGACTTGTGTGTAGAGGAAACTAAAGAAATGAGAAAAAGAGGATTAGCTGTTCCTGCATTAACAAAACTAGGTATCATTTCTTGTCAACTGTGTTTGGTGAGGCAATCTATATTTGGTAACTAACATGTATGCCACTATGCAGCCAAAAATGGTTACTATGGCAGTCTTGTACCAATGGTACGAGATGCTTTTCTCACTGAGGAGCTGGTTCGGGTAGATAGTAAAGGCCTTCCAAAAAGTGATTACAAGAAAATAGGCTGCAAACTGAGGGTAAAAATTTTACCTTATATTTTGTTTCGAACTTGTACGTGTGTTCATAGGGAATACTTCTATGCTACTAATGGCTATATATGTCTTCTTTCTTGTGGAGTACTATTTCGGCGTAATGCAGTTTCTGTTATTCTTTTGAAGACTTCTAGTTATTTGCCATGGTAATTTGTTTGTTGAATTCTAGACTCCCTTTTTTGCCAAAAAGCGCTCCATTAGGACTTGGGTTTTATGTGGTGGGCTATGGGGCTCATTTATGGTTGCAATAAGATTTGACTGCTGAGATTTGAATCCTAAATCTCCAGTCAGAGATAGTTTGATCATGCGGGTTCCTTTCATTCTCAATTCATGGAAAGAGGCCTTCCCCGTGCTTTTTGAATCAAGTGAAGGCTTTTGCTTTCCAGTAACTTTTCGGGTGACGTTGCTAGCTGCAATAGGGAAAGCTGATCCAAAAGAAATTTCCGAGCGTATGGGGCATGATTCCACCCAAACAGCAATGTCCATATTATCTTCCAATTTCGATCTCAACAAATTTGGGGATTTTGTGAGGGTGAGATTTAACTTGGATCCTGGCCCATTCAGTGGTGCAGTGGTTAATGGCTGCGAGTCCCCTGAGATGTTTCTTGATCTCTTGAAAGAAACTCTCCAACCAGATATGAAGAGAAACGCCACTGAGTCTGACCCAAGTGTTATCGTTTTCTCCCGATACCAGATGAGCAAGAAGCCCTTTCCCTTCCCATTTCGTTGTTGAGGTCACAACCTCAGACATACCATGAGAAAAAAGAGAATCTGCCATGTCTCTGTCCAGTTGTGGTAGGGAAACTCCCGACCAAACATCTCCTGGGATACAGTTGTCTGGACTTAGTAGACCTTCTATATTAAGGACTATCTTGACTGAAGTTCCAAACTTAAGGGACGACTTCGGGCGCTTCTCCTCGGTACATATTGGATTCTGTTGGGATGGACCAGATGTTTACAACTTTTAAGAAATCAGAGGACTTCAGTGCTTATCTTGTATATTAGGGACCATTTGATTAAACCACACTTGTTTACTTTTAGTGTTCTTTGCCTTTTTTGGGTAGTATTTCGAGAACTGCAGTTAACTGCATATTAGTTCGGTTGTCGACCTCCTTCTGTTTACATTTGCTGTTTGATATGAACACCTCAACTTAGAAGAGCTAAATTTTTGGAATAATGCTATCATGTCCATTTGGACGATATAGTGATTGGCATGCAACTAATAGCCTGATTGGCCATACTAAAATCACCTTTTTTTAAAAGTACTTTTTAGAAATAATTTGTGTTAGACTAATTATTTTGAAAAGCACTTTTTTGTAGCAATTATTATTTGATCAAACTTTTAAAAAATGATTCTAAATGTATTTTCTCATACTTTTGGGGAAAAGCTGATTTCTTTAGATTATGAAAAATAACTTATGATACTACTCAAAAACACTTATTTCTGCTAAAGGTTGACCAAACATGCTATGAGACTAACATTTAATTGATGTTTAAAGATTGTTCTGATATCCATGCGAGCAAAATATAGTGATCGTCATGCTGCTAAATACTATGTCTGTTAACTTGCCTCAATGGCAGGATTTGGTTCCTTATATCCTCGTGACATTCGATAAAGAGCAGATTGTGGAATGGAGGGGTAAAAACTACAAAACCTGCGGAGGACGGGTTCTTCCTCACAGAAAGAGAACGATTTCATCATGATAGAATAATAATTATTAATACCAATATTAATAATTATCATTGTAATGAATTAATATCTTGTATTTGTGGTAGCATGTAAAATATTTATTAGGAACATTAGCAATCTTATCACTATCATTAGGGAGATATTTAGGCATGATCTTCTCCCTATCATTATGTTGTATATTTGTATATTAATCACATTATTGTGGAGGAAGAGGATGAGGAAAAGATTATTCTTACATGTTATCAAGAGATTAAAAGATCCTACGTTAAAATACACCCTCCAATCGGCCAACTCCCCCCCCCCCTCCCACCTATTTCTTTTTGTTCTTTCTTGTTCATCTTCCATTATTGTTCTTCATATTTTTTTGGTCCAAGTTTATCAACAATGTCTGACTCCAAGAATAATTTTCATCCAGCCCTTACCGTTTCAAACATTAAAACACATGTTTCCATAACTCTTGAGATGGAAAATGTTCACTATGCAACTTGGGCAGAACTTTTTAAGATTTGTTGTCGTTCCCACCGGGTTATTCATCATATAATCCCGTCGGAAAATGGAAAAGGAAAGGAGTTAACGACCGATGATGACAAAGAACTCTGGAAAACTCTTGATGCTAGAGTTCTCTCTTGGATTTATGCAACAATCTCTTCGGATTTGTTACACACAATAATGGAACCTGATTCTACAACCATGGAGGCTTGGAATCGGTTGCGGTACATTTTTCAAGACAATAAAAAATCTAGCACTGTTACTTTAGAACAAGAATTCCCCACCATTGATATGGCGGATTTTTCAAATGCGTCGGCATATTATCAACGCCTTAAAGTCTTGTCGGATCAACTTTAAAATGTTGGTTCACCGGTTACCAACAATCGCTTGGTTTTACAAATGGTTGATGGTCTTACCCGACACCTATAGCGGTGTGGGGACACTCATCCGATAAAGCAATCCTCTTCCTTTGTTTTATCAAGCACGTTCGATGCTTATACTTGAAGAGGCAGGATTTTCCAAAAAGGCCGCCACCGTCTCTAATTCCGCCATGATGGCTACCCCCTCGAATGACGGTAATATCCATTTTGAACCCACACAACAAAATTGGGGACAAAAAGGAAATAATGGTAATAAAAATCGGGGTGGAAATCGCGAAAATAATAAAAATAGAAGCCACCGAAATTCCGGTGGCGGCGCCGGCAGAAACACCATCGGCGGACAACAGTAGTGGAAGCACCGCAGCGGACAAGCCTAGTGGGCCTGGCAGTGGCCGTGGACTGCGCCACCGTGCCCCTACCCAACGGGGAACTGGTCCAGGCCCAATTACCGCCAACTGTTTCAGGTACTGCCGGTCCAAACAATGTTGGCCTGGCAGTTTTGGGCCCAGACAGTCTTCAGGCAGCAACAATAACGGCCCAAGCAGTGTTGGGCCAGTGACAAACCAATGGCAGGAGGCCCATTCCACTATGACGAGCTCAACCAATATTGAGTCCACCATGCACACTCTCGGACTTAATCCACCCGATGTAAATTGGTATATGGACACCGAAGCGACGCCTCACATGACATCCTCCCAAAGTAATCTCTCATTCTATTTTAATTTGAGCAAAAATAATAATATAATTATCGGAAATGGTCATTCTATTCCAATTCAGGGTTATGGTTCTACTAATTTGTCACCACCAAACCCACCACTATCCTTAAAAAATGTCCTTCATGCTCCACAATTAGTTAAAAACTTGGTATCTGTTAGAAAGTTTACTACTGACAATTGGGTATATGTTGTTTTTTACCCTTTTGGATTTTCCGTGAAGGATTTTCAGACGGGAAGCTTATCATGAGATGTGATAGTCAAGGCGAGCTCTACCCAATAACATCACCTATCCAACAATCCAAGTTACCATTTTCTTTTGCAGGATTAACCTCTTTAGTCTGGCATGAAAGGTTGGGTCATCCGGGGGACCTGTTTTAGCCTCCCAAAAGCAAAATAAATGCATTTCCTGTACTTAACAGTTAAATATGTCATTCATGTCCGCTTGGTAAACAAGTTAAATTGCCATTTGTTTCCTCTAATTCATGCACATTTATGCCATTAGATATTATCCACTGTGATATCTGGACTTCCCATGTTTTGAGTTCTTCGAGCCATATATATTATTTGCTTCTGTTAGATGACTACTCTAATTTTTTGTGGACATATCCCTTATCTCAAAAATCACAAGTGTTTTCCACTTTTCTAAAATTTAGAGCTTTCATCAAAAACCAATTTGAACGGGAAATCAAGAATATTCAGTGTGATAATGGTAGCGAGTTTGATAATCAACAATTTTGGGATTTTTGCAATACGAATGGTTTAAATTTCCGTCTTTCATGTCCACACACATCCTCCCAGAATGGAAAGGCGGAACGCAAAATACGAACCATCAACAATATTGTTCGAACGTCCCTTGTCCATGCCACCCTACCCCCTCGTTTTGGCAATATGCACTACAAATGGCCACACACTTATTAAACATACTCCCTCAAAAGAACTTGTCTTACCAAACTCCACTAAAAATCATTTACCTACGAGATCCTTCTTACTCTCATTTACGGGTATTCGGGTGTTTATGCTATCCTCTTTCTCCATCAACTACAATCACCAAACTTCAACCCCGGTCTACTCTGTGTGTTTTCTTGGACTATCCGTCAAATCATCGAAGTTACAAATGTTACGACTTATCTTCAAACAAACTAATTATAAGTCGTCATGTAATTTTTGATGAAACGAGTTTCTCATTTGACAAAACAGTGAAATACACAAGTCTGGACCCCACACATATGATTTTCTTGATGATAGTCGACCCCGTACTTAACCCAATTTTTTTCCAACCCACTGTTTCAGGTACCGCAGGAGAATTGGGCCAACTATGCCCTGAAACAGTGGCCCAGCCACAAGACAATTCAGTCTACCAGTCTGGGCCTCCAATTCCAAGGCCAAATGCTCCTCATGTCATTACCCCAAGTCTGGTTGCCAAGCTCACTGTCTCGGTACCACAACCTGACAGTGGCTTGGACCGAGGCCCATTATCCTCCCACCAGCTGGATAGTGCTCTTCACTCGGCCCACAATTCTGCCCACCGACCCGTTACCCGAAGCCAACACGGCATTCACAAGCCCAACACCAAATATAGCCTACACACTCAAATCTCAAAATCACCATTACCCCGTAATCATGTGTCTGCTCTTCATGACCCGAATTGGAAATTGGTCATGGACGATGAATTCAATGCTCTTATTAAAAATAGGACGTGGGATTTGGTACTTCGTCCACCTCATGCTAATATAATTCGGTCTATGTATATTTTTAGTCACAAAGAAAACTCTGATGGTTCTTTTGAGCGGCATAAAGCCCGTCTTGTAGGTGATGGAAAAACACAACGTATTGGCATGGATTGCGGTGAGACGTTCATTCCAGTGGTCAAATCGGCAACTATCAGAACAATACTTAATTTTGCTCTCTCAAAGGGTTGGCAACTTCATCAATTCGATGTCAAAAATGCCTTCATCCACGACGAACTAAATGAGACGGTATACATGTACCAACCGTTGGGGTACAAGGACTCTAAATACCCTAACCATGTGTGCCTCCTCAAAAAGTCATTATATTGTCTGAAGCAAGCTCCCAGGGCACGGTACAAACGATTTGCGGATTTTGTTTCACATATTAGTTTTTCAAACAACCGTTTCAATCACTCTCTGTTTATTTATCGTTAGGGTAATAATATTGCTTATTATATGTGGATGATATCTACCTCATCAGATGTTCTTTGAAAGACAATCATGTCACAACTTGACTCTGAATTTGCAATGAATGACCTAGGTCCACTACACTTTTTTTTAGGCATAGCAGTGACACGACATGCATGTGGTTTGTTTCTCTCCCAAGAGAAGTATGCAACAGAGATTGTGGAATGAGCTGGCATGTCCTCCTGTAAACCGTCCGCAACTCCGGTGGACACTAAATCCAAATTGAGTGCATCTTCCAGCAAGCCTTTTGCCGACCCGACACTTTGCGGCAACCTGGCAGGAGCATTGTAGTATCTAACTTTCACCAGACCAGATATCTCGTATGTTGTGCAACAAGTGTGCCTTTTTATACATAATCCAATGGATGACCATATGCATGCCCTAAAACGCATTGTGCGATATATACAGGGTACTCTTGAATAAGGTCTACACTTGTATCCATCGTCCACATCCACACTAGTCTACTACACAGATGCAGACTGGGGCGGCTGCTCAGACACGAGACGCTCCACCTCCGATTATGGTATTTTTCTTGGTGATAACTTGGTCTCTTTGTCCTAAAAAAGACAAGCCACATTATCCAGATCAAGTGTCGAAGTAGAATACAGAGGTGTTGCCAATGTTGTGTCTGAATCTTGTTGGCTTCGCAATCTTCTTCTTGAGCTTCACTACCTGATTCCGAAAGCCACTTTGGTGTATTGTGATAACATTAGTGCTATCTACATGTCCGACAATCCAGTCAATCACCAACGCACGAAACATATTGAGCTGAATATCCACTTTGTTCGTGAAAAGGTGTCACACAGTCAAGTGCGGGTGCTACATGTCCCCTCGTGCCATCAAATTGCAGATATTTTACCAAAGGACTTCCGCTTATATTATTTGAAGATTTTCGGGACAGTCTCAGCATCCGTTTGACTCCCACTTCAACTGCAGGGGAGTGATAGAATAATAATTATTAATACTAATATTAATAATTATTATCATTATAATTAATTAATATCATGTATTTATGGTAGCATGTAAAATATTTATTAGGAAGATTAGCAATCTTATCACTATTATTAGGGAGATATTTGGGCATGATCTTCTCCCTGTCATTATGTTGTATATTTGTATATTAACCACATTATTGTGGAGGAAGAGGATGAGTAAAAGATTATCCTTACCGATAATTCCAGTAATGATTCCGATAATCATGAGGATGAAAACGAAAGCAGAGAAGAAAATACGGGTGACAGTGATTATGATTCTGGCGACAGTGATTAGATCATCTTGTGATGAATTCACTAAATATTGTTGGGCTTCAAACAGTTATAGTTGCTGTTGGAAATTTGCCTTTGGCGGGAGTTGCGACCGACCAACTTTAACGGCTTAAACACTAGTGTAACGTATGTTGGAGAATCCGGTTCTTCACACATGCATGATCTACTAAGTACGTAGATAACCGTAGGGCCAAGAATCGTCAAATTTCATTGAGAAATGAAAAAGATATTGGTTCACGAAGTAAGGTGTTTGAAGCATGGAAAGTGTGGTATTGGGTTCAATTCTCCCTCATCGGTAGAGGAAGAAAGAATTGTTGTGTATATAAGATTCGAAATTAGTTTGGGGTTTGGGACCCCAAGGGGTATCCCATGTGTTTAAAGGAGGGAGGACCTAGATGTGCTTCGGTTCGAGGAAAGACCACACGCGCGCCGCCGCGCGCCCGTCCGGTCCGGTTCCGGTTCCGAGTTTCGGGTTCTGGGTTCTCGGGTTCTCGGGTCACGGGTTCTCGGGTCACGGGTCACGTGTAGTTCAATGTATTGTACACACTACAACCGACCTGGTATCGTCCAACAAACAGATCAGTTGATCTAAGGTTCACTGATGATCTTAATACATGATCAATAGAAGGCGTTAAGTCGGATATGACGATATCTGAATTATTCGCTTATCTACGGATTATAGTATTCTGGATGTCCAGCGGTTCTAGGAGAATATAGTGATGCAAACTGGACATCAGATCTGAAGAACACCAAAGTCACAAGTAAATGTGTATGGTGGGTCTTGGAAAATCCTCTAAGCAAACTTGCATCGACCGATTCATGATGGTATCGTAGTTTATCGCTTTATACAAAGCATGAAAGAAGTTGAGTAACTTCACGACTCATTAGAGGACGTCCCTTATTGGGAGAAACCCGTGCCTTCAAAGCAGCTTTACACATCGTGGCTAGCCGGTCGGCTTCGTAAAGGACACGGATGACGGTGTCCGGACATATCTGTCGCATCCGTCGGAGACATAAGACCGTATGGCGCTTGATCATCACGGTGTCACTTCCTTGTTTACTAACTAAGGGACTACCCGAGAGATCAAGTGTTCTCGCCTGTCTAGGGGAATGGGCTTAAAACCCAAAATATACGGACCAATACAAAGTGGAAACCCAACCTTACGAACCGGAGATCCCGTAATTTGGCTCAATGGGAAAACTAAGTTGTAAAGGTTCGGTTGATCGCTTCGGTGGAAGCATGAGCACTTCGGATAGTGATTTTTGAAAAGAAACACCAAATCCAAAGTCGTTCCCGCCATAGACGTTAAGTGCTATCTCAGTATGGGTAAAGGTTAAGTTTTCAAAACTCCGTAATGATCCTCAACAGCCGAGGTTAGGTCTTTGGGAAACTTTTAATGGTTCCTAACACTTGTGAAGTGGGGTATAGCAGACACCTTGTAGGAGACCACCTATTTAAGTGTGAGGACGGCCGCCTCAAATTGAACGCACTTAAGAATCCAAGACGTTGTCCATGGCCAAAACGGACAAAACATTACGAAGAAGAGAGTAAGGGAATTTGTTGTGTTGGTACCGTTGTCTTGGCTTACACTAAACACCGACGGTTCAAGACATCACGTTCACCGCGCGCAGTAGTAAGTCCGATGGTATTCAACTATGGAAGGTTCAAAGTGAGGCTACCTCTCCTTATGCAACATCGGTCCGCCGAAATATTGCTTGGAAATGAAAAGACACCATGTGAGTGCGCCAAAATCTCTTTCAAGAGGGGATTGTTGGAAATTTGCCTTTGGCGGGAGTTGCGACCGACCAACTTTAACGGCTTAAACACTAGTGTAACGTATGTTGGAGAATCCGGTTCTTCACACATGCATGATCTACTAAGTACGTAGATAACCGTAGGGCCAAGAATCGTCAAATTTCATTGAGAAATGAAAAAGATATTGGTTCACGAAGTAAGGTGTTTGAAGCATGGAAATTGTGGTATTGGGTTCAATTCTCCCTCATCGGTAGAGGAAGAAAGAATTATTGTGTATATAAGATTCGAAATTGGTTTGGGGTTTGGGACCCCAAGGGGTATCCCATGTGTTTAAAGGAGGGAGGACCTAGATGTGCTTGGTTCGAGGAAAGACCACACGCGCGCCGCCGCCGCCCGCCCGTCCCGTCCGGTCCGGTTCCGATTCCGAGTTCCGGGTTCCGGGTTCTCGGGTCACGGGTCACGGGCTGTGGGCTGTGGGCTGTGGGCCTTCTGATATTATCTTTTTGGGCCGAGAACTTTGCCGTGAAGTACGCTTTGGTCCCGTGTTCCGGATGTACATTTCGGACCAGAATTCTTTCAGATGTACAGTTTGGTCCCTGATGTTTCAAGATGTACAATTTGGTCCCTCAAGTTTCCAGAATCTGGACAGTTGCCAAGCACTCAATTCAGCCATTTATTTTGGCTGAATTACTTCTCCTATGATGGCCAAATCCGTTGGTCTTTCTCCCATTAATGTTGGTGGCTTTACTACCTCCATAATGGCCATTATTTGTCATTATGGAGGGCGTAATCAGCCCCCTCCCTCACCTATTTAAACACCCCCTTACACCATTGTTGAGAGCTAACAAAAACGTTCATACAACACATATGCACAAAAATACAGAAGCTTTCTCAACCAGAAAATTCTTCTTCCTACAACTTCCAAGCATCATTTCGTTACTCAATATTCTTCACGGTAGCTCTTGAGTTTCCTTTGCTCAAGGGTTCCATTGCTGTTTTATCTTGGGAGACAAATTGTCCAGGACGTATAAATGATACATACGAGGCAATATTGTCTTAAAGACAGAGTGCTACACTCGACTCAGCAAAAACAATTTCCATTTTTCCATCTTCTACAAAATTGGAATTTCCAGTTTTCTTGTGTAACTATTGTAATTTTCAGATTTCTAGTTGAATTATTGAATCTTTGTTTATCCTTTCGAATACTTGTAATAGTTATATACTTCCCGTACTGCATTATAAAGTACCATAGAGCAAAAACTCCCAACAGTTGCTGCAAGTCAAGCCGAGGGGAAATAACAATACACAATACAACGACCAAATACAAGGTAATGGTTAGATCTAGGTATTTTCGTATTCTTGTCTCAAGATGTATCTGACTGTACTATACTTACTTGTATTATTTACAGAGAACACTTGCACAGCTTGGGGAATTAAAAGAACCTCACTGTGCTGTCATTCATTGTATATATAGATAAGATAACATGTATTTTTGTTGGGTGAGACCCTCAAGTCTTTAACTGTTGGCTCTTCTAAAACTTGGAAATTACCAGCTACTGCCTCCATCAAAAGCTATGGGTTGTAATAGGTAATATTGATTCGCACATGATTTGCCAGGAGTTGAGAATGTCACACGTGCATGCTCCTTTACGGTGATTATTTAAGTCCCAATCTCTTACCAACTTAGCTGGGAAATTTCTGCTGCAGTACTCTACTAGCCTTACAAATGTTCTTTGTGGATCTCAATGCAATCAGATCCCAAAATCACTAGTTTATTTGGCATGCCTCCCAATGTTCCCCTGCTTTCCCTGCACGTTCGTCTGGATAATACTTGCTAGCTTATGATGTTTATACGAGTATTAAACTTATCATGTTTTAGACTTTTAGTGAATAAATGAGGTAAGAATGTAATGAACCAATCATGGATTAGTGTTTAAAGCTTATCCGCAGTCACATGTCACATATCATGTATTTATTTATTTTGGTGTGAATACTTTATACGTGTAGTTTTTTCATGTGTCCTAAGTCCTACCTATCATAGCTCGGGAAAACATGTTCTTGCTCTTTTGGTCAAAAATTTCATTCACCAAGATTGTTGAAATATTTTCACTGATCCAAGAAGATTGAGAGGTTTGGACTTTGGAGTATGAGAGTCAACACATTCAATTTTTGGTGCATTTAAATATTGATGTTTAAATGATATTGTAATAGATGGGGTTTTATAATTAAATTTTTTGAAAAGATAATTGACAAACATATTTGTACATTCTAATATTCACAGATTGTGTAAATTTTACACTATCATGTAGTAATATTTATTTATAGTAAGTAACTCGTCTTATTTTGAAGATAACAAATTTCACTTTATATGAAAGGTTACCCATAAATATCCTTTGAGTGGAGTATAATTTTTTTTATATAATATCAATATAGATGAGTTAAACTCTAAAATTACAAGTTTATTTGTCTATTTTTAACAAGTTTATTAACATATATTACTAAAGTATAATCCATATATTTTGTAATATTTAGTGTTGTATAATTATGGTAGATATATGATCTTTATTGTAATAGAGTTCCACATTGTACACACTATATAGAATATATGGATCTTTAATTAATACAACTTTATATAGTGTGTACAATGTGGAACCTTATTACAATAAGGATCCTACCATAATTATACAACACTAAATATTACAAAATATATAGAGTATATTTTAGTAATATACGTTAATAAAGTTGAGTAGATTTTATTGCTTAAAGCTCATATTTTTTTCATCTAGTTTCTTTTTTACCGACAAAATTGCTAGATATTGTTAAAGATGGGGAGAGAATTAATATGGATAACATGATAAAATTTCTCCATCGTTAATTAGAAATATTGTGTTTGAGCCTTTAGAACAAAAGAAAATCATGATAGAGAGTGCTTCACTTTTTATTGGGAATTACACAATCTAAATTTAAATTTTAAATTAATCGGGATCTCAAATCAGTATAAAACGGGGATTGAGAAAAAAAATGCTACGTGTGAGTAACGTGAGAAACGAGAACGTCGGAGGGTCGGTCAACAAACGATATGAGCTGGTGGGTTAACGTTGACTTGTTGATAGCCACTGCGCCAATTTCTGATTGAAGTTTTGTTGATGTTGCGCACCTACAAAATTTGTATCTTTATTTTTGTCCTTTCAATTATCATAATGTCCCTTGTAAATGAACTTTAGTTGAACACGTTAAGCATGCTGAATGAAACACGATCACCTTATTTGGTCTCGTGTCATTTCAACTTTTAAAAATATACTATTAGATTTGATGTTTAAATATGTAGTGTTTTATTATAAATTTCACATCTTATATTACTAATCTGGTAAAATAATGTATTTTGGAATGGGTGGTTTAATTAAAAAGGCTAACAATTGATTAATCTTTTTTCAATGATGCTGATTAATTTTCTCAATTTTATACACGTGTTGTTTTTATTGATTTGATTGCATAGCTGAATTATAAATTTTTTTCTACATCAAATACTCTCTTCAAAATTTCTCCAACAAACACGTCAATGCGCATGTGGCTTATTAAACTACGATGGGCTGAATATTTTTCTCTTTTCGTCAGTTTTAGATTGGTCCACCATGATTATATAAATTTATTATCAAAAAGTTAAAGTATAATTATTCAGAATCCGTGGAAGTATCAGAATTAGAGATGACAGCGGATCCTGGATTCGGTGGATTCAGATCCGTTTTATAGGATATGGATCTTCAAAATTTGGACCCGACGGATCCGGATTGACCCGGATCCGTTTCTGACGGATCAGATCTGGATTTGGATCTTGTATTTGAGATCCGTATCCGGTCCAGATCTGACCCGTGGATCCGTTGTTTATTAAATATATGCATAACATATAATGTAATTTTATAAGTATTTTCTTAAAAAATTTCATAATTTCTGTATTTTACATTCAGGTTTGGAGTAATGAATATTTGAAATTTTAGGAAGAATTGGCTGGAACAACAATTTTATTACTCCACTAATCACCATCAGCTTCCATTTTCACACCTCTTAGTTTTCTAGAATAAATAAATTAACAGACCTCTTAATTTATTGAATTCTATAGATATAAATTAGTGTTGTAATATATTTACTTTCCATGTTTGTTTCAATATGACTTTAATGCATTTCTACTCCAAAATGGTTAAATGAAACAACTTCTTTAAATACCATTCATTCTTTAACATACTCATATTATCTCTTGTTTACTTATTTAATTTTCTATCTATCATACTGAAAATGCATTTTGTTACAAGTATATGTACATGTTTCTCAGATTTAATTAGGTCTTTATCATTTTATGAGGCTTCCTGATTTTTTTTTTTGTTGTTATAGAATCAAAGAGACATTCATTTGTCTACATCACTATAGGGAGGCCAAAAATGTCATCGTCCAATTCTCCATGTGCAACATGCAAATTATTGCGTCGAAAATGCACTCAAGAATGTGGATCCAGATCCGATCCATGTACCCCGTGGATCCGATGGATCCGGATTTGGATATGATTTTTATGGACCCGATGGATCTGGATCCAGATATGAAAAACGGATCTGGATTTGAATCTGGATCTAGTAGGATCCGGTCCAGATCCGATCCGTTGTCATCCCTAATCCGAATACCAAAGTGACCTTATAAGATACTGGCTTTAACCAATTAGTAATTAGTAGTAATTGAACATTTGTATGTTATCCATAATGGTTCTGTTGGAAATTTGCCTTTGGCGGGGAGGTGCGTCCACCCATATTTAATGAATTAAACACTAGTGTTCCGCATGTTGGAGGCTTTGTCTTTTCTCACATGCATATTCTACTAAGTGAGTAGATGACCGTAGGGCCAAAAATCATCAAATTTCGTTGAGAAATGAAAGAGATATTGATCTACGAAGTAAGGTGTTTGAGGCATGGAAATATGGTGTGGGACAAATCTACCACATCGGTAGGAAAAAAGAAGAATTGCTCTCTTTATAAGTCTCTAAAGTGGTTAAGGGTTTGGGACCCCAAGGGGTATCCCATGTGTTTAAAGGAGGAAGGACCTAGATGTGCTTGGGTTCAAGGCTAAGCCCACATGCGCGCCGCCGCCCGTCCGGGCTCGGGCTCGGGTCTCGATCACGGGTTGTGGAGACTTTCTGATATTATCCTTTTGGACCCCAAATTGCTTAATATTTACAGTTTGGTCCCTAGAGTTTCTGAAAAGTTGAATTTGGAACGACGGAAGGCAGAAACTTTCTGCCTACCGTTGGAGTTGATTTTTGGGGCATTAATCAGCCATTACTTGGCTGATTAACTCCTCCATAATCAACCCTCCTTCAATGGCCATGAACATCCTCACTAATGGCCTTAAACCTGCCACACTAATGACCTTAAATCTGCCATTAACAACCCTCATTAATGGCTATTAACAGTCTTGTTTGTGGCAGTTGAGTAGCCTCCTCCATGCTATATATTGATGCCTTTTTGGCTCAATAACGTGACAGAAAAACACACAAAAATACCCAAAAACAGTGACGAAATACATTGTGATATACACAACAGAGACACACTATATACACAGAGATAAAACAGAAGAGAAAGTCAATCCAAAAACGTTGGACGAAAATAGAAATTCTTCCTTCCTTTTCCATATCTTCAGCAAGTCGATTCATATTTGTTTTCTTCGTCAGTCTCAACCTATTTATTTTGTAGTGTTGAGATTAAAGTGTTGTTTTATGTTGGGAGACTATTGCCCATTAACGTAAAAGTATATATACGGGGCAATCTTGTCTTAAAGACAGAGTGCAATCACTCGACTCAACACACTGTTGTAACCATTCAGATTTAGTTATTTTTTAATTTCAGGTTATCAAGATTCAAGACTCAACAAACTTGCAGCAGTTCTGAACATTGAACTATTTATTTATCCTTTCGAACACTTATAATATTTATTTACTTCTCGTACTACTTTACCATAGAAAGCCACCAATTTCAACACCTTATGTTTACAACATTCTTTTTAGTGAGACCATATTGAATGAAAATAACCAATACAGTCAAGATCCATCATTATTTTTTTATTCTGTTTTGTTGTTTTTTATAATGTTATCTGTCAAATGGAACAATGCCGACAATAGCTAAAGTTATCAAATGATTATGACTGGCCATCGCAAAACAAATGATGACGCATCTTAAAAATTACTGTGAGATTTTTTTTTCTAAAAGCAGGTACAATTTGAAAGCAAGTGTCCCTCATATGATTGACTATTTACTAACATTAACATCACTTACTAAATTTCTTAAGCTTATAGTTAAAATTGTATAATTGTGTTTCTTTGTGCTAAATTGAATTTTGAATTAACTTGGATAAAAACAAACGTCTCTCAAATGTTTAAATAAAACATAACAAATTAACTTAATTAATAATGTCAGAGTAAAAGCTAAAATACCGATTAAATAGAAAGAAAAATTCAAGACAATTTATATTACTACATGTAATTTTTTAGTCTTGGTTATCTTACTGCTCTTGTATTTTTTAATTCTCAAATCTCTATTACTACATGTAATTTTTTAGTCTTGATTATCTTATTATCTTGCAGTTGTTTATACTTATTGATAATGTCTCCTTTTTATCTTGCTTTAAGCCGAGCATCTATCAGACAGGGGCGGATCTACATGGAGCCCAGCGGGTTTCATCCGAATCCTCTTCATCGGAAAGTTATACCGTGTATACAGGTCGAAATTTTATTTTATGTATATATATTAAATACTAAACCACCTAAATACCTCGCTCAGTGACAAAGGGATTCAAACTTTCGCAGGGCGCGCGGTTTCGAGTCCTGCTATGACATCATTTTCTCAATCTTTTTAGCTTCCACTGGCAACTACGATTATGGTCCATCTAAGCCCATTTCCTGGGGGTGTTTCCCTTGTGTGGGGGTATTCACTTTATCTATTCAATCCCCCAAACAAAATTTAAATCTTACAAAATAGTATGTAGAAAGATTTGGTCTATCATGGATTGTCTCTTTGTAGAATTTTTCTTGTTACTATTTGCAACATTCCTTGTATTACTAATTCTTTTTCTCCATTTAACTTACTCTTCAATAAGTTAGTGCACCTTCTTTTAACTTACTCTCCAATAATAAACCTGATCATATATTTGTATGATGTATTACTTTTCATTATAACTTACTAGATAGTTTAATTTCATTTGCCGAGATGGTAACTAATGAAGCTTCATTCATGAACTTTGTCTAGCCCGCTCTTATCTGATTCGACCCGCTCATTTTTCAGCACTATTAGTGTTCTATTTTTTGTTTGAACCCCTTGGTATAAATTCTATCTTCGCTACTGCTGTCAATAAGATTTGTGTACACATTATCCTCCCTAAACCCACTTGTCGGATAACTGAGTTTGTCGTTTTGAATTTTCAAATTAAATTATTTGATTTTAATAGAAATATAAATAATCGGATAAGTATTTACCCCTATTTCTCACTATTCACGACCCACCTATGTGGGTAATCCACCCAACACATATGAAATTACCCATTTGTCCGACTTTGTCGCAATAATAAAAGAAAGTTTAATAGCCACATAAAATTCGTTCTTTTGTCGGTCTTTTCCCCTTCTTCTGTTCACCTTTTTCTTCTCTTTTTCCCTCCCATTCTTTCCTCACTCTTTTTTCTCTCTATAACTCCCCAACTTCCGGCCACCGGCAATCTTTTCCGGCAATGTCGGATCACACTGTATACGCTCCTTTACTACCCTACGGCCACCTCCCAAACTCCTCTGATGTAGACGATCACGACCACGCGCGTGAACCGCACGTGATCCTCACTGTCGACGACGATAGGGTCCAATTATCAAACGGCGATCAACTGGGTATTCATATTTCGGAGGTGGATGATAACCCATATGCGTTTCTTGGAGCGAATCGGTTCGACATGCCCGGATCCACTACTACCACAGTTGACCCGTTTAGGAATAATACACCTAGAATTGAAGGAGTCTATGAATGGTTGAAGATTGTTGTGTGTTTGCCGATTGCTTTGGTGAGGCTGGTGCTTTTTGGGTTTTCTTTGATGGTTGGTTATGTGGCTACACGGATTGCTTTGTACGGATGGAAAGATAGAAATAATCCTATGCCTAAATGGAGGTCTACATTGATGGGTGTTACCCGGTTTAGTGCACGAACAATACTCTTATCTTTCGGGTATTACTTTTAATGTTTGTAAATTTGGTCAGTTAAAGTATAATACTTTGTTTGATTTGCTTGATGAAATAAGATTTTTGCTGATCGCTAAGTAAATGAGTAGGATTTCTTGATTTGTGTTGATAAAGATTATTTCTTGAGCAAGATAGACGCGATTTTCACTCGTGAAAATGGTGAAAGAATAATAGTCTCAGGTTCAAATCACAGCAGAGACAAAAACACTGTGTGATTTCTTTCCATCTGTTTTAGCCTGCGTGGATAGAGTTACCTAGTATGTGGGAGGTGGCGCATATCTCGGGTAATTAATCGACGTGCGCGCAAGCTAGCCCGGATAACAAGATTATAAAATAGGGTGAAAGAATAATATATAGTATATATTTCTTGATTACTTGTTAAAGGGTGAAAGAATAATTTATCCACCTTTTTATCAAATAGAGCTGCTAAGTTAACTTTCATCTCTCTTTTTGTGCGATTTTGATAGCACTTATATCACATTGAACCTTGAGTCCTCGAAACACCCGGTTGGGGACGGGTGTGATATGATATGGGTTTGAATATTTCCTGTGGATCATCAAAATACACTAAACAAAAAAGCTAGATTTACTTGCATTGGATACTTATACACACCCCTATTGGATAGATGAGTCCAATAAAATAGAACAGTAATATGATTGTCGCGAGACTAAATTTTTCTCTTACTTTTGAGTTTGACAGGATAGAATTTTAACTTGCAGTAAGTATAAACCTACAAGCTACACTATTCTATTTCTAGAGATTGAGGAAGTTTCCCAAAAAGGCATTTCTGCTAAGTGCTTAATAATGATTTTGGTTTTTTAATGTAATTTTGTTACAAGTAACATCAAGGTGATGCACCTGTATGCAGGGGCGGAGCCAGGGTGGCGGAAGGGGGTTCATCCGAACCCCGTTTGCCGGAAAATTATGTTGTATATATATATAGTTAAATCTGCGTTTTATCTACATATAATTTATATTGAACCCCCTTGACAAACTTGAGAAACTTGGCGCAGCAGTATAGGGGCTGAAACTTTTGTCAACATCGCGGGTTCGAACTCCTTCATTATCAATTATCACTTTTCCTATTACTTAGACTCAGAATTTATACTCTTTCCGTTGCACGCGTGCAACTGGTAATAACAGGTTAAATAAAAACCTTAGCACTCATAGGTTAGTGTTGTCTTGTAGTTGCTTTGGTTTGAACAGTTATTAAGTTCTTTTTCCTTTGTTGGCTGTGGGATCTAATCCCAAGCTCTTCTTTCCCTTTCCTTTTTATTTTCTTTCCCTTCCCCCCAAACTTATTTTCCCAAAATTAAATAAAACTCCCTCTTCTGCAACAAAATTAGATAAAATTTCCTTTCTTTTTTAGGCAAAAGTTCAAAAATTTCTCGCGTTACTCGTTTAGTTTTGCAATTTGGCTTTTTCGTCAAGATAATTTTCAATTCAAGAACCTTGATGATTGTCAACGGTATTATATAATTAAAGGGGCATTAATTCAGAAAAATTACAATAACTTTAAAATAAAGTAGAAAACTGCAAAGTGAAAGGAATAAAAAAACACCTTTTTAAAAAAAGACTCGATGAAGCAATGAAAAAGTAGGAAGAAATGTTAAACGAGGCATGACAAGCGAGTTAAAATTAGCAGGTTAAGGTTAGTTGCCCTTCCCGCCCTGCCCCGTTTATCATCCTCTAATTTTCGCGTGTTCACTCTTTATATTTCGAACCCCCTTGATTAAAATCCCGCCTCCGCCAATGCCTGTATGCATGGAAGAATACCAAGACCCACACTCAAACACCATACATCTGATTTTGGCTTTGGACCTTTCTTCCTTTCTAAAATCAGAAGGCCCTGAAATCTTTTCAGTAAACACTGATACCTAGTTTCTATCTTTCTCGTCTTCAGTTATAAGTAGAAACTAATTCATCTAGTAGGAGAGTGATTAAATAAAACATCAATCACAGTAAGCTTGAGACTTTTGTTCTAGTCTTTCATTCTTTTCTCTATTGAAGAGGTGGATGGGTGACTGAGTGGATGAAAAACCTGCGATATTATGTAGCTTGCAGTTGTTGGAGCTCTTGGGAAACCTTTGGGTATTATGTAGCTTGGAGGTGTTGGGGCTCTTGTGAACTTTAGCGTCATGTTTATGTTATCAAGGAAGACTACTGGCCTAGTTCACACAATTAAATAAGTTTTACCTTTACAAAAGATTTTTTTCATTGTTAAATATACCCTTACAAGACTTATTTGTATTCCTTTCCCAAGTGTTGAAGTTCTTCTATTTTTCTGTTTTCCTTTGTTTCTTGTAGCAATATTTAGTGGACGTGGATTTACAAGATTAATGGTTTCTTCTTGTATACAAGAGGGGTATAGAGCATAGTGGAATCCAATATGAATAGTAGCTTGTTAATTGATAAGTCAGCCATTTTGTGCTGTCCAAGCGAAACAGGTAGTTGCATGGTAATAGAGGTCATGGGTGGTCCTATTAGTATGTAATTTGCTGTCAGAGTTAAATGGATTTGTTTAATTAGATTTGCTTTCTGAGCATTATGTCTGACAATTTTTTTTTTTTGTTCCTTTCCTATCTACTGTTCCAGGTACCAATGGATAAGGCGAAAAGGAAAACCCGCACCAAGGGAGATAGCTCCCGTTATTGTATCTAATCATGTATCATACATAGACCCTATCTTCTTTTTCTATGAATTATTTCCCACCATCGTTGCTTCTGAGTCCCATGATTCCATGCCCTTCGTCGGAACCATTATCAGAGCTATGCAGGTAATGGGCACAACAACATTATCTTAAAAGTTTTTTTTTTCTACTTAGCCTATTGGTGCTATTATGTATAATTTATGTTTTGTCCTTTCAAGGCAGACTTTCTTCATTTGATTCTAGCTTCCAATTCTGGATCCAGTTTGTTCTGCCTCAGCATGCCTAGTATATATAAACTTTAATTAAGAGACTAAACTTGTTTATCCCTTTTCCCATTTTTTTCAGGTGATATATGTTAATAGATTCTCTCCCACTTCAAGGAAGCATGCTGTTAATGAAATAAAGGTAAATAGTATCTGTCCTTGGTCTCTTATTTTTTCTTTTTTATAAGGTGGTCTCTTGTTTTTCCTGTCAATACTATCGAATGACAAGACATTCTTTTAGCTATTATGTTAGAGCATTTCATTCTAAGGTTATTTAAATCTACTTCTTACAAGTAGTATGGCCCATGGTCACTTGTTCTAGTTGTATTCGTGTTTTCAGAATATGTTGGTTGAGGTTTGCCTTGGAGACATAAAATGTTATGTTCCATCCCAGGCAAAGCCTGCTCCTTTAATTCCATGTCTGGAGATCTAAGGTTGAGCTCTATATTACATATAGATGTAGATCAGTTAATCTTGGGGTATTTCTGCGTAAATTTTGCTTGTTCAACCACTTGCCAACAAGGGCAAAGGATTGTAGAAGATCGGCGAAATAAAGTGTCTGGTCCATAATAAACTCTTGATCCTTTTCATCAACAAGCATTTTGTAATTTCTAAAGCCTTAAACTTCCAACTAGTATATCTGACTGCCCTCATGGTAATGGCTTATTTTACTATTATCCATTTGATATGAGGTAAACCTTTACTTAGAATTAGTGGAAAGCGGTCAAATATACCCCTCTACTTTCTTTTATTAGCTAACTTTACCCCCGTTAGCGATAATGAACAAAAATACCCCTGCCGTTACCAAAGTTTACACCTATACCCCTATTTGGATGGAAATCCCCAAATCAAACCCAATTTCCAATTTCACTTAAAATTACCCGTTGACCCGCCCCGACTCACCAATTAAACACAGCCCCCACCCCACATATACCCCTCTACTTCAACAACAACGAATTTGCAGCTGAAGTTCGCCAAAAAAACTCTGAATCCTTCACCAAATTATTTTAAATTTCAGATATAAACTCTCCAAGACATTTCAAATTGTTTGCAATAATATTCACTCAAAACAAAGCTCGTTTGCGGCAATCCAATTTTTTAAATTGACATTGTTTAGGCAGTATTATATTATTGTGATATGTTATTTATACTTCACGAGGGTGGTCAAATAGAGTTGCGGTACTGCTCCGGCAGCGATTAAATCTGGTAGCTGACGATGATACAAAGACAAAAAGTATTTATCATCATCATATATAAAAATAAAAAATTAACTTGCTAAATTTCAAAGCTAAATGGAATCTATAGGTCTATATGTCTGGTTTTGGCTGTTCGTTTTCATCAACCCATTAAAAAATTGGATTGCCGCAAACGAGCTGAGTGAATATTATTGCAAACAATCGGAAACGTCTTGGAGAGTTTATATTTGAAATTTTGAATAATTTGGTGAAAGATTCGGAGTTCTTTTTTGTGAATTTCAGCTGCAAATTCGTTGTTGTTGAAGAAGAAGATTGTTGAAGTAGAGGGGTATATTTGGGGTGGGGCCTGTGTTTAATTGGTGAGTCGGGGCAGGTCAACGGGTAATTTTAAGTGAAATTGGAAATTGGGTTTGATTTGTGGATTCCATCCAAATAGGGGTATAGGTGTAAACTTTGATAACGGCAGGGGTATTTTTGTTCACTATCGCGTGGAGGGTAAAGTTAGCTAATAAAAGAAAGTAGGGTATATTTGACCCTGTTTCCTAGAATTAAACTTTAATTTAGAATTAAGGTGCCACTAAGAGAAAAGTTATGCCAGCAAAATTTATATCTCCCAAATTGTATGAATGCCATGTACTGTCTTATTTAGTTTAATAAAAAGGTCTGAAGAGTAATTTTCCCTCTCACAACCGTCTATTTAGCTCCCTTAATGAGAAATACTTGGTGCATATGTATATGCACAACTACAAAAGTTTCACTTTGTACTCCGCTAGTGGATAAGAAATAGGATTAATGAACAGCTCGGTCCACAATTTGTAAGTAGATAAGTTTCCTGAATGTATAAATATGAAGATAAAGTGTTTTAGCAATATATAGCTATTTGATACAGAAATATGCTTTCAAGGATCTGAAAACAGAGAAAGGCTTCTTGCAATCAATTTCCCCGAGTGCTTTTATTTCCTGAAGGGACTACAACCAATGGAAGAGCAATTATTTCCTTTCAACTGGGTGCATTTATCCCAGGATATCCTATCCAGCCTGTTATCATGCGCTATCCCCACGTACATTTTGATCAATCATGGTATACTCTTCCTTCTCATCAAGTACTTTGGGGCTGATATGTTTGTTTCATTTATTATTGTCCTCATGTGGGGTTTCATTGTCGTGCAGGGGGAATATTTCCCTAGCAATGCTGATGTTTAGAATGTTCACACAGTTCCACAATTTCATGGAGGTATGCATGACTTGCAGTAAGAAAAGATGTGACTAACTCTTCATGGACGTGTATGCACTGTTTGATGTGGTGACTTCCTCCAGTGTCAAGTTTCAAATCTATTATACACTTTTCTGCTACGAGTCATGTGTCCAGAACTCTGCCCCTTTCCCATCTGAATGTCTGCTTCTATACATATGCATCTATTAGGGCTCAACTCTGTAGCTGATTGACTTATCAAGATGATGGTATCTGACTACCAATATTTAGCTGTTCATGACCTGATAATTTTTTTAGCTGTTCACTGGAAACTATGACTGTTCTTCAGTTTCATTGAAATTTGGGGATAAAATCTGCTGAATGTTACTGAACTTTGGTATACTGGTAGTTTTAGATGTGTGCTTATCTTTATATGAATCTATGTCCGGGGCAGTGTAAACAAACTTGTCTTCATTTTGTTTAATCAAGAAAGTAGAAACCTGCCGCTGTCTTTTCCAGTTGTATAGTAGGCATATCTGCTCTTGTTCGTTAGCTTTCAATATTTACAAAATGTTCTTGATTGTTTTAGAAGTTGTAGGCCTATTTACACATTCATTAGTTGTAAATATTTTACTGGGAACACGTTATTATGTGCTGTGCTAAGTATATTCTTTGAAATGACAAATATATTTTTAAAATATGTCCTACTGTGGAACTCTGGAAGTCTTAACTACTACAACTTTGGGAATCCATTAAGCTTCCTGCTCCCCTACAAATTTTTGGGTTTTGCTTCAGTGACTTTTCTGGCTTCATATACTTGGTTTATTTTGGTAACCATAGCTAATTCATGTTTTATTGTCTTTTCTCTAAAGCATGATTACATAATCTAGTAGTAAAATAGCATGATTACATATTCTAGTAGTAAAATGTATTTGCTCCCAAAAATTGACCATGGCTTTTCTCTTTTACCTTTCAATTTCCCTCTCCATCTTTCGTGCTTCCTCTGTGTAGTGATTAATACTGGGCTGGGGAATGGATTTAGTGACATGTGATATATTATCCTTGGAAATACTTAACATTTTCTTTTACTGGTAAGGATATTACTGCTGAAACAATTGTCTCACTTTGTTTTGTAATGTGCAGGTTGAGTACCTTCCTGTTATAACACCTCATGAGAATCGGAAAGAAAATGCTGTACGGTTCGCTCAAAGGGTGAGTCGAGTCTGTAACAGAATTTATTCTTCTGCTAACTGGGCAAGATTTCATTTTTCATGTGTTGTGTGTATTCCGTATCAAAACTTCTTGGATGAAAAAATATGCAGAATTCATGTTTTTTGTCCAGCTTCTTTTAATTAATGTGCTTGTGCTTTCCATTATAGAAATCCTACCCGGTAAATTGCTGCACATTCTATACAAGCTGTTCATGTCACTCTCACTAGTCTGGTGTAGTCTTCTGTTTCTTCCCTTCCAAACTGTCGGGATAAAAAAGCAGTGGCATTGTTCTTGTGGAGTTGGATATGACATGCGTATGAGTATTTCATGCTGGATTCTTCAAATACACTAGAGTCAGCAACTGCACATACCCGTACAAGATATTACATACTTGTAAACCAATCCATGTAGGATATGTGAAGTCAGTTGGTATTCATTAATGTGACACTTTTAGTCTTTTTTGCAGCCCTTCACCCGATTAACTCTGTCTGTCCATAAAGTTGATGTCCATTTATAGTTATTCTATGGTTCACATTTGAGTGATGAATAAGTTATGTTTGTTGTACTTGAAAGAATGTTATATTTATTTGACACACACAAATAAAAGAACAGATTTTGTGTGCTTATGCAGTTAAATATGATTTTGGTTGATAATGTGTGGTTAAAAGTTACTAAATCTATGAGTTTGTCTAGTCAGTTCTCATCCTTTATACATCCTATTTATGAAAGCTTGATCCTAAATTAAAACTTATGATCAATACAGACTGGACATGCTATTGCAAGTGCCCTTAATGTGGTACAAACATCTCATTCTTATGGCGACGTGCTGCTTCTTGGTAAAGCATTGGAGGCCAATCAGGTATATGGTTCTTTTCAAGTGCCTGCTAACTAAATCACATTCATAATGTATATATTGGTGTATCAATTTTCTTGTCTTCCTGGAGTATCTTAGAGAAAGTCATGTTGAAATCTGACTTCTTAGCAATATTTCCGGGAGTGTTTCTTCCTAAAGATCACATATAGCTTATTTGAGACTAATATGAGCCTCATATGCTGTTAGACTTTCAGCAAATAGATGTTGATGCATGCAGTGCTGCTTACAGTACTGCACATGTTGCCAATCTGCTACATGTCTAGTCCAAGTGCTGCATGTTTACCTCTAAGAGTGCCCTCTTGATATTGTAATATCATTTTTATTATCTGGGTTACTGAGAGTACTATGGGATTTATGGCCCTGAGCCTGCCAATTTTCCCTGCATCTGAAAATTCATGTGATCTGCCTTAATTTTAATGCCACTTTAACGAATAATGTTCATAGTTGACGTTGGAGAAAGAGTTAAAGTTCAGTTTCATGAAAAAGGCTACTTCTTTCTCTTGCTGGTGTTCAATGTTGAATCATTCAGCACAGGTGCAATCCTTTGGAGTTCTATGTTTTAGTTAGTGAATTGCTTGCTGAGGAAATGATGAATACTCTCCACTTGTTAATCAAATTTGATTTGTAGTTTGCTTGTACAAGGGATTTCAGTTGAATGTATCACTCTGGAGTAATGTCTTTTTATCCATTTCCAGGAAGATCCCTCGCTCTATTTGGTTGAAATGGCAGGGCTTGAAGCGGTGAGTTGACTTTAATTACTTACTCTATTGAGAAAAGCAAGTTCACCCTTTTTAGTTATTTTCTTAGAGTATGATAATTTTGAGACATGGTGTGTTTATAAGTTAGATGTGAGTCAAAACTAGGCACCCCCCCACCCCCCCTTTTTATATTTGGTTTAATGCTCTTGCCCCATAAATTTATAGTAGACTCAGTTGGTACTATGCAGTTGTTCGGATACTACAACGAAGTTGAGCATAAAGTAGCTCAAAGTGAGAATACTCTACTGTTTGTTGTTTGATATACTTTTAGGTACAGATAGTATTCCGTTTAATATAGGTATTGGATGTCTTTTATGGAGAACTATACATTGTGTAGCTCCACTTTGTGGTGTACGTTTTGTATACTGGGATTTCCCTTCTATTTACTATAATATTATTGCTTTGAGTCTGATGCAGATCTAGTTTCTGTTTAGTTTTAGTACATTCGGACCTGCTATTTTAACATTTGCCTGTTAAAGTTCTTTTGGTCTTGGGGGATGTATTTTATTAATATTTTCTTTATTTCTTGAGGATAATTACATTTTCATTGTGGTGTGATATAATGTTGATATAGATTGGTGTTGGGAAAGGGAGTTGACTTTTGTGTGAATAGAGTTGCAAAACAGAGAACATCATAGTATCAGAGACTTCGTTGTTGCCAAGCTAATCTTACATGTATAATTGATATTAAAAAGATTTGATTCAAGTAATAATTGGTTAGCCTTTCTCGATTCCATACACTAATGACAATACAATAAAATTGTGTAATTATGTACTCTTATCATTGAATTACCACAAAGAAAAAAAAGGTATTCTTCCCATGAATGAACTGCCATTTTTCTGAATAAGCAGTCCAAAACATGCATCGAGTAACAGAATTATTCAGTGGCTTATTAAGATATTTGTTATTACAACCTAACTTTATCATTTTATGCAGATTTTTGTGCCTTTGCGGCGATGTTATTTTTTCAAAATGTGGACTGAACATGATAAAGAATATGTTATCCTTTTCATTTCTTGTGTTTAGGCATTTCATTTGAGCACTTTGGAGGCTGTGGATTTTCTGGATGTTTTCCTTTCAATGAACCCAGACTCCAGGTATGTCATTTTTCTTGTTTTTAAGCATTTCGTTTGAGCTCTTTCAAGGGCTTAGATTTTCTTTTCAATGAACCCAGATTCCAGGTACATTGTTTTGGTTTGTGGATAGAGCATGGAGTTTCTGTCTCAAACTGTGACCCCTTTCTGTGCGGTAGTATTGTGAATTACTCCCTCTGTCCCAATCTATGTGGCACCGTTTGACTAGGCACAAAGTTTAAGATAAAAAAGGAAGACTTTTGAAATTTGTGGTCTAAAACAAACGTTAGACATTTGTGTGGCTATAAATAATTTCATTAAGGGTAAAAGGGAAATTTTAAAGTTAAATTATTTCTAATTATAGAAAAGTGACATTCTTTTTGGGACAGACTAAAAAGGAAATCGTGCCACATAAATTGGGATGGAGGGAGTATTTGTCAAGGAATTTAACACCGGTTGGGGTTGCGGACTTTCGGTAATTAAGTTGAAGCGAAACAATAATTATAAAAGTTAAATGGGGGATAAAACTTGTCCTTAAGCATTGTGGCTTTCGATCAAGGGTGTTATTGGTGGGCCAAACCGCTTCATTCCTCACAAGACTATATAGGCATAAATTCATTGGGAGCACTTGAACTGTGATGCTAAACAACACAAATTGTTCAACTTTTTAGATCTAGTTTTTGACATTTAACTCTTTAATACATTATTACACGGAATATCCAACAGTATTCAAATGTAAAATTGACGGGGTCTGGTAAAGTTTTTCTTTTCTGATGGCTCTGGTAAAACTAAAGCTATTGGAAATGTTGGATTTCATTTTGGAGGGATCCTCAAACCTCTCATTAGCTAGCTATGAACAAAATACATTTCTCGATATCTACAAGCTGGATTAATTTCTGGGTACTGGCCTGGTAGCAAGGGGCTGGTTGTATGTATGATGCATGCGCTTTGTTGACTAATAACTTTAGGTGTTCCCTGGTACAAACTTGGTAAAGGTTAGATGGCTTTCTTTAATTTTCCTGTAGTTTTGATCATATGCATCATATGTAATGTTTAATTACAGGAATGGAAAGTACCATCAGTTTTGGTATACTTTTCTTGACTTTTTAGAAGAGAAGGTATACCATGTCCTGATTTATTTCTGCTTTGATGCAATTTTTGTAATTAAAAAATTGAACTTGCAGTATCCATTGTGTCTGCAGGGGACAGGTCGAGATTGATGACTTCCTCAAGGTTTTAAGACTGAAACCGTGTACTCTTTCTGAAAAGGTAACGAATATATCGGTTTGATTGTTGTAGTTTGGGACTTTGAGCATTTATTCTCTTGTTGCTGCTTTCATCAATCATTCTCTTGCAACTGTTTCTGTAAAAATTATGGTGTTTGTGTTTTTCATTGGTTACATAATTCTATACGTTTTAAGAGTTACTTTCTTGGGCTTGTAAATGTCTGCTCTGACTGCATTATGTGTTTGCTGTCATTGCTTATCAGCTTTTGAAAGGACTACTCTACTTGTTATCCTTTTTTGTTTCAATGTCTTTCAATTTTATAAACAGGTGGTAGGTTGTAAATAGAACGCTAAGGACTGACTAAACTTTGGATGCCAAGTTAAGCCTATGTGGGATTATATCATCAAGTTGCAGGTTGGGGTAGGATTATATTATCCTTGATTACAATCTCACGGATTTAGATCCTGATAGACCACTTGGATCCTCAAACATAAGAAGAGAAGGGTCAATTTTCACCATTGTTAAATTATGTGAACCGCCTGATGAAAAAGCTTATTGTTAGAGAGGGATCACTCCTTTTTGTATCTTAGGTATGCAACGCGCCTTTTCACGTGCAGGTCTAATTCTTTTTCTTTGACGCGTCTGGACAGCTAATAGGTGGCATGACACTCAAAGCCCAAGGACTAGGATCTTTGCTTAGTTGATGCCATGTTGTGTGAACTGCCCCTTATAAATAATTAAGCTGAGATTAAGTAGCTAGGGAGGGAATCCACGTTAGATTGGAAGACATTGAAAACAAATAAGTATACCAAGTAGAGTAGTCGTGGGTCGAGTTTGACAGCTGTCCTTCATTAGATTGAAGAACGTGAGGGACCGTAGTGACGACATAATTAAGTAAATAAAACTGTTTCCTCGCTAGTAGCTTAAACCTTGAGAGATCAGCAATCATGATCAACTTGACATATCAAACATGAGAATCTGATTGCGATTCAACAAATGATCACTTCATTACTCTCAGAATATCCAGCTTTCTACTAAATGACGAGGGGCCTTAGTGACAACATGATTAAGTAAATAAAACTGTGTCCTCGCTATTAGCTTAAACTTTAGATGATAAGGCTCACATACTTCAGCCATCATGATCAACTTGACATATCAAACACGAGAATCTGATTGCGATTCTACAAATGATCACTTCATTACTCTCAGAATATCCAGCTTTCTACTAAATGACGAGGGGCCTTAGTGACAACATGATTAAGTAAATAAAATTGTGTCCTCGCTATTAGCTTAAACTTTAGATGATAAGGCTCACATACTTCAGCCATCATGATCAACTTGACATATCAAACATGAGAATCTGATTGCGATTCTACAAATGATCACTTCATTACAGCCCTATATACTAAGATTCTCAGGATATCCAGCTTTCTACTAAATGACACATAAGTGTGAAGGTTATTGTTTCTGAAATTCATATGAGTTACTGTCAAATAATAGGAAGCTTAAGATATGTCAGTGAGGTCAATTTTATTGGTGAAGTACAATAATTTGCTTTAAAAGAACTCTGTTTTGGTTGAAAGAATTGCTTATAAGAAAGTAGAATAACTTGCTTCATCTCCCTGAGCTATTCTTCTTGTACTGCAGATGTTTGGCTTCTTTGACGTGCAGAAATGCGGTAAAATAACATTCAAGCAGGTGCTCTTCCTCCATTAATTGCTTCTGAAATCTAGCTGTTATTTACATGCTAGTTGTAGCTTTAAAAACCAGATTCAAGCAGGTGCTACTATAGCTTCGGCTCTGGTCCTATATAGAATGAGATTAAGCAATTCATTTTCTGATAAAATGTACAATAAGGGGGTTGGATGGGGGTCGGGGGGCTGATTTTGTGTTATGAATGGAGCTATAGACGTAGAATTCATGATTGATCTATCTGCCGCTTTCAGTTTTTGGTTGGGTCAGCTCATATCTTGAAGCAGCCATTATTTAATCAAGCCTGTGAATCAGCCTTTACTTCATGTGATGGTGACGGGAAGAACTACATTCTGGAGCAAGAGGTACTATCACTTTCATTTTTTTTGTTTGATAGTTCTTATTATCAGTTAACTACATATATGACTTGTCCCTATAATTTCCATGCGCTTTTGCAGTTTGGGAATTCTCTTATGCTATCGATTCCTGGCTTGAGTAACAATGAGGTGAGTTGTTTTTTGGCTAGTCTTGGAAAACTCTAAAGCCGCTCAAGCATTGTTAATGTAACTACTATTTTTTGCATGTAAACTAGGTCAGTTCAAGTTTTACAACTCCGATAGGTACTATTGCGTTGTAAAATTGAGGGGTATGTTTAACCTGTAAGAAATGTTTAATGTATGAGCTGAAGTGGATATTCAATTGGCCGATCAAGCAAATGACTTAGTGGATTACTCTGCTTAAATGCTATGGCTACTCTAGAAATTAGGTGCAAAGATTGTATAAGTTTGTTTTTTAATTACATCTTTTTTTTTTTTGGTTTCTCACCCGGTGTTTGGTACCCACATTGGAGCCCGACTGGATCCGGATTCGCGCTGCGTTGAGCCCATTCGGGTGAAGCGCTCCCTACCAAGGATTTTTCAATTACATCTTATTTAAGCTTCTTTATCTTGCATGTTGCAGATCCGTGGACTCTTCACCTTATTTGATGCAGATTGCGATGAGAAGATCAGCAAGGATGATTTCATTGGCTGTTTAAGAAGATATCCATTGTTGATAGCCCTTTTCTCACCATGTGTATTGCAACAAATTTGCCCATAGTATGGAGAAGTGAACTAGGTTGATGGGCATAGGCACCATCAATTGGTGGAGAATCCTTTAGGCCTTCTAAACCACAGATATGTCTTAAGAAATTTTGTTGCTTAGATAGAGTGTTTATCCTTACAAACATGACTTGGGTGTTATTAATATCCCATTTAAATAGTAAATTAAGTTCTTTGTCCAATAGATGAAGTGCATTGGTTTTTCTTTTCTTAAGTTTTGTTTCAATTTCTCAAGGGAGATCTAGGGTCATGACTTACTATTAATTTGTAATCTACACTGAACAACAATGAAATTGTGTACTATATCATTCAAAATTTCGGAATATTTGATCTTTTTCTTTCAAAGAAGTGGTTATTTTACTATCTGGTCGATTATTTCAACTTCGACTTAAAATTAAAAAAATTTGGAAGTCTGCAAAGTTGTTAATCTGTTCTCGTGGGAAAAAGTTTAATTATGATAATGGGTGAAAGGAAACGGCAGGAAAACATATGACAATGGTCTCAGAAATCTCTCAATTGAGAAAACTGACAAATTTTGAGGACAGTAAGCCTGCTGTATCGAAAACAGAATGTAAACGGTCATGGATTACTGTTGGGTAAAGGCGGATTCAAAATCTAAATTTTAATTTTGTATCCCTTACACATCTAAAATTATGGGCTCAAAAGTATGGCGGATTCAAAATCTTAATTTTATGGATTTGATATTAGGCTCTTAATTTTGTATCCTTTACACATCTAAAATTATGGGCTCAAAGTATTACATGTTTTAAATTCTAGTGATCTTTTCTTATATATTTTTATCCCGGGCCGAAAATATTGAGTTTGATTGAACTCATTGCTTACACCCTACATTCGCTACGGCTGGTGTAGCGAGCCCAACGCACCTTGCATCCCTAGAATTTGGTCGCTATCGCGCACAAGGTTGACAAGTGTGCACGATGAGCGTGCATTTGGGCTCCGCTCTGCTATCATCCTTCCATAAAAATGCCACAATTTTTTGTAGAGAACTTCAAATAACAAATCAATTTAACCATTGAAAACTAGACTTTATTGCCATACTTCACTTCAGAAACCATTGCTAAATGCATTATATATCAAGAGATGTATATTTTTGATATATCAATCCTGTCATCAAACAGACATGTTTTCAACATTTTAACACATCAAACCACATTTCTCACTTTCCAGGTTAATTTGGACAACATAGGACATATAATTGAAGTAAACGAAAAATTTACATAGGTATAATGGAATAACAATGGCATATGCAAAACGAAAGAGATCGACCAATAGAATGACGCTGGCAAATAAAGCTTTCACACACTTTCATTAATTCATGAACATGACATTAATTAACTTTAAGGTGAAGGCAAAATATCTGTTCCATTTAAAATGTGAAAGAATATTATTTCTCAGATCGAAAAAATTGCGCTTTCTGTTCCATTTAAAATGTGAAAAAATATTATTTCTCATATCGAAAAAATTGGGCTAAGTGAACTTTATGCAAATCCAATACTGCATGATTTGAAGGACTCGATATGAGACCTCAAGATTCAAATTAGAAATTGCAATCTGATTGCCATTAGACCACCGGATTTTTGGAAAAGAATACTGTAGTTTATTGGATACAACTTAAAGAAACACAAAAAGGAATTTAAGGGAAAAAGATTTTGAAATTTATAAACTTGATTGAAGTATTGCATTACATCCAGAGACGAATTCAGGATTTCAAAAGGATGAGTGCATCTTTAAAAAAAAGACACAAAAGTGTAGCAAGTTGGGTTTGATCCCTAGACCTTATTAAGGAATTAAACTCAATATTTAAGTTGTGCACCAGACAACCTCATTTGACTGTGAGTTCCTTCAGTTAATATTATATATATTTTAAAAATTATAGACATAATATATCGAGTTTAGTCGAATGATCATGGGTTTACCTGACCTATCTTTTATACCTAAAATCGCCCCTGATTACATCTACATGCAAGTTTGAATCTCACTAAACTCTCTTTTTCCTTTCCTGATTCGATTTCACCTTCCAAACGAAAAAAACAACAAGTAATTAGAATAAAGAAGGTATCGACATGCCTAATAAAATAGTTGAAAAGGGTTTATACATTAAGAAAATAATTGACATTTCATTTTTCATGTTATTAACTACATTAATTACTCGTAATCTAAATTTGAAATTTCTTGATAATTTCATGTAAAATTAATAAATAATAGTTGATGATTGCAAGAAAGTTAGTAGAGTTGGCGGAAAAATCGACTCTATCTGTATATCCCATTCAGTGATAGGAATATGGGTGCAATTATGGGCCTATATTATTATGCACGCAACTAATTTGAATGTGCAAAGTTCTCTAAATCTTTTGATTGCTTCTTTTTGTTGTTGATATTTTACCTAATATCATGAATGCTGTGTAGTTCAAGAACAAAGCATAATGTCACTTTCAAAATTTCATATTTTGTTTTGCTTAGTGAAAAGGGGAAATCATAATAACATCAATAAGGAAGTAAGAAAAAACGACAATTCCTCCTCCCTTTTTACTCAGCTTGCTATAACAAGGCATATTAATTCGTAATCAAGATCACGGGGAGCTTACACTCTGATTTTATAGGTTCTGAATTCTTGAAACGATAGACTATTGAGTTCTAACTAAGTTATATATATATATTGAATTCTTAAATATAACTATAAGGTATGAGCAAAAATTACTAAATTTTGCCGCTCATAAACAGTATTGTAACTCCGCCCGATCAAACATTCTCTTAGAAGAAAAGGCAAGAGGTAAAAAGAATTGACAAAGAAGGAAATATATATATGGGTTAAAGAAATTGAGGGTGAAAATGTCTTTCAGAAGTTTTGTCTAGCCAATTATACATAAAGAATAATATAGGGGGTCCATTTGTGCATTAAAACTGTTGAACATAATAAGTTTCCAAAAAGGGTAGGCATCAACGAATATTTTCATATCCTCTTAAAAGCAAATTATACTACCTAAATACTTACCTAATTTTGGTCAATTAACACAAATTAACTGATCCGGAGAGAGAATGATACTTATTAAAAATACATAATAAAATCACTGGCTAGCAAGTATTTGGAATCATGAAGCAATTTGCCAGGTGAATGCACCTCTCGAGATATATATTACTATATATAAAAACTAAAGCCTATAGGATTAGTGTACAGGATTAAGAAATTAATAGTACTAAATACACAATTATTTTACATTATACGGGCTCCTTTGTTAATAAAGTTGAAGTGCCGACATCTGTCACCACAACGCACCCACCATGAGAGTTAGGGGCCTGTTTGGGAGCCCACTAATTGTGGGCATGATTTTCCGAATTCGTACAGAAGTTTTATTGGTTGTGTGATTTTGGGACCACTTTTGAACATGACATCAACTTTTCAGTTTTTTACTTGCCACACAACACAAACACATTTTAAATTATTCTATTTCATTTGCAGGTCCCTGGCCCCAAGAGTGTGGAGCACGGATTATTTTTTTTCCATTTATTGTTCATATCTTCATTGGAGCTCCACTATATTTATATTCGTGCTGCAGACTTATTCGGAGGCAGCACTCTCTATCAATAATTTTTTATATCTAGAATTCGAATCCAAGATATTTGATTAACTTCAGAGATAAAAAGAATAGCGTAGTCAAAGTAGGCCAAGTCGGTAGCCTTTTCTTCCATTCTTGGGAGAAGGGCAGACTCAAGTTCACAAGCATCCTATCAGGAATTGGAAAAGACTACTCGAGAAAGCGTCCTTGGAAGGGGGAATATCTGAAAAAGTGTTAGCGGGGAGCCCATCCCTCTCGTTCTTACAGAAGACATAAGGCAAGTTGTAGGAATCCCTTATACGGAACAATAATTTCTTTTTTTCATTTCCACGATAGACTTTTCACTCGTACATTTTATGTTTCCTCATCACCTCACTAATGGTCTCACCATTTTCTAGTAGTAGTAGTTCGCGCGAGGGACTATCCTTTCTATCGCTTGCCCTTGCCTTTCACTCTCATTTGGTCTCTTTCTTCTAGAAAATAAAGCGAAGCAAAGCGCATGGCAAAGAAGCAGCCAGCTGACTACAAGCTTTTTTCGACAAAAATAAGAGGAAAAGGACCCGGTTTTAGGACCATCGTCTAATTCAAAGTCTTCTGCATATTCGATTGGTGGTGAGACGAGGTGTAGCGCAGTCTGGTCAGCGCATCTGTTTTGGGTACAGAGGGCCATAGGTTCGAATCCTGTCACCTTGATGTGGATATGGTAGCCTTTTCCGTGGTCGCACCGAAAGTACGGTGGAGGTTGGTTGAAGATGATGTTACACGACGTTCAGAACCAGTCTTGAAGTGAATGAATTACAACCAATAAAAATGCACAATGAATTACTCGAGGCATTGTACCACATCATTTGATGGTGAGCAACGACAAAGCTACAGTAGACATGATGGAAAAAATTATATTGTACGTGTAAAAATCATAATATATATATATATATATATATATGAAATATTTCTAATAAAATTCTTGATTTTTCATGGTAGATCAAGGAGTAGGAGATAGAAAGACGAAAGTTGCTTGAAGTATTTTGAAGTCCGTCATTCTTTTCTTCAAAAAGTTGTGTAATCTTATGATATTCAACATGTCTGATAGAATAATAATTATTAATATTATTAATAATTATTATTATTGTAATTAAGTTGTATATCTTGTAGATATGGTAGGAGGTAAAATATTTATTAGGAAGATTAGCTTTATCTTATCATTATCATTAGGAAGATTAGCAATCTTATCATTATGAACAGGGAGATATTTAGGCAAGGTCTACTTCCTATCATTATCTTATAGAGTTGTATATTAATCACATTATTGTGGAAGAATAAGATAAAGAAGATATTCTAATTATACTAAATATTCTTACATGGTATCAAGAGACTAGGAAAAGATCCTACCATACACAATTATTCTACCTCCAATCGGCCACCCTTTCTCAACTTAGCCGATTTTTTTGCTCTTGTTCTTCTCCCTTTCATCTCCATAATTGTTCTTCATATTTTTGTCTAACTTTGTGTCTTCCAATTGACAATGTCTGACTCCAAAAACAATTTTCATCCAGCCCTTACCGTATCAAACATTAAAACACATGTTTCCATCACTCTTGAGATGGAAAATGTCCATTATGTCACTTGGTCAGAACTTTTTAAGATTTGTTGTTGTTCCCATCGGGTTATTCATCATATAATCCCACCGGAGAATGGCAAAGGAAAGGAGTTAAAGACCAATGATGACAAAGAACTCTGGGAAACTCTGGATGCCAGAGTTCTCTCATGGATTTATGCAACAATCTCTACGGATTTGTTACACATAATAATGGAGCATGATTCTACAGCCATGGAGGCTTGAAATCGTTTGCGGGACATTTTTCAAGACAACAATAATTCTCGCGCAGTGACTTTAGAACAAGAATTCTCCACCATCGATATGGTGGATTTTCCAAATGCGTCGGCATATTGTCAACGCCTTAAGGTCTTGTCGGATCAACTTAAAAATGTTGGTTCACCGGTCACCAACAATTTCTTGGTTCTACAAATGGTTGTCGGCCTTACCGACACCTATAGCGGTGTAGGGACACTCATCCGACAAAGCAATCCTCTCTCATTATTTTATCAAGCACGTTCGATGCTTATACTTGAAGAGGCGGGCTTCGCCAAAAAGGCCGCCACCGTCTCTAATTCTGCCATGCTTGCTACCCTCACGAATGACGGTTCTATTCATTTTGAACCCACACAACAAAATCGGAGACAAAAAGAAAAAAATGGTAATAAAAATTGAGGTGCAAATCACGGAAATAATAAAAATGGAGGCCACCGGAATTCCGGTGGCGGTGGCGGAAATTCTGGCGGACATCAATAGTGGCAGCCCCGCGGCAAACCAGCCCAGTGGGCCTGGTAGTGGCCATAGGTTGTGCCACCATGCCCTATCCAACAAGGAACTGGGCCAGGCCTAGTCAGCACCCAACTGGAATGGCCACTGCCGGTCCAAACAATGTTGGGCCTGACAGGTTTGAGCCCAGATAGTTTTCCAGTGGCAACAGTAGCGGTCCAGGGAATTTTGGGCCATTGCCAAACCAGCGGCAGGAGGCCCATTCGGCAATGACCAGCCCAACGGATATTGAGTCTGTCATGCACACTCTTGGACTTAATCCACCCGACGCCAATTGGTAGATGGACTCCGGAGCGATGTCTCACGTGACGTCCTCCCAAGGTAATCTCTCGTCCTATTTTAATTTGAGCAAAAACAATGGTATAATTATCGGAAATGGTCATTCTATTCCAATTCAAGGTTATGGTTCTACTAAATTGTCCCCTCCAAATCCACCACTAGCCTTAAAGAATGTCCTTCATGCACCAAAATTAATTAAAATTTGATATGTGTCAGAAAGTTTACTACTGATAATTGGGTGACTGTTGCTTTTGACCCTTTTGGACTTTCCGTGTATGATTTTCAGACGGTAACGCCTCTCATGAGATGTGATAGCAAATGGGAGCTTTATCTTGTCACCTCACCCATTCAAATATCCACCACACCATCGACTTTTGCCGCTTTAACATCTTTATTGTGGCATGAAAGGTTGGACCATCCGGGAGCTACTGTTTTAGACTCCCTTAAATAAAATAAATTTATTACATGTACTCAACCACGAACTTCGAATAAGTGTCACTCATGCCAACTGGGTAAACATGTTCAATTGCCATTTATTTCCTCAAATTCATGCACTATTATGTCATTTGATATTATCCATTGCGATATTTGGATCTCCCCGTTTTGAGCTCTTTGAGCCATAAATATTATTTGCTTATTCTAGATGATTACTCTAATTTTTTGTGGACATTTCCTTTGTCGAAAAAATCACAAGTTTTTCCACATTTCTCAAATTTAGAGCTTTCACTCGAAATCAATTTGAACGTGATGTCAAAAATATTCAATGCGATAATGGGAGGGAGTTTGCTAATAAGCATTTTTGGGATTTTTGCAACTCAAATGGTTTAAAATTTCATCTTTCATGTCCCCATACATCGTCACAAAATGGGAAGGCAGAACGAAAAATACGAACCATAGATAACATTATTAGAACATTTGTTGCTCATGCATATTTACCCTTTCATTTTGGTATCATGCACTACAAAAGACCACATATTTATTGAACATACTTCCCCACAAAAACTTATCCTATCAAGCTCCACTAAAAGTCCTATATCTACGGGATCCGTCTTATTCCCATTTACCTATTTACGGGTGTTCTGATGCTTGTGCTATCCACTTTTCCATCTACCACAATCCACAAACTTCAACCCCGGTCTACTCCTTCTATTTTTTGGGTTATCCTTCTAATCATAGATTTATGACTGAAAATCCACATAAACCGAATTATATTAGCATTAGGGGGACGATGTATCAATTCCTACGTCTTATTTTTAATAAGAGCATGAAATTCATCATTTATAGTCATTTTCCAATTCGGGTCATGAAGAGCAGACACATGATCACGAGGAAATGGTAATTTTGAGACTTGAGTGTGTAGGCTAATTTGGTGTTGGGTTTGACACTACTGTGTTGACTACGGGTGGCGGGTCATTGGGCCGAATTTTGGACAAGTGGTGTTGCACCGCCTGGCAAGTGGCAGGGAACTAGGCCGCGGCCCAAGCCACTACTAGGCAGTGACGAAATAGAAGCAGTGAGGGGACTATGAGATGGGCTTCGGGCTGGAGGCCCAGTCCGATGGGCAGTGTTGTCCCGCGGCTGGGCCAATGTTTCGAGGCCCATTTGTCCCAAATTATTTGGGTCGGACGTAACAACGGGGTTGGTTGGGGACGAAAAACATTGGGTTAAATACGGGGGCCGGCCATCATCAAGAAAATCATAGGTAGGGGGTCCGGACTAGTGCATTTTGGCAAATGGGAAATTTGTTTCATAAAAAATTACATGTCGACTTATAATTATTTTATTGGAAGAGAGGTAATAACATTTGTAATCTCGATGATTAGAAGGATATCCCAAGAAAACACAAGGAGTAGACCGGAGTTGAAGTTTGGTGATTGTGGTGAATGGAAAAAGATGATAGCACAAGTACCCGAATACCCATAAATGAGAATAAGAGGGTCTCGTAAGTAGAGGATTTTTAGTGGAGCTTGATAGGACAAGTTTTGTGGGGAAGTATGTTCAATAAATATGTGGTCATTTGTATTGCATGATGCCAAAATGAGGAGGGTAATGTTGCATGGGCAAGGGATATTCGAACAATGTTATTTATGGTTCGTATTTGTCGTTATGCCTTCCCGTTTTGTGAGGATGTGTGGGGACATGAAAGACGAAAGTTTAATCCATTAAAGTTGAAAAAATCCCAAAAATGCATGTTATCAAACTCCCTACCATTATTATATTGAATATTTTTTATCTACCGTTCAAATTAATTTTGGATGAGTGCTCTAAATTTGAGAAATGTGGAAAAAAACTTGTGATTTTTTAGATAAGGAAAATGTCCACAAAAACTTAGAGTAATCATCTAACAAAAACAAATAATATCTATGGCTCGAAGAGCTCAAAACGGGTGAAGTCCAAATATCACTATGGATAATATCAAAAGGCATAAGTGTGCATGAATTAGAAGAAACAAAGGGCAATTGAACATGTTTACCAAGTGGACATGGACGACACTTATTAAAAGTTCGTGTTTGAGTATAAGAAATACATTAATTTTGTTTGAGTGAGGCTAAAACAGGTGCTCCCGAATGACCCAAACGTTCATGCCACAATGAAGGTGCGAAAGCTGCAAAAATGGATGGTAACTTGGATCGTTGAATATTTGAAGTGATTGGATATAGCTCCCATTGACTATCACATCTCATTAAAAGCGTCCCCATATGAAAATCCTTCACGGAAAATCCAAAATGAGGTCGGCTCGGTGATAGAGGGCTTGCGTGGAGGCGACATTGTGACCACGGGCTTGGACGTCACTTCAACATTTCTCTTCAAAAGCAACAGACACCCAATTCTCAGTAGTAAACTTTCTAATAAATTCCAAAATTTTAATCAATTGTGGAGCATGAAGAACATTCTTTAAGGTTAGTGGTGGGTTTGGAGGGGATAATTTAGTAGAACCATAACCTTGATTGGAATAGAATGACCATTTCGATAATTATTCCATTATTTTTGCTCAAATTAAAATAGGACGAGAGATTACATTGGAAGGACGTCATATGAGACGTCGTTTCAGAGTCCATATACCAATTCGCGTCAGGCGGGTTAAGTCCAAGAGTGTGTATGGCGTACTCAATATCGGTTGGGCTGGCCATTGCCGAATGAGCCTCCTGCCACTAGTTTGGCAGTGCCTAAAATTACCTGGGCCATAACTGCCGCTGCTACTATTGCTTTTGGGCCGAAAACTACCTGGCCCAAAATTATGTGGACCGGCAGTGGCTTGGACAGTAGACCTGGCCCAGTTGCCCATTGGGTATGGGCAAGGTGGTACACCCCACGACCACTGCCAGGCCCACTGGGATGGTCCGCCGGGGGGCTGCCACTGCTGGCCACCAAAATTGTTCCTGCCATCATTTTATCCGCCACCGAAATTTCAGCGGCCTCCACTTTTATTATTTTCGTGATTTCCACTCTGATTTTACCACCATTTCGTCATTTTTGTCCCCGATTTATCGTGTAGGTTCAAAATTGGTAGTACCTTCATTTGTTGGGGTAGCAATCATGGCAGAATTTGAGACGGTTGCGACATTTTTGGCGAAATCCACCTCTTCAAGAATAAGCATCGAACGAGCTTGGTAAAAAAGTGATAGAGGTTTGTTTTGTTGGACGAGCATTCCCACGCCACTAAACGTGTCGGTAAGGCCGGCAACCAATTGTAAAACTAGCCGATTGTTGGTAACCGGCGAACCAACATTGTTGAGTTGATCCGACAAGACTTTGAGGCGTTGACAATACGCCGACGCATTCGGAAAATCTTCCATGTCGACGGTGGAGAATTCTTGCTCCAACGTGACTGCGTGGGAATTTTTGCTGTCTTGAAAAATATCCCGCAAGCGATTCCATGCATCCATTGTCGTAGAATCGGGTTCCATTATTGTGTGCAATAAATAACTAGAGATAGTTGCATAAATCCACGAGAGAATTGTGGCATCAAAAGTTTCCCAAAGTTATTTTTCATCATCGATTTTTAAGACCTTTTCTTTGCCTTTGTCCGGTGGGATTATGTGATGAATAACCCGATGGGAACGACAACATATTTTAAAGAGCTCTGCCCAATTTGCATAATGAACATTTTCCATCTCAAGAGTGACGGAAATATGTGTTTTGATAGAGACGACAAGAGCAGGATGAAATGTGGATTGTGATTCCAACATTGTTGACCGGGAAAAGGAAAACGATAATGGAAAAGAGTAAAAATTAAGAACAAGTGTGGTGGTCGGCCGGTGTTGGCCAATTTTATTGGAGTAATTTTTTTTGTTTAGAGTATGATCTTTTCTATAATCTTCAGATACTATGTAAGAAAAATTAGAATATTTTCCTCCCTATTCATCTTTTCACAATGTGGTAAATATACTCCTATTACAAGCTACAATTAAGCTAATGAAATGATATGATGAAGAGAGAACCATGCCATCTAATCTCCTAAGATAATGCTATTTTACTTCCTACCATTTACATATGATTCTATAATAATTACTAATTACATTTATGAATTACTAATTATTCTATCATCTATCAATTATTCTATCAGTTTCACTTAATAACATTGTTATATACAACCTATCCTGTGGTCAGTTGAATAGCTTTTGACGAAAAATTATATACTCTATGGGTGTGTTTGGTATGTAGGAAAATATTTTGTATGGAAAATGAGTTCTTGGAAAACAAGTGAACTTCTTACTTCTTTTCTCATGTTCATTTACAACAATAACGTACCCAGTGAAATCCACAACGTGAGATCTGGAGAGGGTAGAGTGTACGCATACCTTACCTCTACCTTGGTAGGTAGAGCGAATGTTTTTGAAAGACCCTCAGCTCAAGAATTTGGTGTTATCAACACCTATAATTAAAGTTTTTTTACGTACAAACATTTCCATTTTGTATAAGAATACATATTAAAGTTATGTTTTTCATTGGAGATATTTTTGTAGCCTGCTAAAGTATTTATGTGAGACATATTGATTTTTTGCTTAGTATTGTTCATGTCATATGGGGTCTAAATGTCAAGCTATTTCTTTAGAAACGACGGTAGCTATTGAAAATGTCAAGCTATTTCTTTAGAAACGACAGTAGCTATTGAAAAAGAAAAGGATAATACTACCATCTTTAGTTATGAATTTACTGAAATTGGAGTAACTATCTTTAATTTTTAATTAGTGAAGTCAAGTTATTTCTAAACAACAAGCTATAAAATTAATTGTGTTAACTTTCTTTAAATGTCATATGGCGTCTAACGTCAAGCTATTTTGTTAGTTATGAATTTATTGAAATTGTATTAATTTATTTGTTTTTTAAGTAGTGAAGTATGCATATCTTTGCGATTTTAAATTTAAATCTTTTTGTATCTTTTTATAATATTAAGAAATGAAAAAAATGATTTTTGGACTTTTTGCCTATAACAACAAACTTTTATTTAAACAACAAATGTTGTTATAGGTGTATAATAGTCAATCGAGGTAAAAGCCAACACAATTTCAGAATAAACAAGACTATTATAGAGATGTCTGACTTTAACTTGACATTAAGTTAATACAATTTCAATAAATGAAAAATTTATTGAAATTCTTAAAAATAGCTTGACGTTTAGAATACCTTGAATTTACTAATTAAAATTAAAGAAAGTTAATATAATTTCAAGAAATTCATAACTAAAAACTATAGGATTATATTCTTTGCATTAGCAATAGCTACAATTGTTTCTAAATAAATAACTGGATCAATAAATCAATATGTCTCAAATAAATACTTTAGCACGCCCAAGAAATATTTCCAATGGAAATAACTTTAGTATATATCTTTATACAAATTGGAAAACTTTGTACGTAGAGAACTTCAAATACAAGTGTTGATAAATTTTATACAATACAAAATGATAGCTTCGTCACACTTCGTATGCCAACAACAATCTCTTAATGATGAAAATATTATTAAAAAAAGGACAATCTGGTACACTAAGCTCCCGCTATGCGCGGATTATTTGTCATAAATGATGTATTAAAGTATCAAAATATTTGGTCAAGATCTTTAGACATATTATTGTTAATCTAAGAGATTCTATTTCTATAAAAATGGTTATTATATTACCCAATAGAAAGTTGATGTTATAGAGGGGTAATATTACAAAGATGTACTGTTATAAAGATGATTGTTGATGTTATAGGTAAAAAGTTGTTATAGAGAGGTAAAATGCAACATAAAAAGTCGATCCCGAGAAAAAAACACTTGTATTTTTCATTTGGTTAGTGAAAAATAAGAGAATTTCTTATTTTCTTATGTTCGATTGGTTACTAGAAAATATTTTTCGGCAAATACTCACTCAAGCCCACCAAACCCATCAAGCCCACCACCACACCCACCCCACCACCCATTACCCACCTCCCACCACCCATTACCCACCTTCCACCACGCACCACCACCCTCGAACGCACTTCATCTTTATCCACCCCCTACCCCACACCATCACACCTACCCCAACCCCACCCCACACCAACCGTTCCACCCATTCCCTCCCAATTTTCTAATTTATATATTTTATTTTATTTTTATAAAAAAATAATAAAAATGAGAATTTTTTCTTACCCCCGTCCCCTTCTCCCCCCACCCAACCAAAATTTTCATTTTTATAAAAAAATTATAGAAGTAAAATAAAGTATATGAACTAGAAAATTGGGAAAGGGGTAGGGGTGCGCGGCACGGGGGGTTGGGTTGGTGGGTAGTGTTAAAAGAAAAAACAAAAATTTAAAACTCATTTAAAAAAAAAAGTTAAATTCTTTGGAGGGGGTGATGGGAGTTGCGGATTGGGGGGGGGGGGGGGGTGTAAAAATAAAAAAACTTTTAAAAACTTTTTTTTTGAAAAATTAAAACCAAAAAAAAAATTAAAACTTTTAAGAAATTTTTTTGTGGGTGGGGTGGGATTGGGGGGAGGGAGAAATGCGGGGTTTGTAAAAAATAAAAAAATTCTTTTAAAAACTTTTATTTTTGAAAAATTAAAACCAAAAAAAAACAATTTAGAACTTTTTATGAAAAAAAATTTGGGGGGGGGGGGGGGGGGATGGGGGTACATTGGGTGGTGGGAGTGGTTGGGGTTTCATGGGGTGGGTGGGTTAGATGGTGGTAGTATAATTGGTTGAATGTCACTTATTTTTTCACTTTCATTAGAAAAACCGTTTTACTTATTTTTAAGGGGTTTATTTTTCTAAAAAAACAATTTCCAAAATTTTTGACCATATGATAATGAGAAAAGAGGAAAACATTACCGAACACGCCCTGTATGTCTAGAAAACTAAAACCTCTTATATAGGAAGTAGTAATTAACCACTAGTATAAGTAGCTAGTAACCTATTTTGGATCTAAATTTTGGAAAGTCTTTGTTAATTCCGAAATAGAACTTCTCCCTATAAATAAACCTGTGTGTTACTATTTCAGGGAAAAAATTGAGTAGTTCTTATAGAGGATATTCGAGAAAAAAGGCAATACTTGCAGATGTTCATCAAGTACAGAAATGTCTGCCATAGATACTGAACATAGTACGCTCTTACAAAAACAGCTACTAGTACTTATGCGTTTGCTATATCTCATTGGAACCTACTCCTCTTGACATTCCCGTTTTTCTTTTATCTTTTTTGGGGTTTTCATTGACCGGTTCCTCCATTAATTTTGAATGTTGTCGTGTGAGACCTATTAAAGGGAGAAATATTTCCTATATACCTAAAAAGAATTCCATTCAAAGGACAGAATTCGAAAACTCTAAATGTTGTCGTGTAAGACCTATTAAAGGGGAGAAATATTTCCTATATACCTAAAAAGAATTCCATTCAAAGGACAAAATTCGAAAACTCTAAATGTTGTCGTGTAAGACCTATTAAAGGGAGAAATATTTCCTATATACCTAAAAAGAATTCCATTCAAAGGACAGAATTCGAAAATTCTAAATGTTGCCGTGTAAGACCTATTAAAGGGGAGAAATATTTCCTATATACCAAAAAATAACTCCATTCAAAGGACTAGAATTCGAAAACTCTACTTAAATCACTTCATACTTATCCCATGAGGTGGAGGTACTCAAATAGGGTTTTATCATTGCACACATTTGCACTCTTTGATTTCCTTTTACATCCCATTTTTCTGTTTTGGGGTAAGTTTACAGGATTACCAAAACTAGCATAAAAGGAGGGTTTGGTGATTTTGTCTTACACTATTTAGCGATTGCTCCCCTTGATCTCTATACAACACTTTTTTTTAACTTTGTCAAAACTGACCTTTTTGTATTTGAATTTGATCATATAAGACGCTCTTACAATTATAATAATGTTATAATATATTTAAGCTCATAAGTTTTAGTGATACTTTCAGCATGTAATAAAAAAATTATTTTCTTAAATTCTGTAATCAGTCAAATATCGATATATAAAATAAAAGGGAAGGAGTACATGACCATTATACTCATTTATAGAGCTCCTCATCTATACTTGTCTTTTTCTTGTTCATAGTGGGGTCAATCCCTTTGGAGAAGACCCCTGGAAAATGGAAGAAGGTACAGGGTGTGTCGGAGGAAAATATCTTTCAATTTTTACATATATTTGATTTGGTTAAAATATTTTCTCTACAAAAAGAAATTTTAAAAAAATATCAGTTTGGATTTTTCATTCCTGTTACATTATGGAGGTCAAGGTCTATGTCCTTCCTTGTGTAATTATTTGGGGTAATTTATGAACGGTAACCCCCCCCCCCCATCTCAAGGAGACATTAATAAAATAAAAATTTATAAAAATTACTTATTTTTCTAAGAAATTATTTTTATTTCCATAGAAAATATTTTCTTTCGTACCAAACACGACCATATAGAGAAAGAACATGCATGAATAAGGAAAGAAATAGAAGTATTTGGCTTTGCCTCTGTTTTTTGATGGGATATGCCATAAATCATTAAATTGGGGCTGAAAATCAACCAAAACTATCACTATCTGTAGTTACCCTTTGGGTTCTCTTCCCTTTTTATACCGCGTAAACATCTTAGAGTCAATTATTTTGGAGTTAATTTTATTTACTGACAGTTTAAATAATCTATACACAATTAAGTTACTTAAAACCCAATTTTAGGTGATTGGATACTTTCCGTGAATGGATATGTAACGCTGGTCAAATTAAAGTAGCGTGTAAAAAAATCTTTACACAAAATAACTTCATTGTTTTGTTGCATTTTATAGTTGTAACCGACAAACACATATATAAGATACACATTTAAAATATGTCTAATAAATGTAGTTGATTTCGTCCCATAGCACATTAGCTTTCAAATCATTAGCGGGCGAGCAACCAAAATCCAAGCTACAATTATCAATAGCACAGTACATTTCATATGAAATTGTCTTTTAAGAAATTACCAGCTAATTTTTTGTAAAAAACTTATTCATATCGGATATTTATACCAAATTATATTAATATATTATGATTAGTGAGTTAATGAAATAAAAATATGATAATTAACTATAATTATGTGTTAGAAGCGCATATATTTAACACATATGATACATCTATTCTTAATCTGATGTATGCGGATAAATTTTTACCATTTTACTTCTAAAGCTCTAACCCTTCCACAATTATCTCCATAAAATTTCTTTTTTTAGCCTCCATCCTCCTCTTTTCAGACTACAATATTATTATATTTAGTTGGCTTAGTACCTTTTACTTGTCCCCGGTGATCTAAAAACAAGTCTGCACTGCCATTTTTTCTTCATATTAACACCTCTACTTGACGAAATAAATATTACTAATAAACGTTTTTGACCATTAATTATACTTATGTTGTGGTATCGTACTGACATGGCCAAAATACGTGACAATCATGCTTATAAGTTGCATAAATATGATATTTTTGATTAAAAAGTTTTTAAAATAAGAAAATAACTCACAAAAAAATAGATGAAAAAACACACAAAAGAAAGAACAAATTCATTCCTTCAATTCCAGGCTTCCAGCGCCTGCTACTTCTGACCCCCTTAATTCATCCTCTTCTTTTTCCTCCGTTTGCCTCCCTTCCCAAAAAATAGATCAAAATTAGTAGAAATTGTATTTCAAAAATTGTATTAAATATTAAAAGTGATAAAAATAACATAAATTTTAAAAGTTTCACTTTCAAATATAATACAGCTAATAAATATTTTCTTTTACAATTTTCATAGAATTTAATTATCAGATTTAATTAAATATTTGACAAACGACAATAACACACGTTTCGTCAAACATAAAGAATCAAAATTGCTTTAAATATATTAAATGCACTATTTTAAATCCACCCCAAATACAAAGACACAATTTTTTGACATGACACTTAAATTATATGTGTCATATACTTGGGCAACGATGAAAATCAACAAGGATTATGTTTTGTTGAGATGGAGAAAAGCAACAGGTATATATGATACAAAAGGATAAAGGGTGGCATTTACGTTGCCTGCTTGTAGGGTTGGACGAAATTAAACCAAATTAAAGTCCATAGTTCATGGGCAAAAAACGGATTGCACCCCATGAGGTATAATGTAGATAGTCTATCCTAATACAAGTATTAGTGATTGTTTCCCCGATTTGAACCTCTATGCACATGAAAATAATTTTACCTTTGATTCAAGACTTCCCTCCCAATAGCAACGCTTGTGATAACAATCTCTCCTGTCCTTGTGCCCAAAAAAAAGAAGAAGAAACGAATCAAACGTAGAGTATAATAAATACTAACCTACTTGAGGTCTAAATTTAGAAATATCTTTCCACCAAAAATAGAACTAATCCCCCAATAAAAGCAAGTATCTGTTATTATATCTGAAAAATAATTAATATTCCTTACTTTCAGAGCGATCAGGATATATTCGAGGGAGAAAGGAATAGAAAAAAGAGGCAGTATATGTGTAGATGATTGATGAAGTGAAGAAATGTATGCCATTAAAAAAGGGAAATATATACCATTGATGTTCAGAGATAACAACAGATCACAAATGTGTATCATAGCTATTTCGGCCAGAATCCTTGAACTTTTGATCACATAATAATAATTTTACCAATTACTTAAATAATAATACCGAGAGTAAACAAGAATAATGCAAGAAATAGATGTGGCTTTGGCCCTTTGTTGCTTTTGATGATATATACCATAAGCAACAAACTTTCACTACCCCTTTCACCTTTTTTGTTTCTCTCTCATTCTCTCTTTCACAAACACACACCACATTTGTGTCTTTCTTTTTTTTTAGCTTCAGTAGTCCTTTTGCTTCCCCTCCCCTCACCTCACCTGCAACCAAAATCTTCTCTGAGATTTTTCTATATTTGTAAGTCTTCATTGCTACTCTACATGTACTACTTTGATCCCTTCCCTTTTCTTGTCTCATATTCTTCTATTTGATTTTTTCTATCTTCCTTAAACTTGCAAAATATCATTTCTTGTTTACATATATACTGTACTAATTGGTGCTTATAACATTCCCTTCTTCAGAATTTTGATTTCTTTATTTCTTGGTGATAGCTTCTTCAATCTTTTGTTGGTTTTTATTTTTTGTGTTGAAAAGGGTTGAGTTAAGGAGATGGTGAGAGGGAAAACTCAGATGAGGCGTATAGAGAACGCCACGAGCAGGCAAGTGACTTTCTCCAAGCGCAGAAATGGGTTGCTCAAGAAAGCTTTTGAGCTTTCAGTTTTATGTGATGCTGAGGTTGGTTTGGTTATTTTTTCTCCAAGAGGCAAACTCTATGAATTTGCTAGCTCAAGGTAACATATACATCTTTCTTGCTTTTATTTCTATGCTGTATTTTTTCATCTCATTTTACATCAGTCTTCATGTTAAAGATATCATTTTTATGGTATATTTCAAGTTTTTTGCCTTTCATTTTGCATCAATCTTGAGGTCAAAGATTGCATATTTATGTTGAAATCTTGTATTTCTTGTTTTTGGGGCTGAAGATAAAGTAGTGTAGTGTGATTTCTTGCAGATCGCATCAGATCTCATGATGTAGATATTTTTTCTCATCAGCTAGCTATACATAGAGGTGTAGATCCAAGCCCTTTCAATTACTACAGTTCTTACCTAATGCTTAAACAAGAGAGAGAAAAACAAATTTAGGGAAGTACTATTGAGTTGACTGACATTCTGTCTTGTCTCCTTAATTCATGAAGAGGTCTTTTATAGACGTATTAGTCCTTCACGAATATTATGTTGGTACTGTCGATTTAGCAACTTAATCCTAGTTAAAAAATTCCTCTTGAATTACTTTTTGTTAACAAGATTAGTGATCATATAGTACTATTATTTATCCATGTTCTTGAGTAACTAGAAGACAACAAAAAGAGTACAATATCTTGTTTGTAGTAGGAGCAATGTGCTCCTCATCTCATGTGTGGCTTAAAGTCTTATTTCTTTTACGATTACAATAAAACTATTAAGGGGCGGTTTGGATAACAGGATTAATATACTAATCTTGGTATTAAATTTGGGATTGCATATATCTATCAATCTTTTAGTTATTGGTATTAGCTAATATCGATATAAATATTATACCAAAACTTTAATATTATCTATTCCATTTAAGGGGTATGATTATAATCATAATCCTAGAATAACCTTATTTTCAACCAAACGATCCTTTACTGTTGTCAATGTTATTGCTTTCCATAAACTTGCAATCCAACAAGTAGTGTCTGAAAATGGTATAGTGCACGCCGACCTTATCCCTACTTTGAAAGATTGTTTTTGATAGACCTTCGGATAAATTTGATAGAGTAAGCATGACCTAAATTTAATAAACTGAAGATTAGAGTGATTAATTAACTGACAAAGTTAAAAGGAAGCCACGTCTACTTGATTTATTTGTTTAGAATAAATTGTAAAGAGGGGTCTTGTGAAGTTCAAAGTTAAAAGCATGGGAGCCAGTTGTCAAGTTAGTACTAATTGATTTCATGCTCCTTCCCTGTCTTGTTTAGTAAAGGCTATACACTCTTGTGCTGTTCCTAAAACACCTTAATTAAGAATCTTTTGGGCAGAAGTAATTTTGTACGGAGATCAATCCTCAACGTTGCAGTATTGCAGTTCCCAAATCACTATGTGCCTTGTCAATATATTGAGTACTATTAATACTGCTATGATACTAACTATGTCAGTAAAATCTTCTGTGTTCTTTCCTTTCTTCATTATACTATTAATTAATAGTAGTACTGTTTTGGTTCAGAATATATACCCATGTTATTACCCACTATTTATTGTATCCTTAAACAATGTTATGAAAACATTAACTTTGACAACCTCATAAATGTATCCACCTCAGAGGCATGCTTCCATAACTACAAACAAAGACACAAACTGGTAGTTGTCTCCTCGTTTTATTTTTCTATAAAATTGTGGTTTCAGTGTAAGCTTGCAAGCGTCTCGATTGTTCTAACAAATGCTTACTACTATCTCCCATTAGTAATGGGCAATTCCAACTCCGTCTACCTCCAAATCTTTGCAGATAAAAAGATTACCAGGACTTTTATTGTTTCTGGAGGGTGAACCCTAATACAATTATTCTACCGAATATTTATTACTTACCTTTTGTTTTGTTGTCTCTGGTGAGTGATAAAATATGTGATTTGAAGATGTTTACCTCATTTTATTCAAGGAGTATGAGAAATAAAGAAACAAAATATCCTTCCCTATAACTTATAATAATATAATACTCTCATGTCCTATTTTAAGTGAAGGGGTTACTATTCTGAAGAGTCAACCCGTATTTCGTTTGACTACAATTTTCTCAATTTCTTTTTGAATATTTTGAATCATGCTATGTTGATTTGTCATATTTTTCACTTAATTTTCAAATATGTAAATTTTATTTTAAAATATTTAAAAGACCTATAACGGAATTCATAGTCAAAATAAATTGTGTTGACCCTTATACTCAGAGTCTCTCTTCACATAAACTGGGACAGAGGTTGTACTAAAGACTATCCTTGCCCCCACCCCTAGACCTTTTTCTCCTTTTAAAATTAAATCAATTTCCCAGACTTTCACCTCCCGTGGTATTGAGAGGTTTAGCTCAGACTTCCTATCTCGTATATGATTCCCCGTCCCATTTTAACTGTCTTTTCAACTCAAGAAAATTATCACTTTCGAAATTCAAGATTAGAGAAGTTAGTTTTTGTTTTCAACTACACTTTTAATCATATTATATTAAAGCTGGATTACCATTTTGTTTCTACATTAAATCAAAATCTAGTTAAATAGTCATATTTATGTAGAGACAGAATTGGAAGTTCAACGGCTGAACTTTAATTCCTTAATTATGGCTTGTAAATTCTGGAAACTGCTATGCCTCAATTTACAATATCAGTTTTGAGAATTAATTACCCCCCCCCCCCCCCCCCCCCCCCCAAACACACACACACACACACATTCTAATCTACATCCTTGTATATCCTATGTTGCCACTGTGAAAAGGAGAACACGTTCTCTTCCAAATTGGGAGGACCATTCCTCCAAAACTTTACCATTTTAAAGATGTAGAAAGACAACACCAAATTAAAAAAGGTAAGCTAAATGTTTCGTATATCTTGTAGTGTTTATTTAAATTTTGCTTTCTATAACTTCTGCATTTTTATTGTGTTTGCTGCATACTTTATTTTTTCCCCTTTCGAGACAATCATCTATTTGCTTGAGTAATTAAGCCAAACTCATACAGTAATGTTATGACAATTACATTACTTTTTGGTCTCTTTTTGTTTATTTTAATTTTTATGTCAAAGTTTGCATAGTTTATTATTGTATTGTATTGGGTTAAATTCACATATATGAACGCGTTCAAACAAACAATATATTTTCATTCAACAATTTCATGTGGCGGTAAGAAAGAGGAGGCTACAACTTCTTAAACACAGGGCACAACTGTTAAGACTTGAAACATTTGCAATCATAGATGATGTTGCTTATATTTACATATAAATTATGTTTTGTTGTAATAGCAAAAAAGAAGAAAACTATCAAACTGAATATTTGATATACTAGACGGACTACATAAGAGAAAGTTATACCACTTTAGTTGATTACATATAATTACAAACTTCTAAGCAAAAAACAATACTACTAATGAAAAGTTTCTTTCTTTCCTAAAAGTGAAGGATATCCTTTCAACTTCATTCCATATCAATTTTCGATAAAATTGTGCTTTGTAATAGCCATAAATATCGATTAAATAGACTCACGTTTTCATTAGTTTGGCTTGCAGTTATCCTTCTAATTTCGTGTAACTCATCACTTCATTTATATTGTTATAGGAGATGCATACTTATTAGTATGGGGTACACATGCGTTGAACGTGTCCAAAAACTAATATTAAAAAAGAATGCACGGTATGTAAGAGAAAGAATCAATACATTTTTACTAAATAAAGGTAACTTCGTAAACTATCCCTTGTATTTATTATTTTTTTAATGGACAAATGATAATTTAAAGGGTAAAGAGTGAAATTTACCCTCTAACTATTATTTATAGATTAGATTTGCCCTCCGTTAAGAAACTTATTACATTTGCTCTTATTACTAACGGATTGCTGACTAGGAGTCCTTATTTATCCACATAGACACTGTCACGATCCAAATCAGAGGGCCATGACGGGCACCCGAACCCTACCTGCCGGATACCATTCTTCACATACTTACTAGCTAACCGAAATCAATCATGGCCGCAAGGGCCGTTACCAAATATTTGGCTGACATATAACATACATCACAGCCGACAAGGCCATACATAACACAATTACTATACACAAAACAACTGTCTACAAGCTTCTAAAGAGTACATGACACCACAAGGACGGGACATGGCCTCGCCATACCCCGAATGTATATGCAAAATAGCATACCACGATCAGACTGCAACTCTGAAACAAGTAGAGTGCTCTAATACCAGCTGAACCAGTAACCTACTAGTGCGAACCGTCCCCCTCTTTAACTGAACCTGCGGGCATAAAACGCAGCGTACTCCGACAAAAGGGACGTCAGTACGACTGATGTACTGAGTATGTTAGACATAAAAAATAACATAGCAGAGATACATAAAAATCTGAAACAGAAACAGTCGACAAAGATAGCTGATAGAAACAACCGATAGAAACAACTGATAGAAACAACCGACCACCAATAGTCGACGAAACGGCTGACAGCAACAGCCGACGAAAATAGCTAACCAGCAGTAAATGCCTCTGAGGGCCCTAATACGTATGCCTAAATGTTATGCACAATGCAAATGCGGTATACATATAGATATTGGCCACACAAGGGCATCTTTCTTTCCTTAACAACCTCTGTGGGCATCATTTCATTATCATATTGGCCACACAAAGGCATCAATATTGGCCTCACATAGGCATCTTCCTTTTCGTGATATATGTACCAGCTGCAGGTGGTGACGCGTATACAACGCCTTTCCTTTTTCTCCATCCCCTACATATATATAATTCATATCATATAGTAATGTATATAACACATGTGGGTTCAGGGTAATACATGAATATAATGCAAATGAAAATGTATGAATGACAATAAAACATTTTTGAACTTATCGGATGACATAGCATCGCTTCACCTTCGGCTAACATTGTGAACATTAACATCTTTCCCATATACCTCAATAAGGATTTAGGAATATATTTAGACATGCTTTTAACACAAGAATTAATAATATGAACATTCCTTAACTACTAAGAGTAAAGTAATATATGGAATATCATCACGTTTACGTTTCGTTACATGGAACATGCCGAAAGAAGGAAATAATTTGCCTTAATATACCTGTGTCTAGTCGCCTAACAACACAATTCACGCAGCTCGTCTAACGCCTCAACCAGCTTGACTACGAAGAAACCTCCGATTTGCTTAAAACTCTTGAACCAAAAAATATATGTAGAGTAAAATTGTTTCTACACTTTGTTACTTTAAAAAGAACAAGAGAGAAATTTCCTCTCAAAACGTGGTTGCTATGGTTGTCGTTAGAAAGAAAACGTTGCTATGTACATATATATTATAAGTGATAATAAATGAGAACTCAAATGATCTATTGCTCAAGAGAAATCACGTTGCTGCATAAGAACATTTTGGTCCCCTTTTCCCTTTTCTTGGTGGATCGTGGAATCCACACAATCCTTCCATGTCATGCTTATAATGCAAGTTGTCCCACCAGAATTTCACATACAAACTAATCATAACACAATCTTAATTGGTAAGCTCTCACGTGGAACTGATAACCTCCCCACTTGTCCACCTTGTTTCCTAATTGCATTACTATGTCCCTGCTAAAATTGGTAATTAACTCATTGTTCCCAAATCACCTAAATCTTAATGACTTATAAAACCTTCATATACTCAATGTCATAATTATTTGATATAACACTTGTCCATTGTCCTTTTTGTCAAATACCAAATATTTTTTCTAATCCTCGTCGTCATACTTATTAAATCCTAAATTATTTCGTGGCCGCCTTTTTTTTATATACTAAGCTCTTCATTTGCGTACGTGAATGCAACATCAATCTTCCAACACTCGGGTCATTATATACGCGTAGTAATTCAAATCATGACCTGAAAGTACGGGATGTTACATCCTTCTTCTCTTAGAAACATTCGTCCTCGAATGTCGGGGTGACATATCTAATCCTCGTTACGTAGCCGGAAACACAACCACCACTTGACGTGTCAATTAATATAACATTTATCCTTGTGTCGGACCTCCCATGATCATTAAGCATTTAAGAAATAGAATTCACCTTATGCTTCTCTCGAAACATCGACGTTGGTCTGGAATATGTATGGATATTTGTGTTTCATCTCCTCTCCCGCTTCCCATGTTATTTCTCCTACATTTTTGTTCCGTCATAGGGGTTTCATGGTGGTTACTTCTCTAGTCCTCAACTTGCGGACTTGTCGATCTAAGATAGCAATAGGAACCTCTTCATATGGTAGATTCTCTGTAACTTTCACATAGTCAATTGGCACAATTCGGAAAGGATCTCCAATACACGTTCTCAACACAGAAATATGAAAGACCAGATGAGCAAACTCTAACTCAGGAGGCAAGTCTAATTCGTAAGCTACTTGGTTGATTTGTCGAATTATTCGATATGACCCAATGTACCTTGGATTGAGTTGTCCCTTTCTCCCAAACCTCATTACACCATTCATAGGAGAGATCTTCAAAAAGACCCAATTATCCACTTGGAACTCCAAGTCCCGCCGCCGCCCATCTGAATACGACTTCTGACGACTCCAAGCGGTTAACAACTGTTCTTGGTTAAACTTTATATTCTCTATGGCTTGGTGCACTAAGTCCAACCAGAAATAATCCTGATTCGCCTACTTGACCCATCCGATAGAAGATCTACATTTCCGTCCGTATAACGCCTCGTATGGAGCCATTTTAATGCTACCATGGTAACTGTTATTGTACGCAAATTCAATAATGGGTAAATGATCATCCTACTTCCCTTGAAGTCCAATACGCGAGCTTGTAGCATGTCTTCAAGCGTTCGAATCGTATGCTCGGCCTGCCCGTTTGTCTGAGGGTAGAAAGTGGTGCTAAGGTTAACTCGAGTGTCCAAACCTTTTTTTCCCGGTGTGAGGGATGACCCTCCTGTATCCTGAGTCATAGGGCTATCACTATTTGATACTCCAATTGGACTCCCGCTTAGCTAACTGATTTGTTCCTTCCCGTCAACTTCTCTCCTTCGTCCTCACATTAGTTAAGCCGCTTGTGGGTGAATGATTCTATTGTTAACTTAACTTTGTTTACTAACTGGTGTGCTAAAGAGTATGTGACATCATAAGCTGAAGTGTGCATATCATCGCAGTTAACCCTCATTCATAGTCTGAAACCTTCTCACTACTTATGATTATAAACAACTTCCTTTCTTTACTTCTCTTGACACATGTTCACTCATTTTCTTACTTGTCGTATTCCTCTTAGTTCTAGTATATATTCGAGTATACATACATACTTTCAAACATTGCTCCTGATTCTTATCCTTGGCGTTATCAACCCATAAAGAAAGAACTGTTAACTTATTCCCTCTTTCTGTACGTGGAAGATTCTGAAAGATTTGCATTACCTGACGTTGGTCTACTACATCCAAATCTGGTAATTATACTTGGATTCGAATTTCTTCACTTGCCTCATGGCTTACGACTTTCTGTCATTGGCGCTTTGGGAAAAGATTTTCTTGATCTCGTTAAGTTGTAATCCCATTACTTTATCTACCTCGTAGAACCTTTGGTCTGTTTATATTGCATGTCATTCTATCTTCATTATAATGTCATTATCTCTTGACATATATCCTTAATGTCTACCTTGTATCCATAGGTGTCACTGGCCCTTTTTTACCTGTTTAGGTGCTAATCTCGAACTTTACTCACTGTTACTTCTGTTTACATACTTTCTGAGAGGTATGACTGTATATGTTGTGGAACTGATGCTTCGTATGTTTAGATCCAATCCACGGTATTACATGATCCAACGACTTGTCAAGCTTTCTTGTCTTATCATTATTAGATCTCCCATCGACCAAGTGCTCATTCGTTATACCTTTACATTTCCATTTCAAGTTTTCTTGGGGGGGTGGTGGTGGTCTCTTATGTCAAAGTATTTCTCATACTATCTTCTTGAACATCAGAGGTTCGTCACCTTTAGCCGAAGAGTTCTTATTGTCCCTCCTCTACCGTTGGTCCTTACGCTGTTCTGGAGTAATCATACCTTTGTGAAACCCGCATCACTATAATCTCAGTCACCTTTATCCTTCTTATCGTAATCCTTCCTTCTACTCGTCATTAAACAAACAATATTTCTGCCTTGATATTTGATCATACCATTCCATTCATACTTACTAACTGTTTTCATATTTCTTACAGTCATTCTTCGATCGTTCCATAATTTTCGTTCTCAATTGCCTCTATTGTTATGCAGAGGTTATTTAGAACGGTAATATGCTACACAATGGAGTCGGAGACCTTACCAGTCCAATATCTGTAGCATACCCCAGCTTACTATCATTGATACACGTAATTCTTAATAGTACGCGATATCGCCCTTTACGCAAGGACGTGCGACTTACGTCCCCTTCCATTACTGCGGATAACTCGATCCCTATATATGAATTGGGCTCACTATTCTGGGTACGTCACTTTACGTGATCTTAAATTTACTGATGATCACTCTTCAGACGATTCGATTGTACCAATCTGTTCTCGTTAATGATACCCTGGGACAATTCCCAATCTATTCTAGGCAGGACATTATAATGTAGGTTGCACGCACATTACATATTCTTACATTCTAATCAGCATGAGTCATTGTAAAACATGTAGGTTTTCATAACCTGCTAAACCTTCCAGTAATGTCTTCTGTTTTCTCATCTGTACAACTTATAATCCTCTTATCCTTATCCATGTATCCAATGCTGACTAAAAAAATTAAGTAATATAGGCATTGAAACCCATCATCAACAAGAAATGTAATTAGTACCATAGCTAATTGTTGTCAAGCTGGCGTCAGACATATTTGTTACCCATGGATGAGGGCTATTCCCTACACCTCTTATATTATATGCATAAGAAGGCCATCTAACATCCGAACCATACAACTCAGTTTCACCCATTTTAATCATCTTTTGGCTTCATTCAAGAACAAGGATTGAAAATGTTGGGAAAAAAATTATTCCCTATGAAGACATCAGATCTTAAGTAGACTTCATAGTCAATAGCATATTGAAATAGATACGGCTGCCTCTTGTAAATTCCAAAAGACCTAATTTTTTTCTTCTCGAAAGGAAGCAAGCCGTCCTTCCAACCATTCAAGAAGGTGTCATCTTCAAGAAGTGTATCTGCGACAGTAAGATAAACAACTACCGGGGTTTTTAAGACCCGTGATGTTTCCCACTCTAGCCATATTCTCCTCCTTACTACTACAAATTTCACTAATGGTTAATCTTTGCTCCAGCTTACAGGAATCATCCAATCCTTTTTCTATTCTCATGTGCACAACTACATAGTGAACTGGTTGCATTAAAGAGCTCGACGTTGGAACCTTACTTCCCACCTACATTCTTATGTCTCTAATTTTGGAGACAACTTTATCTGCTTCTATCGATATCTCCTTAACTAAAGCTAAGCATTCGAAAGCCTTTGCATAGTCTTTAGCCGGACAATGATCGTGCCATAAAAACGGGTTCTCCCATACCATCCGAACAATCTCATGTGCGTCATATGGACACTTACTAAATTGATTCAACTGCTCCAAATCTTTTTTTTTCAATGTCCACCTTCTTCCACTACCTTTTTGAAGTTTGATAACATCAGTTTGATTCGACTCACTTGAATAACGACTCAATTGGACAAACCCTTTACAAAGGGAATTAAATCTTTCAAATTGAAAGACCTTATCGAAGGAATTAGGCTTCAAAAATTTGACTTCTTTATAAAACAACGAAGCACTCAATTAAGGCATTAGCAGTGCTCGATTGAGCATTCGCGCAGTCAAACAAGCTCGAGCAAAAGCAATCTTCTGATTATTCAATCCCCACACAATCTGAGGAACTTCAAGAAACTTCTCATAATCTCGAAACTTTGAACATAATTGTCACGACCCAAACTGGAGGGACGCGACAGGCACCCGGACCTTACCTACAGGGCACCACCCTTCACATACTTACTAGCTAACCGAAATCAATCATGGCCGCAAGGGCTGTTACCAAATATTCGGCTGACACATAACATACATCACAACCGACAAGGCCATACACAACACAACTACTATACACAGGACAACTGTCTACAAGCCTCTAAAGAGTATATGACATCACAAGGACGGGGCAGGGCCCTACCATACCCATATTCATATGCAAAATACCATGCCGCGACTAGACTGCAACTCTGAAACAAGGCGAGTGCTCCAATACCACCTGAACCAGCAACCTACTAGTGCGAACCGTCACCCTCTTTAACTGAACCTGCGGGCATGAAATGCAGCGTCCCCCGACAAAAGGACGTCAGTACGACTGATGTACTGAGTATGTCTGGCATAAGAAATATCGTCACAGAGATACATAATAATATGAAACAGAATAGTCGACCAAGATAGAAACAGCTGATCAGTAGTAAATGCATATGAGGGCCCTGATACGTATGCCTAAATGTTATGCACAATGCAAATGCGGTATACATATAAATATTGGCCACACAAGGGCATCTTCCTTCCCATAACCGCCTCTGTGGGCATCAATATTGGCCTCACATGAGCATATTTCTTTTCGTGATATCTTTACCAGCTGCAGGTGGTGACACGTATGTAACGCCTTTCCCTTTTCCCCATCCCCTACATATATATATATTGATACCATATAGTAGTGTATATAACACATGTAGGTCCAGGGTAATATAAAAATATAATGCAAATGAAAATGCATGAATGAGAATAAAGCCTTTTTTGAATTTATCGGATGACATAATATCCTTGTACCTTCGGCCAACATTGGGAATATTTAACATCTTTTCCAGATACCTCAATAAGGATTTAGGAACATATTTAGGCATGCTTTCAACATATGAATCATTAATACGAACATTCCTTATCTACTAAGAGTAGAGATCACGGTTATATTTCGTTATATGGAACATGCCAAAAGAAAGAATAATTTACCTTAACATACCTGTGTCGAGTCGCCTAACAACACAATTCACGCCGCTCGTCTAGCGCCTCAACCTTAGCTTCATTTCAATTTTTTTTTTCAAGTCTTAACCAAATCAAAGTCCATTGATTCGAAGTATATACGTCTTGAACTTGTATAACAGGTTCTTAACATAGACTAATTGTTTCTGAAGAAGTCAGCGAGTCATGTGAAAGGCTAAGACCCCCAAAGTTTAAGGTAATAGTTTGTTGAATTAGACTTCTTCTTTGTGGCTACTACTTTCTATGCTTATGTAGTATTACTTTTGCACTTCTCTCTAAATTCTAAGGTGAAGAATCTTTCAAAGCTAATAAGAAGACCATCTAAGGCTTCTGTGCAGAGTCTAGAATTCTTCAGAGAGCATGCTGAGGCGGCTAAATGGTATTCTACCTATTATGTGTCCCAAAACGTGTCCATCAACCAAATTATCTAACATTAGTCATATTTTGTTGTCCTCTCATGTGTCAGTGTCCACTACCATGCATATCACGAATTTAATAACCAATGTAGTAGTCTCCCGTTATAACATTTAATCAATTACACACATAATTAGTTTCTTGATCCCAATTCACTTAAATCTTAATGACTTATAAGATTTTCATATACTCAAGATCATAATTTTGTGATATGACACTCGTCCATAACTTCTCTGGGGATATATAACTATTATTATTAATTCCCATTGTCACACTTGTTACGTCCAAAATTATTTCGAGGTTGCATCATTTTATATATTAATCTCTTTATTAGCATACGTAAATATAACATAAATTCTCCGAGGCTCGGGTCTATTTTCCTACGTTTAGGTGCTCAAACCATTGCCTAAAATTACGAGATGTTACAATAATACGGCCCTTCTGACGTATCAGTCGTCTGGTAGAAGTCACTCATTTACTGGCCATGAATATGAACTAACCGAAGTCTTTTTGACAACCGTCCTTACTGAAACAGTATCAAACACGAGTTAAACTCGAATTCTTAAGACTCAACCCTACTGCACGATCTATGATATGAAAGAATGGAAATCATTCCTAAATACCTTGTAACCTCCTGTTTATAAGTGTGGCGCTACACACCCATAAACAAGACTCTACCAGACACGGCTTGTAGACTCCCTAGGACAGACCTGCTCTGATACCAAGTTTGTCACGACCCAAACCGGAGGGCTATGACGGGCACCCGGACCCTACCTGCCGGATACCATTCTTCACATACTTACCAGCTAACCGAAATCAGTCATGGCCGCAAAGGCCGTTACCAAATATTCGGCTGACATATAACATACATCACAACCGACAAGGCCATACATAACACAACTACTATACACAGGACAACTGTTTACAAACCTCTAAAGAGTACATGACACCATAAGGACGGAACAGGGCCCCGTCATACCCCAAATGTATATGCAAAATATCATACCACGACCATACTTCAACTCTGAAACAAGTGGAGTGCTCCAATACCAGCTGAACCAGCAACCTTCTAGTGCGAGCTGTCCCTCTCTTTAACTGAACCTGCAGGCATGAAATGCAGCGTCCCTGACAAAAGGGACGTCAGTACGACTGATGTACTGAGTATGTCAGACATAAGAAATAACATAGCAGAGATTCATAAAAACCTGAAACAGAAACAATCGACAAAGATAGCTGATAGAAACAACCGACAACACCAACAACCGACAGAAACGGCTAACCAGCAGTAAATGCCTTTGAGGGCCCTAATACGTATGCCTAAATGTTATGCACAATGCAAATGCGGTATACATATAGATATTGGCCACACAAGGGCATCTTTCTTTCCTTAACAACCTCTGTGGGCATCATTTCATTGATAATATTGGCCACACAAAGGCATCAATATTGGCCTCACATAGGCATCTTCCTTTTCGTGATATATGTACCAGCTGCAGGTGGTGACGCGTATATAACGCCTTTCCTTTTTCCCCATCCCCTACATATATATAATTCATATCATATAGTAATGTATATAACACATGTGGGTTCAGGGTAATACATGAATATAATGCAAATGAAAATATATGAATGACAATAAAACATTTTTGAACTTATCGGATGACATAGCATCGCTTCACCTTCGGCTAACACTATGAACATTAACATCTTTTTGTCAAATACCAAATAATATTGCTAATCCTCGTCGTCATACTTATTAAATCCTAAATTATTTCGGGGTCGCCTCCTTTTATATACTAAGCTCTTCATTTGCGTACGTAAATACGACATCAATCTTTCAACGCTCGGGTCTATTTACATACGCCTAGTAATTCAAATCATGACCCGAAAGTACGGGATGTTACAGACGCCATGTGTATATATAATTTCTTTTATATCATAACAACGAAATTTTGCCTCAATTTTTTTTTCTATTAAAAAAATACAATACCTAATCTTCTTCTCCATCAAATCACCACTTCCCCTTCTTCTCCCCCATTGTCACCGCCTTCCACCTCCGTCCACTACCGCCGGTTAAATTACTAAAAATCAATCCATTACTTTCCCACTTTTTTACCCAAAACCATTACTTCTCCATTTAGCTCCCACCCAACCAGAAAATTAGCTTAGCAGCATGGAAACAGCTCTAAATTCAACAACATAAGCAAGACCCATTTGTAATCCAACAGTAATTACAAACCTCATCACAGTTCTAGTTCAAAAGGGGAACAACTACGAATATCAACAGAACCCCACTTCACCAATTGAAAAAAAAAGTGAAATCAAAGAGTAACTACAAACCTTAGATGCCAAAAAAAAATCAAGATTTATTACTTTTAGAGACCCGTATTTGTTTTCTCTAAATTTTTAGCAACTAGTTATCAAAATAAACAAGACCCATTTGGAATTTAACAGTATCTACAAACAAGGTCTGGTTGGGTGGGAGCTAGATGAAGTAATGGTTTGGGTTAAAATAGTGGAAAGTAATGGGTTAATTTTTAGTAATTTAACTGACGGAGGTGGAAGGCGGTGACAGTGACGGAGAAGAAGGGAAAGTGGTGGTTTGATGGAAAAGAAGATTATGTATTTTATTTTTTTGATAGAAAAAAATTACATGTCAAAATTTCATTGATATGATATAAAATAAGAGAAATTATATATACACATGGGGCCTACGTGGATAAATAAGGACTCCTAGTCAGCAATCCATTAGTAATAAGGGTAAATGTAACAAGTTTCTTAACGGAAGGGATAAATATGAACCAAAACTCTAACTGAGCTCAAATCTAAACTATAAACTTGGAGCGTAAATTTGACCATTTTCCCTAATTAAAATGAAACAGCAAAAGTGTATTAAACAACATGATACAATACAGGCGGACATAAACCTTAGCTCCAATGCAAACAACAACATAAAAGTCTCTTAAGTGGACACCCTTGTGCATATAATAAGCTCTCAAAAAGGTGTGCTGACCATATACGGGTCAATATATGGATTCTGATATAAGAATCCAACCTATTCTTTTTTTATAACAATTAACTTCAATATCCAGTTTAAACATCTTATCTAGGATTTTTCCCTTTGAATGAACCGAAAACTTTATAAAAATCATAGCTAGATCCATTTCTATTAAGTGGAGAGTCCCTTGCACATAGCTAGGCATAAACTTTTGGAGTGACCCTGATAAAAATTGAAATTAACTAGCTATTATAGATCAAATTACTTGGGTCATATAAAAATCTTTTAGTACACTGTTAGTGTATCGATATATCTTTAAAAAATCCATGGTAGTATTCTGGCCTCCTTGATCTATATATCCAAATTCTGATCAATCATCAACTACCTAGGAGTAAGAGAGTTGCTTATATATGTTCATATTAAGATAACAGTAGTTCAGAATTGGCAGCATACAGGAGATAATCGAACGCTATAGGAGGCATACTAAAGACAAAGTTCAACCTGAAAATCAATCTGTATCCGATATGCAGGTACTATGCGTTGCCTTTATGTCTCCTTAATATGAACTTAGTAGCGTGATAGGATTAAACAAAGGCTTACTTTAATAAATGCAGCATTCGAAGCATGAGACAGCAAGTTTGATGAAGAAGATAGAGCTCCTTGAATCATCTAAAAGGTTCAATCACCCCATAATGTATTTCATTTTATGTTAAAAGAGCAAGTTTGAAAGCCCTTCATTCTAAATGCAATTTGAAACACAGGAAACTCTTGGGAGAAGGTTTAGGGTCTTGCACCCTCAAAGAAGTACAACAAATAGAGAAACAGTTAGAGCGGTGTGTCAGTACCATCCGGGCTCAAAAGGTTTAATTTCTTCACACAAGCAATGCCCAAACTAAGCTGCAATTATTTAGGACATTTTGACATGCATTTTGTTCTCTTCTTCTTTGCAGATGCAAGTCTTTAGAGAACAAATGGAAAGATTGAAAGAAAAGGTAAGGCTAGTTTCAATGTCCCATTTATTTTGACCTAGCTACAATAGGTGTGAAAGTATAGAGAATTAGGCTCGTATTAATATGTGTTGCTATTCATGCATGCATGATGGCAACCGTGTTGACAGTGAATGTAAGATAACTGGGATTTGTAAATTTTAGGGAACCTATATGTTGTGTTGCTTGAACTCTTAAATATGCCGATGGGTGCATCCTCGGGCGGAGCTAGAGGGGCAGAAGGGGTTTTAATGAACCTCCTTCGCCCGGAAAGTCAATATTTTTGTTATGTATATAGTAGATAATGGATTCTCTTGGTGAAAATCCTGTCTCTCGCACTTGGTGAGTTTACTTTGAAGGATCCCACATGGGTGGGACAACAAAGTCCGAGCAACATAGCTTATATGTGGAAATGATTTTGTTGCTTGTTATGCTTATCTCAAGGAATTTCAAAGTAACTAACTCTTTCATGCTTTCTTGTCTAATATCCAGGAGAAAGCCCTTGCAGCTGAAAATGCAATGATGAGAGAGAAGGTATAATATCTTTTCCTTTTCCTCAACTTGGGCACATGTATAGTATGAAGGGAACAAGTGTAGATGCACCTATATATTAAATTGTTCCCCAGTTTCTGAGTTGTACATATAGTCTGTATTGTCAAATCAAACTTCAGATATATATGTCTGAATTTTTTTGACACTTCAAACTCGTTAATTTGAAGTTAATTTCTAAGCAATTAAACTTGCAAAACTTTATGAACTTAGATTGGGTCTTAAAGGTGAGCCATGGAGCAACGGTAAGTTGTCTTAGTGTGACCTGTAGGTCACTGGTTTGAGCTGTAGAAGCATAGTGTAGACTGTCTATATCACACCCCTCTGCAAACGCAGGAATGCTTTGTGCACCGGATCGTTTTTTTTTTGGTATTGTGTCTTAAATAAAGGTCCTCAAAGTGGTTACCTGTGCAATTCACTCTAATATGGCTTTAATGTTTGTTTTAGTTTGGAGGGCTTCAACAGAGAACAAAATCGAAGGAAGGAGAAGTAGTTTGTATAGAAGGTGGTAGCGATAAATCAGATGTGGAAACTGAATTGTTTATTGGACCACCTCATGACTCCAGAATAAGGCGTCCCTTCACAATTGAATAATCTTTGAACTGTATCTCTTTCTTTTTGCAGTTGAAAAAGATGTTATATAATTTTTTTAGCAATTATCAAATAGTATTTGCTAGTATTTGCTGCTCAAGCAAAGCAATAGACGGCTTACGAGTGGTTTTCTATCTTAGCTGCAGCTGATGGAATTTACATTTGAACACTTTTGAAATACAATTTGTACTTGCTAAGGCCTTTTTGTATTTCGTTTACACATTATAAATTAAATTTTATTGTTATTGAACCCCTAAACCCAATTTCAAATGATAGAATGTGGAAAGACATATGGGCGTGAATTGACTTAGTGAATCGGCTCTGACGCTCTGCGTCCGTGGGATCAACTCCACCTTAGAGATTTTCCAGATCCAATGAAGAACAAGAGGAGAGCAAAGCGCCAATGGCGCGCGAAGCGCATGCGGAACGGGCACGGAGAAAAAGAGGTGTGGAGGAGAAGCAGCCGAGCTCATTCCCTTCGCTTCCTGGGCCCAAAGCAGTGCAGTCTTTCCTGGCCAAATCAAGGATTTGGGGCTTCTTTCTACGCTACAACACTATAGAAATCCATTTTGATTAGTAATATATATGAATAGAAAGATAGATCCATCTATCCTATCCGATTTCGATTTTGATATCTAAAAAAGAATTGATTTCATTCAACCTTTGATTCAAAGAACTGCGCTTAGTCCCCGCTCATGAAACGGCTCTGCTGCAATGGATGGTAGAGGGTCCGTAGTACCCGAAGCACTGGAGTGATCCAGTAGCCGGGAAGGGGCCTAGAAGTGCCTACTACTACACCACACTACACTTATCCACACATTTACAGAGACGCTTTTTATATGGCAAAAAAAGCAAATACCGTGACAGCTGGTTTAAGAAATCACTACTTACGTTTCTTCTTTTTTATCATTGCCATGGCTGGCCAACCGAATCTCCACCATTAAACCACCTTTACGAGCACCTTAACCCCCCCCCCCCCCCCCCACAAGCCCACCCCATCAAAAAAAAAAACCACCACTCAAGCTTCCACTCTAAAAAATTATTCACATGCACCATAAATTTACCATAGCCTCTCTACTACACCAGTGAACTTTTGACAGCAAAATCCACCACAAAACCCAACACCATCTTATTCTCTCTAGTTCATCACTGTTCACAATCTTCTCCATTTCATGTTCACCAAAAATCATGCCATCACCGTACTCTCGTTTAGCATAATCCTCGCCGATCACGAAACCCACTATTGAAACAGCCACCATTTTCGGCGTTTTTCGCTGCATAACATGGATAGTTAAATTAGCCGCCAAAATCCACTTGCATTTAACTTTGTTTTGATCAAATACATCGGTTCTCGTAACTCGATTCGCTCTAATTTGCATCATCTTGGTAGTTTGTTTGGTACCAAGCTCTTGAGTTTGTGTTTCTTCTAATTTGAGTCTTGTTAAGGAGTTTGTGATGACAGTACTATCGGCCGGATGGTTTTGGCAGTGGTGAGAAAATTGAATGTCTTTCACTGTTTCACGCGCCTAGAATGAGTATGCTACACACATTATGCCACGTAAGCAATATACTTTATTTTTAATTTAAAAGTTCAATAGGAACAAAAATTAGTTAAGTGTTTAAATGAAAAAATGAAATAAGTTTAAAGGCCCGCATATGTATTCATCCTAGATGAAAGTATTTACTATTTCTTTCGTTCCAATTTATGTGTTACTATTTGACCTGATACTAAATCGAAGTTGAGTGCCTCTTCCAGCAAGCTATTTGCCGATCCATCACATTACCGCAGCCTTACAGGGGCTCTGCAGTATCTCACTTTCACGAGGCCCGACATATCTTATGTTGTGCAATAGGTTTATCTATTCAGGCATAACCCGATGGAGGATCAAATGAATGCGCTCAAATTCATCGTGCCCTATATTTAGGGCACCCTTGATAATGGCTTGCATCTATATCCATTTTCGAAATCCACTCTCATTTCTTACACAAATGCAGATTGGGGTGGATGTCCGGATACCAGACGCTCCACGTCTAGTTATTGTGTATTTCTTGGTACAATTTGGTATCTTGATCCTCCGAACGACAAGCTACCATGTCCAGGTCCAGTACCGAAGCATAATACCGAGGAGTTGCTAATGTAGTGTCTGAATCTTGTTGGCTAAGGAACCTTCTTTTGGAGCTCCATTGTCCGGTTCCGAAAGCGACATTGGTTTATTGTGATAATATTAGTGTGATTTATTTTGCAGGGAATTCGGTTCAACATCAACGCACTAAGCATAGTGAACTGGATATTCACTTTGTTCGCAAAAAGGTAGCTCGCGGACAAATCCGTGTCTTACATGTCTCGTCACGCTATCAGATAGCCAATATTTTTACCAAAGGTCTTCCGCTGATTCTATTTGAAGATTTTCGGGACAGTCTAAGCATACGCCGACCTCCCGCTTTGACTGCGGGAGTGTGATATAATAGGAAAATATATTCAGTCATAATTATGTATATCTTATATATGGTAGGTGTATATTTAGTCATTACTTACCGTAATTGTAGCCTAAGATTTAGTCATTATTTACCGTAATTGTAGCCCAGGATTATACTTGTATCATAGTATATTTACTACCACTTTGAAATAAAATAATCAATGAAGAATATTTCTTACCGAAATAATTTAGTTGTTTAATCATTTTTTTTCTATTTGGTTACGCTTCAGACTAACTTTTTTTTTTTTTTTTTACTCTTATGAGTTTAGTTACCATTAGAGAATGTTGTATAAATTTTGTTTTATATGATAAAGCAAACATTTTAAAATTAATAATTGAATAATTAGAATCAATTCCTAATTAAACACAATAAGAAAGTATAGAATTGACAACAAAACTTCTAAAAAACGTAAATTACAACAAAAATTTAATATATTATTGCTAAAAAACGTAAATGGCAACAAAAAATTAACTTATTGTTGTGAAAATTTTTCGCATCGAATGTTATTGTAACCACTTCAAATCTTTGTTTTCGAGAGGGATAATCAACTCCGCAAATATCGATCGAAACTTGAACCCTTGTATAGGTATGCAATTTCAGAAAGCACAACAATTGTAATAGGTAGTCCGTATTGGTATCAGATCTATTCCCATGTTCCGATCTTTCCATTTTTTTGACCCATTTCTTGGGTAAAGTCTCCCAACTATATTGGAAAATGAATTGGTTATCCATAAAGAGAAAGAAAGTTTTCTTCTAGTTCCGCTTCTTGCTCTTCCAATTTTCCGCTTCTCACAGCTGCTCTTTCCACACCTCCGGATATCTGGTGCCAAATTGTCGCCCCTTTCCTTATTTCTTTGATAATAGAGTTGGCTATCTTTGTGGCATCGATTGTACAAGTTCGTGAAGAGGGGTCCGGACGAGTGGAATGAGGGAAAGCGGCTCGATCGACAAAAAAGAAGAGTAGCCTCCCTAGAACCTGGCAAAGTCATTATCAATGAATTCCCGAGCATTTCTCAACCAACATATGCGATTCATTCCCGTAAAGATTATAACACACAAGAAGACTCCTTACCGCTCCGTGGGGAGCGGGATGAGTGATACATCCGGCGAGCGCGGTGAAGAACGCAAGCAAAGCCGGAGCTCGGGTATTGATATATTCCATCAAGAGAAAGGAGGCGGACGGTAAGAAGGCCGACCACATAGGGGGGGCGAACCGAAAAACTCGACTTTTCGGAGCGGACCAATCTTCCGTGCCGCCCCCCCCCCCCCCCCTCTCTCTCTCTATAAAAAAGCCCGCGGGAAGCGCGAAGAGCTAAGCCACTAATGTCGTGGCGAAGGTTAGACCTCATAAAGTCAGCGAAGCTAAGGTTTCGTATGTGTTATATCCTTTCGATCGAGCGAGAACTTATAAGGAAGGCCTTCATTGCCCTTTGAAAGAAGTAAAAAAAAAAGAGCGCTAGGGAAGAGAGAAAGTTGCAGAAGTGCTTCTAGATCTCATGGAATAAGGCAGAATTTCTAACAAAACTTTCCACCTCTTGCTTTCATAGAAAAAAGAATTTAGGAGATGAAATCCCAATTACATTACTGCAGGCCAAAATTGGATTTGAAAGAGCAAGCATGCAATAATTTTTATTGTTACGAAAAGTTTAAATATCATTCAAATATAAAACTGTTTTCAGTCTAATCGTGTGAAAGTTGACGCTCAAAAGGAACCTAATCTGCAAATGGGAAGTGACAATTTCATTTTTAAATTTTTTTATAATAGTTTTATGTCGAATAATATACCAAGTTACAAAGTACAAACTGTGGCACAAAACTAAAAAAGACACTTTATAGTAGTTGATGAGAAGTCTTCTGCAACATCGCTGACCAATATATTTATTATATGTATATTATTTTTACGTTCCTGACTCTCTCAATATTAGGTCTTAATAATTTAAAGGGCTAGCCGGGCCGCGGGAGGAATGGATTGGGCTAGCATTTTGAAGGCCCTTCAGGAAAAAGGATCATCCCATTCTAGCCCGTTTAAATTTATAGTCCTTTAGGGTTGAGTTGGCTCGGTCAGTCCGTTTTGACATTTCTATACATAATATATCCAAATCCTTCAACTCTTACCGTCTTCATGATCTTACGAGGCTCACATCTTGCACGTTATAAACTAGGCGTGGCCAGTGGGCCGGGATCGGATCAGGTCGGGACCGGCGGGATCGGGATAGGCGGGATTCGCCGTCGTCCCGTCCCGTTTCCGATCCCGTCGGAGTCGGGTCGGGGTGGGATCGGGCTGGGTCCGGATCATTTTTTTTTTGCACTTAATTTAAAAAATAACATATATAAAAAAACTCAATAATTAAACAAGATAGTATAATAAAAATATCCCAAGACTGTTTTTGTGCCTCTTATATTATTTAATAGACATATGATTTTTTTTTGTAATACAAATACAATTGTCAAAATTGCAACTTTGTGATGTTGTTCAAAAGTTGCAAATCACATAGTAAAATTGCAATTTAAAAAATTACATTCTGAAAAAAATCTGTTATAGTTTCTTGATAATTTCCTGTGGTTTTTCGGTTGGAATTGATATCTGTTGGTCAAATTGATCCATGTCGCTTCCACCACCTTCGGATAAGATTTCGTTGTAGTTTTCGTCTTTTTCTTCGTTGATCTCCGGTTGACCGCACCTTCTCCGCTCCGCTCGTATCTGATCTCTGAATAATACTATAATCTCCAAGCTGTCTCCGGCTAATGAGTGTCTGTGCTCTCCTATTTGATATATGCCGGCAGAAAAAACGCTTTCAGACGCCGTTGATGACGCTTGAATGTTCAAAACATCTCGGGCCATCATTGAAAGTGTTGGAAAGGTCTTCTCATTCCCCTTCAAGTATTTCAACAAGTCTTCACGTCCTTCTTCATTGAGAACTGCTTGGTACGGTACAGAACCCTGCAAAACAAAAATATCAAACTCGCTAATTTGGTTAGTAGCGGTACGACCCCACATTCTATTTCTTAGGCTTTCAATACTAGCCGCAGAAACAGCATGTCCCTTTGTGAGGTTGTGTTGAAGAAGAAGAAGATGGTATGGAAGCCCGTAGGTTGCTAGAACTTTCTTGTTGGTAAAATCTATATACTTTTTTTGCATTCATCTTCTACGCTAGACAACACTTCTTCTTTACTTTGTTCAATATGTGGTGGGTGATTTGGATTTTTGGGACTTACTGCTATACAATCGTAAATAGTTTCAATAAGTGATTTAGTACCATCTATTTTAATAGTCAGATTTAATACAGCACCAATAATATAAAGAGTGGGAATAAGAATAATTTTTTTTTATTTTGATAAACATTTTTTTAATAGCTGCCTTATAAGCTGATTTATCCATATATTCATTAAGCAGTAAAAATATTAGAGCTATATAAAATAACATAGTTGAAATAGTAGGATAATATATACCGAAATTTTTTTTTGTTGCTTGAAAAAAATTCTCTAAAAATACAATAAGTTCAGAATTTTTTCCCCAATCGCTATCTACAACCATATCAGTTGAATTTTGATTATGAGAGTTAAAAAATAAAGTTATAGGTTTTCTATAGTCATAAGCAACAAGTAGTTGTTCGTATAAAGAATTCCACCTAGTGGGTACTTCTTCTGAAATTTTTCTATAAGGTAGTTGGCAATTGTGACAGTTTCTTTATATTATTTTATTCGTTGTATTCTATTATTTTTAAAAATAAAGTTTATAGCAAATTGTATTTTACTAAGAATGTCTTCAAAAAGTGATAGACCATCCTTTACAATTAAGTTATATATATGACACGCACATTTTATATGAAAATGATCTGGAAAAGATGGAGTTAAACTATTTTTTAAAATTGTAATAGCGTAATTATTAGAAGTAGCATTATCTAATGTAATAGTCATAATTTTATCAGTTATTCCGTAATAATCGCACACTTGATAAATATTTTCTGCAATAAAAGTACCAGTGTGCCTATCATCTATATATCTATACGCTAAGATACGTTTTTGCATAGATCATTTATAATCTATCCAATGACATGTTACCATTAAATAATCATGGTCGTTAGTACTACGGCCTATATCAGAAGTGATAGCCATTTTACCATTAAAATGATATAATGAATAACGTAAATATTGTTGATATTCATGTGCGAATTTAAATATATCTCTCTTAACAGTTGATCTAGGAAAATCGTTAAAAGCAGGATTATACATATCTCTAATGTAATGAATAAAATCGGGAGATGAAGGAAATGAAAAAGGCAAACCCTCCACAACAACTAATTTTGCTATTGCTTCCCTATCTCTATATTTATCGTATTTAGGGCCTACAATTCCCCCCGTCATAGGGTTAATTTGACCCTGTACTTGGTCCGGGACAGTATGTGAACCTTGTCCCGATGGAGCGGACGTTTGCGCACCCGATTTTGAAGCCTCGTATTGGGCATATCTAGCTGGATGAGTCCTTGCTACATGTCTCATTAAACCCCCCATCCCACTGTGACCTTTTCCAGTTTTAAATTTTAAAACAACTTTACAATTTTTACATATAGCTACTTGATTCTCTACGCCCCTATCAAAAAATGTCTATGCATATGATTTTAATGTTCGTTTTTCTGGACCTCGTCTCATACTAGGGGCAATATGAGGCATTTCAGTTGAAGGTGCACTAGTGGGTGCGTTGTCATCTATATTAGTGAGTGTATCATCTAGATCATCGTCTAAATTAGAGTCTTCTTGAGTTCCAGAAAATAGCTCCTCATCTAAATCTAATGGTATTGTAGGAAAATGTTTAGTATCAACAAAATCATCCTGTGTAGGAATAGGATTCTGTCTAGAAATAGGATCACTAGAAGAAGTACCCTTGCCCTTGTTGCCCCTACTAGAAGAAGCATGACCTCTACCCGTAAGCATACGTTTAAACTCTTCCATTATAAATTTATAATTATATTAATAAATAATTAAAGTAAATGAAATTAAGTGCGCTAAATAAAATAAACAGACAATAATAATTTAATGAAGGAATGAATGTACCAAACGTCGACGTAACGTCGACGTGTAATCGAGAGGTTGAAAATTGAAACTTTGTTCGATGGATGATCCTCAAGCTAGTTGCCAACTTCACTCCCAAATGAATAAATACAATTGAATATTTAGTAGGAAATGTAGACTTGTAGAGAGATAGATTGAGAGATTGTAGGAAGATTTGTGAGAAAGATGAAGAGAAAATGAGGTATTTATAGTTGGAAATTGGGTTAAGGTGTAAATATAATAACTTATGGGTTAAAAATAAATATTAAGGGGGTAGGGGGGTTGGGGGAGGCCAAAAATGACCGTTGCACAACGATCAAAATGTAAAATGGCCGTTGGTGCAACGACTATTTTTGCAAAAGGGGGGTTTCGGGCTGGACCAGGGTGGGTCGGGACGAGACCATGTCCCGTCCCGGTTCGAGTCCCGATACCGCATTTTTTTAAAAAAAATGTCGGGTTCTAGACGGTGTCAGGGCGGGACCGGGGACCCGGCCTACTGGCCAGCCATATTATAAACTATGACCTCTTCATATATCATTAACCAAAGATACAGAAGTGCTATAAGACATTTTGGTATTAGCATAATAGCATTAGGAACTGAAATTAGGAAACTCTTTTTAGGCAATTGAAATATTCCTCTTCATGGGACCTCTTATGTTACTGTTATTTGGAATTATTAGTAGTATTTCTTTTCTACTGTGTATGAGGGGTCGTTTGATACGATGAATAATGAAAAATAGTTCTGGAATAAAATTATAGTACCGCCTTATCTCTTATTTTGTTATTAATGTTGGAATAAGTTAATTTAGGACCGGGATAAGTTATCTAACATATGGTGGAATAACAATTATAAAATTAGTTATTTTAGGATAAAACAGTGAAAATGACAAAAATAACCCTGAGGTCCCTCAAATCTTTTCTACTAAATAAGGTGGAGATTATTTTTATAAACAAATAACTTTTTCTGAAAAATTTTGCAATGCATGTTACTTCTAATATAACAAACCAAACAATTAATAAGAAATAATACTAATCTCAACATAACTAATTCAACGTAATTAATTTCAGCATAAATTATCTTCAAACCAAACGACCCTAAGAGTATCCCAAATCTTAAAGAATAAACAAAGAATCTTGACAGCTGATTAATGAAGTGAAGAAATGTCAAGCCATTAATGCTGAGTTATACGTACTAGTATCAGGGGTGGCTCGAGGGGAAGGCTAGTGAAGCCTTTGCTTTAGGCCCCCAAAAATTTGAGGCCCAATTTTTTTCAATTAATAGTAAATTTTATGATTTTAATTTTACTTAGATAATATTGTACTTTGTATATAAATAAAAAGTAAAAGTTCTTTATAAAATAAAAAAAGAGCCTACTTTTTATGATAGAAATATTTTAGATTTTGAATTAAACTACTCACATTGTCATATTAATATATAAAAATTTATTTAACAACATCCAACGAATTGTATTGCAAACACATGGTTAACATCTTATTGACTTGAATTAATCCTTATTAATATAAATGATAGCAATAATATTATTATGTGAAGTTAAAGACGTTATACTTTTAAAATATTGTATTATAAATAACAAGTACTAAAAAAAACATAGGCCTCTTGTTAAAAATCGGCTTTAGACCCCTAATTTTGTTGAGATGCCTTTGACTAGTATCTTCTTTACCTCCCCACCACAATTAAGGGAAGATGTCCGAGTTTTACAGCATAAATTCAGCTATTAATAGCAATAGGTACAACTAAAAATGTCATGAGAGAATATTTTTTTGATTTCTCATTGCCACGTACACAACGTACACGTACTCCTGGACATTGAGTTTTCGCAACACTAGATGATAAAAAGTTTATTTTGTGCCAATACTTCTTTTTGTATGACTCCAAATCTTTCATTTTTGAGTCCACATATCATTATTAGTTGTATGAGACACAAAATAATATACGAAATCTTCATTCTTCTAACCCCAAACATGGTCTTGTCTTAATTTCCTTTTACATCTAATTTTTAAGTTTTAATTTGGGTTAGCAAAAGTAGCAACGGACGAGGTTTTGGTCTTCAACTAAATTATTACTTATTTTATTTCATTCTATGTGGAGGGGTTTGAAAAGATACAAGGATCAAAACACTTGATTTTTAGAGTGAATCAGGCATATAGTTTTGAATTTTTGTACTTTTACATATATTTGAGAATTACATAAATATAATATAAGTCTACATAGTAACTAAAAGAGTTTGAGCAAATCATTATCAAATTAAAGAGCTTTTCACAACCAAAATCAAATGGATGATATTAGTGCAAGCTAAGGTTTGCTTGTGAGTGAAACACACGAGGGAAAGAAAGATAAATTGAAAAAAAAAAAAGTTTTTTGAGTGAAAAACGATTCACTTGAAAAAGTGATTCATTTTAAATTATTATTTTTTCTAAAAATTAAGTCTGAATTTGTGAATTTTCTAATTATACCATTAAAACTTGGGAACCTGTGAAACTAATTGTCTAGTTATACCCTTAAACTTTTCTCCTTACTTTCTTCTATTGTTCTTTCTTGCCTTTGCCTATGAACTTTCAGTTGTTTGTGATGTTATCGCTATGGTTGGGTTGATTATTTTTTCTCCAAGAGCCAAGATCTATTTGCCAGTTCTAGGTGAGTTCGGAACATAAGTAGCCGGAAAAAAAAAGCAACAAAAATACCCCACACAAAAAAAAAGAATGACAAAAATATCTTTTCCGCAATAAATTGTAGCGCAAAAGGAGTTAATCGTAACGGCACGGTTAACTCCTTTTGTGCAACAGTTTGTTTTGCAATAGGGGCATTATTCATTTTCCAACATTTGATATTATTTTAAAGGATGAAATTCACATTTTTTTCATACTTTGACCAAAGATTAGTCATATCTCAAGACTCCATAACGTCAATATTTTATATAAAACCTGATATTTTTTTCTGTGAACAATAATGTAGGCTCAATACATCAGGTATACCTAAACGTTCGGATCATCGTTTTAGGGGTTGTAAAGTGCCCGGAGTAAGTTTTGTTTGGAAACTTGTTATCATTAGGATTAAGTGTTTTATTTTTTAGAATTTTGATTTAAGCGTAGTATTTTTTAGTCAAGGCATAACTCTATTTCGAATATGCCGAGATTTGTTTTCTAATTAATTTAGGATGTCACACGAGTTCGTAATAAACGATAATGAAGACTACGATAACTAATTATATACACAATCTCTAATGGATCCCACATCTAGTAGACTTTAGAGTAACCTTAGGCCTAAGGCTAATACGATAGCCACCACCCTCACCATCGTCTCCATCCCCCTTGCTCCTCTTAATATAAGGATGCTCTAAGCGATGATTATCCACCCTTCACTTCTTTGCACCCTTGACCACACACATGCTTCTTCTTGGGATTATGTACTAACGGTAAGTTCAGAATAGATGGTCTGTTGGGATCAACATCATTGTCCTCATCAAGAAATTGAACCGCATGCGTCGAAGGATGAACCTGGCATAACATACAAAAATTAGTACTAATTTTAATATATATATTTAATACATTAACTTTTATTAAAAATCAAACTTGTGTGTCGACTTGATCCTGAGCAGGCTCGTGAAAGGGGTCTGATGTAGGATATGAAGTACTCTTATAGATGGAGTTTGGTGTAGGATATGAAGTACTCTTATAGATGGAGTTTGGTGTAGGATCTGAAGTACTCTCGTGGATGGGATCCTGAATGGGTGGAGCGGTGTCATGTTCGAGATCCAAATAAATGATAAAAACATTAAAGTAATATTCAATTTATATTGAATAAAATTAAGTTTTACTAAGACTCTAACCTGTGAAAGGTATGAGTTTCACAGGTTAGAGTCTCTGGCCGCCATCACTCAACCATGGCCATCACAAGAGACCGATCATGTTGTACCTGACCAACAACGACACAACGATATATATCACCCAGATACAATATTTCTAAGATGCGGTGATGTGGTGGCCGATCCTGTAAAAGCTCCAACGCATTTTCCATCCTACGGGGATGGAACAACACCCCATATGTATATGCCCAATCCCTAATAGCTCGGATCTATGATTATCCTGTAGACTAAGTACTGAACTATCGATGGGCCCCGGGTGAACGTTGGGATCCATGAAGGTGTCGTATCTATACAAACAATGTTTAAATTATTCATTATCCTGTAATAATAATTATCTAATTTTTTATTGATAAATTATATTAACTAATTTATCCTTTATGAAAAAATTATATAACTAACTAATCCTTTATTGGAAAATTATATTAACTAACTTATTTGTTTGTAGGGTATTTTTTTTTTTTTTTTTAGATTTACTTAGTTCCGGACTCGTTCTACGTAACAACATCTTTATTGCATTTCCCCATAAATCTCCAGATCAAAGATTGTATTTATATGATATGTTTGTCTCCTTGATGCAGATTGCTGTTATAGGGTTTATTTGAATTACTAGTATTTTAGATGCGGGGTATAAAGTTTACTTTTTTAATAATTCAGAAAAATGTAATAAATGATAGATATGAATTCATATTTATAAAAATATGACGGTTCAATCATCAATATTGAATCTTAAAAGTTGAATTCATAAAACTTAAATTTCGAATTCGACTTTGTCAAACAAGTGTGGTCTAGTAGCAATTAAACTAAGTGGAGTAGAATTCGTAATGTCTCAGGTTCAAATTTCCGAACACAAAAATATTACAGTAGGTAATTTCTTTTTTTATGACTAAGTCTCAGTGATCAATATTAACTAGTATTTAAACTAATGGAATATAGTAGTACCTAATATAATTAATTAAAATGCACACAAGCTCCACCGCACCCATAAGAAAAAAATTATTTAAGGCGCACAATTATTTTCATTCAATAAATTTTCAACTTTCGTTTATCCAATCACAATTACTTCTACCTTCAAATACTCCATTTCAACTTCAATCAAAACTTGTCCAATCGAGAACTTAAATATTTCTCGTTTAGAGTTGAAAGGTACTCTATCATTGTTTCCCATGAACTTGATTATAGTAAGCACAATCAAATGACAAAGTTAATAAACTGCGGGGTTGCGTAACTGACATAGTCAGAATGAAACTGAGTTTCTTGAATTTATTTACAGTGGTAAAGATGATCTGCCAACTTCAAAGTTAAGACTGGGAGCTAGTTGTCAGGTTAGTATTCATTTTCCAAATATCCCCCTTGATAACCAATTGAGCTGCCCAAGCGGACTCAGGTTAGTACTCATTGTCTTGCTTAGGAAGACCATACTCTTGGGCTGTTTCCTTTAAAACAACAATAATAACCCAGTGTAATCCGAGTTTAAAGAGGGTAGAATATATATAAGCCTTACCTCTATCACGAATAGTAGAAAAGTTATTTCTGATAGACAGCTCAAAAATTAGCAATTTCAGATGACAAAATAAAATTTAAAAGACACCTTGATAATCTTTTGGGAAGCATACTACTAGTACGATTATCTCAAATGCTATGTACTTTGGGAAGATATTTATGTGTCTTATCACTAAAAAAAATCCTTATAGTCTGGCCCTCCACCGAATTCGTACATAGCGAAAGCTTATTACATCCTTTTTTTTTTTACTAAAATGTTCTGTTGCTTGCGATCATATTTTCTTGGTAGAACACACAATTACCCGATGTTAAGGTCAAATTTGTGACATACTCCCTCCGTCCCAAATCAGACACATCCTTTAACGGAGTAATAAAAAAGATGATTTTATTTTTGAATATATGTTTCCGTTTCATATCCGATGTGGGACTCTTAACACTCCCCCACATGTCCAGACCTTGTTAACTGGATTGTGGATAATATAATTTGGGGGTCCAACATCGGTGAACAAAGAATTGGAATGAGTCTGACTCTAATACCATGTAAAGAATGGATCTTGGACCTAACTCAACCCTAAAAGCTAGCTTATAGGGTGAGGATTGTCCAAGTCCATATAAAGAGTCTATTTTCCCATTCCATATTCGATGTGGGACTCCTAACAACAAGTAGCAATTTTTATTTTCCGTTATAATTCAATCATCTTGTAGGGTCACATTTATGACGTTCAACTAATCTTTTGAAAATTGTCAATTTTTGGCGCAGATGAAAAAAATGTAATAATTCTAGGGTAAGTAGAATATTTTCCTCAATGTATTCATCTTTGAAAGGTTCAATATATACACAATTTACATCAATTAGGAAGAGTCAATCATGCCTAATCTTCCTAATCAATTCCTAATAATCTTCTACCTTACTTACATAATATTCCTAATTAACATTTTACTACCTACCATATATAATATGATACTACATTAATACAAAATCCTAATATTATTAACATTATATTCTAACACTCCCCCGCAGTCGAAGCTGGAGGGCGGTGAATGCTGAGACTATCCCTAAAATCTGGCGGAAGTCCTTTTGTGAAGATATCTGCGATTTGATGTCACGTTGGGACATGCAGCACCCGAACTTGTCCGCGAGCCACCTTCTCACGTACAAAATAAATATCTAACTCAATATGTTTAGTGCGTTGATGGTGGATGGGATTCCCTGAGAGGTAGATTGCACTAATATTATCACAGTATACTATTGTTACAGTTAGAATAGGGCAATGAAGTTCAAGTAATAGATTCCGAATCCAACATGAGTCAGATACAACATTGGCCACAGCACGATATTCTGCTTCAGCACTTGAGCGTGATACCGTGGCCTGCCCTTTTTGAGGACCATGAGATTAAATTGTCACCAAGGAAGACGCAATACCCGGAGGTGGATCGTCTTGTATCCGGACAGCCTGCCCAATCTGCATCAGTGTAAGTAACAAGTTTGGAAATAGAGGATGGGTATAGATGTAATCCATACTCCAGAGTGCCTTGAATATATCGCACAATGCGTTTCAAAGCATGCATATGTTCTTCTATTGGATTATGTATGAATAGACACACTTGTTGCACTGCATAGGTAATATCTGGCCTGGTGAATGTGAGATATTGTAAACCTCCTGCTAGGCTGCGGTATAATGTTGGATCAACAAAAGGTTTGATAGAGATGTCACTCAATTTTGACTTTGTGTCGACCAGAGTTGCCGAAGGTTTGCAGAAAGACATCCCAGCTCGTTCCATGATTTCTGATGCATACTTCTTCTGGGAGAGGAATAATCCACCTGTATGTCGGGTCACAACAATCCCTAGAAAGTAGTGGAGTGGGCCAAGATCTTTCATAGCAAATTCAGAACTAAAGTGTGACATGATATTCTTCGAAGAGAGTCTGAAGATGCTGTTAGAATAATATCATCCACATATAGAAGAAGATAAGCAGTATGATTACCATGATGATAGATAAACAGGGAATTATCTGAACGGATGTGCGAGAAACCCATGCGTGACACAAAATCTGCAAACCGCGTATACCAAGCCCTGGGGGCCTACTTGAGGCCATATAATGATTTGTTGAGCAAACACACATGGTTGGGGTATTTAGGATCCCTGTATCCCAATGGTTGGTGCATGTAAACAATCTCATTAAGGTGTCCATGGAGGAAGGCATTTTTGACATCCAATTGATGAAGTGACCATCCTTTTGAGAGAGACAGACTGAGAACTGTTCTGATAGTAGCAGGTTTGACCATTGGACTGAATGTTTCCCCGCAATCTACACCAACCTGTTGTGTCTTCCCATCACCTACAAGACGGGATTTATGCCGCTCAAAAGTTCCATCAGATTTTTCTTTATGGCTGAAAATTCACATAGATCGAATTATATTAGCATTAGCTGGACGAGGTACTAAGTCCTATGTCCTATTTGTAATTAGAGCATGATATTCATCATCCATGGCCATTTTCCAATTCGGGTCTTTTAGAGCAAATACTGGATTATGAGGCAAGGGTGATTTCGAGACCTGGGTGTGAAGGCTATATTTTGCATTGGGTTTGACAATCCCATGTTGATTACGGGTGATTGGATGGGTTGTCGGGCCAGTGGACTGGATGCCACTGACTGAGGAGTGAGAAACCGAGGGGCTAGTGGGCTGTACTGATGGAGATTGAATTTGGCCCGTCGGGGCTGCCTGGCCCAATGGGTCTGAATTACGGTGTTCAATACTAGTAATAGGTACCGGGCTGTGAAAAAATGTGTTAGATACGAGAGCTTATCATTATCCAAAAAATCATAGTTAGGGGTCCCGGTGGTATGTAACTTAGCAAAAGGAAATATTGTTTCATCAAAGATTACATGACGACTTATAAAGATTCTTTTGGAAGAAATGTCGTAACATTGGTAACGCGATGATGAGTAGGGTATCCTAAGAACACACATGGAGTAGACCGGGCTTGGAGTTTCGTGATTGTGGTGGATGGAAAGAGGGGGTAGCAAAGACAACCAAACACTCTTAAGTGATGATATGTGGGCTCTCGTAGGTAAAACATTTTTAGGGGAGCTTGGTATGATAGATTTTTCTGAGGAAGGACATTCAACAAATAAGTTGCCATTTGGAGTGCATGATGCCAAAATACCGGGGGAAGTGAAGCATGAGAAAGAGATGTTCTAACAATATTGTTAATGGTTCTAATTTTACGTTCCGCCTTCCCATTTTGTGATGAAGTATGAGGACAAGAAAAACGAAACTGAAGACCATTTGTTTTGAAAAAATCCCAAAACTGTTTATTGTCAAACTCCCCCCCATTGTCACATTGTATATTTTTTATATCACGTTCAAATTGAGTTCGGATGAATGCTCTAAAAGTGAGAAATGTGGAAAACATTTGTGATTTTTTCGATAAAGGGAATGTCCACAAATAATTAGAGTAGTCATCAAGTATAAACAAATAATATCTATGACCAGAGGAACTCAAAACAGGGGATGTCCAAATATCACAATGTAAAATATCAAATGGCAAAAGAGTGCATGAAGTAGAGAAAATAAAAGGCAACTTAACATGTTCACCAAGTGTGCAAGAATGACACTTATTTAGAGTCCGTAGCTGGGTACAAGAAATAAAATTATTTTGTTTAAGAGAAGCCAAAATAGCCTCTCTCGGATGTCCCAAACGTTGGTGCCATAAATATGGTGCCAAGGCAACAAAAACAGAAGGAAACTTGGATTGTTGGGTTGATGGACTAATTGTATAGAGCTCCCCCTTGCTATCATATCTCATGAGAAACTTCCGCGTCTGAAAATCATGCACGGAAAAACCAAAGGGGTCAAACCGGACAGATACCCAATTATCAGTTGTAAACTTTCTAACAGAAACCAAGTTTTTGATTAATTTGGGAGCATGAAGGACATTCTTTAAAATTAGGGGTGGGTTTGGCGGTAACAATTTGCTAGAACCATCACCTTTTATTGGAATTGAATGACTATTTCCGACAATTATTCCATTATCATTGCTCAAATTAAAATAGGACGAGAGATTACCTTGGGAGGACGTCATATGTGACGTCGCTCCGGAGTCCATATACCAATTTGAATTCGGTGGATTAAGTCCAAGAGTGTGCATGGCGGACTCAATTTCCGTGGGGTGGGCCCCTGTTGAATGGGCCTCATGCCACTAGGTCGGCTGAGGCCCACTACTACTGCCTGGGGCAACAGACCAAGCGAAATGGGCTCCGCCGGGCTCCGTTCTTCCGAGGCCACCGCCGCCAATTGCTTGGGCCACCGTTTTGCTTTGCCGGCCGGGGGCCTTGGGGCCGCGCCGTCCCACTTACTGCCGGGGTTGGGTTGGGTGGTGGTACAACCCAAGTCCACCGCAATGGCCGCTGCTTCCGCCACCGTCCGCCGCCTCTTCTGCGTCGGCCCGCCACCGACCGCCGCCTCCTTTCTCGCTTCTTCTTGCCACTGTCCACCACCATAGTTGGTATTGCCGCCATTACCGCCGCCACCGGAATTTCGGTGGCCTCCACCTTTGTTATTTCGGCGATTTCCACCCTTATTTTTTTTCGGCCACTAGGGTTTTCTAGGGAGGAAGATGACCAAAAATTTGGAAGAAATTAAACTAATTTTGAATCTTTCCTTAAGCTCTTGATACCATGTAATATTTCTAGGGTAAATAGAATATTTTCCTCAATGTATTCATCTTTCAAAGGTTCAATATATACACAATATACATCAATTAGGAAGAGTCAATCATGCTTAATCTTCCTAATCAATTCCTAATAATCTTCTACCTTACTTACATAATATTCCTAATTAACATTTTACTACCTACCATATATAATATGATACTACATTAATACAAAATCATAATATTATTAACATAATATTCTAACAAAAAATGATGGACGGAATACGAGCTTATCCAACATCTGAACAGAAAATTCAGAACCTAATGTCTCCATGATACCTCACACGACAAATATTGTGTATCGTGGCGTAACATTTTTTTATTAAGGGGATTCAAATAGAATAAAGTAAATATATGAAGAAATCAAAGTGATTCAATATCTATTGTGTATATATAAAAATAATACTTAACCTTTGTGTATACATCATAATTTCCAAGGGATTTGGATGAAATCCTTACCCCGTTCGGTACCTGATTGTGTATTAGCATGGGACAAATTCCACAAACTAGGCAACTTACACTAAGGGTGTGTTTGGTAGGAAGGAAACTATTTTTTACGAATAATTAATGAATTTCTTATTTATTTTCTAGTGTTTGGTAAGTAAGTAAAATAATATTATCCCAATAGTATTTGTATGTAATCTATCAAAACACAATGAAAGGTGGGATCATGAGTTGCAGAGTGGGAGTTCGGGGGTGGCGAGGGTAGGATGGTCAAGGGGTGGAGGTTGGGGGCGTTGGGTGGGTGAGGAGGAGACAATGAACTTGAAATGTCACTTCTAATACTTGTTTTCCTTATTTCATTAATTAGGTAATTAATTATTTTTCTTAATTTAAAAAAAATTAAATTTTCTAGGAAAAATATTTTGACCAACCAAATATCAAAAAGATAAAAATATTTCCCCTACCAAACACACCCGAAATCTTTTAACCTGTCTTTTTTTTTCTTCCCAACTTCTGTCTTACCAAATTTGCTAGATAGGTATTTTCTCAAATTTCAATTAAATTAATATTTTGAAATGTCACGATGGTGCTCTTACATTATATTAACACTAGTATGGAACATTTATAAAAATGGAAAGCCCTTCGACTCATGAGTTAGGTTCAATGTTTTTTTTTTAGTATCAACTCATCCTAATTCATTGTTGCTAGATATAATTGGATCGTCGTCTTATATTCTCCACACTCAAGATATCCAATTCTGTCATGTGGAGAAGGCTGTTGAGTCCCATATATATTAGTGCTTTAGAATGAGATAGTTTCATTATATAAGTTTGGGTAATCTTAGCCTCATGAACTTGCTTTTGAGTTGATTTTGGCTCAATGGCCATTTCCTTATCAACTTTCTTTAATTAATCTTCTCTTGATCAAAGCGTTCAGATTTACGTTTGACAAAAAAAAAACATGAAAGGAAAAAATATAACATCAATAAGGGAGAAAGTATAAAGAGGAAAACAAAACTCTCCTTCCCTTTTACTCTCGCGCCATAATAAGGTATACTTTTTCATGTTCAGATAAGCAAATTGATATTTCACCTCAAAATTTAGCTCATTTTTACCGATAAAAAAAAAAAAGAGGCAAGAGGCAAAAAGAACCGAGCATAAATTAGTTTTTAATTTTTCTAGACATATCAACTAAACAATGTTTTATTTAGACATTTGAAGTGGGTTAGACTGTGCACATTTTTTGTTGATTTGACAAGTTGCGTGATTTTCACACAAAACATGTACGTGGAAAGGCTAGCTAACAAAACATATTTTTTAATTCATTTTATTCCCTCCTCCTTCTTAATCATATTTATTCTTTTTCTCTTTCTTCTTCTAATGGAAAGTATTTTATTGATGGACTATATGAATCTCTACAATATCTCTTGTTCTCTCTTGTTATGAAGATAACTAGCAACATCCCTATTTATAATAATAAGAAACCTACTTTAACTTAAAACATGAAACTTATTCCTATATTAATTCTGACTATAAATCATAACTAGACACGAATTAAAATATCAAATCCTAATCAAATTTGGTTTCCTACAACTTTAAATTATTATTTCCAACATTCTCCCGTAATTCAAAGTTGTATATCTGATTTTTTATGATTTGTCATCATCTTCCAATTGTTGAAGCATTTATTTTCAATCCATCAATCGTTGAAACGCTTTCTCTTCAACCTTCACAATCATTGGAGCACTTTCTCTCAACATTCCAATTTGTTGACGCACTTTCTCTTGGTTACTATTGTAAAGCAGTACGAGAAGTAAATAAATATTACAAGTGTTCGAAAGGATAAACAAGTAGTCCAATGTTCAGAACTGCTGCAAGCTTGCTGTGTCTTGAATCTTGATAACCTGAAATCAAGAAACACTAAATCTGGATGGTTACAACTGTGTGCTGAGTCGAGTGATTGCACTCTGTCCTTAAGACAAGATTGCCCCGTATATATGCTTTTACGTTAATGGGCAATAGTCTCCCAAGATAAAACAACACTTTAATCTCAACACTACAAAGCAAGTATGTTGAGTCTGACGAAGAAAACAAATACGAATCGACTTGCTGAAGAAATGGAAAAGTAAGGAAGAGTTTCTGTTTTCGTCCAACGTTTTTGGATTGACTTTCTCTTCTGTTTTGTCTCTGTGTATATAGTGTGTCTCTGTAATGTATATCTCGTGTATATGCGTGTCTTTCCTCACTGTTTTTCATCACTGTATGTCTCACTGTTTTTTGTGATTGTATGTGCCACTGTATTTCGTCACTATATGTCCAACATAATTGAGCCAAAAGGCATCAATATATAGCATGGGGGAGGGACACCTCAACTGCCACACCACAAACAAGGCTGTTAATAGCCATTAGTGAGGGCTGTTAATGGCCATTAGAGAGGGTGATTATGGTCATTGAAGGAGGGCTGTTTATGGAGGGGTTAACAGCTAAGTAATGGTTGGTTAATGCTCCAAAAAATAGCCCAAACGGTAGGCAGAAAGTTTCTGCCTTCCGTCATTCTCAAAATCAACTTTTCAGAAACTGTAGGGACCAAACTGTAAATATTAAGTAATTTAGGGTCCAAAAAGATATTATTAGAAAGTCCCCACAGCCCAGGACCCCGGACCGGACGGGACAGATGGGCGGCGGCGGCGCGCGTGTGGGCTTAGCCTTGAACCCAAGCACATCTAGGTCCTCCCTCCTTTAAACACATGGGATACCCCTTGGGGTCCCAAACCCTTAACCACTTTAGAGACTTATAAAGAGAGCAATTCTTCCTTTTCCCACCGATGTGGTAGATTTGTCCCACACCATATTTCCATGCCACAAACACCTTACTTCGTGGACCAATATCTCTTTCATTTCTCAACTAAATTTGACGATTTTTGACCCTACGGTCATCTTCACTTAGTAGATTATGCATGTGAGAAGAGACAAAGCCTCCAACATGCGGAACACTAGTGTTTAATTAATTAAATATGGGTGGACGCACCTTTCTGCCAAAGGCAAATTTCCAACACTTTCTCATCAACCTTCAACTCTTGAAACACTTTTTCTTCAACCTTCCATCGTTGGAGCACTTTCTCGCCAACATTTTAATTTGTTGATGCACTTTCTCATCGACCTTTAAGTATTGTTGAATCACTTCTCTTTAACCTTCCATCGTTGGAACACTTTTTCTCCAACATTCTAATTTTTGATGCACTCTCTCATTAACCTTCAATTATTGAAACACTTTTCTTCAACCTTCAATCGTTGGAACACTTTCTCTTCAATCCTCCAATTTTGTTGAAGCACTTTTTCTTCAACCTTCAATTGTTGGAGCACTTTCTCTCCAACATTCAATTTCTTTCTTAGCATGATTATTTTTCATGCACACATCATTGACCTGATGTTTGTCAACACATAATCATTGGCCAGACGAGCGACATATATGAGTTATAGCCGCTTGCCGGCAGCGGAGGCTCTTTGATTCTATATCAGGATCATAGAAGCTCTGATACCAATTTGAAGGAGACTGTTTTATTGAAAGACTCTATGAATCTCTACAATATCTCTTGTTATGAAAATAACTAGCAACATCCTTATTTATAATAATAAAAAATCTACTTTAACTTAAAACATGAAACCTATTCCTATATTAGTTCTGACTATAAATCCTAACTAGACATGAGTTAAAATATCAAATCCTAATCAAATTTGGTTTCTTACAACTTTGAATTATTATTTTCAATATCTCCACTTAATATTCTACTATTAACAAACCTTCCACTATTGCTATCTTGCTCAATTGGAAAAAAATGAAGACTGCCACCATTATTTGAGAACGTTGTAAAATCAAAATAAAAAAACATTTTTTTTAAAAAATCAGCCAAAAAAGAAAAAAAATCACCCACCCCTGTTCTTCTTCTCCGGCGACCCCCTCCCCGATCGTCTTCCCCACCAACTCCTCCCCTTTTTGAAAATTTCATCAAAAAAAGAAAAAGAAAAACCAGATATGAAAATTACAGCCTAAAAAAGAAAAACAAATCTAAAAATTTCAGCTTAAAAAAAAAAACAAGTTTTAAAAAGAGTTCACCTAAAATTTTTGGCAAAAGCGATTCATTTTCGGCCAAAAATATGTAGAGTTTGTTTAGATTTTATTTTGATTTTTACTGAAAAATATTTTTTCTTTTACTCATAATTCATTTTTAACTATTATTTTGGATCCAAAATGGTACATGTAATCAGTTAATTGGCTACTTTACCACGTCATCGGCGAGTGTATTGTACACTTTTACATTTTTGACTGAGTTAGCGAAAAATATCTAAATGGCATAGTCGAGCTCTACCTCAACCTCAACCTCAAGTGTCTAAATAAAATAAAATTTAGTTGATGTGTTCAAATGAATTTTTTTTTACGACTACAAAGGATTATCTATGGGTTTGGTCATTCCTCAAGAATTCCAACATAAGAGTCTCGAAAGTTTCACCAGTCAATTAGACGACTAGAATAATATAGATGTCAATTTGTGCATAAAAAAAGTTGAAGGTGATAAGTTTCCAAAAAGGATACCATCACGTCTTATTTGCAATCCTCCCTTAAAAGAAGTTAAATTAGTCAAACACTCACCTAATTTTGGACAATTAACATATATAATCGATTGGTCCCGGAGAGAGAAACAAAAATTAGAAGACATATACACACAAAATGCACTGGCTAAAAAGCATGGCGGCTTCTCGAGATGTTTTTTTTTTCAATTTATAATACTAAAGTCTTTTCGGTTAATGTATAAAAGGATATATAGTACACTAAACTATGAATTAGTTTAGAATAAATGAGGTTATTTAAATAAAGCTGGCGTGCCGACACCTGTCACCACCATCCACTAAGTGTGGGGTCCACTCTGAGGTTACGGCCTGTTTGGGTGCCCACTTACTTTAGGCTTGTTATTTTCCTGATTTTGTGCGGAGGTTTTGTGATTTTGGGGACCACTTTTTTTGAGCATGACTTTACTGTTCAATTTTAGATATCCAATCAAATACAACTATACAAGTAGTATTATTCTATTTTTTTTTTTTTGGTGTAATGGATAGATAATATAAAAAGCCAAAATATTGCATAGTATTAAATTAGAAGCCCAAATACTACAAGAAACAGAGTATTTTTCACTGACATTCAGTGAGAAATTTGTGTTATAAATATATTTTTCACCTCATTCCCACCGAATCAACTCACTGAAAAAAACGCATGATGGGAAACAATTTTTTCTTTAAATGCTGGAAAACTTCCTATTTTTTCTGTGTGAGAACACCACTATTTAGGTTTTTTCACTGATCTTAAAATAGCAAATATATTACTTAAACAGCAAGAGAGCATTAAATTCTTTTTCAAATTTACCAAAAGATTCTATGTTTATATAATTAATAGATCTAAGTATAAAAAAACAAAAGAGCTTTGTAAGATTTTCTTATTCATTTAAATTGTAACGATTATGTTGAACCAATTCCTTTCTCATTCAGACGCCAATAATAATGGCAACTTGCGGCCTATTAATTTGTACGTTTGTCATGTTCTGTATATGTCGTCCTCTTTGGCTGTTGTATATACCCTACAGACGTATACAAATATACATACTACACAATGTTGGTGCATTAATAAAGTTTTTCAATGCTAGTAGTTACATTGACATCTCTATGAATGCGGTAAAAGCATTAATTTACAATCCTTTATATATTAGAATATATCATATTTTGGTTCTCTATATATAACCTTTTTAAGAAATTTAAAGTTATGGCTTGTGACTTGCACTTTCAAAGTAATACTTCTTTTTATATCTTTTATATGTGGATAGATTATAACCACCGAATAAGTTATAAGCTTAAATGTGATTTCTAATTAAATAGTAGTACTTCAATATTTAATGATTATGGCATTCTCTAATTCTATCCAATTCTCTACTAACAATTCACCTGAAAGTCCTTGCAATTGATCTCATAGGTCTCTCCTAGTATTGTACACATGCTTTTGATGGACAGCACATAGGGGAGACACAATTAAACCCTTAAAAATATGATTCGTCCGGTCAATTCAAGTTTGAGCGGGTCAATAGCCCAACCGACTCAATATCCCTAAAGGTTACGTTGTTATTAATAATGTGAGATATTAATATTATAATGTAAGTCTTAAAATAGTCTCGACTAATGATTATCGAGAATGGGATATCGATGATATGTGATAAGTCGACATGTGGTATGCATCACATCCTTAGAGGATGTAGTATGTCTCACCTACTACGAGTAATGGCTACTCGTGATGGACACATGGATACTTTGAAAGTATTAGTATACCCTGCTGATGTACTGTTTGTTATACTTGTCTAAAGTATGATCATCATGTGGGAGATAGAAGTCCTTAGAATTGAGGTCAATGCGCACCTTGTCTACAAAGTAATATACTTTGATCCTGTCCTAAGCTCAAATGCCTTATAGGTTGAGATACGTCTTGTATTGGGTACATCACGATGTGGATTAAAGGTGGTAGTTGAGCTAAGATTAGGATTCATTCCTCAAATATATATTCGAGAGAACACTCAGCTTCTTAATGATATTAGGTTGACTAAGTCGTTGGCCAATGCAATGGACATATTTAGAATATGGTCTAGTTGTCAACTAATATAGATGAGATACAATGATTAAGCCATTTGGATAGACACTTAACAAATTCTAAGCTTGATCGGGTGTGTCGTGAATGAAAGGATTTTATCTTACCACATAGAGGTTAATTTACTTGATTTGTGTAAACGTAATTCACATATTGAGTTCGTCTTGCGCGGCCGTCTAGAAGTTCCGCGTAGACCTTAATTTGATTAATGTCGATATGTGAAGGCATGTAGGGTCACACTATGTCGATCATATTTTCGATCTAAGGATGTATTGAGAGAGTATTAAATATTCAATTTAGAATCAAGATATTTAAATGAATAATGATTGTTTTAATTAAGTCAAAATTTATTTTGGATTTAATTAAGAATGTGCGGAAAATAAAATGAGACAGTGTAGGGCCACGTCAGCGCCGTGGCGCCCACACCATAGGGCCGCGACGCCATGACCTAATCTGTCTTGAATTTTGGGCCAGGCCCAAGGTCAAACCCTAATCCAGTTTGACCTAATTTTTTACCTATAAAAAATACAGACCTACACTTCATTATTCATTACACTTGATTTTCATATCATTATTCTAAGTCTTAGAGACTCAGAATCAAAATACTCTCTCGAACCTCTGCCGGATTTCCTAGCTTTCCAAAGGAGGAATACATTGAAGCTTGGAGCTTGCAATTGAAAGGGAATTCGCGTGCGCACCCACAATTGATAAAGATTTCAGATATTGTAAACATGTAAGTACTATTCAAGTCTTATGTTTACGGTTTTAAATTACCCTATAGTCAAACAGTTCTACGTTTGTTGGGTTTGAAACAAGTTTTCAATATCCGCTGCGTACAACAACCCAACAAATCCCTACAAGGGGGTCATTTAACCGGCTCACCTATTAATCAACTCACCCTAATTTGACCTGTCCAATTTAGCTCATCTAAAGATTGAGCTGATATATTAACCTAAATTGATCAATAAGAAACCTTGTCAAAATATTCTTAAAAAGATTGTTGTTTGTTTGATATGTTATATATAACTATAATAAATTTAAAAAGTTATATAAGGTACTTAAACGAACTATAAAGAAAAAACTTAGAAAGAACGGGGGATGGACATGACATGTTTTTAGCCTATTTCTGTCCAAATAACCTTTACATTCATAATTGATGAGTTTAACTAAACCCATTTTAATCCGTTAAATTACAGCACAACCCACCAATTTTACACTCCAAAAGTAACAGATATTAACATAGTAAAGTGTAAAATACACAACATGATATAGGTCTTAATTAGGATCATCAAATGTAAAGGAGTGGTATGGTCACCACTTGTTTTTGTATCTCCAGCGGAGGCAAGGGTATGCCTCCTTGTACAGATCTTTTCTATTAATTAATAGTAGAACAAATGCTTATTATTAAAAAAATAACAAAATTTAGTTGAGAATATATATCAATTATGATTAGGTGACAATAATACATGTAAAGACACGTGATTCATCTGTTAAGTCTGTGTTTTTCACGATATGAAAAACACAGACTTAACATAAATCACGATATGTTTCACGATGAAGAATATTGAGCAAGGGCATTGGAGAGTCTTGCTCCAACAATATTTAGAGGCTGAATTAACAAGCAAAAAATTGAGTAAATTTTATTTAGACATTCAAACTACGATATGTTTCAATTAAATACTGGAATAAATAATAAAGTGTTTCTTATTACTATAAGAAAGTATAGAATTGACAACAAAATTTTAGCAACAATAAATATATTGTTGCTAAAAAACGTAAATGACAACAAAACTTTAATATATTATTCCTAAAAAACGTAAATGGCAACAACAAAAACAACTTGTTGTTGTGAATTTTTTTTGCATCGGAGGTTATTGCAACGACATACAACAATTTTTTGTTGTTGTAAAAGTACTTTTGGCAACAACATCCAACATGTGACAACAAAAAATGTTGTTGGGAAATGTCTTTCTTCTTATAGTGAAAACAATTTCGGTTCAAATTATGGAAAAACTTTTGCGTGTGTTCTCAAGCGTCTATTTGTAGATAACCACATAAATATGTCACCTCATTTAATTATACACATAAGGCCATCAACCTACATTGGAACATGCCTTGGATTTTATGGCTTATTGAGGCAAATGCGTATAACTAAAAAAAGTAGACATATTTAAATGGTTAACTTATCTACGTACGTAATAAGCGTTTGAAAACACTGCAGAAACCTTTTCAAATTTTGAGTTGAAAGTGTCTAATAATATGAATACTTTATCATGTTCTAGGTGCTCACTTGGAACATGTCGTAATTCGAGTATCTAAATGAAATTTTCTAACAAATGTAAAGGGTTGTCCACGTATTCTACTTTTTATTAATATAGGGTATTTATTTTATGATATAAATATCTATCTATCTAAAGCTAGTTAAGATTCTTAAGAAGAGGAGGATTAATATAACATGTGTCCAGTAGACCAAATGGGTAGGACCTAAGGCTAAGGATGTGGACGGGTATAAGTTTGAGCAACCCCTTCCCAACGAGTCAAGTGGCTTTCCTATGGTTCTCGGGTAGGTCAAAGTATAGGAATGGGGTAGGCATTTTGGTAGACAACTATCTAAGGGATCAAATGGTAGATGTTAAGAGGGTCAATGACATGATGAGGCGATTAAGTTGGTAGTTGGAGGGTTCACTATGAATATTATTAGTGCATACGCGCCGCAGACGGGCTTGGACGAAGAGGAGAATAAGCGCTTTTGAAAGGATTTGGACGAGGTAGTGGGAGGTATACCACCCACTGAAAATTTATTTGTAGGAGGAGATTTCAATGGACATATCGAGTCACTTCTGGGGTTATGATGACGTGCATGGAGGCTTTGTCCTCGGGGACAAGAACGGGGGAGGCATTTTTTTGGAGTTCGCTAAAGCTTTTGGGATGGTGATAGTCAATTCGAGGTTCATGAAGAAGGAGGAGCACTTGATGACTTTCGTAGTTTGGTGGCTAAGACTCAGATAGACTTTTTGCTCCTTAGAATGGTTGACAACGGTCTTTGTTGGGACTGCAAGGTTATTTTGAGTGAGTATCTTACAACTTGACATAAGATTTTGGTGATGGATTTGGAGATCAATATGGAGAAAAAGATGGGGGTTGTGGATGACAGACTAAGAATCAAATGGGGGAGTTTGACCATGGCTAGTGCAAATGAGATAGGAGAGAGGTCGATGGCTAGGGGGCTTGAGGGTGTAGTGGGGATGCGACTGGTATGTGGGACAGGACGACCAATTGCATTTGGGAGGTAGCTAGAGAAGTGCTAGGGGTTTCGCAGAGTAGCTGTGGTGGGCATCGAGGGTCTGGTGGTGGAATGGTAAAGTTCAAGAGAAGGTGAAAACAAAAAAATTAGCGTATGTGAAATTGATAGAAAGCAAGAATAAGGTGGAGAAGTGGATAAATAGGGAATTATATAAGATAGCGAGGAAAGAGGCAAAGCTAGGGGTTACAATGGCAAAATTGAGGCTTTTGAACGTCTGTATGAGGAATTAAAGGAAAAATCCAGGGATAAATAGTTGTACAACCTAGCCAAGGCGAGGGAGATGAGGACCTGTGATTTGGACCACGTAAGGTGTATCAAGAACGAGGATGACAAAGTACTGCTGGAGGACGCGCATATTAGACGGAGGTGTCAGTCTTACTTCTATAAACTCTTGAACGAATAAGGAGATAAATACATCGTGCTAGGAGATCTGGAGTAATCCGGAAGGTACCAGGATTTTGGATATTGTAGAAGTATTACGATTGAAGAGGTTAAGGGTGTTGTTCGCAGGATACGCAAGGACAAACGACCGGGCCTGATGAGATCCAGTTGAATTTCGGAAGAGCGTAGACATGGCAGGTTTGAAGTGACTGACTGAGTTGTTTAATGTCATTTTTAAGATGGAAAGAATGCCTGAAGAATGGAGGCGAAGTACAATAATTCCTTATACAAGAACAAATGTGACATCTAGAGTTGCAACAACTATAAGGGTATTAAGCTGCTAAGCCACACTATGAAAGTTTGGAAAAAAGGTCGTGGATATGAGGGTGAGAAGATGCGTGTCTATTTCTGACAACCAGTTTGGATTCATGCCGGGGCATTCGACTACAGAAGCCATTCATCTTATTAGGAGATTGGTGGAGCAGTATAGGAAAAGAAAGAGAGACTTACATATGATTTTCATCGACCTCGAGAAGTCATACGACAAAGTCCTTAGGGAGGTTATATGTAGATGTTTAGAGGTTAGAGGTGTACCTGTGGTATACACTAGGGCGATCAAAGATATGTATGATGAAGCCAAGACCAGGGTACGGACAGTAAGAGGAGACTCGAAGCACTTTCTAGTGATGATGAGGTTGCACTAGAGATCAGCTCTTATCCCATTATTAATTGCCTTGGTGATGGATGGACTGATGCGAAAAATTCAAGGGGAGGTGCCATAGTGTATGTTATTCGCAGATGACATAGTCCTGATTGATGAGACTCGTAGCGGAGTGAACGCTAAGCTAAAGGTTTGGAGACAGACTTTGGAGTCTAAAGGGTTCAGGCTGAGTAGGACCAACACAAAATACTTGGAGTGCAAGTTCAGTAATAGGAGCGACCTTGAGACATGCGTGGAAGTGATGCTTAGTACTCAGGTCATTCTAAATAAATGAAGCTTCAAGTACCTCAGGTCTATTATCCAATGGGATGGAGAGATTGATGACGATGTCACACATCGTATTGGAGCAGGGTGGATGAAATGGAGGCTCACATCTGGAGTCTTATGCGATAATAAGGTGCCACCAAAACTTCAAGGCAAGTTCTATAGGGTGGTGGTTAGACCGACTATGTTGTATGGGCGGAGTGTTGGCCAATCAAGACTTAACATATCTAAAAGATAAAAGTTGCGGAGATGAGGATGCTGAGATGGATGTGTGGGCATACAAGGAGGGATAAGATTAGAAATGATGATATCCAAGACAGAGTGAGAGTGGTTTCAGTAGATGATAAGACGTGGGAAGCGAGGTTGAGATGGTTCGGGCATGTGCAGAGGAGAGGCATAAATGCCCCAGTGTGGAGGTGTGAGAGGTTGGATATGGACGGGTTAGGGAGGGGTAGAGATAGGTCGAAGAAGTATTGGGGAGAGGTGATTAGACGTGATATGACGCATGTGCAACTTACTGAGAACATGACCTTAGATAGGGGGTTATGGAGGACACAAATTAAGATAGAAGGGTACTAGATAGTTGAGCGTAGTCCTACTTACGCTTACATACTAGTAGTTGTAGTGTTATTATTGTAGCCCTACTTAGCCTCATACTAGTAGGCACAGTATTGTTTTATAGTTCATGTCATTTGATTTCTGCTGTTGTATGTTCTTTCGTGTACTTTATTTATCTTATTTACCTGCGTTAGTTACTCTTTTTTCAGAATGCTTTATCATGGCTTGTTCTCTTTTGTTACCATCATTTTCATACTGCTTTAATTTTTTGTCTGGGTCTGACCGTTTCTCTTGCTTTGCTTGTGCCTATTCTTTGTCTTGAGTCGAGTGTCTTTCAAAAATAGATTATCTACTTAATAAGGTAGAGTTAAGGTCTGCATATACTCTACCCTCCATAGACCCACGTTGTGGGACTTCAATGGATATGTTGTTATTGTTGGGATACAATTGTTGCAGGGAACGGGAAGTAAATAACTATTACAATAGTAAGAAAGGATAAACTAAATATTACAATAAACTGGAAATCAAGAACTTAACAAACTGCTTGTGTGATTTGCTGAGTCGAGTGATGACACTCTGTCATTAAGACAAGATTGCCCCATATATCTCCTTTTACGGTGTTGAGCAATAGCCTCCCAAGATACAACAACAACTTAATAAGTGATCAAAGGAAACTCAAGTGTTACTTTTGAAGAACTTTGAGTATAGTAACTTTGCTAGAGAGGAAGAAGATGAATTCAGAAAATCTGGAGTATTTTCTAAGTGTTGAGTGTTGTGTTCAGTTGAGCCAAAAACCTCAATTTATAGTGTAGGTAGAAGACCCCTTAACTAGCCAACTAATGGCCTTCAATAGTCATGTAATGGCACTTGATTGAGGGGTTACATTAAGCCAAATAATGGCTGAATTCATGTGCCAAGTAATGGAGAATCAATGCTCCAAAACCAGCCCAAAGGTAAGATTTTGCCAACTTCCCGTCGCAACAATCTGCCTCTGAAGCGCCGCGGCTCTGTGAATTAGCGCCGTGGCTCCAATGACTGGCCGACCAGTTAGCGACGCGGCTCCGACGGTGTGGCGCCGCGGCCCTCCACGGCGAAATCCGACTCGTTTCATCTTACACTTCGTACACTTCTTCCTTCATTTACCAACGTGGAATACTTTTTCATTTGGCCAATAACCGTCCATAATTCTATGTCTCAAACGTATTACATACGTACCAATATCTCTTTCACTAATGAAATTTGCGATACTTGGCACTACGTGTGCACGTGTGTGGAAATGATGTTTCCGGAGTGTGGGCCCTAATTGTTTGAGTCATAAATTAATGGGATATACTTATTTCCACATTTAGTAAATTTTCAACAATCCCCTCTTGAAAGAGATTTTGGCGCACACACTTGGTGCATTTTCCAGCAATCTTTTAGCGGATCGATATTGCATTTGGATAGGTAGCATACGCTTTGAACCTTCTATAGTTGAATACCATTGGACTTACTTACTGAGTGGTGAACATGATGTCTTGAGCCGTCAGTGTTTAGTGTAAGCCAAGTCAACGGTACCAACACAACAACTTCCTCTACTCAGTTCTTCGTATTGTTTTCTCCGTTGTGGCTGTGGACACTTCTTGGATTCTTAAGTGCGTTCATTTGAGGCGGCCTGTCCTCGCACTTAAATATGTGGTCTCCTATAAGGTATCCTGCTATACCCCACTTTAAATGTGTTAGGAACCATTAAAAATTTCCCCAAATCTAACCTCAACCGGTGATGACCATTAAAGGTTTTGGAAACTTAACCTTCAACCACACTGCAGATAGCACTTATTGTTTATCGCGGGAACGACTTTGGATTTGGTGTTTCTTCACAGAAATCACTATCTGAAGTGCTTATGCTTCCACTGAAGCGATCACCTGAACCTTTACAACTTAGTTTTCCCATAGAAGCTAATTCCTGGGATCTCCAGTCAGTAAGGTTGGGTTACTATCGTATTGTTCCTTATACCTTGGGTTTTAAGCCCATTCCCCTAGACATGCATAACATCTGATCCTTGGGAAAGCCCTTTGTTAGTGGGTCAACTATGTTATCCTTTGATTTTATGTAATCAATAGATATTATATCCGTGGTGATCAGCTGCCTAACGGTATTATGTCTCCGTCGAATATGACGAGACTTGCCGTTGTACATAGAATTTTGTGCCCTTCCTAGAGCCGTCTGGTTGTCGCAGTGGATCATTACAGAAGGTACGAGTTTGTTCCAACAAGGAACATCCTTTAAGAAGTCATGAAGCCACTCAGCTTCTTCTCCTACTTTGTCTAAAGCGATAAACTCTGATTCCATCGTGGATCGGGCGATGCAAGATTTCTTAGAGGATTTTCAAGACACAGCTCCACCACCAATTATAAATACATACCCACTGGTAGACTTAGTGGTCTCTATATCAGATATCTAGTTTGCATCATTGTACCCCTCTAGTACAACTAAATATCTCGAATAATGCAACCCATAAGTTAGCTTGTATTTCAGGTATTGTAGTACTCGATTCAACGCTTTCCAGTGATCATTACTCGTATTACAGGTGAACCCAGCCAACTTGTTGACTGCATAAGCAATATCAGGTCGGGTGCAGTTTGTTATGTACATCAAACTACCAATCACCTGTGCATATTTCTCCTGGCATATGTGTGCACCACGATTTTTATCAAGCTTTTGATTTCTATCCATTGGTGACTTTATATGCGAACTGTCAAACATCTCGAACTTTCTCAAAACATCTTCAATGTAGTGATACTGAGATAAGACCAGTCCATCAGATCTCTTAGAGATCTTTATCCCTAAGATGACATCTGTGATACCCATATCCTTCATGTCAAAGCATTGTTTCAATATGTTCTTAGTCTCTAGAATAATGCTAGGATTGCTCCCTGTGATTAACATGTCGTATACATATATGCATATCATAACGAACGAGTCAGAGTTACCTTTCATGTAGACATATTTGTCACACTCATTAATAGTGAAACCATTCGATAATAGAGTACTATCAAATTTTTCGTGCCATTGCTTCGGGGCTTGTTTAAGCCCGTATAGAGATTTGACAAGCCGACATACTTTCTTCTCTTGCCCTGAAACCACATACCCCTCGAGTTGTTCCATATAGATTTCTTCTTTCAAATCGCCATTTAGGAAGACTGTCTTGACATCCATTTGAAGTATCTCAAGGTCACGCAATGCTGCGATCGCAATGAATACTCATATGGACGTCATCCTAGACACCGGGGAGTACGTGTCAAAGTAGTCAAGACCTTCCTTTTGCCGATAGCCCTTGACTACAAACCTGACCTTGTACTTATCTATAGATCCATCTACTTTATACTTCCGTTTAAGTATACACTTATAACCCACCGGTTTATTTCCCGGAGGAAGATCAACCAACTCTCAAGTATGGTTATGCAGAATGAAGCCTATTTCACTCTCAATAGCTTCTTTCCAGAGAGGTGCCTCTGGAGTTGATAATGCTTCAGTAATTGTACTTGGTTCATCATCAACCATATAAGCTACAAATTCAGGACCGAAGGATTTATCCTTCCTGACCTTTTACTTCACCTTAGTTCCATCTCTAGAGTCTTCAAGTTCTGAGAATCTGGAACACTAGATTTCGGATATTCAGCCACTTCGAGATCCACTAGATCTGAACCATCTAGATCCGGGCCGTCAACGACTCCCGATTCCTGAGAGCTTTGTTCATAACTTCATTTGCGAGAGGTTATGTCTTTTTCCTTTCTCGGAAAGGTATCTTCAAAGAATTGTGCATTCTTTGATTCCATGATTGTACCCCCGTGGATATCTTGAATATATGACTTATGCATTAAGAAGCGATAAGCACTACTGTTATTTGCATATCTGATGAATATGCAATCTACAGTCTTAGGCCCAATCTTGACCTGCTTTGGCTTGGGTACTTCGACCTTTGTCAAATAACCCCACACCTTTAAATATTTATAGGTGAGTTTCTTTCATTTCCATGATTCATATGGAGTTTTGTCCTTACCCTTATGTGGTACTCTGTTAAGAATCGTATTAGCGGTAAGGACAGCTTCTCCCCACATGTTTTGGGGAAGACCGGAATTGATGAGCAAGGCATTCATCATTTCCTTCAATATACGGTTCTTACGTTCCGCCACACCATTTTTTTTAGGTGAGTATGGAGTCGTCGTTTGATGAACAATGCCTGATTAGGCACAATATTCCTCAAATGGCGCTACATATTCTCCCCCTCTATCACTACGAATGGATTTAATCTGCATGCTTAGTTGGTTCTCAACTTCTGCTTTGTAACGTCGGAATGCTTTAAAGGCTTCATCCTTACTTTTCAACAAGTAAAGGTAACAATACCTTGTGCTATCATCAATGAATGTCACAAAGTACTTGTTCCCCCCTCTAGTTTGTGCAAACTTCAAATCGCATATATCTGTGTGAATAAGTTCTAAATGAGCGGTATTTCTTTCGACGGATCGAAAAAGAAGATTTGTGAGGTGTGCCTCTACGCATACCTCACACTTATGTTGAGGGTTTACGTCGATAGACGGCAACAACTCCAACTTTACCAACCTTTAGATAGACTTGTAGTTGACATGTCCTAATCTATGATGCCATAAATTAGAGGACTCAAGCATGTAAGAAAAAGCTTCAATATTATTGCTTGTACGTAGTACATACATGACGTTAACTTTGAAGAGGCCTTCACAGACGAATCCTCTTCCCACAAACATTTCATTTTTAGTGACTACAATTTTATTGGACTCAAACATTAGCCTAAAACCAACACTAACCAATAAATGACCTGAAATTAAATTTCTTCTAATCTCAGGAACATGTATCATTTCCTTCAGAGTGAGCTCATTTCCAGAAGTCATCTTCAGGATTACCTTTCCTACCCCCAGCACGTTAAAGGAATCATTGTTGTCCATGAACAACTTCTTGTTTGTAACCGGTGTATAAGTGGAGAAGACATCTCTATTGGAACAGATGTGTCTTGTAGCACCTGTGTCCATCCACCATTGCATGGGATTCTCAACAAGGTTTGTTTCTAGCACCACCGCTGAGCACTCCTCAATCATGTCGTCCAGAAACTGGTCTTTGACGACGTTAACTTGTGCCTTGCCCTTAGCCTTGGCCTTCTCTTGTTGCTCAGTCTTGAGCTTGCGGCAGTCCTTGATCATGTGACTAGGTTTCCCACAGTGGTGACAGTTTTCTTTGAACTTCTCCGCTGCTTGGGTCTTGCCGTCTTTCTGGAGCTTGCGCTTCTTGCTTGGGTTCCCTTTGGCCTCAGCCAGATTTTCCTTTGCCTCAGTGGGTTGTTTACCCCTAGGCATGATCTTCTTATTATCTTTCTGAATTTGGTGTTTGATAATAAGTTCTTCAAAGGTCATCTCCTTTGTCTTGAGTTTTAAGTAACTCATAAACTCATTCCATGAAGGAGGTAACATTTCAATCAGTGATGCAATAAAAAACTGCTCATTTGGTTTCATTCCTTCAAAATCCAGGTGATGTAAAATATTTAGAATTCCTGGACTTTGGACATCACTGTTTTACTATCCACCATTTGAAATTTCAGAAATTTCCAACGATGAATTTCTTAGTATCTGCATCTTATGCGTTGTACTTCTTTTGCAGTTTCTCCCACAACTCTTTGGCAGTGCCTACGGTGCAATACACCGTGTAGAGAGGGTCTGACAAGCAGTTTAATATGTAGTTCTTACACATGAAATCACTATGACTCTATGCATCAAGAACTATCTTCATGTCATTAATGACATGGATACCTAGGCCCCCTTCAGTCATTTCAGAAGGCGAAGGGTCCATTTCATCTCCAGCTTGTGGAGGATCTTCTGTTAGGAAACGTGTCATTCTCATAACAGTATAGCATCTTCTATTATCATCTCTTGAAGTTTGAGCCCATGAACTTTTCAAGGCGTTTATGGTGAAATCCAGCGGGTGGAGAAATGACAACGTTCCCTTGAGCGGCAGTAAAGGCGTTGGATGAGCCTTGAGCAACCGGAAAGGCAGTAGGTGTGCCTTGAGCAGTGGGGAAGGCAGAAGGATTGCCTTGAGCAGCAGCAGTAGTAGCAGCAGAATCAGAAGCAGTTTGATCTCTTCTAGTCATCTTTCTAGGTACTTACAACAATATCTTGTCTTAAAATTGTTGGGATACAATTGTTGCATGGAACGGAAAGTAAGTAACTATTATAATAGTAAGAAAGGATAAACTAAATATTATAATAAACTGGAAATCAAGAACTTAACAAATTGCTTGTGTGATTTGCTGAGTCGAGTGATGACACTCTGTCTTTAAGACAAGATTGCCCCGTATATCTCCTTTTGCGGTGTTGAGCAATAGTCTCCCAAGATATAACAACAACTTAATAAGTGAGCAAAGAAAACTCAAGTGTTACTCTTGAAGAACTTTGAGTATAGTAACTTTGCTAGAGAGGAAGAAGATGAATTCAGAAAATCTGGAGTATTTTCTAAGTGTTGAGTGTTGTGTTCAATTGAGCCAACGACCTCAATTTATAGTGTAAGTATAAGGCCCATCAACTAGCCAACTAATGGCCTTCAATAGTCATATAATGACACTTGATTGAGGGGTTACATTCAGCCAAATAATGGTTGAATTCATATGCCAAGTAATGGAGAATCAATGCTCCAAAACCAATCCAAATGTAAGATTTTTCCAACTACCTGTCGCAACAATCTGCCTCCGAAGCGCCGCGGCTCTGTGAATTAGCGCCGCGGCTCCAGTGACTGGCCAACCAATTAGCGCCGTGGCGCTCCGGCGCCGCGGCTCCGACTGGCGCCACGGCTCCGCCACGGCCCTCTACGGCTTCGCAGCAAAATCCGACTCATTTCATCTTACACTTCGTACACTTCCTTCGTTTACCAATGTGGAATACTTTGTCATTTGGCCAATAACCGTCCATAATTCTATGTCTCAAACGTATTACATACGTATTAATATCTCTTTCACTAATGAAATTTACGATACTTGACATTACGTGTGTACGTGTATGGAAACGACGTTTTCGACGTACGGACCCCAATTGTTCGAGTCATAAATTAATAGGATATACTTAATTTCACAGTAAATTTCCAACTGTTATTGTATCTATCTATATATATAGGATTTAAAATTAGGGAAGTCTTTTATAACGAATATAATACCCCTAACCCACCAAAGCCAAAGCAGAGAATAGAATCCCTTGGGGTTACTGTTTTCGGGAAAACTAGTATATTCCCTTACTATTTTGAAGTGAGGATATATTCGTGAAATCGTGAAAAGAAAAAGAAAAAAATTGGATAGTTGGCACATGAAGAGATGTCAGCCGGCCATTGATACAGTACGTTCTAATCACCTCCACAAGCTACAATTAAGGAAAATAGATATATCAGAGTTGACATCGTCATTTGAATAAAACAGCTATACTCCTATGATATATATAGTAGTAGTTGTACTAAAAATCCTCATAGAATCAATGTGTTTTCGATTTCTCATTGGAACGTACTCATTCTCTGTGACATTGACATATTAGTGTTATTTAACGTTGTACGAACTTTTCTATTGTTGTCACTGTTTGCTTCTACGTATATTATTCTTCTTGCAAAGTTATATTGCTTGGTGATATCCCCAACATGGTCTAATACCATTTTACATCTCATTTTTCTGTTTTTGTTTAGATTTTAGGTTAACCAAAACTAGCAAAAGATGATGATGTTGCTTTCGTCTTCCACTTAAATTAATATTATATTCACTTATTTGTTTTTTTTCCCATTGTGGGGTAAGGGGGAGGGAGACCTCAAGAAAAAGAAAGAGAGAGAGAGAGAGTAGACTTGAAGAATAGTACAGTAATAATAACCCTTTTAATGGAGTAACTTGTACTGATAATATAAAATAATTTTTACATTTAGTAAGTCACCTAAAAAGTAATTACAAATAATTCCATTGTTACTTCCTCTACTCTGCATTTTTGATATAATTTGATTCTACACTAAATTTATAAGTTAAACATATCATAATATTTGTGTGAATATAATTAAGCTTCTTGTTACATAAATATAAAAATGCGTCAATTTTTTTTGGAATGAACTAATAAAAAAACAATGTCAAACAATTAAAACGGAGAAAATACCTAAAGATAAGTTAGACTACCTATTATAACAATTAAAACTATACCTATACTCCATTTCTTTCAATTTGTTTGTCTTAATCTTTTTTTTTTCGAGTCAAGGGTCTATAAAAAATAACCTCTCTAATCCACAAAGATTGGAGTAAGGTCTTTGTACAAAGTACTCTCAAAGACCCCACTTTATGGGATTAATTGGGTACGTCGTTGTAGTTGTTGTTGTCGTCTTACTTTCCTTTTTATTTTTTATTTTGTTTAAAAATCAAATTTTCTTTCATAATTTAGCAATTCTTTAATTTCAATATCCTACATGGTATGTTTAAGCCGCAAAATTAAAGTATATTCTGATACATTATACATATATTTAGTTTAAGATCACAAAATTTAAAAATGTTCTTTACTTATTTTTTTAAACTCCGTGCTCGATTAAACTAAAAAGTTGAATAAGAAAAGTAAGTAGTCCAATTTGGGTTTTGTCCCTTTCATTCTTTTGATGATGATATAGCACAATTTTGGGGCTGAGAAATGAGAAAAACTTGCAACTTTTTTACCCTTTCAGGTTGCTCTATTCCACACATCAGATTTGGGACTTCCCCTTTTTTGCTTCACTTCTATATTTTGCCTCTTAACCTGCAATCTTTTTGCTTCTGAGTTTTTTTGCCAATTTTGTAAGTTTCTATTTCTATACCTTTTAATTTTCATTTTCTTCTTTTGAATATAATTCTTTCTTCTTCAAGACTCTCTTGTTTTAATTGTTCTTTATATTTTCTTCACTTCTTCCATCTTTTTTTTTTTTTTTGTGTGTTGAAAAGGGGTTGAGATAAGGAGATGGTGAGAGGAAAAACTCAGATGAGGCGTATAGAGAACGCCACGAGCAGGCAAGTGACTTTCTCCAAGCGCAGAAATGGTTTGCTGAAAAAAGCTTTTGAACTTTCAGTTTTATGTGATGCTGAAGTTGGACTGGTTATTTTTTCTCCAAGAGGCAAGCTCTATGAATTTGCTAGCTCAAGGTATCATATGCTCTTTCTTGCTTTTAATTCTATGCTGTATTTGAATATTTTCATCTCATTTTACATCAGCTTTCATGTTAAAGATCTCATCTTTATGTTAAGAAAATTAATGAGTTTGTTTCTGGAGCTGAAGATAGTCCTCAAAATGTGATTTTATTTGCATATTTGCATAAGATCTCATCATTTTGTACCTTGAAAAATCACGCAGCATAATTGATTTTATAGGTGATTTAGGTATTCTCTTAGATATATATACACATATAGATGAATTTATGCTTAAAACAAACTTTTTTTACTTAGGATAACTTAAAATGACGAATTTGAAGTTCAAAAAATTAAGGAAACTAGTGAGTTCTCTTGACATCTAATTTATTAAGAGATCCTTCCTAAGCATAATTGCTTCAACAAGCTTGATACTGTCCATCCAGCAACTTAACCCTAGTGAAAAGAATCCTGTTGAATGGCATTTTATGATCACACAAGATAAGAGTATACTACTTTTTTTTAGTTTAATTATATATACAGTCAGTATAAAGAATTTTTACACCTATTTTTCATGTAAGTTTTATTCATATCATGCGATAACCAAAAAATGAAATAGTAATATCAATGTTTTACGACCAAAGTTTTCCTTGAGTTAATTAAATCTTGTCATAATAAGCTGGAGAAAACCCAAATAGTATGAGTACCTATCTCTAACTTATTTTTGGCTTAATTGTTACAGTTGAAGTAAAACTATATATGCCTCGTCATCCTATACGTGGTGTAAAGTTTAAATATTTGGTAAGAAAGTACTGTTATCAGTGGTGTCATTGTTTTCCATAAACTTGATTTAATAAGCATAAATCAGCTGACAAATTAGTACTAATGAACTAAGAGGGATATGCTTAACTGAAAAAGTTAAAAGGAACTGAGTTTCTCGATTAGTTTAGAGTTTGTAAAGAGGTTTATGTGAACTTCAAAGTTTTATTTGGGAGCCAGTTGTCAAGTTAGTACTCAATGTCTTGCTTAGGAAGACCATACTCTTTGGTTGTTTCCTTTATAACACACCTTGAGAATCTTTTGGGCAGAAATTAATATTTCTACCAAATTCAATCCACAACAGTTTTGCACTTCCCAAAATCACATTGTGCCTTGTGAATATTTATTACTCCTAGAGTACGTATGTTTTTCATTAGAATTCTTCACCTTCCTTATTCTCTTCATTATTATTCTCTGAGGTCAAGAAATCAACTCTCACAACCTAAAAAATCCCTCCAAACTCCTACGTTATGTTTGATCCATTACTATAAACATAATCACTGTTAAAGAAAATGGATATTGAGCTTCACTAAATTCCGAAAGTTTAGTTTTTGAGATTATAAGTTTGTTAAAGACTATATAAAGAGACACACTACTAGAAACATAGAGTTTTTTCCATCGATATTCAGTGGAATTTTTTTGTTACAAACATGATTTTTCCACCACATTCCCAACGAATCAACTCACTATGAAAACGCATGGTAGGAAACAAGTTTCCACTAAAACATCGAGAAACATCCTATCTTTTCCGTGTGAAAACACTATTATTTAATCTTTTTTCACCTACATTCAGTGAAAATAACCCCTGAACATTTTTCGATAGGAAATTTTAGTGGGAAAATGATGATTTTTTAGTAGTGACAAAAGCTTATTCCCTCAATCAATGAGGCATGCTGTGGCATAAACAAATATAGAAGCCAGAGGTAGTTTGTGTTAATTCACGGCTAGGGGCGGAGCCTTTGGATTGAAAATTATATTGTATACAAAGGCCAATATAGTTTATATATATATAATAGATGTTGAATTTCGTTGACATTAATAAAATATTTTTCGAATATTTTTTCATTAATTATATCTCTTATTTTAGATAGAATTGTATTTCTATTGTAATCATGTCTCCTATTTTAGGTAGAATTATATTTTCTATTGGAATTAGATTGATTAGTTACCTAGTTTAAATATTCTTGTACTACTATATATATTGTACATTATTGATGAATACAATCAATGAACATATTCCTTTATGGTATTAGTAGCCTAAAAATACCTCCACCGCCGCCGACCATAGCTCTCGGCCGCCACCCCCACGGAACCCTAGTGTTTTTTTCCAGCCATTCTCTCTCCCTTCTCCTCCTAAATTTCATCTTTCATGCCTGACAAAACCAAATTCCATCATGCACTTGTAGTAAACAACATAAAAATCTTCATCCCTATCACCCTTGAGATGGAAAATGGGCAATACTCCTCGCGGGCGGAGCTTTTTAAGATCCATTGTCGTGTTTACGAAGTTATTAACCACATCATCTCTCCTACACCGAAGTCCACATACCTACCCTCATCTTCAACTTCTGATGATGCACTCTGGTCTCGTTTGGACACAACCGTCCTCCATGGATATACGACACAATCTCTAATGATTTGTTGTACACCATCATTGAGACCAATGCCACTGCCCGCCAAACGTGAGAACGTTTGGAAAGTATTTTCCACGACAACAAAACTTAACGAGTGTTATACCTTTAAAATTAGTTCAAGGACGTTCATTAGGACGATTTTCCGAACGTGTCTGCATATTGTCAAGAACTTAAGATGTTTGCCGATCAACTCTCCAACGTCGGTGCACCAATCACTAATCAACAATTGGTCATGCAACTTATTGCAGGCTTGAACGAATCCTATGACAGTGTTGCCATCATCCTTCAACATTGCACGCCGTTACCTCCATTTTATGAGGCCCGTTTGAAGTTTATTTTTGAGGAAATTGAGAAAATCAAACGCAACACCACTAATGCCAGCATTGTCGACGCTGCCAGGGCCTCCAACTCCAACAACCATAACTGCCAGCCCAAGGACCTACAACAACCCGCATTCACCTTCAATAACCGCCGGAGCAGGCAGTTCGGCAAGGGCCGCGGCGGATAGAATTCCAGCAACAACGACGGCTGGAAGGGGCAGTCCTCGCCGGCAGGAAATAGCTAGCAGCGACCGCGGCAGTAGAATCAGCCTCCATCGTGGGCTGCCTACTCACCATGGGTCACGTGGTCCCCACCGTCATGGGCCTCTCCTCCTAGCCCGTATCCGACATCTTCGTGGACTCCAACTCAAAATCGACAAGTCCACCCTGGAATACTCGGCCCACATCCCCAACATGCCTACACAGCACAAGCCCACCCGCCCTCAACTTATGCACTGACTGACATTGAGACAGCTATGAACACAATGTCACTCAACGCTCCAGATGAAAATTGGTATATGGACACATGCACCACATCTCACATGACGACATCACATTGTACTCTCTCATCTTATTCCAATTTGAGTAATTTAAATCGGAATATTTTTGTTGGTAGTGGACAAAGCATTCCCATTTGCAATTTTGGTCATTCATCCTTATCCCCACCACATCCACCGCTAATCTTAAAAAATGTTCTCCATGGCCCTAAACTCATTAAGAATCTAATCTATGTGCGGCATTTTACAACTGATAATAATATTTTCCTTGACTTTGATCCTTTTGGTTTTTTGCGAAGGATTTTACGATAGGGAGACGAATAATGAGATATGACAGCACCAGAGATCTCTACCCTATTTAACAATCCATCCTTAGTTCCATCAACCTTTGCTGCTCTTTCGTCTTCCTTATGGCACTCTAGATTAGGATATCCGGTAGATTCTGTTTTGCACTCCTTTAGGAAAAATAATTTTATTAATTACAACCTTATTTCTAGGTCTCCTATATGTGAATCCTGTGTTTTTGGAAAACATGTTAAATTATCATTTTCTGTATCCACAAATTGTACTTTACTACCTTTCGATATCATACATAGTGATTTGTGAACGTCTCCTATTTTAAGTACGGGTGACCATCGATATTATGTGTTGTTGTTGAACGATTATTCCAACTTTCTATGGACTTTTCCAATTGACAATAAATCCTAGGTCTACCCCATTTTTCCTCATTTAGTGCTCTCGTAAAAACACAATTTGAAAAGAGCATTAAATGTTTTTAATGTGACAATGGCAGGGAATTCAATAATAATCAATTCAAACGATTTTGCTCCAATAACAGTCTTACCTTTTGTTTTTCCTGCCCTCACACCTCCTCCCAAAATGGTAAATCTGAACTATAAACAACCTAATATGTGCCCTACATGCTCACGCCTTAATTTCTCTTCAATTCTAGCATTACACACTCTCCATGACCACCTATCTCCTAAACATAATACCAAACAAGTCTCTAGCTCAACGGTCGCCCACTCAAGTTCTATTTTGTAGGAACCCGTCCTACTAACACTTGCGTATCTTTGGTTGTCTCTGTTATCCTCTCCATTTGACCACTCACAAACTCCAACCCTGGTCTTCCCCTATGTGTTTCTGGGTTACCTCGCCAATCATCGTGTTTACTCGTGCTATGACTTATAAAGCCGAAAAAATATTATTTCATGCCATATCCTATTTGATGAGTCTTAATTCCCCTTTGCCTCCCTAAACACGCCACCTCGGCATTCCTACGATTTCCTAGATGATGGCCTGAACCCTCTTCTAATTCATCATTTACATAGTCGGCCGTCCTAAACCCCAGCACCCGCACCCACCTCGGACATGCCAAGACACACTGCCCACTCGGTTCTGTCGATGGTGGCCCAGAACAGCCTACCTCAAGGTGATTCCGCAACCATCTCTGGACAAACCGAGCATCGGCCAGTCGGTCCCGCTACCCCTGCCCTTCCTCCTTTTCCCGGCAGTCCCGCTGCATACCCTTCCCATCCCGCATCCCGAGACACGCTCTCGAACCATGGAAACCCGTGCCATGCACTAAATTCATAAACCTAAACGATTGTTTAACCTATCCATTTCAGTTGTCTCTTCTCATATCTCTCGGAATCCGAAGGATGCCTTGTCCGACCCTAATTGGAAAGCTGCAATGATTGACGAATATAATGCACTCATTGATAATAAGACGTGGGACCTAGTACCCTGTTCACCTGATGCTAACATTATTCATTCTGTGGATTTTTAGACATAAAAAGAAATTTGATGGTTCTTTTGAGAGGTACAAGGATCGTCTTGTAGGTGATGACAGGTTTCAACAGGTAGGAGTGGATTGTGATGAATGCACTAAATTCATAAACCTAAACGATTGTTTAACCTATCCATTTCAGTTGTCTCTTCTCATATCTCTCGGAATTCGAAGGATGCCTTGTCCGACCCTAATTGGAAAGCTGCAATGATTGACGAATATAATGCACTCATTGATAATAAGACGTGGGACCTAGTACCCTGTTCACCTGATGCTAACATTATTCATTCTGTGGATTTTTAGACATAAAAAGAAATTTGATGGTTCTTTTGAGAGGTACAAGGATCGTCTTATAGGTGATGACAGGTTTCAACAGGTAGGAGTGGATTGTGATGAAACGTTCAACCTGGTCGTAAAACCCGCAACCATCCGAGCCTTTCTCAGCATTGCTCTATCTAAGTCTTGGCACATTCATCAACTTGATGTAAAAAATGGCTTCTTACATGTGGATCTTCATGAAACGGTATATATGCATCAACCTATATGAAACGGTAAATAAATTTGTGATCTCTCTAAATGCTCAAACTTTTAGATGAGATAGTCACACACTTCAATATGGTATCCGAGCAAGCATATGTATTGAGTTTGAGTGTTACCGCCTCCCATTATCAAAAGAAATTTCCACGTTCCTGACTCATGAAAAAAGAAAAATATGCCGTCACGTGAAAGGCGTCTCGAATATAAAATTTAAATAAATAATAGTGTGTTTTCTTTGAAAGCTTACGATTTTAGATGAGATGGTCACACACTTCAATTTTTACGAGTGGAAAAAAATTCTGGCGAGATAGTAAGCCTACCTTCGTGGTAGCGACGGTCTTGCTTCGATACCATGTAATGTAACAAAATGGAGGTATTTTTCATATGTATTACTCAAAGAATCAGTGGTTTAAATATATGATAAGAGGATTCTAACTAGAAGCTAAATCCTATAAATCCCTACAGATTTGATGTAATAATATATATACAAGGAAACTACATATATATTAGTAACATTTTTGAAAATGTCTCAACCTTTTGTTAATATGTTATTTGAACGTTGTTGGCCCTTCAAAGATATAACAAGATTAGCCCAAAACCACAACAGATATATTTGGAAAACTGTGGTAACAACCTTGTTACCCAAGCCATTTTTTGTTCCCAGTGATTCTCTATATTCTTCTTTCTTTTATTATCAACTATCTTTTGCTCAACTTTTATCATTTTGTCGACGTAGATTCCTTCTTTAATACTGTACATTGGCTGCGAACAGACCTAAAGCTTCCTCAAATTTCTTACCTTTTGCTCAAAACCTCCTTCCATATACTAGTGCTTTCCTCATATCATGACAAACAAATGTTACAATCCCTTTACACTTGAAAAAGATGCAAATAATTTATGAGGAAGATGACAACATACACTTAATTAAATATGCAATTTCATTGAGATAGAAGTAAGATATATGAAAATTTGAGACAAAGAAACACTTCAGCAGACATGTTGGAAAGAAGATTCTAAATGATTGTAATCCAATCAATGTTCAAAGAAACCCCATTTTTCTCTTCACAACACAAATAAAATTCCAAGACATTTTGTTCATGTCATACTCATATCAATTTTAATAACTACAAATAGAAGTCAAGCACAACTTCAGAGAAGCAAATGCTGCAGCAGATGCTCTAGCTATGTAGATACTCTGGTTGGTACTTTGATCCATCATGAGATATTAGATGAGGGAAAGCACACTCTAGGTAGTTAGTAGCCTTCCCACCCCACCACCCCCATATGCAATTTCTAGAATATGCAGCTTGCATCAGTCTTGTATAGTATTGCATATGGTTTTTTTTTTTGCTGGACTATATGGTTTTTTGGCACCCTATCCACCCCCTTGTATAATCTCTTTTGGAAATAAATAAGGCAGGGGTCAATGCCACACACCCCAACAACACAGGATCACACCTGGTTGTTTGGAAATTAAAAAAAAAAACATTTCCTCCTTTAGTAGGAGTTCTGATGTCGTGTATGATCTCCTGAGCCAGTAGGATATTTTCTACAATACCCCTTTTCATGAAATCACTTTGATTTAAAGAGATTGTCTTTAAACCTTGGAAATAATATTGTGAGTCACATTACTCAAACTAATGGGTTTGGAATAAGATAAGAAATTAAGGTGCCTTTATTTTGGGAATAAGCACGAAGCAGTGCTAGTAAAGAATTTAGGCACCTTAATGCCATTGTTTAACTGTTGTTACCATATCCACCAGGTCATCTTGGATAATGTTCCAAACTTTCTGAAAGAACATGCCATTAAAATCATCAGGGCTTGAGGTGCTATTACGACCAATGTTGAAAACGACGTCTTTAACCTCTTCAACAGTAGGACACTTGATAAGAGCATCAATGGCCTCATAATCTATTAATCTGGGGATCTTTCTCCCAGTTTTAAGGAATTTATTTAAAACGATTGACCAACCAAATATGAAAAAATTGAATAACATTTCATACCAAAGACACAGCCTAAAAGTGGGATTTCTAATCTTGAAAATAATACAAGTTACCTTCTATAATAACTAAGATAACTTGATAGTATAAAAAAATATTTATATTAACAGTATATATAACTTAATCGCTTTATAAAAATATGCAAGCTTTATCACTTCTTGATAATTCATTTTTCTTGTTCATGGAAGAATACAAGTTAAAATCAGAAGTACGGAGAATTATGAAGTCTCGGGTTCAAATTCTAACGGCGATAAAATATTAAGTGCTTTCATCCCCTTTGCTCAAGCTTTAATTGGCAAAATTATCAACTGCCTGATGTGAGATAGCGATAGCTGCACAAACTTGCTCAAACACCACTATCATTAAAAAAAGATCATCTTCATCAGTGTTAAACAAGGTATATATACCCGTGATATACACTTGATATACAGAGGTGTATATCACGGGAATACAGGCAGTCACGGTAGCCAGTGGGCTGGCCCATCACGGGCAGATTACAATCTTGTATATATGGTAAATATATTTGGTGTATATTGTAGTGTATTTGTTACCTAAATTAGGATTATACACTTACCATAATTGTATAGTTAGAATTATGGTAGAATAAGGTTTTAGGAGTAGAATAGGAATAGGATTCTCCTATTTTGTAACTTGTATAAATACCTTTCAATTAATGAAAATAATCAAGGGGATTATTTCTTTCATGGTATCAAAAGTCTAGGTCACACAAAAATTTTCTCTCAAATTTTTTGTTCCTCCCTCTCGGCCGAGACCCCACCCCCCCTCGGGTTTTACCAAATTTTGTCTTCCACTCTCAAAATCTCTCTTACTAATCCCTCTTTCACCTCTTGTTCTTTCGGTATGTCTACATCAAAGAACTCGTTTCACCCTGCCCTTGTTGTTTCTAACATCAAGAATCATATCCCGTTAATTTTTGAAATAGAAAACGTCCAATACGCGACGTGGGCCGAGTTGTTCAAAATTCACTCTCGTTCGCATCAAGTCATCCATCACATCATCCCCGCGGCTCTTGATGATACAGAGGTGCCTAAACACGAGGATGATCCTAAATTATGGACAACACTTGATGCCACTGTCCTTCAGTGGATATATTCTACTATCTCCACTGACCTATTGCAGACGATTATCGAGCCAGACGCTACGGCGATGACCGCATGGGATAGACTGCGTGACATATTCCAGGATAATCAAAATTCCAGAGTTGTTACCCTTGAGCAGGATTTTTCCCACGTCAACATGGAAAATTAACCGAACGTTTCAGCTATTGCAAAAGGTTAAAGGAATTGGCGGACCAACTGTGCAACGTTGATGCGCCTGTTAGTGAAGATCGTCTTGTTTTACAGATGGTCGCTGGCCTATCCGAGGCCTATAGTGGCGTTGGGACTCTCCTTCGTAAAGTAATTCTCTTCCAAGGTTCTATCAAGCCCGATCCATGCTTACCTTGGAAGAAGCCGGTTTGGCTAAAAAGGCGGCTATTAATGCTAGTCCCGTGGTCATGATGACTTCCTCCCCAAGTCCTCAAAATTATGGCAACAATTCGAACCAAAACCAATCCCACGGGGGAAACAAGAATGGCCGAAAAAATAAAAATCGCGGGGGCAAACGCGACGGTTCAGGCGGTAGTCACGGTGGCCAAAGCAGTGGCAGTGGCCCCTCTCCAGTTTCCAGTGGGCCATCGAACTCCTGGTCTCAGCCTTGGGCCTCTGGGCCGTGGGCTTGGACCAGTGGACAGTGGCCTTACGGCCCAGCTCCACCACAGTTTGCAACCACTGGCCAGTGGGCTTTCCAGTAGCCCAGATGGCTCACTGCCCACTGGTCCAGTAACGACAGTAATTCCAGCGGTTTCAGCCCACGGCAGCAGCCCAGTTCTAGAATACTTGGGCCCCGACCTCCGCAAGCTCACCACGCAGCAGGCCCCACTCAGACCGATATCGAGGTCGCGATGCACATATTAGGGTTGACACAATTGGATCCAAATTGGTATATGGATACCGGTGCCACCACCCACATGACATCCGATTCAAGTACTCTCTCATCTTATTCCAATTTGAGCAACCCTCGCGGTATAATTATCGGTAATGGCAACTCTATTTCAATTCAGAGTTATGGTCAGAAAACGTTGTCTCCCCCCAATCCACCCCTTATCTTGAAAAATACTTTACATGCTCCCAAATTGATTAAAAACTTAGTGTCTGTCCGAAAGTTCACCATTGACAATTCTGTTTCTGTTGAATTTGATCCTTTTGGTTTCTTTGTGAAGGACTTCAAGACGGGGAGTCCTCTCATGAGGTGTGATAGTAGGGGAGATCTTTATCCTATCATGCCCGGTGTCGGTCCATCGAATCAAACCTTGCCATCAACCTTTGCAGTCATTTCTCCTTCCTTGTGGCATGCTCGCCTTGGTCATCCGGGATCCTCTATTTTAACAGTTTTAGATAAAAATAGTATTATTTCTTGTAAGGGTACGAGTCATACTCCACTTTGTCAATCTTGTTCTTTAGGAAAAGTTGTTAAGTTGCCATTTATAGACTCAAATTCTCATACTTCAATGCCATTTAATATTATTCATAGCGACCTATGGACGTCTCCTGTTCTAAGTTCGTTGGGTCATCGATATTATGTACTTTTTTTGGATGATTATTCTAAATTTTTGTGGACGTTTCCAATTGCCAATAAATCTCAAGTGTTTTCCGCCTTCATAAAATTTAGAGCATTCATTAGAACACAATTCGAAAGAGAAATAAAAAATATTCAGTGCGATAATGTGAAAGAATATGACAATAGGGTGTTTCGGGAGTTTTGTGCAAATAATGGGATCAATTTTCATTTTTCGTGCCCTCATACATCTTCACAAAATGGGAAAGTCGAACGCAAAATTCGTTCCATAAATAACATTGTCCGCACTCTCTTACTTTATGCTTCCGTACCCCCATATTTTTGGCATCATGCTCTTCAAATGGCAACATATCTCCTTAACATAATTTCTTCCAAAGGTCTGACATATTCTCCCCCCTCCAAATCCTATTTAATAAGAACTCTTCTTATTCTCATCTTCTGGTTTTTGAGTGCTTGTGTTATCCGTTATTCCCATCCACTACAATTAACAAACTTCAGGCTCAGTCTACTCCGTGTGTGTTTTTGGATTATCCGTCTAATCATCGTGGTTACAAATGCTTTGATTTATCCTCCAAGAAAATCATAATTAATCGCCATGTCATTTTTTATTAAACCCAATTTCCATTTACGAAAGTTCATACTCCCGAACCTAGTTCGTATAATTTTTTGGATGACCATATATCCCAGTATATTATTCGGCATTTTTCGGACATCTCCCGCACCCAAAATTCTCTAGCTGGTCCAAGTGGCCCGTCTCGGTCAGCACTGCCCCATCTTCTCACTGGGCCAGATTCAGTGATTGGGCCAGTCCAGCCCAACACTGGAACCGGTCCGGTTCCGATCCACATTTTCGACGCCGGGTCTGTTTCCAGAATTGGGCCAGCAGGCCCACTGCCTGCTGGCCAGTCCTTCCCGAGCCCATAAAATTCCCAAAATCCGCTCACCTCTTCCTCGAGTCTTAGACCAATCACTTGTAGTCAATGTTAAATATGGTAATATACCTGTGATATACACTGAATATACAACAGTGTATATCACAGGTATACGAAGCGATAAATCGGTGGACGGTGGCGGTGGGCGGTGCGGGCCCAACACGCCGAGGCCCATCACGGGAGGTCATCCACCCCAACACGGCCGATGGGCTGAATTGGTATATTAGGAAAGTATATTTTGTGTATATTGTAGTGTATTTGTTACCTTAGTTAGGATATACTCTTACCATATTTAGGATATACACATACCATAATTGTATAGTTAGAATTATGGTAGAACAAGGTTTTAGAAATAGAATAGGAATATGATTCTCCTATTTTGTAACTTGTATATATATCTATTCAATCAATGAAAATAATCAAGGGGATTATTTCTTTCAGTCAACAAGGTATTTTTACACCAAAAAGATATTTTAATTTACATTCGAATGTCTCTAAATCCCCCTTGCCCCGTAATCCTGTGTCTGCCTTAAACGACCCGAATTGAAAAATTGCTATGACTTATGAATATAATGTTCTTATTGATAATAAGATGTGGGAGTTGGTGCCCCGTCCCCTGGTATTAATGTTATCAGGTCTATGTGGATTTTTGCTCATAAGGAAAATTTGGATGGTTCATTCGCTCGACATAAGGCACGACTTGTGGGTGACGGTAAGACTCGGTAGGTTGGGATAGATTGTGGTGAGACGTTTAGTCCGGTGGTCAAGCCGGCTACCATTCGCATTATGCTTAGCTTGGCTCTCTCAAAGACATGGTCTATTCATCAGTTGGATGTCAAGAATGCTTTCCTACATGGTGATCTCAAGGAAACAGTCTATATGCATCAGCCGTTGGGATTCACGGATCCTCACCGTCCTCATCATGTTTTCTTATTGAAGAAGTCCTTATATGGGCTTAGCAGTCTCCACGGGCCTGATATATGAGGTTTGCTGACTATGTTTCGACTATTGGGTTCACTCACAGCAGGTCAGATAATTCCTTGTTCATCTACCATCGTGGTTCGTCCTTGGCCTACATTCAGTTGTATGTGGATGATATCATTTTGACTGCCTCTTCCGATGCCTTACGCCAGTCTATCATGGCCATGCTCAGCTCTGAGTTTGCTATGAAATACTTAGGGCCCTTGAGTTATTTTTTGGGGATTGCAATCAAGCGTCATTCAGATGGTTTGTTTTTATCTCAAAAAAAGTATGCGGCTGAGATCATCGAGAGGGCTGGGATGTCATCCTGTAAGTCCACTTCCACTCATGTTGATACAAAGCCCAAGCTTAGTGTCGCGACCGATGCACCATACGAGGACCCGACCCGCTATCGCAGTCTTGCAGGGGCCCTTCAGTAACTTACTTTTACAAGACCGGATATTACGTATGCCGTCCAACAGGTGTGTTTATTCATGCATGATCCCCGAATTGAGCACATGAATGCAATCAAATGCATCATTAGGTATATTCAGGGTACACTGGACTGTGGTTTGCATTTATATCCTTCCTCTCCATCCACACTTATATCATACACAGATGCTGATTGGGGTGGTTGTTTGGCTACTGTATGTTCCTTGGCAACAACTTGGTCTCCTGGTCAGCGAAGCGTCAGGCAACTATATCCCGCTCAAGTGCAGAGGCCGAATATCGAGGGGTAGCTAATGTGGTCTCAGAATCATGTTAGCTATGTAATTTGCTTTTGGAGCCTCATTGTCCCATTCAGAAGGCAACCTTGGTATATTGCGATAACATTAGTGCCATCTACCTTTCAGCTAACCCGGTTCAGCACCAACACACTAAGCATATCGAAATGGACATTCATTTTGTCCTTGAAAAGGTTGCTCGGGGTCACGTTCGCGTATGCCATGTCCCGCCTCGATATCAAGTTGCAGACATCTTTACAAAGGGTCTACCCGCGGTCCTTTTTGAAGATTTTAGGAAGAGTCTCAGCGTTCGAAGACCGCCCGCTATGACTGCGGGGGAGTGTTAAACAAGGTATATATACCCGTGATATACACTTGATATACAGAGGTGTATATCACGGGAATACAGGCAGTCACGGTAGCCAGTGGGCTGGCCCATCACGGGCAGATTACAATCTTGTAATCTTGTATATATGATAAATATATTTGGTGCATATTGTAGTGTATTTGTTATCTAAGTTAGGATTATATACTTACCATAATTGTATAGTTAGAAGTATGGTAGAATAAGGTTTTAAGAGTAGAATAGGAATAGGATTCTCCTATTTTGTAACTTGTATAAATACCTTTCAATTAATGAAAATAATTAAGAGGATTATTTTTTCAATCAGAGAAAGAAGTTGATGCTTCTTCACAACTCTCTGAATGATCAAGCATTGGTGCGCAACAATTTTGAGGATCTGAGCATCATAGGCCATAAGTTCCTATCTCCGGTGCATGCACCTCTATTTTTGGCTTAATCGGGTGAATTTTTTTATGTTGCTCTCTCCTCCCTGTAGAAAGTTACTTCAAGGAAATAGGAATATCGTATTGGTTGACTTTTTTCTAAAGCTAGTATACCACCCTGGTGGCTTATTATATTAATAATAAAATATCAAAGAGGAAAAGTACAAAGGAGGGTCAAACTTATCTTATTAATCCTATCAAGGGATCAACCTTTTCTAGCAAGTGTACAGAAAATAAGAACTAGAAGGAATCAAGTACAGTTTGTGATGATATTACAAATGATCATGCTTAAGTAATGAAAAAATACAAAAGCCAAAAAAAATTGAATTATCAATCTCAAACTTTATTTTTACAAACAAAGAAGTTAAAAAAAGAAAGATACTCATCTAAAGTAACTTGACGAAACTGTTCCTTGTCTTCTTCTTCAAACCTGTAAAAAAAACCACCTGAAACCTTAGCAGTTATAAACTTTTGTGGAGAGAGTAACTTGATCTTTCTCTTGTGAGTTTTTTTCTTATTACTATGCCTAGGGGAAGTGTGCGTCTTTCTAACTGCATTTGTAAGTTTCTTTTTGACATCTAAGCCACAGTCTGCTGCATGAACTTTCACTTGAATCTAAGCAGAACGAAAAGTACCAATTCTGCAACAAAGGATCTCATCCAAATAACTGATTATTATAGAACCACACTACCTGAAAACATATAGTTTTTGCCAAGTATATGTGAAAGTGTGAAATTGCTTCAAACGAAGAATTAACTTTTTCAAATCATTTTCACTTGTTTGTTCTTTGCTCTAAAAGAAATCACTGTCATCAGCATACCATATGCAAAGTAATACCGTCACAAACGCCAAAATTCATAACATGCCACAAAGACCATGAGGTTGTCAAGGATGGGGCTAAGTGAAAAGAGGTGACCGAGGTGTTAGATATTTGGGTAAATAAGACAGCACAAACAACACTCAAAAGTCACTAGAAAAAAAATGGAGGAAAAATGATTTTCTATTTCAATTTGACATGATCCAAATGGCTAGATTACATGACTATTTATAGATAAATTCATTCATGTATCTAGCCTAGCATACTGAATCACTATTAATAACTTCACACCTTCCAAGTACATGAATAAGACCACTAGACTTTATTTCTTCCAAGGTACTTTAACATATTCATACTCCAATACATGTATTTCAAAAATCAAGACACTTAATTAATATTCTAGTTCATGAACCAACATGTGAACAAGTTTATTTTTCAACATCTCCTTTAAACTTGATTCACTACTCCAAGAGCCATCTGCAACCTCTGAAAAATAATCTTCAACGACTTGGTAAAAACATCCGCAATTTGATTTTGCAATTTCACAAACTCAAATTCCACCTCCTTCTTCGATATGAAATCACTAATGAAATGACACTTAGTATCAATATGCTTGCTCCTTTCATGAAAAGCTGGATTCTTGACCAACGCAATGACCGATTTGTTATGAATATATATCTTAGTTGCGCCTTCTTGTGGTTGGTGAAGTTCTTCCAACAAGCTCCTTAGCCAAATTTCATGACAAACATAAGCAGTTACATACTCCATTTCACAAGTTGACAAAGTCACAATTGATTGCTTCGTGAAATTTCATGTACATGAAGAATTTCTAAAAAAGAAAACAAACCCGATAGTACTTTTATGGTTATCAACATCACCAACCCAATCACTGACACAATAGCCAACCAACATGAAGACTTTAGAAGATGAATAGAAAATTCCATAATCAAATGTACCTTTGATGTACCGGAGTAATTTTTTGGCTGATTTTAAATGAGAAGTTGTTGGTGTTTCTATAAAGCGACTTACAAATCCAACACCAAAAAGAATATCGTCCAAGTCAAATACCTCTAGCTTCCAACGAGACTCTTGAAACATATGAGATTAATATTGTCTTCATATTTATGCCTGGACAATTTAACTCCACAGTCAAGCTTGCGATTCTTCATCTCAAATTTCTTGAGAATCTCCTTTGCATATTCTCCTTGAGAAATAAAGATGTCATCATTCCCTTGATCCACTTTAATTTCAAGATAGTATGACATTAGATCATTGTCCATCATCTCAAATTCTCTTGTCATTGTTTTCTTGAATCTTCTAACATCTTTGGATTATTTCCTGTCAAGATCAAATCATCCACATACAAACAAATAAGTAATATGTCACTATTTTTATTAATTTTTACATTGAGTGCATGCTCATTTGGACACTTTGAAAAATTATTTTCTTGAAAGTATTTGTATTTGTGAATTATACAATTTCAAGCCCGTGGAGCATGCTTCAAGCCTTCGAGAACCTTTTACTATTCAACATTTTATCTTCATGTTCTTCAACTTTATAGTCCAAAGGTTGATCAAGGTAAACTTCTTCCTCCAAAATCTCATTCAAGAAAGCAGACTTCACATCCATTTGATGATTTTTTTCACTAGTTTTGAGCTACCAAAGAAATCATCAAGCATATTGTCTGTAAATGAGCAGTTGGTGCAAACACTTCATCATAGTCAATACCGGCCTTTTGCTTGTACCACTTTGCAATTAATCTTACTTTGTGCCTTTCTACTTTTCCCTCAAAATTTTACCTTAGTTTGTACACCCATTTGACTCCAATGGTGATTTTGCCTTTTGAAAGTGTGACCAACTCTCATGTATCATTCTTTTTGATTGCCTTGATTTCTTTGCATCTCTCTATTTTGAATTACGGGCAATACCCTCATGGCTTATAGACTCACTTTCCACCAATAAACAAAAATGTGTTAAATTACTTAAATTTTTTATTACCTCTTCCATTGCACCATACAATTTACGAAGACTTCTAGTCTTTCGAGGTTCGCTGTTTGAACTTGATTCTTCACTTCTTGAACATGCGGTGGAGGTGTTGCATGTGGTGTAGTAGAATGCTCTATAACTTCTTCATCATCTTCATCGTCAAGGAATAGACTGAAAAAGTAATCTTGCTCTTTAGATTTTTCACTCCTAAGCACTATCTTCATCAACTTCAAAATCTCTGCTTATGATAACCTTGCCATTTCTCTGGTTATATAACTTGTTACCTTTAGATCTTTGATCATAACCAACAAAAACATACCTATCACTTTTGACATCAAGCTTAGATCTCTTCTCATCCGGCACATATGCATAAGCAATGCTTTTAAACACTCGCAAGTAAGCAATTTTTGGTTTGAAATCGCTCCAAGCCTCTTGTAGTGTTTTGCGACCAACACTTTTAGTGTGACGCTGATTTGATAATACATCGCACAAGAAACTGCTTCAGCTCAAAATTCCTTTCACACATTTTTGCTCTTCAACATACTTATTGCCATATTGAGAATAGTCCGACTCTTCCTCTCCACCGGGCCATTTTGTTGAGGTGATCTTGAAACGGCCAAAAAATGACGAATTTCAGTTTTGCCACAAAAAACCTTGAATTCATTTGAAGTGAACTCTCCACCATTATCGGACCGAAGTAATTTAATTTAGTAGCCACTTTGTTTCTCTACCATGCTCTTAAAGTTCTTGAAGTTTTCAAAAACCTCAAATTTTTCTTTCAAACAATAAATTTAAGTTTTTCGAGCATACTCATCAATAAATAGAAAAACATTACTTTTACCAAGTGAGGCTGGCTTGATAGGTTCACACACATTCATGTGAATCAACTCCAAAAGACATCATGCTCTTGTCAATGACTCTTTGAGAAAGCTTTTCCTTGATTGCTTTTCAAAGAGACATCCTTCGTAAAGTTGATTAGGATGATTAATAGGTTTGCAACCCTTTCCCCATTTTTTTCATCAACCTTAGAATATCAACATTCAAATGGTCAAATCTTATATATCAAAGTCAAGTTGAATATTTGACCCATTAGAACAAACATTTCGGTACATCACTTTGAAGATTTAAAACAAACATTATATTTTTAGCCGTATGAACCTTGGCTAACTCCCATTTTCATCTTTCATAATCAACTTATTATCTTTCAAATGAATGTCATTTTTTTTCTCCAAGATTTGTCCCAAACTCAAAATATTACATTTTATTTTCGATACATACATGACATTGGAGATAAATTGATGACTTTCATCTTTCCAACGAATAAAATTCTACCTTTACCTTTGATTTGAACCTTTGAAGAGTCTCCAAGAGTGATATTTCCACCATTCAATTCCTCAAACTCCACAAATATTTGCTTCTTCCCGCAAATATGACCACTTGCACCGTAATTAAGGTAGCATTGATTTCTTTCTACACTTTCTTCTTCTTTACATGTCATGAGTAAAGTGATATCTTCATCTTCATTTTTACTCTCCACAAATTATTTTTCTCTTCCAAATTATTTTTACATTCTCAGAAAAAAATAACTAAGTTTATGACAAGTATAACATTCAATATTTGATATGTCATACCTTCCTTGATTTGACCTCCATCATCTACCTCTTCCACTACCTCTTCCTTGATTGAAGGCTTGACTTCTATTTTCTTTGATTGGAGGTTGGCTACCACCTCTTCCTCCTCTGCCATGGCCTCTTTATTGTGAGCTAGGCCTTTCATCTTTCTCTTTCAAAAAAGGTTTTGCTTGCAAAGCTTGTTCAACCGATCCTTGTTTCAGTTTCTTTAACTTTTCTTCACGTGCTTGCATAAAACATGTGAGTTCTTCCATGGTCATGGTATCCAAGTCCTTGGACTTTTCATTGGCAACAACAATATAATTAAACTTTGAATCTAGGAATACCACTTATTGAAAATATAAAGCGGGCCCTTGATAATATCATAGGGCACAAAGAGGATTGAAGAGGGAGAGAGACATTAAGCTCACCTCATATCATTAGAAAACTCCACTCTTACAAAGGATGCTTTTATAGGTGTCAAGAGACTTCAGATTCATACTTAGTAAATAATTTCACACACATCATGAACTTAATCTCCTTAAAAACATAACGATGTACCTAGATAATACAAAAGACAATGAACTTAAATAAATAAAAAATCATGCACCTAGGTATTCTAAAAGTCACGGCTAATACCAAACATGCATCTAGTAATTCTAGAATATTAAAAATTATATTTTCACCACTCCCCCTTAATTTTGAATTTTCATAACCTTCATCACTCTTGATGATTTCTGCATCCTCTTTATGTCACCTTCCAACTTTACCTTCAAAGCTAGTCCTTCAAAGATCTAGGTTGGTGATATTATCCTTACAAAGGATATTTTTATAGTTTTATAGGTGTCAAGAGACACTTTAGACTCATACTTAATAAATGATTTCACACACATCATGAACTTAATCTCCTTGAAAACATAATGATGTACCTAGATGATACAAAAGATAATGAACTTAAATAAATAAAAAACCATGCACCTAAGTATCCTAAAAGTCACGGCTAACACCAAACATGCCTCTAGTAATTCTAGAATATTAAAAATTATATTTGTAACACTCTCCGATCCTTTAATTTTGAATTTTCATTTTCATGTTCTTCATCACTTTTGATGATTTATGCAACCTCTTTATGTCACCTTCCTACTCTACATTTAAAGCTAGTCCTTCAAAGAACTAAGTTGGTGATATTGGAATAATTTTTCACATTTCCAAATTACTGGTAATTACTTCAACTTTTCCATCAATTCCTTCAAAATTGGCTCAAACTTAACAATCACATGCTACTTGCAATTCATAATTCTTCATTTTCTTCTAATTTTTGGCTTTTGCAAATACAAACTCAAGGAAGGCTTCTTTCGTCTTCTCTTCCTATCTTGTTAAGTCCTTTAAGACTAACATCTTCTCGACGGGTTGTTCTTCTCTTCACAAACGAGAAGAATTCACTCTTCTTTTGAAAAGCCGGCCTTTCATCAGGTGCTCAAACCCTGAGACACATCTTTAATGGAGGTTAACAAAATTTTCACCTTTACGCCTTCCAGGATCGAACTAATGCTCTGATTCAAAGTTAATTTTTCAACACGAGGAACGCATTCGTGTCGAGGCATGGCCTACACGAGTGTTGTTGGCCTAAGAGGACGTTGCTGGAGTTAAGCATGGACAAGGCGAGGCAGCCGCGGAAGGCACACACATTCACAAAGCGTGCCAACCAAGCATGATGAGGCATATGCAGAAATCCCAATCCGCAAGCAAGGTTCTGGGCGTTACTGTGACATAGTGCCTGGCGAAGAAAAGCTGTTTGCACAGGGCATGGCACACAAGTATAGCACAACACATGCCCTGGGTTGAGCATCGAAGCGTGCTGAGGCGCGAACAGTTAAAAAAGTGCATAAGACGGTCTTGGCACCATGAGCAGCTTAGAAATATCGTTGAGAAACGAAAACACGTGGAAGTATGGCCAAGAAGGTGTCAAGAATGATTGTGGCATGGAGCACTCAAGCTTCAAGAAAGCAAATGAAGGCTCTAGTGTGTGATGGAGTCTATGGGGGGTAGTAGGAGTAAACACCCCATGGAAGGCTTTAGAGGCTGCCAAAGACTCCTAGAAGGACCTGGCACCTCACCTTGGAGGCCTGAAGGTCTTCAAGGCATGCTGGATTTAGATGATGGGAGATTCGAAAGAGGGCCATGGCCACGGATTTGAAGGAACCCATAACCGACTTTAGGGTTTCTTGAAGATTCCTTGGCAGTAAATAGGAGGGAACTCCCACCATTTTTAAACAACTACTGAGCAAGTCAAACTAGAAAAGTCAGTGTACTAAAGAGGTGTTCGAAGTGTGTAGTGAATACAGTGAGTCTTCTGTTAAACAGTTGAAAAGCAAAACAGATTTTTCCCCACCCCAAAATCTTCTCTACTAGATCATTGCCTTCTTCACACAAACACAGCGAGCTTGCTGGGTGTGTTGGCACTTCTAAGAGTCAAGCCACCCTTCTAAGTAGGCTTAACCTAGCATTTATCAAAGGGATACACTCATGCTAGGTGCTGCAGGTAGTGCTATAAACGAGTCTAGGACAATGACACTATGCTACTGTCAACATTTGGAGAATGATGATTTGGCCTGTTTTAAACTTTTAATAATCTTTTACATCCTCCTCTCCGCTTATAATTAAAGGAAGAAAAGAATGTACATAGCTTAAGACATGATAATTATCTATTGTATGAAGGGTGTTGTTGTATTCCATAGTTATGGCAACATGTCATATTGTCCTTCCTATATATGAAATATGTTCCAATTTTAACCAACCCTAACTACTTGAGAAGTTCAGGAGTTGCTTATGTTCTTATTTCAAAATTCTTGTTTGCTATTTGCCTGTGGATTTACTGTTCAAAAGAAAGGGAAACAAGAGTAACAGGGAGAATTTTGCAGCATGAAGGAGATAATAGAGCGTTATAAGAGGCATACTAAAGACAGTGTTCAACCTGAAAACCAAGCTGGGGCACAGAATCTGCAGGTAAAGTCTTGGGTTTGTGTCTCCTCCTTAGGATGAAGTAGTAAGCAATTAGTTTCTTGCAAAAAAAAAATAATGAAGGCCTTACACAACAATGCAGTATATGCAGCATGAGGCAGCAAGTTTAATGAAAAAGATAGAGCTGCTTGAAACATCGAAAAGGTTCAATTAAACCTTACACCAAAAGTTGTTGCACAGTCATTTCTCTCCCTTTGTGTAGTAAGTTTTAAAATGCCTTCTAAACAAATGAAATTTGCATCAGGAAACTCTTGGGAGAAGGTCTGCAGTCCTGTTCTCTTCAAGAACTACAACAGATAGAAAAACAGTTGGAACGGAGTGTAAGCACCATCAGGGCACGAAAGGTATCTTGATTGAAGTCCAAGAATGACCTGTTCTTCTTATGAAGTATCGGGACCTTGAGATTTGTCTTTTCTTGTTCTTTTCAGATTCAAGTTTTTAAGGAACAGGTTGAGCGACTAAAAGAAAAGGTAAGGCCACATTGACTGATATATTTTGAGCTTCAATTCCTATGAAGGAACACAACGATATAAGTTACAATTCATGCATAATGCAATATTCAAACAGTGAATTCAAGGTAACTAGTATTACAAACTCTGAACAACCTTATCTATCTGCCTAATTTTGTTGAATGAGTCTCCGTCCAATAATTCCTAACTGCTTTACTACTTGTTTGCTTAATGATTTCCTTTCTAACAAATCCAGGAGAAAATCCTTGCTGCTGAAAATGCAATACTGAGGGAGAAGGTATTATTTTCTTTTCCTTAGATCAACCTTAGTATATAGTCTTCTTTTTTTCAACTCTTCGACTCTAATTCATGGTGAGGTATAAAACTAACTTATCCGGTGCCTATGTTTAGTTTGGTGGCCTTCAACAGAGACAAACACCAAGTGGAGAGAAGGGTGGAGAAGCTCGTAGTACAGACGATAGCGAAAAATCAGATGTGGAGACTGAATTGTTTATAGGACCACCGGAGTGCAGAATAAGGCATTAATAACAGAATTGACTGGTGAAATATCTTCTGGCCTATCTGAAGTAAAAATGGTATACAATCAATAGTCTTCATGCTAAATAATTGTGCATTTGAGCAAGCAAACTAATTAGGCTTGTGTCTCTTAGACGCAGCTGATTGGAACTTTTGATCACTTTTGAGATGGTTTGTACTTGGGATGTGTATTAATTACATTTCCTTTGATTGACACTCTTAGTAATAAACTCCTCTATTTATGATGTGAAGCAACTGCTTGCTGCTTTGATATTTGTGGGACAACTATATAACTAACAATATTCTAATCTGTTTATGTCAGGAAAATCTTAAGCATCATGGCTATTGACCTTCTTGCTTGCCTCTTCTTCATTTTGCTAGAACATTTATTTAGGGTCGTAGGAAAAAATGCACTCTGCTTGTTGGCAGCATTGAATGCAGCAAGATGAGCTGACCTGCAAGGTTCCTCAATCAAACTGATTGACCCATAGTGAAAGATTTTTGCCTTCAAAGAAGAAAAAGATGGACATTACTTTCAGTGTCTTATATGGAGAAGGGAAATTTCTTATCTCTTCCTACACTACATCACACCTAATGGTTCGAACTGAGGTGTATCACCAACTGAACCAACACCTTTTGTCTATGGAAAAAGGTATTAAAGACATCTTTCCAACAATTAGTAGTCAGTACAAAGAAACACAAAATCTATTTACCTTATGAATGAGTTCTTTGTCCAGCTCTGCTTCAGTAGAGACTAGAGAGCATATCAGCACTTGAAAAACCTGAAAATCTCTGTCACCATATAAACTCAAGGTTACAAAGGCCAAGATTGTCCTTGCCTGAATTATCAACATGGTTCTCTTTTATGATATGTCTAGCGTATATGATCAGATTCTGCTTCACCTACCTGAAAAACAAAGATGAATTCTTGCTAAGGGGTATCACACATCTAAAATAAATTAAACTGTCCTTTCTCGCTGTCATTCATAAATAAAATATTTGGATATGTTTAGCCCAAGAAGATGTAAGATCCATACGTGACGAGGGGACATGTTAGTATGTTACCAATTGCTTAACATAAACTTCAAAAATCACCTTGCCAATAAAATCTGATTATGCAAATGTTGAAAATAGTCTCAATCACTAAGTTGTTTGGTTGCCTGATTTAGGGAAGCTATGTTGGAAATTTGCCTTTGGCGGGGAGATGCGTCCACCCATCTTTGATGAATTAAACACTAGTGTTCCGCATGTTGGAGGCTTTTTCTCTTCACACATGCATAATCTACTAAGTGAGTAGATGACCGTAGGGCCAAGAATCGTCAAATTTTGTTGAGAAATGAAAGAGATATTGGTCCACGAAGTAAGGTGTTTGAGCCATGGAAATATGGTGTGAGACAAATCTACCACATCGGTGGGAAAAGGAAGAATTGCTCTCTTTATAAGTCTCTAAAGTGGTAAAGGGTTTGAGACCCCAAGGGGTATCACATGTGTTTGAAGGAGGGATGACCTAGATGTGCTTGGGTTCAAGGCTAAGCCCACACCCCCCCCCCCCGCCGCCCGTCCGGTCCGGTCGTGGGCTATGTGGGGTCTTTCTGATATTATCGTTTTAGACCCCAAACTGCCTACCGTTTGAACTGTTTTTTGGAGCATTAACCAGCCATTACTTGGCTGTTAACTCTCCATAAACAGCCCTCCTTCATGACCATTAATCAGCCCTCCTTCAAGGCCATGAACAACCTCACTAATGGCATTAAACCTGCCATTAACAACCTCTCTAATGACTATTTACAGCCATATTTGTGACAGTTGAGGAGTCCCTCCTCTTTGCTATATATTGATGTCTCCTTTGGCTAAAAAACGTGACAGAAAAAACAACATAATAGCACAGAAAAATAGAAAAATGCAACACAAAACAGTGATCAAAACCACTGCAAAACAGTGACGAAAAATATTGCAAAACAGTTGAAAAACAGTGAGCATATACACAAGATATACACAACAGAGACACACTATATACACAGAGACAAAACAGAAGAGAAAACAGAAACTCTTCCTTCCTTTTTCATTTCTTCAGCAAGTCGATTCATATTTGTTTTCTTCGTCAAACTCAACATATTGGCTTTGTAGCGTTGAGATTAAAGTGTTGTTTTATCTTGGGAGACTATTACCCACTAACGTAAAAGCATACATACGGGGAAATCTTGTCTTAAGGATAGAGTGCAATCACTCGACTCAACACACAACGTTGTAACCATCCAGGTTTAGTTGTTTCTTGATTTCAGGTTATCAAGATTCAAGACTCAACAAGCTTGCGGCAGTTTTGAAGATTGACCATTTATTTATCCTTTCGAACACTTGTAAGATTTATTTACTTCCCGTACTGCTTTACTACAATAGAGTAACCAACAATTTAAGACAAGAATGTATTGTAAGAGTATTAGTGTTCGAAAGATGTCGGTCAAAAGTTGTGTGACCAAATCTGGATATGGCTGTGGTTTTCTGCTTGAAGAAAGTGATGATGATGTTGTTGAAGGTCAACATGCTCATGGTGTCACCGCTCCCGAGAGTGGTGGAAACAAGCGCTCACGAGAGGCTGAGGATGTCAACTGGGACAAGAGGAGAAGGCCGAAGATGTGGTTCTATCTTACAGCAGAAGGCCTATATCTGTCCTAGACAGAGGATCCGAATTAAGGTAAGGAGGAAATGGACACTCAGTCCGATGAAGTGACTGAAGTGGGCCAGAATCCGAAATTGGGATAAGTTATTTTCTTCATTGTCAATAATAAAGATTAAATGATGTCTGATTAAAAATGGCTTAAAGTAAGGAGGAATATGAAAATGTTTTACGAAATAATTTATATTCCTTACGCTTTAAAATCAGAAGTTTAATCTCATCTTCTTTCCTGTTTAAAGATTGGATTTTGTAAATGACTTAAAAAGATCGGTTCTTTTAAGTATAATTATTAAAAGTGTGTAAAGTATGTTCTCACATACGAGGGAGAAAGATCAACTAATTGTGTGAAAACTGTTACCACTCTTAAGTAAGCGCTAAGAATTGTCTGGGCACCAATCATAACGGAAGAAGACCAAAAGTTAAAGACGTTGAGCCTGTCACACTATTTGGCAGAAGATCCTTCATAGGATGATATTGGACACTCAGTCATAAAAAGCCTCCGGGAGACTGAAGTGGGCCAAAATCCCTTTGATATGATGATATTGGACACTCAGTCATACAAAGCCTCCGGGCGACTAGGGTGGGCCAAAATTCCTTTGATATGATGATATTGGACACTCAGTCATACAAAGCCTACGGGCGATTGGAGTGGGGCCAGAATTCATTTCATAGGATAAGTAATGGACACCTAGTAAGGTGGGCCAGAGTTTCCAGGTCTTAAATGATCTGAAGGCCTAAAGAAAGGCAGAAAAAAATTGGACACTCAGTCTGCCAAGGCAACTGGAGTGGGCCAGAGTATCCAGATCACATATGATTCGGTTACGCCCTAACCACGGGCAAGAGGTTGTTCATGTGAAGCAACGCCACCTCTAAAGTAGAAGGGGTTGGAGAGGTTGTCCTCAATAGGACTTCAGGGAATGGGATCACTCTAAGATGAGGTGATACATGTCCCAAACTTGGTTTAAGGGACGCTGTTGGTCAAGCTGGTTTGAGACTAGTCCAACAGGTCTGTAATAACTAAGAATGGTACAGTATGTCTGTAGCCAAATGAATGATATATTTGTAATCCATGCATCTATGCCATCATAGATTAAGACACGTTAAATAGCAAGCCATTCAAAAGCTAACGATGTTGAGATTGTTGCCTTCTGTCGACATAAACCCTCAAAATAAATGTGAGGTAGGCGAAGAGGCAAAATCACCTTTCCAAATTCCGTCAAAGGAATAGCGAAAGAAGCACCGCTCCTCTAGAACTTAGTCACACCTACTTGGGTGATTTGAAGTTTATACAAAATAGAGGGGGGAGACAAGTACTTTGTGACCTTCATTGATGATGGTACAATGTATTGCATCCTTTGTTTGTTGAAAAGCAAAGATGGAGTTGTTGAAGCGGATAAGCGCTACAAAGTAGAAGTTGAAAATCAACTAAGCCTACGGATTGAGGAATTCGTAGTGATAGAGGGGGAGAATGTAAAGCATCGTTCATCAAACGACTGTTCATTACTCACCTCAGTCTAACGGTATTAGCCAAGCGCAAAGCCGTACACCCAAATTATGTGGGGCAAGACGATCCTTACCGCTAATGCGATTCTCAACAGAAATACGCATAAGGATAAGTGTAACCCTCCGTGTGAGACATGGAAATGATCTCACATACAAATGTTGTACCTAAGAATGTAGATTGCATATCCACTGGATCTACAAATAACAGTAGTGCTTATCACCTCTTGGCGTCAAAGAATGCTGAATTCTTTGAAGATAACTTTCCTTGAAAAAAAGGAAAAATGAGTAATTGCTCAAGGTTAACAAGAACCCGCGAGGGCCTGATTGTCCGGAACTAGACATTCCGTATCTACAGGACTCGGAAGTTGCTGACTATCCAGAACTTAATATTCCAGATCTGCAGAACTCAGGGATTCTAGATGTTGAACTGAGACGGAGCAAAGAAGGGGACAAAGACTTGTTCCAATCATTCTAGCTTGTATGGTTGAGAATGAACCATGGACAATTAACAAAGAATTGTCATCTCTAAAAGCGCTGCTTTGGAAAGAAGCTAAAGAGAGAAATAGATTCTATCATATAGAACCATACTTGTGTAATGGTTGATCTTCCTCTGGGAAAAGAACCTTTGGGTTGTAAAATGTGCTCCCCTGTGAGTAGCTTAACATTCAGGGCCATTGCAGTCTTGCGTGGCATGGATGTTGAAACAGCCTTCCCAACCGGAGAGTTGGAAGAAGAGGATCAGAGTTGGTTTGCTGAACTGTTGAGATTCTTCCTGAGCTTTCATTTTGGTCCCTGAAATGTTTACATTTTGGTCCTGAAAGTTTCAGATAAAACGAAACAATGAATCGACCACGAAACATTGACTCGAAGTTAAAAAGCCAACAAATTGGAGAATCAACACTGCGAAAGTAAAAGTCATATTGAAACAAAGTCTCGATATGGAAGATATGGGTATCACAGATGACATCTTAGGAATTGGATTTCTAAGACACCTAATGGACTGGTCGATAGTTGACAGTCTCGTTGAAGCCACCAATGGATATGAATTATAGAACTGGTTGGAATCATGGTGCACCCATAGACATGGAGCGATATGCTCAGGTCACGTATAGTTCAATGTATTGTACAAACTACAACCGACCTGGTATCGGCCTACAAAGCAGATCAGTTGAACTAAGGTTCACTGATGATTTTAATACATGATCGGTAGAAGGCGTTAAGTCAGATATGACGATATCTGAATTATTCGCTTATCTACAGATTATAGTATTCTGAATATCCAGCGGTTCTGGGAAAAACAGTGATGCAAACTGGACATCAGCTCTGAAGAACACCAAAGCCACAAGTAAATGTGTATGGTGGGTCTTAGAAAAACATCTAAGCAAACTTGCATCGGCCGATTCATGATGGAATCAGAGTTTATCACTTTATACAAAGCATGAAAGAAGTTGAGTAACTTCACGACTCCTTAGAGAACGTCCCTTATTGGGAGAAACTCGTGCCTTCAATAGTTATACATTATGGCTAGCCGGTCGGCTTCAGGAAGGACATGGATGACGGCGTCTGGACATATCTGTCAGGATCTGTCAGCAAACATAAGACCGTATGGCATTTGATCATCACGGGTGTCACTTCCGTACTAACTAAGGGACTACCCGGATATCAAGTGTTCTGCTTGTCTAGGGAAATGGGCTTAAAACCCAAACAATACGAACCTTTGCGGTGGTAACCCAACCATACTGATTGGAGATCCCAAGAATTTGGTTCAATGGGAAAACTAAGCTGCAAAAAGTTCAGTTGAGCGCTTCGGCGGAAGCAAAAAGCACTTCGGATGATGATTTTTGTACGGAAACATGAATCCAAAGTTGTTCCCTCGATAGACATTAAAATGCTACCTGCATGGTGGGTATAGGTTAAGCTTCCAAAGCTTTAACGATCCTCAAATGGTTGAGGTTAAGGTTGGGGAAACTTTTAATGATTCATAACACTTGTGAAGTGGGGTATAGAAGGATACCTTGTATGAGATCACATATTTAAGTGCGAGGATGGCTGCCTCAAATGAACGCACTTAAGAATCCAAGTGTGTCCACAGCCACAATGGACAAAAACGTAAGAATGAAAACGAATAAGAAGAGTTATTGTGTTGATATCATTGTCTTGGCTTACACTAAACACTGACGGTTCAAGACATCACGTTCACCACGCAGTAAGTAAGTCCGATGGTATTCAACTATGGAAGGTTTAAAGCGGAAGCTACCTCTCCTGATGCAATATCTTTTCGCTGAAAGATTGCTGAAAGTAGGCACCTTGTGTGTGCGCCATAATCTCTCTTTCATAGAGGGGATTGTTGGAAATTTGCCTTTGGCGGAGAGATGCGTCCACCCATCTTTGATGAATTAAACAATAGTGTTCCGCATGTTGGAGGCTTTGTCTCTTCACACATGCATAATCTACTAAGTGAGTAGATGATCGTAAGGCCAAGAATCGTCAAATTTCGTTGAGAAATAAAAGAGATATTGGTCCACGAAGTAAGGTATTTGAGGCATGAAAATATGGTGTGGGACAAATCTACCACATAGGTGGGAAAAGGAAGAATTGCTCTCTTTATAAGTCTCTAAATTGGTAAAGTGTTTGGAACCCCAAGGGGTATTCCATGTGTTTGAAGGAGGGAGGACCTAGATGTGCTTGGGTTCAAGGCTAAGGCCACACGCGCGCCGCCGCCGCCCGCCCGTCCGGTCCGGTCTAGGTCTCGGGTCATGGGCTGTGGGCTGTGGGTTGTGGGCTGTGGGCTGTGGGCTGTGGGTTGTGGGCTGTGGGCTGTGGGGACTTTCTGATATTATCTTTTTGGCCCCAAAATTGCTTAATATTTACAGTTTGGTCTCTAGAGTTTCTGAAAAGTTGATTTTGGGAAAGACAGAAGCCAGAAACTTTCTGCCTACCGTTTGAGCTATTTTTGGAGCATTAACCAGTCATTACTTGGTTGTTAACTCTCCATAAACAGCCCTCCTTCATGACCATTAATCAGCCCTTCTTCAAGGCCATGAACAGCCTCACTAATGGCATTAAACCTGCCATTAATAGCCTCTCTAATGACTATTTACAGCCATGTTTGTGGCAGTTGAGGAGTCCCTCCTCCTTGCTATATATTGATGCCTCCTTTGGCTCAAAAACTTGACAGAAAAAAACAGCATAATAGCACAGAAAAATAGAAAACTGCAGCACAAAATATTGATAAAAACCACTGCAAAACAGTGACGAAAAACATTGCAAAACAATGGAAAAACAGTGAGCATATACACAAGATATACACAATAGAGACATACTATATACACAGAGACAAAACAGAAGAGAAAACAGAAACTCTTCCTTCCTTTTCCATTTCTTCAGCAAGTCGATTCATATTTGTTTTCTTCGTCAGACTCAACCTATTAGCTTTGTAGCGTTGAGATTAAAGTGTTGTTTTATCTTGGGAGACTATTGCCCGCTAACGTAAAAGCATACATACGGGGCAATCTTGTCTTAAGGACAGAGTGCAATCACTCGACTCAACACACAACGTTGTAACCATCCAGATTTAGTTGTTTCTTGATTTCAGGTTATCAAAATTCAAGACTCAACAAGCTTGCGGCAGTTTTGAAGATTGACCATTTATTTATCCTTTCGAACACTTGTAATATTTATTTACTTCCCGTACTGTTTTACTACAATAGAGTAACCATCAAGCTACTATTCTCAGTACTTCATCTTGTCTAGACTTTCATATCCAACTTTGGTCGATGTTCGTTTCATCATCAAAACCTAGTAAACAAATTTATTGGAGAATTGCTACATAATAATTTATTAAATTCCACCAAAATAGTTTGAAAAGGGGCGAAAAATACCCCTAAACTATTCGAAATAGGTTAAATTTACTCTCCGTTAAATTTTTTGTTAACAAATGTGTCACGACCCAAACCGGAGGGCCGCGACGGGCACCCGGATCCCACCTGCCGGGTACCACTATTCGTATATTTAACATCTAATCGTAATTAATTACGAACTAAGCCGAAAGAAAATTATGAAAATCAGGTAACCATCTTATATATACACATACTCATACCTAGGCCGACAAGGCCATACAAGACCACTATCCACATGACACTTGTCTACAAGACTCTAAAGAATACATGACATTACAAGGACGGGACAGGACCCCGCCACGCGGATGCAAAAATATTGTACCACGACCAACTGCAACTCTGAAACAAAAAGAGTGCTCCAACATTAGCTGAACCAGCAACCTACTAGTGTGAACTGTCACCTTCTTTAACTGAACTTGCGGGCATGAAACGCAACTTCCCCTACAAAAGGGACGTTAGTACGACTGATGTACTGAGTATGTCAGACATGAACAATAGTATAACAGGGATATAACAATAACTGAAACAGGAACAACCGACTAATAGTAAATATCTTTGTGGGTCCTAATACATATGCCTAAATGTCATGCACAATGCGGTATACATATACATCAGCCCATTGGGCATCTTACTTACCATAACAGCCTCCATGGGCATCATTTCATGTCGGCCCCTGTGGGCATAATATGTCTATATGTCATGTATAATGCGGTAAATATATATATATATATTGGCCACACAAAGGCATCTTCCTCCCCACATCATATATATATATTGGCCCTTAATCAGGCATCTTCCCCACACAGGCTTTATCATTATCATATCCCAGCTAATCAGGTGGTCTGCGTTCCCGTTTCCCGTCCCCAATATACGGTCTTGGGTAAACCGTGAATGCAATGCAAATGAAAATGCATGAATCACAATAAAATATCTTGTATGACATAATTTCCTTGTACCTTCGGTTAACGCCGTAAATATTAACATCTTTTTCGTATGCCTTAATAAGGACTTAGGAACATATTTAGACATGCTTTTATATAGGAATCAATAACATGAATATTCTTAACTCCTAGGAGTAGAATAAATTATGGAGCAATATCACGGTTATATTTCGTTACATGGAACATGCCAAAAAAGAAATAATTTTTCTTAATATACCTCGATTCCAAGCTTAATAACTCGACAACTATTTTCTACTCGAGCAATTAAGAATGGCTTGTTCGAACGAAGAAAGAATGAGAAATTTTGGAAAGTTTCTTTGGTCTTCAAGACTTCACAAAGCAAATGAAATGTTATGAGTTTTCTTTCTGGAACGAGAATGAAGTGCAAGTTACTGCTTTCTTCTTGGTATGTTATGGAATGATGACTCTGTGGGGATTTCACAAATAATTTAGGTTTAAGGGTAGGTGTGTGAGGGCTCAAGCTGGGGTTAATCGGTAGTAAAGCCATGCATGTAGCAGCTTAATTGCATCGTTTGAGGAAGAGTACAGTATAAGATGGGATATGGTGATCATTTTGGCCATTATCCCATACTAATGCCACGTTGCTTACTAAGCCTTAGGAGCTGCCACATAACAAACGATGTCAACTTAGTCATTAGGTAATTTCCAAACGCTACACGTATCTAATTCCCACTAAGTCTTGTCTCCCCTCTAATAATTAATCACCCCATAAGTAATCAATTACACACATAATTAATTTCATGATCTCAATTCACTTAAACCTTGATAACTTATAAAACCTTCATATCCTCAATGTCATAATTTTGTAACATGACACTAGTCCATAACCTCTTTGTGCACGCACCAAATTTATTTTCTCTCTCCGTCGTCACACTTGTTATGTCCAAAATTGTTTCGGGATTTTATCATTTTTATATGTTAAACACTTTATTAGCATACGTAAACATAACATAATTTTTCCCAACGCTCGGGTCTATTTACATACGCCTAGCAATTCAAACTGTGACCCGAAAGTACGGGGTGTTACAAAATGTCCTTGGCATTTCGTTTTTCGCTCAAAAAATGTCCTCCAACTAGCCAAATAACTCAAAATAACTTTATTAAAAATGGTTGCTCCAAAATAAGGAAAATTGGTCAATTTTGCCCATGAACTATTTAAATGGGATAGTTTTTCGCTCTACATTTAATGTTTGGGACAAGTGCTCTTAATTGTAAAGATTTGAGCAAAAGTTTCTGTTGGAGATTATGAGATTATTTTGACTATTTTAATGATAATTTATATACAACGCTACCTTTATGTTTTATATAGTTTAATTACCAACATTAATTTTTCAATTAAATTTATTCTACTGTCTCCTTTAAAAACTATTATATCGGCTCCCGATAAAAAATTGGATTTACTTAAAGTTACAATAAGTAATATAGCGTATCAAGGACTCTTCAAAAATGTTATTGCACCTATGTCAAGTCCACTAAAAATGCACTAATTTTGAAATTCCAACACACCCGATTATATTTTTAAAGAATTCGAACAATAGAATAGAGGTATTATTAGACCAAACCATAAAGGGTCTCTAAAATATTTTCTTTAAGTTTTGAGTTTTGACTTTATAAGATACTACACGTCATTTGCTTTTGTTTAGTCAAAACCAATTAATTTGGTGAGAAAAAGGAAAAGCGTATAGAGTTAAACAGGAATGTACATAACACTTGCTCAAATTATATACTATATCATAACAAGCACTTCAAATCATAAATTTGTATCTTAGTTTTTGGTCTGAAAAAATTGTTCAAAATGAAACACTCTCACTCAACAACAAGATACTACAACTCACTCTTATAAGACTTTGCTTCTTCACTCACTTAGAAGCTCTTAATTTTTCTTGATACTTAAGAATAGTCCTACACCACACAAATAAACTAATAAAAAATTACAATAACCATACACCCCATTCTTCTCCATCCTTCTAACAATATTTTAAATTACCAAATGATTCACATGCATAATTACCACACCCTAGAAGATTCTAGGTAGAAGACTTGTAGTTTTGGACCTTGATTATGGACTTGGACTCCAATTTGATTGGGTTTGGGTTTGGGCTCCCATAATGGATCAAGTTTATGATCCAACACCCCCCCCCCCTTAAACTTGATCTTGTGACTCCTAGTAAGTTCATTAATCTTATGAAGTCTTCGCTTGTCAGTGGCTTGGTAAAACTATCGGCAACTTGATCTTGTGACTTCACATATTCAACTTGCACATCCTTTCTTGCAACACACTCCCTTATATAGTGGTAGCGAATATCGATGTGCTTGCTTCGATCATGGAATACTAGATTCTTTGCTAAGGCAATGGCTGACTTATTGTTCACACAAATCTTGGTAGGCTCTTCTTGTATCAAGCCTATCTCCTTCAATAGATTTGTAAACCAAATTGCATGACAAACGCATGAGGTAACAACAACATATTCCGCTTCACAAGTGAACAATGTGACACTCGGTTGTTTCTTTGACATCCATGTGAAAGCCGTATCTCCCATGAAAAATACGAATCTAGTAGTTCTCCTTCGATTATCTATGTCTTCACCCCAATCACTATCACTATATCCAACAAGCTTGTAATAATTAGAAACTGAATAGAACAAGCCAAAGTCAATTGTACCTTTTAGATAGCGAAGAATTCTCTTTGCGTCTTTAGAAAGAGTGGTTGTTGGAGATTCCATGTAGCGACTAACCAATCCAACTGCGTGAAGAATATAGGGCCTCGTGCAAATTAGATATCGAATACTTCTCACCAAACTTTTGAAGAATGTTGGATCTACACTTTTGCCTTCTTCATGTTTGGACATCTTGATTCCGTATTCCGTCGGTGTGCTTATCGGCTTACAGTTCTCCATCTTGAACTTCTTCAGGATCTCCTTTGCATAGCTTTCCTGTGAAATGAAAATTCCATCATTTTGTTGCTTAACTTCAATGCCAAGATAGTACGCCATGAGCCCCATGTATGTCATCTCGAATTCTTTCGTCATTACTTTCTTGAATTCACTGAACATGCTTGGGTTGATTTCGGTGAAGATCAAATCCTCCACGTAGAGGCACTCGTAGGGACATTTGTTGAAGCCATTTTCTTAGAAGTACTTATCGATTCGGCTATTCTATGCTCTTGGTGCTTGTTTTAGCACGTAAAGAGCCTTCTTCAGCTTCAACACCTTGTCTTCGTGGCCTTTTACTTCGTTGCCTGATGATTGCTGAATGTAGACTTCCTCTTCAAGAACTCCATTTAGGAAGGCAGAGTTTACATCCATCTGTTGTATCTCCCACTTGTTTTGAGCTGCCAAAGAAGTGATTAGTCTAATAGTCTCCAATCGAGCAACATGAGCAAATACCTCATCATTGTCAATTCCAGCCTTTTGACTATAGCCTTTAGCAACTAGCCTCGTCTTGTGCCTTTCAATATCTCATTTAGTGTTTTGCTTTATTTTGTACACCCATTTGACACATATTGCCTTATGTTCCTTGGGAAGTGAGGTAAGTTCCCATGTGTCATTCTTCTCGATGGCATTGATTTCTTCGTCCATCGCATCTCTCCACTTATTTCCTTGTACTGCTTCTTGAAAGCTCACTGGTTCACAATCAACAAATAGACAAAATAATGTAAGATTATCTTGTCGTTCAGTTACCTCATAGAGATCTGTAAGGCTTCTTATACGTTGCACACCTCTTTCACTTTGACTCCCACTTGACGATAACGAAAGTGATGAGTCTCCTTGAGTGGTTGATGTTGGTGAAGTTGGTAGAGTTGCAAGCTCTTGTTGAGGTTCACCTAGTTGCTCCATCATTATCTGCTCATCTTCTTCAAACTGAGGAAAGAAATTGAAGTCATTTGTATGAGAGTTAAAATATCATTCTCCTTCTTCGTTGAATACCACATCTCGACTAATCACAAACCTCTTATTTCTTGGATTGTACAACTTGTAGCCCTTCGAATTAGCATCATAGCTGATGAAGATAAAGCTCTCGCTTTTATTATCAAGCTTCGTTCTTCTCTCGTCTGGTACATGAACATGGGCTATACTTCCAAAGGTTCTCAACTGGGAAATGCCAGGCTTTCTTTCACTCCATGTCTCTTGTGGTGTCTTTCCCCATACACTTCTTGTTGGAGATCGATTTGACAAGTAGATTGCATACGCTACTGCTTCGGCCCAAAACTCATTGGGAAGTTTCTTGCTTTTGAGCATGCTTCGTGCCATGTCGAGGATTGTTCTATTCTTTCTTTCTGCCACGCCATTTTGCTGGGGGGTCTAGGAACTGTCATTGTCGATGAATTCCATTTGCTTCACAGAACTCTTGAAACTCCCTGGAAGTAAATTCTCCACCTCGGTCGGATCTCATGGCTTTGATCTTTCTACCATTTTCTATCTCCACTGTAGCTTTGAACTTCTTGAAAAATTCGAAAACTTCTGACTTATGTTTCAAGAAATATACCCAGGGTTTTCTTGAAAAATCATCAATGAAGAGAAGAAAATAGTTAATGTTACCGAGAGAGCTAGGCTTGATCGGACCACACACGTCAGTATGGATGAGCTCGAGTGGCTTCTTGGTTCTTGACTCTGACTCCTTTGGAAAGCTTTTCCTGAATTGATTCCCGACTAGACACCCTTCACAAAGCTGGTCAGGATGGTTGATGCGAGGTAGTCCCTTCACCATCTCCTTCTTAGATAGCAGCTCTAGACCTCCATAATTGATATTCCCAAATCGAATATGCCAAAGCCATGATGTATCTCTGTGGCTAACTTTCAGGCACTTTGCAATATCATTTTGTATGTTGATCGGAAACATTCTATTCTTTGACATTGACATTTAGCAATGAAGTTATTCTTATCATCTTTTATAGAAAGATTATAATCCTTCATATGAATATCATAACCTTTCTCTAACAGTTGTCCTAAACTCAAGATGTTACTTTTCATATTGGGCACATAGTAGACATTGGAAATAAATTGATGTCTCCCATCTTTCAAACGGATAAGGATGTCACCTCTCCCTTTCACTGCTATTGTGGAATCATCTCCAAACGAAACATTTCCTCTTACAGACTCGTCTAGCTCCACGAACATGTCTTTCTTTCCACATATGTGATTGCTTGCACCACTATTAAGATACCAGGAATTTGCTTGGCCACCATCAGTTTCCTTTCATGCTAGAAGAAGAGTTTCTTTGCTATCTGTCTTCTCCTCCATGTAGTTAGCCTTTTCCTCAATTTTGTTGTTGGGAGCTCTACATTTTGAAGCATAATGCCCAAACTTCTGACAATTATAGCATCGAACTTGAGATTTGTTATACCTTGAGTTCAAATTGATTCTTCCACGGCCTCGTGTTGAGCTTTCTCTTTTCTCATAGTTGTTGTTGGAATTGTTGTTGTTGTAATTCCAACCTCGTCCACGACCGCGACTTCCACCTCGTCCATGGTCTCTACCTCTGCCTCGGCCTCGGCCACATTGGTTTCTATCATTGCCTTGGCTTTCATGCATATCCTTGAGTTGCAGCTTGATGAGTTGCTCAGTAAACCCTTGCTTCTTCTTATGCTTCTCTTCGTATGCTTGCAATGATCCTTGAAGTTTCTCGATCGTCATTTCCTCCAAGTCTTTAGTTTCTTCAATCGTCATAACGATGTGCTCAAATTTGGGATCCAATGAACGGAGTATCTTCTCTATTATCATTACATCTTCTAACTTTTCACCATTTCTTTTTAATTGATTAGAAATAGCTACTACTCTTGAGAAATAATTCAAAATAGACTCAGATACTTTCATGTGTAAGGATTCGAATTCACCTTTTAATGTTTAGAGACGGACCTTTTTCACTTGCTCGGATCCTTTGTAAGAGGTTTATAGCTTTTCCCACGCTTACTTGCCAGAGCTTGCACTCGAAATCTTTTCAAATCCATCATCATCTAATGTTTAGTAGATGAGGTAGAGAGCCTTTTTGTCTCTCTTTCTTGAATCCTTCAAAGTTGTCTTTTGATCTAGTGTAAGAGTAGCAAAAGTAGCATCATCTGCATGCTCGTTAAAGCCTTTCTCTATGATATCCCACACATCTTGTGATCCAAGAAGTGCCTTCATTTTGATACTCCAATTGTCGTAGTTGTTGTTGTTGAGTGTCGAGACTTGGAATTATGTCATGCCATTTGTCATATCTCTCAATATAATGAGAATTTGAAAAATCCGATTGCGCGGATGAACCCGGAACGCCGAAAGACCTTGGGAGGGACCTGGTCAAATTTTCAATTTTCGGTCAACGGTCAAAGTCAACCCCAACCTGGTCAACGGTCAACGACTTTGATGGCTCAGTCAACTCGGCTTGGACGGCTCGGTCAAGTAGCTTGGTCAACAGGCTTACGGTTTGGTCAACTCGGTTGACTCGACTCAACTCGATTTTTTGGCAACACTCTTCCGGTGGTGCGTGGCGGCGCGTCTGAACTCCGATCGGGGAGATTCTAGTGGCATCGGATTCCTATCGTCGAGACCTTCGATTTGATATGCAATAGTGTATACTTTCCAACTGGCTCTAATACCACTTTGTTGGAAATGAAACGCTCTCACAAGTAACTTTTATTCAAACTCAAACAAATATTATAATAGCACTCTCACTCAACAACAAGATACTACAACTCACTCTTATAAGACTTTGCTTCTTCACTCACTTAGAAGCTCTTAATTTTTCTTGATACCTAAACTAAAATGGGGAGGGGTATTTATACTACTTAAGAACAATCCTACCCCACACAAATAAACTAATAAAAAATTACAATAACCATACACATCATTCTTCTCCATCCTTCTAACAATATTTTAAATTACCAAATGATTCACATGCATAATTACCACACCCTAGAAGATTCTAGGTAGAAGACTTGTAGTTTTGGACATTGATTATGGACTTGGACTCCAATTTAATTAGATTTGAGTTTGGACTCCCATAATGGATCAAATTTATGATCCAAGTAAAAAACTTGAAGCAAAAAGTTGTACTATATCCGGAAGTAGAATTAGAAATCAAAGACCCCAGCCACGGATGATGTTGCTCTCAACAGCCATGCTCCTTGACCCTGAGGCTCCATCTGCAGCCATATACTGATGATACCTGTACACGGGAGATTCCCTTCAGATTTACAAGATCATGAGATGATGCAAATTAAATTACTCTCTATATCTTAATTTATGTGACATTTTTCGTTTCAGGAGTTAATTTAACTAATCTTCAAAACTAAATTTAATTAGATCAACTCAATATTTAAAAACCACAATTTGAATATTAAAAAACTACACGAAAAGTACTACATAAATTATAATTCTTCTCATGTTAATATGATGAAAAATCCGTCTAGAGCCAACCGCAGCCTTCGAAACTCAAAGATGATAGGCTTCCCCTTTACCTCTCTCCACTTAAATAGTTGGTTCAAGCTTATGACCTAAGACATAAGTGCCTCAACCATTGCCATTGAGATAACGCTAGGGCGGGGAGTAAAAAAGATTATAAACCCCCTCCCCCACAAACACACCCCAAAGAGAAAAAGAAAAGAGCAGTTTGTAATTTTATGAGTTGATTACTCAAATGGTTAGTTAATTTAGGGTAATTGGTAATCAAAGTCATCTATCTTTTTTTGTCTTTCAAAAGTCATTTTACTTTATCTAACTAACTTGAATGGTCATCTTTACCAAATTTTGTATTTTCCAGTGAGATTTAATGATGTGGCAAATAATTAAAAAAATAGTTAAAACGCTAATTAAAAAAATAGTTAAAACCAATTTAGAATCCTAACTAAACCCAAAACTGACTTAATACACGACCTGACCCATCCCATGAGTTAACCAAAATATGAGCGCTTGGTAAAAATGATCATTGAAGCTAATTAGGTAAAGTAAAATTATTTTTGGAAGACAAAAAAAAAAGGCTGAATTTGATAACCAATCATCCAAAATTGAGTGATTATATGAGCTATTAACTCGTAAATTTGATGAAACTAATGTAGGTATACCCTATTTGAAGTACTGGATCAGGTTGATCACAGTCCATGTGATTTGATTGAGAATGGTGGAAATGAAAGTTGCTGCTTCCAGCTTCTTCTGATGCATTGGAACCCCATGGAAATGGAAGAGCTCTCAGTCCTTGTCCTTCAGCCTCAAACTGCCAACATACAATAGCAAATTACTCTTGAATATGTAACTCTATTTATGAACTTACATAACAAAAAAAATCAGGTTTGATGAATACCAATGATAGTTCTAGAGAACACTTAATCTTCAGCTGCTTGTTCACATCACCAAGATGACGCTCCTGACAACATAACCACTATCAAGGAGCATATAATAAAAGCATCCATCAATAAAAGGGTCATGTTAATTAAGATGAACCGGAACATAGTGCATAGGTACTCTTCGATGCAGCGGGGACGAGACGACGTGACATACTACGATCACGTACAAAAGTGATGTCCTTCGTCTCGGCAATATGGAACCTCTCAACAGCTCCCGTTCTTTTAAGGGGTCCTATCGGGATAGGTAGGAGGAAGCGGCTTTTTTCCTAAATTCCCGGGTTTAACTTAACGATTGCGCTTCGCATCTTGGCGGCGTAAAAGGACTAATTCAGTCTATTGGGACCTAGAGGCGAAATCATCTTGTGGCTATTGAGTCAAAAATAGATAAGTACGGTCTAACTGTTTTTTTTTTGTCACATTAAATTTGGTTCCTCACTTACCCTGCTAAGTGCTAACTCAGAATTCATAAGATGACATTAAAAATGAGAAAGATTAAATACATGTCCATATATTTGTTGTGGTGAACTGAATTAGATCATCTTAGATGATCATTAACATATGAACAAGAAGGAAGAAGATGATACATATGAGAGGGAAAGAAGAGAGAAAGAGAGAGATTGTGTAACACCCCGTACTTTCAGGCGTTGTGTTAAGCATCTAGACATATGCAAATAAAGGACTTAGCATATAAAAGGATAAGGCCCCGAAACAATTTTGGATGTAACAAGTGTGATAACGGAGATCGGAAATAATATTTGGTGTGTGCATAAAGAGGCAATGGACTAGTGCTACATCGCACAATTATGACATTGAGTATATAGAGGTTTTATAAGTCATTAAGATTTAAGTGAATTGAGATCAAGAATCAATTATGTGGATAATGTTTAGTGGACAATATGTCAATGTAGGTCCCGCAAAGTTATGGTCACTACTAAGTATAATAGATAAAGACCAATGTTTGGTCCAAGGGGCAACAACATGGACTCCCAATGTTCACTCGTAAAAAGGGTGACTACTTAGACTAAGTGGCAGGTAGTGATATTAGGAGATTACATATGTCATTCACAAGGTAATTTGACGTTAAGGTGGCAACCTAACAAGTTCCTTTGGGAATAAAGTGCAAAATATATATTTGCTATATATACACTACGTTGAAAGGGAAAACAAACATGTACCAGTAACTTTGCAAAGTGATATATTTACATTTTCACATAAGACAATAGAGGAGCAGCAACGTTACTTTCTTTTCCTAAGAAGAGACATGTGATTTCCTCAAGAACAACATACAGTGAAGAAGGGTGGAAAAAAATTTATTGGTAAATAAGATTGAAGTGTTATACGGGTTGCGTGGGTTAGGTTGTGCCAAGAATCGGTTAAGGTATGTTAAAGCAAATTATTTTTTTCTTTTGCCATATTCCATGTAACGAAATATAACCATGATATTATTCCATAAATTATTCTACTCCTAGTAGTTAAGAATATTCATGTTATTGATTCCTATGTTAAAAGCATGTCTAAATATGTTCCTTATTGAGGCATACGGAAAAGATGTTGATATTCCCTATGTTAGCCGAAGGTACAAGGATATTATGTCATTCGATAAGTTCAAGAATATTCTATTGTCATTCATGCATTTTCATTTGCATTATATTCATATATTACCCTGGACTCACATATGTTATATACATTACTATATAGTATGAATTATATATATGTAGGGGATTGGAAAAAGGGAAAGGCGTTATATATGCGTCACCACCTGCAGCTGGTACAGATATCACGAAAAGAAAGATTCCCATGTGAGGCCAATATTGATGCCCTTGTGTGTCCAATATGATATGATGCCCTTGTGTGGCCGATATAACCTGATGCACACAGAGGAGGTTATGGGAAGGAAGATGCCCTTGTGTGGCCATTATTTATATGTATACCGCATTTGCATTGTGCATAGTATTTAGGCATATGTATTAGGGACCTCAGAGACATTTACTGCTGGTTAGCCGTTTCTATCGGTTGTTGGTGTTGTCGGCTGTTTCTGTTTCTGTTTCAGTTTATTGTTATATCTCTGTTATGCTATTAGTCATGCCTGACATACTCAGTACATCAGTCATACTGACATACTCAGTACATGACGTCCCTTTTGTCGGGGACGCTGCGTTTCATGCCCACAGGTTCAGTTAAAGAGAGCCCAATTTTTGGATAGTCCTAGTCACAGACAAAACATTTGGATGGACTTTTTCTGCTTACTGTATGGGCTTGGAGTTCTGTTGTTGAAGATTACCATTGAGGCTACTAGTTAGAACAGTGGAAGGGAATAACTGGTGGGCCGAAATTGGGTTGATTTAAGCAAATGCCTGGGTTATAATTTAGATTTTGTCCCTACTTAAAAGTTATGCAAATATAATCCTTAAGAAATTATTCTACTAGACAATGATAGACTTGGGTCTAATGATTGCTTATATATTGCTGAACCTTACAGATAAAATATTAGACTGTTATATAAAAAATTTAGACCGTTAACGTTTTATCATAAAATTTTGAGTTTGCTCAAAAGAAATCTTTAGACTTGATCTAAAGATTACGTGCGCACTCCCTAAACATGTTTGGAAAAATTACGTGCGCACTCCCTTTATGGCTTTACCCCGTATTCTTGTCCCTACTGGAACAAATATATCCATGTTATGCTATTAGTCATGCCTGACATACTCAGTACATCAGTCGTACTGACATACTCAGTACATGACGTCCCTTTTATCGGGACGCTGTGTTTCATGCCCGCAGGTTCAGTTAAAGAGAGTGACGGTTTGCACTAGTAGGTTGCTGGTTCCGCTGATATTGGAGCACTCTACTTGTTTCAGAGTTGCAGTCTAGTCGTGGTATAGTATTTCACATATGCATATGGGTATGACGGGGCCTTGTCCCGTCCTTATGGTGTCATGTACTCTTTAGAGGCTTGTAGACAAATGTCATGTGTATAGTAGTCGAGTAAGGCCCTGTCGGCTGTGATGTATGTGTTAGCCGAATATTTGATAACGGTCCTTGTGACCACGATTGATTACAGTTAGCCAATAGATATGTGAAGAGTGGTGCCCAACAGGTAGGGTCCGGGTGTCCGTTGCGGCCCTCCGATTTGGGTCGTGATAGATTGTGATTTCATTAATGAATGAAGTAAGCCTTACTAATCATTAGGGGTATATATACACATTAGGATTATAATTAACTCAAGTTGCTAACCACTAAATAAGCTAGATTAGGCTAACTAATTAACTACCCTAACTAACTCTGTGAAGTGTTGTAATTACAAGAATGCCACTGACAGTTATTTATGAGTTGTACTTAATAGATTACTTTACTCTCTAATCTACCTACTTAATCATGCTTATAAACATCTATTATCCCACATGCGGTTATAGAACCAATTACCAAGATGTATGCTATGTCATTGGACTCACCTCAAACTCTTTCTAGCCGACCTATTTGATTCTGTGACCGTAGTTATTTAGGTGGTATCATGAGAAATTAGACAAAACTTAAAGGCGTAGCAAACAATCATTCCATAAATGTAATTATTTTTTCCCTTAAAAAATTAGATCTCCAATCAAAGGTTATCAACCTGAAAGTATGTCCCACGCCAACTAAATAAAAGGGTGTTGTCACAATGTAGTTGGGACTTATCAATCACCATGCATGACACAAAAAGAATTTCTTTAAAATGTGTACAGAATGTACCCGCCTCCTCAAGTGTACTGCTCTTTACAACATATTTTATTAAGATTCTAGGCCTTCAAATGCCTTCCAACTCTTAATCGCCAATCTTTTGCAATATCCATTCACCTTTTATAACAAATTTATGATTGTGATAATTAGGACTGGTCAATATATATATATATATACTGTGTTCCTATTGATTTGTACTGGTCATATATATTTTGTCTTACCTTTCTACGGAGCTCCTCCATCTGTTCCATCATTACTTGTGTCTACACAATGCAGAAACCAATGCTTAGTACCAAAAGTAAAAATTTCTTCATATTTTATGCAACAATCATAAAAGATGGCAATTTGTAATTATTACAAATCAATGTACCAAAACTAACCCTGATGATTTGAAAATCGTATCATACCTCTACATTTTTCCACTATTTTCTTTTTTAAAATTAATTATTAAGAGCCACGCATAGGAAATAGAATGAAAACATGGACTCCTAATATGAACTTGGACAATCATCACCCTACAAGCTAGCTTTTGGAATTGAGTTAGACCCAAAATTCATTCTTTACATAGGTCTAGACGTGCGGGGAATGTTAAGAGTCTCACATCGGATATGGAATGGGAACATAGACTCCTTATATGGACTTAGATAATCATCACCTTACAAACTAGCTTTTGTGGTTGAGTTAGGCCCAAGATCCATTCTTTACATGGTATCAAAGTCAATCTCATTTCAATTATTTGTTCACCGATGTTGAGCCTCCAAATTATATTATCCACGCTCTGGGCGTGCAGGGGAGTGTTAAGAGTCCCACATCGAATATGGAACATGGACAACTTAGACAATCCTCACCTTACAAGCTAATTTTTGGGATTGATTTAGTAAGTCCCACATCGGATATGAAATGGAAACATGAACTCCTTATATGGACTTGGACAATCCTCACCCTACAAGCTAGTTTTTGGGATTGAGTTAGGCCCAAGATTCATTTTTTACATTTTTTCTTTTAAGTCGATTGGTGTTTCCTTGTGTTCAAATTTAATCTTAAAGATTAGTGTGGGCCTTTTTTTAATTGTGTCAAATGTAGATAATGTACATACACTTATTAACAATTGAATACTACCTTTCTTTGCCTAGCTTGTGCAAGGGCACCTTCAAGTTGTTTTTCAAGGTTTTGCAACTCCTTCACACTCAGTGGCCCAAGATCTTCACCAAGCAAGTGCCTTCATATATTAGCAATAACATCTCAGGAAACTCAAGACACTATCAAGGATGTGAAATACTAAAATTGTTACTCTTCTATTCTGCATATTATAAAGCAATTGACATAACCTTTGAGTTCTTTGAAGGGCTTCGAATTTGGCCGTTAATTTTGATACCTCTTGATACCAGCTCTAGGTTTACAACAAAACAAAATATGCTTAATAAGAATCATAACAAATTATCACAAAAGTTATTAAAAAATTCCGTACTAAAAGTAACAATTCTAACTCTTGATAATTAATATAATAGGTCATGATAGCGTCAAACCTGTGTTTGATCTCTTTCACCACAGTTGTCTTGAGGATTAAGGCAACAGCGTTGGTACCTCTCAAGGGTTTTAGTGATACTGCCAACGAAAGGAAAACCATATCCAAACTATTATTTTTCTTTCCAAATGTACACTTATTGTTTCAATTAATTAAGCGAGACGTTTAAGGAGAGATAAAAGATAATTCGATGAATACTCTACCAATTTAAACCTCGAAAGACAGATAGTATGACATAAAACATGGAGAGACATCAACATACAATCATGTACAACCATGATTTCTAGTTTTGTACAAAGGTCATACAAGGCGTTGTTTTTGGTGCTTGTTAAATATACACAATATACATGTGTATATTGTGTATATTAAATTTCGGATTTGATCCCAATAATAGCTCTCGGTTTTGGCTGTTTATGTAAAGTAATTTATGGTAAATATTTTGTATCCTAGTTTAGCTAATATTGTAATATAATTAGTAGTGTATTACCATAAATGTATAGAATAAGGTTTTTAGAATAGAATATGAATAGGATTCTCCTATTTTGTAACTTGTATATATAGCCTTTCAAGTAATGAAAAAATAATCAAGGGGATTATTTCTTTCATGGTATCAAGAGACTAGGTCTAAACAAAAGTTTTTTCTCCCAACTTTTGTACCCTCTCTCGGCCGAGACCCCCCCCCCCCCCCCCCCCGAGTTTCTCTCCCAAATTTCGTCTTCCGCTCTCAAAAATCTCTCTTAAATTTCCCCTCCTTCTTTGTTCTTTCAATATGTCTAAGAACAATTATCATCCTGCCCTCATGGTTTCTAACGTCAAGAACAGTATCCTTATTGTGCTTGAAATGGAAAACGTTCAATATGTGACGTGGGCAGAATTGTTTAAAATTCACACTATCTCCCATCAAGTTATCCATCACATAATTCCTCCCGCTACACCTCTTCCCGCGGAGGATCTTCAGTTATGGATTACGATTGATGCTACCGTTCTCCAGTAGATCTATTCCACTATTTCGGTTGACCTTTTATAGACGATTATTGAGCCGGACACCACGGCTATGGCTACTTGGAATAGATTGCATGACATATTCCAAGATAACCAACATTCACGTGCCGCCACACTCGAACATGAATTCTCTCTAGTTCGCATGGAAGACTTTCCAAACGTATCGGCATATTGCAAGAAACTCAAGGAGTTGGCGGATCAACTCTGTAATGTTGGCGCACCTGTAACAAATAATCGTCTGGTTCTACAATTGGTTGCCAGCCTTTCGGAGGCCTATAATGGCGTTGGAACTCTCCTTCGTCAAAGAAACCCTCTTCCCGCCTTTTATCAAGCCCGCTCCATGCTTACTTTGGAAGAAGCCGGTTTAGCTAAAAAGGCGGCTATCGGAGCAAGCCCCGTCGTCATGATGGTGTCCTACCCAAGTTCTTCAGGTTTTTTTGATAATTCGGGCCAAAATCGTACTCATGGTGGCGGCAAAAATAATCGTAAGAATAATAACAAAAACCGCGGGGGCAAACGCGGCAGTTCCGATGGTGGTTCCGGTGGTCAGCAAGCAGGCAGTGGGCCCTGTCCAGTGAACAGTGGCCCACCACCCTATTGGTCCCAGCAGTGGGGCCTATGTCAGTGGGGCTAGGGCAGTGGGTCGTGGGCCAGCAGCCCCTACGTTCCAGCAACTCACAGCAGCCAGTGGGGCTGGCCAGCCTTTCAGGCCCAATAATCAGCAGTGGCGGCCTACGGCCCCGGAACGCAACAACCAAGCGCTACGGTACCGTGCCGCCCCGTCCCTGGAATACTTGGGCCCCGACCTCCGCAAGCTCACCATGCAGCAGGCCCCACTCAGACAGATATCGAGGTCGCGATGCACACATTGGGTTTGACTCAACCGGACCCAAATTGGTATATGGACACCGGTGCCACTACTCACATGACTTCCGATTCAGGTACTCTCTCATCTTATTCCAATTTGAGCAACCCTTGGGGTATAATTGTTGGTAATGGCAACTCTATTCCAATTCAGGGTTATGGTCAGAAAATGTTGTCTCCCCCCCCCAATCCACCCCTTATCTTGAAAAATACTTTACATGCTCCCAAATTGATTAAAAACTTAGTGTATGTCCGAAAGTTCACCACTGACAATTCCGTTTCTGTTGAATTTGATCCTTTTGGTTTTTCTGTGAAGGATTTCAAGACGGGGAGTCATCTCATGAGGTGTGATAGTAGGGGGATCTTTATCCTATCATGTCCGGTTTCAGTCCATCGAGTCAAGCCTTGCATTCAGCTTTTGCAGCCATTTCTGCTTCCGTGTGGCATGCTCGCATTGGTCATCCGGGATCTTCTATTTTATCAGTTTTAGATAAAAATAGCTTTATTTCTTGTAAGGGTACGCGTCGTACTCAAATTTCTCAATCTTGTTCGTTAGGAAAAATTGTTAAGTTGCCATTTGTGGACTCAAATTCTCATACTTCAAAGCCATTTGATATTATTCATAGCGACCTATGGACGTCTCCTGTTCTAAGTTCGTTAGGTCATCGATATTATGTTCTTTTTTGGATGATTATTCTAAATTTTTGTGGACGTTTCCAATTGCCAATAAATCTCAAGTGTTTTCTGTCTTCATAAAATTTAGAGCATTCATTAGAACACAATTGGAAAGAGAAATAAAAAATATTCAGTGTGATAATGGGAAAGAGTATGACAATAGGGTGTTTCGGGAGTTCTGTGATAATAATGGGATCAATTTTCATTTTTCGTGCCCTCATACATCTTCTTAAAATGGAAAAGTCGAACGCAAAATTCGTTCCATAAATAACATTGTCCGCACTCTCTTACTTCATGCTTCCGTACCCTCATATTTTTGGCATCATGCTCTGCAAATGGCAACATATCTCCTTAACATAATTTCGTCCAAAGGTCTGACATATTCTTCCCCCCTCCAAATCCTATATAATAAGAACCCTTCTTATTCTCATCTTTGGGTTTTTGGGTGCTTATGTTATCCGTTATTCCCATCCACCACAATTAATAAACTTCAGGCTCGGTCTACTCCGTGTATGTTTTTGGGTTATCCGTCTAATCATCGTGATTATAAATGCTTTGATTTATCCTCCAAGAAAATCATAATTAATCGCCATGTCATTTTTATTGAAACCCAATTTCCTCTTACGAAAGTTCATACTCCCGAGCCTAGGTCGTATAATTTTTTGGATGACCAAATATCCTCGTATATTATTCGGCATTTTTCGGACATCTCCCGCACCCAAAACTCTCCAGCGGGCCCACTGCCCGCTGGTCCCACTGGCACGTCTAGGGCAAAGATCGCCGCCCCTTCCTCTCGGCTGGCCGGTTTCGGTGATTGGGCCAATCCAGTCCACTACTGGAACTGGTCCAGTCCCAGGTACCGTTCTCAGCCCAGCTTCTGCGTCCAGTTTTGGGCCAGCAAGCCCCCTGCCTGCTGGCCAGTCCATCCTGAGCCCCGCAAATTCCCAAAATTCGCTCAATTTCTCCTCGAGTCATAGATCGGTCACTCGTAGTTAGCAAGGTATTTTTACACCTAAAAGACATTTTAATTTACACTCTAATGTCTCTAAATCCCCCTTGCCCTGTAATCCTGTGTCTGCCTTAAACGACCCGAATTGGAAAATTGCTATGACTGATGAATATAATGCTCTTATTGATAATAAGACGTGGGAGTTGGTGCCCCGTCCATCTGGTATTAATGTTATCAGGTCTATGTGGATTTTTGCTCATAAGGAGAATTCCGATGGGTCCTTTGCTCGACATAAGGCGCAGCTTGTGGGTGATGGTAAGACTCAGCAGGTTGGGATAGATTGTGGGGAGACGTTTAGTTCGGTGGTCAAGCTGGCTACCATTCGCACTGTGCTTAGCCTGGATCTTTCTAAGGCATGGCCTATTCATCAGTTGGATGTCAAGAATGCTTTCTTACCTGGTGATCTCAAGGAAACAGTATATATGCATCAGCCATTGGGGTTCAGGGATCCTAATCGTCCTCATCATGTCTGTTTGTTGAAAAAGTCCTTATATAGGCTTAAGCAGTCTCCACGGGCCTGGTATACGAGGTTTGCTGACTATGTTTCGACAAATAGGTTCACTCACAACAGTTCAGACAATTTTCTGTTCATCTACCAACGTATTTCATCCTTGGCCTACATTCTGTTGTATGTGGATGATATCATTTTGACGGCCTCTTCCGATGCCTTACGACAGTCTATCATGACCATGCTCAGCTCTGAGTTTGCTATGAAAGACTTAGGGCCCTTGAGTTACTTTTTGGGGATTGCCGTCAAACGTCATTCAAATGGTTTGTTTTTGTCTCAAATAAAGTATGCGGTTGAGATCATCGAGAGGGCTGGGATGTCATCCTGTAAGTCCACTTCCACTCCAGTTGATACTAAGCCCAAACTTGGTGCCACGGCCGGCATCTCTTACGAGGATCCGACCCGCTATCACAGTCTTGCAGAGGCTCTTCAGTATCATACCTTTACCAGACCGGATATTACGTATGTTGTTCAGCATGTGTGTTTATTCATGCATGATCCCAGAGTTTAGCATATGAATGCAATCAAACGCATCATCCGGTATATTCAGGATACACTGGACTATGGTTTGCATTTGTATCCTTCATCGACATCCACACTTGTCTCATACACTGATGCAGATTGGGGTGGTTGTCCAGACACCAGACGGTCTACGTTTGGCTACTGTATGTTCCTTGGCATCAACTTGGTCTCCTGGTCTGCGAAGCGTCAGGAAACTCTACCCCGCTCAAGTGTCGAGGCTGAATATCGAGGGGTAGCCAATGTGGTCTCATAATCATGTTGGTTACGTAATTTGCTTTTAGAACTTCATTGTCCGATTCAAAAGGCAACCTTGGTTTATTGCGATAATATTAGTGTCATCTACCTTTCAGGTAATCCGGTTCAGTACCAACGCACTAAACATATCGAAATGGACATTCACTTTGTCCGTGAAAAGGTTGCTCGGGGTCACGTTCGCGTATGTCATGTCCCGTCAAGATATCAGATTGCAGACATCTTTACAAAGGGTCTTCCCTCGGTCCTTTTTGAAGATTTTAGGGACAGTCTCAGCGTTTGAAGACCGCCCGCTATGACTGCGGGTGTGTGTTAAATATACACAATATGCACACAATATACATGTGTATATTGTGTATATTAAATCTCATATATTTTGTCCCAATAATAGCTCTCGGTTTTGGTTGTTTATGTAAAGTAATTTATGGTAAATATTTAGTATCCTAGTTTAGGTAATATTGTAATATAATTAGTAGTGTATTACCATAAATAGTGTATTACCATAAATAGTGTATTGAATAAGGTTTTTAGAATAGAATAGGAATAGTATTCTCCTATTTTGTAACTTGTATATATAACATTTCAAGTAATGAAAATAATCAAGGGGATTATTTCTTTCAGTGCTTGTGTCCACTACACGTTCAATGTTTTAGAAGAATAAATAAATGTGCAATTAAAATCTTTTGGATGACAAACAAAAGATTTTTATTGGGAAAAAAAAGTGTCTCGCCGTAAAAAAAAAGTCAAGCCCACACGTGAGGGGTGTGGTGAAAATATACTTAAGTAAATAAAAATGTATTGTCTTTAATAGTTTTAACTTTTAAATGAGATAAGTCACACAGTTAAATGCGGTAAACTAACCATCCAATCCCACCCTCAAACCAAAGAGGGAAAAATATTCCAAAAGAAAAGAAAACTATTGAATATATAATGGGAAAAAAGGGGGCATCAGCAGAATAAAAGAACAGTGAAGTCAATATGTAATATTATTAAATAAAAATATAAAGAACAGTAAAGGCAAACTGGAAGAGTACAAACACAAGGGTTAAAATAGTAAAAGTCTTCTCATTTCTATTCATTTACTCCATATTTATTTATTGGCCATAAGTACTGCAGGAGGCTGTCTTTTTCCTTCTTCCAACCTTCCATATTTGGAAAGTGGAAAAAGAAATTCATTTTGGCAATACCTTGAGATAATTAGAAACATCAACAAATTCATTTAGACATTAAATTAAGGGCTCTATAGCTTCTTGTACTTCAATTCAAGGATTTAAAACCACCAATCAGTTTTTTTTTTGTCTCTCATTTTCTCCATACAAAACCCTAATTCTAAACAAAGTACTACATGGTAGTACAAATTATGTGATTATGAAGAGAAGAATTTTGTAGTTGACCAATTCATTTGACTTGTAATTTTCTTGATCGATTACAAAAAAATTATGCAAAAGAGGAGTCCTCTTCAACACTGCGCTATATATTACCCCAATATATTGATGAAATCTTGGATGATGCCAAAAACAAAGATGAACTTTTTCTTTAATATAATCATTCTTGAACAAAGTAATGATGTTGAAAAAAATTAAAAAGAGCATATACATACATAACATTTGCAAAGAAAAACTGCACCTGCCACTGAAGAGAAAGAAAACATAAACAAAATGATGAAAAAATTGGACCTGCAGTTGAGAAGTTTTAAAGGCTTTGGATGGGAATAAAAGTACTCAGTTTCATCACTCTTCCTCAAAGAACATAAGCTGGAAAAGCAAAGTTGCTAATACATGGAAAAGCTCAAGAATATAATAAGGCTCAGTTAACACACTTAGCTTAAACCAGTTCTGGCATTTTACACCAATATTAATAAGTTTCACCAAAATGGAAAGAAAAAATGAAATCTTGATCAGTCCTTGGGGATTGTGAATTGAAAAAGAAAACTCATTTTCTTATATAGAAAGTAGAAAGAAAACTCAAGAGAGATCCAAACCTGATGAAAATCTCACTTAACAGACAAGATAGAAATAAGTTGGTGCTCGTGTAAAGTGCTGCAAAAGCCAATACCAATTTACCAAAGTGTAGTTCTCCAAAAAAATGTCTAGACTTAATCCCACTCTCCCACATAAGCAAAAAACACTCACCTCACTGTCTTTCTGTGTGGGTGTTTTAACTTTCTTTATATATATGATGAACCCCATATGAAAACAAACATAAAGTGGTAATCTTTTTATGATTTAGTCGAAATTCATATCAAGAATTAGACTCCCACATAAACAAAAAAAACACTCACCTCACTGCCTTTCTCTCTCTATATGGGTGTGTGTTAACTTTCTTTTTATATATGATGAACCCCATATGAAATAATCTTTTTATGATTTTGAACAATCCCATATCAAGAATTAGCCTCCCACATAAACAAAAAACACTCACCTCACTCTGTCTTTCTCTATGTGTGTGTGTTTATCTTTCTTTATATTTATGACCAACCCCATATGAAAACAAACATAAAGTTGTAATCTTTTTATGTTTTAGAAGAACCTCATATCAATAATTAGCCATAAAGAGCCACAGAAAGTAAACTTAACACACATTCATGTGTAAAAAAACATAGTATATATACCCTGCGTTACCAAACTCATAAAGCTTTCCACGACTAGAGAAGATGATGAGAGCAACTTCAGCATCACATAGCACTGAAAGTTCATAAGCTTTCTTCAACAACCCATTCCTTCTCTTCGAGAATGTCACTTGACGGTTGATTTTGTTCTCTATTCTCTTTAGTTCCACTCTCCCTCTCCCCATTTTTTTTCTTCCTAAATTCAAGAAAATGGAGGAACAAATGCTATGGGGATATGAAAGAGAACTATGTTATGAGTAATGAATAGGAAAACAAGTAAGATGTGTTGGGTTAGCAATAACGTAAAGGGTACAACAAAATTCCCTTCTCTCTTTATAAATGTTGAAGGTGAGTGAAAGGCTCAGGTAAAACTATATGGTGTATGTTGTTTGGAGACTAAAATCTTCGGATTTTCTACTCCGGTTGAGATTAAAGTTTTCATAACTTTCTACTCCGTTGGGTACTTGATTTGAAGATATAAAAACTTCATCAAGTATACAACATACAATTTACTGGAGAAAAAAAAAAGGTGTATGTTTGTTGTTTCGATGTAACGAACTTGTATGTTGTTTGGAGACTAAAATCTTCGGATTTTCTACTCCGGTTGAGATTAAAGTTTCCATAACTTTCTACTCCATTGGGTACTTGATTTGAAGATATAAAAACTTCATCAAGTATACAACATACAATTTACTGGGAAAAAAAAAAAAAAGGTGTTTGTTGTTTCGGTGTAACGAACTTATATATGTTGTCTGGAGACTAAAATCTTCGGATTTTCTACTCCGGTTGAGATTAAAGTTTCCATAACTTTCTACTCCTTTGGGTACTTGATTTGAAGATATAAAAACTTCATCAAGTATACAGCATACAATTTACTGGAAAAAAAAAAAAAAAAAAAAAAGGTGTTTGTTGTTTCGGTGTAACGAACTTATATATGTTGTTTGGAGACTAAAATCTTCGGATTTTCTACTCCGGTTGAGATTAAAGTTTTCATAACTTTCTACTCATTTGGGTACTTGATTTGAAGATATAAAAACTTTATCAAGTATACAACATACAATTTATCTTGCATTTCGTTTCAAGTATTTTAAATCTGTTTGTGTAACCTTGATTCGGTTTGAAGAAATAAAATCTTCACCGTTGTGTATTATAATTGTTCTTGTCAAAAGCTGATTCACTCGATAATTTATGGCATTCACGTTTAGGACATGTCAATTATAGAACCTTGCGAAAAATGATTAGTTTGGAAGTATTGCCTAAGTTTGAATGCAATCAATCAAAATGTCAAATATGTGTTGAGTCTAAGTATGTTAAACATCCTTATAAGTCGGTTGAAAGGAATTCAAGTCCTTTAGACTTAATCCATACAGATATTTGTGACATGAAGTCAATCCCATCTCGTGGTGGGAAGAAGTATTTCATAACTTTTATTGACGATAGTACGCGGTATTGCTACGTTTGTTTACTTAATAGTAAAGATGAAGCAATTGAAGCATTCGGGCAATACAAAAGTGAAGTTGAGACTCAACTTAACAAAAAGATTAAAATGATAAGGAGTGATAGGGGCGGTGAATATGAATCTCCTTTTGAACAAATATGTTTGGAATATGGCATTATTCATCAAACAACTGCCCTTACTCGCCACAATCAAACGGAATTGCGGAAAGGAAAAATAGAACCATGAAAGAAATGATGAATGCCACATGTTAATAAGTTCCGGTTTACCCCAGAACTTGTGGGGGAAGCCATTCTAACAATGCTAGCCGAATACTCAATCGAGTGCCCCATAGCAAAACAAAATCTATTCCATACGAAAAGTGGAAAGGAAGGAAGCCCAATTTGGGATACTTCAAAGTGTGGGGGTGTTTGGCCAAGGTGCAAGTTCCTAAACCCAAAAGGGTAAAAATATGACCTAAAACCATTAATTGTGTTTTCATAGGATATGCCACAAATAGTAAGGCATATCGATTTCTCGGTTCACAAATCGAGAAAATCCCGACATTCGAGTAAATACGGTAATTGAATCAGATAATGCTGACTTCTTTGAAACCTTATATCCGTATAAAAAGGAATGTGAGTCGTCTAGCAAAGAATCTAAACGACCTCGGGAAGAAACAAAGGAAAATATTCCTGATGAGGAAAAAACCGAGACGCAGCAAACGTCAAAGGACGTCTACTTCATTTGGACCCGGAATTTCTAACATTTTTGTTGGAGAATGAGCCTCGAACCTTCAACGAAGCTATGTCTTCATCGGAAGCTCAATTTTGGAAAGAGGCAATCAATAGTGAGATAGAATCCATCTTAAACAACCATACTTGGGAATTGGTTGACCTTCCTCCGGGGAATAAACCTTTAGGTTCCAAATGGATTTTCAAGCGAGAAAATGAAAGCTTTGATGGTACTATTGATAAATATAAGGCAAGACTAGTTGTTAAAGGGTTTAGACAATGAGAAGGTCTTGATTACTTTGATACATACTCGCCGGTAACGAGGATTACATCTATTGGGGTGTTAGTAGCGTTAGCCGCCGTGTACGGTCTTGAAATCCATCAAATGGATGTGAAAACACCTTCTTAAATGGAGAGTTAGAGGAAGAAATTTACATGGAACAACCTGAGGGGTTTGTAGTTCCGGGGAAAGAGAAGAAGGTGTGTCGACTTGTTAAGTCTCTTTACGGACTAAAACAAGCACCCAAACAATGGCATGCAAAATTTGACCATACAATGTCACAAATGGATTCAAGATAAATGAGTGTGATAAATGTGTCTACATTAAGAACACTCCAAACCACGTAGTCATTGTTTGTTTGTACGTGGATGATATGTTGATAATGAGTAACGACATTGCTAACATAAATGCTACTAAGCGCATGCTTGCTAGTAAGTTTGATATGAAAGACTTAGGAGTTGCCGATTTAATTCTGGGAATTAAAATCCATAAGACTCCTCAAGGTCTAGCATTGTCTCAATCTCATTATATTGAAACGGTACTTGAAAAGTTCAAGTATTTGGACTTTAAAGTTGCAAAGACGCCAATTGATATGAACCTTGCTCTTGCAAAGAATAAAGGTGAAAGTCATTCTCAATTGGATTATGCCGGAGTGTTGGGAAGTTTGATGTATATCATGAACTCGTACGCGACACGATATTGCATGTGCTATAAGTAAACTAAGTCGCTACACTAGTAATCCCGACCAAAAACATTGGTGGCGATGAAACGAGTTTTGGGGTATTTAAAACATACTCAAAACTTTGCTTTGCATTATAACGGTATCCTGCAGCTTATTGAAGGATACGGTGATGCAAATTGGATCACCGGTTCAATGAAACTAAATCCACAAGTAGATATGTTTTTACCATAGGTGGAGGAGCGAGTGTCTTGGAAGTCATCCAAACGGACATGTATCGCCCGCTCTACAATGGAATCGAGTTCATAGCTTTAGACAAAGCCGGTGAAGAAGTTGAATGGCTCCGAATTTCTTAGAAGATATTCCATTTTGGCCCAAACCGTTGGCTCCTATATGCATACATTGCGATAGCCAAGCGGCAATAGGAAGAGCGGGAGCCTTATGTACAACGGAAAGTCTCGTCACATACGACGAAGACATAATACCGTTAGACAACTACTCTCTAGTGGAATTATCACAATTGACTATGTTAAGTCAAGAGATAATGTGTCGGATCCACTAACTAAAGGCCTAACTAGAGAGGTAGTTGAAATATCATCAAGGGAATGGGACTATGGCCGAGGACAAGTCATCGTGACGGTAACTCTACCTAGAAGACTGGAGATCCCAAGATCTAGGTTCAAAGAGATCAAACAAAGTCATTAATGACGGTTCAACATTGTCACAATAACTCTTTGGTCCATTCGGTGATGAGACAATGTTCGGTACCGGATAAAGCATTGCGGCTTTTTAATGGTTCCTAAGTTTGGTACGGGGTATATCAAATAGTGTATCTACGGGATGACACATTTAGGAATCACCTATGTAAGTGTGAAGTGTAAGCCGCTTCAAGGAGAATTATGTAAGGCCAATTCTCTACGCACTTATGAACCGAGGCGGTGTTCATGGCCGAAACGAACAAAACAATGAGAACCAAAGACGGTTAAAGGGTTAATTGTGTGACATGTGGTTGTCTAGGTATACACCAAAGCTCGACGGTTCAAGGATATCACATCTACCGATTGACCGAGTATATCCGACATATGTTCACTACGGAAAGTTCAAAGAGAAATCTACTTATCCGGATGCGATTAATCCTTGCTTACGAATCACACAGCTTTTTGTCATGCATGTTTTTCATCATATAGCCATTCCCCATTCATGTGGGGGATTGTTAAAGCTAGTTAATGAATAAAACTAGCCAAGTTGGTGTTTTTTGAACACAAGCACAACAACAATATATTGTAATTTTCGATCACGGTTTGAATCGCTAAGCGTATGTAAAATCGCTAGGCATGTAAAAATAGACCCGAGCGTTGGAAAATTCATGTTATATTTACATATGCTAATAAATAGATTAGTATACAAAAGGATAAAACCGAGGAATAATTTTGGACACAACAAGTGTAATGATGAAGATCGGGAATAAATTTGGAGTGTGCACAAGGAAGTAAGGGACTAGCATAGCACACAAATTATGACATTGAATATAAAAAAAAATTATAAGTTTTCAAGGTTTAAGTGAATTGGAATCACAAAATTAATTATGTGTGTGATGAATTAAATATGGAGAGTGACTTAAAGGGATTAAGTAAAAGATATATTAGGTAAATGCTAAAGTAATGCTCTACGTGGCTGCATATCAAGAGGAATAAGTGACTATTAAGTAAAATTGGCCAAAGGAGTGACATGTGTTAAGGCATAAGAATTCTCTAACATTGTTTTCACTTTGTTGGAGTTTCACGGAATAAATAGGGGCTGATCGTGACTTCTATTCTTGGATAACAACATAATACTTACTGGTGTAGTAAACAACATTCCTCCATTTTTTTTAAGGGACCAATCGTACTTCCTCTCCGCATAAAGCAATTGGAGACTCCATTGTTGGACATTATATATCTCGTTACCAAACATTTACATTCAATTTGAAAGACAATTTTGTGTTTCGAAGCAATCTTAGCAACAACAGTAAACTCGCTTGACTCGGATAATTAGTGAAATCGAGGTATGTTAAGGCAAATTATTTCTTTCTTTTGGCATGTTCCATGTAACGAAATATAATTGTGATATTGTTCCATAATTTATTCTACTCCTAGTAGTTAAGAATATTCATGTTATTGATTCCTATGCTAAAAGCATGTCTAAATATATTCTCAAGTCCTTATTGAGGCATACGGAAAAGATGTTGATATTCACAGTGTTAGCCAAAAGGGCAAGGATATTATTGTCATCCGACAAATTCAGAAAATGTTTTATTATCATTCATGCATTTTCATTTGCATCATATTATATATTATCCTGAACCCATTTGTGCTATGCACACTACTATATGGTAAATATTATATATATGTAGGGGATATGGGGAAAGGGAAAGGACGTTATATACGCACACCACCTGCAGCTGGTACAGACTATTACGTAAAGAAAGAGTCCTATGAGGCCAAAATGATGTGATGCCCATGTGTGGCCGATATAACCTGATGCCCACAGAGGCGGTTATGGACAGGAAGAGCCCATGTGTGGCCAATATATATGTATACCGCATTTGCATCATGCATACATTCATTAACCATTATATGATATGATGCCCACAGAGGCTGTTATGGTAAGGAAGATGCCGACGAGGCCAATGTATATGTATACCGCATTGTGCATGACATTTAGGCATATGTATTAGGACCCTCAGAGATAATTACGAGTGGTCGGTTGCGCCTGTTCCAGTTTATTGTTATATCCATGTTATGTTATTATTCATGCCTGACATACTCGGTACATCAGTCGTACTAACGTCCCTTTTGTCGAGGGACGCTGCGTTTCATGCCCGCAGGTTCACATAGGCAGGGTGACGGTTCACGTTAGTTGATTGCGGATCCAACAGATTTTTGGAGCACTCCCCTTGTTCGGAGTGTTGGTCTAATTTTGGTACGGTACATTTTTGCTTGTATATATGGGTATGGCGGGGCCCTGTCCCAACCTTTGATGTTATTACTCTTAGAGGCTTGTAGACAGGTGTCCTGTGGATAATGGTCTTGTATGGCCTTGTCGACCTTGGTATGGGTATGTATATATATAAGTTGGTTACCTGATTTTTCATAGTTTTCTTCGGCTTAGTCCATATTCAATTGTGATTAGAAGTTGATGGTACGATTAGCGGTATCCGGCGGGTGGGGTCCGGGTGCTCATCGCGGCCCTCCGATTTGAATCGTGACAGCTAAATCTTGGATCTCCTCTAGCAAGAAAATGGTAACCTAATAATTCTTCTTTTGCTTCATTCTTTATATAAAATCCTCTATTGAGTGTTATAAAAACATTTGCTATATTGTTACCTAAAACACTCTTTTCTTGTAGTTGTAAGAAACTTTGTTACCTTCTCTTTTGGGGTAAAAGAAACCTGGCTACAGACCAATAGTAATTTATTTCATGAGAAGGGACCTTTCAATTTCAAAATCATGATGATGGAAAAGTGAATAAGGTGGTCCAAAGAAATTAGGTTCAATGAATTCAAAAGCTCCAAGTTTATAGTTTCTGTTCATTTGTGTGAAAACAATAACAAAGTTTGATAGTGGCAGCCAAGTAGTCCCTCCGTCTAAATTTATATGATGTAGTTTGACTAGTTACAAAATTTAAGAAATAATAAAAAGACTTTTGAATCTTGTGGTCTAAAATAAGCCAAAGATATTTGTATAGTTATAGATCATCTTGTTAAGCGTGAAAAATAAATTTAAAGTTAAATTGTTGCCAAATAAGGAAATGTGTCATTCTTTTTTGAACTGACTAAAAAGAAAAGTGTGTTGTATAAATTGAGACAAAAAAATATGTGAATTTTTCTTACTAATATTATAAAGTGACTTTTTTATAGTCAAAATAAAGTGAATTTTTTTTTTATTAATTTGTAATATTTTGGGACCATTTTATTAATTGTTGAGAGACAAAGGCTCACATCAAATGTACTAGTACTTTATATTCAAGATTTGTCAAGGATATTATTTTTTATCAAAAAATGCATGGGCTTATTCTGCAGTTATAATTTCTTTTAGGGGTTTAATTAGTTCTTGACAATGGGATATTTGTTTAGAAATTAGAACTCATGCCAAATGTGGTTTAGTTTGTTGCATTAGAAAAGATCAATAATTTCCAAATGGATCCTAATTATCTAAAAATATCAGAAACCTTGCTTATTCTATTTATGCCTAGTGACAGCAAAGGGTTGTTAATGAAGAACTTGTCTTGTAGTTGGAAGTATTTGGGAATTAGAATCATAATCAAATGGACATTATGTGATATATCTTTAACAAAAATATCTTCTACGTGGTGCATGTGTTGTGTTGCCTTTTCTTATATTACCATATTGCACTTCATTTTTAAGTCAATTTAACTAGCATCATTTATCAAATTATTGAGTTTTTATACTCTAATAACAATAAATATTTTTTTATACTAATAAGCACTTCATTTTCTATTTTTCTTTTTTAACAAATTCTTTTAAGTGAGGAAACTATATTACAAACTTAGGATAACGTGACAACAAGTAATTGTCTCTAGCAATCCTAATTTAGGTATTTTTATTATTATTATTTAAAGTCACCATTGCTCATTGATGGGCTAAAATTACAGATTTGAGTTCGGCATCCCAAGTTTTTGACATAAGATGAGGAACCAAGAGAAGGTTAACTCCTATAGTTGACACCAAAAAATAAGCCATATGAAAGGTGTCAAATGCTATAAAAAGTAAAAATAAGAGATGAAAATAAATCGAATGCTAATTCTGTTTCTGAATATCGGCAATTATGTCGTCCGGCACCAGTAACAACACTTTAGCAAAACAGAAAAACTTGAAGAGCAAATACAGTGGAAATTTAAAGAACACAAAGATTTTAAATTTTCATAAGTTATATATATTATATACAAATAGACAAATTCCTTTCTTTACAGATTTACAAGATAAAACGGAAATGAATTAAAAGTTGAAGTCGCAGATGACTTCTGACTGATAAATCTAACTAAGTAGACATAGACAACCTCTCATTACAATCGCTCCATACAAAACTAATCTAGAATCTAAACAACAATTGTAATGTTGGACAGAATGTTGTCAACACACTCAGGCAATACCGGTGATCCAGATTTCTGAGATGAAATCCCGAGAGCTCTCTTGGTATTTTTACTTTCTGATTCTGAATATCGATTCACTGTAGTAGCATCTCTATTTATAGTAGAGAGTCTTCCTTGAAAATCTCATCGATCGGTTGTGGAGTTTGAGGGAAAGGTGCACAGCTGGTAGGATTGGTTGGAGACGATCAAGGAGCAAAAACCTCTAACAACTTTGACTTGTTCCTCACGAAAAGCAGCAGCCTTGACTCGTTCTTAACACGTGTTTACCAACTCATTTTTACCTTGATAAGTCATATTTACTACATAGTAATCATTACATGAAGCAAGGCAAAATCAGTTCTGAAAATGATGTGCAACATTTATCCCAACATTCTTATACATTCAAATCAATACTTCAGGAGATATGTTGGGCCAAATGTCACAATATCAAATCCAACATTAACACCATAGATCTTAGCATTCTATTACATGGCTATGAAGACCTGTCCATTCAAGGAGGATCATAAACATATATAACATGTTAAAATTCATTAACAATGTCAACGTTTTTAAACTAAATTCTAAATTGGTCGACCAATAAATCTTGTAGTAGAAGAGAGTTGCACTATGCTAGCTTACTAGCAAGGTATAGAAGATATAGGAGTATGTATTCCATAAGAGCTTCCCAAGGTTTGCCAATAGGGCTGTGAGATGATATTAATCTCCCTTGGGGAGTCTTTCATTAATATCAAGGTATATATAGAGTACAATATTCATCCCTTATATAATAGGAATCCTAAGCATATACAAAAGAGGAATCCTAGTCTTACCATAATTATATTTACACAATATATGAAAATATTCTAATTATGGGTAGAGAATATATTGTTTCCTATATTTACACGTTTACACACCCCCTCAGTCGGAGCGGGAGGAGGCGGACGGCGAGACCGGATCGAAGTCAAGAAATAACGTATGCGGGAAGTCCTTTGGTAAATATGTCTGCATACTGATAGAATGATGAAACATGTAACACTCTGACATGGCCTAACGCAACTTTCTCTCGAACGAAGTGTAGGTCTATCTCAATATGCTTGGTTCGCTGATGTTGAACCGGATTATAAGAAAGATAGATGGCAGAGATGTTATCACAATACACAATAGATGCCTTACGCAAAGGACACTGAAGTTCTAACAGTAAATTTCTGAGCCAACAAATCTCAGCTACTACATTTGCAATGCCTCTGTACTCAGCCTCGGCACTGGAGCGAGATAGGGTAGCATGTCGCTTGACAGACCAAGAAATCAGATTATCCCCTATGAAAACACAAAAGCCGGAGGTGGAGCGTCGCGTGTCCGGACACCCTGCCCAATCTGCATCCGTATATGAAAGCAACATGTCTGGTGCAGAGGGATATAGGTGCAAACCATAATCAAGAGTGCCCTTAATGTATCGAATGATACGCTTAAGAAACGATGAAAATGAGACTCCCTAGGGCATGCATGAATAAGCACACCTGTTTGCCGAACGATAAGCTATGTCCGGCCCGGTGAATGTGAGATACTGAAGTGCACCTGCAAGGCTCCTATACAGAGTAGGATCAGAGACTAGAGCACCATCCATAGCACTGAGCTTAGATTTGGAATCAACTGGAGTAGGCACCTCTTTACAGTTCGCCATCTTAGCCATATACACAATCTCTTCTGCATAATTACGCTGACACAAGAACATATGATTGACAGACCTGGTCACTGATATCCCCAAAAAGTAACTCAGCCTCTCCAAATCAGTCATTGCAAATTCGGACTTGAACAAGACAATAATCTCATTTTTCAATCCGTCGGAGGAGGCGGTAAGAACAATATCATCCACGTAAAGTAATAAGTAAGCAGTGTTACTACCTCGATGAAAAATGAAAAATGATGTATCACTCTTGCTGCATACAAACCCAATCTGCAAGATATACCTGGCAAATCGATCATACCACGCACGGGGGGCCTGCTTCAGGCCATATAGTGACTTACGGAGACGACACACATAGTGAGGAACTGATGGATGGGTGAACCCTGGTGGCTGATGCATGTAGACTGTCTCTTTCAGATCCCCATGTAAGAATGCATTTTTCACATCAAGCTGATGGATCGGCCAGTGTTTGCCCATGGCAATGCTCAAAACTGTGCGGATGGTAGCCGGTTTGACAACCGGGCTGAAGGTCTCACCACAATCAATGCCCTCCTGCTGATTTGTGTCATTAGCCACAAGACGGGCCTTATACCTCACAAGATCCCCACTGTCTCTGAACTTGTGACGAAATAGCCACATACAACGAATGACATTCACCCCCTCAGGTCTAGGTACTAGATCCCACGTGTGTTGTTTAGTTAAAGCATTGAATTCCTCATACATAGCCACATTCCAATTAGGGTCTTGTTTGGCCAATTTTGGGTTCTTTGAAAGTGGAGAGATGGTTTGGGCAGACAAATTAAAATAGACTTTAGGTTTGAAGATTCCATGCTTTGAACGAGTTTCCATTGGATGGGTAGGGACAGTGGGTGGCGGAGTGGTGTTTGAGACGGGGGGTAAAGTCAGATAAGGAGAAGGTGGGGGCGAATCCGTCGGAGGCGCCGCGGCTCCTGGATCGAGAGTCGCGGCGCTAGAAGGTTGACAGGCTTCTCTGAAGTTTGGGCGCCGCGGCGCTGTCGACGGTGTTTCAAAAGATTGCTCTCTGGAAATCAGGCGCCGCGGTGCCTCCCCTCGAGGCCGCGGCTCTGACGATGGAACAGAGGATGTGAGTTGTTCGATTATGAGGGGAGAGATGGCAAACTCGTCAAGAAATGAGTAGTCCTATTTTTGGAATTTTGGAAGATTCGAAAATGGGAATGTGGTCTCGTCGAATGTGACGTGACGAGATATGTGGATCTGACGAGTCGACAAGTCATAGCATAGATAGCCCCTATGGTTCGGCGGGAATCCTAGAAAGACACATAGAGTGGACCTAGGAGCGAGCTTGTGAGGGGCGGTGGAGCTAAGGTTGGGATAGCACAGATAACCAAAAATCCGTAGATGATCATAAAAGGGGATTCTATGGTAGAGGATTTCGGTAGGGGTCATATTGTGAAGAGTGCTAGTAGGGAGAATATTTAGAGTGTATTCTGACATTTTAACAGCATAGACCCAGAAGGGTGGAGGGAGGGAGGCATGAATCAATAGGGTGCGAATCATATTGTTAATGGTGCGGATGATTCTTTCAGCTTTACCATTTTGTGGTGAGGTGTGAGGGCAGGAGAAGCGAAATACCATGCCATTATTGGTACAAAAGCGGTGAAACATAGAGTTATTGAATTCACGACCATTATCGCACTGAAATGATTTTATGCCTTTTCCAAATTGTGTTTGAATGAACTTGCGAAACTCACGAAATTTGACAAACACTTTCGATTTAAATTTAAGAGGGTATAACCAAATGTAGTGTGAAAAATCATCAAGCAACACAAGATAGTATTTATGACCGAGAGAACTAGAGATAGGAGATGTCCATAAATCGACATGTATGATACCAAAAGGAGCAAATGTAACACTAATAGATGATTTAAATGGAAGACGAATATGTTTTCCTAAAGAGCAAGAAACACAATTTTGGGCAAGTTTCCCATTACAAGCAATGAAATTGTTGCCTCTAAGAAAATTAAAAACTGGGACTCCTGGATGACCAAGCCTATTATGCCAAGTTGAAGAAGAAACAGCCGCTAGAGTGACGGGAGAGCAAGATCTGGCAGCGGAGGTGGAAGTGAATGAATAGAGATCCCCCGTGCTATTGCATCTCGTAAGAGGTGTCCCCGTATGAAGATCCTTCACAGTAAAACCAAAAGGGTCAAAATCCACAGAGACAGAATTATTACGAGTAAATTGGCGGACAGATATGAGGTTCTTAATCATGTGTGGGGCATATAGGGTGTTTTTGAGGGAGAAGGGTGGATGAGGAGGTTGTGTGTATGAGGTACCATAACCCTTAATTGAAATACGTTGTCCACTACCAACTGTAACATATTGAGGATGCTTTAAACTAAACAGTTTAGGAATAGTACCTGCAGACTGGGTGACGTGAGATGTGGCGCCTGAGTCCATGTACCAAGTATTGTCAGGTTGTTGCATAGAAAGGGTGTTGAACGCCTGACCCAACTCAGTGGGTGTCATGCCGGAGGAGGGCTACGGGATCTGACCTTGCAAGAAGTGGGCCTGCTGTGGGGCTGGAGCGGGGCCTAACAAACCGGGGTAAGAATACGGATTGTATGGCTGCTGGTACTGGAATGGACTTGGCGCCGCGGCTCTGAACTGGGGCGCCGCGGCTCTGTACTGGGCGCCGTGGCGCTGTAGACGAACTGCTGAGGAGTCGCGGCCCAGTTGTTCTGCGATCTCTGTTGCTGTTGCTGCTATTGGTTCTGTTGACCGCGACCCTTGCCACGACCACGGCCTCCTCTACCGTCGCGGCCTTTTCCACCCTTGCCGCCGCGCCCGCCGCCGTTGGGAGTTGTCCGGTGGCGTCGATCTTTGGGTTGCGTGTCGACAGCTAACACCTGCTGGGCGTGCTCATCCTGCTTAGCACGACGGGTTTCTTCGAGCAACAATTGTGAGCGAGCTTTGTTAAAACTCGGTAGTGGATCTGCCTGTTGAATTATGGTGACCAAAGTATCATATTCGCCCTTAGTAAGGCCAGAAATCATTTGTAGCACCATTTTATCGTCAGTGACAGGCGTGCCGATGTTGGAGAGTTGATCCGCTAGAAGTTTAAGGCTGCTTGCAGTACTCAGAGACATTGGAGAAGTTTTCAAGACGTGTTTTGTTGAACTGTTCTTCCAAATACACGGCACGAGTGTGCTTGTTGTCCTGAAAAATTTCCTTCAAACGATGCCACAAGTCAAAGGCTGTGGAGTCAGATTTCATGATAGTAAGGAGCAAATCCTGAGAGATACTACCATATATCCATTGTTTGACGCCGGCGTCGAGACGATGCCAGATAGAATCATCAACCTCCGTAGGGCGCTGAATAGTGTCATCAATATGGTCAAGCACGTTATAGAGACATGCATGATTGCGAAAAAGTTATGGTTCTTGATGTTGGAAACAGTAAGGGCGGGATGAAACGGGGGTGATGACTTTGTGGTGGGATTTGTGGAGGTAGAGGCGTCAGAAAGTGTGGAAGAATCAGGGATAGTCATTTAGAGAAGAGAAGAAAGGAAGAACAAAACCCGAAAAACAAGAAGAAAATCCGAGAGGGCCGCGGCGTAGGAGAGGCAGCCGGCGGTTGTGGAAGAGAAAGGTTTTTTAGGGTTTTGTTTATTTGGCTCTTGATACCATGTGAGATGATATTAATCTCTCTTGGGGAGTCTTTCATTAATATCAAGGTATATATAGAGTACAATATTCATCCCTTATACAATAGGAATCCTAAACCTATACAAAAGAGGAATCCTAGTCTTACCATAATTATATTTACACAATATATGGAAATATTCTAATTATGGGTAGAGAATATATTGTTTCCTATATTTACACGTTTACAAGGGCATTGTGACCCACAAGGAAAATTTATTTATTTATTCCCCCAAATCAGTGTAGATTTGCTAAGCCTATTTTCAGCTCATTTTAGCTGAGTTTCTTCTCCAATTACTGATTTCACCATTTCTTCTTGCGATGACGGAAAGAGCGAAATTCAAAAATAGACAAAAAAAAGAATACCAAAATTTAACGTGAAAACCCCTTTAAACCGAAGGTAAAAATCACAGGATCACATAGATCCAAAAAGCTCCACTATAACAATAAGAGGGTTATAGAAGTTCTCCAAAAATACTACACAACAAGTGTCAGACACAAGACACAGACACGGAGAAACAATTGCAACAATAAATCAATTGAAGAAATCTGATGCGACAAGCCTCCAAATCCAATCTCCGCCATTTAAACCAAGAATCAGATGTTGAGAACCCTCGAATCAGGTCGATCCACAGGTGAATGAAGCGGAAATGCAATTTAAAGAAGGCTGATCCGCGTGGAAATTTCTGGAGCAAAGGAACAAGGGTTCCTCTCTTTTTCTCCCAAAACAGTTGCTTTTTTCAACTCTATCTATAGATAATGAACGACTCGTTCTCTTAAAGCCAAAACCAACTCCAAATAAGAATCAAAACCAAAATAAAATAGTATTTGGCAATACGGCCCAACACTTTTCTTTTGTTTTGCCGTCTTCGATTTCTGCTTCATAGTTGAAGTAATTGAACTAGTGTTCATTTCGATTCTCTAAATTAAAGACAAGAAGGAAAATTTATAACTGTGCTTCATGCAACACTTCGCACACTACGGTTGTTGGTTGTCAACATGCCATATCAGAATGCATGCATATATGTCGTATGGAGCATGCATGGGTTCCAATGAGTTCAGATTATTATAAATCCAATATTTCCTCAATAATATTAGATTACGAATAAATAACTTTAAAAAGTACAATAAATTTAGTTGCAAGTGATAGAATATACGTAGTATATTTCTAATATACTTATTATATTCCTTGATATTATTAGTGATATTGTACATCTGTAATTATGGTAGTAATCTTTAATATTAGGAAAATGTATATTTGATTTCCCTAATTATAGGCTAGGTTTACTATTGTATATCATGTATATAAACTTATTACATTAATGAAAATAATTAAGGGATTATTCTCTTTCATAGTATTAGCAGTCTAGGGCAAACTTTTTCTTCTCCAAAAATAAACCACTTTCTGCCACCCTACTCCCCTTGGATGTCAGCCGTCCCTTCCCCACCCCTTCAATTTTTTTTCCGAAACTCCAATTCTCCTTTTGTTCTTCCATCATGTCTACAATAAAGAACACATTTCATCCTGCCCTTACAATCTTCAATATCAAGAACAACATCCCTATCGTCATTGAGATAGAAAACGTCCAATACACGACGTGGAAAGAACTATTTAAAATTCACGCAAGGTGTCACGACCCAAATCGGAGGGTCATGACGGGCATCCGGGCCTTACCTGCCGAGTACCACTAATCATGTATTTAGCATATAACCGTAATTTCTCATGAGCCACGAGGGCCACCACGAGATACTCTGCTGACACATGGAAATAGTAAATTGGGAAGGTACCGCGTAAACTCGTGCAAACGGAAGAACACAACATATGCATATATATATACCAATGCTGACAAGGTCATACATGACTACCATACACAGGACATATGTCTACAAGCTTCTAAAGAGTACGTAACATCATGAGGTCGGGACAGGGCCCCGACATACCCCAACGCATAACAAAAATATCATACCACGACTAGACTACAACTCTGGAACAAATAGAGTGCTCCAACATCAGCTGAACCAGCAATCTACTAGTGTGAACCGTCACCCTCTTTACTTGAGCCTGCGGGCATGAAACGAAGCGTTCCCAGATAAAAGAGACGTTAGTACGAATAATGTACCAAGTATGTCAGACATGAAAAATAGCATGATAGGGACCTAAAAGTAACATGAGACAAGAAACAACCAACCAGTGGAGAATGCCTCTAAGGCCATAGTATGCATAAGTATCATGTATGTGTAGAATGCCTCTGTGGTCCATAATATGCATAAGTATCATGTCTATGTAGAATGCCTCTGAGGGCCATAATATGCATAAGTATCATGTCTGTGTAGAATGCCTCTGAGGGCCATAATATGCCTAAATGTCATGCACAATGCGGCCATGCACATATGCATATACAACATCATCAAGCCTCTGTGGGCATCCCATCATATCATAACGGCCTCTGTGGGCATAATCATCATCGTGTATATCTGTATCAGCTGCAGGTGGTGTGCGTATATAACGTCGTATCCCTTTTCCCATTTTTCATACATATATAATGCATACATATAGTAGAGTATATAATTCCTTTGAGGTCAAGGTATGTACATGAATGTAATGCATGAATGATATATTAATAAAACACTATAAGTTTGTCGGAGTGACGTAAAGTCATTTCACCTCTGATTAACATTATCAATACTAACATATTTCTCATATATCTCAATAAGGATTTAGGAATATATTTAGACATGCTTTGACAATAGGAATGAATAACATGAATATTCTTAACTACCAAGAGTAGAATCATTTATTGGACAATATTACGTTTACGTTTCGTACTTAGAACATGCCAAAAGAAGAAAGGATTTGCCTTAACATACCTTTATTGGTCTTCTTAACAACCCAATCAATGCAGATCATCTAGCACCTTGACCTTATTTTCCCAAAAAAACCCTTCTACTCCATCTTACTTCTCTTCGAAGAAATCTCAAATTCAACAACAGGACAAAACTAAACAACGAGATTGAAGGGGTGAGTGACACCAGTAGGAAAATTGAATAACGTGGCTGCTCTTAATAAAATGTTGTTTCTCTTGTCAACAAAAGATCACGTTGCTGCCTTCTTTCTTTAGCAAATATGGTTTCAGCAAAATTGTATTAGAGACTTAGTTTATTTTCCCCAAAATGAACTAATGGAACTCTTATCTTTTCCTTTAATTAAAACGTGCCAACTCCCCTACCTAACATTTAACAGAACTCCTAACATATGGTTGTCACCTCAACTTATAAGGGTGCGTAGTCATAAGCCTCTTGTCCCTATGATCCCATGTGGTTCAATATAAAATGACACTTATCCATGCAATTCAACTAATACCAATAATTACTCTCTTTCTCTTCTACATTATCTCAATAATTAATCGATTATCCACATAATTAATTTCATGATCTCAATTCACTAAAATATTAATCACTTTTAACCCACTTCATAAACTCATTATCACAATCGTGTGATATAGCTCTAGTCCATAACCTCTTTTGAGACATATAAAATATTATTTCCGATAACCGTTGTCACACTTATTAAGTCCTAAATTATTTCGGACTGCATCCTTTCATATACCAAGCTTCTTTATTTGCATACGTGAATATGACAAAAAATCCTCCAACGCTCGGGTCTATTTACCTACGCCTAGCGATTCAAACCATGACCCGAAAGTACGGGATGTTACACAAGGTCTAATAGAGTCCTCCATCACATCGTCAAATCAGAAAAAGACAAGGAAAATGTGTCTTCCACCGATGATGAAATAGAGTTGTGGGCAACTCTGGATGTCGTGCTCTAATGGATTTATTCCACCATCTCTACGGACCTCTTATAGACAATAATCGAACAAGATGCCACGGCAATAGAAGCTTGGAATAGGTTGCGTGATATTTTCTTAGATAACAAAAATTCTCGTGCCGTGACCCTTGAGCAAGAATTCTCCCACATAAATATGGAGGATTTTCCGAATGCCTCAACCTATTGTCAAAGGCTCAAGGAGTTATTGGATCAACTCAAAAATGTTGGCGCGCGCCCATCACGAATGATCGTCTAGTTCTGTAGATGGTTGCAGGCCTCTCCGATGCATATAATGGGGTTGGCACTCTTCTTCGCCAAAGCAATCATCTCCCACCGTTCTACCAAGATCATTTCATGCTTACCTTAGAAGAAACATGATTATATAAAAAGGTGGCTACTAGAGCCAATTCCGCCATGATGGTGGCCACGTCCACGCACACCTGATGACTCTCAATCATTCTCCAAAAATTATGATCACAACCGTAGAAACGGGGGTGGCAAAAAGGGTCAAAACTATGGGAAATTGTGGTGGCGGACTTGGCGGTGGCAAGGGTGGTGGCCGTAGTGGAAATGGCAACGATAGTGGCGGACGAGCAGCCGGCAGTGGCGGTCAGCAAGGGACCGGGCCACTGAACCCCTAGCAGTAGGCTTGGGCCGCTGGGCAGTGGCTCTAGGCCCAGCCTTGGGCCAATAGGCAGTGGCCCATATCGCCTTGCCCAATTCCCGTCCCAGTTTCAACTTGGGCGAGGCCCAATGGACAGTAGAGGAAGTAGTAGTCTGGGCCTCACAATTACATGGCCTGGCAGCAGCCTAGCCTGCTTGGGCCTCAACCACAGCAAGCCTTAGCTGTTGTGGGCTCAGCAGCAGCACAGACCCACATGGATATTTTGGCGACAATGCATACACTTAGGCTAAATCCTCCGGATGTAAATTGATACATGGACACCGGTGTTATTTCTCACTTGACGTCCGCACCAGGTAATCTCTTGTCTTATTTCAATTTGAGCAAATATCGTGGCATAATTGTTGGTATTGGTAATTTAATTTCAATTTGTGGTTATGGCCACACAAATTTATCTCCCCCGAACCCACCCTTAGCCTTGAAAAATGTCCTTCATGCTCCTCACTTATTAAAAATTTGGTGTCTGTTTGAAAATTTACAACTGATAATTGGGTTTCTATTGACTTTGACCCATTTTGGATTTTCTGTGAAGGATTTCTCGACGGGGATACCTCTAATGAGATGTGATAGTCGGGGCGAGCTCTATCTCATAACTACCTCCACCACTACCACTACAAAACAAGAAACACTGTCAACGTTTGTCGTCTTAGCACCTTCCTTATGACATGCGCGTTTGGGTCATCCGGGAGTGTATGTTCTTTCCTATTTTAAAAACAATAAATCTATTGAGTGTAATAGTACGCGTAGTACTATGTTTGTCCTTCTTGTCCGCTTGGGAAATATGTTAATTTTTTGTTTGTTGGCTCCAATTCTAGTACTTTGTTGTCATTTGATATTATTCATACTTACGTGCATTATTAACCACTCGGATTGAAGAGTTTCCCGGTACGGTGAAGAGAGATTAGGCTTATGCCCGAGGGTTCTTTCTTGTTTTATATTTTCTAGTTAAAGTTGTCCTTTCATCCATTGGTCATTCTTCCCTTATTTACTTTCTTTTTATTTGCGAAGTGGAAATTAGAGACTATAGTCTTTCAAACTTACTAGCATTTCTTCCTAACCAAGATCTTTCCTTCCGACCGGTCTCAGGCCTAGGCCAATGTGAATAAGTAGAAAAGGAAATAATTAGGCTTTAAACTTATCTTCTCGGGATGGAAGGGGTGACCGGGATAAGTGATATGCGAAAAGCGATATGCTTTACACAATAGTGATTTGTGGACATCTCCCGTTTTGAGCTCTTTGAGCCATCGTTATTATGTGTTATTTTTGGATGATTATTCTAATTTTTTTGGACATTTCCGTTATCTAACAAGTCTCAAATTTATTCCACATTCCTATCATTTAGAGCATTCATCCGTATCAAATTTGAATGGAAAATTAAAAACATTCAATGTGATAATAGAATGGAATTTGATAATGGGTCATTTAGGGAATTTTGTAAGGTTAATGGTATATCTTTTTGGTTTTCTTGTCCACATACATCCTCACAAAATGGAAAAGCCGAGAGAAAAATACGTACCATTAATAATATTGTTCGGACATTACTATCTCATGCTTCATTATCACCTTCATTTTGGGATCATGCATTACAAATGGCTACTTACCTTCTTAATATACTCCCTAGCAAAGGATTAGCATATCAATCTCCACTCAAAAAAATTTATCACAAAGATCCGTCGTATTCTCATCTTAGGGTGTTTGGGTGTTTATGCTATCCTCCCTTTCCCTCCACTACAATAAATAAACTACAAGCCCACTCTACTGCTTGTGTATTTTTGAGTTATCCATCGAATCATCGTGGTTACAAATGTTATGATTTAACCTCTAATAAAATCATAATTAGTCGTCATGTCATTTTTTATTAAACCCAATTTTTGTTTGCTAAGTTGCATAATTCCGTGTCTAATTTTTATAATTTTCTAGATGATGGGCATTCACCGTATGTGGTACACCATTTGGTCTGGGCCACATCTCAGGATTTGGACCAGCAGGCTCGATTCCTACTAGCCCAGAACCTTCCCGTGATCAAATTCAGCCAGCATGCCCACTGCCTGCTGGCCCATTTTCCGTCGCACAGTCCTTTCGGCCAGCAGGCTCACTATGGCCTAACCTATGACCCCTCTCTCAGTCCAGTCAGTTCCGACATCACTACACCGACCCAGGTTTGGCCCACTTCTATTCCGAGTCAAGGGCCCGTTACTCGTAGCCAAAGGGGTATCCTTATACCAACATGTCATTTTAATCTCAACTCTAATATCACTAAATCACCCATACCACGTAACCACGTGTCTACCCTTCGTGACCCAAATTAGAAAATGGCCATGGATGATGAATATAATGCTCTTATTAAAAAATAAGATGTGGGAGTTAGTGCCATGTTCGCCTGGTGTCAATATGATTCGTTCTATGTGGATTTTTACTCATAAGGAAAAATATGATGGTTGTTTTGAGAGGCATAAGGCATGTCTTGTAGGTGATGGCAAAACTCAATAGGTTGGCATGGATTGTGGAGACATTTAGTCCGGTGGTCAAACCAACAATTATTCTCACTATTCCCAGTCTGACTCTCAAAACAACATGGCTCATTCATCAGTTGGACGTGAAAAATGTATTCTTACACGGTGATCCTTGGGTTTCAGGGACCCGATCATCCTAATCATGTGTGCTTGTTGAAGAAGTCCTTATATGGGATAAAATAGACCATTCGGGCTTGGTACAAAAGGTTTGCAGATTATGTGTCTACTATTGAGTTTTCTCACAGCAGGTCTGATCATTCTCTGTTCATCTACCGTCGTGGTACTTCTCTGGCATACATTTTGTTATATGTGTATGATATTATATTAACTGCCTCCTCTGATAAACTGCGCAATTCTATCATATCTCTTCTCAGCTCCGAATTTGCTATAAAAAACTTAGGGCCTTTGAGTTATTTTTTAGGTATAGTTGTAACTCGTCATGCATGTGGTCTATTTCTATCCCAGAGGAAGTATGCATCTGAGATTATTGAACGGGCTAGCATGTCATCCTGTAAGTCATCTCCTACTCCGTTTGACACCAAATCGAATCTGAGTGTTAATTCTAGCACACCCTACGATGATCCCTCCCACTATCGCAGTCTTGCAGAGGCTCTTCAGTATCTTACGTTCACGACGCCCGATATTACTTATGCAGTGCAGAGGTGTGTTCATTTATACATGATCCAAGGGAAGAACACATACACACTCTCAAACGCATTGTGTGTTACATTCTGGGCACTCTTGATTATGGTTTACACTTATATCCATCATCTGTATCTACTCTCATGTCTTATACAAATGATGATTGGGGTGGATGTCCAAATATCAGACGCTCGACATCTGGTTATTGTATGTTTCTTGGTGATAACTTGGTCTCTTGGTCGGCTAAATGGCAGGCTACTTTATTGCATTCCAGAGTGGAAGCCGAGTATCGAGGGGTAGCCAATGTGGTGTCTGAGTCCTGTTGACTACGTAACCTCCTCTTAGAGCTTCATTTTCCTATACAGAAAGCTAACTTGGTATACTGTGATAATGTTAGTGCGATATATCTCTCTGGAAATCGTATCCAACATCAGCACACTAACACATATCGAGATGTATATTCACTTTGTTCGCAAAAAGGTAGCTTGTGGACAAGTACGTGTCTTGCATGTCCCTTCACGTTACCAAATTGCTGACATCTTTACTAAGGGTCTTCCCTTAGTTTTGTTTGAAGATTTTAGGGACAGTCTCAGCGTACGACAACCGCCCGCTATGACTGCGGGGGTGTGATAGAATATACGTAGTATATTCCTTGCTATTATTAGTGATATTGTACATTTGTAATTATGATAGTAATCTTTAGTATTAAGAGAATATATATTTGATTTCCGTAATTATAAGTTAGGTTTACTATTATATATCATGTATATAAATCTATTATATTAATAAAAATAAGAGATTATTCTCTTTCAACAAGAAATTTAAAAGTTGAACCTATCAAGTTTATATTTTGGATACGAGAACTGACTTTGAAGCCTAATAATTTTAAGAAAGAGCGGCATATCCAAAACAAAAAGGAGAAGGAATGGAAAATGGAGTTGCTTTGATGACCGTCAAGAATAATTATTGTAACTTTTTTTTTATTTTCTTTGTTGTTTTATTTTTGGTCGAGATAGCAACCTAAGGTATGTGGCTATGTGAAGGGTGCTGTTGAACACCTTGAGCAAAAATTATATTAGATATATAGAAAATTATAACTCTATATATAAGTCAACAAATACTTTTCATAAATATATATTAACTAAACCTTATATATCCTTAGTGAAATTTCTAACTTCATCATCATGTAAGTTCATGTTTTTAAACTTTAAAGCAAAAAAAGGTACAAAGAGAAGTTGAGAATCTTGAAGGTGGGGGAGATCAACAGCCACCATCCATTATTACTAACAAGGTACAACCTTTAATTTGTTCTTTGTAATGGAATTGTGAAGTACTCGTTTTTTTAAGATCCAAGTCCCAACCAATTAATGAAATTGATGATGTACTTAGTACAGTGACTGACTATTCCCAGAGCCCACAGGGTTCCAGCTTATTTTCCTTTTTTTTATATCCAATTTCCTGTCTTGTCTTGTGTCAGATTATTTCTGAAGATAGTAGTCTTTTTTCCGTTGGTGAAGGAGAGTCATCCAATAGTGAGAAGGACATGTACTAAAAGAGTGGACAGAATTTTGGTGAATAAGAGTTTAATATTATTGTAGTTTAATGTTCTATGTCGCTCCATCTATATTGTCTTAATATTTTGGTTAGAATCTGTGAGTTACAACAATTGCAAGAAACGGAAAGTAAATAAATATTATAATAGCCATAAAGGATAAACTACTGACGATTACAACAAATTGAAAATAAGAACGATTACAACCACTTTGAAACTTCGCTGAGTCAAGTGATGTCACTCTGTCTTTAAGACAAGATTGCCCCATATATATCTTCTTACGTTAAGGGCGATAGTCTCCCAAGATAAAACAACAACTTAACAAATGAGCAAAGAAAACTCAAGCGTTATTGTTGAAGAACTTTGAGTAATGAAATGATGCTACAGAGGAAGAAAAAGATTTCTGAAAATTTCTTAGTCTTGAACAATTGAGCCAAAGGCCTCAATTTATAGTGTAAGGAAGATGACATCTCAACTAGCCAACTAATGGCTTTCAATAGCTATGTAATGACATTTATTGAGGGGCTACAATCAATCAAATAATGGATGAATTCAAGTGCCACGTAATGGAGATTCAATGCTCCAAAACCAGCCCAAGAGGCAGAAAGTGCCTTCCGCCGTGAGCCTCTTCCCAATTTTATCTTTTCTGAAACTCCAGGGACCAAACTGTAAATACTAAGCAATTTGGGGTCCAAAAAGATAATATCATAAGCAGCCCGGACCAGGTGGGTAGTGGTGGCGTGCGTGTGGCCTAGCCTTGAACCTAAGCACACCTAGGTCCTCCCTCCTTCAAACAAATGGGTTACCCCTTGGGGTCCCAAACCCTTATCCACTTTTGAGGCTTATAAAATGAACAATTCTTCATTTCCCCACCGATGAGGGAGATTTGTTCCACACCATATTTTTCATGCCTCAAACACCTTACTTTGTGGACCAATATCTCTTTCATTTCTTAACGAAATTTGACGATCATTGTCTCTACGGTCATCTACTTACATAGTAAATTATTTACGTGTGAAGAACCAAAGTCTCCAATATGCGGAACCCTAGTGTTTAAGTCATTAAAGATGGGTGGACATAATCCCATCAAAGGCAAATTTCCAACCGAATCAATCTTTGATAAGTTCATTTTCATTGTCATTTTTCTCTATGTACTTTATCGCTCTGGATTTTCTCTTTTCTATCTTTCGGTTTAGCTATTGAGCCACTAAATATGATCTAAGGTTCACTCCTAAAGTCTATTGAGCTTACTTTCCCCCTCTGCTCAAGGCCTCATCTTGAGCTATTGAAAAATACGTATAAAATAAAGGAACCAAACAAAAAGTACTATATTAATTGAGCCTTAGAACCGGATTACAAAGTGGGAGGGTGTTAGAGAATCCACTAATCCCTCATTGGTCGAGTAAAGGTTTCTAAAATATCTTCAGCTACTTCACCTGTTATCTTAAAGTTCTGAGTTGAGTATTTAATTTTTTTTTCCAAATAATATTAAGTAGTGTAAGAGTTGTACTAAGTTTTAGCCATTGAATTGTGACAAACGTGTTAATCTGGTTCACTTCTTGACTTATTTTGTTTCTTTATTTGTCTTCTTGAAATATAAAAGAAAAGAAGAAAGAAACATGAACAAGCCAAGCTAGTGAGGAAAGGAAAAGACAAGTGCTTTTTGTCTGCTCGTGGACGAAAGAACAAGTCAGTAATACCTATATATATATAGTGTAACATAACATGTGTTGCTTGGGAAAATTGATTTCTAGGTACATAAGTTAATATTTTACCAATCTTGTTTTTCTTTCTTTGTTCAAAAAATAAGAGACTACAAATTAGGGGAAGACAATATGCAAGGTTTGGCATGAATCTTGGGACAAACATAATAGAGGGAAGACTTGGATACATCGATTTTATTTTTTTTTCTATAGGAGGTGGGGTGGCAGTGTAAAGTCATGTGATGATCACTGTAAATATTTCTGATTTTGGTTGTTTCCAGCAGCAGCCAATTTTTAGACGCTTCTTCCTATTTTGGCAACTTTAACCTCTCTCTTTTCCTTCTAATTTCCAACCGAATTTCACACTACTTTTTGTTTGGAGGCTATAAAAGTTTCATAACTAATTAGCTGCTATATTTCCTACTAACTAGCATTATTCTCATGTAAGGTGGATAGAAAGATTTTAAGTTAATGAATGCATAGTACTCTGCATATATAACTTTTTCGTGACAATGAGTACATGGCGTGGTCCTATACTACTTAGGTTGGTTATGGGTACTCATTTATTCTTATTCTATTTGGATCCGTTTCTAGATATTGATTAAAAAATATGTCATTCATAACAAATCAATGTTGCCCTTAGCATTATAATTTCACAATTTAAATTGAACACTTACTGTTAAACAGCCCATCACGGAATGGAGTATATATGGTATATTAGGAATGTATATTGTAGTATATTGTAATGAAAATGATACCTTAATTAGTGTTATATACTTACCATAATTGTATAGTTAGAATTATGGTAGAATAAGGATTTAGAAGTAGAATAGGAAAAGGATTTTCCTATTATGGAAATATGTAACTTGTATATATATCTATTCAATCAATGAAAATAATCAAGGGGATTATTTATTTCATGGTATCAAGAGACTAGGTCTAAAACAAAAGTTTTTTCTCTCAAACTTTTGCCTCCCTTTGGCCGAGACCCCCCCCCCCCCCTCCTCGGGTTTTTCTCTTCCAAAATTTCGTCTTCCGCTCTCAAAAATCTCTCTTAAATTTCCCCTCCTTCTTTGTTCTTACAATATGTCTAAGAACAATTTTCACCATGCCCTCACGGTTTCCAATATCAAGCTAAGTATCCCTATTGTTCTTGAGATGGAAAACGTTCAATATGCAACGTGGGCAAAGTTGTTTAAAATTCACGCTATATCTTATCAAGTTCTTCATCACATCATTCCTCCCGCTAGACCCCTTCCCGCGGAGGATCCTGAGGTATGGATTACACTTGATGCTACCGTTCTTCGGTGGATATACGCCACTATTTCGTTGGATCTCCAACATACGATTATGGAGTCGGATACCACGGCTATGGCTGCATGGAATAGATTGCGTGACATATTCCAAGACAACCAACATTCACGTGTCGTCACACTCGAGCAGAATTCTCTCTCGTTCGAATGGACGAATTTCCAAACGTTTCGCATATTTGCAAGAAACTAAAGGAGTTGGCGGATCAACTCCGTAATGTTGGCCCCCGGAACAAATAATCGTCTAGTTCTACGCTTGGTTGCCGGTCTTTCGGAGGCCTATAATGGTGTTGGAACTCTCCTTCGCCAAAGCAACCCTCTTCCGGACTTTCATCAAGCCCGCTCCATGCTTACGTTGGAAGAAGCGAGTTTGGCTAAAAAGGCGGCTACGGAGCAAGCCCGGTTGTCATGGTGTCCTCCCCTAGTTCTTCAGGTTTTGTGAATAATTCGGGCCAAAACCATAATAATAGTGGCGGCAAGAATAATCGCAAAAATAATAACAAAAATCGCGGCGGTACAAGTGGCGGTTCCGGTGGTCAACAAACAGGCGGTGGGTCCCGGCCCGGGTACAAGGTGGCGGTGGCCGCCCATGGGCCCAAAGCGGTGGGGCCAATGGCGGTGGAACCCGTACCATCCACGGCACCGGCGGCGGTTTCCGGCGGCCGGTGGGGCGCCCAACGGTCCCGAGCCCAAGCACCCGGCGGTGGCGGCCCATCGGCCGGTGGCCCAACAAAGAAGACTCTCCAAACCTACGCCCCAAGAAGATCACGGAATGGAGTCCTTGGGCCCCGTCCTCCGCAAGCCCATCATGCGGCCCGGCCCCACTCGGACCGATATCGAGGCCGCGATGCACACGTTGGGGTTGACTCAACCGGACCCAAATTGGTACATGGACACCGGGGCCACTACTCACATGACTTCCGAATCAGGTACTCTCTCATCTTATTCCAATTTGAGCACCCCTAGGGGGATAATTGTTGGTAATGGCGCTTCTATTCCAATTCTAGGGTATGGTCGAAAACGTTGTCTCCCCCAATCCACCACTCCTCTTGAAAAATACTTTACATGCTCCTAAATTGATTAAAAATTTAGTGTCTGTCCGAAAGTTCACAAATGACAATTATGTTTCTATTGAATTTGATCCTTTCGGTTTCTCTGTGAAGGATTTCAAGATGGTGAGTCATCTCATGAGGTGTGATAGTAGGGGGATCTGTATCCTATCATGCCCGGTTTCAGTCCATCGAGTCCAGCCTTGCCGTCAGCTTTTGTAGCCATCTCTCCTTCCATGTGGCATGTTCATCTGGGTCATCCGGGATCTTCTATTTTATCAGCTTTAGATAAAAATAGCTTTATTTCTTGTAAGGGTACGAGTCGTACTCCAATTTGTCAGTCTTGTTCATTAGGAAAAATTGTTAAGTTGCCATTTGTAGACTCCAATTCTCATACTTCTATGCCATTTGACATTATTCATAGTGACTTATGGACGTCTCCCATTCTAAGTTCTAAGTTCGGGGGTCATCGATATTATGTTCTCTTTTTAGATGATTATACTAGATTTTTGTGGACTTTTCCAATTGCAAATAAATCACAAGTATTTTCCATCTTCATCAAATTTAGAGCGTTCATTCGTACTCAATTCGAAAGAGACATAAAAAATATTCAATGTGATAATGGGAAAGAATATGACAATAGGGAGTGTCGGGATTTCTGTGCTAATAATGGGATCAATTTTAGGTTTTCGTGTCCTCATACATCTCCACAAAATGGTAAGGCCGAACGCAAAATTCGTTCCATCAATAACATTGTCCGAACTCTCTTAATTCATGCCTCCATACCTCCATATTTTTGGCATCATGCTCTACAAATGGCCACATATCTTCTTAACATACTTCCTTCCAAAGGTCTGACATATTTCTCCCCCCTCAAAATCCTATATAAGAAGGATCCTTCGTATTCTCATCTTCGAATTTTTGGGTGCTTGTGTTATCCGTTATTCCCATCCACCACAATTAACAAACTCCAGGCTCGGTCTACCCCATGTGTGTTTTTGGGTTATCCGTCAAATCATCGTGGTTATTAGCGTTTTGATTTATCCTCCAAGAAAATCATAATCAATCGCCATGTCATTTTTTATGAAACTCAATTCCCGTTTACGAAAGTTCATACTCCCGAACCTAAGTCGTATAATTTTTTGGATGACCAAATATCCCCGTATATTATTCGGAATTTTTCAGACAACTCCCGTACCCAAAATCCTCCAGCAGGCCCACTTCCCGCTTGTCCCACAAGCATCGTCGCACCTGTTTGTTCCACCACTGGAATAGTTCCGGCTATTGGGCCGGTCCGGCCAATTTTGGAACCGGTCCGGCAAACCGAGCCCGATTTTTACCGATTTGGGCCGGCGGGCCCACCGCTCGCTTGGCCACGATCCGTCCCGAACCCGTAAAATTCCCAAAATTCACTCAGTTCTTCCTCGAGTCATAGACCGGTCACTCGTAGTCAGCGGGGTATTTTTACACCTAAAAGACATTTTAATTTACATTCGGATGTCTTTAAATCCCCCTTGCCCCGCAATCCTGTGTCCGCATTAAATGACCCTAATTGGAAAATTGCTATGACTAATGAATATAATGCTCTTATTGCTAATAAGACGTGGGAGTTGGTGCCCCGTCCATATGGTATTAATGTTATCGGTCTATGTGGATTTTTGCTCATAAAGAGAATTCGGATGGGTCCTTTGCTCGACATAAGGCGCGACTTGTTGGTGATGGTAAGACTCGGCGAGTTGGAATTGATTGTGGTGAGACGTTTAGTCCGGTGGTGAAACCGGCTACCATTCGCACTGTGCTTAGCTTGGCTCTTTCAAAGACTTGGTCAATTCATCAGTTGGATGTCAAGAATGCTTTTCTACATGGTGACCTCAAGGAAACAGGTCTATATGCATCAACCATTGGGTTTCAGGGATCCCAACCGCCCTAATCATGTCTGTTTGTTGAAGAAATCATTATACGGCCTTAAGCAGTCTCCACGGGCCTGGTATACACGATTTGCTGACTTTGTTTCGACAATTGGGTTCACTCACAGCAGGTCAGATAATTCCTTGTTCATCTACCGACGTGGTTCATCATTGGCCTATATTCTCGTTGTATGTGGATGATATCATCTTGATCGCTTCCTCCGATGCTTTGCGCCAGTCTATCATGGCCATGCTCAGTTCTGAATTTGCTATGAAAGACTTAGGGCCTTTGAGTTATTTTTTGGGAATTGCCGTCAAACGTCATTCAGATGGGTTGTTTCTGTCTCAACGGAAGTATGCTGCTGAGATTATCGAGAGGGCTGGGATGTCATCCTGTAAGTCCACTTCCACGCCAGTTGATGCAAACCCAAAGCTAAGTGCCACAAAGGGTGCACCATACGAGGACCCGACCCGCTATCGCGGTCTTGCGGGGCCCTCCAAAGATCTTACCTTTACTAGACCGGATATTACATATGTGATTCAAAGGTGTGTTTATTCATGCATGATCCCGAGTTGAGCACATGAATGCAATCAAACGCATCATTCGGTATATTCGGGGGACACTGGATTATGGTTTGCACTTGTGTCCCTCATCTACATCCACACTTGTCTCCTACACGATGCTTTGATTGGGGTGGTTGTCCCGACACCGAGAAGGTCGACTTCGCTATTGTATGTTCATTGGCAACAACTTGGTCTCCCGTCGGCAAAGCGTCGAGCAACTCTATCACGCTCAAGTGCGGAGCGAGAATATCGAGGGGTGGCGAATGTGGTCTCGAATCATGTTGGCTACGTAATTTGCTTTTGGAGCTTCATTGTCCCATTCGAAAGGCAACCTTGGTATATTGCGATAACATTAGTGCCATCTACCTTTCGGGTAACCCGATTCAACACCAACGCACCAAACATATCGAAATGGACATTCACTTTGTCCGTGAAAAGGTTGCTAAAGGTCAAGTTCGCGTATGCCATGTCCCGTCTCGTTATCAAATTGCGACATTTTTACCAAGGGTCTACCCGCGGTACTTTTTGAAGATTTTAGGGACGGTCTCGGCGTTCGAAGACCGTCCGCTATGATCGGGGGGTGTTAAACACCCATCACGGAATGGAGTATATATGGTATATTAGGAATGTATATTGTAGTATATTGTAATGAAAAGGATACCTTAATTAGTGTTATACACTTACCATAATTGTATAGTTAGAATTATGGTAGAATAAGGATTTAGAAGTAGAATAGGAAAAGAATTTTCCTATTATGGAAATATGTAACTTGTATATATATCTATTCAATCAATGAAAATAATCAAGAGGATTATTTATTTCACTTACGAAGGGAATATAGCGAATGGGGACTCTATATAATGATAGAGATGTCCTTTATTTTCTGCATCGGCTTAGGGCACATCACATTCTATGTCAACTTGCAGTCTATCCCTTTCCCTTCCACTCAATATTGATATGACTTTACACCTTCACTTTATATTTCAAGTATATACATATATATAGTACCTTCCTTAATTAACAGTACTAGCTCTCTTATTTCTCTTCATTGGTATGTTCTTAATATACATGGGTACTATGACTATCTTAATTAGAGGGAAAAGCAACTCTGTAGTACAAAATCACATGCTCCTTTCAGAAACCGTGAAGAAGGTTTAACAGAATTGGCATGACTATGAATAAGTACTCCTTTATCATTTCATCAAAAGCCCATAAACAAACACACCCTTACCACAATGATTTTACTACAGTAGGTTGCCAAAATAGGAGAAAAGTTGAAACAGCGCAAACTTGCAACGGAAAAAAATGGTTCCGGCATTATAAAAGAATAGCTCGGTGCACTAAGCTCCCGCTATGTGCGGGGTCTGGAAAAGGGCCGGACCACAAGGGTCTATTGTACGCAGTTTTACCTCACATTTCTGCAAGAAACTGTTTCTACGGCTTGAACCCGTGAATTTCTTATCACATGACATTAACTTTACCAATTACGCCAAGACTCCCTTTTGGACATTAAATAATTAAAGTAAAAAATAATATCTTTAATTTCCTTAAGATAATCTTTGTATGGTGAGGAAACAAAATATAAGCTTTTGCTTGTGGTACGAAAAGATATTTGCCCGTTCTATAACCTAGCTGGTTCCAACAGGTCTATTCATCACCTTCATTTTCAAGTTACAACTTACAATTACGGGGTCAAATGGACGAGTTTGGCTTAATTTTGACAAATCAAAATGATCCGAATCACTAAATGGATGAGTTTGGGTTAATTTGAGCGGGTCAAAATGATTGAGTTAATAAATAGATGGATTATTAACTTACCCAATAATTACTTGAGTTAAAATGGGATCATTTGCAGTTTTTCCCTATTTTGTGTCGGTTCTCAATTTTTCCCCCTCAAGAAAAATAATTTTTTAGATGGGCATAAGTTTATATTTTTGCATCATAATATCCCACAAATTATGTCGGGTCCCTTAAAAACTTATGATCCGCCGGATATAAGTTCGATTTTAAAGGGAAAAAGTTAAGACAAACCCATTTGAATGGAAAATCGTGCAATTTCTTCGTTAAAATGGGTTAGGCCAAAATAACCTAAACAATGGGTAAGAATCCAAACTCAACTCTTAATTCGTTATAATTTTTTTCTTTTTATAGATCGTTTAAGTACATAATAATACTTTTTTTTATTATGGTCATGTATAACATATGAAATAAATAAAAATATTTTCTGAAAAATATTTTAACAAAATTCCCATAGGTCAATTTGGGTTATATATCCACCCAGCTATTAGTTGGGATAAATTAGATGGTCAAAATAAGTTGAGTTAATAATGAAAAACAAATGTCATTGCACCCAAAATAATTAATACTCGGCCCTAACCCCCTTACTTTCATACCCCCAAAGCTATTCACCCGTATGCCTCCAAAACTATGACACCACCATGTTGTATCATATATACCATGATGGTATTGTTAAACAGAGCAATATACATGTGATATACACCCAATATACGGCAGTGTATATCACATGCAAAGCAATGGATCGGATCTGCCCCAAAGAAGTGGGCTCTCGCGGTGGCTCCAATAGTGGCCCATTCTCGGACAGATTGAGGACAATACAATCTTGTATATATGATATATATATTTGTAGTATATTGTATTGTAAAGGTTACCTTAATTAGTGTTATACACTTACCATAATTGTATAGTTAGAATTATGGTAGAATAAGGTTTTAGAAATAGAATAGGAATAGAATTCTCCTATTATGAAAATATGTAACTTGTATATATAGCATTTCAATTAATGAAAATAATGAAGGGGATTATTTCTTTCAGGTATCACATAGGACTTCTTTCATTTCTTCAAAAACCCATCAGCTATCTATGAAATTCATACGGTATATACTATATTGACAGGGTATCATAGAGGACAATGTTCATTCATCCAAACGACGTACTTTCCTCAAAAAAACCACTACGATATCATCGTGTTATATACATATACTAGATGGTATCATGAAGGACTTCTTCAGTCCTTCATTGAGACACTCCTCAATCCTCCATGATACCATCGTGATATATATATAATATCATGAAGGATTTCTTCAGTCCTTCAATGAGACATTCCCTCAGACCATGATATCATCATGGTATATAAATATACCAAGATGATAGCATGGAGGAAGAGGTTTGTGCGAGGGTATACTCGGGTAAATCGTTTTGATCAAAATGGGTAGAAATGAATTTAGTTTATGAGGGCATGACCGGATAAATATTTTACTTTTTATAGGTATTTTATATTGTTTTCCCTTAATAAACTGGCATAGTATATTTTCATGCGCTAATTATATCATCCCTACTTACGATCTATGCTTAGTGTAGACACATACAATTTAATTTCTTAAATAATTAGAACATGTGTAACCATGTAAATAAAACTTAAAATCAAACATAGAGCCTTATGTAAGTAAAATAAGTTCTACTAGGGATTGTGGTGGGATCGATGAGCACCCTAGAAGGGTCTTCTTCTTTTTTTAGGATGGAGCGTTTTTTCTTTAATAAGCTCTACGTAATACGATTTCAAATTAATAAAATTGGTAGATTTAGAATATTGAATAGTTATTAGGTAATAGTAGTAGAATAGTGGAGGAAAGTAGCTAGGGTGTGGTGGTGGTTATATCTTTCCCTTTTTAGAAGGTCTTAATGGTTGGAGTGCTAGCATTTCAATGTCCTATTTCCATTTCTCACCAATCCATGTTTAGTAGCTGAGCTTTCAAGGCATCATTTTGTACTCTTTCTTTATCTTAATCATCTAGCTAGTGACTAGTGGGGACCAAATTGAACAGTTCCACATGTCAAATACTTCTCCTACGGTAAATAATTAACTATAACGATTAATAATTATCATCAAATCCAAGTGCTGAGAGCCCACTAATCCTAAGTTATCAGAAGATATTAGCCTTTAGGCACTAGAATTCAGAAAGCTCTATTTTTTCTTTCGACATCTATAAGATATTATTTAAATTTGTTGTCTTTTTATTGTTAAAATTATCAAATTGAATCGATCATTCGATACCTTTTTTCCCATTCCATAGAATTTAAGAAAGTAAATGTTGAGCTTTTTTCTAATATTTCTTTTCCTAATAGATATCTTGGTTGAAACACAAAATAATAATTACCAAGATTCCATCAAATCGACGCTGTAAAACAACAACTAAAATACGATATAAGATAAAATCAAGAAACAGTCATCCTGACATCATCAATACATATTAAACATCTGGTCTAAATGAGAGTCAGAAAATAAATAAAAATACGGGTTAAATTAGGATTAAGCAACAAAGAGAAAAGGGAAAGTCATGGCACATATGTGGTCCGTGACTAATTTAAATTTAATGGGATCAATTTTGCACTTTTGAAGTTCTAAAATTGTCACTGATTCGATGACCATACCTGAAAGTAACTCTCAAAAATTTATTTTATTGCATCATTCTTTATTAGGTCTATGTCCTGCATAGGATAAACATTGAGATTTGATATATGGAGCAGTTGAATTAGGTTTAATGCTTATCCTCCATGTTGCTGCCTTCTGGTCTACATTAGGATATTTGCACATACACATCTCCAGTTATACATAAAATATAGGAAAAATAAGGAATATAAAAAAGTTATATAACATGTATTTTCCTGCTTGTCTTTTTTTTTTTCACTGACAGCACAAGCACTTGTAGCTTTTTAATGCATGAACAATCCAATATGCTTAGAATTTTTTCTTCTTGTTTTTTTTTTGTCAGAAAAATAATTGTTTCAGAAGTCAAGGACGTATTTGATATACAAAAACAAAGTAAATAGTTCCGAAAATTAATTTTAAGCCAATTACCCTGGTAAGAAAAGTTTGTAAGTTACTATAAAATTTACCGACTAGAGATAAAAGTAACCTATTGTGTTTAAAAAGGGAAAGAAATATTTGACTCTAAATTTAAACTAAAATCGAACATGTGCAATGCACAGGCTATAGCCTATATGGGCTAGAACAAATAAAAGCAAAATATAATCCATGATTTATATAATTTGTAATATACCATTAGTTGGAAAAAACTTCACTCAAAACCAGCGAATTTCCTCCTTAAAAATCTGTTTATTCAAGAGCTTTTAAAATGCTACAAATAGGTACACATTTCTTACTGGTCCACACTTTTGAATCTTAGAAATAGAATAAAGATATATGAAGGCATGCGAGAAAAATGTGCGTTGATTTTGATAGTACAACATTATACTTCCTCGCTCACTTTTACTTGTTTACTATAAATTTTGCACACCTCTTAAAAAATAAATAAAGTGTATAATTTAATATGATACCCATACTAATTGGTGCAAATTAATAGATTTGAAAAATGATTTGAAAATGAATAATTAATGCTATGAGCAAAACAGGAAAAAGAAAGTATTTTTTTCTTGATATGCTAAATAAGTAAAAGTGAAAATTTATTTTTAATACAGTGAACAAATAAAAGTGAGCGGAAGGAGAATATAACTAACATGAAAGTGTATATATGTTGCAATTTGGAGCACTGAAATTAAAATGACAAGCAAATAGGAGTATATTGTTAGAAGATTAGTCAAAATTCATTTCGTTGTTGAAAATCTTACGAAAAATACTTGAACAATCTCATAGTTTAAGGTATGTCATTTAAGATATTGTCTTTAAAAATATTTCACCCGGTATAGTTATATCCTTCAGGATTTAACAAGTTATTCTAGTATAAAATAGGAGTAATAATCTAGCAAAGATTAATCAAAAGCAAACTCAATACAAGAAAAGAGAAGTGGAACCCAAGAATTTATCTCTTTACCCTACTATCCAAAGTGAAGCTAAAGGAGATTTTTTATAGGAAACGAAATCAGCAGATCCTCACATTTGACAAGTATCCGGACATCAAATATTCAAAGTCATTCAAGGACATTCAATGAAAAGTAATACAGAAAGAATGTGAGTAAAGAGCCAACCGTAAGTCTATAGCTAACGGCTAATATAATTTGTTAAGAAATAATAATCATTCAATGGTCTAGCTGTTACAAATATTAAGACCCATTTCAATGACATTAAAACAAATTAAATATTGAGAGAATGAAGTTGATACAAAGAATGAATTTTGACATTTCCTTTTCAGTTATTATATTCATGTTTTCAACATCCGTTCACTCTCAAAAAGCTGTAAGAATTCTAGTCTCACGTACAAAGTGAATATCTAACTCAATAGGTTTAGTGCGTTGATGGTGGATGAGATTCCCTGAGAGGTAGATTACACTAATATTATCACAGTATACTATTATTGCAGTCGGAATAGGACAATGAAGTTCAAGTAATAGGTTCCGAATCCAACATGAGTCAGATACAACATTGGCCACAGCACGATATTCTGCTTCAACACTTGAGCGTGATACCGTGGCCTGCCTTTTTGTGGACCATGAGATTAAATTGTCACCAAGGAAGACGCAATACCCGGAGGTGGATCGTCTTGTAACCGGACAGCCTGCCCAATCTGCATTAGTGTAAGTAACAAGTTTGGAAATAGAGGACAGGTATAGATGTAATCCATACTCCAGAGTGCCCTGAATACATCGCACAATACGTTTCAGAGCATGCATATGTTCTTCCATTGGATTATGCATAAATAGACACACTTGTTGCACTGCATAGGTAATATCTGGCCTGGTGAATGTGAGATACTGTAAAGCACCTGCTAGGCTGCGGTATAACATTGGATCAGCAAAAGGTTTACTAGAGATGGCACTCAATTTTGACTTTGTGTCGACCGGAGTTGCCGAAGGTTTGCAGAAAGCCATCCCAGCTCGTTCCACGATTTCTGATGCATACTTCTTCTGGGAGATGAATAATCCACCTGTATGTCGGGTCACAGCAATCCCTAGAAAGTAGTGGAGTGGGCCAAGATCTTTCATAGCAAATTCAGAACTAAGTTGTGACATGATATTCTTGCGAAGAGAGTCTGAAGATGTTGTTAGAATAATATCATGCATATATAGAAGAAGATAAGCAGTATGATTACCCTGACGATAGATAAACAGGGAATTATCTGAACGGCTGTGCGAGAAACCCATGCGTGACACAAAATCTGCAAACTGTGTATACCAAGCCCTGGGGGCCTACTTAAGGCCATATAAGGATTTGTTGAGTAAACATACATGGTTGGGATATTTAGGATCCCTGTATCCCAATGGTTGTCCATGGAGGAAGGCATTTTTGACATCCAATTGATGAAGTGACCATCCTTTTGAGAGAGACATGCTGAGAATTGTTCTGATAGTTGCAGGTTTGACCACTGGACTGAATGTTTCCCCGCAATCTACACCAACCTGTTGTGTCTTTCCATCACCTACAAGACGGGCTTTATGCCGCTCAAAAGTTCCATCAGATTTTTCTTTATGGCTGAAAATCCACATAAATCGAATTATATTAGCATTAGATGGACGAGGTACTAAATCCCATGTCCTATTTGTAATTAGAGCATGATATTCATCATACATGGTCATTTTCCAATTCGGGTCTTTTAGAGCAGATATTGGATTACGAGGCAAGGGTGATTTTGAGACCTGGGTGTGAAGGATATATTTTGCATTGGGTTTGACAATCCCATGTTGACTACGGGTGATCGGACGGTTTGTTGGGCCAGTGGACTGGACGCCACTGACATTGGAGTGAGAAACCAAGGGTCCAGTGGGCTGTACTGATGGAGCTGGAATTGGGCCCGTTGGGGCTGCCTGGCCCAATGGGCTGGAATTACGGTGTTCAACACTAGTAATAGGTACCAGACTGTGAAAAAAATGTGTTAGATACGAAAGCTTATCATTATCCAAAAAATCATAGTTAGGGGTCTCGGTGGCATGTAACTTAGCAAAAGGAAATATTGTTTCATCAAAGATTACATGACGACTTATAAAGATTCGTTTGGAATAAATGTTGTAACATTGGTAACCGCGATGATGAGTAGGGTATCCTAAGAACACACATGGAGTAGACCGGGCTTGGAGTTTTGTGATTGTGGTGGATGGAAAGAGGGGGTAGCAAAGACAACCAAACACTCGTAAGTGATGATATGTGGGCTCTTGTAGGTAAAGCATTTTTAGGGGAGCTTGGTATGATATATTTTTCTGAGGAAGGATATTCAACAGATAAGTTGCCATTTGGAGTGCATGATGCCAAAATACAGGGGGAAGTGAAGCATGAGAAAGAGATGTTCTAACAATATTGTTAATGGTTCTAATTTTACGTTCCGCCGTCCCATTTTGTGATGAAGTATGAGGACAAGACAAACGAAACTGAAGACCATTTGTTTTGAAAAAATCTCAAAACTGTTTATTGTCAAACTCCCCCCTATTGTCACATTGTATATTTTTGATATCACGTTCAAATTGAGTTCGGATGAATGCTCTAAAATTGAGAAACGTGGAAAACACTTGTGATTTTTTCGATAAAGGGAATGTCCACAAATAATTAGAGTAGTCATCAAGAATAAGCAAATAATATATATGACCAGAAGAACTCAAAAAGGGGATGTCCAAATATCACAATGTAAAATATCAAATGGCAAAATAGTGCATGAAGTAGAGGAAATAAAAGACAATTTAATATGTTTACCAAGTGTGCAAGAATGACACTTATTTAGAGTACGTGTCTGGGTACAAGAAATAAAATTATTTTATTTAAGAGAAGCCAAAACATCCTCTCCCGGATGTCCCAAACGTTGGTGCCATAAAGATGGTGCCAAGGCTGCAAAAACAGAATGAAACTTGGATTGTTGGGTTGACGGATTTATTGGATAGAGCTCCCCCTTGCTATCACATCTCATGAGAAGCTTCCCCGTCTGAAAATCATGCACGGAAAAACCAAAGGGGTCAAACCGGACAGATACCCAATTATCAGTTGTAAACTTTCTAACAGAAACCAAGTTTTTGATTAATTTGGGAGCATGAAGGACATTCTTTAAAATTAGGGGTAGGTTTGGCGGTAACAATTTGCTAGAACCATAACCTTTTATTGGAATTGAATGGCCATTTCTGACAATTATTCCATTATCATTGCTCAAATTAAAATAGGACGAAAGATTACCTTGGGAGGACGTCATATGTGACATCGCTCCGGAGTCCATATACCAATTTGAATCTGGTGGATTAAGTCCAAAAGTGTGCATGGCGGACTCAATTTCCGTGGGGTGGGCCCCTGTTGAATGGGCCTCATACCACTGGGTCGGCTGAGGCCCACTTTGCTGCGCACAATGGCAACAGACCCGATAAAAATGGGCCTCTCGGGCTCGTCTTTGTTGCTACCACTGCTGCTAGGGAAATGGGCCACTATTTTGTTTAGGTTGCACAGCCCAATTGCTGTGAGGGGGGCCGGGTGGTGGTACGACCCAAGGCCACGCCCGGCCAGGGCAGCGCCACCGATTGTCGCCCCGCGCCGCCGTGCCGCCGTTCTTGCTGCCATCGTCCACTACCATAGTTGGTGTTGCCGCCATTACCGCCGCTACCGGAATTTCGGTGGCCTCCACCTTTGTTATTTCCGCGATTTCCACCCTTATTTTTATTGTTATGACATCCTTTTTGTCCCTTATTTTGTTGAGAAGGTTCAAAAAAAGTACCATCATGTGAAGGAGTGGCAAGCATGGCGGAATTTGAAGTAGTTGAGGCCTTTTTCACCAAGCCCGACTCTTCAAGGACAAGCATGGACCTTGCTTGATAAAATTGTGGTAGAGGATTACTTTGACGGATTAGAGTACCCACGCCGCTATACGCGTCGGTGAGACTGGCGACCAACTGCAAGACTAACCGGTTATTAGTAACCGGTGAACCAACGTTTCGTAATTGATCGACCAACACTTTAAGGCGTTGACAATATGTAGAAACATTAGGGAAATCCGCCATGTCAATGGTTGAGAACTCCTGTTCCAATGAAACAGCGTGAGAGTTTTGGTTATCTTGAAAAATATCTCGCAAACGTTCTCACGCCGCCATGGTTGTGGAATCCGGTTCCATTATCGTATGCAACAAGTCGGTGGAGATTGTTGCATAAATCCAACCAAGGACTGTGGCATCAAGTGTATCCCACAATTCCTTGTCTGCATCGTTTGTTATGTCTTTCCCTTTTCCGTCTTTTGGAGGAATTATATGATGAAGCACTTTGTGAGCACGACAATAAATTTTGAATAATTCCGCCCAAGTTGCATAATGAACGGTTTCCATTTCTAGTTTGATGGAAACATGTGTTTTGATGTTTGAGACAGCAAGGGCAGGGTGAAAAGATGATTTGGATTCAGACATAACTGGTTGTGATGAAGGGTAATCAATAATGGAGTGGGAAAAAAATGAAATTTTCGGCCACTAGGGTTTTCTAGGGAGGAAGATGACCAAAAATTTGGAAGAAATTAAACTAATTTTGGATCTTTCTCTTAAGCTCTTGATACCATGTAAGAATTCTAGGGTAAGTAGAATATTTTCCTCACTTTATTCATCTTTCAAAGGTCCAATATATATACAATATACATCAACTAGGAAGAGCCAATCATGCCTAATCTTCCTAATCAATTCCTAATAATCTTCTACCTAATTTACATAATATTCCTAATTAATATTATACTACCTACCATATATAATATGATACTACATTAATACACAATCATAATATTAATAACATAATATTCTAACAAAAGCAACCACACACATTTTGGTACTGACAGAGCATTAACCCGTCCTAATCCGGGGAAAAATATTGAGAAATTAACTTAATTATATATATATATATATATATATATATATATATTGACTAGCGATTTATCGACAACAAAATTAAAGATTGCGCTTGCGATAATTAATACCTTTCAACTTCGTCCGCGTGTTAGGTTGATTGTACAATCACGTACATTTCTATGGCTATTTGTTCTCATGACCTCTTCTGGATTGTCTCCACGAACGGGCCATTTAGGTGCGTATTTTATAGCATTTAGTTTTATTCTCGCTAACAACGCTTATTCTTTAGATTTTTTTTTAATGCAAATAACGATTCAAACAGATTCTCAAGTTGACTGAGTCTTCGAAGAGGAAGATCAATATTTTTGACCGAGTGATTAAATATGTAACTTGCCTGTATTTTATATTTCTACAATTACAACTTATGTACCTGACATAAAATTTCACGTAAATTATTACTATCATTTTATTATAAGTAATTGATATCTTAATTTCCAACGTGCTCCTACCAAATTAAAAGTAAATTTGATTTTACGCAAATATGGACATGAGTTGGAAGAGCATACTATTAGCGAATATGTTCCAAATATTCACAGTATATTTTGTAGTTATGATAGATGTATATTTAAGGTAACTTAGGATTCTTATTGTATTAGGAATCAACCATTTAAGGTAAGTTAGGATTCTTATTGTATTAGGAATCAACCTCTGTACAACTATATATATTGTGATTAATGAAAGGAATCCCTAAGGGAAATTACTCTAATCTTACATGGTATCAAGAGTCAAACCCTAATCCCCTCTCTAATTTTTTTCTCACGGCCGAAACCCCCCCTCTTCCCTTCCTCTCGGACGGCGGCAACAAGGTTGCCACCATGTCTTCCTCCACTAATTCCGGTTCATCCATTGGCACACTTGACAACCCCTCTCAATGTTCATTGTCTTATTTTCATCCGACATTCACCGTTAACAACATCAAGAACTTTATCCCTATAATTCTTGACCAAGAAGACTATCAATATTCCATGTGGATGGAACTATTCTATATTTATGCATGTGCATACAATGTGCTCGACCATATTGATGATTCTATTCCTCGTCCCACCGATGTTGCAGACTCAACCTGGCGTCGCCTTGACGCCATCGTCAAACAATGGATCTACGGCACCATCTCTAAAGACTTGTTGTGCACTATCATGAAAACATGTGCTACGGCACGTGAACTTTGGGTCCGGCTAGAAGAAATTTTTCAGGACAATAAAAATACTCGGGTCGTGTATTTGGAAGAGCGGTTCAATAATACACGTCTCGAGAATTTTAACAACATGTCTGAATATTGTAAGCAACTGAAACTCATAACCGACCAACTGTCCACTTCTGTTTCAGAAACCAAGATGGTGCTTCAACTAGTTGCTGGTTTACCGAAAGGTGAATATGATACACTCGCAACGATGATTCAACAAGCCGACCCTCTCCCAAGTATCAACAAAGCACGTTCACAACTTTTGTTAGAAGAAACACGACGTGCCAAACAAGACGAGCACAATCACAAGGTATTAGCCGTTGACGGCATGACTCCACCGGCGGCCAACACCACCCAGCTATCACCGCAAGACCACCAGCAGCAGCAGTCCCGCGGCGGAGGGCGTTGAGGCAGAGGCCGCGGTAACAACAATAAAGAGAAGGGACGCGGCAAAGGCAACCGCAACCAGCAGCCAGGCCCAACTACTACCTATTTCTCGTGGCCTAGACAACAGCCAATATGGCCCAATCAGCAGAACTGGGCCTCGCCTGCATGCCCATACCCAACTGCAGGGGCCCAATTCTAGTAGCCTTCTTGGTCGCCTGGCCTATTGGGCTCTGCCCCAGCCAACAGGTAGGCCCACCCGCAGCAGCAGTAGGCTCACATGGTCTCGGTCCAGCAGCAGCCTGGCTCCCACCGACTTGGGTCAGGCCTTCAGCACCGTGAACCTTCAACAGCCCAACGAAAATTGGTACATGAACACCGGAGCCACATCTCACCTCACCCGATCGTCAGGTAACTTATCTCAACTACTTCGGCTAAAGTGTTCTCAATTTATTACTGTCGGCAATGGTCATCGCATCCCAATTGAAGGTTACTGTAACACACATACCAAACATCCCCACTCGCCTTTCTCCCTAAGTCACGTCCTCTACACCCCTAACATCATTAAAAACTTAATCTCTGTTAAAAAATTCACTAGAAATAATTATGTGTCTGTCGAATTTGAACCTTTTGGTTTTTCTGTGAAGGATCTCAATATGGGGAAAATTCTTACGCGCTGCAATAGTGTGGGAGACCTCTACCCCTTCACTGAATCTTCCGTTGTCAGACCGCAATCACATCTATCCCTTGCGGCTATCTCTCCCTCAACTTGGCACATTAGACTCGGACACCCCGAAGACCCAGTTTTTACTTTTCTTAGGACTACTAAGCGTATTCAATGTAATAATGGGAAACTTGCCCAACACTGTCTTTCTTGCCCGCTCGGCAAGCATACTCGTCTTCCATTTATGTCATCAAACAGTATTACTTTTTCTCCTTTTGATATTGTTCATGCTGATTTGTGGACATCTCCGATTGTTAGCTCTTTAGGTCACAAATTTTATCTAGTATTCTTAGATGATTTTTCACATTTTGTCTGGATTTACCCACTGAAATTCAAATCTGAAGTTTTTGCCAAATTCCTTGAGTTTCAAAAATTCATTAAAACACAGTTTGAAAAATCAGTCAAATCATTCCAATGTGATAATGAACGTGAATTTAATAACTCAGAATTTCACACTGCTCTAAACAAGGCATGGTTTTCCATTTTTCCTGTCCCTATACTTCCTCCCAAAACGGAAAGGCTGAACGAATTATACGTACCATCAATAACATAGTTCGCACCCTTCTGTTTCATGCATGTCTTCCACCGCCGTTTTGGGTCTATGCTGTTAAAATGGTAGAATCCCTTTTTAATATTTTACCAACTAGCACTCTCCAAAATAAGATCCCTACCTAAATCTTATACCATAGGTTTCCATCCTATGACCATCTCCGTATTTTCGGCTGCTTATGCTACCCCAACATAGCCTCCACTACACCTCACAAACTTGCCCCTCGCACCTTGCCCTGTGTCTTTATTGGTCTCTCTCCTACTCATAGGGGCTACCTGTGCTATGACATTGTCACTCACAAAATCATCGTCTCCCGTCACGTCACTTTTGACGAGACGGCCTTTCCTTTTTCAAATCTCCAAAAATTTTAGACCACCGATTACATCTTTCTCAATGAACCGAGTCTATCCCCGGCTATCCAATCTTTATACCAATAGCAGCTGACTATTCCGACAGAGCATACAACCCCATCCCCTACACTGTCCGGCACCAACCAAACAAATCCCTACTCTCGGTCGAACACCCCACCAATACCCCTGCTGCCTCCAGTCGTGTCTCCTCCCCCCCACCAAGCAGCACTGCTGCCTCCCAGTCCAGAACCCGTAAGCCTGCAGCCTCCCAGTCCGGCAGCACTGCTGCCTCCCAGTCCAGAACCAGTAGACCTACAACCTCCCAGTCCAGACCTCCCACTGCTGCCTACCCATCGCATGGAGAATCGTGCACAACATGGAATCTTCAAACCCAAGGTTCAATTCAACCTCTCCACACAAACCTTATCACCCATTCCAAAAAAATCCAAAACTAGCAAAACTGGACCCTAATTGGAATGCGGCCATGTGCGAGGAGTTTAACGCTTTAACCAAGCAGAACACTTGGGATTTGGTACCTAGACCAGACGGTGTGAATGTTATCCCGTGTATGTGGCTATTTCGTCACAAGTTCATAGATAATGGTGACTTGGAGCGGTATAAGGCAAGACTAGTTGCCAATGACACTAATCAGCATGAGGGTATTGATTGTGGTGAGACATTCAGTCCGGTTGTTAAACCGGCCACTATTCAGACTGTTCTCAGTATTGATATGGGCATGCATTGGCCGATTCATCAGCTTGATGTCAAGAATGCATTTCTTCATGGGGATTTGAAAGAAACTGTGTACATGCATCAGCCCCTGGCTTTGTTCATCCTGCAGTTCCGCAGTTTGTATGTCATCTCAGGAAGTCATTGTATGGCTTGAAACAAGCACCCCGCGCTTGGTATGATCGCTTTGTCAGGTATCTTATGCAGATCGTTTTTATATGTAGCAGGTGTGATAACTCTCTCTTCACTTTTCATCGAGGTAGCAGCACTGCTTATTTGCTATTATATGTGGATGACATTGTTCTTACTGCCTCATCTGACGGTTTGAAGAATGAAATTATTGCTCTACTCAAAACTGAATTTGCTATGACTGACTTGGGCAAGTTGAGTTATTTTTTGGGTATATCAGTGACCAGATCTGCAACCATTATGTTTTTGTGTCAGCATAAATATGCAGAAGATATAATATATAGGGCTAATATGGCAAATTGTAAACTTATGCCAACTCCGGTTGACTCGAAATCCAAGCTTAGTGCCAATGACGGTGCGCCAGTTTCTGATCCCACTCTATATCGGAGTCTTGCAGGTGCTCTTCAGTATCTTATATTCACTAGGCCTGATATTGCATAAGTCGTTCAACAGGTGTGTCTGTTTATGCACGACCCCCGAGAGTCCTATTTTGCCGCCCTCAAACGTATTATCAGATACGTTAAGGGCACACTGAACTTTGGATTACATCTCTACCCCTCTGCCCCCAACCAAGTTACTCTCCTACACAGATGCATATTGGGCAGGATGCCTCGACACATGTCGCTCCACCTCAGGCTACTGTGTATTTTTTTTGGATAATCTTATCTCATGGTCCGCCAAGCGGCATGCCACGCTATCCCATTCGAGTGCTGAAGCAGAATATCGCGGAGTTGCTAATGTCGTTGCTGTGATCTGTTGCCTCCGAAATCTTCTTTTGGAGCTCTAGTGTCCACTACGAAAGACGTATATATTCTATTGTGACAATATATCTGCCATCTATATGTCTCATAATCCAGTCCAACATCAGCGGACTAAGCATATTGAGATGGATATTCACTTTGTGCGAGAGAAGGTTGCCCGTGGTCAGGTCAAAATATTACACGTGTCTTCCTCCTATCAGTATGCAGATATTTTCACAAAGGGACTACCGAGACAACTTTTCACCGACTTCCGATCCAGCGTTAGCGTTCGGCCTCCTCCCGCTCCGACTGAGGGGGAGTATTAGCGAATATTCTCCGAATATTCACATTATATTTTATAATTATGATAGATGTATATTTAAGGTAACTTAGGATTCTTATTGTATTAGGAATCAACAATTTAAGGTAAGTTAGGATTCTTATTGTATTAGGAATCAACCTCTGTACAACTATATATATTGTGATTAATGAAAGAAATCTCTAAGGGAAATTATTTCAATCTTACACATACAACTTATTTCCCCGCAGCTAATTTACAATTGACCCCAATTAGGAGGAGCACTTTTTTTTTGGATGATTTTATCATATAATCACTTTTATACTTGCTGATCGAAAATCAGCCATCATTTTAAAACTAATTGAAATTAGAGCTTTTTAATAAGTAAATAATATTTAAATAATAATACCCCTCCATAGATCTGATACATAACTGCTTATTCTCCACTTCTCCTTCCCCTTCTCGAGTTTCAGAATAATATCTTCGAACTTCAATGAAAAAGTTGAAACTTTAAGATAATATTATGAAGTTCAAATTTTTGCAGCTCAAAAATATCATGACAATGTGCCAGAGGCATAACAAAAAGATTATCAAATTGATATATTTTCAAAATCTATAATCTAAAACGGCGATTAACAGTAAAATATGAACCGACCTTCAAACTTTTACCATGTGAGTGTCACAGTCTTCAAATAAAAAATCGGAGATTTCAACTTTTGTTATATGCACACACTGAATTTTGAGTTTAAATAATCAACAACAGTTTGCCACTAACAAAACTAACATTTTTTTTTTTTTTTACAATTATGGTGTCAAGAAATATTAGCGTACACCTCGATCGGCTAATTTCACATCATACTTTGTGTTCTTTTTACTTTTCTATCGTTGATATGTAGCCTTAGTTTTGCGTTAGTTCATTATATGGTGAGCTAAATGTTACCTTTTTTTATAAAATTATTAACATCAAATACATAGTGTCCATCATTGGTTTCTACTTGCAAGATGGTTAAGATAACCATCCAAAGATATGATTTAACTATCAATGAAGTGAGAGCATGCCGATCCTGACATTTAGTAGGCCACTGACAAAATATAAATTGAGGGCCCCTATATAGCAAATAAGAACGATAACTTCAAATATCAATACATTGTCATTTTGAACTTAGTTAACTTACATTTGACTATAAAACTTCATGGACTTAAAAATAGCTAAAGTGATAGTTTAACAAAAATAACCAAGTGATTGTTTAATGAAAAAGAATAATAGCACCTGGAAAGGATGTCGGCAGCGTATGAGCAACTCCAATGATCAATCTATATTTTAAGTCTGATTCACCATGACACCATGTGAACTCATTAACTAATTAGAATATTAAAAAAAAGAGCACATATGATTTCAATAAAGATTTATAATGTTGCAGAGATTCACATACACACACAAATTAAGTACCAAATCACCACCTTAAGTTTACACTTGCAGCACGCACGCACACAAACTAAGTACCAAATCACCACCTTTAATCAAATTATCAAATCAGTCCAAAACACCATTAAACTACCCAAATCAACCAATTTTAAATCTAATAACTAATCAATTAAAAAAATTGAGTACAAGCATAACTATTCTAAATTAGAAACTAGAATACTAGTCTAAATCCCAGTTAATTGAAAATTACATAAACGCAATTGAAAAACTACAAATCAATAACAACAAATTGAACATCAATATTTTCAATTATCAAAACCTAACATCAAAAAATTGACAGAGTTGAGACTTGGAATCAAATAAATTAAGTATGGTCTTACCTGAAAACTAAACGGATGGATGTTGGTCGAAATTCCTCCAGAAGAACCAGATCCAAGGACAACAATGGTGGAATCAATGGATATGGCAGTGAAAATAGATATCGTTAATTGAGATTAGAAAAAATCCACAAGTGCACTGGAGAAGAGAAATAAAATAGGAGAAATCGGAAAATGGTTTTAAGAAATAATTGAATTTCATTGGTAAAGATGGATTTGAAGAAAATAATTAAGGATAGAAGTGAAGAAGATGAAGAAACCGCCCATTTATTTCTCCCTCTCTTTCTCAGCGCTCTCTTTATTTCTTTTCTTTCTCTGTTATCTCTTCATTAGATAGAGGTTTTTTTTTTCATTTATCACTTTAATTGATAGGTAATTAAATTTTTTTTGAGCCCAATATATATAATACTAATACTAGTATAGATGTACATGAGTTGAGCCCTCTATCACCTCGGGGTCTGGGCCGTCGCCATAGCCCAACAAGGCAAAAGGCCGGCCTTAGTGAGAGAAGAGTGAATACTCAAAAAAAAATGTTGTCTAGCCTTATGGTGGGTAGAGGTAATATGCTAGTGGGAGGCATGGTGCGAGCAAGAATGCTCTTGCCGGCGATACCAATTATTCCTATCAGACACGTTAAAGATTAATCATTCTATTCATAGAACAATAATATGGATTTAACTAATTATCTACTCTGAATTAATAATTAATCTTTCATTTCAAAGTGTAACTTCTCTTTGTCCATGTGCTTTACTACTGTTACATAAGGACGGCAACTAGCCATCTTCATTGGAATTATGATTTTATTGATCATATTGAAAGTCTGCTCCAATCAACGAAGGATCAAAATGCAAAATACTCCCTTGTTATGTGTCTTTATTTTGTCATATACTTGCAAATTCATAATTAACTCTCATTAGCTTAAAGACGCCCAGATGGGAAACTTAAGAAAACGACAAATATTGAGTTATTGAGCACAAAAGTGATTTGGAAAATTTCTTATATAGAAGTTAAAAGGTAGAAGTTGTTAAATTCATAGAATTAATTAGAAGTAGCAAACTTCTCCGCGATTCGCACGGTTATAAAAACAATTACAAATTTTGTGATTTTACAGAGATGAAGTAATTTGTATTTAATTTCATAGACAGTTTAATTCCATGAATCAATTAAATAAAAGAAATTAATATTTTAACTCTGTCTACATTGTTGAGCTTGACATAAATAATTTGCGAAACACCAAATACGTAGTGCTCTCTTGAGCATATTAAAATTAATATTATGATCCATCTATTAGTATAACTTATCCACGAACCAAATAACCCCCACAGGTACAACTATCTATTTTCAAATACCACGATGTTTCGGTGACCACATAAGCACGCCAACAAAACCAAAAATGAGATTATTTACCATTTTAGGATGACATAAGTTATAAGTCCATAATTAACTTTCCCAGTTTTATTGCATTTTTTTCTCTAGGATTTCATCCCTCATAGCTGATTTTGTTCCAAACAATAATTTGTTAACACAGATGCCAGAATCTATCAAAATATTAAACAGAAGATTACCATTATTTCCGGTGGAGAGGTTCGTAAATTGCACAGAAAGTCTTAGTATAATAATAATATGTTGCAATGTAAATGAATAAATCTAAAATTACCTGTAAATACGAAGTAAAAGATAAATCCACCTCATTGATGAAAAGAGCTACCTACTACTAATCTTCACATATTAGTATTTGATCTATGTTGGGAAAAATTCATTTTTTAGAATAACATTACTAATGAAAATAAAACAGAGAAAGGCATCCATAAGCAAAACAACAAAATACATACCTTCTAAAGTTATCTCTTCGTGACTTTTAAAATAAGTATCCTTAAACCTGAAAATAAAAAATATCGCTACCTACAGACTCTATATGACAACTAAGATAAATTCCTTTTACGTTTTGCATCGTTGCATCTCTGTACATAAGAAATATTTATATATCCAGTAATCTGTAAAGAATGCAGAAATTATTTATCCTCCATAAATACGATCATTACGAAAGGTTGTAATGGTCCATAAATATGGATTATGAAAGGCGTTTTACCAGTAACAACTATTGATGAGATTATTTTTTCATTAATTTGTGAATAGTATATTAAATTATTGACCAAAGAAATGACATAAAAACTCAAAAAAATGACAAAAAAGCTAAATATCAATGCTGACCATAGAGGGGTATTTTGATCTACTCATCCATTCTACAATACCTTCCATTTATTGGAATGAAAATACCATGTTAACGTGATTTTAATTAGGTGTCATAACTTGTACATTAAATTAGAAATTATGATTACTAATAATAATTAAGAGTATAAGTTATGAAGATGAAGGGGTGTTAGTTATGAAGATGACTTTTAAATTAAAATAAAATAATTTAAAGGATATAAAAGAAAGAAAAAAAAAGATAAATAAGATCTTTGGCCATAGAGAGGTGCCACATAGAATTATCTATTCGTAGCTTTATATTTTATATAGATTGAGCCCTTCGAATACTATTATAGAGGACAAGTAAAGGATCTTAAATGAGAGAGATATTTCAAATTGCTCATTCGTCTCGATATATCCGATAGTTATGTCGATTGAATACGAAATTTAAGAAAGAAATGTATTTTTATATATTTTTTTATAATTTTAAACTTCTCGTTAAGATAAAATAATACATTTAAAATTAACTAAATTTTAACTATGAAAGATATATATGGGACTTCCCGAAAAGGAAGAGTATTTCAATAAATTGAGACGGAGGAATATTATTCATATATTCACTACTAATGATTTCAGACTATGACTTTCCTAACCACTAAAATAATTACAAGTTGCAAATTGTGGTCTGTCGTGCTTATTAGACGGAGGTGACAATTTTACTTTCATAAACTCTTGAACGAAAAAGGAGATAAAGACATTGTGCTGGGAGATCTGGAGCAATCCTGAAGGTACCGTGATTTTGGATATTGTAGACGTATTAAGGTTTAGGAGGTTAAGGGTGTTGTTCGCAGGATGCGCAGGGGATGAGCGACCGGGCCTGATGAGATCTTAGTTGAATTTTGGAAGAGCGCAGGCAAGGTAGGTTTGGAGTGGTTGATTGAGTTGTTTAATGTCATTTTTAAGACGGCATGAATTCCCAAAGAATGGAGGTGGAGTATAATGATTCCTTTATACAAGAACAAAGGTAACATCCAGAGTTGCAACAACTATAGAGGTATCAAGCTGCTAAGCCACACTATGAAAGTTTGGAAAAGTATCGTGGAGATGAGGGTGAGAAGAGGCATGTCTATTTCCGAGAACCATGATGAATTCATGTCGGGGCGTTCGACTACATAAGTCATTCATCTTATTAGGAGGTTGGTGGAGCAGTATAGGGAGAGGAAGATGGACTTACATATGGTTTTCATCGACCTCGAGAAGGCATACGACAAAGTCCCTAGGAAGGTTCTATGGAGATATTTAGAGGTTAGAGGTGTACCTGTGGCGTACACTAGTGCGATCAAGGATATGTATGATGGAGCCAAGACCAGGGTACGGACAATAGGAGGAGACTCAGAGCATTTTCCAAGGATGATAGGGTTGCACCAGGGATCAGCTCTAAGCCCATTCCTATTTGCCTTGGTGATGGATGGACTGACGCGACAAATTCAAGGGGAGGTGCCATGGTGTATGTTGTTCGCAGATGACATAGTCCTGATTGATGAGACTCACAACGGAGTAAACGTCAAGCTGGAGGTTTGGAGACAAACTCTGGAGTCTAAAGAGTTCAGGCTGAGTAAGACCAAGACAGAATACTTGGAGTGCAAGTTCAGTAACGGGAGTGACCATGACATAGGCGTGGAGGTGAGCCTTGGTACTCAAGTCATTCCAAAGAAAGGAAGTTTCAAGTATCTCGGGTCTATTATCCAAGAGAATAGAGTGATTGATGACGATGTCGCACATCGTATTGGTGCAGGGTGGATGAAATGAATGCTTGCATCTGGAGTCTTATGCGATAAAAATGTGTCACAAAAACTTAAAGGCAAGTTCTATATGGTGGTGGTTAGACCGACTATGTTGTATGGGGCGGAGTGTTGGCCAATCAAGACTTCGCACATCCAAAAGATGAAAGTTGCGGAGATGATGATGCCGAAATGGACGTTTGGGCATATAAGGAGGGATATGATTAGAAATGATGATATCTGAGACAGAGTGAGAGTGCCTCGGTGGATGATAAGATGCGGGAAGCGAGGTTGAGATAGTTCGGGCATGTGTAGAAGAGAGGCACAAATAGCCCAGTGCGGAGGTGTGATATGTTGGCTATGGACGAGTTCAGGAGGGGTAGAGGTAGGTCGAAGAAATATTGAGGAGAGGTGATTAAACGGGATATGGCGCATTTGCAACTTACTGAGGACATGACCTTAGATATAGGGTTGTGGAAGACACGGATTATGGTAGAATGATAGTATATAGTTGATCGTAGTTCTATTTACGCTTACATACTGGTAGTTGTAGTGTTATGATTGTAGCCCTGCCTAACTTATCATACTAGTAGGCGAAATATTGTTTTATAATTCTCCATATTTGATTTCTGCTACTGTATGTTCTTTCATGTACTTTGTTTATCTTATTTACATGCGATAGTTACTGCTTCCTTTTTCAAGAATGTTTTATCATGACCTATTTGCTTTTGTTGCTTTTATTTTCATACGACTTTAAATTTTTTGTCCGAATGTGACCGTCACTTTTGCTTTTACTTGTGCTTATGATTTTTCTTTAGCATAAGGTCTCTCTACTTACCCAAAGTGGATAAGTTTTGTTTACACTCTAAAACTCTCCTAATGATTATTTCTTAAACGAGAATATCAGAAATTGAAAGAGAGAGAAGAACAAGAGAAAAAAGCAAAACGAATTTCTTAGATCTCTTTCTTCTTCTCTCCTCCCATTTTTCCTTTTAGGGGTAATGAAGTTGTGCTAGCAAAGAGAACTATCTTGAAAGTCCCTATGTAATCGGTGCAATCTTTGATGGGTCATTCTTGTTTCCTTGAGATTTTTATCCCTTTAGTACCTATTTTTGCTGTATATGTGACTGTCTGCATATAAATTTGTGCTGTATATTTCTTCCCCCCCCCCCCTTTCCGGGCATGATATTTGATGGTTACTTTGTGATTAAATTTGTGGATTATTAGCAATTTATGCCGTATATGTGAGTGCTTATGTTAATTTGTCCTTGAATATCTTCTTTGGTGGATATAATTTTTGATGGGTCATTATTTTTATTGACTGTTGTTTTGGGGGATTGAATGTATGGGAACAGGAAATGGCATGGAAGAGAGGATCATCAGGTTTAGGCGGCCAAAGGAACAGAAGCGCTGGATCTAGCTTCCCAATTGTGATTCTCATCCTCTGTTCATTCCTTGCTCCCCTGATTTTCTTTGTTGGCCGTGGCCTCTACACCTCTAATACAATTGGTTAGTTTATATGCGAACATTTAAGACAATGCATGTATATTTCTGGGTTTTGATTATCTGCCGTTTTAGTGTTTATCTCACTACTGAAAGCTGTGTTTGATACTCCCTCAGTCTCGATTTGTTTGTCTTACTTTTCTGTTTAGTTCGTTTTAAAAAGGAAGCCTATTTACTTTCTTAAACTCCGTGCCAAGTCAAAACCAGACAAACAAATAGAAACAGAGGGAGTACAACTTAGTTAGTACAAATTGAGTGTGATGTATTACAACGACATCAATGCCTCGATTCCAATCTAGTTGGGATTGGCTAATGAAGCATCTTTATCAATTCAGTTCTATTTGGGCAAGTTATTGGAATTACCAATAATTTGTCTTTCAAGATAAATCTGAGAACATACCACATTTTTGGAATTTGGAGAACATACCACACAGTCTTGTATTATATGTATTATCTTCCCTTATCAAGATGTGCATCCATCTTGCTCCACCACAAACTTCCTTGTTGATGTAAATCATTGTGAAGTCCTAGGGAAAACCCACTTTCTGCTTTCTTCTGCTTCTCATCATAGTCATTTTATGCGATCTCCATTCACTTGCATTCTAAGTTCTTTCATGGTCAGATTTGCAATTCTTATTCTTAGCTCTTTGCTATATAATACTGGAATAGAAGTTTGAAGGTGATAAAAATTCAGGAAAAGATGGATCATGGATGCGATTCAAATAAGTTACTGTTACTGCAACCGACTTATTCTTTTGAGGAAGGAAAAAAAAAGTCAGTTGCAGAGGTAATTGTTGCCCTTGTCTGATTAGGAGGCCAGAGGTTTAAGCTGTGGAAATAGAAATGTGAGGTAAGGTTGCGTACAATAAGATCCAATGTGGTCATTCCCTTCCTCAGAACCTCCGGATTGCTGGAGGTTAGTGCACCGAGCTGCCCTTTTAGGTTATGAGCTGGAGTTCTCTTTTCTTTTGATAAATCCAAAATTTCCATTAGCATACACCAAGATGGTGATAGAAAAAGGGATGATGGTTTTTGACTTTTTTATGCTCGTCATCTTTTGCTTATTAAAGAAAAATGTATACTTGTCATGTTACTGTAACAGTATATGAGCTTAATGCCTAGCTTGAACTTGGGAAAAGTTCGTACTGTGATTTTTCGTTCTTGATCAAAGGTCAATTATACCTGATCTCTTATTGCATAGATATAATTTTGTATATTTTAGCTCAGCTTTCTATGTTTTCATTCTGCTATTCTGTACTCTATTTTTTTTTTCTAGCCACTAGTTTAGTTTAACTGGTTAACTTTCTTGTCTATCCATTTCACAAGATCTCTTATGTCAGTTAGATGGTTGACTCTTAACATACTCTAAAATCACGTCAGATATTTATTACTCCCTCTGTCCAATTTATGTGGCACAATTTCCTTTTTGGTCTGTCCCAAAAAGAATGTCACATTTCTGTATTTAGATACAATTTAACTTTATGAGATGATTTACAACCACACATTTATAAAAGACTTGTTTTGGACCACACATTTCAAAAGTCTTCCTTTCTTTCTTAAACTCTGTGTCAAGTTAAATGGTGCAATATAAACTGGGACGGAGGGAGTACTATATTTAAAGAACATTTTGAGATTGAGAAACTGAATCTCAGATATTGCTGACTACGAATGGTATCTCAGAGTATTAAGAATTAAAAAATTACTTCATTGGACTCCTTAAAAATAAAGTAGGTCACTTACAAATTTTTGCTGGAAGGAGAGGGATATTCTTGTTGGAGGGCTTGAGGGTAATCAGCACTAATTTGGTTGTTGATTGGCATCTTATGGGTGAGAAAGCTAAGGTAACAGCTGCATGAGGGGCTGTTCTAACTTCTAAATGGGTATTTATTATTGTATTTGTGGGTTGAAATACTCATGATGTAATAATTACGACTAGTCGACTACTGCAGTTGTCTTACATATTATCCTCCCTGCGATTTTGTATGTTGTTATAACTCAACTTATTGTCTTCTGCAGATCATAATGATTCTTCAACCACTTCAAGTAAACAGGTACAGGCTTTGCTATATATTGCCCATTAATTAGAGTTCCAGCATGCTGAGTGTAGTTGAATAAAGAGAACTTTTGCATTCTTCTGCAGGGTCTAGATTGGAGAGAGAGGCTTGCTCTGCAACAAATTAAGCCTTTGTTAACCAAAGAAGCAAGTTTTCAGTTTTTTGAATTTTGTTATTAAGTTTAGCACTCTCCTTTTTTATATATCCACTCTACAATGAGGATAATTTCTTACTCTTAAAGTAATTATGCATACTTTTAGGTGATTGATGTCATCAAAGCCAGTACAGATGATTTAGGACCTCTCAGTCTTGATTCTTTTAGAAAGAACAATTTGTCTGCCTCATGGAAATTTGTTGGGCAAGAAACCAAAGCCAAGAAAAGTGCAGCTGATGCAGAGGTCTGGATAAAAGTCAGGCTATGCTTGGATTTTTGTAACTAAAACTTTTATTTGTCCTGAAAAATCAAGTGACTAGCAAGATTCGTGTTTTGTAATCTTTTTTGATGTATCACAGGTAAATAAACCAAGTCAGATAGCTACTGCAGATTCCAAGCCAAAAATCACCAGAGGCAAACACGATGGTCCTGTTGATGGTAAATAGTTTATTACAGATCATGGTAATATATTTAGTGCTTAGCACGCATATGGATAATCAAGGACTATCTTATTTTCCAGGTGATCATTCCCAGTTTCTGGATTCACCCGCTAAGTTGGCCAGAAGGGTATGTATGATTATCGACCGATTTAGACTCGCATTGACTTTATTTACTTCTGATATTAGCATTTGGAGACATGCCTTCTGTCTATGAATAACTGAGTTATAACTATTTCTCAACCTGCTCTTCAGCAATTGCGAGAGAGAAAACGTGAAAAGCGTGCTGCTGATTTAGTGAAACGAGATGATGATGTGACTGTGAAGCTTGAAAACGCTGCTATCGAACGCTCCAAGTCAGTTGACTCTTCTGTGCTGGGAAAGTACAGTATATGGAGGAAAGAAAATGACAATGAGAACACTGATTCAACAGTACGCTTGATGCGAGACCAATTGATTATGGCAAGGGTGTACATAAGCATCGCAACAACGAAAAAGAAACCTGACTTGGCCCATGAGTTACAGACTCGACTTAAAGAAAGTCAGCGTGCGTTAGGTGATGCAGGGTCTGATGCTGATCTAACACGCAGGTGATTTTTCTTGACCTCTTTTTTAACATGCTTGGTCACATTGCTTTTGTCTCTGCTTCATATAGTGAAGAGTAACACATTCAGGTTCCCCTGTTCAATAGTGCACATGAGAAAATGAAAGCTATGGGCCAAGTGCTATCTAAAGCTAGAGAGCAGCTCTATGACTGCAAACTTGTGACAGCGAAACTGAGAGCAATGCTGCAATCTGCAGATGAGCAAGTCAGAAGTTTGAAGAGGCAGAGCACTTTTTTGAGCCAATTAGCTGCAAAGACTATACCGAATGGAATTCACTGCTTGTCCATGCGTTTGACTATTGATTATTATCTCCTTCCTCTTGAAAAAAGAAAGTTCCCTAGAAGCGAGAATTTGGAAAATCCTGATCTTTTCCATTATGCCCTATTTTCTGATAATGTTTTGGCTGCTTCAGTCGTTGTCAACTCAACTATCGTGAATGCTAAGGTGAGGAGTTCTGTTTGATATTTTTGAGACCATCATCCATATTTGCCTTTAAATATTGCTTTGTGTCCGTGAGAATTTTATTTTACTATCCGGCTTGTTACTTGCCGGTGCACTATCACTCCCATCTAGTCCATGATAACAATCACCAAACATTAAAAAAAGCACGCTATAGTTGGGGTACCCTTGAATATATTTCTGTAGTTCATCACCTATTATGTTGGCTTTAACTAAATTAGCACTATGTTTCTAGTGGGTTTTTGTCACGCCCCGACTTTTCTCAAGTCTTCCCTTAGGGCGTGATGGCACCTGGGCAACTATCCCTTCCCAGGCGAACCATTAACTTCTTTTCTTCCTAAATTAAACATGTATCTAGGTGCGGAAATAGTAGAAACATGTACTTCTTTAATGAAAGCACGAGCCCATACTCGTGCATCCACCAATTTTCTAGACTCGATGGAAGTTCAACTACAGGATAAAACCATCCGAATCTTAAAAGAAAACAGTCTCATGTGAGGCATTCCTCGAGATAACGAAACCTAATTCTTCAACCTACTTAATCAAGAAAGACCATCACCAAATCCGGAGCAATGGATTGGTGGAACTGTGAGGCTGCGGGACGGTCGCTAGCCCTGTTGCGGAGCTTTCCCCTTATCACGCTTTCCTGAAACATGTTAGATAAAAGAGTCGGCCCTACCATCCGGGGCTGAGTGAGAACCTCGCCCTACAATTCAAATTAATCTCACAATAATCTAAGTACAATCATATTATGAACATAATAAGCATGTCATGAAAACCGATTTCAGCACTTTCAGTGTACAAGCCAATACATGTTCACACACCAAATCTCCTCCCAGATCGTTCTAGGGAATACTTAGTTAACCAGTACACCTGCTTCATCCCATATACATATTATATGTTTGTTGCGGTGCGTGCAACCCGATCCAATGCATTTCAATTATAGCCCCGAAGGCAAGTGTGTTTGAATAGCCCCAAAGGCAAGTGTATGTGTATAGCCCCGAAGGCAAGTGTATTTGAATAGCCCCGAAGGCAAATGTATTTGAATAGCCCCGAAGGCAAGAAATGTGTAATGCTATAGCCCCGTAGGTGACAACAAAACTATTTACATTACCAAGATTTCTATCATCTCGATTGTATGACTAAACTTATACACACCCATATATAATTGTATATATATTGTCATATTTTCAGAAGATTCAAATAATATTCTCTTCTTTCACCTTTTCGCCCTCTCCACTTGTAAGGGTTATGACTCTCAAATCGTAATTCTAAATAAGGTATTTCTCATGCCGAGTCGAAGGTAACGCGGGGACCTATTACTATCCCAAGTTTCCTCTGAAAATACATAGTGAGACTAATACAAATTCACGAAAGAAACAACCTTAAGAAAACTGTCTCGCCGGATTTTTTATAAAAAGGGACACAATCTTAAAACAATCATAACTTTTTATCCGTAAGTCGAATTACTCCCCGTAAAGTCTCAAACTGTCGAGAACAAAGAAATTTAGAACTTTTATTCAACACAACTTTCCGGATTCTTTACCCATGTGTACAGTTTTTCCGTTATACGTTCTGCCTTCCGGATTTCAATTGATCCGAGGCAGAAACTTTAAACTGCGATAACTCTCAAACCGCATGTCGGTTTTAGCCTCGCTTGGACTCAATCTGGCCGCGAAAGAGAGATGTATAAGTCCATAAAATTTCATCCAATTCTAACAGGGATAACTCAACGAAAAACAGTTCGAAATTTCTTGACCCGAACTAGTTACTAGATAATCTATTAGCAATAAATTCACGATCATTCTTTCAACATCCGGATTATTCTAACATGTATTGTAACTCAAAACAAGGGATTATACTGAGAATTTTTGAGTGAGAGAACTCACCTTTATTGCTTCGTAACCGCGAATGAACTTTCAAACTCCAACCAAACCTTTTCGGAACCCCTTAATTGCTAAAGTTAATCTTGGTTTCTCTGAAATTTTTGGTTTTCTCCCCCTTTTTTTTTCTGTGTTCTCTCCTGAAAATATGCATATAACGTGTGCATATAAACATGTTGTGATGTGTGTTTGTGACGGAGTGGGAAAAGGAGTTGATAGACTTTGGTTAGGAGTCTTATGGGATGAGGGGTTTGGAACTGATTAGGATTGGTGTAAAAAAAAGGGGGGGGGATTTGGTTGAGATTTTTAAGGGAATTAGATGTGCAGCCTAATAAATATATATATATATTTTTTCCTACGGGACGTTACATCCTCCCCTCCCGTAAACAACATTCGTCCTCGAATGTGGATAAAGTCGTAACACATACACATAGATACACAAATTTCACACATAAAACACAACTTAACCCATTTTCATTGCCTTACTCAAAGAGGAATGGATATTTTCCTTTCATCGTGTCTTCGACTTCCAAGGTTGCTTTTTTTGTGGAGTGATTTCTCCATAGTACCTTCACAGAAGCAATCTCTTTATTCCTAAGGCGCTTAACCTGTCCTTCCAGTATCTCTATCGGAATACGAAGATTCCTTCGTATTGGAGCTTTTCGTTCAGGACTATCTCTTGGGGTCGGATGACGTGGCTTGGATCGTGCAAGTATTTTCGTAACATTGACACATGGAATACCAGATGCACCGTTCCTAATTCTTGTGGAAAGGCTAGTTCGTAAGCCACATTCCCCACTCTTCGTAAGATCTCATATGGTCCAATAAACCTTGGGCTCAACTGCCCTTACCAAAACGCATCACTCCCTTCATTGGAGATACTTTTAAAAACACTTTCTCCCCTTCTTGGAATTCGAGATCTTTTTTGCGATGGTCCGCGTAGAACTTATGGCAGCTATGAGCTGTTTTGATCCGCTCCCGAATTATTTGCACTTTGTCATTTGTTTCCTGGATGACTTCGGGTCCGAACAGTTGCGTCTCACCCACCTCAAACCATCCAAGTGGAGATCTACGTTTTTGCCCATACAATGCTTTGAACGGAGCCACCTATATGCTCGAATGGAAACTGTTGTTGTATGCGAACTCAATTAAACATAGGTGGTCCAACCAGTTGCCCCGAAAGTCCAACACACAAGACCGCAACATGTCCTTCAGTGTTTGAATTGTTCGTTCAGCCTGTCCATCCTTTTGCGGGTGGAAAGCCGTGCTCAGCTTAATTTTTGTCCCGAGGCCCTACTGAAAACTTTGCCAAAAGTGTGAAGTGAACTGGGAACCCCTATCCGAAATAAATTGTAGTGGAATCTAGTGTAACCTCACTATTTCATTCAAATAAATCTGCGCATACTGCGTCGCCCGATACGTAGTCTTGACCGGTAGGAAATGGGCCGACTTTGTAAGCCGATCTACAATAACCCAGATAGAATCGTAACCTTCTCGAGTTTTTGGTAGACCAGTCACAAAATCCATATGAATTGCCTCCCATTTCCACATGGGGACACCAATGTCTTGAAGTAGTCCGCCAGGTTTTTTGATGTTCGGCTTTTACCTGTTGACACATTCCGACAAACTCTGCAACATCCCTCTTCATTCCGTCCCACCTGTAATTTGCCTTGAGATCCTGATACATCTTCGTTGATCCTGGATGAATGGAATACCCGGTGTTGTGACCCTCATCCAAGATCTTCTTTCTTAGGTCTCTTACCTTAGGAACAAATAACCTACCCTTATACCGAAGGGTACCATCATTGTCTTCTAACGTAAAATGTGAAGGTTTTCCCCGTTTGATCCTCTCCCGAAATCTAACAAACTCCGTATCCTCAAACTGACTTTCTTTTCGGAACATGCACCGCCACCCTGCCTTCACCGACCTTGGTTAAACTAACCCCGAGGTTTCCCAATTTTTGTACCTCACTTATAATACCAAGCTGCCCATTGATCTCCTACCGAGTGCGTTGGCCACCATGTTAGCTTTTGCAGGATAGTAAAGAATGCTAAGGTTATAGTCCTTAAGCAATTCTAACCATCTCCTTTGTCGGAGGTTCAGATCCTTTTGCGTGGTTATGTAATGTAAACTCTTGTGATCTGTAAATATATCTACATGCACCCCATACAAATAGTGTCTCCATATTCGTAAGGCGAACACTACCGCAGCCAGTTCCAAGTCATGAGTTGGATAATTCTTCTCATGTATCTTCAATTGTCAAGATGCATACGCAATAACTTTTCCAAATTGCATCAAGACACAACCTAATCCAACTTTAAAGGCATCACAATAGATTGTGAGCCCTTCTTATCCGATGGTAAGGTTAGGACTGGCGCAGTAGTCAATTACTCCTTCAGTTTCTGAAAACTTGCCTCGCACGCCTCTGACCACTGGTACTTAACCGACTTCTGAGTCAATCGGGTCAAGAGAGCAGCGAGACTAGAGAAACCTTCTACAAATCTTCTATAATACCTAGCCAAACCCAAGAAACTCTTGATTTCTCTCGGAGTGGTAGGCCTTGACCAACTCTTCAATGCTTCTATCTTTTGGGGGTCTACCATAATTCCATCCCTCGACACAACGTGGCCCAAGAAAGCTACCTTTTCCATCCAAAATTCACACTTTGAAAATTTAGCATAAAGTTTCTCCTGTCTTAAGATTTGAAGTACTACCATTTGTCTTAAGATTTGAAGTACTACCCTTAGATGCTCTTCAAGTTCTTCAGCACTCTTGCTATAAATTAGAATATCATCGATGAATACAATCACGAACAAATCTAAGAATGGTTTGAAGATTCTATTCATGAGATCCATAAAAGCAGCTGGGGCATTGGTTAACCCGAAAGACATGACCAAGAATTCATAATGGCCATATTGGGTTCTAAAGGCTGTTTTGGGTATATCATCAGGATTTATTTTCAGCTGGTGATATCCCGAACGAAGGTCAATCTTGGAAAAATAACTGGCTCCCTGATGTTGGTAAAAAAGATCATCGATTCTTGGTAATGGGTACATGTTCTTGATCGTGACCTTATTGAGTTGTCGATAATCGATGCACATTTGCAGCGAACCGTCTTTCTTCTTCACAAAAAGGACTGGTGCACCCAAGGAAAAACACTAGGCCTATAAAGCCCTTATCCAGAAGGTCTTTCAATTGTTCTTTTAACTCTCAGTTTAGCGGGGGCCATTCAAAGAGTTCACTTAAACAGGAAGGTTCTACATGTAGGCTTTTAGCAAAACCCATCGACACATGAAAATATAGAACCGGGATCATATAATACAAGTGCAGGAATACTTGAGACCAACAAAATACCTGTGACCACCGCATTGGATGCCTCCGCCTCATTCCTCTGTGGCAAAGCATAGAGCCGGTTAGGATTGTTGGACTGTTGACCTCCCTAGCCTGTCGGGACTGATTTCCCTGATTTCCCTCGTGGACAGTTGTGGTTGCTTTTGACCTCCCATGAGAAAACTGAGTTTGGGTTCTCTTCTTGCAATCCCTGTCATAGTGGTCTGGTTCTCCACAGTTGTAACACTCATTCGGTGAGAACCAACATTCTCCAAAATATTTCTTTTGACAAACCTTACAAACCAGTTTGTCACTCCCTGCGTTTGGGTTGGTGGCCTTGGCATTGCTACCTGGATGATCGATCCATTTATGCCCTTGGGGCTTGTAATGAGACTGGCCTACTGACTGGCTCGGTTTTGAAGAACCCCTACTACCTTCTTGCCTCTGGTTTTGATTCTGATTAAAGGATCCCGACGATCGAAACCTCTTTTGCGAATACTCTCTTTTTTCTTTAGCCAAACCTTCTACCCTCATTGTCATGTCGACGATCTGAAGGTAAGTCCGATCATGGGATAATGCCACTACTTTCTCTGCCAAGTTCGGGTTTAAACCCTTAACAAATCTTTTCACCTTCTCCCTTTCTGTAGGAATAATGTGCACGTTGTATGCCGACAATCGCATGGATTGGGTATCGTATTCTTGCACACTGCAGTCTCTTTGTTTCAACTGTTCAAACTCACGCCTGAGCGCATCTTTTCGGGTGTTAGGCATGTACTTCTCAATGAATGCGGCTCTGAACTCCCCCACGTCATCGATGGTGACATCGGGGAACGATTTCTTTTACAATTTCTCCACCATACCCCCGCGTCGTCCACTAAACGTGCGCCTACCAAATTGACGCCATGCGTCTCTACACATCCCAGGGTAAATAGTAGGTCTTCTACCTCATCGAGAAACACTATCGGGTCGGACTTGGAGTCCTTCCCCGTGAAGATAGGTTCCCTTCTCTTCATAAAATTTGCCCATAGTCTATCTGGTACTGACTGTGCTCCTACATTTTTGGCTAGTGGTGCAGCCACAACTGGTTCTTGGGCAGGCGGGTTTTGGGTTGGGGCCATCACTGAGACACTAGGTGTGGGCTGAACCATGTGTGTGGCTACCACTGTCATAAACTCTATGAGTCTATCTAACTTTTGTCCCACCGTTTCCTGGGTCGCTCGACTCTTATTTTCTTCAACATTTTCCACGCTATCTTGGGACATTGCTCTTTTAACCGGAGGTATGGGAGCTTCATGGTGAACCTTTTCTTGAGCCCTCGGTTCCTGTGCCGGAACTCTTGGGGTTGGCCTTGTCCCCTCGCTCTTCCCCGGGTAGTTCTGATCGACCTTTGCACCACCGGTACTTCTGAGTCTACCATTTTCGCATGACTCACCTATTCCGCAGGTTGGCATTCAGCTCCTTGTGAACCTTGTTTCTTGCCTCCCTTTCCCTATCGTCCATTCTTTCCTTCATCTTCCAGACTTTCTTCTCTTGACGTAGAATGGGCAAGGAGCCTTCTTTACTATCTCCGCATAGCATCTTTGCTCTTATAAATGAGAAGTAGAGATCTCCCGGGATGGAGTTGACTATTATTTGTAGTATGACTCCAATCGGATAATTGAAAAGGGTCGGGTCAAATGAACGCCTCTTCCGTCTAGCCCTAAGCAAATCTGTACAACGTGTGATTGTGTCATCCATATATGCACCAAAATCATCTCCTGTGTCCATCCTACGGTCCATGAACTCCTCCTGAGCTCGCATTATCCTTTTCGTTTCAATAAGCACTTCCCTTTTGGTTGGAACTCGTATTGTAACCATATCTACAAAAATAATTGTTAGTTAGTTTACCGTTGCACAATCCCCTTCCATAATCCTTTGAAGGAGGTAGTACGAGAACCCAGTCTTTGACAAGACTCAAGATAGGTACGAGGAGAGTATGAAAGAAGCGAAACTGTTTAGGATGTTATCCCGTTCACTTATTACTAAGATGGCGCGCACACCGTTGCAATAAGTAACCGTTCAACTCCCAACTCAAAGAAATTTCCTAGAATCTCCTAACCTGGTTGCGCTCTGATACCAACTTGTCACGCTCTGACTTTCCTCAAGTCTTCCCTTAGGGCGTGATGGCACCTGGGCAACTATCCATTCCCAGGCGAACCATTAACTTCTTTTCTTCCTAAATTAAACATGTATCTAGGTGCGGAAATAGTAGAAACATGTACTTCTTTAATGAAAGCACGAGCCCATACTCGTGCATCCACCAATTTTCTAGACTCGATGGAAGTTCAAATACAGGATAAAAACATCTGAATCTTAAAAGAAAACAGTCTCATGTGAAGCATTACCCGAGATAACGAAACCTAATTCTTGAACCTACTTAATCAAGAAAGACCATCACCAAATCCAGAGTAATGGATTGGCGGAACTGTGAGGCTGCGGGACGATCGCTAGCCCTGTTGCGGAGCTTTCCCCTTATCACGCTTTCCTGAAACATGTTAGATAAAAGAGTCGGCCCTACCATCCGGGGCTGAGTGAGAACCTCGCCCTACAATTCAAATTAATCTCACAATATTCTAAGTACAATCATATTATGAACATAATAAGCATGTCATGAAAACAGATTTCAGCACTTTCAGTGTACAAGCCAATAAATGTTCACACACCAAATCTCCTCCCAGATCATTCTAGGGAATACTTAGTTAACCAGTACACATGCTTCATCCCATATAACATATTATATATTTGCTGCGGTGTGTGCAACCCCATCCAATTCATTTCAATTATAGCCCCGAAGGCAAGTTGTTTGAATAGCCCTGAAGTCAAGTGTATGTGTATAGTCCCGAAGGCAAGTGTATTTGAATAGCCCCGAAGGCAAGAAATGTGTAATGCTATAGCCCTGTAGGTGATAGCAAAACTATTTACATTACCAAGATTTCTATCATCTCGATTGTATGACTAAACTTATACACACCCATATATAATTGTATATATAAATAATATTCTCTTCTTTCAACTTTTCGCCCTCCCCACTTGTAAGGCGACCCTCCCCAAGTTTCCTCTGAAAATACATAGTGAGACTAATACAAATTCACGAAAGAAACAACCTTAAGAAAACTGTCTCGCCGGATTTTTTATAAAAAGGGACACAATCTTAAAACAGTCATAACTTTTTATCCGCAAGTCGAATTACTCCCCGTAAAGTCTCAAACTGTCGAGAACAGAGAAATCTAGAACTTTTATTCAACACAACTTTCCGGATTCTTTACCCATGTGTACAGTTTTTCCGTTATACGTTCTGCCTTCCGGATTTCAATTGATCCGAGGCAGAAACTTTAAACTGCGATAACTCTCAAACCGCATGTCGGTTTTAGCCTCGCTTGGACTCAATCTGGCCGCGAAAGAGAGATGTATAAGTCCATAAAATTTCATCCAATTCTAACAGGGATAACTCAACGAAAAACAGTTCGAAATTTCTTGACCCGAACTAGTTACTAGATAATCTATTAGCAATAAATTCACGATCATTCTTTCAACATCCGGATTATTCTAACATGTATTGTAACTCAAAACAAGGGATTATACTGAGAATTTTTGAGTGAGAGAACTCACCTTTATTGCTTCGTAACCGCGAATGAACTTTCAAACTCCAACCAAACCTTTTCGGAACCCCTTAATTGCTAAAGTTAATCTTGGTTTCTCTGAAATTTCTGGTTTTCTCCCCCCCCCCCCCCCCTTTTTTTTTTTTCTGCGTTCTCCTCTCCTGAAAATATGCATATAACGTGTGCATATAAACATGTTGTGCTGTGTGTGTTTGTGAAGGAGTGGGAAAAAGAGTTGATAGACTTTGGTTAGGAGTCTTAAGGGATGAGGGGTTTGGAAGTGATTAGGATTGGTGTAAAAGGGGGGGGGGGGATTTGGTTGAGATTTTTAAGGGAATTAGACGTGCAGCCTAATAAATATATATATTTTTTCCTACGGGACTTTACAGTTTTTGAAGACGCGAGTTGATATTTTTGCAGGAACCAGAGAAACATGTATTTCATCTAGTCAGTGATAAATTGAACTTTGGAGCTATGAACATGTGGTTTTTGTTGAACCCTCCTGGAAAAGCTACAATCCATGTTGAAAATGTTGATGTGTTCAAGTGGCTTAATTCTTCATATTGTCCTGTTCTGCGGCAGCTAGAATCTGCTGCTATGAAGGAGTACTATTTCAAGGCATCTCATCCCAACACCCTATCTGCTGGTTCTTCTAATTTGAAGTACCGGAACCCCAAATATCTTTCAATGCTCAATCACCTAAGGTTTTATCTCCCTCAGGTTTATCCAAAATTGAACAAAATTCTTTTTCTTGATGATGACATTGTTGTTCAGAAAGACTTGACAGGATTGTGGTCAGTTGACCTTCATGGGAAAGTGAATGGTGCAGTTGAAACCTGTGGTCAGAGCTTTCATCGTTTTGACAAGTACCTAAACTTCTCAAATCCTCATATTGCTAGAAACTTTGATCCTAATGCCTGTGGCTGGGCATATGGCATGAACATGTTTGATCTTAAGGAGTGGAAGAAGAGAGATATAACGGGCATTTATCACAAGTGGCAAAACATGGTAAGAACTCTTGTACCTCTCCATCCATCTTATTTTTACTTGGTTATTTTTTTTATTTTGGTTCTAATTGGTTTCATACCAGTGTGGTATTACATGAAGTATGTGTTAGAAAGTCCCACATAGGTAGTGAGATGGGTAATTGGTCTCCTTATATGGACTTGGGCAATCCTCCCTTATGAGCTAACTTTTGGGGTTGAGTTAGGCCCAAGATCCGAGCCAGGCCCATCCCGGTTCTTTATTCACCGATGTTGGACCCTCATATTATGTTGTCAACACCCCAGTGAACTAGGCCCGGGCGTGCGAGGCGTTAGAAAGTCCACATTAACAGTACCATTTAAAAAAAATAAGTCCCACATCGGTAGTGAGATGGGTAATTGGTCTCCTTATATGGACTTGGACAATCTTCCCCTCATGAGCTAATTTTTGGATTGAGTTATGACCAAGATACATTCTTTACATGATATCAGAGCTAGGCGCATCCCGATTCTTTGTTTATCGATGTTGGGCCCCCATATTATGTTGTCCACGCTCCAGTTAACTAGGTATGGACGTGCGGGGAGTGTTAAAAAGTCCACATTAACAGTACCATTTTTTTAAAAAAAGTCTCACATCGGTAGTGAGATGGGTAATTGGTCTCCTTATATGGACTTGGGCAATCCTCCTCTCATGAGCTAGCTTTGGGGGTTGAGTTAGGCCCAAGATCCGTTTTTTACGGCATGTAAAATGACATATGGTCCAAAGCTTGGTGTTTCTCCTTCCAAATTGTTTTTACCCCCATGTAGATATTTATTCCCAAAAAACAAAAAAAGATATTTATTCCCAGTCCCCAGAACCCAATATTTCCCTAATATAGAATTGTACTCGATATTTGAGTTGTTACTAAGTTGGATTTTGGTCCTCTTCTACCTTTGCATTAGAATGAAGACAGGGTCCTTTGGAAACTGGGAACTCTACCTCCAGGGCTGATCACATTTTACGGGCTCACACATCCACTAGACAAGTCGTGGCATGTGCTAGGTTTGGGATACAATCCAAGCATTGATCGGTCAGATATCGAGAATGCAGCTGTGGTACATTACAATGGTAACATGAAACCATGGTTGGAGTTGGCAATGACAAAGTACAGGTCATACTGGACCAAATATATAAAACTTGACCATCCATACATGCGCAGCTGTAAACTAAGTGAATGAAGGAATGAAAGCAGCAGTACAGTTGATCTATTCTTTTGTTCCGCCTTCTGTTGCGACAGACTGGTCACAATTCTATAATTTGATTGTGACCAATGAGCTCTTCTATACCACTTTTGTCTCGTCTCCTTCATGCAATGTCACCTAATTCTTTATTCTTCCCATGTGGTCAAATATATCCATTATTCAGTTCCTGTTGTCTGATCCCTTGTTCATGGGTAACGAGTCCCCTCTGCTTGGAGCTATGCTCAATTAGGGTAACAAAGAGTTTGTAATTTTATTTACTCCAGTGTATTCTTTGAACAGAAACTGACTTATATTCTAGAATTAAATCTAAGTTTTAACCACTTGAGCTGGTGTTTCCCTTTCTTTAGCGTTTAGTGTAATATAGTTTCTCTGTTGGATTAAACGTGATATTGCCATTGTTGCATTTCTGAAACCGGCTTTATAATAAATTTACTACTTCCTGGCGAAGTTTAAGCTGGAAGGTGTGGTCATAAATGGTGTTAAGGCCACTTATGCTGGTATTTATATTACTTAGAGAAGATGTATTCTAATCCTACTGCACTAGTTCTTTTCTTTTCAAACACACATTTACATTAAGCAGGAGTCGAGGCAGGTTAGAATTGAGCTGAATTGTCTCTTTGGCCTTGGCTCTTATGCATTTTCAACGTGATGGTAGAGATTTTTCTTGAAAGACCAAACAACTAAAAATCATATGGGGATGAAGAGTAGGGTGTTTAATTGTGGAAGCTTGGAGTGGGTACTAAAATTGATAGCGTGTTGAATAGAAATTGGCTGGTAGGTAGAGGTTATTACAGAAGGAAAGTTACAAAAGAAGTATTACAAAATGTAGTATAAAAAAATTACTACTCCCTCCGTATAAAAAATGTTTGTCTTACTTTTCTTTTATTTTTTCCAACTCTTTAATTTCAATTTTCCACATGACATGTTTAAGATCCATTCTCGCAGTAAGGTTTCAACCTATGCCTCGCTCTTGTGACTTGATATGTTTCCCCTCTCTATTCCCAAGTAAAAAGTGAGTCCCAGACTGATTTTGTAATCTAATAGTTGCAACTCCACCATGTATTGTATCATTTTGGTATAGAGTTTGAGTCCACTAATCTTTTGTTTCTCCTTAGGCTTCTCAACTTTCTTCTTTGAGCTAGGGTCGAATATAGGTAGGTCCGTGACATAATAAGTTAGTCTCTCACTTGTTCCGTGTCAGTATAGTAGTAGTAATTTAGTTGAAAGTAATTATGTGTTAATGTTGGATTTGGTGTGACATTTGACCCAACATATCTCCTCAAGTATTGATATGAATGTGTAAGTATGTTGGGACAAATGTTGCACAACATTCAGACCAACATTGAACATATTTTGCCTTCACGCGATGCAGTAATATTTGTGTAAATATTACTATGAGGTAAAAACGATTTAGCGAGGTAAAAATGATTTAGCAAGGTAAAAAAAAAGAGCTGGTAAAAAACGAGTGAGGACTAAGTCAAAAGTTGTTGCTTGTCGTGAGGATCAAGCCAAAGCAGTTGAGATTATTACTCCCTGATCTTCTCCAATCAATCCCACAAGCAATCCACCTTTTCCTCAACCTCCACAACTGATCGATGAGCTTTTCAAGGAAGACTCTCTACTATAAATAGAGATGCTACTACAGAGAATCCATATCCAGAACCAGAAAGTAAAATTAACAAGAGAGCTCTCGGGATTTCATCTCAGAAATCTGGATCACCAGTATTGCCCGAGTGTGTTTACAATATTTTGTCCAACATTACAATTGATGTTTGGATTCTAGATTAGTTTTGTATGGAGCGATTGTAATGAGAGGTTGTCTATGTCTACTTAGTTAGATTTTTCAGGCAGAAGTCATTTGCGACTTCAACTTTTAATTCCTTTCCGTTTTATCTTGTAAATCTATAAAGAAAGAAATTTGTATATAATATATATACAATACATTTGGTCGTTGACCATTTAAAACCTTTGTGTTATTTAAATTTCCGCTGCATTTACTCTTCAAGGTTTTCTGTTTTGCTAAAGTGTTGTTACTGGTGTCGGACGACATAATTGCCGACATTCGGAAACATAATTGACATTCGATTTATTTTATCTCTTGTTTTTACTTTCCGTAGCATTTGACACCCTTCAAGTGGTATCAAAATCGACACTTAATACTTGGTCCCGTTGTCATAAACTATGGATCCAACAAATCCAACAATAGGATTTAATATCATCCGCTTTTTTCATCCTTAAACATTCATATTTACTCATATAAAATCAATTGATGTTAGGGCATGAAGATCTATAACCAATGGGTATGTTGTTCCAATGTTGCCATCAGATGAGGAATGTGACATTCTTGTTAAACCTGAATTCGAATGGACTACAGAAGAAACCAATAATGCTAGCCTTAACGAAAAAGCCTTAAATACAATTTTTGGATGGGTTGATATGTATATATTCAAACTCATTCAAAACTGCCCCACGGCTAAGGATGCATAAGATACTTTACAAATTTGTTGTGAACGTAGCTCTAGTGTTCGTCGAACAAAGCTACTCATGCTCATGAGTAAATATGAATGTTTAAGAATGGAAAAAGCGGATGATATTAAATCTTATTTTGAAAAGTTGATTGACAACTCAAATGAATGTCAAGTGCTTGGTGAACCATTAACCAACACTCAACTTGTTGAAAAGACTCTCCGTTCTTTTTCTGAAAATTCAATTTAAAGATTTGTGCTATTGAAGAAGCTCACAATCTTGCCACAATGGACGTTCATACCTTGATGAGCATTCTCAAAACTTATGGGATGAACATTGAGAATCAAAAGAAATTGTATAAAAGCAAGATTGTGGCACTTCAAGTTCAATCATCGGAGAGTCAAATCGAAGAAGATGATGAGAATCTTGAAGAAATTTGTGATGGTGCAAATGTTGCCTTACTCCATCGAAAATACAATTTGATGGTGAGGAAGTTCAACAATGAGAGAAATCAATCTAAATATAAAGAGCACCAAAACCAAGTCTTCAATCAAAAGCCCACTAGATTCCTTCCAAATGTACAAAAAGGAAATCAACAAAGAAGAACCAACTCAAATTGTACCAAATTTGATCCCAAACAACTTGAGTGCGTGCAGTGTCATGCATGCTCAGGTTGGGATCACCATGCTAACGAATGTGCAAACACTCTTAGAAAATTTGGTAAGAAGCTATGGGTTTCTCTTAGTGATGATGAAGGAGAAGATGAAGAAGATCGTGAAATTGAAACACAAGCAATGCTGGCTACTGTTTTCGAACAGTCTCTATCGGATAATGAAGATGTCATATACAATGTTGTCTCAGATGCCACGACATTTGCTCCAACATCAGCAACGACATCCACATCATCAGCGACATCCGAAAGGTATGAATTCTTTAACTATTCTTATGTTAATTGCTTTAGTGGTTCTATTTCTGTTAGTGAGGATGATTGTATGGATCAAGTTGAATGCAAAGATGATATGATTAATGAATTACAAAGTATTTGTAAAGCCTTAATCATAGAATCCAAGCAACTTGACAAAAAAGTAAAATCTTTAACTCATGAGAATTTCGTATTAAAAGGCACGATAACCCGACTTGAGGTTGCACTTATCAAAAAGGATATTGAATTTGGTAAGATCCGTGTAAAATTGGATTTAGCCGAAGCAACCTTCTGTAAGCTCAACACGGGGATTTCAAAATTGAATGAGATACTCAACTTTAGTAAACCTTCACATGCAGGAATTGGGTACGAAAACTCTCTTAAAACCATATGCTAGAATCTCTTTGATAAAAATGAGAAAATTTACTTTGTAAAAGAAAAATGGATGAATAATATAGGTTCTCATATATGTCAGAGAATATGAAGTTTGTGTGTTATCACTGTAACTCCCCTGGACACTTAAAACCATACTGTTTCAAAATTTAAGATTCTGTGAGCAAAATGTTGCCTAAAATATTGTCCAACATTTCGGATAACAATCAAAGCAACATTTCTGAGCCAAAAGGTAAAAAATATTTTAAGAGAGTTTGGGTTCCTAAAAAGGATGTAACATGTAATGTTGCTATAACTGCATTAAGAACTAACATTTCAGGTTCTTGGTACTTTGATAGTGGATGTTCTCACCACATGACAAGTACAAAATGTTTTCTAAAGAACTATGAGTCATTTAATGGAGGAAACGTGACTTATGGAGGTGGCGATAAAAGCAAAATAATTGAAAAAGGGATCTTGGATGTTCCTGGATTTCCAGCCTTAAGAAATGTCTTACATGTTAAGGGCTTAATGGCTAATTTGATTAGTATAAGTCAACTGTGTGATGACGATCTTGAGGTAAAATTGAATAAGAATTCCTGTAAAGTTATGAATGAAGCAAATATATGTGTCATGACAGGTACAAGAACATGTGACAATTGCTATCTTGTTGTAAGACAAAAAACATGCAATAATGCTAAGGTCGATGACACAACACTATGGCATCAAAAATTAGGGCATGTCAACTACTGCAATTTAGAAAAATTGGTCTCATATGAAGCGGTTAGAGGCATATGCCAAACTTAGCCATAAAGGTTAAACTGTTTGTGAAGATTGTTTGAAAGGTAAGCAAACTCGTGTCTCTCATAATGTTGTCCAACATGATGTACAACATTCAGGTACGTCTCACTGTTTTCAATTGCTACATATGAATTTAATGGGTCCAATTGAAGTAGACAGTCTAGTAGGCATGGGGTATTCCTTTGCGATAATAGATGATTTTTCTAGATATTCTTGGATATATTTTTTGAAAGAAAAATCACAAACGTTTGACATGTTTAAAATCTTGCACTCTAGAATTAGAAATTTATTCTATTCATCTATTTTTTGGATTAGATCCGACCATGGAAAAGAATTTAAAAATAGTTCATTCACAATTTTTTGTGAGAAAAAGGGAATTTCCATGAGTTTTCTGCCCCCAAAACTCCTCAACATAATGGGGTTGCAGAACGAAAGAATATGACATTGCAAGAAATGGTTAGAATGATACTTAGTTCTAAACATTTGTCAAAACGTTTATGGGCAGAAGCTTTGAATATTGCTAATCACATCGCTAATAGAGTCTATTTAAGGCCAGGAACAAAGATGACACCCTATTAGATTATAAATGGAAAGAAACCAAACTTGCGTTACTTTCATGTTTTTGGGTGTATTTGTTATATTTTAAATGACATGGATCATTTGGCAAAATTTGACTCTAAGGGTGATAAATGAATTTTTGTTGGCTATTCACAAAATAATCATGCCTATCGAGTATACAATCTGAGATCCAGAACTGTACAAGAGTCTGTAAATGTTATCTTTGATGATCCTTATGATGTTTCAGGAAAAAATATTGAAAATAACATTATAGATACAGTGGAAAGTCCACAGATTGTAGAAGAATCAGATGTTACCACACCTGAAGCAACATCCGAAATAACAATAGAGACCATAGAGGCCACATATGAGGAGTCAAGTGCTGAATTGTTAGACCAAGTTCATAGGGATCCCTCATCAAGGATTAGGAAGAATCATCCAACGGGCCAAGTGATAGGGGGAGGTTTTGAAGGAATTAGAATAAGAGGCAAAGAACCACTCAACTATAGAGAAATGGTAAGATATGCGTGTATGTCAACCATATACCAAGAAGTTAGTCTTTATTGTTTTATATATACATTAGAACCAAATAATGGTGTAGAAGCACTTAAAGATAATTTCTGGATACAAGTAATGCAAGAAGAGCTTGAACAATTTTCTCGAAATGAAGTCTGGGACTTAGTTCCACGTCCAAGTAATACAAATTTAATAGGAACTAAGTGGATTTTTAAAAATAAATCAGACGAATCGGGAACAGTTGTTAGAAACAAAGCACGTCTAGTTGCACAAGGTTATACTCAGGTTGAAGGAATTGATTTTGATGAAACATTCACACATGTAGCTAGAATCGAGTCGATTAGACTTTTACTTGCTATTGCTTGTTGTCTGAAAATTAATTTACACCAAATGGATGTAAAATATGTCTTCTTAAATGGTTATCTAGACAAGGAGGTATATGTTGAACAACCAAAAGGATTTGAAGATCCTTATCATCCTCACTATGTGTACAAGCTTAAAGAGGCTTTGTATGGGTTGAAATAAGCCCCTCGTGCATGGTATGGTCATTTAACTAACTTTATTCTTGAATTTGGTTTTAAACGTGGCGAAGCTGGTCGTACTTTATTTATTAAACGACACAGTGTAGATATTATAATTGCTCAAATTTACGTGGATGACATAGTCTTTGGATCGACTTCACAGTCGTACCTAAATTCATTTGTTGAAACTATGTCATCGATATTTGAAATGAGCATGATTGGAGAATTAACTTTTTTCTTAGGCTTGTAGATAAAGCAAAGTGAAGATGGAATTTTCATCTCACAAAGTAAATATGCCAAGAATCTAGTTAAAAGATTTGGTTTGGAGAACGCTAAACAGATGAAAACGCCAATGAGTTCATCGCAGAAGGTATGTAAGGATAATGTTGGTGAAAATGTTGATCCAACATTATATCGATCTATGATAGGTAGCCTTCTTTATCTTACTGCTAGTCGCCCAGATATTATGTTTAGTGTTTGTGTTTGCGCACGTTTTCAAGCCTGTCCCAAAATGTCTTACTTAAATGTCGTGAAACGTATTATTCGATATGTTGCTGACACATGTGAGTTGAGACTTTGGTATTCCAAAGACACTAATCCTAACTTAATAGGATTTAGTGACTCAGATTGGGCCGAAGATGTGGATGATAGAAAAAGTACAAGTGGCGGATGCTTTTATCTTGGCAATAACCTTGTTTCATGATATAGTCGTAAACAAAACTGTCTCACTTTCAACTGTTGAATCTGAATATGTAGCAGCTGGAAGTTGTTGCTCTCAATTAATATGGCTACGACACATGTTAGACAACTATGGATTTACTTGCAACATTTTGATTTTGTACTATGATAATTTGAGTGCTATAAATATTTCAAAAAATCTAGTTCAGCACCAATGTACAAAATATATTGATATTAGACATCACTTTTTAAGAGATTTAGTTGAAAAACAACTAGTTCAAATTGAACATGTTGACATTCTTCATCAACTAGCTGATATTTTTACAAAAGCTTTGGACCATGAGAGATTTTCTAGTTTAAAGAAATCTCTTGGTCTTTGTAATCTCTAAAAAGACATTTTTGGTGAATGTCGGCTGAAATGTTGTCTAATAATTCGGGTGACATTTACCTATGTTATATCACTAATTGATTATTGTTGTTGTATGGTGCATAACTTTTGGTCACACAAGCATGATTCTTCAATAAGAATATATATCAAAGTGATACAGTTTTCAGCGATGATAAAAAAATCATAAAAAGGAGTATCAAAATAAAGCAAAGCATTTACAAATATTTGACAACTGTGAAAAATGGGCAAAATCCGTGAAAAGATATTGTTCCTATTCTATAGGAGTATCGAATGCTTCAAAAGAGATTTGAGAATACCATAAAAATATTCTTATTTTTGACACGAAAATTTCTTTTATATGTGTTATATGATTAGACCAAGGACACGATGAGAAATTGTTATATTGGTCCAGTGGTCAAACACATAAAGTGCTTATAAAGCGTGTCTTGGTTTGTTGCCAAATCTGAAAATTCTCGTGGGATCAAAATACTTGTGTCATCCAATATGTTGCTAACATTATTGTTGACGTTTTCAGAATGTGATATGTGTTGGGATGTTGTTCTTATCTGATTTTTGAAATATCAGATTTTACTCCCTATTATATGCCTTGTTTAATTGAATTTCAGAATTTAAAATGATAAGATTAAATTTTATTGCTACTGTGATGTTTATTTTTTATCCCAATATTTTAGGTGTAAGTTATTGTGTAAAATTGAAACACCTAAAACTAAGAGATTCTTGCTTCTAAGAAAAGGTTTGCCATGTATATAAATATTCTCTTTCATTTGCTAATTTTTTATCATTTCTGATTCTCCCAAAAATAAAAAAAAACAAAAAAAACTCATTGGGCGTATAACTCCCTACCAACCCGATGGACTCACCAAATCAAACTCCCATCTCAATCAGAAACCCTAATTCCTCAAAACCCTCTCCCAAATTTTCACCAATGGAAACATCACCAATGTCAGAATAAATGTCATCCAACATCCACTCCAACACTGCAATGAGCATAAGCCCTCCAATAAATACGGAGGCTTCCGAACACAATGATTCTCAGCAAACTAATAGCCCCGTTTTCCACCCTCCAATAAATTGCTATTCACAATTGGCTTCCTTTAATGAATGAGTCAATTGTGACATCTGAACAAGCCACCATGTTGTATAAAGTTGGGAAAGGTTTTAAAGTTGATTTGGGAAAAATGATATTTTATCAAATTGCGAACTTGGCTGAGAAAGAATCAACTTTAATCCTTCCATTTCCCTCAATGATCTACAAAGTATTAACCACCCAAGACTTTGAACCTAAGAGAGAAGACACTTTAGGGAAGACTCCTGAGCTTTACACTGTAAACAAAACAATTTTGAAGAGCAAGGACAAAGTTATCGACTTGCCTTGAAAGAAGAAAGCTGAAAGTGAAAATGTTGCCAGAAATGTCACCAACATTCTGGGCAACACTGGTCCAGGACAATCTACAGAATGGCTTGTGGATCAAATTGGAAAAATCAACCAACAGATTTTTGAGGTTGATGCTGCAAGAAATGCCCTGATACAAGATAGAGACCATCTCATGATGCTACTTTCTTCACAAAAAGGGAGAGTAAGCTAAAGTTGTTACGCAGAGAAAGCTAAAGTTGTTATGCATGAGTAGAAAGTTGTTGGAAGCTGCTGCTGCTGTATGATGAGCAATGAGGGAGATGTTGCTGTTGTCGATGTTGTATGAGGATCTTTAGTGGATTGATATTGATATTTGTTGACAATGGTTTATTTCTATTTGTGTGTTGTATATATTGGATGATATGCGTGCTCATATTTTTTTCTTTTCTAATCCTATGAATGGGTATACACATGTTTGCTTCTATGCCATCACAAGTTAAGGGGGAGTATGACCTTGAAATTGTTGATCACAGATGTCAGACAACAATTGTGACAACATCCTAAGTCAACTTTACATTTTGAATATGTTTTGTGAAGAAAGGAAAAAAAAGGGAGACTGTTAATGTTGGATTTTGTGTTGTGACATTTGACCCAACATATTTCCTCAAGTATTGATATGAATGTGTAAGTATGTTGGGACAAATATTGCACAACATTCGGACCAACATTTTCTGAACATATTTTGCCTTCACGCGATGCAGTAATATTTGTGTAAATATTACTATGAGGTAAAAATGACTTAGCAAGATAAAAAAAAAAGGAGCTGGTAAAAAACGAGTGAGGACTAAGTCAAAAGTTGTTGCTTGTCGTGAGGATCAAGCCAAAGCAGTTGAGATTATTACTCCCTGATCTTCTCCAACCAATCCCACCAGCAGTCCACCTTTTCTTCAACCTCCACAACTGATCGATGAGCTTTTCAAGGAAGACTATCTACTATAAATAGAGATGCTACTACAGAGAATCCATATCCAGAACCAGAAAGTAAAATTAACAAGAGAGCTCTCGGGATTTCATCTCAGAAATCTGGATCACCAGTGTTGCCCGAGTGTGTTTACAATATTTTGTCCAACATTACAATTGATGTTTGGATTCTAGATTAGTTTTGTATGGAGCGATTGTAATGAGAGGTTGTATATGTCTACTTAGTTAGATTTTTCAGGCAGAAGTCATTTGCGACTTCAACTTTTAATTCCTTTCCATTTTATCTTGTAAATCTATAAAGAAAGAAATTTGTATATAATATATATACAATACATTTGGTCATTGACCATCATAAGTTATATATATTATATAACTTATGAAAATTTAAAACCTTTGTGTTATTTAAATTTTCGGTGCATTTACTCTTCAAGGTTTTCTGTTTTGCTAAAGTGTTGTTATTGGTGTCGGACGACATAATTGCCGACATTCGGAAACAAAATTGACATTCGATTTATTTCATTTCTTGTTTTTACTTTCCGTAGCATTTGACACCCTTCAATATGTAATTACCCACCATAAGTGGATAAGTAATCTAAAAATTAAGGCAAATAGCTTTATACCATTAATAATTTGTACTAATAGTGTAGAATTTTTTATCACATTCTCGGTGAATATAACTTAAATCACATTTTTATTTTAGCTAGCGGAGAAATTTAAAAAACATATACTTAATTTACAAGGCCTATAAACTTCTTGTAGAATACATGCTTTCGCGTGGGGTCTTCGAACAGAACAACTCCCCCCCCCCCCCCCCCCCCCCAATTTTAATCAATTGGTTTGGTTAGTAAAGAATACAAATATGGTTCTTTTATCTTATCATGTGAGGATAAGATAAGAATAGTAGGCAATTGATTTTACGTGCAGTGTGGGATTTTCTTATCCTTCGATTTTGCGATACAAATGATTGATTATCGTGGTGAAGAAACAACAACAATAATATACTCAGATGAAATTCTATAACTGGAGTTTGGAGAGGGTAGAGTGTACGCAGACCTTACATCTATTTTTGGAGGTAGAGAAGATATTTCTGATAGACCCTTGGATCACAATAAAGTAATAACAAAGCAGGTCAAATAGGAAAAATGAGCGTAGAACACAATACAATAAATGATAACAGAAATTGAAGAACAAGAAACTACAAAAGAAATACTACGACTACTAGTAAGGAAGGAGCAACAACTATGTAACAAAACAATATGCTAAGTGAAGAATAAGAGACAATAAATAATAACATAAATCGAAGAACAAAAAACTATTGTAGCTATATAACAAAACAATATACTAAGTGAAGAAACTGTTGAAAATTTACTTGGAATTAAGTATATCCCATTAATTTATGAGTCGAATAATTGGGGCCCGCACGTCGGAAACGTCGTTTCCACACACGTGCACAAGTAGTGCCAAGTATCGCAAATTTCATTAGTGAAAGAGATATTGGTACGTATGTAATTTGTTTAAGACATAGAATTATGGACGGTTATTGGCCAAATGACAAAGTATTCCACGTTGGTAAACGAAGGAAGAAGTGTCCGAAGTGTAAGATGAAACGAGTCGGATGCGCTAATTGGTTGGCCAATCACTGGAGTCGCGGCGCCACAGCGCTACATCACAGAGCCGCGACGTTTCGGAGGCAGATTGCTGCGACGGAAGTTGGAAAAATCTGACCTTTGGGTTGGGTTTGGAGTATTGATTCTCTATTACTTGGCACATGAATTCAATCATTATTTGGCTGAATGTAACCCCTCAATTAAGTGCCATTACATGGCTATTGAAAGCCATTAGTTGGCTAGTTGAGGGGCTTCTACTTACACTATAAATTGAGGTCTTTGGATCAATTGAACATAACACTCAACACTTGGAAAATACTCCGGATTTTCTGAATTCATCTTCTTCCTCTCTAATAAAGTTACTATACTCAAAGTTCTTCAAGAGTAACACTTGAGTTTCCTTTGCTCACTTGTTAAAGTTGTTGTTGTATCTTGGGAGACTATTGCTCAACACCTTAAAAGGAGATATACGTGGCAATCTTGTCTTAAAGACAGAGTGCCATCACTCGACTAAGCAAATCACACAAGCAGTTTGTTAAGTTCTTGAGATCCAGTTTATTGTAATATTTAGTTTGTTCTTTCTTACTATTGTAATAGTTACTTACTTCCCGTTCCCTGCAACATTTGTATCCCAACAATTTTAAGACAAGATTTTATTGTAAGTACCTAGAAAGATGACTGGAAGAGATCAAACTGCTTCTGATTCTTCTGTTGCTACTCAAGGCAATCCCTCTACCTTCCCCATTGCTCAAGGCTCATCCAATGCCTTTACTGCCGCTCAAGGGAACGTTGCCGTTCCTCCACCCGCTGGATTTCACCATGAACGCCTTGAAAAGTTCATGGGCTCAAACTTCAAGAGATGACAACAGAAGATGCTATTCTATCTGACTGTTATGGGAATGACACGTTTCCTAACAGAAGATCTTCCACAAGCTGTTGATGAAATGTACCATTCGCCTCTTGAAACGGATGAAGGGGGCCTAGGTATCCATGTCATTAATGGCATGAAGATGATTCTTGATGCATGGAGTCATAGTGATTTCATGTGCAATAATTACATATTGAACTTCTTGTCAGACCCTCTCTACACGGTGTATTGCACCGTTGGCACTGCCAAAGAGTTGTGGGAGAAGCTGCAAAAGAAGTACAACGCACAAGATGCAGGTACTAAGAAATTCATTGTTGGGAAATTTCTGAAATTTCAAATGGTGGATAGTAAAACAGTGATGTCCCAAGTCCAGGAATTCCAAATTATTCTACATCACCTGGATTTGGAAGGAATGAAACCAAATGAGCAGTTTTTGGTTACATCACTGATTGAAAAGTTACCTCCTTCATGGAATGAGTTTATGAGTTACTTAAAACTCAAGACAAAAGAGATTACCTTTGAAGAACTTATTATCAAACTACAAAGTCAGGAAGATAATAAGAAGGGTTTGACTATGGGTAAACAACCTGCTGAGGCAAAGGCAAATCTGGATGAGGCCAAAGGGAACCCAAGCAAGAAACACAAGTTCCAGAAAGACGGCAAGACCCAAGCAGCGGAGAAGTTCAAAGGAAACTGTCACCACTGTTGAAAACCTAGTCACATGATCAATGACTGCCACCAGCTCAAGACTGAGCAACAAGAGAAGGCCAAGGCACATGTTAACGTCGTCAAAGACCAGTTTCTGGATGACATGATTGATGAGTTCTCAGCGGTGGTGCTAGAAGCAAACCTTGTTGAGAATCCCATGCAATGGTGGATGGACAGAGGTGCTACAAGACACATCTGTTCCAATAGAGATGCCTTCTCCACTTATACACCGGTTACAAACAAGAAGTTGTTCATGGGCAACAACGCTTCCTCTGACGTGCTGGGGGTAGGAAAGGTAGTCCTGAAGATAACTTCTGGAAAGAAGCTCATTCTAAAGGAAGTGATGCATGTTCCTGAAATTAGAAGAAATTTAATTTCTGGTCATTTATTGGTTAATGCTGGTTTTAGGCTAGTGTTTGAGTCCAATAAATTTGTAGTCACTAAGAATGGAACGTTTGTGGGAAGATGATTCGTCTGTGAAGGCCTCTTCAAAGTTAACGCCATGTCTGTATTACGTACAAGCAATAATATTAAAGCTTCTTCTTACTTGATTGAGTCCTCTAATTTATGGCATCATAGATTAGGACATGTCAACTACAAGTCCATCCAAAGGTTGGTAAAGTTGGAGTTATTGCCGTCTATCTACGTAAACCCTCAACATAAGTGTGAGGTGTGCGTAGAGGCAAAACTCTCAAAACTTCATTTTCGATCTGTCGAAAGGAATACCGTTTCTCTAGAACTTATTCACACAGATATATATGATTTGAAGTTTGCACAAACTAGAGGGGGGAATAAGTACTTTGTAACGTCATTGATGATAGCACAAGGTATTGTTACCTTTACTTGTTGAAAAGTAAGGATGAAGCCTTTGAAGCGTTCCGACGTTACAAAGCAGAAGTTGAGAACCAACTAAGCATGCGGATTAAATCCATTCGTAGCGATAGAGGGGGGAGAATATGTAGCGCCATTTGAGGAATATTGTGCCCAAGCAGGCATTGTTCATCAAACGACGGCTCCATACTCACCTCAATAGAATGGTGTGGCAGAACGTAAGAACCGCACATTGAAGGAAATGATGAATGCCTTGCTCATCAATTTCGGTCTTCCCCAAAATATGTGGGGAGAAGTTGTCCTTACCGCTAATACGATTCTTAATAGAGTCCCACATAAGGGTAAGGACAAAACTCCATATGAATCAGGGAAAGGAAAGAAACCCACCTATAAATATTTAAAGGTGTGGGGTTGTCTGGCAAAGGTCGAAGTACCCAAGCCAAAGCAGGTCAAGATTGGGCCTAAGACTGTAGATTGCATATTCATCAGATATGCAAATAACAGTAGTATTTATCGCTTCTTAGTGCATAAGTCAGATATTCCAGATATCCATGGGGGTACAGTCATGGAATCAATGAATGCACAATTCTTTGAAGATACATTTCGAGAAAGGAAAAAGACATAACCTATCGCAAACGAAGTTATGAACAAAGCTCTCAGGAACCAGGAGTCGTTGACGGCCCGGATCGAGATGGTTCAGATCTAGTGGATCTCGAAGTGGCTGAATATCAGAAATCTAGTGTTCCATATTTTCAGAACTTGGAGACTCCAGAGATGGAACTAAGGCGAAGTAAAAGGGCCAGGAAGGATAAATCCTTCGGTCCTAACTTTGTAGCTTATATGATTGATGATGAACCAAAAATAGTTGCTGAAGCATTGTCAACTCCAGAGGCACCGCTCTGGAAAGAAGCTATTGAGAGTGAAATATGCTCCATTCTGCATAACCATACTTGAGAATAGGTTGATCTTCCTCCGGAAAATAAACCGTTGGGTTCTACGTGGATACTCAAACGGAAGTATAAAGTAGATGGGTCTATAGATAAGTATAAGGTCAGGTTGGTAGTCAAGGGCTATCGGCAAAAGGAAGGCCTTGACTACTTTGACACGTACTCCCTGGTGTCTAGGATGACATCCATACGAGTATTCATTGCGATCGCAGCATTGTATGACCTTGAGATACATCAAATAGATGTCAAGACAACCTTCATAAATGGTGATTTGGAAGAAGAAATTTATATGGAACAACTCGAGGGGTATGTAGTTCCAGGGCAAGAGAAGAAAGTCTATCGACTTGTCAAATCTCTGTACGGGCTGAAATAAGCCCCGAAGCAATGGCATGAAAAATTTGATAGTACTCTACTATCGAAGGGTTTCGCCTAGAGATGGCAGTGGATTCTGGACCCGGTGGATCCAGATCCGCTTTATAGGATATGGATCTTCAAAATTTGGATCCGACGGATCCGGATCGGACCCGGATCCATTTCTGACGGATCAGATATGGATCCGGATCTTGTATTTGAGATCCGTATCCGGTCCAGATCCGACCCGTTGATCCATTTTTTATTAAATATATTTATAACCTAGAATGTAATTTTATAAGTATTTTCTTAAAATTGATAGGCACATTCTTGCAAGTTTAATTTTCAAAACAAATTTAATTTATCCCCGCGTTAACTCAAAAACCAAAAAATAAAGAGGTAACTTCGATAATAAAATCAATGTTATATTAGTGAATGACTAACATCTTCATAGACAAGTACTTAAAATTGTATTCACTTTATTTGTGAAGATTCCAAGCACATGCAAGTTCTGCATTGTGGAAATACTAGTCAGCATTTTCCACATCTATTGTCATTGTCCAATATTTTCAATTAATAGCTCACAATCAAAACGAGACAACGAATAAAATATCTCATATGAAAAATTGAAACACAGTAAACTGTTAGTTAAGTAAAAATCGTTTGTCAGTTCAAAAAAAAATTCTTAGCAAGGCAAAATTCTTTACATATGGATCCAGATCCGATCCGTGGACCCGGTGGATCCGATGGATCCGGATTTGGATATGATTTTTATGGACCCGACGGATTTGGATTCAGGTGTGAAAAAATGGATCTGGATCTGGATCTAGTAGGATCCGGTCCAGATCCTATCCGTTTCCATCCCTAGTTTCGCCATTAATGAGTGTGACAAATGTGTCTACATGAAAGGTAACTCTGACTCGTTTGTTATGATATGCCTATATGTAGACGACATATTGATCACAAGGAGCAGTCCTAGCATAATTCTAGAGACTAAGAACATGTTGAAACAATGCTTCGACATGAATGATATGGGTATCGCAGATGTCATCTTAGGGATGAAAATCTCTAAGACGTCTGACGGACTGGTCTTACCTCAGTCTCACTACATCGAAGATATTTTGAGAAAGTTCGAGATGTTTGACAGTTCGCCTATAAAGTCACCAATGGATAGAAATCAAAAGCTTAATAAAAATCGTGGTGCACCTATATGACAGGAGCAATATGCACATGTGATTGGTAGTTTGATGTACATAATAAACTGCACCCGACCTGATATTGCTTATGCAGTCAACAAGTTGGCTAGGTTTACCCATAATTCGAGTAATGATCACTGGAAGGCATTGAATCGGGTACTACAATACCTAAAATACACGCTAACTTACGAGTTGCATTATTTGAGATATCCAGCTGTACTAGAGGGGTACAGTGATGCAAACTGGATATCTGACATAGAGAACACCAAGTCCACCAGTGGGTATGTATTTACAATTGGTGGTGGGGCTGTGTCTTGGAAATCCTCTAATCAAACTTGCATCGCTCGATCCACGATGGAATCAGAGTTTATCACTTTAGACAAAGCAGGAGAAGAAGCTGAGTGGCTTCACGACTTCTTAGAGGATGTTCCTTGTTGGAACAAACTCGTACCTTCTGTAATGATCCACTGCGACAGCCGGTCGGCTCTAGAAAGGGCGCGTAATTCTATGTACAACGGTAAGTCTCGTTATGTTCGACGGAGATATACAGGGAAATCTTGTGTTAAAGACAGAGTGCCATCACTCGACTCAACAAATCACACAAGCAGTTTGTTAAGTTCTTGATTTCCAGTTTATTGTAATATTTAGTTTATCCTTTATTACTATTGTAATAGTTGCTTACTTCCCATTCCCTACAACAATTGTATCCCAACAGAAACTACTGAAGAAATGCAAGACAAATTAGTCTATTACTTGAAAGCTAAAAAATTCCCTACCAAATAGAGTTCTATGAAGATGAGCACTATGTGTCTTTATGTGATATATTTGCATATATATGTCAAAATCTTCTATGACAATGTGAGGGAACGTGGGTTGTTGCTACATTTCTATTTGCTAAGAGCCACTATATATCTTTCCCATGAAATTTTACTGTTATGTCATTAACACAGATGCTAAAATAGGAATATAAAGTTCTTTGTTATCATTTGGCTGACTTACCTCTACTCCTTTCTCCTCTCTCCCTTTCCTCCACTTCTTTATCTCTCTTGGTCTGTGCCGTTGGTATTTTCCGGTGGCTCTGTGAGTCGCCTGATTTTCCGGCGAAGCTTACCGACGATTCATCTGGCCGAACTGTTGTCGGCAAAGTCAAGGATCCTTATTGGGAACCTACTGGACTAGGAAAGCTTCTCCCGCCCACTACTCATCGGCAGCAGCCTCCACACCGACCGTCACTACTTCGCCAACAACTTTTTTTCGACAGTCTCCGGCGGTCCTTCCCCTTTCCCCCCTTTTTTTCTTCTCTTGCTCTGTTTTTGCAGGTACCACCAGATCTTTCACGACGTACATCCGGATTCTATTCTGCCTAGCATCCAGGTACAAAAGTTTTTCGGCAGCGAACAGTGCTTTCCGACAGGAAACAATGATTTTAGGCAGTGAACAATAATTTTAGGCGTGTGAATAGTGATTTCCGGCGTGTGAACATGTTAAATCATCCTGGAGTTGGTACCTCCAGTTGCCCGTACTCACTATTTGTTCTTATCCTTATAGTTAAATTTTTCCGTATTGCTTTTTATTGAATCTTGACTTTACATTCTTATCATTTGTTTTATCATTCTGGTCTGTAGTAGCTTGACTTACCTATAGATTCTTGTTAACTTGTGTTTTAGTATTGGTTCTCGTGTGTGTTAGCGTTAACCTTTGACTAGTATTTTTTCGCTCTAGTGGCTTTAGTGAATGATGGTAGACCAGAGTCATATTCCTGGTTGGGGACGGGGGCGTGGGTTAGGAGGGGTAAGTACTTTAATGGGGAAGTCCATAGAGCTAGTTAAGATTCTTAAGAAGAGGAGGATTAATATAGCGTGTGTCCAGGAGACCAAATGGGTAGGACCTACGGCTAAGTATGTGGAAATGTATAAGTTATGGTTCTCGGGTATGTCGAGGTATAGGAATAGGGTAGGTATTTTAGTAGACAACGAGCTAATGGATCAGGTGGTAGAGGTTAGAAGGGTCAATGATAGGATGATAGCGTTTAAGTTGGTAGTTAGAGGGTTTACTATGAACATTATTAGTTTTTACGCGCTGCAGGTGGGCTTGGATGAGGAGGAGAAAATGTGCTTTTGGGAGGATTTGGATGAGGTGGTGGGAGGTATACTTTCCATTGAGAAGTTATTTGCAGGAGGGAATTTCAATGGACATATCGGGTCACTTTCGGAGGGTTATGACGACGTGCATGGAGGCTTTGGCCTCGGGGACAGGAATAGGGGAATGTCTCACTTTTGGAGTTCGCTAGAGCTTTTGGGATGGTGATAACCAATTCGAGGTTCCTGAATTAGGATGAGCACTTGATGACTTTTCGTAGTTCGGTGGCTAAGACTCAGATAAATTTTTTTCTCCTTAGGAAGGTTGACAACAGTCTTTGTAAATACTGCAAGGTTATTCTGAGAGAGTATCTTACGACCAGACATAAGCTTTTGGTGATTTAATTTGGAGATCAAGATGGAGAAGAAGAGGAGGGTTGTGCATGACAGGTTAAGAATCAAATGGGGAATTTGACCATGTCTAGTGCAAAAGAGATGGGGGAGAGGCTGATGGCCAAGGGGGCTTGGGGGAGTAATAGGAATGCGACCGGTATGTGGGACATGACGACCAATTGCATTCGAGAGGTAGCTAGAGAAGTGCTAGAGGTCTCGCGGGGTAGCCGTGGTGGGCATTGAGGGGACTGGTGGTGGAATGGTAAAGTTCAAGAGAAGGTGGAAGTGAAGAAAGCGACATATGCGAAATTGGTAGAAATCAAGGATGAAGTGGACGAATAAATACCCCGAGGTTCTGGCTTTGAACCCCAGCAGAAGAGAAAAAAATTCACTAGGTAAGATTTCGTAGCAAATTATGCCTATTCGGACAAAAGTTATGGCTTAAGGCATAGTTCTATAATATCCCGCAGAGTTAAAAAAAAATTGTAAGGCAAAGTTTCATAGCAAACTATGCCTATTCGGGGTAAAGTTATGTCTTAAGGCATAATTTTGTAGAAATTAAGTTATCCTACAGAACTATGCATTGTCCAGCACAGTTTACCCCGAATAGACAATAGTTTCTACAGAAGTTATGCCTTGTGAAATTGTTTTTTCTTTTCACGTTGATGGGGTTCGAACCAAGAATCTCTTATTTCATATATGCGAATAAGAATATTTTGGTCTACAAATTTTCATTAAATGAGGAGGGGCAAAATTAAAAATCAGTAATTTGAGGGGCAAAAATTATAGGTCAGCCCATATGAAGGGTAATCTACACATTTTTTTTTTAATTTTAAGAACAACTAAAAAAAATATAATTTCATAAAAATAATATAATTATAAACCACGGGAAACAACCCTCTACAGAGGATCTCCGATCTATCCGTTCGACTAGTGGGCGCTAGGCCGTGCTGTGCACATGTTCATGTTTTTACTCTATTTTTTTGTAAAATCATGTTAAATATTTAAAAGATGTTAGCGGGTTCGACATTTGCTGATAATAAAGACTTCTTTTAACATGTAAATCTTATTTAAAAGCTGGAGAATAATTCTGAAAGAGTTAAAAGCCAGAGAAAGTTGATAAGAAAGACTATTACCCGACGATTTATATAAACCTTTTAAATTTGTCTTAACTGAAGTCTACCTTTAAAATAGTTTCATTCAATGTTCTGAAATTTTTTGTGAACACTCTAATTCTAAGCTCTTTTTCAACTCCCTAAATGAATTTCGAAAGACTAAAATACTCTCTGCATTAAAGGAAATCTTAAGAGAATTTCTTTCTTTATTTCTCGTAGAGTAAAAGCTAATTTTTTATGTGGTCCAAATGGTGTATACATAAAATGCTCGTTAATTGATTATTCTGTATAAACTTGAGGAATTATTTAATTGATTTTGTTAAGATAATTATGGGGCAATCCCATAATTATCTCAAATCATCATTATTCATAAATATGGTAATATCTTAATTTAGGATTGTAATCACATTAATTAGGATAATTATAAATTAGTATCATCTAATTTAGGCTAATTAGATAGGTCTTTCTTTATTCTATTAGGATACCTTTGTATATATATTTTACCATTATAATGAAATCACTCAAGGGATCAATTTCCCTCACGGTATCAAGAGCCAAAAATATTTTGCCCTAAAAAAATTTCCCTCCCCTCTCTTAGCTGATTTTTTCCTTGTTTTTTTTTGGCCACCACGTAACAAAACCCTAACACTTCAACCTAAACCACTTCAACCAAAACCCTAAACTACACCCCCACCCGTCGGCTTCTCTTTTTCTCCCTTTTCACAAACCCTAAACGACACTTAGGGTTCTCCAAGTTAATTCCACCAAACACAAAACACTATTCTCTTCTTCTTTTGGTCTTGTTTTGTTTGTTGCGTGGAGAAACTATGGCCGAAAAATAAAACTTTCATCCTGCTCTTGCCGTTAATAACGTCAAGAACTTTATTTCCATAACACTTGAAATGGAAAAAGGGAAATACACATCTTTGGCGGATTTGTTCAAAATTCATTGCTGCGCTTATGAGGTAATAGACCATATCATCCCTTCCGAGTCATCATCGGACACCCCTGCGGTGGACAAAAAGCTATGGTCCCGTTTAGATGCTATAGTCCTTCAATGAATTTATGACACTATATCAAACGATCTTTTACATAACATACTAGAGATGAACTCTATGGCTCAACAGGCGTGAGAACGTTTACAAAACATATTTCAAGATAACAAACTTTCCAGGGATGTATATCTTGAACACCAATTTACTAATGTTAAATTGGATGATTTCTCCAACGTTTTCGCCTTTTGTCAAGAATTGAAGGTGCTCGCAGACCAACTTTCAAACGTTGGTCCACCGGTAACAAATCAACGGTTGGTTCTTCAGTTGATTGCATGACTGAATGAACAATATGATGGAGTTGCTACATTCATTCAACATAGTAATCCGTTGCCTTTTTTATATGAGGCCCGTTCGAGGTTGATTCTCGAGGAAACACAGGAAACAAAATAGGCATCCTCTGGAGCAGCCACTGCTGGAACTGCTCTCGTCTCTACCAATTCATTTTCCGCGGATTTTCAGCCATAAAATTCTGGTTCGGGTGGAAATGGAAATCGCAGTAATAATGGTAAAAAATGGGGTTCAAACCGTAACAATAACAAATGAAAAAATAATGGTGGAAAGGGATGAGGTAGGGGAGGCGGCCAAGCAGCCAGCGGCAGCAACCAGTCCGGGTAGTGGCGGCCCAACCAGCAAATCGGATACCAGTGAGGGCAGTACCCACCGTGGGCCTGGGCCTCACAGTGGGCTGCCCTGCCATGCCCATACCCAACTTCGTCATGGGCCAGACCCTCATCTTCATACCGACAGCTCAGAATTCTAGGTTCTCGTCCACAACATGCATTTGTAGCCCAAACACCATCTTTTGTAGGCTATGCTCCCACTGATATTGAACAAGCCATGAACAACATGAATCTGAATGTTCCAGATGAGTCATGGTATATGGACACAGGGGCAACATCTCACATGACGGCATCTCAAGGTAATCTCTCAATAAAAATATTGTTGTAGGTAGTGGGCATGAAATTTCAATTCGTGGTATTGGTCAAGTAAAACTACCCATCCACACCCACCATTAATCTTAGGAAGAATAAATTGTTTTCTTGTAATAAACTTTTAGACTCTTCTGTTTGCCAAACTTGTGTGTTTGAAAAGCATGTTAAGCTTCCCTTTGCATCATCTACTTCTCATACCCTTATGCCATTTGATTTTTTGCATTGCGATTTGTGGACATCACCAGTTTTGAGTTCTGCAGGTCATAAGTACTATATGCTCATTTTAGATGATTATTCGAATTTTTTGTGGACATTTCCCTTAGGACATAAATCACAAACCTACACAATTTTTAAACAATTTAGTATTTTTATCAAAACTCAATTTGACAAATCCATTAAATGTTTACAATGTGACAATGCGGGGGGGGGGGGGGGGGGGGGGGATTCATAAATGCCCAATTTAATATTTTTTATCACCAAAATGAGATGTCTTTGTGTCTTTCATGTCCACATACATCACCACAAAATGAGAAAACCAAAAGAAAAGTTCGAACAATTAACAATATGGTTCGCACTCTCCTTGTATATTCGTCCACACCACCAATTTTTTGGCACCATGCACTTCAAATGGCCACATACCTTTTACATATTCTTCCTAGTAAACTGCTCTTCAAGGTTGTAATATCTTAATTTAGGATTGTAATAACATTAATTAGGGTGATTGTAAATTAGTATCATCTAATTTAGGCTAATTAGATAGGTCTACCTTTATTCTATTAGGATACATTTGTATATATACAGTAAAACCTCTATAAATGAATATCCTTGGGACTTGAAAAATTATTATCTTATACAAAAGTTATTAATTTATCGATAAATGAATATTTTATTAATTTATCGATAATTTAATGTTTATTAATTTATAGAATAAGTTTTATTTTGTACATTATATTTCTCAAATTAAAAAATTATCCTAGTGAAAATGAAGCTTTAATGGAATCGCCTAAGGACGAAGAAATTATTCAAGGAGTAATGGGTATGGAAGATGATGACAATCAAGATCCAGATGATAGTAACACTATACCACATGTTTCTCCAAAAGAAGCTTTTCTTGTCACAGAGACTTTGAAAAATTACTTGCTTCAAAATGAGAAGAATGTGCCAAATGTAGTTTATGTCCTCCAAAAAGTTAAAGATGAAATTGAGTTCACTTTCTCATGAAAAGAAGAACCAATTGACTATAGATACATATTTTAGGAAAGCATAAAATTTGAAATAAAAGTTGTTTAGGAAGTGCTTTATTTTATGAATTATATATGTAGTTTTCATACGTATTTAATGAATTATTATTTTATATTTTCAGTGGGCCTCAAGAATTTTTTTTAAAATTATTATCTTATGCATTTATCGAGGTTATTATTTTATCCCATTGGCCCAAGTCGGGACCGGAGAAAATTATTATTTAATCAAAGTTATTAATTTATCGAATATTCATTTATCGAGGTTTTACGGTATATTTTACCATTGGAATGAAATCACTCGAGGAATCAATTTCCCTCAAAATTTTATATTTTTGTGTCCTCTTGCACTTTTGGTTTATATCATTGCATTACATGAATTGGTGTGTTATTTGAACCAATTTCTCTTTTGGAGATATGGTTATTCCACAAATCAACACTTCAAAAAATATCACCTACAGGAAATTTTAAGGCAATAAGTCAAAGTAAAAAACTTCAAACTATATGTTACCTCTGATCTATAGTTTAATTGCATGTTGAAGTGTCGATATTTGTGTATCTCAATTTATTAGCTCAACTTTTAACTGCTTCCCCTCCTTAGTATCTGTGTTATTAAGTATAACCAAAAGATTGCTTTATTTTCCCCTTCTCCAACATTTCCGAATGCACATTCTGCAGTAAGCTAATGTTACAGATAATTAATTAATTCGATAACTGAAAAGACCACTGTTTGACACACGCAGACGAAATGACCGAACATAGCTTTTGAGGGTATTTAAAGGTCCCCAGTGTTGAAAATATTTACCAATTTATACAAAGATAACCAATGGAAGAAATTTAGGGCTATTCCGTGAGTTTAGACGGAAGCAAATAACGGATAGTTAAATGTCTGTGTCCAAGTTAAATATTAAGAGCAAATCTGTCAATTCAATGAACGGGAAGCTCCTCACTCTCTTCTATTAATAGTAGTAATTTAGAGCGTCCAAATACTATCTGAATGAGACGTCATAGACTTGAATGTATAAATATTTAATTTATATTTATCCGTCTCAAATTATTTATCAAAATTCTTTTATATGTTTTTAAGAAATATTAATTAGAAGAGATATTTGACTATTTTTATCTTTATTTATAGCTAAGTTATAATTTCTCTATTAAATGTTTATTCTTTTTTATATATTATTATCATTAATGACAAAATTATATTAAGGATAAACTAGGAAAGAAGTAATTATTTGTATTTTAAACCTTTAAAATAATAAATAATTTGAGACTCATATTTTTAATAACTATGATAAATAATTTGACACGAAGAGAATAGTATAATTAGGATGTTCATTCCCAATAGCAGTATAAACTGAAACAGCGGTTCCCGACCGTCTCATAAACAATTTCACCCTACCTTAAAGGTATTCAGATTTCGTCACACATTTTCAGAGAAAATGCTGAATGGGCTGGTTTTCCATAAATTATTACACCCAATTATGTTATGCTACCTCAACAAAAACAACAATAACATATCTAATGAAATTCCACTTTATGAGGTCTGGGGAGGATAGAATGTACACATACCTTACCTCCACCTTGGTAGGTAGAGCGACTGTTTTCGGGAGACTCTCGGCTCAAGACAAAGCATAATCACAAACAAGGCAATCAAAGCAAAACAAGATAAATGGTCAGACTCAGATAAGTAATTAAAGCAATATAAAGTACATTCAAACAAAAGAGAGCAGTAGCTAGCACAACTAAATAAGTTAAACAAAATACACTAAAGAACACATAGCAGCAGAAATCAAACTACAGTGGATTATAAAGCAATAATGTGTCTATAAATGTGACAGGCTAATCGGGCCTACAGTAATAACACTACAACTATCAATTTATAAGCATAAGTAGGACTACGCTCGAGTATCTACTACTCTTCTACCTTAATCCGTGTCCTACACAACCCTCTATCTAAGGTCATGTCCTCAGTAAGTTGCACTTGCGTCATATCCCGTCTAATCACCTCTCCCCAATACTTCTTCGGCCTACCTTTACCCATCCTGAACCCGTCCATAGCCAACTTCTCACACCTCCGCACTGTGCATCTGTGTCTCTTCTCTGCACATACCCGAACCATCTCAATCTCGCTTCCGACATCTTATCATCCACCGAGGCCACTCTCACTTTCTCCCGGATATCATCATTTCTAATCTTATCTCTCCTTGTATGCCCACACATCCATCTCAACATCTTCATCTCCATAACTTTCATCTTTTGCATGTGCGAAGTCTTGACTGGCCAACACTCCATCCCATACAACATAGTCGGTCTAACCACCACCCTATAGAACTTACCTTTAAGTTTCGGTGGCACCTTTTTGCCGCACAAGACTCCAGATGCGAGCCTCAATTTCATCCACACTGCCTTAATACGATGTGTGTCATGCTACCTCGTTTGTTCATAATAGATTTTGTACATAAATAATAGAAAAAATATATTTTTTCACTTCTAAATTTATACCGAAAACTCATTTTAATAATTAAATTTTACTGATAATTATTTATCCCTCTAAACAACTTTCAAGTGTACCTAGACCAAATCAAATTTGGATGTTGTTGAGCCACTCACTTTCTGATTTGTCCATATTATTTAATAATTTTAAAATAATTAGTCCAAACTAAGAAAATAATTATAATATTCACTACTTGTCCCGAACAAATACCCAAAAGGGAAAAGGGTCAAATTTGGCCTCCAACTATGATTTATAGTTTAACATTGCCCTCCGTTAAACTTTGCGATCAAATATACCATTCCCGTTAGCAAACTTGTTAAATTTGTCCTCGAATGGACGAATTTATGAGTTGGATCCACGTAGACTCCACGTTGGATCCACGTTGACCGCCATAACCACCCTCTCATATCCATCTTCTCCACGCCCCCCCATCGGATCACTGCCACCCCATTACTTCACAACCACCCAAAACCTTGACCACTACTCAAAACACACCACACCACACCACCATCACAAACTACCGCTACTGCTATCTCTGACAGAGAATCCTGAACCAAACACTATCAAAACAACACCAAAATCATCACCGTCGGTCACCAACAAACAACCCCCAGATCTCCCAAAATCATCATCAATGCCGGAGCTCGTTTTCGGCAAACAACCCCGAACCAAACGCTATCAAAACAACATCAAAATCATCATCGTCGGCCACTAACAAATAACTCCCAGATCTCCCAAAATCATCACCATTGTCGGAGCTCGTCTCCGGTAGAGAATCCCGAACCAAACGCTATCAAAACAACACCAAAATCATCACTGTTGGCCACCAACAAACAACCCCGAACCAAACGCTATCAAAATAATACCAAAATCATCACCGTCGGCCATCAACAAACAACCCTCGTCTCACTCCATTTATTATCAAAAACGATGGCTCCATTATCGTTGTTGCCTCGTTTTGTTACTACTCCGATTCATATTGATTTTGGACCGCTCTTGCTTATTAAGAGTGGCGGTGGAATTTTTCAATGGCAAAATAGAAAATTAAGGAATTGAAGGGGTTATTGGAATAGATTGATGGGAGTTTGAGAGAGAGAAGATGGTTAATAGAGGAGGCACGTGGTTGGTACGGAGAGAGTTTGAATGTGGTAATGGAACTCGAAAGAGTTATTGAAGCCACCATAGATGAAAACTTGGAGTGCGTTAAAAATGGAGAATGCTAAATTTGCCTGATAAAAGTGTGCTAAAACGTGATGGTGTGGGTCTTGGTTTGCCGGAGACGAGCTCCGATAGTGGTGATGATTTTGGGAGATCTGAGGGTTGTTTGTTGGTGGCCGACGGTGATGATTTTGGTGTTGTTTTTATAACGTTTGGTTCGGGGTTGTTTGCCAGAGATGAGCTCCGGCAGTGGTAATGATTTTGGGAGATCTGAGGGTTGTTTGTTGGTGGCCAACAATGATGATTTTGGTGTTGTTTTGATAGCGTTTGGTTCGGGATTCTCTGCCGGAGATGGTAGTGGCGGTAGTTTGTGGGGCGTGTTTTGAGTAGTGATCGGGGTTTTCGGTGAATGCGAAGCAGTGGTGGTGGTCCGATGGATCGGCGAGGAGGGGGGGGGGGGGAGAAGATGGAGATTAGAGGGTGGTTGTGGCGGCCAACGTGGATTCCAACTCACAAATTTGTTCATCCGAGGACAAATTTAACAAGTTTGCTAACGGGAAGGGTATATTTGATCGCAAAGTTTGACGGAAGACAATGTTAAACTATAAATCATAGTTTGGAGGACAAATTTCCCTACCCAAAAATACAAGTCCTTGAAAATGGCAAATCAGCAGCAATAATCGAGTCGGCCATGGATTGTTGAAGGAAAGAAAATTAAAAAAACATAGTAAGAACTGGAGAGACTGGAGAGTTCTTAGTAGCCATGGCTACAACATGGATTTTATCTAATTTTTCGACTGAATACGAAGGGGAATCACATGAAAAAGGAGTAAATTTTGAAGGGATTTGAGATTTTCATAGTCAAGCAAGAATTGTTTAAACTCGGGATCTAAAACCCGTTCAAGAGCTTCATTTCTAGGTGCGAAAATGGTGATATTGTGCACCTCTCTTACTTAAATGTAAACCTGAAATGGTTCGGAATTGGCACCCAAAACCAGAAAAAATGGCGACTTTTTTCTCAAATTTATTCTGCTTCAACAAATGTTAGCCGGAAAAAAAATTCCGGCCAAAACCTCCATTTTTTCCGATAGATGAGAAGTTTATTTACATGGGTGTAAAAGAGATCCACTTATAACCATCCCAATACGCATTTCAGGTTTTCATCATCATAGCCCCTCATTTGCAAGAAGAAATTAGGGTTCTGTGCAGGAGGAAGATGATGATGGGTCGACTGTGGGTTCGTTGGGTTGATATTATCCCTAGTTTGGGATTTGACATTTTTTGCTTTTAAAAAAAATCTTTAATAGTGTAATTTGGCTGAATAACGCTCCCAAGAATGAAGCTGCAGTACGCGCGTGCCTGTGGCTAGAGATGGCAGTGGATCTTGGACCCGGTCCGGATCCGGTGGATCCAGATCCGTTTTATAGGATATGGATCTTCAAAATTTGGACCCGATGGATCCGGATCGGACCCGGATCCATTTCTGACGGATCGGATCTGGATCTGGATCTTGTATTTGAGATCCGTATCCGGTCCAGATCCGACCCGTGGATCCATTTTTATTTAAATATATTCATAATCTAGAATGTAATTTTATAAGTATTTTCTTAAAATTGCTAAGCACATCCTTGCAAGTTTAATTCTCAAAACAAGTTTAATTTATCCCCGCGTTAACTCAAAAACCAAAAAATAAAGAGGTAACTTCGATAATAAAATCAATGTTATATTAGTGAATGACTAACATCTCCATAGATAGTTAGTTATATATTCACTTCATTTGTGAAGATTCCAAGCACATGCAAGTTATGCATTGTGGAAATACTAGTCAGCGTTTTCCACAACTATTGTCATTGTCCAACATTTTCACTTAATAGCTCACAATCAAAACGAGACAACAAACAAAATATCTCATATGAAAAATTGAAAACAGTAAACTGTTAGCTAAGTAAAAATCGTTTGTCAGTTCAAAAAAAATTCTTAGCAAGATTACATTCTTAGCAAGGCAAAAATTTTTACATGTGGATCCAGATCCGATCCGTGGACCCGGTGGATCCGATGGATCCGGATTTGGATATGATTTTTATGGACCCGACGGATCTGGATCCGGATCTGGATTCAGGTATGAAAAACGGATCTGGATCTGGATCTAGTAGGATCCGGTCCAGATCCTATCCGTTGCCATCCCTACCTGTGGCCAAGTTGTTTATGATTGTAAATAATTATCAGTAAATTGTAATTGATTAAGTGAATTTTCGATGCAAGTTTAGGTGTAAAAATATGTATTTTTTTAAAATGATAAGTAAAGTGCATAATTTACCATGATATTTACATTAAATTGGTATATAATTTTAATGAACTTGAAAAATAATTTGAAATGAGTAATAATTAATGCTAATTTTAAAATAAAAAATATATTTTTCTTTTGATATGCTAAAGTGAACAAATAAAAATAAAATCTATTTTTAATATAATTGATAAGTAAAATTAAACGGATGGAGTACAATTTTAGGTAGGGATTTAGGGTCAATAAATGACTATGTGGCAAAATTAGCTTACGAAAATATGATCTGCCCAACTCGTCAGGTCATTAATCACCTATTTATTAGCTCACTCCATCTTAACTCACCCAAATTCAGTTTATCTAAAAGTTGGACGGATTTGAGCCAAGTCTATAGCCCAAATTCACTCATGAGAAACTTTGATAAAATATTTAAATATTCTTTTTGTTTGTCCCAATTTATCTGATACACTTTCTTTTTTATTTTGTTCCAAAAAGAATGATACATTTTCATATTTAGAAAAAATTTAACTTGAAACTAGCCTCAGTGAAATGATTTACAACCACACAAATTTCTATGCCTTGTTTTAGACCACAAGTTTCAAAAGTCTTCTTTTCTTACTTAAAATCCGTGCCTAGTCAAACTATATCACATAAATTGAGACGGAGATAGTACTAAAAAAGAAAAATAAGTTTTGTTAGGTATGGTAATTAAACAAATTAAGAAAATAAAAAATATTTAAAATTTGATAAAATTTGGATGGATTGAGTTATGTCTAGAGATGGCAGTGGATCCTGGACCCGATCCGGATCCGGATCGGACCCGGATCCATTTCTGACGGATCAGATATGGATCCGGATCTTGTATTTGAGATCCGTATCCGGTCCAGATCCGACCCGTTGATCCATTTTTTATTAAATATATTTATAACCTAGAATGTAATTTTATAAGTATTTTCTTAAAATTGCTAGGCACATTCTTGCAAGTTTAATTCTCAAAACAAGTTTAATTTATCCCCGCATTAACTCAAAAACCAAAAAATAAAGAGGTAACTTCGATAATAAAATCAATGTTATATTAGTGAATGGCTAACATCTCCATAGACAAGTAGTTAAAATTATATTCACTTCATTTGTGAAGATTCCAAGCACATGCAAATTCTGCATTGTGGAAATACTAGTCAGCATTTTCCACAACTATTGTCATTGTCCAACATTTTCAACTAATAGCGCACAATCAAAACGAGACAACGAACAAAATATCTCATATGAAAACTTGGAACACAGTAAACTGTTAGCTAAGTAAAAATCGTTTGTCAGTTCAAAAAAAGAAGTTCTTAGCAACGCAAAATTTTTTACATGTGGATCCAGATTCGATCCGTGGACCGGGTGGATCCGATGAATCCGGATTTGGATCTGATTTTTTTGGACCCGACGGATTTGGATCCGGATCTGGATTCAGGTATGAAAAATGGATCTGGATCTGGATCTGGATCTAATAGGATCCGGTCCAGATCCGATCCGTTGCCATCCCTAGTTATGTCCCATTGTTTAGTCAATTTTGATCCAACCCACTTCAGCGTAAGGACTATTTGGACATGATTTCAAATCACTACTTAAAAATATTGATTTGAAGTTACTTTTTTTATTAGGACATGCCATTTGGATTCCATGAAGATACTAATTGTCATACATTCACTATATATGCATGTAAGCGTTTATGCTGTCAAGTACACTGAATTTTGTACTAAGGCTAGAAGCTATAAAAGAAATAATCTCCTTGATTATTTTTATTAATTGAAAAGTATATATACAAGTTACATATTTTCATAATAGGAGAATCCTATTCCTATTCTATTCCTAAAACCTTATTCTACCATAATTCTAACTATACAATTATGGTAAGTGTACAAGACTAATTAAGGTAACATTTACACTACAATATACCACAAATATACATTTCTGTCCGATATGGGCATTCTGTCTGAGATTACCCGTGATATACACTTATGTACATCAAGTGTATATCATGGGTATATTACCTTGTTTAACACACCCCCACAGTCATAGCGGGCGGTCTTCGAACGCTGAGACTGTCCCTAAAATCTTCAAAAAGGACCGAGGGAAGCCCTTTTGTAAAGATGTCTGCAATTTGATATCGTGACGGGACATGACAGACGTGTACCTGACCCCGAGCAACCTTTTCGCGGACAAAGTGTATGTCAATCTCGATATGCTTAGTGTGTTGGTGCTGAACCGGATTACCCGAAAGGTAAATGACACTAATATTATCGCAATACACCAAGGTTTCCTTCGGAATAGGACAATGAAGCTCTAATAGTAAATTATGTAATCAACATGATTCCGAGACCACATTAGCTACCCCTCGATATTCAGCCTCGGCACTTGAGCGGGATAGAGTCGCCTGACGCTTCGCAGACCAGGAGACCAAGTTGTTGCCAAGGAACACACAATAGCCAGACGTAGACCATCTGGTGTTGGGACAACCACCCCAATCAACATCTGTATACGAGACAAGTGTGGCAGTCGAGGAAGGATATAAATGTAAACCATAGTCAAGTGTTCCCTGAATATACCGAATGATGCGTTTGAGCGCATTCATGTTCTCAATTCTGGGATCATGCATGAACAAACACACTTGCTGGACAGCATATGTAATTATCTGGTCTCATAAAGGTAAAATACTGAAGGGCCCCTGCCAGACTGCGATAGCGGGTCTGATCCTCGTAGGGCATGCCAGCCGCGGCACCAAGCTTGGGTTTTGTATCAACTGGAGTGGAAGTGGACTTACATGATGACATCCTAGCCCTCTCGATGATCTCAGTTGTATACTTCCGTTGAGACAAAAACAATCCATCGGAATGACGAGTGACGACAATCCCCAAAAAGTAACTCAAGGGCCCTAAGTCTTTCATAGCAAACTCAAAGCGGAGCATGGTCATGATAGACTGGCGTAAGACATCTGTAGAGGCAATCGAAATGATATCATCCACATACAACAGAATGTAGGCTAGCGACGAACCACGACAGTAGATGAACAATGAATTATTTGACTTGCTGTGAGTGAACCCAATAGTCGAAACATAGTCAGCAAACCTTGTATACCAGGCCCGTGGAGACTGCTTAAGCCTATATAAGGACTTCTTCAACAAACAGACATGATGAGGATGCTTGGGATCCCTGAATCCCAAAGGCTGATGATTATAATCTGTTTCCTTGAGATCACCATGTAGGAAAGCATTCTTTACATCTAACTGATGTATAGGCCATGCTTTTGAAAGAGCCAAGCTGAGTACAATGTGAATGGTAGCCGGCTTGACCACCGGGATAAATGTCTCACCACAATCCACCCCAACCTGCTGAGTCTTACCATCACCCACAAGCCGCACCTTATGCCATGCAAATGAACCATCTGAATTTTCCCTGTGAGCAAAAATCCACATAGACCTAATAATATTAATACCAGAAGCACGGGGCACCAACTCCCGTGTCTTATTATTAATAAGAGCATTATATTCATCGGTCATAGCAATTTTCCAATTCGGATCATTTAACGCAGACACAAAAGTACGAGGTAAGGGTGATTTAAGAACATTAGAATTTAAATTAAAATGTCTCTTTGGTTTAAAAATACACCGCTGACTACGAGTGATCGGTCTATGACTTGAGGAAGAAGTGGGCTAATTTTAGGAATTTTCTGGGCTCGGGATGGACTGGCCAGCAGGCCTACAAGACGGTAAATCGGCACTTGAACTGGACCAGTTCCAGAATTGGGCTGGACTGGACCAATCGCTGGAACTGATCCAGTGATGGTAGTTTGTGACGTACCAGTGGGGCCAGCGGGCTGTGGGCCCACTGGAGGATTTTGGGTGCGGGAATGTCCGAAAAATGGTGAGTAATATACAGGGATATACCATCATCCAAAAAATTATACGAACTAGGCTCGGAAGTATGAACTTTAGTAAATGGAAATTGGGTTTCATAAAAAATTACATGACGATTAATGATGATTTTCTTAGAGGATAAATCAAAGCATTTGTAACCACGATGATTAGACGAAAAACCCAAAAACACACACAGAGTAGACCGGGCCTGAAGTTTGTTAATTATGGTGGATGGGAATAGCGGATAACATAAGCACCCAAAAACCCGAATATGAGAATAAGACGGGGTCTTATTATATAAAATTTGAAGGGGGGAAGAATATGTCAGACCTTTGGAAGAAATTATGTTAAGGAGATATGTAGCCATTTGAAGAACATGATGCCAAAAATATGGGGGTACGGAAGCATGAATTAAGAGAGTGCGGACAATGTTATTTATGAAATGAATTTTGCGTTCGGCTTTCCCATTTTGTGAAGACGTATGAGGACAAGAAAAATGAAAATTGATCCCATTATTAGCACAGAACTCCCGAAACACCCCATTGTCATATTCTTTGCCATTATCAAACTGAATATTTTTTACTCCTCGTTCGAATTGGGTTCTAATGAATGCTGTAAATTTTAAGAAGACGGAAAATACTTGAGATTTATTTGCAATTGGAAACATCCATAAAAACTTAGAGTAATCATCCAAAAAAAGAATATAATACCGATGACCCAAAGAACTCAGAACAGGAGACGTCCATATGTCGCTATGAATAATATCAAATGACATTAAAGTATGAGAATTCGAGTCAACAAATGGCAACCTAACAATTTTCCCTAAAGAACACGACTGACAATTTGGAGTACTATTCGTACCCTTACATGAAATAAAATTATTTTTATGTAAAGACGACAAAATAGAAGATCCCGGATGACCAAGCCGAGCATGTCACAAGGAAGGAGCAAGGGCTGCGAACGCTGACGGCAAGGCTGGACTCGATGGACTGAAATCGGGTGTGATAGGACAAAAATCTCCCCTACTATCACACCTCATGAGAGGACTCCCCGTCCTGAAATCCTTCACAGAGAAACCAAAAGGATCAAATTCAACAGAAATGGAATTGTCACACCTCATGAGAGGACTCCCCGTCCTGAAATCCTTCACAGAGAAACCAAAAGGATCAAATTCAACAGAAATGGAATTGTCAGTGGTGAATTTTCGGACAAATACTAAGTTTTAATCAATTTGGGAGCATGTAAAGTATTTTTCAAGATAAGGGGGGGATTGGGGGGAGACAAAGTTTTATGACCATAACTCTGAAGTGGAATAGAGTTATCATTACCGACAATTATACCACGAGGGTTGCTCAAATTGGAATAAGATAAGAGAGTACCTTGATCGGAAGTCATGTGTGTCGTTGCACCAGTGTCCATGTACCAATTAGGATCAGTTGCGTCAACCCAAGTGTGTGCATTGCGGCCTCAATGTCGGTGTGAGTAGGTGTGGGGCCCACTGTCGAGAATGCTTGTGTGGGCCGAGGCCCAGCAGTCCACCCTGCTGCCCCGGCCCAGTGCTTTGAAGCGAGATGATGATGGATGACTGTTGGGCTTGAAGTGGGGCTGTCCAGCCCACTGCCCATTGGAAGGGCCTAGAAAATAGGGGTTGTTGGGCCACGGCCTATTGCCCCAGCCCAACTGCCATGGGCCCCATGGCTGGGACCGGTAGGGAGGAGGCCCACTGTTGACTGGACGGGCCCCACTGTCGGATTGCTGACCACTGGAACCACCACCGGAACAGCCGTGTTTGCCGCCACGGTTTTTGTTATTATTCTTACGATTATTTTTTCTGCCACCATGAGTACGGTTTTGGCCCGAATTATCAACAAAACTCGAAGAATTTGTGGAGGACGTCATCAGGACTACGGGGCTTGCTCCGGTAGCCACCCTTTTTGCCAAACCGACTTCTTCCAACGTAAGCATGGAGCAGGCTTGATAAAAAATGGGAAGTGAGTTGCTTTGACGAAGGAGAGTCCCAACGCCATTATATGCCTCAGAAAGGCCGACAACTAATTGTAGAACCAGATGATTATTTGTCACAGGTGCGCCAACGCTACGGAGCTGGTCCGCCAACTCCTTGAATTTCTTGCGATATGCAGACACGTTTGGAAATTCTTCTATGCGAACTTGAGAGAATTCCTGCTCGAGTGTGACAACACGTGAATGTTGGTTATCTTGGAATATTCACGCAATCTATTCCAGGTAGCCATAGGTTTAGTGTCCGACTCAATGATCGTCTGTATGAGGTCAACCGAAATAGTTGAGTAAATTCACTAGAGGACGGTAGCATCAAGAGTAATCCATAACTGAGGATCCTCCGCGGGAATAGGTGCAGCGGGAGGAATTATGTGATGGATGACTTGATGGGACATAGCGTGAATTTTAAATAATTCTGCCCACGTCGCATATTGGACGTTTTCCATCTTAAGGACAATAGGGATGTTGTTCTTGATGTTAGAAACCATGAGGGCATGATGAAAATTGTTCTTAGACATAATGAAAGAACAGAGGGAGAGGATGGGAAATTTAGAAAGAGAGGAGGTAAATAATCACGAATTCCGGTGAAGGGGGTCGTAATTCGGAGACAGTTGTGGCCGAGAAAAGGCACAAAAACCGAGAGCAATGGCAGAAGCAAGACCTAGTCTCTTGATACCATGAAAGAAATAACCCCTTTGATTATTTTCATTAATTGAAAGGTATATATACAAATTGCATATTTCCATAATAGGAGAATCCTATTCCTATTCTATTCCTAAAACCTTATTCTACCATAATTCTAACTATACAATTATGGTAAGTGTACAAGACTAATTAAGGTAACATTTACACTACAATATATCACAAATATATATACCAAATGTACAACCTGCCCGTGATGGGCCATTCTATCCGATATGGGCATTCTGTCCGAGATTACCCGTGATATACACTTATGTATATCAAGTGTATATCACGGGTATATTACCTTGTTTAACAAGTTAGATGAGTTAGCTAATGAACTTTGGAAAGTAAATGCCAATACCTTCACCTTTCTATTGAAAGAACAACCAACAAAGGTATGGAAAAGGACCATGAAATTAAAGGGGTAGATTTAGTACTATTCGACAACGTTACGAAACTATCTAGTGCATGGTAGATAGGGCAAATTAAAAGGCAATGAGTATCTTAAAAAGTGAAGAATGGACAACTCAAGATTCAATTTTAGTGAGAACGACGCAACAGTGACATACATTTAAGATTCCAACTTTTCACTTTGCCGACTTCTCCAATGAAAGTCACTTGGCTTTTTGTTATTCCCTTTTACCTAACACTTCGAGTTAGGATCAAGATTACCATTTCAATGTAAAAGCTATATCGCTTTCGTATATTAATAATGTAATCTTTTGGAGCAAAGTGAAGTAACTTTTACTTTGTCAAAACAAAGTATACATGATTGGGTTTATCTTATATCAACTGATTATATAGGAAATAATCTCCCTGCCTTCCAAGGTAGGGGTCAAATCTACGTACACTGTATTCTCTTCGAACCTCACTTATGAGATTACACTAGATATGTTATTGTTATTATTGTTGCAATAGCTATATAAATAATTTTTTATACAATCAGTATATATATATATTTAACGTGTTACAGAAGATTATATAACTTATTTTTCAAATTACTAATTTCACTTATTATATAAGTAATTATTTTAATTACCTTTAAGGTTGACCTTATAGGTTGAATTCTTTAGGTAGCCCATGAATACATGATCCTGCCAATCTGTCAAAGTTTGGGTGAATAAGTGACTCACTCATTTATTAGCATAATAACTCATTTTGACCTGTTCAATTCAATCCGTATAAAAGTTGGCTGAATTGGACTAAATATGTAGCTCAATCTGATTAATGAGAAATCTTATAAAAAATAACTGTTTAATATATTATATATAGCCATATTAAGTAAAACCTAAAAGATTTAGTAGTTTTGTGTGGTAATTTTAGAAAGTATAAGAAACAAAAAAAAAGTTAACATTGTTAAAAGTTTGAGCGTTTAGTTAAGAACCATTGTTTAACCCATTTTAATCCAATCCATTTTAGTATAAGTAATCTTTGAAGAGATTAATGACCATTTAACACACGTGACAAGTGTACTGAGTACATAGAAGTTAGGCCCTATACGTATGATTTAAATCCTAAACAAATGCTCCAAATACTGTTACTTAATTCTAACAAGATTGTACTACCCCTTCACCCAAGTCCTCAAAACCAACTGTCAGAACCCCCTCATCTCTCTATATAGTAGTTACAAGAAGGTCTACTAAAAAAAAGTCCATCTTAACAAACATACTTCCAATGATTTCTTCATCATATGCAACAACAACAATGCATGATGAAACACCAGTTGATCAAGAAACATCTCTTGTCTTTGATTTCCTTAATAACAATTCAAACATTCCTCAACAATTCATTTGGCCGGATGGTGAAAAGCCATGCAGTCAACCACCACCACCATTACATGTTCCTCCAATAGACTTGAATGGCTATCTCTCCGGTGACCCTCTCGCAGTCTCCAACGCCACTCGCCTTGTCAACGAGGCATGTCAAAAGCATGGTTTCTTCCTTGTCGTTAACCATGGCATGGATTCGAAGCTCATCAATGAAGCTCACAAGAATATGGATTTCTTCTTTGGGAAGCCTCTTGTGGAGAAGGAAAGAGCCAAGAGAAAAGTTGGTGATTATTGTGGTTATGCTAGTAGCTTTACTAGTAGGTTCTCTTGCAATCTTCCTTGGAAGGAAACACTTTCTTTTAGATATTCTGCTGAGATTCCCGATTCAGATCATATTGTCCAAAGCTACATCTTGAATGCCATGGGCCAAGAGTACACTCATTTTGGGTAAGATAATTAATTTGGTGCAATATTAGCCAAAATGGTATTACTTGATAAGAATTATTACCCTTTAAGTTCTACTTTATAAATGAGCATAATTGTTACTATAACTTAGCAATATTTCAAGAATTATCTTTTAATACATCACTATACACCATGCATGTCAAGTGTATGGTGCGGTACATTTATTTTACTTCACACCTCATATAACTGGTTTAAATTGTGCAAAATTTCTTTTTGTCTCACATTGGTGGACCCAAATTGTGAAATAAAAGGAATCCTCATATAATTTGTGTCAGTCGTGTCAACAAAGTAAAGTTTCTCTATATACAAATGCTGGGGAATAGGACAAATTGTCAAATTATTGAAATGTTGGGTTAAAGTATTACGTGGCATAGTAAATATGTCACTTCCTTTAAGTTTTAGTAAAATCTATTTTTGGTAACTAGTCTTTTGCTTACTGCTAGATGTTTGTTACTTGTAGGGATGTGTACCAAAAATACTGTGAAGAAATGAGCAAGCTTTCCCTTAGTGTGATGGAGCTTCTAGGGGAGAGCCTTGGAGTGGGAAGAGCATATTTTAGAGAATTTTTTGAGGGGAATGATTCAATAATGAGATTGAATTATTACCCTCTTTGCCAAAAGCCTGATTTGACTCTAGGGACAGGACCTCACTGTGATCCAACATCCTTAACCATCCTTCATCAAGATGATGTTGGTGGCCTTGAAGTCTTTGTGGATGATAAATGGCACTCTGTTCCTCCCAATACTAATGCTTTTCTTGTCAACATTGGTGATACATTTATGGTAAGTCCCATTTATATGATGTAATTTGAGTGAATACAGAGTTTAAAATAGAAAAAAAAACTTTTGAAATATGTGATCTAAAACAAGCATATAAATAATTGTGTGGCTAAGATAAAAAGCTTAAAGTTGAATTATTTCTAGTATAGGTATCAGTTTTTCTAGACAGATTAAAAAGAAAAGTGCATCACATAAATTGAGACAAAAGGTTAAAGGAGTAAAGGATTTAACTTATATAAATTGTCCATATAAAGAACTTTTACGTATATTAAGCTACTATGGTAGATAACTTGTCTTATTTTGTAAGTTACTAATCCCTATAATTTTCATAGATATTATATATGGTTATCTTTTTTATGATTTGATAGTGTAAAAATTACACCATGAGGGTTTAGAAGTTTAACTCACATAAATTAAAAGGGGATAAAAAGGATCATTATTATTTTCACAACACAATGTTTAACTCAAAAGCCTTGACAAAACAAGCATGAAAGTAATATAACTTATGGTTCCAAAAGAACAACATGAGAGACAAAGGCATGGGAATGTGACCCCCCATCTGATCCTAACACTGGATAAAACAACATGGTTAAACATTTCAATGTGATGTCAAGTGTGACATTATTTTCAAGAAGCTAATTTAAAATGTGAAATAATTATATCTGATCAGGCAATGTCAAATGGGATATACAAGAGTTGCTTGCACCGAGCAGTAGTAAACTGTACAAGACCAAGGAAGTCGTTGGCATTTTTCTTATGTCCAAAGAAGGACAAGATAGTAAGTCCACCAACAGAGTTGATTACTAGCAATCCACCAAGGAAGTTCCCTGATTTCACATGGTCGGTTTTTCTTGAATTCACTCAGAAACATTACAGAGCTGACAAAAATACTCTTGATGCATTTGTGCATTGGCTTCAACACCAAACATGCTAAAGAGATAAATACAACTACATATCAATTTAAATATGTCCTTTTCTCATTTTAATTTCTATTTGTACTATTATGGTTTGAAAGGAGAAGAGCGCAATTATAGCTGTCCAAAGAGAATCTTGTTGTAACATACTACCCATGAGTTGAGCAGCTAGCTAGTTTATAGAGATTATATAGGATTATCAGCTTATATATATGTGGCTTTTCATCTTTTTCTCTGTCCCTTTGGTTGAGATTTGAGTATGCCATATTTGGTGTCAATACACTAAACTTTTTATGATATGAAAAGCCAGAACAATTGATCGATCATGTGGACCTAGATCTCTACAAGTATGGGTGCTAATTATTGCATAGTCACTTTTTCTTTGGTACATTAGAAATACTAAAATTTATTAAAATCTTTGGTAAGTTATATGACTTAAATCCAACAATAACATACCTAGTATAATTCCACTAGGTAAGGTCCGGAGGTAGAGTGCACGCATACCTTATCTCTACCTTGTAAAGTAGAGAGGTTGTTTCCGATAAACTCTCGGCACAAGGAAAGATGAAAAGGAAGCAGTAATAAAAGGCAGTAACAACAACAAGATAACAAAATAAATGAAATAAAATAAACAAGCAAGTAGTTCTAGAGATCTAAGAATAATCAGACGTAAAAAGCTATTAATACTCCTGGTAAAGAAAAGATCCATGCGGCAACCTACTAGCCCTCTACTCTGATACTCGACCTCTACGCCCTCCTATCAAGGGTCATGGCCTTAGTAAGCCACTATAAAAAAAATGGGTAATTCGTGGAGGTTGAAAGTGCAATTCACGGAGGTTAAAAACCTCCGCTATTTGCTTATAGAAAATCATAGAGATTCTTAACCTCTGCGAGTTGCACTTTCAACCTCCGCAAATTAACCATTTTTTTTGTAGTGAGCTGAAGCTGCACTATATCCTGCCCAATCATCTCTCCCCAAGACTTCTTTAGCCTTCATCTGCCTCTCCTCATGCCCAATATGTTCAACCTTTCACACCTCCCCACTGGAGCCTCTGCATATGTCTAAACCATCTCAATCTCCCTTCACGTAACTTATCCTCCACAGGGCCACTCCCACCTTATCCCGAATCACTTCATTCCTAATCTTATCTCTCCTGGTAAGCCCACACATCTATCTCAGCATCCTCATTTCTGCAACCATCATCTTCCAGACATGAGCTTTCATAACTAGTCAACACTCCGCCCCATACAACATAGTTGATCTAACCACCACTCTGTAGAACTTGCCTTTAAGTTTTGATTGCATACTCTTATCACACAAAATGCCAGAAGCGAGCCTCCACTTCATTCATTCCGCTCCAATACGATGTTTGACATCATCGTCAATCTCTCAATTGCCTTGAATAACGAATTCCAGTTGCTAGAAATTTCCTCTCTTGAGAATCACTTGAGTATCAAGCCTCACATCCTCGTCTGTTTCATGAATCGCTTCACTGAACTTGTACTCCCAGTATTCTTTCTTAGTTCTTATCAAATTAAAATCTTTAGACTCCAGGGTATGTCTCCAAATCTATATGATCTTATCTGTTAGGAGTAAAAACTCTATTTCCTTAAGGGGTTATTTGGTTCAAAATTAGGTTATCTTGAAATTGTAAGCAGAATTATAATTTTAAGCTTATAACAAGGATAAATAATTCTACCTTCTATATAGAATAAATTATCTCACGATTGTAGTATAAAATTTATCGTAGTTTAAGCTAGGACTGTCCAGTGGGCCGGGTCTGCCCAATCTCGACCTGGTCCACCCCCGATCTCCCATTAAAAAAACATTTGTTAGTGTCGGGGTTCGAACTCGGGACGGGGCCTGGGATCGTCCCGCCCGTCCCGACCCTGCCCCGCCCCGCCGGCCCCCTCCCCCTTTGCAAAAACATCTGTTGCAACAACGACCAAATTTTGATTTTGGCCGTGGTGCAACGGCTATAACAGCCATTTTTGGCCCCCCACCCTATAAACCCCCTACCCCCTTAATATTTATTTTTAACCCCTAAGTTAATATATTTACACTTTAATCATATTTTTCAACTATAAATACCTCATTTACCTCTTCATTTTCTCACAAATCTTCCTACAATGTCTCAATTTATCTCTCTACAATTCTACATTGCCTACTAAATATTATATTTTTTTGCTCATTTATTTTTAAATTAAAAAAATTGGGAGTGAAGTTGGCAACTAGCTTGAAGATCATCCATCGAGCAAAGTTTCAATTTTCAACCTCGATTACACGTCGACGTTACGCCGGAGTTTGATACCTTCGTTCCTTCTTTAAATAATTATTGTTACTTTATTTTAATTATAGCACTTAATTTTATTATCTTTAATTATTTATTTGCATAATTAAAATGGAAGGATTAAGATGTATGTTTAAGGTAAGGGTAAGAGTAAGGGTACTTCTTCTAGTAGGGGTAACAAGGGCATGGGTACTTCTTCTAGTAATCATATTCCTAGTCCCGATGATTTCATTGATTTCACTCCTATAGATGAAACAACTTTTTTTAATGATATACCATTAGATGATGAGGTAAATGAACCAAACTTTAATTTAGACGATAATTTAGATGACACACTCACTAGTGCACCTCAACCTCAGGCTCAGACTGAGTCTCAAACTCAAATTGGAATGCCTCATATTCCCCCTAGTATGAGTCGAGGCCCCACACAACGAAAATTAAAATCATGTGCATGACATTTTTTTATAGGGACTAAGAGAATCAACTAGCTAAATGTAAAATTCGTAAAAATGTTTATAAATTTAAAATCGGAAAAGGTCAAGGTGGGACGAGAGGTTTATTGAGACATGTACAAGGTGAGCACACAACTAGGTGGAATCAATACCAGGCTAAAAAATTGGGTGTGCCAACTGAGTCGGGATAAGGTTCACATAGTGTCCCCAATCAAGTACAGGGTCAAATTAACCCGACGACGGGGGAAATTTTTGGTCCTAAATATGATAAAAACAAAGATAGGAAAAATATGGCAAAATTAGTTGCGGTGGAGGGTTTGCCTTTTTCATTTCCTTCCTCTCCTGGATTTATTCATTACATTCGAGAAACATATAATCCTGCTTTTAATTGTTTTCCTAGATCAACTGTTAGAAGGGATGTTTTTAAATTTGCAAGTGAATATCAACAATATGTACGTTATGCATTGTATCATTTTAATGGCAGAATGACTATCACTTCTGACATAGCCCGCAGTACTAACGGTAATGATTATTTAACGGTAACATGTCATTGGATAGATTAAAATTGGTCTATGCAAAAACGTATTTTAGCATATAGATATATTGATGATAGGCACACTGGAAGTTTTATTGCAGAAGATATTAATGAAATTTGTGATTATTATGGAACAAATGATAAAATTATGACAATTACATTAGATAATGCTACTTCTAATGATTATGCTATAAGACTTTTAAAAGTTCGATTAACTCCATATTTTCCTGATCATTTTCATATAAGATGTGCGTGCCATATTTATAACTTAGTTGTAAAGTATGGCCTAAATTTTTTTGAAAGCATTCTTGATAAAATACAATTTGCTATAAATTTTATTTTTAAAGGTAATAAAATACAAAGACGCAAAGAGTATAAAATTTTTAGTCATGATTGTGGATTACCTTATAGAAATATTTCAGAAGAAGTTTCGACTAGGTGGATTCTCTGTATGAGCAACTACTTGTTGCTTACGATTATAGACAACCTATAACTTTATTATTTAACGCCCATAATAAAAATTCAAGGGATATGCTTGAAGATAATGATTGAAATTTTTTTTAGAACTTAATGGATTTCTAGAGAAAAAATTTCAAGCTACTAAAGAATCTTCTAGTATTTATTATCCTATTATTTCAAATATGTTATTTTATATAGCTCTAATATTTTTGTTACTTAATGAATATATGCAAAAACCAACTTATAAGGCATCTATTGAAAAAATATTTAAAAATCAAAAAAATACTTTTTTCTTATTTTCATTATTTATATTATTGGTACGGTATTAAATCCGACTATTAAAGTAGACAGTTGTAAAACACTAATAGAAACGATTTATGATTGTATAGAAGTACTTCCAACAGACCCAACTGAAGAACCAACTCACAAACCAACTAAAGAAGAAGTTACGTCTAGCATACACACTGAATGCAAACAAGTATATATGTATTACCAACAACAAAGTGCAAATAATCAACCGGCTTCAGTACCATCTTCTACTACTTCGCTGCAACCTTATAAAAAACATGCGGTTTCTGCTACTAGTATTCAAGGCCTTAGAAATAAAATGTTTAGTGGTTCAACTTCTTCACAAGTTAGCGAATTTGATGTTTATGTTTTGCAGGGTATTGTACCATACGAATTAATTGTCAATGATGAAGGACATGAAGACTTGCTGAAATACTGGAGGCATAATGAGAATACATTTCCGACACTAGCAAAGATGGCTCGAGATGTGTTGAACATTCAAGCGTCATCAATAACGTCTGAATGCACTTTTTCTGCTGGAAGATTTTAAATAGGAGAGCATAGACATTCATTGGCAGGAGACGCATTGGAGATTGCAGTTCTATTCAGAGATTGGATTCGAGCGGAGCGTAGAAGGTGCTGTCAACCGGAGATCAATGAAGAAGAAGACAACAACTACAACGAAATATTGTCCGAGGGAACAAGAAGCGACGTCGAACAATTTGACCTACAAATTCCAATTCCAACCGAAGATCCTCAAGACAGTGTGAGGAAATTAGAAAAAGTATGGTTAACTATGTAATTTTTTTAATTGCAATTTTACTATGTGATTTGAAACTTTTGAACAACACCACAAAGTTGCAATTTTAAAATTGTATTACAAAAAGAATATATTTCTATTAAATAATATAAGAGGCACAAAAACAGTCTTGTGATGTTTTTATTACACTATATTGTTCAATTATTGAAGTGTTTTTATATATTATTTTTTAAAATTAAGTGGCAAAAAAAAACACAAATCCCGATCCTGACCCGACCCGACCCGTCCCCAAAAATCTCGGCCCCTCTTCCGGCGTGATGTGGGATGGTATGAGACCTCTTCTCGTCCCGCCTATCCCGACCCGTCTGGCCTGCCGGAGCCAGCGTCCCGACCCTCCCCCGTCGCACTGGGTCCTGTCCGACCGGGACCCGCCCTGCCCCGCCCCATTGGACAGCCCTAGTTTAAGCTAATACCTTCTACCAACAAAAGATAAATTTAATTTAAATTTTATTCCGAGATAACCAACTCTAACCAAACGACTCCTAAGTGTATCTTCCCTTATTATAACAATTCTTCCTCATGTTTATGTTCTTCAATAGAAAAAATTAGTATATTTGTTTGTCAGCCTTCCAACAAATATTTTACAATCTTCAATAATAGTCATAAGAGTGTATTGTATGTTTTTTTGTTAAAACGGTAAAGGGCCAAAATTATTTCTGGACTATTCGAAATAGATCACGTATATTCTTCGTTTGTTTTTGGTATCAAATATGTCTTCGCCATCAATCAAAGGGGCCTCATATACTCTTCTCTTTAACGGACTGACAGATTTGTTGACGGGTCAGTGCAATGTGGAAAAATTGTCCACATGGCCATCCACCTAGGCATATGACCCGACCCAACTGAATTCCCCAAACTATTATCTCACAAAACCCAACAAATTATTGAATCAATTTCTTCACAAAGATTAATTTTTTGATAAATTTATAATAATTCTTAAAATAAAAATGAATTATTGAACCAATTTCTTTGCAAAGATTCAAATTTTTGGACAAAGTTATAGTAATTTCACAAACCCAACAAATTCTTTTAACCAATTTCTTCACAAAGACTAATTTTTTTACAAATTTTTAATAATTTCACCAAACCCAACAAAGTCATGAACCAATTTCTTCACAAAAATTAACTTTTTCGACAAATATATAGTAATTTCACAAACCCAATAAATTGTTAAATCGATTTCTTCAAAAGAACTGAGAAATTTAAGAACAATTAGAAAAATCTAACAAACCCAACAAATTCTTAAACGATTTTTTTCACAAAAATGAGAAATTTGAGACAAATTTATAGAAATTTATACAACAAATTATATTTTGTAAAAATAAGAGAGAGAGGGGGGGGGGGGGGGGGGGAAGGAAAATTCCAACACAATGACTAACCCTTCTTTGATTTGTCAAAAATTTAATCTTTGTGAAGAAATTGTTTAATAATTTGTTAGGTTTTGTGAGATAATAGTATTGCGAATTCAGTAGGGTCGGGTCATATGCCTAGGTGGGTGGCCATGTGGATAATTTTTTTCACATGACACTGCCCCGTCAGCAAATATATGCTAGTCCGTTAAAAAGAAAGGTATTTGAGGTCCATTCAATTGACGGCGATGACATATTTGGTACAAAAAATAAACAGAGGGTATATGTGGTCTATTTCGAATAGTTCATGAGTAATTTTTGCCCTTTTCCGTTTTTAAAAAGCTTGACAAAAGGCAGGTAGTCCATTTCTACCTCTAATTCTTTATACCCCTTTTATTTTGCTAATTTAGCTCTTAGATGCTCCATAATTTTGCAATAAAGGATAAGATTAATTACCCTCTTTACTAAACGTATGCGGATTCAATCACGATCTTATATATAAGAAGAATAGAATTTTTTTCTTAATCAATCCTTTTGCCCTTCATTCTTCAAGAAAGAAGATCTTTTTCAAGTTTGAATTTATTCATTTGAAATTTGAGTTTTTCTGCTTTATATTTATTTAATATGAATATTTTTTCTCTTTTTTCCATATCACTTGTTAATTTTCATAGGTTTAACCTTGTATACTTTGACCCTTTTTCTCATTGAATGAAAGGTGAACTTAATTTTTGTTGGAAATTTGCTTTTGGCGGGAGTTGCGACCGACCAACTTTAACGGCTTAAACACTAGTGTAACGTATGTTGGAGAATCCGGTTCTTCACACATGCATGATCTACTAAGTACGTAGATAACCGTAGGGCCAAGAATCGTCAAATTTCATTGAGAAATGAAAAAGATATTGGTTCACGAAGTAAGGTGTTTGAAGCATGAAAAGTGTGGTATTGGGTTCAATTCTCCCTCATCGGTAGAGGAAGAAAGAATTGTTGTGTATATAAGATTCGAAATTGGTTTGGGGTTTGGGACCCCAAGGGGTATCCCATGTGTTTAAAGGAGGGAGGACCTAGATGTGCTTCGGTTCGAGGAAAGACCACACGCGCGCCGCCGCCGCCCGCCCGTCCCGTCCGGTCCGAGTTCTCGGGTCCTCGGGCTGTGGGCTGTGGGCTGTCTGATATTATCTTTTTGGGCCAGAAAACTTTTCCGTGTACGCTTTGATCCCGTGTTTCAAATGTACGCTTTGGACCGAAATTCTTTCAGATGTACAGTTTGGTCCCTGAAGTTTCCAGAACATCAGAATTTCGACGGTCAAAAACAGAAATGCCAAGCACTAAATTCAGCCATTTATTTTGGCTGAATTACTCCTCCTATAATGGCCAAATCCGTTGGTCTTTCTCCCATTAATGTTGGTGGCTTTACTACCTCCATAATGGCCATTATTTGGTCATTATGGAGGGCGATGAATCGCCCCCTCCCTCACCTATTTAAACACCCCCTTACACCATTGTTGAGCACTAAGAATGACCAAGGAGAACACCAAAAATAGTGCACGAAAATACACAACCGAAAACAATTTTCTTCCTATAACTTCCAAGCATCATTTCGTTACTCAATATTCTTCACGGTAGCTCTTGAGTTTCCTTTGCTCAAGGGTTCCATTGCTGTTTTATCTTGGGAGACAAATTGTCCAGGACGTATAAAGGATACATACGGGGCAATATTGTCTTAAGGACAGAGTGCTACACTCGACTCAGCAAAAACAATTTCCATTTTTCTATCTTCTACAAAACTGGAATTTCCAGTTTTCGTGTGTAACTATTGTAATTTTCAGATTTCTAGTTGAATTATTGAATCTTTGTTTATCCTTTCGAATACTTGTAATAGTAATATAATTTCCGTACTGCATTATAAAGTACCATAGAGCAAAAACTCCCAACAATTTTTTCTTAAAAATATTCCAGTACCAACTTTCATTGATCATTTCTAAAAAGCTCTTCAAAGCAATATCTCCGATTTTAACAGTCATGATGCCATCAGTATTCAGTACTTACATAGCCACCATATAGACATACTATTAAAGCCAATAATGTACTACCGTGAAAAATGTGCATGGCTGCTAATTTTAAAAAATCATGGCCAAAAGGTCTTTCAAATCAGTTTCCTTTTCTTATCAAATTGGTTATTTTGCCGTACCAGGTGAAATTGAGGCGTAGGGACTACAAACACTCATCCTGTCCTCCAATGATTTGAATCCTCCATCATATGTTTGGAAAAATACTTATTCAAGCATGATATTTACATCAAAATATATTACTTTACTATATTGATAAAGTGATAATTAGTGTGAGTGTACATATTAAATAATCATAATTAAGTGATAAAAGTTTTTGTGAAGATAAATGTCATGTCTTCATTAATTTGGTGTAAACATACATAATATTTTTTGTTTTTTTGTCTAGAAATATTGGATAGCTAAATGCCTTTAGGGAACCGTTTTTCACTTTCTATTTGTTCATGGACACTTTATGTCTAAAGTGTAAACATTTTCCATCTCTTGTCATTGTAATTCTAGGACACCAACCTTCCACGACACCCACCCCACCCCACCCCCAGCCGCCGGCCTTTTATTAATTTCGAAATAAACCTTCCATGACACCCACCCCCAGCCGCCGGCCTTTTATTAATTTCGAAATAAAGGAAAAGATAAAATGACAGTCAATTTTCACAATATAATTCTAAATTGAGTTAGGGGTCAAAAACACATCTCAAGTATCACTTTTTTTAGTTTCCTACCTGAAATATCAGATGTAAGAGCTTCCTACCTAAACTATCACCAACTAGTTAGCAAAACACACATAAACTATTATTTGTTCACTTTTCCTACCTAAAAGTTGAGGTAGAAGAAAATGTTGGAAATTTACTAATGTGAAATTAAGGTTATCCCATTATTTATGACTCGAACAATTGGGGGCCCGCACGTCGGAAACGTCATTTTCACACACGTGCACACATAGTGCCAAGTATCGCAAATTTCATCAGTGAAAGAGATATTGGTACGTAAGTGAATCATTTGAGACATAGAATGGTGGATGGTTATTGGTCAAATGACAAAGTATTCCACATTGGTAAACGAAGGAAGAAGTGTAAGATGAAACGAGTCAGAAATCACCGCGGAGCCGCGAAGGGCCACGCGCAGCCCCGTCGGAGCCGAGGCGCCGGAGCGCCGCGTCGCTAATTGGGTGTTCAGTCACCGGAGCCGCGGCGCTTCGGAGGCAGAATGTTGCGACGGTAAGATGGAAAGTTCTAACTTTTAGGCTAGTTTTGGAGCATTGAATCTCTATTATTTGGCACATGAATTCAGCCATTATTTGGATGAATGTAACCCCTCAATAAGTGTCATTACATGGCTATTGAAGGCCATTAGTTGGCTAGTTGAGGGGTCATCTCCTTACACTATAAATTGAGGCCTTTGGCTCAATTGTTCAACACTTAGAGAATTTTCTGAAATCTTCTTCTTCCTCTCTAGCAAGTTTACTATATTCAAAGTTCTTCAAGAGTAACACTTGAGTTTCCTTTGCTCATTTGTTAAGTTGTTGTTGTATCTTGAGAGACTATTGCCTAACAATGTAAAAGGATATATACGGGGCAATCTTATCTTAAAGACAGAGTGTCATCACTCGACTCAACAAATCACAAGGAGTTTGTAACGTTCTTGATTCCAGTTTGTTGTAATCTTTAGTTTATCATTTCTAGCAATTTGTAATAATTACTTACTTTCCGTTTCCTGCAATTGTTGTAACCCACAATTTTAAGACAAGATTGTTGTAAGTGCTTAGAAAGATGACTGGAAGAGAACAACACGCTTCTGATTCTGCTGCTTCTGCTACTCAAGGCAACCCCTCTGCCTTCCCCACTGCTGCTCAAGGCACACCTAATGCCTTCACCACTGCTCAAGGCTTATCCAATGCCTTTCCGGTTGCTCAAGGGAACGTTACTGTTCCTCCACCCTCCGATTTCTACAATGAACCCCTAGAAAAGTTTATGGGCTCCAACTTTAAGATATGGCAGCAGAAGATGTTGTTTTATCTGACTGTTATGGGAATGGCTCGTTTCCTAACAGAAGATCCTCTACAAGCTGGAGATGAAGTGGACCCTCAGCCTAATGAAATGGCTGGAGGGGGCCAATGTATACATGTCGTCAATGGCATGAAGATGGTTCTTGATGCTTGGAGTCATAATGACTTCATGTGTAAGAACTATATTCTGAACTATATGTCAGACCCACTCTACACGGTGTATTGCATCGTAGGCACATCCAAAAAGTTATGGGAAAAGTTGCAAAAGAAGTACAATGCACAAGATGCTGGTACTAAGAAATTCATTGTTGGAAAATTCCTGAAATTTCAAATGGTGGATAGCAAAATTGTGATGTCCCAAATCCATAAATTCCAAATGATTCTACATCACATGCATTTGGAAGGTATGAAACCAAATGAGCAATTTTTGGTTGCATCACTGATTGAAAAGTTACCTCCCTCGTGGAATGAGTTTATGAGTTACTTAAAACTCAAGACAAAGGAAATGACCTTTGAAGAACTTATTATCAAACTCCAGATTCAGAAAGATAATAAGAAGGCCTTGCCTAGGGGAAAACAACCCGATAAGGCAAAGGCAAATCTGGCTGAGGCCAAAGGGGACCCAAGCAAGAAGCGCAAGTTCCAGAAAGACGGCAAGACCTAAGCGGCGGAGAAGTTTAAGGGAAACTATCACCACTGTGGGAAACCTGGTCACATGATCAAGGAATGCCGCAAGCTCAAGACTGAGCAACAAGAGAAGGCCAAGGCCAAAGGCAAGGCACATGCTAACGTCGTCAAAGACACACTTCTTGACAACATGATTGAGGAGTTCTCGGCGGTGGCGCTTGAAGCAAAACTTGTTGAGAATCCCATGCAATAGTGGATGGACACGGGTGCTACCAGATACATCTGTTCCAATAGAGATGCCTTCTCCACTTATACACCAGTTACAAACAAGAAATTGTTCATGGGTAACAACGCTTCCTCTGACGTGATGGGGGTAGGAAAGGTAGTCCTGAAGATGACTTCTGGAAAGGAGCTCACTCTGAAGGAGGTGATGTATGTCCCTGAGTTTAGGAGAAGTTTAATTTCAGGTCATTTATTGGTTAATGCTAGTTTTAGGCTAGTATTTGAGTGCAATAAGTTTATAATCACCAAGAATGGAACTTTTGTGGGAAGCGGCTTCGTCTGTGAAGGCCTCTTCAAAGTTAACGCCATGTCTGTAGTACGTGAAAGCAATAATATTGAAGCTTCTTCTTACTTGCTTGAGTCCTCTAATTTATGGCATCATAGATTATGACATGTTAATTACAAGTCCATCCAAAGGTTGGTTAAGTTGGAGTTGTTGCCCTCTATCGACGTAAACCCTCAACATAAGTGAGAGGTGTGCGTAGAGGCAAAACTCACAAAAATTCTTTTTCGATCAGTTGAAAGGAATACCGCTCCTCTAGAACTTATTCACACAGATATATGTGATTTGAAGTTTGCACAAACTAGGGGGAACAAGTACTTTGTGACATTCATTGATGATAGCACAAGGTATTGTTACCTTTACTTGTTGAAAATTAAAGATGAAGCCTTTGAAGCGTTCCGACGTTACAAAGCAGAAATTGAAAACTAACTAAGCATGCAGATTAAATCCATTCATAGTGATATAAAGGGAGAATACGTAGCGCCATTTGAGGAATATTGTGCCGAATCGGGCATTGTTCATCAGACGACGACTCCATACTCACCTCAGTCGAACAGTGTTGCAAAACGCAAGAACCGCATATTAAAGGAAATGATGAATGCCTTGCTCATCAATTTCGATCTTCCCCAAAACATGTGGGGAGAAGTCGTCCTTACCGCTAATACGATTCTTAATAGAGTCCCACATAAGGGTAAGGACAAAACTCCATATGAATCATGGAAATGAAAGAAACCCACCTATAAATATGTAAAGGTGTGGGGTTGTTTGGCAAAGGTCGAAGTGCCAAGCCAGAGCAGGTCAAGATTGGGCATAAGACTATAGATTGCATTTTCATCGGATATGCAAATAACAGTAGTGCTTATCACTTCTTAGTGCATAAGTCAGATATTCCAGATATCCATGGGAGTACAATCATGGAATCAAGGAATGCTCAATTCTTTGAGGATACTTTTCCTAGAAAGGAAAAAGACATAACCTCTCGCAAACGAAGTTATGAACAAAGCTCTCAGGAACCATGAGTTGTTGACTGCCCGGATCTAGATGGTTCAGATCTAGTGGACTTCGAAGTGGCTGAATATCCAGAAACTAGTGTTCCAGATACTCAGAACTTGGAGACTCCAGAGATGGAACTGAGGTGAAGTAAAAGGGCCACAAAGGATAAATCCTCCGGTCCTGACTTTGTAGCTTATATGGTTGATGACGAACCAAGGACAATTGCTGAAGCATTGTCAACTCCAGAGGCACTGCTCTGGAAAGAAGCTATTGAGAGTAAAATATACTACATTCTGCATAACCATACTTGGAAGTTGGTTGATCTTCCTCCGGGAAACAAACCATTGGGTTGTAAATAGATACTCAAATGGAAGTATAAAGCAGATGTGTCTATAGATAAGTACAAGGCCAGGTTGGTAGTTAAGGGCTATCGGCAGAAGGAATGCCTTGACTATTTTTACACGTACTCCCTGGTGTCTAGGATGACGTCCATACGAGTATTCATTGTGATCACATCGTTATGTGACCTTGAGATACATCAAATAGATGTCAAGACAGCCTTCCTAAATGGTGATTTGGAAGAAGAAATCTATATGGAACAACCTAAGGGGTATGTGGTTCTAGGGCAAGAGAAGAAAGTCCGTCGACTTGTCAAATCTTTGTACGGGCTGAAACAGGCCCCGAAGCAATGGCATGAAAAATTTGATAGTACTCTACTATCGAAGGGTTTCTCCATTAATGAGTGTGACAAATGTGTCTACACAAAAGGTAACTTTGACTCGTTCGTCATGATATGCTTGCACGTAGATGACATGTTGATCACATGGAGCAGTCCTAGCTTGATCCTAGAGACTAAGAACATGTTGAAACAATACTTCGACATGAAGGATATGGGTATCACAGATGTCATCTTAGGGATAAAGATCTCTAAGACGTCTGACGGACTGATCTTATCTCAATCTCACTACATCGAGAATGTGATGAGAAAGTTCGAGATGTTTGACAGTTCGCCTATGAAGTCACCACTGGATAAAAATCAAAAGCTTGATAAAAATCGTGGTGCACCCGTATGCCTGGAGCAATATGCACAGGTGATTGGGAGTTTGATGTACATAACAAACTGCACACGACCAGATATTGCTTATGTAGTCAACAAGTTGGCTAGGTTTACCCGTAATCCGAGTAATAATCATTAGAAGGCGTTGAATCGGGTACTACGATACCTGAAATACACATTAACTTACGGGTTGCATTATTCGAGATATCTTGTTGTACTAGAGGGGTACAGTGATGTAAACTGGATATCTGATATAGAGAACACCAAGTCCACCTGTGGGTATATATTTACAATTGGTGATGGGGTTGTGTCTTGGAAATCCTCTAAGCAAACTTGCATCGCCCGATCCACGATGGAATATGAGTTTATCGCTTTAGACAAAGCAGGAGAAGAAGTTGAGTGGCTTCACGACTTTTTAGAGGATGTCCCTTGTTGGGACAAACTCGTACCTTCTATAATGATCCACTGCGATAGCCAGTCGGCTTTAGGAAGGGCATATAATTCTATGTACAACGGCAAGTCTCGTCAAATTCGATGGAGACATAAGATCATTAGGCAGCTGATCACCACAGGTATAATATCCATTGATTACATAAAATCAAAGGATAACATAGCGGACCCACTAACAAAGGGCTTACCCAAGGATCAGATGTTCTGCCTGTCTAGGAGAATGGGCTTAAAACCCAAGCTATAAGGACCAATACAGTGGTAACCCAACCTTACTGACTAGAGATCCTAGAAATTAGGTTCAATGGGAAAACTAAGCTGTAAAGGTTCAGTTGAGCGCTTCGGTGGAAGCATGAGCACTTCGGATAGTGATTTCTGTAAAGAAATATCAATCCAAAGCCATTCCCGCGATAGACGTTAAGTGCTATCTGCAGTGTGGGTAAATGTTAAGTTTCCAAAACCTTTAATGATCCTCAACGGTTGAGGTTAGGTTTGGGGAAACTTTTAATGGTTTCTAACACTTGTAAAGTGGAGTATAGCAAGATACCTTGTAGGAGACCACCTATTTAAGTGCGAGGACATGCCGCCTCAAATGAACGCACTTAAGAATCCAAGAAGTGTCCACGGCCACAACGGACAAAACATTACGAAGAACAGAGTAAGGGAAGTTGTTGTGTTGGTACCGTTGACTTGGCTTACACTAAACACTGACGGTTCAAGACATCACGTTCACCGCGTATTAAGTAAGTCCGATGGTATTTAACTATGGAAGGTTCAAAGCTGAAGCTAACTCTCCTGATGTAACATCGGTCCGCTAAAAGATTGCTGGAAAATGCACCATGTGAGTGTGCCAAAATATCTTTCAAGAGGGGATTGTTGGAAATTTACTAATGTGGAATTAAGGTTATCCCATTATTTATGACTCGAACAATTGGGGCCCCGCACGTCGAAAACGTCATTTCCACACACGTGTACACGTAATGCCAAGTATCGCAAATTTCATTAGTGAAAGAGATATTGGTACGTAAGTGAAACATTTAAGACATAGAATGGTGGACAGTTATTGGTCAAATGACAAAGTATTCCACATTGGTAAACGAAGGAAGAAGTATACGAAGTGTAAGATGAAACGAGTCGGAAATCACCGCGGAGCCGCGAAGGGCCACGCGCAGCCCCGTCGGATCCGAGGCGCCGGAGCGCCGCGTCGCCTCCCTGGCAGCGCCGCGTCGCTAATTGGGTGTTCAGTCACCGGAGCCGCGGCGCTTCGGAGGCAGAATGTTGCGACGGTAAGATGGAAAGTTCTAACTTTTAGGCTAGTTTTGGAGCATTGAATCTCCATTATTTGGCACATGAATTCAGCCATTATTTGGATGAATGTAACCCCTCAATAAGTGTCATTACATGGCTATTGAAGGCCATTAGTTGGCTAGTTGAGGGGTCATCTCCTTACACTATAAATTGAGGCATTTGGCTCAATTGTTCAACACTTAGAGAATTTTCTGAATTCTTCTTCTATCTCTCTAGCAAGTTTACTATATTCAAAGTTCTTCAAGAGTAACACTTGAGTTTCCTTTGCTCATTTGTTAAATTGTTGTTGTATCTTGGAAGACTATTGCCCAACAAGGTAAAATGATATATACGGGGCAATCTTGTCTTAAAGACAGAGTGTCATCACTCGACTCAGCAAATCACAAGGAGTTTGTAACGTTCTTGATTCCAGTTTGTTGTAATCTTTAGTTTATCATTTCTAGCAATTTGTAATATTTACTTGCTTCCCGTTTCCTGCAATTGTTGTAACCCACAGAAAAAGTGAACAACTGATAGTTGAGGTGTGTTTTGCTAACTAGTTGGTGATAGTTTAGGTAGAAAAATCTTACCCCTGATAGTTCATATAAGGAACTAAAAATGATATTTTTGAGGTGTGTCTTTTACCCTTTATCTCTTGTTAATTTTAGCTAAACTTGGATTATAAGGAGATTGCCATTATTTTTGTTAAGTTCGTCCCAGTTACAAATACGTAGTACGAATGCTATTCTTGTTTTGGACAAATGATGACATTATTTGCCCACTATCTATTAATTAGATTCTTGAGCCGATGATTTATCGGAAACAAATTTTCTATCTCCACGAGGTAGGAGTAAGATCTGCGTACTCTCTGTTGGAAATTTACCTTTGGCGGGGAGATGCGTCCACCCATCTTTGATGAATTAAACACTAGTGTTTCACATGTTGGAGACCTTTTCTCTTCTCACATGCATGATCTACGAAGTGAGTAGATGACCGTAGGGCCAAGAATCGTCAAATTTCGTTGAGAAATGAAAGAGATATTGGTCCACGAAGTAAGGTGTTTGAGGCATGGAAATATGGTGTGGGACAAATCTACCACATCGGTGGGAATATGAAGAATTACTCTCTATATGAGTCTCTAATTTGGTAAAGGGTTTGGGACCCCAAGGGGTATCCCATGTGTTTAAAGGAGGGAGAACCTAGATGTGCTTGGGTTCAAGGCTAAGCCAACACGCGCGCCGCCGCCGCCGGTCCGGTCTCGGGCCAGGGGCCAGGACTTTCTGATATTATCTTTTTGGACCAGAGGACTTTGCCAGATGTACAGTTTGATCCCTGAAGTTTCTTATATACAGTTTGGTCCCTGAAGTTTAATATTTTACAGTTTGGTCCTTAGAGTTTCTGGAAAGTTGGTTTTGGGGTGACGGAACTTTCTGCCTACCATTGGACTATTTTCAGGAGCATTAACCAGCCATTATTTGGCTGATTAACTCCTCCATTATCACCCTCATTCATGTCCATAATTCAGCCCCTTTTGATGTCCATTAACAACCATTACTTGGTTGTTTAATGCCCTCCTAATGGCCATTAACAGCCATGTCTTGGGCAGTTGTACAACCCTTCCTCCTTGCTATATATTGAGCCTCCTTTGGCTCAATTTGTGACTGCATAATACACAAAAACAGTGAGAAAATGCACACGAAAATAGCAGCACATTTCAGTCACAAAAGAGCACAAAACAGTGGCCAAAATCAGTGCAAAACAGTGGCGAAAAACAGCACAAACCAGTGGCGAAAGTCAGTGCAATTCGTGACTGAAAAACAGTGAGCAAACCCTCATTATATACACAAGATATACACAACAGAGACACACTATATACACAGAGACAAAACAGAAGAGAAGATAGAAACTCTTCCTTCCTTTTCCATTTCTTCAGCAAGTCACTTCATATTTGTCTTATTCAGAAGGCTCAACCTATTGGCTTTGTAGCGTTGAGATTAAAGTGTTGTTTTATCTTGGTAGACTATTGCCCGCTAACGTAAAAGCATATATACGGGGCAATCTTGTCTTAAGGACAGAGGGAAATTCCTCGACTCAACACACAACGTTGTACCCATCCAGATTTAGTTGTTTCTTGATTTCAGGCTATCAAGATTCAAGACACAACAAGCTTGCGGCAGTTTTGAAGATTGGCCTATTTGTTCAACAAGATTCAATTTTTGAATATTGAATATTTGTTTATCCTTTCGAATACTTGTAATAGTTATTTACTTCCCGTACTGCTTTATAAAGTACAATAGAGTACCAACACTCTCTACCCTCTCCAGACCCTATATGTGAAAATGACACTGAGTAGTTATTGTCTCTTAAAAAGATGCAATTATATTGACTAGAAAAAGATCAGCAAAGCACATTTTAGAACATTAGCCTAATAATGGAAAGAGGATAATCTTGAAAGAATTTGACATCCAATCTAAAACTGCAATGGTTATAATCCGGGACATTACAAGTTCCTTTAATTTGTTCTAATTAGATTTCTATTTTAATTTCAAAATGACAAAGAGAACCCATAATTAAGTGCGAGACTAGCTACATGTGCTTTGTAATTGGCCAATCAAGTAGTGGAAATTGAACTTCAATATTCCAACTGTCCAAACCCAATGAAATAACTTGAAGTGAAATGACTTAACTTTTTGTTTAAAAAGGTGAGGTTTGTGGTGAAAGCATCTTGAAGAGTGCAGCATATATGTTTAAAAAAAATGAAGTCGTTGACAAGAAATTTCGAGAAAAAAAGAATCAGAGACTACGATGATGAAAAAGTTCCACTTCAATTCCATCATCTGAATTTGACTACATTCAAACAACTTAAAGTTTGCAGGAGGGGCCATTTATACTTAGTTGCTTCATGTGACATAATATGAGTCAGTTTCTCAAATGGTAACTCAACTTATCTAATAAGTTTAAACATTTGTCTTAAAAAGTAACAAGGGTTAGAAAGTCACTTAAAGAATAAAAGAAAAAGGGTCAAAGTAGTAACTTAAGTTTGAATTTTCAATCAAAATAGCCCTTATTCTTTAACATAAAATATTAACAACCTTTTAGTTATACAAAATAGTACAATTTAGTTCAACTCTAACTGTGGTATTAAATTAAAGTAACGAAACACACAAAATTGTGACTGATAACTTTAGAAATAAAAAAAAACATATTCATTTTATCGCTAAAAAAAGAGTATGAAATAGCCTATATGTACTCTATTATCTTGGAAACTTAGGAATTCAATAATAAAATAATTTTATCGATTTATTCATTTTATGAGTAATCTTTATTTTGATAAAATAGTTTGAATTAGTTGTTACTTTATTCTACGGTAGAAATTATTGCCAGAAAATTCATAATTAGTAAGGAAGACGATGAATTCCCTCAAAAAAAAAAACTAGGTCCTAATAGGAGAAAGATTTATATGTAAAGATTAATCATAAAGGGTACTCGAGAAGAAAAAAAACATAGATGCACACGGGATTCATCATAATAATATACATCATTCGACATCACTATTTTTTTAGGTTTTCAAATATTATTTTTGTCAATCTTGTATTATTATTTGGGTGAAAATTATTTTCTCCCTCCAACCCTGCTAAAAAATTAAATTCTCTCCTAATTTCGAACAATAGTTGTTCCTCCCCTTTGTCTCATTTAAAAAATTTAGTACCTATTTTACCCGTTACATTAAAACTCTTCATTTCTTTTTTACTTTGAAACATTATAATTTGTCACTTTTTTTTTTGAAAATCTAAATTATGAACTTACTTTTAGGGCGAACACAATCTAATTTATAAATTAAGAAAGTGAAAAATAGTTGGAGGACTATTATTGTACGGTGTTAAAAAATAAAAGTTGTTTTAACTCAAAATCCAAACCTAAGGGACTACTTTGGCTTTTTTCTTTTGTTTTTACAGTGTCTTTTCGCCTTTGTTACTTTGTAAGATAAATATATAAACTTGAATGATCATATGAGGAACAAAAGAAAGATAAATAAATTTACTAGGTAATTTGCTTAAGTTGAGCGACCATATAACGAAATGACTCGACACAATATTCTCCACTCTCCAACGGACCAATACCATCACACATATATATATTTAAATGCTTCTTTCAAGTGTTTGGTTACCAAAAAAAGTATAAAATTAAAGTCTTTGGTTGCTCTACAACAAGGCATATTGTCATGATCAAAGTTCATTCGCAGGAATGCCTCTATCTTGAGATGGTGTTTAATATTTGCCCTTAGGTATTTTAAATAATAAAAAAAGTAGTCAAAAATATTTTTTCCATCAAAAAAACAAAAAACAAAAAAAGAAACCGGTCGACATAAGTTTATATTTTCGTATCATAATATAACACAAATTATACCTTACAAGGCATAACAATGTCGCTTAATTAATTTCTACAGAATGTATGCCGATAGATGCATAAGTTCAGTTTAGAACATACAAGTTATGCCTTACAAGGCATAACTTAGTTCTTACCGGATTTATGCCGGACAAGATAAAAGTTCTCTAAACATATGTCAAGCGAATTAGGTACTACGCAACTTATGATGGATAACCTAATCCTACGAAACTTATGACGGACAAGGCAAAAGTTTCCTAAACTTATGCCTTGCGAAATTAGGTCATAGTTAAGGGTACTTTGGCCAAGATTTTTTTTATTAAATGAAAACCAGAGGCAAAAATTAAAGACCAACCCGAAAAAGGGGTAATCCGTTCAAAAACTTCTTAAACTATATTGTTTGTTTGGGTCCAACAGACCTCACAGATTTGTTCCTTGGTCTATGCTCTATCGAGTCGAAAAGCTTACGTAGCATGTGAACTTGTGTTATGCCTTATAAAACTCGTCACTTTCCTCTCTCATTTTGATGTAAGATTCACCTAAGGTATTATGTGCATATTTTCTTCAGAAGCTTGTCTTCGTAAGCTTGCATGTCCTTATTATTTGCGACCGTCCTTTTCGGCCGGCCCTCCATCTTGAGTGTTACATACACCCCCTTAGGGACTCTACATTCTTGTTGAGGTTTGCCCCAACCACGGTACTAGGGAGCGTTCGGCTTTGATATTACCATATTTGTCACGATCCGGTAAGCATGACACACCAGCTTTTGATTCGATGATGACGTAGTCCAAGGAATAAATTTGTGATGCTTGTTGGATAAAAGCAAACAATACGTATCATGGGATTGGATCTGACTCAAATAGCCAGTAGTCTTGCAAGTTTTATGCTAAGGCAATCATTTATATTATAATGAAATTTAAGGTTTCTTTCGTTTGGACTTATGTTCGATTCAGGTTTGTTAGAAACTTGACAACTTCGAAAATATCAAGCTTTTTTTTTTTATCAAGAAGAAACATTATATTGCATGGGAAGATATCCTTAAGACATAATGCATCTTCCTCTATTTAGATTTTTGTACCTTGATTATATAATATGATTCGATATACCTCCTTTTTACCGTGATAACATAATGATTCGGCATATACCTCTTTTTGATGTAGATCAATATGTCCTCTTTTGTGTCTGACTAAACACTTTCTCTTAACTTTTATTTTAATGGACTTTTACTCTCGCAAAGGATGTATTATAAACCATACTACTAAAAATGCCAAATTCCGACTAAGTTTTTGTTGGAAATTCGCTTCTCAGAAACTCAATTTTTTTTATTAAACTGTCCCTCCGAATTTGCATCTTTAAATTCCGACTAAGTTTTTGTTGGAAATTCGCTTCTCGGAAACCCAATTTTTTATTAAATTGTTCCTCATAATTTGCATCTTTTTTAGTAATATTAACATCCAATTTTACACTTTTTTATTTTTATTTACTATGATCAATGCTCTATAGCTAAATAGGCGTAAGAAAGAAAAGTAAAATTCTTATTCAATATCTTTTGTTATGTCATTTTATGTGTTAAGTTTTTTTTAGTTTGTCTAAAAAAATATTTCTTTTTTAAAAACTATTCTATTGACAAGATTTCTTGGGAACCTACTAGAAACAAAAAATTATTCTTTTATACGAGAGATAAAGTGAAAAGACATATAGAACTTCACCTTCTTGGCTACGCTTGTCATTATTAATTTTTCTTATACTACAACGGAATAAATATATGGATAACCTAAAATTTAAAAAGACAATAAGACATGTTATGACTTATGTGCATGTGTTGAGAAAAACGAGTTACATTAAAAATGGACAAACGGCTTGCTATTCATTACTTCCTCCGTCCTAATTTGTTTGAAGGTGGATTAGTTTGTGAGTCAAATTATTTTTTTTACTTAATTTTATACATAAATTTTTCGAGTATTTTATAATAAAATATGCATATTTAAAAACTAAATAAAAAGTATTATAAATCTGCATATTCATAATTCAAAATATATGAAGATAGTGGAAGAAAATCATAGTTAAAAAAATAATTATTTAACTTTCAAACTGACCAACCTTCAATCAAATTGGGACGGAGGAAGTATCATATAAGTGGTGCCGCAACAAGTACAACCCAAATAAAGTGTTGCCCTCATAGCAGTATCTAATTCTAATGTATGGAGTGCTTTCCAGATTGAAATGTCATTAACCAAAATCACTTTAGATGGTGAAATAAATTTAAGATATTTTGAAATGTTTGAAGTGAAATACCACTATTAGAAATAGAGGTTTTTCCACTGACAATAATCAGTGAGAAGTTTGTGTTATAAAACATGATTTTTCTATTTCATTTTAATCGAACCAGCTCACTGGAAAAACGCATGGTAAAAAACAGATCCCACTAAAACGTAGGAAAACTTCATAATTTTTTTTGTGTGAAAACACTACTTATTATTATTTTTTTCTCAGTGATTCAATCAAAATATCAATTGAAATAGTCATCGAACATTTTTCAGTGGGAAAATAATATTTTTTAGTAGTATAAAATTTCAGGAAAAAAGCTAAAGAAATGTTTTCTGCTGTAATTCTACGTACTGTTTTACGCCTGATTTTGGAAACACAAATAATTTTGAAATCTTCTTTTATCTTTTTAAACAATCAAATCATTCTTACCGATTAATTAATTTGTACATTTTAATTGGGGCAACAAAATTTAATTATCTTCCCACTTTATTTTAGTATCGTCTCCCTTGAATAGAAATTGCCAATAGTTTGGAAATAGAATGAGTCTAACAAACTACTGCATAAACAAGTAAAAAAGTTTATCTAAAAAAGAATTAGCAAAATGCGTTGGGTGCTCTTTCATTTCATTGAAGAGTTGCACATGTCTTGTCTGATATTTTACTGTCACACTACAGGAAAATATATGTTAGTTTGTGAAACTTGTTTTTTATTTTTATTTTATAATAACGTCGTCAAAACTACAATAACACTTTACAGCGCTATATTCTCTCTTTTTTTCTGGTAAATTCTAACATTGTTTTTTTTTTTTTTTTGTTAACCCAGGTCTCGAGGCGACTTGTGCCTCCCTATCGCTAGCACCTGCACAAGTACTGGTACTAGACTCCTGGGGATGATGGGACCGGTCCTTCAACACCCCACCACCAGGTAAATCGCGGGATGTGCACCCCGTGGTCAGTGTCTGTTTGCGTTCAACGGATCAATGCTACAAGGTTGACCCCCTCTTTTGGCTTGGCGGGGAGCGAACCCACACTGCAACATGCCCGCGCGGCTTTTAGCGCTCAGGCTTTACCACAAGGTATATGCCCCGGAGGACGATATCCATTGAGGGGATTCGAACCTGCGACCCTAGGATACAGACAAGAACCTTTCACCAGCAAGCTGGAGCTCTTTGGATAAATTCTAACATTGTTATAATTGGCAATTATGAGTTCAAGTTGAAAGTCGAAGTTGAGTGAGGAAATAAAATTTCTTACCCTCTTGCCATTTGAATGGAAGAAAATGAATTTTTCAAATCTTTTATGTTTAATCTATCGCTTATCCGTTATTAAATAGAAGATGCATGTGCTAATTCCTTTTCTTTTTCTGCAGTGAGTTTAGCTATTTTGGGGAGTTTGGTTAAAAACTATAACTCCACACAGTTCCATCAAATTTAAAGTTGTTGTTAAAGGGGCAACATTTAGGCAGAGAGTCGGATCAAGTCTTGGAGCAATTCACAAGAAAATCTTGACATGCCAAAAAGTGAAACATTTGTCCCAACTTTTGTTTTCTGTTTCTGTTGGCTAACCAAAGAAAACTAAAACAAAAAAAATTATGACAAGGACTATCTAGGACAAATTAAGGGATGAAGATTTTTTAGTGAATAAATTCAAAACAGCAACAACAGAGGAGGTAGGCTAGATGACATACATATATATCTTTTGACATCATTAAGAGCGGACATATGCAATAATCAGAAAAACAGACAAGTAAAACAGCACACAAGCTTAAACTAATAATGTCAATTAATTTTAATGAAGTTTCTGATTTTGACATGGTATAAAACAAAGATGGAGATGCTTGTTTGGCACATATAGATTAAAAACAGATGAAGCATATGCTTAAATTTAATATAAAGGATTTTAAGAAAAATATATATGTATGTATTACCTATATTTTTAAATCTTGGATTGGGATAATAGCACTTTTAAGCCTTCAGTAAATTTTATTTTTGGTCCTTATGATATTTGATTAAGCACATTTAACCTTTAATTCATTAGCATATGTGAGTTTGTCCTTTTATACATGAAATATCTTTTATTTACTATGTTTAGACTCTAATGACAATACAAATTTAACATAACACTTAGGGATCATTTGGTTGGAAACAAGGTATCCCGTGATTAATTATTCTAGGATTAGTTATTTCAGGATTAGGCATCCCATTATCTCTCACATGGATAAAAATAACACTACAATTCCGGGATAACTAAAGATTAGTTATACCACGATTTTGTCTCAATCAAACGTGGGATAAACTAATTTCAAATTTAATCCTGCAATTAATTATCTCGTATCCCTCATACCAAAGGAGTGTAAGGGTTTTTGCCCTAATTTTCTTACCATATTTGAGTTTTACTTCTCTCTTGAAAGAAAGTAAAAGTATTACTATAATTGCTTTTATTTTTTCTGAAAGAAAAATATAATTCTCTTCCATATTTAGCTATTCCTTTTCTAGGATGAAAAGTTTTGGACTGAGAGACGAAATTTTGATTGGAAAATTATCCATTTTTCTCTTAGACAAAAAGGAGATATTGAGGCCTGGGTTAAGATCAATACCAACAGTAATCCAAATACTAAATTTGGTATTAATAATTATCAAATAATTGATAAAATTGATTAAAAAAGGCCTTTTTTATCTTACAATTCATCTATAAATTGAAGACGTCCTTCCACAACTAGAAGACACAGAAAAGCATCCACAATGTAGTCATTTAGAGAATTTTGTTTAGGGGAAGATTTTTCTCTCGATAGAATTATTATGATTTTATATTAGGTTTCTCATATGTAGGTCATTGGCGAAACCCTATTAAAATATTATTTTTTTTAGTATAATTTTCTTTGTTTCTGATTTATCGTTAAAGGTTTGCAATTATTAGCTTCTGCATGACGCTCTGATTATTTTCGAACCCAACAAGTGGTATCAGAGCCTCCGCCAATGGTTTAAAGTCAATGGTTTAACAAGGTTGAAAATATGTTCAAGGCTGATTCATATCAAGTTGCATCTTATTGACGATAATAAAGTTTTTTTATCAAATAAGAAAAAAAGAAAAAGTCTAAGCCACTACATGTGGAGAAAAAGTTTCAACAATATTTTCAAAAAATTTGCTGCTACATCTTTAAAATCAAAATTTATTTTAACCCTGCAAAAGACTCATTTTAACCCTGTAAATGGCTCACTTTTAACCCAAAAAGGCTTCAATACTTTTAACCTGCAAGTGCTCCAATACTTTTAACTCGCAAGTGCTCCAATCATTTTTAACCCAAAAGGACTCCAAAAACTTTTAACCTGAAAGTGCTCTAATACTATTAACCCGTTAGGGCTCCATTTTTAACCATGACAAGCAGTAGTAATGAAGATTATATGAAGGAGAAGGATGAAGATTATTTTGTCAGAAAATTCAGATAAAAAAGGAGAGATTTGTTAGGGTTATTGGCTTAATTTTCTTACCATATTTGAGTTTTACTTTTATTTTGAAAGAAAGTAAAAGATTACCATAATTGTTTTTACTTTTCCTGAAAGGAAAATATAATTCTCTTCCATATTTGACTATTCCTTTTCTTGGAGAAAAAGTTTTTGACATCTAAAAATTGATGAACTCCTGTCACAACTAGAAAACACAGAAAAACATCCACAATGTGTCATTTAGTGAGTTTTATTTAGGGGAAGATTTTTCTCTCAATAAATTTTTATGCTTTTATATTAGGTTTCTCATATGTAGGTCATTGTCCAAACCCTATTAAAATATTATCTTTTTAGCATAATATTTTTTGTTTCTGATTTATCGTTAAATATTTGTAATTATTAGTTTTCGCATGACACACTTATTTTTTAACCCAACGAGGAGCGCTTATAGTTTGACAGTAATAGTTCCTTACATTTGTGGAAAACTCACCAGCAAGTGAATTTGAATGAGTATATTTTATTTATAAACTGAAAGGATCTCTAGAATTCTCCTTGATGTCTCTTATTCTCTCTTGTTCTCTCTTATTATCACTTGTTCCCTCTTATTATAAAAATAGCTAGCAACACCTTTATTTATAATAGTATAAAATCTACTTTAACTCAAAACAGGAAATTCTATTCCTATATTAATTCTGACTATAAATCCTAACTAGACATAAATTAAAATATCAAATCCTAATTAAATTTTATTTTCTACAACTCTGAATTATTATTTTTAACATTCTCCTGTAATTCAAAGTTGTATATCTAACTTTTGATGCACTTGTCACCATCTTTCAATTTGTTGAAGCACTTGTTTCCAACTCATCAATTGTTGAAACACTTTCTCTTCAACCTTCACAATCGTTAGAGCAATTTCTCTCCAACATTTCAATTTGTTGATGCACTTTCTCACCAACCTTCAATTGTTGAAGCACTTTCTCTTCAACTTTTAATTGTTGGAGCATTTTCTCTCCAACATTTTAATTTGTTGATGCACTTTCTCACCAACCTTCAATTGTTGAAGCACTTTCTCTTCAACCTTCAATTGTTGTTGTTATTGTTGTTAGAGCATTTCTCTCCAATCTTTCACGGTTGAAGCACTTCTCTCTAATACCCATTATTGTTTTTCTTGATTGTGTTGGAGCACTTTCTCATTATTTTGAATTCATGTATAGCTATTTTAATAACAAGAGAACAAAGAAATATTATTAGAGATTGTAGAGATTCATAGAGTTTATAGTAGGTTTCTTACTATAAATAGAGGTGTTGCTACTTGCTAGTTATTTTCATAATAAGATAGAACAAGAGAGATTGTAGAGAGAGATTCATAAGTTTATCAATAAAATATATTTTTTCAGGGTGGAAATGTTTTTTGAAAAATGTTGGAGAGAAGTTCTCCAAACAATTGAATGTTGATGAGAAGTGCATCAACTATTGGAAGTTGGAGAGAAATGCTCCAAAACAACCAAGAAAAAAAATAATGGGTGTTAGAGAGAAGTGCTTTAACTATTGGAAGTTGGAGAGAAGTGTTCCAACACAACTAAGAAAAAAATAATGGGTGTTAGAGAGAAGTGCTTGGAAGTTGAAGCAGTTCTCTCTAACTTCCAATAGTTAGAGCACTTCTCTCTAACACCCATTATTTTTTTCTTGGTTGTGTTGAAACACTTCTCTCCAACTTCTAATAGTTAGAGCACTTCTCTATAACACCCATTATTTTCTCCTTGATTGTGTTGGAGCACTTCTCTCCAATTTTTAATAGTTGATGCACTTCTCATCAACATTCAATTGTTGGAGCACTTCTCTCCAACTTTATCTTTTTTAATTTATTTTTCACTTCTCCCACTTTTAGAGAAGAGCTTCTTCCTCTTGTGCCATGTTTTCTTGCACTCCTTTAAACTTGTAATTTTTTTGCTTATGTTCGAACTTTTTGCAATTCAAACACTTGGGATGGTTGTCTCTATGCCAACAATCACTCTCTGGAAGATTATTTTCGTGCATATACCGCGAGGTGGAAACTTTCTTTTCTGATTGATTCGCTTGATGTCTTTGCAATAAAAGCCTCTGCAGTTATTTGTGTTGGTTACAAAGGTGCAGGAAACGGAAATTACAAGTAACTGCTAAGTAATAGAATAACTGAAAATTACACAGAAATTGTAGAATGAACTGGAACTGTTTGTGTATGCTGAGTCAATAGTACCAACACAACAAATTCCCTTACTCTCTTCTTCGTAATGTTTTGTCCGTTTTGGCCATGGACAACTTCTTGGATTCTTAAGTGCGTTCATTTGAGGCGGCCCGTCCTCGCACTTATATAGGTGGTCTCTTACAAGGTATCCTGCTATACCCCACTTCACAAGTGTTATGAACCATTAAAAGTTTCCCAAAACCTAACCTCAACTGTTGAGGATCATTAAAGGTTTTGAAAACTTAACCTTTACCCATACTGCAGATAGCACTTAACGTCTATCGCGGGAATGGCTTTGGATTTGGTATTTCTTTATAGGAATCACTATCCGAAGTGCTCATGCTTCCACTGAAGTGATAAACTGAACCTTTACAGCTTAGTTTTCCCATTGAACCAAATTACTGGGATCTCCAGTTAGTAAGGTTGGGTTACCACTGTATTGGTCCTTATATTTTGGGTTTTAAGCCCATTACCCTAGACAGGCAAGCCATCTGATCCATGGGTAAGCCCTTTGTCAGTGGGTCTGCTATTTTATCCTTTGATTTTATGTAATCAATGGATATTATACCCGTGGTGATCAGCTGCCTAACGATCTTATGTCTCCGTCGAGTATGATGAGACTTGCCTTTGTACATAGCATTTTGTGCCCTTCCTAAAGCCGACTAGTTGTCGCATTGGATCATTACAGAAGGTACGGGTTTGTTCCAGCAAGGAACATCCTTTAAGAAGTCGTGAAGCCACTCAATTTCTTCTCCTACTTTGTCTAAAGTGATAAACTCTGATTCCATCGTGGATCGGGCGATGCAAGTTTGCTTAGAGGATTTCCAAGACACAGCCCCACCATCAATTGTAAATACATACCCGCTGGTGGACTTGATGTTCTCTATATCAGATATCTAGTTTGCACCACTGTACCCCTCTAGTACAGCTGAATATCTTGAATAGTGTAACCCGAAATTTAACGTGTATTTCAGGTATTGCAATACCCGATTCAACGCCTTCCAGTGATTATCAATCGGATTACGGGTGAACCTAGCTAACTTATTGACTGCATAAGCAATATCAGGTCGGGTGCGGTTTGTTATATACATCAAACTACCGATCACCTGTGCATATCGCTCCTGGTATACAGGTTCACTAAGATTTTTATCAAGCTTTTGATTTGTATCCATTGGTGACTTTATCGGTGAACTATCTAACATCTCGAACTTTCTCAAAACATCCTCGATGTAGTGAGACTGAGATAAGACCAGTCCGTCAGACGTCTTAGAGATTTTAATCCCTAAGATGACATCTACGATACCCATATCTTTCATGTCGAAGCACTGTTTTAACATGTTCTTAGTCTCTAGGATTACCCTAGGATTGCTTCCTATGATCAACATGTCGTCTACATACAGGCATATCATAACAAATGAGTTAGAGTTATCTTTCGTGTAGACACATTTATCACACTCATTAATGGCGAAACCCTTCGATAGTAGAGTACTATCAAAATTTTTATGCCATTGCTTCGGGGCTTGTTTCAGCCCCTACAGAGAATTGACAAGTCGACAGACTTTCTTCTCTTGCCTTTGAACCACATACCCCTCGGGTTGGTCCATATAAATTTCTTCTTCCAAATCACTGTTTAGGAAGGTTGTCTTGACATCCATTTGATGTATCTCAAGGTCACGCAAATTTGCGATCGCAATGAATACCCGTATGGATGTCATCCGGGATACCGGGGAGTATGTGTCAAAGTAGTCAAAGCCTTCTGTCTGCCGATAGCCCTTGACTACCAACCTGGATTTGTACTTGTCTATAGACCCATCTGCTTTGTATTTCCATTTGAATATCCATTTACAACCCAACGGTTTATTTCCCAGAGGAAGATCAACCAACTCCCAAGTATAGTTATGCAGAATGGAGCCTATTTCACTCTCAATAGCTTCTTTCCAGAGCGGTGCTTCTGGAGTTGACAAGGCCTTAGCAATTGTCCTTGGTTCATCATTAACCATATAAGCTACAAAGTCAGGACCGAAGGATTTATCCTTCCTGGCCCTTTTACTTCGCCTTAGATCCATCTCTGGAGTCTCCAAGTTCTGAGAATCTGGAACACTAGATTTCGGATGTTCAGCCACCTCGAGATCCGCTAGATCTGAATCATCTAGATCTGGGCCGTCAACGACTCCCGGTTCTTGAGAGCTTTGTGCATAACTTCATTTGCGAGAGGTTATGTCTTGTTCCTTTCTAAGAAATGTGCCTTCAAAAAATAGAGCATTCCTTGATTTCATAATTGTACCCTGGTGGATATCTGGAATATCTTACTTATGCACTAAGAAGCGATAAGCACTACTGTTATTTGCATATCCGATGAATATGCAATCTACAGTCTTAGGCCCATTCTTGACCTGCTTTGGCTTGGGTACTTCAACCTTTGCCAAATAACCCCACACCTTAAAATATTTGTAGGTGGGTTTCTTTCCCTTCCATGATTCATATGGAGTTTTGTCCTTACCCTTATGTGGGACTCTATTAAGAATCGTATTAGCGGTAAGGACGGCTTCTCCCCACATGTTTTGGGGAAGATCGGAATTGATAAGAAAGGTATTCATCATTTCCTTTAATGTGCGATTCTTACGTTCCACCACATCGTTCGATTGAGGTGAGTATGGAGCCGTCGTTTGATGAATAATGCCTTCTTGGGCACATTATTCCTCAAATGGTGCTACGTATTCTCCCCCTCTATCGCTACGAATGGATTTAATCCGTAGGCTTAGTTGGTTTTCAACTTCTGCTTTGTAACGTCGGAATGCTTCAAAGGCTTCATCCTTACTTTTCAACAAGTAAAGGTAACAATACCTTGTGCTATCATCAATGACTGTCACAAAGTACTTGTTCCCCCCTCTAGTTTGTGCGAACTTCAAATCACATATATCTGTGTAAATAAGTTCTAGAGGAGCGATATTCCTTTCGACGGATCGAAAAGGAAGCTTGGTGAGTTTTGCCTCTACGCACACCTCACACTTATGTTGAGGGTTTACGTCGATAGACGGCAACAACTCCATCTTTACCAGCCTTTGGATAGACTTGTAGTTAACGTGTCCTAATCTATAATGTCATAAATTAGAAGACTCAAGCAAATAAGAAGAAGGTTCAACTTTATTACTTGGACACATTACAGACATGGCATTCACTTTGAAGAGGCCTTCACAGACGAAGCCTCTCCCCACAAATGTGTCATTCTTAGTGAGTACAAACTTATTGGATTCAAACACTAGCCTAAAACCAGCATTAACCAATAAAGGTCCAGAAATTAAATTTCTTCTAATCTCTGGGACGTGCATCACTTCCTTCAGAGTGAGCTCCTTACCGGAAGTCATCTTCAGGACCACCTTTTCTACCCCCAGCACGTCAGAGGAAGCGTTGTTGCCCATGAACAGCTTCTTGTCGGTGACCGGTGTGTACGTGGAGAAGGCATCTTTGTTGGAACAAATATGTCTGGTTTTACCTGTGTCCATCCCCCACTACATCGTATTCTCAACCAAGTTGGCTTCTAGCACCACTACAGAGAATTCCTCGATCATGTCATCCAGGAGCGTGTCCTTGACGACATTAGCATGCGCCTTGCCTTAGACTTGGCTTTCTGTTGTTGCTCAGTCTTGAGCTTGCGGCATTCCTTGATCCTATGACCAGGTTTCCCACAGTGGTGACAGTTATCTCTGAACATCTCCGCTGCGTGGGCCTTGCCGTCTTTCTGGAACTTCACTTCTTGCTTGAGTTCCCTTTGGCCTCAGCCAGATTCGCCTTTGCCTCTGTAGGTTTTCTACCCCTAGGCAAGGTCTTCTTATTATCTTCCTGGATTTGGAGTTTGATAATAAGTTCTTCAAAGGTCATCTCCTTTGTCTTGAGTTTTAAGTAACTCATAAACTCATTCCACGAATGAGGTAACTTTTCGATCAGCGATGCAACCAAAAACTGCTCATTTGGTTTCATTCCTTCCAAATCCAGGTGATGTAAAATCATTTGGAATTCCTGGACTTGGGACATCACTGTCTTACTATCCACCATTTGGAATTTAAGAAATTTCCCAATGATGAACTTCTTAGTACCCGCATCTTGTGCGTTGTACTTCTTTTGCAGTTTTTCCCACAACTCTTTGGTAGTGCCAACGGTGCAATAGACCGTGTAGAGAGGGTCTGCCAAGCAGTTCATTATGTAATTCTTACACATGAAATCGCAATGATTCCACGCATCAAGAACCATCTTCATGCCGTTAACGACATGGATACCAAGGCCCCCTTCACCCGTTTCAGCAGGCGAAGAGTCCATTTCATCTTCAGCTCATGGAGGATCTTCTGTTAAGAACAGGGCCATGCCCATAACAGTTAAGTAAAATAGCATCTTATGCTGCCATCTCTTAAATTCTGATCCCATGAATTTTTCAGGGCGATCATAGTGGTGTGAGGCAGAAGGTGGAGCAACAGCAGTCGGGAAAGCAACGGAGTTGTTGCCTTGAACAGTAGCGGCAGCAGCAGAGTTGCTGCCTTGGCCAGTAGCGGCAGTGGCGGAGAAGGCAGCATTGTTGCCTTGAGAGGCAGCATCAGTAGTAGTAGCATCGTTCATCTTTCCAGCCATGTTGCAGCAGTTACAGTAAGCAAATATTGTCTTAAACTTATCGGTTACAAAGGTGCAGGAAACGAAAATTACAAATAACTGCTAAGTAATAGAAGAACTGAAAATTACAATTCAACAACAAACTGAAAATTACACAGAAATTGTAGAATGAACTGGAACTGTTTGTGTATGCTGAGTCGAGTGTTGCACTCTGTATTTAAGACAATATTGTCCCGTATGTATCCTTTATACATCTTGGACAATTGTCTCCCAAGATAAAACAGCAAATGAACAATTGAGCAAAGGAAACTCAAGTGCTACCGTGAAGAATTTTGAGTAATGAAATGATGCTTGGAAGTTGTAGGAAGAATTGAAATCTGTTTCTATTTTTCGTCTGATTTGTGTGTAGCTCAACAATGGTGACAAGGGGTCTTTATATAGTTGAAGGAGGGGCTGATGAACTGTCTCCATAAGTGCCATTACTGGCCATGTAATGGCAATTATGGAGGTAATAATTCCTCCAAAATAAATGGTGAAGATGTGCAACGGATTAGCCATTTAGGAAGAGTAATTCACCAAAATAAATGGCTGAATTGAGTGTTGTTGACGTTTCTGATCTCTCTGCCCAATTCTGACTTTCTGGAAACTTCAGGGACCAAATTGTACATCTTGAAATTTCATGGACCAAAACTGTACATATGAAAGAATTCTGGTCCAAACTGTTACATCTGGAAAAGTTCTCTGGTTCAAAAAGATAATATTAGAAGAAGCACAGCCCACAGCACGCAGCCCACGACCCGTGACCTGGAACCCGGAACCCGGAATCGGACCGGAAGGGCTGGCGGCGGTGGCGCGCGTGTGGGGCTTTCCTCGAACCGAAGCACATCTAGGTCCTCCCTCCTTTAAACACATGGGAGACCCCTTGGGGTCCCAAACCCCAAGCCAACTTTGAGTCTTATAAATAAAACAATTATTTCTTCCTCCACCGATGAGGGAGAATTGATCTCATACCACACTTTTCCATGCTTCAAACACCTCACTTCGTGGACCAATATCTCTTTCATTTCTCAACGAAATTTGACGATTCTTGGCCCTACGGTTATCTACGTACTTAGTAGATCATGCACGTGAGAAGAATCGGATTCTCCAACATGCGCAACACTAGTGTTTAAGCCATTAAAGTTGGTCGGACGCAACTCCCGCCAAAAGCAAATTTCCAACAATTTGTTCATCTCTAATTGCCCTCCTTTGCTCAACATCTTGCAGAGCATTCACTAAATCATTGACGGTAATTTTTTAGAGATATTTAGACTCTTCAAGTGAAGAAATCTTGGGCTCAAACTTCTCAGGCAAGAACTTTATCAATAATTCTGCTATCTGAAAACTATTCACCAAATAATTGTTGGGATACAATTGTTGTAGGGAACGGAAAGTAAGTACCTATTACAATAATAGAAAGGATAAACTAACTATTACAATAAACTGGAAAACAAGAACTTAACAGATTTCTTGTGTGATTCGCTGAGTCCAGTGATGACACTCTTTCTTTAAAATAAGATTGGCCCGTATATATCATTTTCAGGTATTGGCCAATAGTCTCCCAAGATACAACAACAACTTTAACAAATGAGCAAAGGAAACTCAATTGTTACTCTTGAAAACTTTGAGTATAGTGACTTTGCTAGAGATGAAGAAGATAAAATCAGAAAATCTGGAGTATTTTCTAAGTGTTGAGTGTTTCAATTGAGCCAAAGGCCTCAATTTATAGTGTAAGGAGAAGACCCCTCAACTAGCCAACTAATGGCCTTCAATAGCCATGTAATGACACTTGAATGAGGGCTTACATTAAGCCAAATAATGGCTGAATTCATGTGGCAAGTAATGGAGAATCAATGCTCCAAAACCAGCCCAAAGGTCAGATTTTTCCAACTTCCTGTCGCAGCATTCTACCTCCGAAGCGCCGCGGCGCTGTGAATTAGCACCGCGGCTCCAGTCACTGACCAACCATTTAGCGTCGGCTCTGATGGTGTGGCGTCACGACCCTTCACGGCTCCGCGGCGATTTCCGACTCGTTTCATCTTACACTTCTTCCTTCTTTTACCAACGTGAAATACTTTGTCATTTGGCCAATAACCATCCATAATTCTATGTCTCAAATGTATTACATACGTACCAATATCTCTTTCACTAATGAAATTTGCGATATTTGGCACTACGTGTGCAGGCGTGTGGAAACGACGTTTCCGATGTGCGGGCCCAATTTTTCGAGTCATAAATTAATGGGATATACTTATTTCCACATTTAGTAAATTTCCAACAATACCCTCTTGAAAGAGATTTTGGCACACACACTTGGTGCCTTTTCCAGCAATCTTTTAGCGGGCCGATGTTGCATCTAGATAGGTAGCATATGCTTTGATCCTTCCATAGTTGAATACCATCGGACTTACTTACTGCACGGTGAACGTCATGTCTTGAACCGTCAGTGTTTAGTGTAAATCAAGTCAACGGTACCAACATAACAACTTCTTCTACTCAGTTCTTCGTAATGTTTTATCCGTTGTGGTTGTGGACACTTCTTGGATTCTTAAGTGCGTTCATTTGAGGCGCCATGTCCTCGCACTTAAATAGGTGGTCTCCTACAAGGTATCCTACTATACCCCACTTCACAAGTGTTATGAACCATTAAAAGTTTCCCAAAACCTAACCTCAACTGTTGAGGATCATTAAAGGTTTTGAAAACTTAACCTTTACCCATACTGCAGATAGCACTTAACGTCTATCGCGGGAATGGCTTTAGATTTGGTGTTTCTTTATAGGAATCACTATCCGAAGTGCTCATGCTTCCACTGAAGCAATCAACTGAACCTTTACAGCTTAGTTTTCCCATTGAACCAAATTACTGGGATCTCCAATTAGTAAGGTTGGGTTACCACTGTATTGGTCCTTATATTTTGGGTTTTAAGCCCATTACCCTAGACAGGCAAGCCATCTGATCCTTGGGTAAGCCCTTTGTCAGTGGGTCTGCTATATTATCCTTTGATTTTATGTAATCAATGGATATTATACCCGTGGTGATCAGCTGCCTAACGATCTTATGTCTCCATCGAATATGACGAGACTTGCCGTTGTACATATTATTATGTGCCCTTCCTAAAGCTTACTGGTTGTCGCATTGGATCATTACAGAAGGTACGGGTTTGTTCCAGCAAGGAACATCCTCTAAGAAGTCGTGAAGCCACTCAATTTCTTCTCCTACTTTATCTAAAGCGATAAACTCTGATTCCATCGTGGATCGGGCGATGCAAGTTTTCTTAGAGGATTTCCAAGACACAGCCCCACCACTAATTGTAAATACATACCCACCGGTGGACTTGATGTTCTCTATATCAGATATCCAGTTTGCATCACTTTGCCCCTCTAGTACAACTGGATATCTCAAATAATGCAACATGTAAGTTAGCATGTATTTCATATATTAATGTACCCGATTCAACGCCTTCCAGTGATCATCACTCGGATTACGGGTAAACCTAGCCAACTTATTGACTGCATAAGCAATATCAGGTCGGGTGCAGTTTGTTATGTACATCAAACTACCGATCACATGTGCATATTGCTTCTGGCATATGGGTGCACCACGAGTTTTATCAAGCTTTTGATTTCTAACCATTAGTGACTTTATAGGCGAACTGTTATGCATCTCGAACTTTCTCAAATGATCCTCGATGTAGTGAGACTGAGATAAGACCAGTCCGTCATATGTCTTAGAGATTTTTATCTCTAAAATGACATCTGCGATACCCACATCCTTCATGTCGAAGCATTGTTTCAACATGTTCTTAGTCTCTAGAATTATGTTAGGATTGCTCCATGTGATCAACATGGGGTCTACATACAGGCATATCATAACAAACGAGTCAGAGTTACCTTTCATGTTGACACATTTGTCACACTCATTAATGGCGAAACCGTTCAATATTAGAGTACTATCAAATTTTTCGTGCCATTATTTCGGACCTTGTTTCAGCCCGTACAGAGATTTGACAAGCCGACATACTTTCTTCTCTTGCCCTTGAACCACATACCCCTCGGGTTGGTCCATATAAATTTATTCTTCCAAATCACCATTTAGGAAGGCTGTCATGACATCTATTTGATGTATCTCAAGGTCACACAAAGCTGTGATTGCAATGAATACCCGTATGGACGTCATCCGAGATACCGGGGAGTACGTTTCAAAGTAGTCAAGACCTTCTTTCTGTCGATAGCCCTTGACTACCAACATGGCCTTGTACTTATCTATAGACCCATCTGCTTTATACTTCCATTTGAGTATCCACTTACAATCCAACGGTTTATTTTCCGGAAGAAGATCAACCAACTCCCAAGTATGGTTATGCAGAATGAAGCTTATTTCACTCTCAATAGCTTCTTTCCAGAGCGGTGCCTCTGGAGTTGACAATGCTTCATCAATTGACCTTGGTTCATCATCAACCATATAAGCTACAAAGTTAGGATCGAAGGATTTATCCTTCCTGGCCCTTTTACTTCACCTTAGTTCCATCTCTGGAGTCTCCAAGTTCTGAGAATACGGGACACTAAATTCTGGATATTCAGCCACTTCAGATCCACTAGATCTGAACCATCTAGATCAGGGCCATCAGTAACTCCCGGTTCCTGAGAGCTTTGTTCATAACTTCGTTTGCGAGAGGTTATGTCTTTTTCCTTTCTAGGAAAGGTACCTTCAAAGAATTGAGCATTCCTTGATTCCATTATTGTACCCCTGTGGATATCTGGAATATCTGACTTATGCACTAAGAAGCGATAAGCACTACAGTTATTTGCATATCCGATGAATATGCAATCTACAGTCATAGGCCCAATCTTGACCTGCTTTGGCTTAGGTACTTCAACATTTGCCAGACAATCTCACACCTTTAAATATTTATAGGTGGGTTTCTTTCCCTTCCAAGATTCATATGGAGTTTTGTCCTTATCCTTATGTGGGACTCTGTTAAGAATCGTATTAGCGGTAAGGACGGCTTCTCCCCACATGTTTTTGGGAAGACCGGAATTATTGAGCAAGGCATTCATCATTTCCTTCAATGTGCAGTTCTTACGTTCCAACATACCGTTCGATTGAGGTGTGTATGGAGCCGTCGTTTGATGAACAATGCTTTCTTGGGCACAGTATTCCCCAAATGGAGCTACATATTCTTCCCCTCTATCTCTACGAATGGATTTAATCCGCATGCTTAGTTGGTTCTCAACTTCTGCTTTGTAACGTCGGAACGCTTCAAAGGCTTCATATTTACTTTTCAACAAGCAAAGGTAACAATACCTTGTGCTATCATCAATTAATGTCACAAACTACTTGTTCCCCCCTCTAGTTTGTGCAGACTTCAAATCACATATATCTGTGTGAATAAGTTCTAGAGGAGCGGTATTCCTTTCGACGAATCGAAAATGAAGTTTTGTGAGTTTTGCCTCTATGCACACCTCACACTTATGTTGAGGGTTTACGTCGATAGATGGCAACAACTACAACTTTACCAACATTTGGATGGATTTATAGTTGATATGTCCTAATCTATGATGTCATAAATTAGAGGACTCAAGAAAGTAAGAAGAAGAGGCTTCAATATTATTGCTTGTACGTAATACAGACATGGTGTTCACTTTGAAGAGGCCTTCACATATGAATCCTCTTCCCACAAACATTCCATTCTAAGTGATTACAAATTTATTGGACTCAAACACTAGCATAAAACCAACATTAACCAATAAAGAACCTGAAATTAAATTTCTTCTAATCTCATGAACATGCATCACTTCCTTCAGAGTGAGCTCCTTTCCAGAAGTCATCTTCAGGACTACCTTTCCTACCCCCAGTAAGTCAGAGGAAGCGTTGTTGCCCATGAACAGCTTCTTGTTTGTGACCGGTGTATAAGTGGAAAAGGCATCTCTGTTGGAACAGATGTGTCTTGTAGCACCTGTGTCCATCCACCATTGCATAAGATTCTCAACCAGGTTTGCTTCTAGCACCACTGCTGAGAACTCCTCAATCATGTCGTCCAGAAACGGGTCCTTGACAACGTTAACCTGAGCCTTGCCCTTAGCCTTGGCCTTCTCTTGTTGCTCGTCTTGAGCTTGCGGCGGTCCTTGATCATGTGACCAGGTTTCCCACAGTGATGACAGGTTTCCTTTGAACTTCTCCGTTGCTTGGGTCTTGCCGTCTTTCTGGAACTTACGCTTCTTGCTTGGGTTCCCTTTGGCCTCAGCCAGATTTGTCTTTGCCTCAGCGGGTTGTTTACCCCTAGGCATGACCTTCTTATTATCTTCCTGAATTTAGAGTTTGATAATAAGTTCTTCAAAGGTCATCTTTTTTGTCTTGAGTTTTAAGTAACTCATAACTCATTCCATGAAGGAGATAACTTTTCAATAAGTGATGCAATCAAAAACTGCTCATTTGGATTCATTCCTTCCAAATCCAGGTGATGTAAAATCATTTATAATTCCTAGACTTGGGACATCACTGTTTTACTATCCACCATTTGAAATTTCAAAAAAATTCCAACGATGAATTTCTTAGTACCCGCATTTTGTACGTTGTACTTCTTTTGCAGTTTATCCCATAACTATTTGGCAGTTCTAACGGTGCAATACACCGTGTAGAGAGGGTCTGACAAGCAGTTCAATACGTAATTCTTACACATGAAATCAGTATGACTCCATGCAACAAGAACCATCTTCATGTCATTAATGACATGGATACCTAGGCCCCCTTCACCCGTTTCAGAAGGCGAAGGGTCCATTTTATCTCCAGCTTGTGGAGGATCTTCTGTTAGGAAGCGTGTCATTCCTATAACAGTCAGATAGAATAGCATCTTTTGTTGCCATCTCTTGAAGTTTGACCCCATGAACTTTTCAGGGCGTTCATGGTGAAATCCAGCGGGTGGAGGAACGACAACATTCCCTTGAGCGGCGGTAAGGCGTTGGATGAGCCTTGAGCAACCGGAAAGACATTAGGAGTGCCTTGAGCAGTGGGGAAGGCAGAGGGATTGCCTTGAGCAGCAGCAGCATAATCAAAAGCAGTTTGTTTTATGCTAGTCATCTTTCTAACTTACTTACAACAAATCTTGTCTTAAAATTGTTGGGATACACTTGTTGTAGGGAACGGGAAGTAAGTATCTATTACAATAATAGAAAGGATAAACTAACTATTACAACAAACTGGAAAATAAGAACTTAACCGATTTCTTGTGTGATTCGCTGAGTCGAGTGATATCACTATTTCTTTAAGACAAGATTGTCTCGTATATCTCTTTTTCAGGTGTTGGGCAATAGTCTCCCAAGATACAACAACAACTTTAACCAATGAACAAAGGAAACTCAATTGTTACTCTTGAAGAACTTTGAGTATAGTGACTTTGCTAGACAGGAAAAAGATGAAATCAGAAAATCTAGAGTATTTTCTAAGTGTTGAGTGTTTCAATTGAGCCAAAGGCCTCAATTTATAGTGTAAGGAGAAAACCCCTCAACTAGCCAACTAATGACCTTCAATAGCCATGTAATGGCACTTGAATGACGGGTTACATTAATCCAAATAATGGCTGAATTCATGTGGCAAGTAATGGAGAATCAATGCTCCAAAACCAGCCCAAAGGTCAGATTTTTCCAACTTTCCATCACAACATTCTGCCTCCGAAGCGTCGTGGCGCTGTGAATTAGCACCGCGGCTCCAGTGACTGACCAACCATTTAGCGTCGGCTCCGATGGTGTGGCGCCGCGGCCCTTCACGACTCAGCGGCAATTTCTGACTCGTTTCATCTTACACATCTTCCTTCTTTTACCAACGTGGAATACTTTGTCATTTGGCCAGAAATTCTTTTACCATAATTCTATGTCTCAAACGTATTACATACGTACCAATATCTCTTTCACTAATGAAAATTGTGATATTGGCACTATGTGTGCACGTGTGTGGAAACGACGTTTCCGGCGTGCGGGCCCAATTGTTCGAGTCATAAATTAATAGGATATACTTATTTTCACATTTAGTAAATTTTCAACAATAATCTAATTTTGTTGACAATTGATGTGAGTATGCCAACATAATCTTTAATCCTTTCTGATTCTTTTATCTTTTATCTTTTGAATCTCAAATTCTCTTTTAAGATTCAAAACTTGCATCAATTTTGATTGATCATTGCCCAAATATTCACTTTTTAGAAGATCTCATATTTTCTTTGGAGTTTCACACACCATGATTTTTTGTGAAAATTATATCAGAAACATAGGAATATAAGCAGCTTATTACTTTGAATTTATTGACATTTTCCTCATTATGGTTCTTGATTTGAGCCACGGTTGAATTAGCCGGCAATGGTGATGCCCATAATTGATAATTATCTCCTTTGAACATAGGAGAAGAAATCACAGGAAACATCTTTGATGTCATTCCAAAAAAAAAATCTCACGTCACAGTCGAAATTACTGGCTCTGATACCAATTTGAAGGAGAATATTTTATTGATAAATTCTATGAATCTCTACAATATCTCTTTGGTCTCTCTTATTATTTCTTGTTCTCTCTTGTTATAAAAATAGCTAGCAACACTCCTATTTATAATAGTATAAAACCTACTTTAACTCAAAACAGAAAAATTTATTCTTATATTAATTTTGACTATAAATCCTAACTAGACATGAATTAAAATATCAAATACTAATCTAATTTGATTTACTACAACTTTAAATTATTATGTCCAACAAAATTAAAATACACATATCAATTAATTAAAGGTTAAATATATTTAATCAGATAGCACATGAACAAAAATAAGAATTTTAACAATAACTAAGGGAGCAAAAAAGTTATTGTCTCTCTTGGACTTGTCTCTGTTTAACGTGAGGCAAAACTTAGAAGAGTAGAGAATAATACATCACGTTAAAATTATAGTAACTATTAAGCATTATTTATGCTAACAGTTGTCTCTTTCTCTTGAATCCCAAAAATATTCTGAGACAAACTATGGTTCTGAATGATGTTTACTTTCATCTAATTAAATAATATAATATCTGACATTGTGGCTCACCTTTTAGATGTTCCTCTGTTTCTAGTTATAATAGTTTAAAACATTAGTTTATATGCCCATAAATAACCTATTTGTTGTCATTAGGATACAAACTCAGACCACAAACAAATAATTAGTAGAATTTCAAGAGTCATTATCAATCCACGTACCTAATATTGTTCCCTTGTGTCAAGTAGAACAAATTTATAATCTATTACTAAACTTAGCTATAACTTAGTTGACTTTACACTTTGTACTTATTTTAGAAATCTTAATTAACAGATTATGGAACATAATTAAGGATGTTGGATATCCTTAATTTCCTAAGTTAGTCTTAGCTAGAGATGTCAATGGATCTTGGACCCGGTCCGGATCCGGTAGATTCATATCAGTTTTATAGGATATGGATCTTCAAAATTTGGACCCGACGGACCCGGATCGGATCCGGATCCGTTTTTGACGGATCGGATCTGGATCTAGATCTTGTATTTGAGATCCGTATCCGGTCCAGATCCGATCCGTGGATCCGTTTTTTATTAAATATATCAATAACCTAGAATGTAATTTTATAAGTATTTTCTTAAATATTTTTATAATTTATGTATTGGGTAAAGGGTTGAACCAGGATAAGGCACAAGTCACACAACCATGTAATTTGTCTTTGAAGTTTCATTTCTTTTACCTATATGCTCTCTGCAGTTTCCCATATTTTCATTTCTATAAAAAGAAAAAAATATCACTCTTCTTTAAATTTTCCTTTCTTGAATCTGCTAGCCGTAAGCTTTAAGTATCTTTCTCTGATTTGTTTGATCAGCAAAAACAAACTGGGACTTTTGATATATGATTGACATTGTTTTATGTTGTTTAATGAATTCAATCAGTAGAACTACAAGTGGAGCATCACTAAAGCCTCCAAAAATTAGCTCAAAGTTGCAACATGTTCAGAATCAGATTGAGTTTCATTTTGTCATAAAAGTTTCAACATGTGGGAATATTATTCAAGTCAAAAAAATTTACATGTAGATCCATATCCGATCCGTGGACCCGATGGATCCGGATTTGGATCTGATTTTTATGAACCCGATGAATCTGGATCCGGATCTGAATCCATGTATGAAAAATGGATCTGGATCTGGATCAGTAGGATCCGGTCCAGATCCGATCCGTTGTCATCCCTAGTCTTAGCTATAATAGATGCTAGTACACTGATAATACACGGTTATATAGTGTTGATGCACTAAAGCACAATATCATAATTCATAAATATTGATAAATTCATCAGGTGACACATCAAGGAAATATACATAACATATCCAAAGTATTTACTATCTTTACGAAGTAAAATAATTTTGAATATAGAAAGTGTCACTCGCAAAAAAGAAAAAAGAAAAAGAACATGTGGTATGAGGGGTTACATGTTTCTGCTTTTTTTTTCTTTTTTCTTTTTTCATTTTTTTAATGTGTTATGTCCGGGATAAGTACAATCCGTTTAAGCTTAACAAATGATATATACACCATAAAGTGAGGTGATAAATAATTTGCAACATCAAGACCTCTCAAGTCTCAAATATATCAACCAACTTTTAAATGGCAATGCCCGTAATGAACTTTTTACTAGGTTATCACTAGGATTTTGTCCCAATTTTAAGTTGTTGTACAAATATAGTCCTTAAAAAGTTATCTTTTCGGATAACATCAGACATGAAATTAATGTTTGTTAATATATTGCTCGACCTTATAGATAAAGAAATATTATCTAATGTTTACCATAATTGAAAAAATTGTAGACCGTGTACTAACCTTTTTTCCTATAATATTTCCAATATGTCCAAAAGGAAGTATTTGACAGTGGTCTAAAAGGTTCAAAAATTGCAACCAAAAGATTGGGTCACTTATTAAAGAACTGTACAAAAAGGGTTAACCGGTGAAATTCCACTCCTATAAAATACTAAATGGTGGCCTACTTTTAAGGTCCAAAATCCAAATTATAGGCCATATGAATTATTATTATTATTATTATTATTATTATTATTATTATTATTATTATTATTATTGCATCTTTTCTTAAGGGAAGAGTCTATTGGAAACAACCTCCCAACCTTCACAAGGTAGGGGTAAGGTTTGCGTACACTCTACCCTCTCCAAACCCCACCTGATGAGATTATACTGGATATGTTGTTGTTGTAGGCCGTATGACTTCGCCAACATCTTCCTCAAAGAACAACAAAAGCGTTCAAATAATTCAACCAACAAGCTAACTTAGACCCTCAAAAAACATACTAGGAAACTGCAATATTTATGTGTACCATCAAATTTATTTCCACTTTGAGGGAATCCTGGTGCACTAGCCACTAAACTTCAGATCATAAAGATTTATTGTACGCAGTCTTACCCTGCATTTATGCAAAATGCCGTTTCCATGACTCGAACTCATAACCTCCTGGTCACATCGCAGCAACTTTACCAATCACGCTAAGATTCCCATTCAAACGAAATCTGAACTGCTTCATAACATTTACGCCTTATCTCTAAGTTTGATTCATTGCGTTACTAAATCAAGGGAAAAGAGTAAAAATACCCTTCTACTCTAGAAAATATCTTAAATTTAGGACCAGTTTGGCCATGAGAATTATTCATTTTTTCGAAAAAAAAAAATCACTTTTTATGAAAATCCACGTTTGGCCATGAAAATTTCAAATACAACTTAAAATTTGGAAAACACCTAAAACTCTATTTTCACTAACAATACATTCAAACAACCAAATATTCTTTGCAAAAACTATAACCAAACACCTCCCTCTTCAACTTTCCGTCATGCTTTTGAAGTTATTCGTAACCTTATTGTTAGCAAATTGTCACCTGTTCGTCTTTAATGCAATAGAGTTCCAAGCCGAAGTATAATGGATGATAATTTTAAATCTGTAACTTCACTTGTGGCATTAGCAAGGAAGATGTACATGTAACGACATTTAACTGGTAATTCTCTTTTCACATTATAAGTAGAAACCCCGTAACATCAGATCCGAACGTTAAAATCAAATACTGAAAGTGAAATTATAACACAAGTCAATGTCTAACACCAAACACCTGCTACTATATTCTTCACACTTAACGTCGATAAAAGATGTCAGTCGTGAAAATTCTGAACAATGACTAGAATAATCATGCATCTGCTGACCCTAAAGGCATACTTGCCAGATGTGGCATAACTGAACAGATACAGTAGCTAGCAACTTTCTGGAAAATATCATTTGCCTAAATGACAGGAATGAGACAACTACCTCATGCAAACACAAATATGTGACAGGGTTACGCCAAATATGGGGGCTGAACTTGTTAAGTCTTGCATGTTTGACATAATGATATTGGCAAACATAACAATCTTTCATGGACTCTAACTTGCTTATTCCAAGCCCCAGGAAAAGCTGTTCCTTTATATGAAACTCATTTGCACGTCTGCATGTACAAGGAATAAAACAAATGGATTCCTTTCCGCAGAGTTGTAGTGGATGAATCAGATAGCTTCCTCTCTAGTAACATGTAGGTTAAGGAAATTTTCTCAAACAGGATAAAAGGCAGAGTTGCACTCCACCTAGGCAGAGTATCCAGGATGAGATATTGATAAATATCAAGGCTGATCAGAATATGACATTGATTTCAATGTTGAAAATAATATCTTTTAGTCATCCAAAACTGGAGAAAGCAAAGGTTTGTTCAAGAATAAAGCTTCCACATTCCCAGATATGAGTTCATATAAATCTTTAAAAGAATCCTCAGTATAAAAAGTAACATGCCGTGACAACACAACATTATCCAATGAAAAGAGCTCTTCAGGAACATTAGGTTCATTTTCGAAAACATCCAAGCCAGCACCTGCAATCTCTCCTTGATCTAAACATTGTACCAGTTCTATCTCATTGATTATGGTTCCTCGAGCAATATTAATGAGTAGTCCTTTTCCGAGTGCCAGTAGAACCTCCTTATTAATCAAGTGTCGGGTTTGGTCTATCAATGCACAACAAATGACAAGGACATCACATTTGGCTGCGAGTTCATGAACATCACAATAGAAAGGGTAAGAAACAGGCTTTTTCTTCCTCGACAGGTATGAAATAATGCAGCCAAATGCTTCAAGCCTTTTTGCAACTTTGAGACCTACGCTTCCCAGCCCAACAATTCCAACTTTCCTGCCACCTGCCATCATCAACCACCATCAAGAATACACATTTTGTAATGCAAAATCCACACAAAAAGATTGCTAGGCCTGAAATCATAAGCATAATTAACTAGGGATTTAGTAGCTCAGTTGGTTGGCTACCTGAACTTTCACCTTGTTGGTGAGGGTTCGAATTCCCACGTTATAATCCTCTCCCCATTTCCCCTTCTCCTACCCCCTATGTAATAAAAAAAATAAGCATAATTAAGAATAATGAAAAGTGAATGAAACCAGTTGATGAAGGATTAAACCTTGGCTCACTGGTATTAACCTATTGAAACAAATGTGGTTCAAACTTTTTTTTTGATATGTAAACAAATGTGGTTCAAACTTAAAGTCCAGTCAAGGGCATGAAATAAACCCAGAATTCCTCGATTACTGCCCAGCCACCCAAGCCCAGCATAAAAATCTTTATTTACAGCCTCATTAATATCAAGTATATATTGACACCACTCTTTTGCTAACATTTGGATTCCGTCCAGACAGTTACAGCTTGAGTATCAGAGTCTACCCCAAGAGCCCAGCTTTGTTCTCTTCGCAGCTTATGTCCACTCATGAAATTATCCCATACCTAAGGCTTGACACCAAACCAGGGACACTTGATGCATGTCACCTTTCAATCCCCACTGTGTAGAACTCTATTCAGGATGAGGAAAGGTCTAAGAACCCTAAATCCTGAGCCTGAGATAACATTAGTTGTTGAACTCTAATCGAATGCACCACTGATTATTGAAGACATGTTATCAGCCTTGTAGTCCTCAACTATCTAATCTTTTTACTGAAGAACACGGCATGACCAAAGCATAGTAAATTATGCAGCAGAAACCAGTCTTACCATCAATAAACATTAGAAGGAGGACAATAGTTTCAGAAATCATATGATATTTTCCTTCTCTCTGATTTCTTAGGAAGAATTCTGCTGACAGTTTTCTAATGAAAAATAATTAAATTCAGAAAACCATCTTACACTGCACAGATGTATTTGTGCTACTCTGCTCTCCAAAATGGGCACCCAAATTTTGGACTTCGAATTATTAAACAATTCAATTTGTTAATTTGATTACCTCCCTACCAAAATTGTTAATTTGATTATTAATAACGTTTTAACGAAATGTTTCTGATAAGGATACTGACTCATATATATCTCGATAGTCAAAACTTTTCCATGCACCTTTTTCCGTGCAATAGTCCCTCGGTGTCTAAACTTTCCCCGCCTCAAATACTGAGTTCCTGCTGTGATGCTAAATACTTCATTTACGGGTTGTAGAGGGAAGGAATATAGTTATCATGAGGGACATCACATCAATTGCAGTCATTTAAATGTAGAAGTTAGCCCCACACAGTACCCATTTCTTATATTTGCAACGAGTGCGTGTGAATGTCCGTTTGAACTAACTAAGCCATCATATGACAGAGTACACAGATTGAGGAGCTCACACACTACCTAAAATGAGCAGACGGGTGTTTGTCTATGAACCTTAGGCCCCTTGCTAAGTTGTTCTTTACTTTTGCCTTTCACGTGACAAAGATTAGAATAGGTGTTGCAAGAAAGTATAAGAACGAAAAACACATGAGCAGACTAAATGAGAAAAAGCTTCTGATTAGATTGTAGGAGTAGGGAGGGATAAGAGAAGCTAAATACATTATGCTAACTGTTAGTTGCATAAAAGAAAGCTGTAAGGCAATTGTGCTCCTTCCATCTCCAGAATAATCTCATATAGTAGTCTTATACCTTTAACGGGACAAAGCGTTTCCTCTGCATTAACACTGAACATAATTCACCTTTACGAAATAAGATCTTGTTTCCTACTTTGGGAAGTAGATATGCAGAACCTAATACATTTTTATTGTACCTACTTGTTCTTTTCCGACAATGAAAGAACTTGTTATGATGGATGATTTTCCAAACCACAAATTTTATGGACATAAAAGCAAGACAACAATATAGGCATCAGTATGCAACAAAGTCACTTGCTTATTTATATTTTACTCTAAGCTTCAATGTAATAAATATGCATAGCACGCAACAATTTCACTTGCTTTATAGTTTTTCCCCTAAGCTTAGAGGTAATTCTAATTTAATCGTGGGTCTTTAAAATTGGAATAGGAATGAAAACCCTACTTGCGACCTAATATAAAATGCAGGTTGCTACTTGAAATTACATTGCTAATTCATTTGATAAATACACCCTCCATCCCAAAATACTTGCCATGTCTTCTCGAGAGTTAATTTGACTAATTTTTTAAGCTAAATTGGATTGGATATGAAAAGTACTATAAGTTGCATTTCTCGTATCGATATGATGAAAAAATACCTTGATACTCAATCAAGTCCTCTTTTTCGATGACTTGATGTGTTTCTATAATCTCATATTTAATAATGCTTGAACTCTTTCTTCGATCTTAATGTGTTTCTATAATAATGACAAGTATTTTGGGACGGAGGAAGTACTTAATTTACACACAGAAGAAGTTCTGATATAATATACCTTAAGACTTCTAAATGTAACTATGAGAGTTCAACGCCTATATAAGAAGAAAAAAGTGACATACCATACATTAAAAAGTCAGCTAGATGATAGTATCAATTTCCATATATCAATCAACTAACCATGGTTGCCTCAATGACTATGCAAGCTCAAATAGGATAAATTTTTGAAGGAAAAATAGTTTACTATAAACTCATAAATCTGTTTAATGCTTTCTACAATCCTCTAAACTATAAAAGTGGAAAAACTATTCCTAACTAGACATTACTTAAAATAACAAATCGTAATCAGTTTTGATTTCCTACAATTTTGAATTAATTTTTCCAACCATTTTCATAGAGAGACTGAAAAAGACTACAGAATGGCAAATAGACACTACCTTGGAACCGAGGGGGAAATTCCCGTGAACAGGCCTAACGAACCGATGAGCAGCAGAAACCTTTCTAAGAACATCAATCAACAATACAACGAAGTCAATATGGACAACGCCAGTACTGGTGGAGCAAATCAATGGCTTGCATGGATTTAGCATGTGTAGAAATGAATTGTTCTAATGGAAGTGAAGATTCCCATGGTTTGAGGAACTGGAAAACGGCTGGCCGTCCGGCAACTCACGTTTTGGGAAGATTTTTGGCAACTACGTCTCTAAAAGGACAAATTAAATCACTATAAAATGATTTTGTGCTTTTGTTGTTTTAGTTCTGATCACATGCATATTAGGTGTTGATGAATTTGTCAATTTAATAAGGCGAAATACATCCCCCAATTATATTCAAAAAGGCAATTTCATACTCAAGTTCATACCCTCTACCATTAAAAAGAGAATTTAGTTAACCTGAATCATTTATAACATGATTCGCCTCTGAGCCACGTCAAAAAAAATTCTAATTTTTATATTCTTTATTCATAATTTTTTATTAGCGAATATTCTCGAATATTCGTCGTATATTTTGTAATTATGATAAATGTATATTTAAGGTAACTTAGGATTCTAATTGTATTAGGAATCAACCTTTGTAAGGTAAGTTAGGATTCGTACCATATTAGGAATCAACCTTGTACATCTATATATATTGTGAATAATGAAAGAAATTCCCAAGGGAAATTATTCTATCTTTCATGGTATCAAGAGCCTAAAACCTAAATCCTCATTCCCGGCCGAAATCGATTTTTTTTTTCTCGCTACACGTAAAAAAAAAAAAAAAAAAAAAAAAAAAAAAAATCTCGGTTTCTTCCTCCATATTTCGGCCAAACCAGAAAATTCCCTTCCTCGACAAAGCGCAACCATGTCTTCCCCCACAAATTCCGTTTTATCCACCGGCACACTTGAAAACCCCTCTCAACGTTCAAGAACTTCTTTCATCCGCATTCGCCGTTAACAACATCAAGAATTTTATCCCTATAATTCTTGACCAAGAAGATCGTCAATATTCCATGTGGATGGAACTATTCTACATTCATGCATGTGCATACAACGTGCTCGATCACATTGACGAACTGCTCCTCGTCCCACCGATGTTACGACTCAATCAAGCGTCGTCTTGACGCCATCGTCAAACAATGGATCTACGGCACCATCTCCAAAGATCCGTTATGCACTATCATGAAAACAAAAGCACAAGGCACGTGAACTTTGGGTCCGGCTAGAAGAAATCTTTCAGACAATAAAAATACTAGGGCCGTGTATTTGGAAGAGCAATTCAACAATACCCGCCTCGAGAATTTTAACAACATGTCCGAATATTGTAAGCAATCGAAACTCATAACCGATCAACTATCCAACGTCGGGACTCCCGTTTCGTAAACCAAGATGGTGCTTCAACTTGTTGCGGGTTTACCGAAAGGTGAATATGACACACTCGCAACAATGATTCAACAAGCCGACCCTCTCCCAAGTTTCAACAAGGCACGTTCACAACTATTGTTGGAAGAAACTAGACGTGCTAAACAAGAGGAACATAATCAAAAGGCGTTAGCCGTTGACGGATGGCAACACCTCGCGCCAACAAGAACTGCCAGCTTCCAAAGAAGAAGAAGAAGAAGAAGAACAGAGCGGCGGAGGTCGTGGCGGCAGAGGTCGCAACAACAAAGGCAAGGGCCGCGAAAGGGCCAACGCAACCAAAGGGATCGGACAACAACACCACCGGGAAGAAGAAGAAGAAGGTCCAACCAAGCAGCAGCAGCAGGGCCCAACCAGCCAGAATCGGGCCTCGCCGCATGCCCGTACCCGACCGCAGGGCCTGGGCCAGCAGCCTTGGTCGATCGGCTGTTGGGCCCCGCCTCACCCACTGTGCAGCCCACCAAAGCAGCAGCAGCCCACCTGATTGCAGAAGCCCAAGAATCGCAAGAAGAAGAATCGCAGCAGCCCCATTGCAGCCAAGAAGAAGAAGACTCGCAGCAGAGCAAAGCCACTGCCCCGACCGATTTGGGCTGCATACACCACCGTGAACCTTCAATGTACCCGACGACAATTGGTACATGGACACCGAGCCACATCTCACCTCACCCGATCGTCGTGTAACCTATCTCAACTACGTCTGGCTAAAGTGTCCTCAATTTATTACCGTCGGCAATGGTAATCGCATTCCAATCAAGGTTACGTAACACACACACCAAACATCCACATCCACCTTTCTCCCTAAACCACGTCCTATACACACCTAACATCATTAAAAACTTAATCTCTCGTTAGAAAATTCACTAGCAATAATTTCGTGTCCGTCGAATTTGACCCTTTTGGTTTTTCTCGTGAAGGAACTCAATACGGGGAAAATTCTTACACGCCGCAATAGTGTGGGAGACCTCTACCCATTCACTCAATCTTCCGCCGTCGACCGCAAGCACCTCTATCCCTTGCGGCGATCTCTCCCTCAACTTGGCACAACCGACTCTGACACCCCGAGACCCGCTTTTACTTTTCTTAGGACTTCTAAGCGTATTCAATGTAATAATGGGAAAATTGCCCAACACCGTTATTCTTGTCCACTAGGCAAACATACTCGTCTTCCCTTTATGTCATCAAACAAAGGTTACTTTTTCTCCTTTTGATATTGTTCATGCCGATTTATGGACATCTCCGATTGCTAGCTCTTTGGGTCATAAATTCTATCTAGTATTCTTGGATGATTTTTCACATTTTGTCCGGATTTATCCACCGAAATTCAAATCAAGTTTTCGCAAAATTCCTCGAGTTTCAAAAATTCATTAAGACACAATTTGAAAAACCTATTAAATCATTCCAATGTGATAATGGACGTGAATTTAATAACTCGGCATTTCACAATTTCTCGTTCTAAACAAGGCATGGTTTTCCGTTTTTCTTGTCCCTATACTTCTTCCCAAAACGGAAAGGTCGAAAGAATTATACGTACCATCAATAACATGGTCCGCACACTTCGTTTCATGCCCGCCTACCACCGCCTTTTTGGGTCTATGCCGTCAAAATGGTAGAATCCCTTCTAAATATTTTACCAACTAGCACACTCCAAAACAAAACCCCTACAGAATCTTATACCGTAGGCAAACCATCATATGATCACCTACGTATTTTTGGATGCTTATGCTACCCCAACATAGCCTCCACCGCACCCCACAAACTTGCCCCTCGCACTCTTCCATGTGTCTTCCTTGGTCTATCTCCTAATCATCGGGCTACTTGTGCTATGACATTGCTACTCGCAAAAATCATCGTCTCCCGTCACGTTACCTTTAACGAGACAATCTTTCCTTTTTCAAATCTCCGGAAATTTCGTACCACCGATTACATCTTTCTCGATGAACCGAGTTTGTCTCCGTCATCCAAAATCTGTACCAAAGAAGAACTCACCGTTCCGACGCCACCGTCGCTCTCCAAGCAGTGTCATCCGACCCTCCCGCAAAGAATGCTACCACCCGGGCCCAGCCTCCCACACCACCCATGCCGCACCATGTTGAGTCTAATGCACCACCAACACCGCCTCCACCCAAAGAAATCCAACACCCCGTCGAGTCTCCCGCTTCGCAAAGAACTCCGTCGCCACCTGGCCCCCGCAGCCTCACCGCCACTACCCAAAGAACCGGGCCCCGACCTCCCACCGCAGCCCCCTCACCGCATGGAGACTCGCGCACAACACGGGATCTTCAAACCCAAGGTTCACTTCAATCTCTCCACACAAACCTTATCACCCATTCCAAAGAATCCAAAACTAGCTAAACCGGACCTCAATTGAATGCGGCCATGTGCGAAGAGTTTAACGCTTTAACCAAGCAGAACACTTGGGATTTGGTACCTAGACCACCGGTGTGAATGTTATCCGGTGTATGTGGCTATTTCGTCACAAGTTCGTAGACAATGGTGACTTAGAGAGGTATAAGGCAAGACTAGTTGCAAATGGCACTAATCAAACAGGAGGGTATTGATTGTGGTGAGACATTCATCCGTTGTTAAACCGGCCACTATTCGGATCGTTCTCGCATTGCTATGGGCTTGCATTGGCCGATTCATCACCTTGATGTCAAAAATGCGTTTCTTCATGGGGATTTGAAAGAGATCGTGTACATGCATCACCCTCCCGGTTTTGTTCATCCGGCAGCCTCCACGCTTGTGTGTCGTCTCGTAAGTCATTGTATGGATTGAAACAGCCCCCGCGCTTGGTATGATCGGTTCGCCGTGTATCTTCTCGCAAATTGGTTTTGTATGTAGCAGGTGTGATACCTCTCTCTTCACTTTTCACCGAGGTAGCAAGACCGCATATTTGCTATTATATGTCGACGATATTGTTCTTACCGCCTCATCCGACGGGTTGAAGAATGAAATCATTGCTCTACTCAAAACCGAATTTGCTATGACCGACTTGGGGAAGCTAAGTTATTTTTTGGGTATATCTATGACTAGATCCGCCGCCAATATGTTCCCGTGTCGAAAGTATGCAGAAGAGATAGTGTACAGTGGCCAAGATGGCAAATTGTAAAATTATGCCAACTCCGGGGACTCAAAATCCAAGCTTAGTGCCAATGACGGTGCGCCGCTTCGATCCCACTCTATATCGGAGTCTAGCAGGTGTGCTCTTCGCATCTTACATTCACTAGGCCCGATATTGCATATGCCGTTCAAACAGTGTGTCCGTTCATGCACGATCCCCGAGAGTCCCATTTTGCCGCCCTCAAACGTATTATCGATATGTTAAGGGCACACTTGACTTTGGCTTACATCTATACCCCTCTCGCCCCAACCAAATTGCTAGCCTACACGGATGCAGATTGGGCCGGATGCCCCGACACACGTCGCTCCACCTCCGGCACCGTGTATTTCTTTGGGATAATCTTATCTCATGGTCCGCCAAGCGGCAGCCACGCCGTCCCGTTCGAGTGCCGGCGCAAATCGCGGAGTTGCTAATGTCGTCGCCGAGATCCGTTGGCTCCGAAATCTTCTTTTGGAGCTCCAAAGTTGTCCATTACGCAAGGCGTCTATAGTTTATTGTGACAACATATCTCGCTATCTATATGTCTCATAATCCACCCAACATCGCCGAACTAAGCATATTGAGATGGATATCCACTTTGTGCGAGAGAAGGTTGCTCGTGGTCGTCAAAATTTTACACGTGCCTTCCTCGTATCGCATGCGTATATTTTCACAAAGGGACTACCGCGACAGCCTCTTCACCGACTTTCGATCCAAATTTAGCATTCGGCCTCCTCCCGCTCCGTCCGAGGGGAGTATTAGCGAATATTCTCGAATATTCGTCGTATATTTTGTAATTATGATAAATGTATATTTAAGGTAACTTAGGATTCTAATTGTATTAGGAATCAACCTTTGTAAGGTAAGTTAGGATTCGTATCATATTAGGAATCAACCTTGTACATCTATATATATTGTGAATAATGAAAGAAATTCCCAAGGGAAATTATTCTATCTTTCAAATAAAAATATAAAATTATTTCTTACCTCCTATCTACTCCACCCCATGTCCTGTCTCATACTAAAATTTCTATTTTTTATTTTTTTATTTTTATAAAAAAAAAATTAAAATATAAAAAAATTTCTTACCCTCAACCCCTCTACCCTCCCACACCACCCCGAAATTTTTATTTTATATATTTATTTTATTTATATATAAAATTTTATTAAAAATGAGAAATTTTTAATATCCCATCACCCAACCCCCATTATACCATCCCCCACTACCCCGCCTTTCCACTCTACCCCAATTTTTCTATTTTATATATTTATTTTATTTTTATATTTTTTATAAAAATTGAGAAACTGAAGTTTTTACTTTATATATTTATTTTATTTATACAAAAATTTTATAAAAAATGAGATTTTTTTTCTTACCCCCACTACCCCTGCCCTTCCCCTCTTTGATGCCACAGGATGGATCAATATTCTCTTCCTTGGCATTTGATAATACTCTTGGCTCTATTTTAGCTTTCTTTGTATTTCTTGACAGTTGGATGTCCTCTTCTTCTTCTTCCGAGCTGAGTTCATCAAAAACTTGCCGCGCAAGAAGGCTTCCACAACAATTCTTGTTATAGGGCAGAATTTGGAACATTGATTATGAATAAATAAGAAGACTATGAAATCACCAAGCTCCAGATTGTGATACGCTACAAACTGTGGCCAGTCTCCTTCACAGATAAAGCAATTAGACCCCTCCTTTACTATCTTCGCTGTCCAAGACATCCCTTCATCTGTTTTTATTATGCAAGTCTTTGCCAACATCTTCTTGTGCTCTCTGATAAAAGTGGGCAGAATTTGCTAACAAACAAAGTCTTTAAGTTTAGAAAAACTCGATTTAGACTTCAAAACCAAAAGGCCAAAGTGAAGAAGAATAACTATCGAGAAACTAAAAAACTTACTATTTTATCCATAAAACTACCTTTCGGTAAAAGCTTATAGAATGACGGATGCTTGTTGGTATCCAGGAGCATGTTGAGAATTGAAATGACAGTAAGAAACAGGGAGAAGAGCAGGAAAAAGCTGTTACCCAAGAAAATGCCACTCCCAAAAGTCTTAAATTTGCATCATTACTTATTCACCAACTACTGCAAAGCAAAAACAACAACATTCCCACAAGTGTTGTTGCTGTACTGCAAAGCACGCCCGGTGCACTAAGCTACTGCTATGCGCGGGGTTCGGAAAAGGACCGAACCACAAGAGTCTATTATACGCAGTCTTACCTTGCATTTCTGTAAGAGGTTGTTTCCACGGCTAGAACACTCCTGATCACATGACAACAACTTTACCAGTTACTCCAAAACTCCCTTGCTATACTGCAAAGCACAAAAGCAAAAATAATTAGTCACGCCAAATATTGGCAAGAGAATGCCTGTTGTATTAGTACAAAACCAAAGAGAGATCCTATTTAGTGGCCAAAGGGATTCAAAAGTTGTTTTTCTTTTGTTTGGTAATTATGTAGTTTTATTAATCACCAAATTAGCTTATTACACCCAACTCAGGCTACAGTCTGATAAAAATTAAAAAACTCAACAAAAACTGTGGAAAACTAGAGAAGTATCTTCAGCACTTGCTTCCTTTTACACCAGTCAAAAACCAAAAGAAAAAACTAGAAGAAAAATTGTTGGATCTTCATTTTGGTTGCCCTGATGTTGCATATGTAAGCAGCTTCCCTTTTATGTTGCGCACCTTATTCTCAAAAACTCTTTGGTTCCTTCCACTCCAGATAACATATATAAATATTCAGCTAGGCATGATTCAAAAGTTGTTTTAGATCATAGGTTTGAAATCCTAGGTGTGACTTCTATTAATATTAATCCCCTTGTATGAATACCCTTACTGGTAGTAATTTTAATCATGACCTCTCTCTTTACTGATGAATCTTTTGGCCTAGTCCCAAATTTTCTAGAATTCAGCTATTCTCTTCGTATCTAAGATGATTCAGAGGCTGAGGAGCCATTAATACCCAAACGATTCATCCTAACTGTTGCTAATACACATACATGCATATGTTTCCATGCTACAGCACCCCATGAAAGTAAAACATACGCTGCTATATGCAAAATACTATAATGAAAGATGAGTAATGAAGCAAGCTACAAAACTAGCAAGGACAAGAAACAGAAGAATATATACACATTAACTATAAAAGCTCAAGACCATGGAAAGAAGAGTAAAACCTTCAGGAGAAACCAAATGAAAGAAGGAAGTAGTAATAAGGTAAGGAAGCAATAATATATACAAAGTGGACAAAGATGAAAGAGATAGAAAATAGGACAATTCCTTGGCAAACCATAACTTTGTGATCAAGTTAGTAGCCCTTTCAGCTCTGGTCTACAATCATAGCCTTGTCCTTAATCGAGAGCAATTATACTGTGGCCTATGTACGATGACACTCATGATAGGGGAAGACAAACACTGCTCTACTGTCCATCACCTCCAACTACATTGACTTTTCTTATGTGTTCCATTTCCCTTTTTAAAGCCTCTATTCCACTAATCTGACCTTGTTTATTTTTAAAGCTTGAATCCGGATTTTTAATTTTAATTGTCCATTGTACTAATAATACATAGTATCTATTTTTACTTGTTTATTTTGAAAAATCAAGAGATAATTTATCACTTAATTCCTAATTTATCCTTATTATTAACTAGGGAAAATGGTTAAAATAAACCCTAAATTATGACCGAATTTATTGTAACACACCTAAGTGATGACGTGGCCTAGAGAGTGTGTTCACTCTTTTGGAGGCACGTGAGAGGTTACAATCTCATTAAATACGGACACATGCCCATATTAATGGTGATTGCTGGTGAGAATGCAGGTGCTGGTGAAATTCTTGGCTGAAGGTGAGATTGCAGGTGCTGGTTTGGATGTGTTTGAAAATGAACCAAAGGTTCCTCAAGAGTTGTTATCATTGAATAATGTTTCGCAATGCTTTCCAAATTGCTATGGCCAACTTAGAAGCCTTTTTCTCAAATCAACCCTTTATATCTCCAGTCATACATGTATGAATGAATGGATGAAACATAATCGATGATTCTGTAAAATATTACCAACGATAGCATAGTTTGAGGAGGAACATCTTTCAACAACAACTATTCTCTTGGTCAATTATGAATCTACATGGCCAGCATATGAATCAAGTTGCCTTGGCAACAATTCCATGTCTTGATAGCACCCAACGCTCGATTAACTATAATGACCAAACATTCCTTAGCAATAAGCAAAATAAATAGAATACATAATTCTAGGAGATTGTTCTTTACAAAATAAACACCTAGATGCTAGAGGAAGATCAAAAGCGCCTAAATACACTTGGGTGAAAGCCAAAACGAGAAGGGATACAAAATAAACGAACTTAATAACGAATTTACATCAAGAGGGACATTTCTATAATTATTGGTCATTTTTCTTGAGCAAAAGGCCAAATCAGCTAGGTACATAGGGTTCGAAGAGTTTCACACAAGGGTTCGGGTCATACTGCATTATTTCAGCAGCTCGTTCGAATTCTTCCCTCAGTACTCTTATGCTGAACTTGTCTACCACCCGACCAAGATCATGAGAAACCTCAAATGGATCCTCTATGCATATCAGATGCCTGTCATTCCCAATCCTTCTCGTCCAGTCTTTGGCTCGCTTGCTGTACATAATCACACAGGAAGAAAATTAGCAAAACAACAAAAAAAGAACCCCGCTATGAGAAATGCCATTTACTTTGAAAAGTTCCAAGAAAACATATAATCAACAAGAACAAAATCAGTAGTAAGCTACAACGCCTTACCTCACTGTGCTTCCTGTACGAACAGAAATAACATCATTTGCATAATCATGACAATACGCCCAGTAGTTGAAGAATGCCCACACCAACGGAGCAAGACTTTCCCCATTGTGAGATCCAAAACCATAAAGTTTTTCCACTTTGTCAAAGTAACCACATTTAATGTTGTCAACAGTTACAGTGCAGGTTGCTTCCATTCCCTGACAAAGAGGACAGGGGAAATGAATGTGAAGAAAGGATAACTATCTTATACAAAGTAAGACGTCGAAGTGCCCTTTCAAGTATACATTGCCTGAACACCATCCCTCCCCCCTCCCCTCCCCCTTCCCCCCTCTAAATTTGTTTTTTTGGGTTTTCTTATGACTGCAGCAGCAGAAAAGTATTTCCAAATACATCAAAGGCAAGGTGATAGACTCCCAACCAGTTTGCAAGGCCGAGAAATAGCACATATAAAGGGTAAATATTCCAAAGCAATGTTACGACACATCAATAAATTGATTTTCTTTTTTTTTGATAATGAATTGATTAACCAATATTAGTAATAAAACTATACTTAATTCTTAGTACTTAATTCTTTCCTGTCTAAGAATTAAGTATATGAACTATACTTAATTCTTAGACAGGAAAGAAAGACGAGAACGGCAAGTTTCATGCTTCTTTATGGTAAATGCTAAAGCATATTGGGGAACCTCATTCTTTTCATTAGCCCCATGTGCACAAATCATTTATATTCTTCCTTAATCATACTTTTAGACCAATCTTCTAAAATACAGTACAGAATGAGACCAAATCGGAAGATTCACGTCTTTTATATGAGATTAAATTAACTGGTAGAAAATGCTGCTAGAAGTTTAGATGGCATCACACGGATGTCCGCAGCTAATGAGCTCGAACTGCATCCATGGCTTGGGTAATCATACAGTGAAGATTGAAGAGAAGGGAAAATAGAAAATGCAGCTACCCAATTCACCAAACAACTAGTTCATTAGACGTATCAAAATCTCTACATAAAAATCCATTCCCAAAACAACCCCTCAACTCTACAAAGGGAGGAAAAAACCAAAGGGCAGTTGGTGGCAAGCACCTAAGGTGAACAAATTCCAAGTAGAAAAATGATATGATTAATCGTTCTTTAATTGAAAGAAAGTAACTAGACACACTCCATAGCTCTAGCTCTAAGACGAGGATTTGGTTATTAACCCGAAGATGTGCTCATCAACAGCCACGCCAAAGTCTTAACATGAAAATAAATAAAACTATAATTCAGGATTTTCCCAAACTAGCATCTGATTAAGAGGGAAAATGATATTACAGATCCAAATGAATTTCAAGCTTAATTTACACATAGAGCAAGAGAGACTTCACAATTGAAACCCCCCAACAAAAAGGAAAAGAAAAAGGACTAGACTATAGGTATGATGCACTTTTTACAGTTTTTCTTCCACGATCTAAAATCACCACGAAGAAAACAAACAGTCTGGTTCCTCACAGAAAACTATATGTGCTTAACTAAAGGGACCACGTGACAGAAAAAGTACATGTGACTAGAATAGACCGAGCAAAAGTAAGTTGAGCTCAATCAAACAACTAATAAATCCGCAGTCATTAACTAGAGGAATAGATTACAATTAATGAAAAAAAGCCATCCACGCTCAAACAAACAGAGATTTCGCACATCCTTGCAGTGAAGCTGTAGCAATCAAACAGTTCAGGTAGTGTGCATATATTACAATTTCACATACAATGCATACATCACAACATCAGGAGATAAAGAAAACACACCTGTAGGCATGGAAGGATGGCAGGTCTTCGCTGCTGTAGAAAGTGAATGCACATTAAGACGTACCTGGAAGCAGAAAATAAAAGTTAGCCTAATGAATAAGAGAATACAACAACACACACAGTGTAATCCCACAAGTGGGGTCTGGGAGGGTAGTATGTACGCAGACCTTACCTCTACCTTGAGAGGTAGAGAGGATGTTTCCGTAATGAATAAGAGAATGAGAGGAGGAAAGGAAATAGCAGGGAAATGTAGGCTTACGCATAGCTAGATAATGTCCCCTGGTAAGTTTCATTTACCCCTCTCGACTTGGCCCAGTGTTTAACAATAAACGCCAACTGCCTTAATCGTACATCTATTTGTGCATAATCTAGAAGCAGCTTTGTGTTAACAACTGCCAAAACATTATTTACACATATATCACAAGATATCCCAGTTTCTGGATCCATAAGCTTGACTATAGGCACCCTAGCACGCGTTAGCGCCTGCATGGGAACTTGAGTTAGAGACGGAAACAGAAATCAAATTTGAAGGGAGCCCATAGGAAAAGCAATTTGTCACACAACTTAAGGACTTTATAAAAAGTCAGAAGTATTTAAGATTCTAGATCCACTCTGGATCGACCATGGAAAGTGGACTTGGTCCAGCCCACTAAGGGGAGGCCAGGGACTGATGACCCCCTTTTTCCTACACCGATGAACAGGACTGCCTCAACCTGAATTAGTTGTGGCCTTCTAGTGTGCATGCTTGGGGCCCAAAAACCAGGTTAGATCTGAAATTAGTATGTAAATTTTCAAATTGACCTCCATGTATGATCGAAATTATGATCCTGTAAGTAAAATTTTGAAATTTTCTCGCAATTAGGCGGAAAATGTAAAATACATGTTCTCGTAGATTGAAGGATCAAACCACACAAGCACAACTTGGGAGCTCGATTTCAGAAAAATACACCAAATGAAAGAGGAAAAAAGACACAGAACCGACAAACAGGCATAAAATTATGCCAGTCCAAAGTTTCATTCTTGCACCCGTCACTGTTATGAAGTCAAAAGTCCCTTTTTAATGAGATTTAAAAAGGGCATCCCGGTGCACAAAGCATCCCGCGTTAGCAGGGTCCGGGGAAGGGCTGCACCCCAAGAGATTAAAAGGATAATAAAATATGCAAGAACATAAACGACTTATTAAATAAAAATAAAAAAAATCAGCTTGGACCGGACCCCTCCTGGCCAGTCCTGGATTGGTCATCGGGCCCCTTTGGCTGAGACAGGCCCTAGCGCGCTTAAAGAGTCCAGTCTGACCTATGTCAGATACTTCATCATGTATACTCTGGATATATATGGTATATACATGAATATTAGCAGATGCATAGCTAGCTTTTTCAGAATACCTGCACATTCTGGAGATTGTCTGACTGCAACATATCAGCCAACTTCAACAGTACCTCTGATTTGTCTATATTTGCATCCTCAATTGCAAGGCAAATATCAATATCACTTTTCGAGAAGCCAAAAGAATTGGCACATGATCCATAAACATAGAGCCGAGCATCAGGCCATTCCCTGCGAACAATTCTATCCAGCAGTGCTAATAACTGTTTCTGCTTTGTCTTTTCTTCCTCTGGAGGTATTAAGGACTCATATATTGCTAGGAGACCACCATTCATCCTATTAATGTCATTTCGACATGCAATCTGTCTTTTCAACATCCTCCTCCTCTGGCCAAGTATAAATTCTCCTCTCTTGTCTGATCGGTAATCCTGATGGAAGCAGCACAGAAATGAGTCAGTAACAGTATGTTTGGTTTCGAGAAGGTTAGGAGAAAGGATAAAGAGATTCACATGAAGGGACCCTTCAGCTCATTTTTTGCATTTAATACAAACAAGGGAAATGAGTCAAATGACACATACTCCTCTCTTTTACTCCTCCACTGCACCCCAACCATATATTGCTCAACTCTTTGGAACATTATACCAGAGACACCAATAAAACACAACATGCTAGAGAATTAGAACACAGTTGCACAGTTTTTTTAGAAAATGTGCCACGACACATCCAGACAGCCCAATCTACCAGATAAGGGGAAGGACTAGGATCATGAACTTGTCATCAACTTACGTGTCTGTCTTTCAACCAAGTAGATGTTCCTCTCAGAACACAGTAATGAATCACAAACAAGGAAATACACTTTCAAAGTAAATTCTCATACACAGAAAATACCCTCAATGTTACCCGCAAAGTAAAAAGTTTCACATTCAAACCGATGTGCTTCATTTAAGATTTAAGCTCCACACAAGTGGTGTACCAATCATTCTGAAACTCTAACTTAAGTCAAGTTAGTTCGACACACTGATCAATATCATTACGGAAATGTCGTCCAAAATCCATCTGAAGTACCAGGTCAAAATTTTGCTCTCAAGGTAGTTTGATCAAAATTGGGGGAAACCAGAAAATAAAGAGGTCGTCTTAGTAGCATTTAACATACACCTTTAAATGCAATGAGTTAGCAATTCAGCTAGTCAGTGCATTGCTCACAGTCATGGGATTATCAGTCTCACATATCTGTGCTGTAAAATCAGATATCTTGTTGATTAATTTCTTTCAGACCAAAAGAAATGTCGATTAGTTAATAAAATTCCAGTCATTGTACTGGAAGGAAATCAATAACTCTATTATCATTATATTGATATCACCAAATAGTTAGAAATTGTAGCATAAAAGAAAAAAGGTTAAACAAATACATTTCTTTTACAGACTACAAACTCTGCAAAAAGTAACCTTAAATCTTAATTGAGTAACGACATAAATTGCATTCTGTAGTTCGAAAAAGTCATTTACACAGTCATACTTTATGGGTGATCTATCACCCCACCCCACCCCTATTCTTGTTTAAAGTGAAATTAATAACCGCCTGAGTAATGATGTGATACAGAAAGTGTATTTAATTTCTTAGAAGCGCGAGGGTCAAAAAAAAAAGTTTAAAGCGAATTTATTATCCAGATGTCAATTTCCTGTTGGACATCATACACTAATTATACTTATATTCATTTATCTTTTTTACTCTTTTTTTTCAAGTTTCTTCCTTTATTCATTTTCCTTTTCTTTTTTTTCTCTTTCTCATTATTCTTTTGAAGGAAACCAGTGAGTTTCTTTTTTCATTTCAAAGGTGAACAATCATCAATCACGTACTAGACCTGCCGTCCTCTACTTCCGACCTGAGATTTTGTTCGTTATAGGATAGTGAAGTTTTTTTCCCATTTTGGCACTCTTTTATTTTAATTTTGTTTACCTTTCTCCTTTTTTTTCATTTTTCTGTTCATTCTCCATCAAAACCAGCCAAATTCCTCCATTGGACCAGTTCATGTCCCCTGCGGACTTGGCTTTGGCAGAGACAAAATCGTCTTCTTTGAAAAGAAAAGACTAAGAAATTAATTATTTTTAAGTGGAAGTGGAGTATATATACAATATCAAGAAAGGATGAGAAAGCTTTGTCGGAGCTTGACTTTCCGGCGAGAATTCTCCAGTGACCAATTTTTAAGCTGGATGTCTTTTTAGTGAATAAAGAGAGAGGATAGAGTTTCAAAACAAGAGGGAGAGAAAAGACTAGAAAAGGAATTGAGGGGGTGAAATCTACCGGTGAAGACCAGGCGAAGCGGTCGGGGAATTTTCCAACGCTTCTGCTGAAATACTAGAGTTGCACAAGATTTTGAAAAAGTACAAGAGAAGAAAAGGAAGTACAATTGTAACACGCAGATGGAGCATATCATGAGAATAAGGGGGTAACCCAGTGACAAAACGTGTCCGCACGTGTATACACAGCGACAAAATCTGGTTGTGACATTTCAGGGTGGTAACAATTTCACTTTGAACGATAATAGGGGGTAACAGGTCACCCGTAAATTGTTACTGTGTAAAGAACTTTTTCGGACAAACTACTGGGTGCAACTTATGTCTTTTTGCTGATGAAACTTTTTAACATACATAAGAGCACAAAGACCATGCATTAAAGCTAAAAACCATATTTTGTATCAACAACTCAATTTCTTTAAACCACTATAAATGGCAAGGAAACCAAAAAAGGAACTAGGAGACTCTTTCATAACACCAAATCAAGCACATAAAATCTGAACATGTGTCGGTAGTGAATACCTTATCACGAGAGGCATGTTGTTTCTTTTTGTCGCTACTTTCATGCGATTCATCCTCAAGTCCAAGAGAACTGATAAGATGTTCTCCCAATTCATCCAATTCACTTTGGCCTTGAGCAGAACTCCTACCTAGCTTATTGCTCATCCCAGAAACAGTGTCTTCCCCACACTCAGCATCCTCACCATGCAATTCCAACATCGAATCCTCGACATCAGAAGCCAAAACAGAGTGAAGTCTACTTCCTGCTGGTGGATCTGGTGAATCCAGCTGGCGAAAAATCCCTGGATCATCTGAACCAATAGCATAATTCTTACCATTCCTGGGAAGATGCCTACTTTCCCTTTCATATTTGTGATTCAAATCAATACCCCTATGGTTCAACTCAACAAAATTGCTCCTCTCATTATCCACATTATGCTCAAAACCCCTACTCCTCGGCTTGCTTGAAAATCCCGGTGGTGCCACAGCCCCTCTTACATTCCCACTATGAAACTGTCTTCCCCGACCCAAACCCCCACTCTCACTCCCACCTCCACCACTACTACCATTCTGTTGCTCAAAACGTTTTCGACCCGAACCAATAGCATTATCAAGCTTACCCTCCACACCATTCAACATCCTAACATTCCCTAATCTTGATTCTTGATTTCTCTGTGCAAAGTTACCAACTTTACCAGCTAAATCATCATTTAGCATACTCACATTACCTTGAATATCCCTACGTAAAGATCCAAAGATCAAATTTTGATCAAACTCATGATTTGAATTACTGGGCTTAGCAACATTGCCACTAAAAATCCCCAAATTGCCCGTGTTTTCCCCAACTGATCCAAATCCAAGTGGGCCACCACTATGTTGAAATTGACTGAAATTGGGGTTAATGTTATGGCTAGGGCTAGGGCTAGGGCTGGGGCTGGGGCTAGGGCTAGGGTTAGGGTTTCTCCGAAACCCTTGAAGGAAGAAATTATGAGGTGCAAAGAGAGGAGGAGACTGAGAATATTGCAAAGGGAAGGGTATACTGGGACCTACTGCAGCAACTGCCGGATCATGTGACAGAGTTTGAAACTCCGGCCGCCGTGGCGGCGGTGGTTGCGGCTGATGTGGATGATTTTGAAGCAATTGAAGGACTTCACCGCCGTTCGATGCCGTTGACTGCGATGATAGCGGCGGCTGTGCGGTGTCGCCTCCTCCGCCGGTCATGGTTAGATATTGAGGATCGCCGGAGAAACTAAACACGGCCTAGAAACTTAGTAGGAAGTCCATCGACACTTTTTTTTCGATCTAAGAAAGTAGTAATCAGTTTTAAAATTATTGATACTTTCATATAAATATCTATATCAATGGGGCGGGGCAAGGGGCGGGGAAGGGATACCCATACCCGTATCCCCACCTAAAACCCACTCCACACCCGCCCCACCACCCATCACAGATAGTAATTCCTCCGCTCGTACCCGCCTGATGGGTATAAGATTACACCTTTCCCGCCCCACTTACCCGGCGGGTAATGGATACCCGCCTCACCACCCATTAGGTACCCGCATACCCGTCTACCCACCTCACCTACCCACCTAAACAGCTCTCACAAATTTAATGAAATTCATTCGCTTATCATAGTACAACATTACTTTATCAATGTACATTTTTTGACTCATTGATCCATACAACATTACTTTATCAATGTACATTTTTTGACTCATTGATCCATACAACATTACTTTATCAATGTACATTTCAGTCAAGTAATCCTCACACATCAAAGTTAGGAAAGAAACATCACCAACAAGAATACAAGATAGGCATAGTAAGTTCATTTAACAAAGCAACTAAAAAAAATAGCTCCCACAAAAAAAAATTAAAGTAACTAAAAAAACAAACATTCTACATTGATTAATACAACTCTTCAGCTACTGAAATTCAACATTTGCATCCATGACTTCTCCAATCAATCTTTATCATACAACAACCTCTTTCACCTAAAATATAGAAATATAAAAATTTAACACTGTTTGGCGAATATATGACAAATGATTAATTAAGTTGAACTATTTAAAACACTTAATACCTCATCTTCGGTAATACATTCTTCCTCCTCCATTTCGTCAATAATTTGTCGATACTCAACTTCTTTTAGCCCACCATCACCTAATAATTAAAATTAAGAGATAATACGAATTTAAAATAATTGATTATATAAAGAAACAAGTTGCATTGAATTTAAAATAAAACTTCTACTTACCTTTAATATTAGTCCAAATCCAATTTTGAGCACACATTAAAGCCTCGACGGTTGACGGAAGAAGGCAACTACGATAAGTAGTCAACACACGACCACCTGTGCTAAAAATTGACTCAGAAGCAACACTAGAAACGGGGATACTTAGGATGTCCCTTGCTATCCTTTGAAGAATTAGGAATGTCGATCCATTGGTTTTCCACCAAACAATGATATCAAAGTCATCGTCAAGAGGTACATTAGGAGTCTCAAAATACTTTTCCAACTCCGATTTTTCTTGAACTTGATTCTCCTCCACCTCCAAATATTTAGCAAAGGCACTCATCCTTCCTTTTCCACTAAATTTACCAGATGGTGGTAGCTTGGAATTAAAAGTTGGTTCTTTTCCTTTACCATTTCCATATTCACTCGTCAAATCCTTCAAAACATCTTTCACCTTCTCCACCTCCAAATCAACTTCATAGTCCTCGTAAAGTTGCTTGTAGTAATAGCGAACAAGTGGTATTTTATAACGAGGATCTAATACGGTTGTCACGGCTAGAAGAGTATTCACATTACTCCAATACTTGTTATATTTTTCCAACATTTTTGTTGTCATATTTTTTATCAGAGGATCAGAGTATGTAATCCAGTTATTCAATGCACATTTAATTTCACATATGTTGCAAAAATAAACATTGGCAGTAGGATATTTAGTGGCGGAAAACTCATAAGTGGCATCATTAAATAACTCCAACTTCTGACAAATTCTTTCGGCTTTCCCCCAATTTTCTTTAAGCGGCGCACACTTATAAACCTCCAACTCTCGACCACATAAAACATCGAAAACGTTCTTGTACATTATTGCAACTTTAAGCATTTCATAAGTTGAATTCCAACGAGTTTTGCAATCAAGTACAAGCTTCTTCGAGCAATTTTTAGCATAAGTCCTAGCCGTGCTTTCAAATTTTGTCACTCTTAAAACATAAGTTGTCCAAAAAACCACACTATTTCTAACCCTTTCAATGCCCTCACCAATTATGTTTAAACCATCTTGGACAATCAGATTTAAAATATGGGCACTACAACGCATGTGTAGAAACTTTCCACGCAAAATAAGTGAATCATTAGGAAGTTTACCACGCAAAATTTCCATTACGACATCATTTGTTGTGCAGTTATCCAAAGTGATGGAAGAGACAACAATCAAAATTTCAATCGTAAATACACTGACACAAAGCTTCGGCTAAGACTTCCTTTGTATGAAGTGCCTCCACATATAAAAATCTAGAAAATATGACATACAAGGCACAATACAATCCATTTTAGGCTGAAAACAGTAATATCAGGCTGAAAATAGCAGATATCGGGCCCGAAACAACATATTTCAGTACATTTCAGGCATGAGATAGCAAATCTCAGCACAAAACAGAACATTATAGACAAAAAATAACACATTTCAAACAAAAAAAGGTGCATTTGAATACGACTTTGTAGCTTCCAGGTATTACTAATGAAGTGAGCAGTGACTGCCATGTAGCCTTTCCGTTGATTACTTGATGTCCACATATCCGTTGTTAAAGCAATCTTACTCTTGGCCCTGTCCAATAACTGAATCATTAACTCCTTCTCAGTAGCATACCTTTTCATAATATCATTCCTAGTCGTGTTACGACATGGTACTTTGAAACCCGGTTGCAATGTCTTACAAAGTTTTCTAAACATGTAACGTTCAACCATATTTAATGGGTATTCATGGAGGATAATTATTTCTGTCAAATATCGTCTCCCATCCGTTTGGTGAAACTCATATGCCGCCAATGATAGTGTTTCACCATTATTGGCGGGATTAGATAGTGACCCAAATAATCTAGTTTGTCGAAGATCTTGGCATACTCTCTTGGGACAAGACTTAGTGTGATCTCTCAAATGAGATGTGCCAGCTTTTGGCCCTCCTGCCAAAAGCCTAGCACAAAAGTTACATTCGACTTTCATTTGACCATTAACCTTCTTCCTTTTATAATTTTTCCAAACTTCAGATGTATGCCTACTAGTAAGAGGTATAATAGAAGGGTCTGATTCTGTTTCATTTGGACCCTCTAAAGGAGTCAGATTTGCACTGGAAGAACCTTCAAAACCATTTTCCGTTCCTGAAGGTCTTGTCCCGGAATTAAAGTTTTCATCTCCCATGGCCTACCTGAAAACAAATGATCATAAAGTGAGAGAGAGCAAAAATAACATAAGAAAGGGCTCAACATTCGACAAAAAAAATATGAAAACAGAGACCTATGGAAAACTCTTATTTTTTTCTTTAAATACTTCAATCACTCACTTGTATACTATATACTCCTTTTTTTTTTGCAATTCAAACAAGGTCCATGGTCTCCTATCTGACTTATGAAGGCATTATATTAATGTCACATTTAATTTTATAGCACACTTTTAAAACAGTAGAATCCTTATTCATATTCAAGATATCCTTTCAAGAAATTATATCGAAAAGTATATGGTCCATAACTTTTGAGAGGAATTGTTTTTCACCTTTTGTTGAAAAAATGTTTTGTTTAAAAAAACTAGTGCTTGTGAACTTTAAGCATTGGATTAAGGTTATCCTTAGATGTAATAAAGGACTAACTAAAATATTGAAGCTCATTAAGCTTTCCAGTTAGATGAAAAATGACACTACACTATCTTTCTTATAAACACAAAAATAAACAGATTGTGTTGAACTAAAATATGGTCACTATGTTTGTTAGTTAAATCAAAGAAACTATTTTTGTGTGATAAGATGAAAACCTAAAGAGAAAAATATTCCAACAAAACATTTAATGTGTCTTCCTCTCTCACAATTCCAAGATATCTCTGACAACACAATATAGCAATTCCCCAGATAGAGGATCAAGGATTTACTTACAACAATATGCGGATGCGATGGATTCTTGAGAAGCTTGACTTGTCCTCAAACTCCTTTACACAATGTCGCTCACAATTTGGGGGAAAGTGGAATGGTGGTTGTTAGCAGCAGCATGCCATTGCCTTTTTGCTGTTTAATAATGAGATGTTAGGGTTTTGAACTCTTTGCCCTTTTGCTGAGTTGAGTTGGGCCTGAGTTGTTGAATGTTTAATAAAAAAGGGAATGGCCCAAGTCACATTTTAAATCAAGAAATGGCCAAATAAATTCGTAAATATCCTAAGCGGTGCAGGTACGGGGCGAGTCGTATATGAAATCCACCCCCGCCCCACTACCCATGGCGGGTAGCACTTTTGACACCCATACAGGCCCCACCACCCGCCAAACCATCCCCCATACCCTCCCCAACTGGAGCGGATGCGGGGCGGTACTCGCATTTACCCTCCCCACTGATATCCCTACTAAAAACTGTTGTTTATGTTGTACTAGGACTAGGATGTTTTAGTAGTTGTAGACTTGTAGTTGTAGTAAAAAGAAAAAAGATTTTCTTTTGTCAAAAAAACTTAAATTTTCATTCAACGACCAAAGTATATCTGAACACCTAGATCTATTGGATTCTATGGCTGGCCAATGGGACGGGATGATGCGAAATTTGGGGATGGAATTTGGGGGACGGTGGAGTGGATCGGGATCGGGATTAGGGGGACGGGATTAGATGATAGAAAGTGGTCACATCCCGTCCCATATCCCACTATCAGATGAGACGGAATTTGGGGGGACGAGATGGGACGGAAAGGGGGATTTGGGAACTTTTAAAAACTTTTTTCTAGACACTTAATTTTACAAAAATATATATTTAAACACGTAAATAATTGAACAAGATAGTGAAAAAACATCCCAAGGCTAATTGTCTCTTATATTACTTAATAGAAATATGATTGTTTTGTAATACAATTTCAAAATTGCAACTTTGTTTCGTAGTTCAAAAGTTGCAAATCACATAGTAAAATTGGCATTAAAAAATTACATATGCAACCATACTTTTTCTAATTTTGTGACAATCTCTTGAGGATCTTCTTTGTAATTGGAATTTGTTGGTCAAATTGTTCAACGTCGCTTCCTGCTCCCTCGGATAAGATTTCGTTGTAATTGTAGTTGTCTTTTTCATTGATCTCTGGTTGACCGCACCTTCTACGCTCTGCTCTAATCCAATCTCTAAATAAAACTACAATCTCCAAACTGTCTCCCGCCAATTAGTGTTTGTGCTCTCCTATTTGAAACCTTCCAGCACAAAAAGCGCTTTCAGAAGTTGTAGATGACGCTTGAATATTCAACACATCTCGGGCCATCTTTGATAGAGTCGGAAATGCCTTTCATTATCCCTCCGGTATTTCAGCAAGTCTTCATGTCCATTTTCATTAGCAATTGATTCGAACGGTACAACACCCTGCAAAACATAAACATCAAACTCGCTAATTTGTGATTCACTTGAACCACTATACATTCTATTTCGAAGGCCTTGGATACTTGAAGCAGAAACCACATGTTTTTTTATAAGGTTGAAGTGAAGTAGAAGAAGATGGTACATAAGTCGGTTGATTATTTGCATTTTGCTCTTGGTAATACTTATACATAGTTTTGCATTGTGTTTGTATGCTAGAGATAACATCTTCTTTAGTTAGTTCTGTTGTAAGTATTTCTAGGCATTCATAAATCATTTCAATAAGGGCATTACAACCTCTACTTTAATAGTATGATTTAATACATCACCAATAAAATAAATAGTGGGAATAAGAAAAAAATATTTTTTTTAATTTTACAAACATTTTTGTAATAGCTGGAGCGTAAGTTAGTTTTTTCATATATTCATTAAATAACAAAAATATTAGAGCTATATAAAATAACATAGATGAAATAGTAGGATAATAAATACCAGAAAATTTCTTAGTAGCTAGAAAAAAATTCTCTAAGAATACAATAAGTTCCCAAATTTTATCTTAATCATCATCAACAAGCACATCCGAAGGATTTTGATTATGGGTGTTAAATATTGAAGTTATAGGTCTTCTATACTCATGAGCAACAATTAATTGTTCATACAAAGAATTTCATCTAGTTGCAACTTCTTCTGCAATTTTCCTATAAGGCAATTCACAATCATGACCTATTTTTTTAAACTCTCTGCGTCTTTGTATTTTATTACCTTTAAAAATATAGTTGATAGCAAATATACTTTATCAATGATGTTTTTTAAAAGTTTTAGGTCATCCTTTACAACTAAGTTATAAATATGACATGCACATCTAACATGAAAAATATCAGGAAAAGATGGAGTCCATCGAGCTTTTAAAATGTTTACAGCATAATCATTACAAGAAATATTATCTAATGTAATAGTCATAGTTTTATCAGTAATTCCATAATAGTCACTAATTTCATTAATATTTCTTGAAATACAAATTACAGTGTGCCTTTCATCAATATATCTATATGATAATATACGTTTTTGCATAGACCAATTGTGATATATCCAATGACATATAACAGTTAAATAATCATTACCATTAGTACTACGGCCTATGTCAGAAGTGATAGCCACTTTGCCATTAAAATGATACAATGCATAACGTAAATATTATTGATATTCATGCGCAAAATTAAAAATATATCTTCTAATAGTTCATCTAGGAAACCCGTTAAAAGCAAGATTATATGTTTCTCGAATGTAATGAATAAAACCATGAAAGGAAGGAAATGAAAAAGGCAACCCCTCCACAACAACTAATTTTGCTAAATTTTCCCGATCTTTGTGTTTATCATATTTTGGAGCTATAACTCCCCCCATCATCGGGTTAATTCAACCATGTACTTGATCGGGGACACTATGTGAACCTTACCCGACTCAAAAGGCATTTGCACACCCATTTTTTTTAGCCAAGTATTGGTTATACCTTGCTTTGTGATCCTTTTCCACACGTCTCATTAAACCTCATGTCCCACCTTGACCTTTTCCAGTTTTAAATTTATAAACTTCGCGACAAATTTACAAGTAGCTTGTTGATTAGGAATGTCCCTTTCAAAAAAATCTCATGCATGTGATTTTAATTTTCGCTGTTTTTTGCCTCTTCTCATACTAGGGGGAATAAGAAGGATTCCAGTTTCAGTTTTAGCCTGAGATTCAGTCTGAGCCTGAGATGAAGCTGCTCTAGTGGGTGTGTTATCTAAATTATCTTCTAATTCATTTTCTAAATCATAGTCTGGTTCAGTAGTTGGAGATGAAGAATATACCTCATGATCTAATGATTGCACATTTGCATTAATATCAACATTAAAAAGCTCAGTTTCATCTACATGAGTGAAATTATCATAATTAGGATTACTAGAAGATGCACCCTTACCCCCGTTACCCCTACTACCTCTACCAGAAAAATGTCCACCTCATTCCATTATAATTATGCAAATAAAGAATTAAAGTTAAGAAAATTAAGTATGATAATTAAAATTAAACAATAATAATTTAAATAAAAAAAGGAATGAGTGTACCAAACGCCAATGTAACGTCGACGTGTAACCGAGGTTGAAAATTGAAACTTTGCTCGATGATCCTCAAGATAGTTGACAACTTCACTCCCAATTTTTTAACTTTGATAGAAATTAGCAAATAAAATATAATATTTAGTGTGCAATTTAGACTTGTAGAGAGAGATTAGAGAGATTTTTGTGAGAAAAATGAAGAGGAAAATGAGGTATTTATTGTTGAGAAATAGGGTTAATGTGTAAATATACTAACTTAGATGTTAAAAAAAATATTAAGGGGGTAGTGGGGTTTATGGGGTGTTGGGGGGGCCAAAATGGTCGTTTGTAGCCGTTGCCAAGGGTTAGAATTACAAATGGACGTTTGTGCAACAACTACTTTCGGCAAAAAACGGGATAGGCCGGGGTGGGACGGGACGGGACGGGCCGGGGCGAGATCGAGATGGGGTGGGACCGGGATAGGCGGGACATGCGCTTGTCCCGTCCTGATTTCGAACCCGACTAAAGTCAATCCCTATCCTCTAATTTACCCGGCGGGATCGGAGCGGGACAAGGCAGGATCGGGACAGGCTGGGGCGGGATCGGGATGTCCCAGGCCACTTGAAAGCCCTAATTGGAACTCAGATCTAGCTCACACTAATTATAATTTTCTATACCTTCATGACAAGTGATAATATTTAATCATCTAGAGCTTATTAACATTAACAAGGATAACCTATTAAGCTGTGCTAAATGACCCCTGCATTTACTGTATCTTTATCCTTCCATATGCAGTTGTAGAGTGATGTCTTTCAATCTTTACCAGTTGTTTGTGACCTTGTTGAAAAATCTTCAATCACTATGTTCAACCTTTATATGATAAATTGCTAAGATAATTATCTTCATCACATCATACTTATCTCCATCATATCAAATCATACTTATGTAATTAAATCAAATATTATGTAATTAGGATGATTAGCATATTCTTAGCGTAGATTGATTTTGTATATGTGTATATATATTGTAATCTTGAAATGAAATGGGATATGGAAAATATTTCCTTCATGGTATCAAGAGCAAAAAATTAACCCCAAAATTATTGCTATTTTGGCCGACCCTCCCACCCCCCACCCCCAAAAAAAACTGATTTTTTTTGTTCTCTTTCTTGGTTTTCTTCATCAACCCTAATTAGGGTTAGGGTTTCGCCAACCCTACTAGCCAACAACCCCTTCCTTTTGCTTTCTTTTCTTACTAAACCCTACACTCTCCTTTCAGTTTTTCATCCCTCTCAACACAACCAATGGCCGAACAACAAAAATTTCATCCCGCTCTTGCCGTAAATCACGTCAAGAACTTTATTCCAATTATTCTTGAGATGGAAAAAGGGCAATATTCTTCTTGTGCTTAGTTATTCAAAATCTAGTCCCGCGCATACGAAGTTATAGACCATATTATTCCTCCAAAGTCTTCATCTGAGACCACCGTTGTTAACAAAAATCTATGGTCTCGCTTAGATGTAATAGTACTTCAATGGATTTACGGCACAATCTCTAATGACCTTTTGCACACCATTTTAGAATCGGACTCTACGGCTCACAAGCTTGGGAGAGTTTACAAAATATCTTTCAAGATAATAAAATTTTACGGGCGGTATATCTTGAAAACCAATTCACCAATGTTAAATTGGATGATTTTTCAAACATCTCTGTGTATTGTCAAGAGTTGAAAATACTTGCCGATCAACTTTCAAATGTTGGTGCGCCGGTGACGAATCAAAGGTTAGTTCTACAATTGATTGCGGGATTGAATGAACAATTTGATGGTGTTGCTACGTTCATTCAACAAAGCAATCCCTTACCACCATTCTATGAAGCTCGTTCGAGATTAATTCTTGAAGAAACCCTGAAGTAAAAACATGTGATGATGGCGGCAACCAATGACAGCACTGCTCTTATTTCCACTAATAATTATACCAATAATTTTGGCACTCAAAATTCTAATTCCGGTGGTGGTTCGAACAGACAAAATAATGGGTCAAAAGGGGGTCAAAATCATAACAATAACAAAGGAAAATATAATGTTGGAAAAGGGCAGTGTCCACCTTGGGACTGGCAGCCGCAACAGTGGGCTGCCCCTTCCTACCTGTACCCTACGGCTCAATGGGCCCGACCTCCTGCAACATTTAGGCAGCCCGGGGTTCTCGATTCCCATCCGCAGCAAGCGTTTTCAGCCCACAAACTATCTTCCGCAAGTTATGCTCCCACGGATATCGAGTAAGCCATGAACAACATGAATCTCAATATTCCCGATGATTCATGGTACATGTACACGGGGGCAACATCACACATGACATCATCTCAAGGTAATCTCTCGTCTTATTTTAATATAAGCAGTAATAAAAATATTATCGTTAGCAATGGGCAGAAAATTCCAATTCGTGGTATTGGTCAATTAAACCTTCCCCCCTCACCCACCTTTACATTTGAAAAATGTCCTACATGCACCCAAACTTATTAAAAACTTGATATATGTACGTCGTTTCACCATTGACAACAATGTTTCTGTTAATTTTGATTTGTTTGGATTTTCTGTGAAGGATTTTCAGACGGGGATGTCACTAATGAGATGTAATAGCACTGGTTATTTGTATCTCATCACTGCCACCATCAACCAAGTCACAAATCTATCAACCTTTGCTGCTATTTCTCCTGTTTTATGGCATAACCGATTGGGACACCCGGGAACACCTCAATTCTCTTAGAAAAAATAAAGTTATTGATTGTAACAAACTTGTGGACTCTCATGTTTGTCAGGCATTTTTGGGAAGCATGTTAAATTTCCCTTTTCTTTATCTACTTCCAATACTATTATGCCATTTGATCTCATGCATAGTGATTTGTGGACATCCCCGATTTTAAGTTCGGCAGGTCATAAGTATTATATGCTTATTTTGGATAATTATTCTAATTTTCTGTGGACATTTCCCATTGAAAAAAATCGCAGGTCCCTACTATTTTTTAAATAATTTAGTGTTTTCATCCAAACCCAATTTGAGAGGTCCATTAAATGTTTTCAATGTGACAATGGAAGAGAATTCACAAATGACAAATTTAAGGAATTTTGTCACCAAAGTGGTATCTCATTGCGTCTTTCATGTCCACATACTTCTCCTCAAAATGGGAAAGCCGAAAGAAAAATCCGAACAATCAATAATTTAATTCTCACACTTCTTGCGCATTCGTCCACACCACCGACTTTTTGGCATCATGCTATTCAAATGGCTACATATCTTTTAAACATTCTTCCTAGCAAGATACTCTCAAACCTATCACCAACACAAGTTTTGTACAATCGCACTACTTCTTTTACACATTTGAGGATTTTTGGGTATTTTGTGCTATCCATTGTTTCCTTCCACAACAATAAACAAACTTCAAGCTCGTTCCACTCCATATGTCTTTTTGGGATACCCGCAAAATCATAGGGTATATAAGTGTTATGATATGTCTAATGGAAAAATTATCATCTCTCGTCACGTTGTTTCGATGAGTCCACATTCCCATTTGCTAATTCTCATAAGTCGTCTCCGCCTTCATACGAATTTTTGGACGAGGGGCTATACCTATTTTCCATTACCATCTAAATCGTCAATCTTCCCAAGCCCAACCAAGAGGTCCCACTGCCTCATCGGTCCCTATTGGACCGGCCCAAAACATCACTACCCAGCCATAAAGTTGGACTGGGCCAGACCGAGTCAAGGAGCCCACTTTCTCCTCATCCTCCTCCTCGGCCTCAGCCTAGTTCCGTCCTCACCATCAGTTGGCCTACATGATGGAGCCCACTGCTCCCTCATCTACTTCACCGACCCAATATACCGACCCACTGATACAAGCCCAGTTTGGGCAACCCCTCTCGGCCGAGTCCCATTACCGAATATCCACAGCCTTAGCTCTAAGTCTCAGCTCACTCTCGGTCCATTGAAATCCGTGCCATGCACGAGATTTTTCAGTCCAAGCGTCATTTTAATTTAACCTTATTAGTTCAACCATCACCAATTCTGAAAAATCTGAAAGTTGCTCTATCAAACCCGAATTGGAAAGCATTCCCATTTGTGACCGACGGTTGCTTGCAAGAGGTGGCGATCGGCAGTGTTCCAAAGCGCCATAGTTGCCATGTTAGACGAAATTGATGCTCTTATTAAAAATAAGACGTGGGAGTTGATGCCCCTTCCTTCTAATGTGAATATCATACGTTCTATATTGGTTATCTGTCATAAAAAGAATTCTGATGGTTCTTTTGTGAGATACAAAGCTCGTCTTGTTGGTGATGGCAGGTCTCAACAAGTTGGCGTGGATTGCGGTGAAACATTCAGCCCAGTAGTTAAACTAGCAACTATCATGACCGTGCTCAGTATGGCTCTGTCAAGATCATGGTCCATTCATCTGTTTGACGTCAAGAATGGTTTCTACATGGTCACCTACAGGAAATACTTTACATGCACCAGCCTTTGGGTTTCCGAGATCCTATTCACCCTGATTATGTTTGTTTGTTGAGAAAATCATTATATGATTTAAAACAAGCTCTCAGGGCATGGTATAACAGGTTTGCAGATTTTGTCTCCATATTGGGGTTCTCACATAGCAAGTCTTATCGGTCTTTGTTCATTTATAAGAAAGGGAATGACATGAAATATATTCTTCTCTATGTGGATGACATCATCCTCACAACGTCATATGAGTCACTTCGCCAGTCTATCATGTCTTTTCTTGCTTAGGAATTTGCTATGAAGGATTTGGGTCCTTTAAACTATTTTTTGGGTATTGCTGTAACTCAATATGCATGTGGTATGTTTCTTTGTCAAAATAAATATGCTGAGGAGATCATTTTCAAAGGTGGTATGTCCTCTTGCAAACCGTCACACACGCCGGTTGACACCAAGGCAAAATTGAGTAACTCTGCTGTGATCTCACGCATTACCGCAGCTTAGCAGGGGCATTGCAATATCTCAACTTCACGAGACCTGACATCTCCTATGCATTCAATAGGTTTGTTTACATATTCATGACCCGAAGGAAGAGCATATGTGGGCTCTCAAACGAATTTTGCGGTATGTTAAGGGTACCCTTGATTTTGAATTGCATCTGTATAAGTCCATCATTTCTGGCCTCACATCTTATACAGATGTTGATTGGGGTGGTTGTCCAGACACACGGCGTTCCACCTCTGTTTATTGTGTATTTCTAGGAGACACCCTCATTTCATGGTCGTCGAAACGCCAACCGACACTATCTTGGTCAAGTGCTGAAGCAGAATATCGAGGGATTGCTAATATGGTTTCTGAATCATGTTGGCTCAGAAATCTTCTTTTAGAACTTCATTGTCTAATAGAAAAAGTAATTGTGGTTTATTGTGATAATGTGAGTGTGATATATCTATCATGTAATCCTGTCCAGCATCAACGCACAAAACACATAGAAATTGATATCTTGTTTGTCCGTGAAAAGGTTGCACGTGGACAAATTCGTGTTCTCCATGTACTGTATCGTTATCAGATTGCAGATATTTTCACGAAAGGCCTTCCGTGCGTATTGTTTGATGATTTTAGGGACAGTCTCAGCATACGAGAACCTCTCGATAAGACTGTGGGGGACTGTTAAGATAATTATGGACATAATTATCAAAATTATCTCCATCATATCAAATCATACTTATGTAATTAAATCAAATATTATATAATTAGGATGATTATCATATTTTTAGCCTAGATTAATTTTGTATGTATGTATATGTATTGTAATCTTGGAGTGAAATGGGATATGGAAAACATTTCCTTCATAAATGACTGCTGCAAAACAGAATCCCAACATACTTGCCTTTGGCCTGTTGTTGCCAACCCTCTGAATCTCATGTTGCCAATCCCCTATTATCCTATAGTATCCTAACCATTTCAGCATAGCATTCTAGATATGTCTAGTATATGAACAATTGAAAAACAAGTGATCAAACGTTTCCTCCAGCTGAAAATCACATAGAACACATTCTTTCCAATCAAGTTTGGGATGAGATTCCTTATTAGAGCCAGTTTGCACCAATCAAGTTTGGGATATTGAGGCATCATTGAGAAGTAACACTTCTTAATACTGAATCCTCCCTGAGAAGTCATCTGCTGCAAAGCAGTATGCATATCTGAGTTAACTAGGGAGCCATTTTCTTGCATCAAACACTTTCCTAAGCAAACAAGATATCCATATTATCCAGCTCCTATCTCCGCGGAGACGGATACGGAAACCCTCCGCAGATGGGTGGAGAATATAAGGGGGGCCTTTATCTAACTTTATGTAGTAGGTATGAACTATACTACCCAAAGTTTGTTTTTCTTTTGCTCCACAGCCCGAAGAAAAAGATTCATAATGATGATATCTACAAGTTTGGATTCGGTTTTAGAATTGTTAAAGAACTTTTAATATTTTTTTGGTAACCGAAGATTTCTATTACATAACTTATAATATTGTGAATACTATTATAAAGTTTATATAAGTGACATACACTTATTTTTCACTTTTGATTTTGATATGTTGATGACATGAGCTGAACTTAAATAAAGTAGTAAAAATTTATATAGCCGATCCTAATTTATTTGAAATTAAGGCGTAATTATTGTTAACGTGAAAGTTTAGATTTGCCTCCAACCGTTGATTTGTAACAGATATGAAACCAGCCTTTAACCTTGCACATTTTCTAACTTTTACCAGGGAAGGATAATTTTTTCTTAGAAACAAAGAATGCAATTCAACATGAAATTGTTATATCAGGTAGCCGATGAAACTTGCAACTTGACGAAAGTTATTCACATGCAATTATTGTCCAACGATATGCTTCAAATAATTAATTATTTCCAAATGCATCATGGCCCGAAATTGGATCTAACTCAGAGTATTAATTTCGAACAATGACATTTTTATTTTTATTAGACATAGTAGCAGATGTAAGTCATGTAACACCACTAGTAAAAAGTTATTCAAATAACTTCTCTTTAATTAAAAAAAATTAGAATAAAGAAGTGAAAAGCATTACCAACTTTAAGCAAATTTTAACTTATCACACTTCATCACATGGTTGATTTACCCACATAATTACCATCACAAGTAGAATTAACAAAATCCTTAATAGAATCATACAAATCTTGAGCATATTTTGGATTAAATATCTCCACAGCATGATGTCCAGTTTCAAGAAACTGAGGAGTCACGTGCACACCATGTGACTCCAACATCTTAGCAAATCCCTTCTGCCTATCAACCAGTGGGTCCCCTGCGTACCCTCTGATCAAACACCTCGGCAACCGTCCGATCTTCTCTTTCAACTCCACCTCATTAATAAACGGATTAGAATACTCGTGATCGCGATCCGCACCTTCAGGCAACGCGAGCGACCACATCAGATCATTCGCATGCAAAGGCAGGACTTTGTCATTGGGAAACTTGAGCTCCGACTCCGTTCTCTCGACCCCACCAAAGTAGGCCTGATTGATTATCAGCCCTCTGATCTTGATTGGTTCGAGATTGAGATCGACCGCACGTAGACCTGCATTGAGGAGTAATAAAATTAGTCCCAATCTGCTTTAGTTTGTTATGGTTTGCTTATTTATTACTTCTTTCTGTTAAAAAAGAAGTGTCTACTTATTCTTACTTTTTCGACTCAAAAAAATGCCCGCTTATCAAATTAAGAAAAAATTAACTTTATTTTTTTAAATTTGCTCTTATTAAGTGCTAAGTGATCAAATCTCAATACCTATTTAATTAGCGGTAGTTTAGTTAAATTATCAATTTTTTCTAGGGAATAGTATTTTCTTAGGGGTATGCAAATGACTAAGTAGACACTCTTTTTAAACCGAGGGGATAACTGAGTCCATTTTTCTAGAGTCGATAAAACAAACCTTTTACTTTCAAAATAAAAATAAAGTGTGTGTACATTCTGCTCTGCTCAGATCTTACTTAAAGAAAATATTATTGTTTAAGCTCATCTAAAGTTGAGTTGATATGTATAGTTCATAAAGAAACTTTATCAAAATACTTTTAAAAAAAAAACTTTTTTTGATATGTTATACTCCTTCCGGATCAAAAAGAGTGTCCACTTAGCTTTTATTTTTTGGATAAAAAAGAGCGTCCACTTACCAAATCAAGAAAAAATTATCATTGCTTTTCCAGTTTATCCTTATTAAGTGTTAAGTGACCAAATCTCAATACCTATTTAACTAGGGGCTTTTTGGTCAAATTATCTATTCTTGCTTGGAGTTAGTATTTTCTTAAGGGGTATGCAAATGACTAAGTAAACACTTTTTTGATCCCTCCCTCTGTCCTATATTACTTGTCCACTTTTGGTTTTCGCGAGTCAAATTGACTAATTTTCAGAGCTAAATTGAATTAGATCAATTTAATATTTTAAAATTATAATTTGGATATTCAAAAACTACACGAAAAGTACTATAAATTATAATTTTTCTCATATCAATATGGTAAAAAAAAATCTCAAAATGTTGGTCAAAATTTATATAATTTGACTTTTAAAAAAAGGAAAATAGACAAATAATATGGAAAGGATGGAGTATATTCATAATAAAATAAAATTATTAGGTTAATTAAACAAAGTAAGAAAACATATAAATAAATTAAAATTTGCTAAGAGTTCTGCAAGTTGAGTTATAATCCATGGTTTAACTCATGATTTTGACCAAATTCATTTCAAACCCACACAATGGATAAGCAATTCAATCATCTGCTCATTTATTAACTCAATTCATATTGATGAGTTCATATTCAATCCATTTGAAACTCATACCTGCATTGTAAACAATATTTCCTCCTGCACTACTACCCATCAAGAAAACTTTAGAGAAATCAGAAAGCTCTTCCAACCATGGTTCACCACCATTAACAGCTTGATCTTTAGCCCATTTTATAGCATCCATGGCATCATCATAGGCAGCAGGAAGGCGGTGTTCGGGGGCGAGCCGATACTCAACGGAAGCAATCAATGCCGGGAACTGAGCTGCGATTGCATTACAAGATTCATGAAAAACAATAGAACTTACACTAAAGAGCACAAATCCACCACCATGGAAGTATAGGATCAACGGTAACTTAGCATTAGGCGGCGGAGAAACGGGGCGAAAAAGGCGTATGAAGGTGTTGGTGGTAGGGTTAAGAGGTATGTCCTTGGAGAGTGAAATGAGTTGTTGTGGAGAATTTGGATTATTTTCTGGTGTTGAAGGTACATTAGGAATTGGTGGTGTTCTAGTGAGTGAGCCATCTGGATTTTGAGCAATGTTGAGGAACTTGTAAGGATCTTTCGTGGTGGTTGCTGCTATATTCTTTTGTTCTGCCATGGCTAGTAGGATAAGAGTGAGATGGTTCTTTCTTCTTTTTTTTGTTCTGTGTTATAAAGGAAGAGTAAAGGCGTATTAATTAAGATGAGTAGTTGAGCTTGAGTTAGGTGTATGAATTTATTTCTCTACTAACTAAATTTTCCATCTAGAGTGATAGAATTAGTTGAAAAGGTCAAATTTCAATTTCAAAATCTATGGCAAAATGGGAGCTAAATGGTTGGAAATAGAAAGAGATGGATATGCCAAAGAAGAAAACATTTTGAAAGAGATTAAAAGGATGAACACTCAAAGAATGAAGTCATGAAAACTCAGATCTGATTAAAATCAAGTTATATTGTGAGTCGGTGAAGAAGAAATTACAGTAAAACTTCTATAAATGAATATCTTTCGGGTCTGAAAAATTATTATCTTATACGGGTTATTAATTTATCGATAAATAAATATTTTATTAATTTATCGATAAATTAATATTTATTAATTTATAGAATAATTTTTATTTTGTACATTATAATTATTAAATTAAATAATTAATTTTTTCGATAACTAAAAAAGAAAATAAATAAACAATTAATTAATGATGGTGCATTGTATCTAAGTTTATTAATCTTGTCAAAAAGAAGTTTATTAATCTTGGGTTGGCGTGATTCAAAATAGAATGCATGTACATTAGAATATGAAGTGTTGTGAATTATTTCAAGTACACAATATAGAGTTTATAAATAGACACATGTACTTTAACTTCATATACCAAAATATAAAAATTCATATATTATATCTTTTCTTTCATGACTACTCATTTGCAATGTGTAAAAAAATCTACGCTAACTGATGAGATGAGAAAAGCATTATGTGAGTACAAAAATAAGCATCCCTCTCCAAGTCAAAAAGATTTGTAACAGTGGTTTCAACAAAAGTTTGATCCCTCTATTAGTCAATCAACAATATCAAATACTCTTAAAAGGTCAGCAGAATATTTGTCAAAAGAGATAACAAATAGCAATATTAAAAGGCACAAATCAACAAATATCCTGAATTATAAAATGTATTGTATGAGTAGTTACTCCAATATCAAGAGAAAGTGAACATGACTGAAGAAATGATTCAAACTAAAGCAAAAGAGTTTTTACAGAAAACGTATGGTGATGCAAATCCAAAATTTAACTTCTCAAGTGGTTGGCTAGAACGATTCAAGGCAAGACAATAGAATCGCCTACGAATGAAGAGATTATTCAAGGAGTAATGGGTATGGAAGATGATGACAATCAAGATCCAAATGATAGTAACGTTATACCACATGTTTCTTCAAAAGAAGCTTTTTTTGCCATAGAGACTTTGAAAAATTACTTACTTCAAAATGAGAAGAATGTGCCGAATGTAGTTTATGCCCTCCAAAAAGTTAAAGATGAAATTGAGTTCAGTTCTCATGAAAAGAAGAACCATTTGACTATAGATACATATTTTAGGAAAGCATAAAATTTGAAATAAAAATTGTTTAGGAAGTGCTTTATTTTATGAATTATATATGTAATATTCATACGTATTTAATGAATTATTATTTTATATTTTCAGTGGACCGCAAGGATTTTTTTAAAATTATTATCTTATGCATTTATCGAGGTTATTATTTTATCTCATTGGCCCAAGTCGGGACCGGAGAAAATTATTATTTAATCGAGATTATTAATTTATCGAAGTTTTACTGTATAACCATTTGTGCCCTTTATTGGGTACACGTGTATACAAAAAATAAATTGGATATATCTCTTCAATTAATGAATAGATGTCTTATATAAAAACTGGGCACATCTTATAAAAAATTATTATGCCTTTTCAGCAATAGGGATATTTAATTTTGAACCACTCAGTAATATCCAAACGGAAATGAGATTCTTAAGTTTACCAATTTGATGAAAATGTGCAATTAAACTATTAAAGAGTGTATAATTTTACGCCCTCAAAATTCAGATCACTTAAAAAGTCCATTTCAATTAACTGTCAATAGTAATAGGGGTGGATAAACCTAAAAAGTAGTAATATTATTTAATTTTAGTATATATAATTAATTTTTTTGAAAACTGTACTCCTATTGAATATGATTTTAGTTAAGGTTTATCCAAAGACGTGTAAAATTATTTGTACAGTTAGCTAGCTCACATTAAAACTTAAGTGTACATAAATGTTTTACTTTAGGGTGTTTTTATATGACAGTGGTATTGACCCATTTTACCCACCTCAATTATTTCATCAATTACGTACTACCTTTTAATATCGAGTTATCTATTCACAAATGCTTAAACGAATAAAAAAATCATATTATAGTATTCTTCGTCTCCCTAAGATTTTATTTAAGGAGGATGAGGTGAGAATGAGCTTGTCAGATTAAAACGTGTAAAATTTTGTTTCAAATGTGCCAAATTCCATCTCAAATTATTTGTCGCGGTAACTAAAATAATTGTCTCAAATTATTTATCGTTTTAAAAGTTCAAAACATAATTAGTTAGTTTTTTTCATTTTATCATTTGTCATTAATGAAGATGACACATAAATAGAATAAGCATTTAATGAAAAAAGATTATAACTTAAATATAAATAAGAGTAAAATAGGTCAAAATCCTTCCTAATTAATCATTTCTTAAGGGATCATGTAAATAAAAAAATTACAAATAATTTGAGACGAAGAAAGTATAATTTAGGATAACTCTCTCTTTAAATGATGGCAGACAAGGTAGTTGACTTCAGTGAAGTTTTACTAGTAGTATTTAATTCTCAACTGCCCAATTTAAGTTTAATACTCCCACGGTACATCGTTTACTATATTAAAAATAGATTATCGATTTCTATTTTTATTCATTCAATTTGAAAAATCAAGAGATGATTTACCATTTTATACTTATTTTAATCTTTATTATTATTATAATTATTTTCAATTCATTTTCTAACACATAATAATTAGAGTAATATAATAAAATTAACCTTTTATTTATTGTTTCTTACGGGATGCGCAAAAGTTTCAATCATCTCCCTGACTTTGTTTTATGATTCCAACTATTGCAAACATTTTCTCCAAGTAGTTGTGTGTAACAATACCATCGCAACCTTAAAAGAAACACCTCTTTTTGGATTCAGTGCTTCCACTTTCTTAAAGGTGAGTTGTGAAAGCAATAAAGTAAAACCCAAAGAGAACTAGTGTGCTCATCAATCATAACACAGCAGAATTGAAGAGTGCAGGAAATATGCAAAAGAAAAAGCTGATAGGAAAATTATGGCATCTTGCTTTTCTTCTAACAATTTCTACACAATAGTACATGAAGATTACATTGAACAATGCAAATTAAGCTACTGTTAATGAAACGATAATCGAACACTCGTGAACTCACCGGGGTTTTTTCCGGGACTCGAAAGGGAAATTGGATGGTGGTGAAGGGGAAAACTCAAATGGCAAGTGAGGTGGCTCGGAGTCACCACAAAGCATCCCAACGATTTCTTTCATCGTGGGACGCTTGTTAGGTGATCTCTGTAAACATAATAGTGCAATTGTGATGCAAAGCAAAGGTGATCTCTGTAAACATAATAGTGCAATTGTGATGCAAAGCAATGCTTGTTCTCTATCCAGTAACTGAATATTGAGATCAACAAGATCCAAAAGCTTGCCCGAATGAGCAAGCTGCCTAGCCCATGAGACCAGATTAGCCCTCTCAAATTCTGACATAGGAGAAGCGGTAACTTGGAGTGGCCTTCTCCTCGAGACTAAAACTAATAACAGAACGCCAAAACTGTACACGTCGCATTTCTCTGAGAGCTGCCCTCCACCATATTCTGGGGCGATGTAACAAACAGTTCCTCTCATACTGGGAGTACTACTCACACCTCCACTCTTTGGAATATCTCCACTGGCGAAATCTTAACTACTTCGTCTTCCAATCCGAAATTCTCCACCGAAACTATCAAGCCACCAATCAATGCTGCTCCTACTGTTGGGTACTATTGTAAAGCAGTACGAGAAGTAAATAAATATTACAAGTGTTCGAAATGATAAACAAATAGACAATGTTCAAGACTGCCGCAAGCTTGTTGAGTCTTGAATCTTGATAACCTGAAATCAAGAAACAACTAAATCTGGATGGTTACAACTGTGTGCTGAGTCGAGTGATTGCACTCTGTCCTTAAGACAAGATTGCCCCGTATATATGATTTTACGTTAATGGGCAATAGTCTCCCAAGATAAAACAACACTTTAATCTCAACACTATAAAGCAAATAGGTTGAGTCTGACGAAGAAAACAAATACGAATCGACTTGCTGAAGAAATGGAAAAGGAAGGAAGAGTTTCTGTTTTCGTCCAACGTTTTTGGACGGACTTTCTCTTATGTTTTGTCTCTGTGTATATAGTGTCTCTGTTATGTATATCTCGTGTATATGTGTGTCTTTCCTCACTATTTTTCGTGACTGTATGTGCATCACTGTTTTTCGTCACTCACAATTGAGCCAAAAGGCATCAATATATAGTATGGAGGAGGGACTCCTCAACTGCCACAAACAAAGCTGTTAATAGCCATTAGTGAGGGTTGTTAATGACCATTAGAGAGGCTATTAATGGCCATTAGAGAGGCTGATTATGGTCATTGAAGGAAGGTTGTTTATGGAGGAGTTAACAGCCAAGTAATGGCTGGTTAATGCTCCAAAAAATAGCCCAAACGGTAGGCAAAAAGTTTCTGCCTTCCGTCATTCCCAAAATCAACTTTCTAGAAATTCTAGGGACCAAACTGTAAATATTAAGCAATTTGGGGTCCAAACAGATAATATCAGAAAGTCCCCACAGCCCACGGCCCGCGGCCCGGACCGGACCAGACGGGCGGCGGCGGCGTGCGTATAGGCTTAGCCTTGAACCCAAGCACATCTAGGTCCTCCTTCCTTTAAACACATGGGATACCCCTTGAGGTCCCAAACCCTTAACCATTTTAGAGACTTATAAAGAGAGCAATTCTTCATTTTCCCACCGATGTGGTAGATTTGTCCCACACTATATTTTCATGCCTCAAACACCTTACTTCATGGACCAATATCTCTTTCATTTCTCAATGAAATTTGACGATTCTTGGCCTTGACCATCTACACACTTAGTAGATTATGCATGTGAGAAGAGACAGCCTCCAACATGCGGAACACTAGTGTTTAATTCATTAAATATGGATGGACGCACCTCCCCGCCAAAGTCAAATTTCCAACAATCCCCTCTATGAAAGAGAGATTTTGGCGCACACACAAGGTGCCTACTTTCAAAGCAATCTTTCAAATAAAAAGATATTGCATCGGGAGAGGTAGCTTCTGCTTGAACCTTCCCTAGTTGAATACCACCGGACTTACTTACCGCGCGGTGAACGTGATGTCTTGAACCGTCAGTGTTTAGTGTAAGCCAAGACAATGATACCAACACAATAACTCTCCTTATTCGTTTTCATTCTTATGGTTTTGTCCGTTGTGGCCGAGGACGCACTTGGATTCTTAAGTGCGTTCATTTGAGGCGGTCTGTCCTCGCACTTAATAGGTGATCTCCTACAAGGTATCCTGCTACACCCAACTTCACAAGTGTTAGGAATCATTAAAAGTTTCTCAAACCTTAACCTCAACCGTTTGAGGATCGTTAAAGGTTTGGAAGCTTAACCTTTACCCACCATGCAGGTAGCACTTTAATGTCTATCACGGGAACAACTTTGGATTCATGTTTCCTTACAGAAATCATCATCCGAAGTGCTTCTTTCTTCCACCGAAGCGCTCAACTGAACTTTTTGCAGCTTAGTTTTCACATTGAACCAAATTCTTGGGATCTCCAATCAGTATGGTTGGGTTACCACCGCAATGATTCATATTGTTAGGGTTTTAAGCCCATTCCCCTAGACAGGAAGAACATTTGATCTCCGGGTAGTCCCTTAGTTAGTAAACAAGGAAGTGACACCCGTGATGATCAACTGTCATACAATCTTATGTCTCTAACAGATCCTGACAGATATGTCCAGACGCCGTCATCCGTGTCCTTCCTGAAGTCGACCGGCTAGCCACAGTGTATAACTGCTGAAGGCACGGGTTTCTCTCAATAAGGGATGTCCTCTAAGGAGTCATGAAGTTACTCAACTTCTTTCATGCTTTGTATAAAGCGATAAACTCCGATCACATCCTGAATCGGTCGATGCAAGTTTGCTTAGAGGATTTTCCAAGACCCACCATACATATTTACTTATGCCTTTGGTGTTCTTCATATCTGATGTCCAGTTTGCATCATTGTGTTCTCCCAGAACCGCTGGACATCCAGAATACTATAATCCGTAGATAAGCGAATAATTCAAATATCGTCATATCCGACTTAACGCCTTCTATTGATCATTTATTAAGATCATCAGTGAACCTTAGTTCAACTGATCTGTTTGTAGGCCAATATCAGGTCGGTTATAGTGTGTACAATACATTGAACTACACGTGACATGTGCATATCGCTCCTTGTCTATAGATGCACCATGATTTCAATCAGTTATATGATTCATATCCATTGGTGGCTTCAACGAGACTGTCAATTATCTCACAACTGAGTTTGGAGTTAGACCAGTCCGTTAGATGTCTTAGAAATCCAATTCCTAAGATGTCTTCTGTGATACCCATATCTTTCATATCGAGACTTTGTTTCAATATGACTTTCATTCTCAGATTGTTGGTTTTCCAACTGTTGGCTTTCTAACTTCAGAGTCGATGTTTCTGTGGTCAGATTCATTATTTCTGTTTTATCTTAAACTTTTAGGACCAAAATGTAAATATTTCAAGGACCAAAATGAAAGTTCAGGAAGAAGTCTAATAGTTCAACAAACCAACTCTGATCATCTTCTTCCAACTCTCCGGTTGGGAGGTTGTTTCAACATCCATGCCACGCAAGACTGCAATGGCCCTGGATGTTAAGCTACTCACAGGGGAGCACATGTACAAGTAGCCGAGGCCTTATACTCGATAGTAGATCCATCTACTTTGTACTCACATTTGAGTATCCATTTTCACAACCCAAAGGTTCTTTTCCCGGAGGAAGATCAATTATTACGCAAGTATGGTTCTATATGATGGAATCCATTTCTCTCTTTGTAGCTTCTTTCCAAAGCAGCGCTTTTGGAGATAACAATTATTTGTTAATTGTCCATGGTTCATTCTCAACCATACAAGCTAGAAGGACTGGAACAAGTCTTTGTCCCCTTCTTTGCTCCGTCTCGGTTCAACATCTAAAATCCCTGATTTCTGTAGATCTGGAATATTAAGTTTCGGATAGCTAGCAACTTTCGAGTCCTATAGATACTGAACGTCTAGTTTCGGACAATCAGGCCCTCGCGGGTTCCTGTTAACCTTGAGCAATTACTTCTTTTTCCTTTTCAAGGAAAGTTATCTTCAAAGAATTCAGCATTCTTTGACACCAAGAAGCGATAAACACTACTGTTATTTGCAGATCTAGTGGATATGCAATCTACAGTCTTAGGTACAACTTGACTTGTTTCGGTATTCCAACTTTTACAAGCCATCCCACATCACAACATTTGTATGTGAGATCTTTTCCATGTTTCACACGGAGAGTTATCCTTATCCTTATGGGTATTTCTGTAGAGAATCGCATTAGCGGTAAGGAGCGCCTTGCCCCACATAATTTGGGCGTTCGACTTTGCGCTTGGCTAACACCGTTGGACTAAGGTGAGAAATGAACAGTCGTTTAATGAATGATGCTTCACATTCTCCCCTCTATCACTATGAATTCCTCAATTCGTAAGCTTAGTTGATTTTCAACTTCTTTCATTGTAGCGCTTATCCGCTTCAACAACTTCATCTTTGCTTTTCAACAAACAAAGGATACAATATGTTATACCATTATCAATGAAGGTTACAACGTACTTGTCTCCCCCCCCTCTATTTTGTATTAACTTCAAATCACTCAAGTAGGTGTGACTAAGTTCTAGAGGAGCGGTGCTTCTTTCGCTATTCCTTTGATGGAATGGAAAGGTGATTTTGCCTCTTCGCCTACCTCACATTTATTTTGAGGGTTAATGCCGACAGAAGGCAACAATATCAACTTCGCTAGCTTTTGAATGACTTTCTATTTAACGTGTCTTAATCTATGATGGCATAGATGCACGGATTACAAATATATCATTCATTTGGCTACAGACATACTGTACCGTTCTTGGTTATTACAGGCCTATTGGACTAGTCTCAAACCAGCTTGACCAACAACGCCCCTTAAACTATGTTTGGGACATGTATCACATCATCTTAGAGTGATCTCCTTCCCTGAAGTCCTATTGAGAACAACCTCTCCAACCCTTTCTACTTTTGAGGTGGCGTTGCTTCACATGAACAACCTCCCGTGGTTAGGGTGTAACCGGATCATATGTGATCTGGATACTCTGGCCCACTCCAGTTGCTTTGGCAGACTGAGTGTCCAATTTCTTTTCTGTCTTTCTTTAGGCCTTCAGATCATTTAGGACCTGAAAACTCTGGCCCACCACACTAGGTGTCCATTACTTTTCCTATGAAATGAATTCTGGCCCCACTCCAGTCGCCCGGAGGCTTTGGATGACTGAGTGTCCAATATCATCCTATGAAGGATCTTCTGCCAAATAGTGTGACAGGCTCAACGTCTTTAGCTTTTAGACTTCTTCCGTTATGATTGGTGCCCAGACAATTCTTGGCGCTTACTTAAGAGTGGTAACAGTTTTCACACAGCTAGTGGATCTTCCTCCATCGTATGTGCGAACATACTTTACACACTTTTAATAATTACACTTAAAAGAACGGATCTTTTTAAGTCGTTTACAAAGTCCAATCTTTAAACGGGAAAGAAGAAGAGATTAAACTTCTGATTTTAAAGCGTAAGAAATATAAATTATTTCGTAAAATATTTTCATATTCCTCCTTACTTTTAAGCTATTTTTTTAATCAGACATCATTTAATCTTTATTCTTGACAAGGAAGAAAATAACTTATCCCAATTTTGGATTCTGGCCCACTTCAGTCACTTCATAGGACTGAGTGTCCAGCTCCTCCTTACCATAATTTGGATCATTTGTCTGAGACAGATATAGGCCTTCTGCTACAAGATAGAACCACATCTTCAACCTTCTCCTCTTGTCCCAGTTGACATCCTCAGCCTCTCGTGAGCGCTTGTTGCCACCACTCTTGGGAGAGGTGACACCATGAACACGTTGACCTTCGACAGCATCATCATCACTCTCTTCTACCAGAAAACCACAGCCATATACAGATTTGGTCACACAACTTTTGACCGACATCTTTCGAACACTAATACTAATACAATCTTGTCTTAAATTATTGGCTTTCTATTGAAAGCAGTACGGGAAGTAAATAAATATTACAAATGTTCGAAAGGATAAACAAATAGGCAATGTTCAGAACTGCCGCAAATTTGTTGAGTCTTGAATCTTGATAACATGAAATTAAGAAACAACTAAATCTGAATGGTTACAAATGTGTGCTGAGTCGAGTGATTGCACTCTGTCCTTAAGACAAGATTGCCCCGTATATATGCTTTTACGTTAATGGGCAATAATCTCCCAAGATAAAACAACACTTTAATCTCAACACTACAAAACAAATAGGTTGAGTTTGACGAAGAAAACAAATACGAATCGACTTGCTGAAGAAATGGAAAAGGAAGGAAGAGTTTCTGTTTTCGTCCAACGTTTTTGAACTGACTTTCTCTTCTGTTTTGTCTCTATGTATATAGTGTGTCTCTGTTGTGTATATCTCGTGTATATGTGTGTCTTTCCTCACTGTTTTTCGTGACTGTATGTGCATCACTGTTTTTCGTTACTCACAACTGAGCCATATATAGTATGGAGGATGGACTCCTCAACTGTCACAAACAAGGCTGTTAATAGCCATTAGTATGGCCATTAGAGAGGCTGATTATGGTCATTGAAGGAGGGCTGTTTATGGAGGAGTTAACAGCCAAGTAATGGTTGGTTAATGCTCCAAAAAACAGGTAGGCAGAAAGTTTCTGCCTTCCGTCATTCCCAAAATCAACTTTCCAGAAACTCTAGGGACCAAACTGTAAATATTAAGCAATTTGGGGTCCAAACAGATAATATCAGAAAGTTCCCACGACCGAACCCGAGCTAGACGGGCGGGCGGCGGCGGCGCGCGTGTGGGCCTAACCTTGAACCCAAGCACATCTAGGTCCTCCCTCCTTTAAACACATGGGATACCCCTTGGGGTCCCAAACCCTTAACCACTTTAGAGACTTATAAAGAGAGCAATTCTTCCTTTTACCATCGATGTGGTAGATTTGTCCCACCATATTTTCATGCCTCAAACACCTTACTTCATGGACCAATATCTCTTTCATTTCTCAACAAAATTTGACGATTTTTGGCCCTACGGTCATCTACTCACTTAGTAGATTATGCATGTGAGAAGAGACAACCTCCAACATGCGGAACACTAGTGTTTAATTCATTAAATATGGGTGGACGCACCTCCCCGCCAAAGGCAAATTTTCAACACCTACTTCCCCTGCTTTTCTTCTCTTTCGTTCAGGTGTTACCTCTTCATCCCTTTGCCATCACATTTCTCCTCCCCCTTTGAGATCTCTTTTCTTCTTCTTCTTGGCTAACTCCTCACAAAGTTCTTCCTTCCACCATTCTCTTGGCTTCCTATTATTCTTCTTTTCTTTCCTAATTCTCTCCTCATCCAAAGATGCCCACCATTCAAGCTTCTTTCTTTGCTTCTGTTGCTGCCCCCCTTTGGCAATATCTTCTGCTGGACTCGTGGTCGCGATCCAATCCTTCTTAGGCCTCTCTTTTCTGATCTCACTACCAATCCATTCCATCACATAGTCCTTAATCCTCCCAGAATCCGATCCACCATTCACATTTTCCTGTTTCCACCACCAGTCTCTTCCTGATTGACTAATTCCCCTCCCAATCCCTTTCAAAATTCCACTATCCACACTAACCCCATCCAAAAAACCCTCAGAAACACTAGTCTTTTCCACCTCTGATGGAACTCCCACTTCAGGAGAACAACTCTCCGCCAATTGATCCACATTTATCCAACCTCCTCTGTGACAACACTCTCATTTCCTTCAAGAATCAATCCATTTTCCTCCACATTCTCAAAAACTTCTCCTTTTGCACCCTTTTGAACTCTCTCCTCATCTTCAATGAAAGACTCAACAACCTGATTGGGATGAAGCTGCTGCAGATCCGGTCGGCTGAGCTCTACCACCTTCACTTTTTGTCGGACAATCTCGCGCTATATGACCACGCTCCCCGCAAGAATAGCATACTCTTCCCTCTTGTTGGCACGACCCTGCATGGGAATGGGTTTTCTAGAAGCATTTTTTGAGTAAAGGTGTAATCTTGGAAGAGTTAAACATGCATATTTGAAAGAACAAGTAACAAAACAAGAATGGTTACTGGTGGGAGTATGGAGTTTAGTGTGAGCAGTGTTGTCGGGGGTAATGTTGGAAGAGTTTTAAGGATGAATATTAGAGAGATTAGTCGGGGATGAAACAGAAACATTGACTGGTGGGGTTGTGGAATCTACTGTGTGACTATGTGCATCTCTTAAGGAAGAAAAGGGTACTCTTGGAGGTGTTTAGAAAGTTTGCTATGGACTAATGTGGAAGAAGAAGGAACAAACAAAAATGATAATAAACACTAATTTGGGTGACAGTTGTGATGTTGAAACAGTAAAAGATGCAAATTTGCAGACAGATTTGTCAATGATGAAATAACGAGGAAGAAACAAGAATGGGAAGTCTAGTGTGAATATTGTGTGACTGTGTGCAAGAGAAAGGGGGTGAATATTGATGTAGAGAGATTTGTTTAAGGATGAGAGAAAGGAAAAGGACTTGGAACAAACAAGAGAGACTTGGTGTATAGTGTAGTGTGAGCACTGTGTGACTGTGTGTAGTCTTTATCTTTTGTTCTACTAAATCTAAAACTAAGCTACTGATGAAATAGACCTGTTTTACTTTTTCCTGAGTCAAAATCTAAAATCACGGGGCCGTGACGTAACTCTGAGGGTTCCTCAATCCTCTTTTTTTCTCTCTTCTTTTTAAATAAAAAATAACTTATTAGATCACTTAGTGACTTGTAACTAAATTTCATTTATATACTCGAACTAGATTTATTCCAACTGATAACTTAAACATATGACAAAATATACATGTTAGATACATTCGGTTTAGATTTTGAAAAGACTTTACGCCTATTCTATTAAATAGTTAAGTTAACGCCATAAAATGAATCACATCATTTAATTATACACATCAATCTCAATGGAATATATTTGAGGTTTTACGGGTTATTGAAACAAATACTTATAATTAAAGAGTGTGATTTATTTAAGTGATTAACTTATTTATATAATTAACGTTTGAGGAAAATGCCGAAGTTCTTCTAAAAATTATGCCGAAAGTATCTAATAGGAACACTTTGTTATGTGTTCAAGTGATCAATCGAAACAAATCATACTTTGATTGTCTAAATGAGATTTACTGGTAAGATTAAGGAGTTGTCAATTTATTAGAAAAAAATAGAAGTACTTATTTTAAAAAATGATTATTTTGGTGAGAAATATAACTAATTCATATTTCTAATCTTTCCCACAATAACCTAGAAAACATAAAATTGGACAACCAAATTGGGATGGAAAATGTAGGGATCTAGTAACTCAATTGATTGACTACATGAATTTTCATCATTAATGATGGTTTGAATCTCCACACTGTAATTCCTTCCTCATTTTTCATTTTCCTACCCCCAATGTAATAACAAAAATTTAAGAAAAAAAAAGGAAAAGGTAATAATTAGTCCCTTATCCTATTTTATGTGTCATCATTTAATTAGGTACATATTTGAAAAAAGGATTCGATACATCAATTGAACTTTGAATTTCTTTTTTTTTTAAACACTGAAATTAAATTTCTTAAATCATGTGAAATATAATTGATTAAAAATACATTATTTTTAATAGTGATATGAATTATGAACCACTTTGAGACAGTGTTGTAAATTTGAAAAAGAAATATTTTAAACATTGGTGTTTCTAAAAATATATTGGACTCTTTTATATAAATTTGAAAAGAAAAAGCAACATACCAAAAATACATCTTGCTAAAAATAGATCAAAATTACGTGTGTATATATATATATATATATATTGGCAACTTTAGACTATAATTCAGAGGAGAAAATATCACCGCTAAATTGATCGTCAACTTCCAATTTTGATCAATATATATAGACGGTAAGTTCCAATTATATGCATGTTCTAAAGTATACTTTGGCCTCGTAAAAATATAAATAAAACTTTATTTTCAATGACATCTTATTAATGAATATGAGACACTACCCATAATTAAACGTGACCCCTCTACCCAAAAAAACAGGAAGAGATACAAACAATAAAAAAAAATGGTCCAAACAGCCAAGGAACATCTTGTCGTTTCTCTTTTTCTTTTTATTATTTGTTCCTTTTTATTTTGTTGTTTTGGTTTATAAGGATAAAATACTAAAATTTAAACGGTTAGTACAAGCATTCATAGCATCCATGTTATTTCTACAATTATTAGTCGAAATAGTTCGACAAAAATACTTTTTATTTATATGCTTTTACGATATTTTAAATATGGTAGCACTAGAAAAAAGCAGGACTTGTTTTATAGATTATTTCGTTTGCAAGTAAGGATGCAATCGCATTTTGCTCTTTGGAGTTTTGTCTAATTTTCGGACTCTTTAGTCGGTGTATCAATAACCTGCAATCATGTAAAATCGTAGAAATTTCATGTGACAATATATTCAAATTAACATACTTCATTTATTTTTTTTACTTTACAAAAACAAAAATATATATGTTTCCATTCTTTGCTTCTCAAGTATTAGAAGGCAAAAAAAAAAACGGAGAGTCAATTCCATTATAGATTATCTTCTCCTTACCTCGCATAAAAGAACCAAAAGAAATTAATTAGAGAAAAAGAAAAGGGAAAGCAAAAATGTAGGAGCCACTGTACAAGCAAAGTGTAACATCATTCCTTCCACTACAGAAATAAAAATTAAAGTGCATTATCAAATTATTAAATTCCAACAATTATTAATTTACTAGTATTTGTTTTTTTTCTTTTGTTTGTTTAATGCTTTTTAATTAGGTAGTGAAGAACAAAGTGAAAGAGGTAGTAGCAGAGTTTACCAAAGCATGAAAAGGAGGTTGACTGAGGTTGTACTTTCATTCTTAGCTTACACGCTTAGTTAATCTACTTTTTAAAAAGGTCAAATATATGAATTTAGGACCATATGTTATTTTTTAATTAGACATATTATCTTGCGACTTGACCTATTAAATATTCTACATTATTGTCAATATACTAATTAAAACACATTACTGACACAATATATTGTATATTTTCGGTTTAGGACAACGAAGTTATTTAGAGACACTATTAAAAAAATCTCTATTTTCCCACTGATTTTCCATTAAAAAATGTTTAGTGATTATTTTTCACTGAATGTCGGTAGAAAAAATTGAAATAATAGTGTTTTCACTCCAAACGTTTCAATGGAAACATGTTTCCCATCATATCTTTTCCAAATGAGTTGGTTCGATGTGAATGAAATGGGTAAATCATGTTTTATAACATAAATTTTTCACTTAATATCGGTGGAAATTTTTTTTATTTCTAGTGGGGGAGTACAATGACATAGAGGCGAGGCAATTTTTCGTTAGAGCAAGGTGAACCCTTAGTCGCCTAAAGAGGAAAACCAAGCTAGACAAAGCATATGAACTAAAAGAGAAAACTCTTTATTCTCACAAAATAGTTGGCGTTTGGACATATATTAGTTGCAATATTGAAGTGTTGTTTTCAGATTAGCATGTCTTATATTTTTGTTCATTATTTCAATTTGAAAAATATTTTAAGTGATGTAATAATTTTTATTACTAATAAAACTTAACTTGTTTTTACTTCAACCAAATATATAGTCCAAACGGGTCGAGGTCACTATGATACTTACACAGATCAAATTTCATCACGAGTGTTTCCTCTTATTCCTTTTTATTCATCTATTATTGAACCCACATGTCCCGTAGAAAATTAAAACAGATATCTGAAAAATATGTTAGAGGTTAAGCCATTTGTCCATAAATTTGTTTCAAAACTTTAAAAAATATCCGAAGATTACTTCAAATGAATATTATTAATTTAATTAGACCATCGTGAACTTTAAATATGAAATATGAAATTTAATAGCTTAAAGAATTTCACAAACAAAACTTTATATAATCAAGCACAACTTCAATTAAATATTCTTTTTCAATTTTATTTTAAATGCTATTTTTTTCAAATAACATCAATAAATGCCCTACTAGAAAAGCTTATACTAGTCCCCCGAGGCATAGCTGGATATCAAATGAGGTGGAGCGTGAGTTCGAATCCTGGGGGAGTACTTTGCTCTCTTCTGGGATAGGACCTTGTAGGTGATATCAGTTGCTCTGTTCTCAAACCCTAGTCATTCAGGCACATTCCGTGATTTACTGGTAGTAGTGTTGAGGGACCGGTACTATAATCTCCAGGAATAGTCTGACGTAAATCAGGAAGGTGGATATAAAAAAAAAAATTATACTATACCATGAGCTTGTCCTTTGCTTTTTCCAAGTGTACTATATTTGTCTTAATTTGTGGCTGGAAGGTAGCTAAGGTTATGAATAGAGATGACAACGGATCCTGGACCCGGTCCGTATTCGGTGAATCCAGATCCATTTTATAGGATATGGATCTTCAAAATTTGGACCCGACGGATCCGGATCGGACCCGGATTCGTTTATGACGGATCGGATCTGGATATGGATCTTGTCTTTGAGATCCGTATCCGGTCCAGATCCAACCCGTGGATCCATTTTTTATTAAATACATTATACATTTATACATTATACATTTTTCTTGGCCAGACCCAAGTCCTTTAAGGACCGAAGCCCAGCCCATCTGCCTGTCTTTAAGCCAATGAAAGGGCAAAGACCTCCTCATTCATTTCGTTTCCTTCCGTAAGACAAACCCTAGCCGTCGTCTCTACTTGTCGTCTCTACACAACGAAAGGTGAGTTCGATTTTTATTTTTTCGCTCTTTTAACTACTGTTGTTTTCATAATCTACACACACAAAAAAATATAACTAAAAGAAGATTGGTTAACCATTTATTTTAGACGAAGTTGTTTGGTCTAGGTTCTGGCATCTCTTTAATACATCTTTCTTGTTTAAGGATTTTGTTCAAGTATGAACACATTCAAAAGTTAAGTAGTTTTGGTATTGTGATGGTTTATCAAGACTGTCCTGGATACATCTGTTAAAGTTAAGGTGTGTTGAATGTCAAAAAATTTGCTAGAAATGTGAATTTTAGAAAATTGTAGCTAGTAAAAGTAAAATAAATGGAATATCGTTTGTTGCATGTATTTGCTTGAGAAGAAAAGGAAAGCTTAAAATCAAGAGTAAATCAGTTTTTTAAATTAGTCATGCAAATACTTAATATGGAGGAAAGTCCATATTAACAGTTTTTCATTTATTTAATATTTGATGTTTTGGGATTTTGAAAGATATATTAACAATCAAACACAAACAGAAAAAGAAAATACATGTACGATTTTATCAATCCAACAAGAGCAGAGAACAAAGACTTATTTTTTCTTACAAATTTCTGCAACAAATTGAAGCGTCGATACAATTCATATTTGCACACACATCTATTATTTATGAGAAAAAGAACTTTTCAGTATCTCAATTTTAAAATTGGAAACTGAAAACTGAATGCATTGGATATGAATGTTGTTGTGTTTTGTTGATTCAGTATCTGAATGCACTGAAAATTGAATGCATTGAAACTTTCCAGTTTACTAGTTACTGGAAACTGAATGCATTGGCTTTAATATTAGATATGAATGTTGTTGTGTTTTGTTGATTCAGTATCGGACTATCCTGGAATGGTTGTATGTTGAATGTTGAAATATTATTCAAATCAAAAAAATTACGTGTGGATCCATGTCCGATCCGTGGACCCGGTGGATCCGATGAATTTGAATCCGAATCTGAATACATGTATAAAAAATGGATCTGGAATCCAGATCATATCCGTTGTCATACCTGAATGTGGTCTTTGACTTTGTTAAGTAAATATTGTGTACTGACACCAGCACACCATAGGGCATTCGTGTTGCTCCTTTTTGGAGGACTGAGAATCATGTGAGTCCCATCTCTATTTTTGCCTTTTTCCTCCCTAAATAATTAATTAATTCACCCAAGCTTACAAATAGCATATTATATTCTACTGTACTAGTATAACTAGGGGAGGCACTATAGTGACGATGAGTTGATTGAATACAACTCATGCATCACGTTTAGAGGTTTTGCAACTTATTTCGTACACGTGTGTCGAAATGATTGCTTAATTGTAAGCGAGCTTATGTGTACCATGATCATCCTCTTAGATTTATTATTAATGATTGTCGATATTTATTGAAGGCCAAGAAATGGTCTTGCTATTTCGAAGGCCAAGAAAGGGTCTTGATGTTTCGATCCCTCTTCAGGCTGTGTTTTCATCTCTATGCATGTGATCTTTAATGAATTTTCATTTTCATTTGCTACAAGGCCAGGACTATACATGTTTAAAGTTCCTTCTTCGAGCAGACTTAAATCATGTTTCTTTATGTGTGATTTTAATTTTTATGTAGTTTATTCTTCCATTGTAACAAAAAAATATATAAAGAAAATTCAGTATCATTTAAAGAATATCTACTAAACTCATTTCTAAATCAGAGAGTAAACATTAAGCACGCCTTGTCTGATGTAGACGATCCACTTGGTTTTTTCGAGACGCATAATAAGTCTTTAAAAAAAAGGTACACCATTTTACTATATACTTTATAAAATAATCTATTTGTTCAACCCTTTTTAAATATCTGTATCAGCTTTCTATCCATAATAAATTTTAGTTGGATCTTTAATCTTTTGTTTACTGATTATATCCCCCGTGACAGCACTTCTTTTTACTAAGGTCACGATGAGAACAATGAGTCTGTTTGGGCAGCTCAATTGTTATCAAGGGGGATATTTGGAAAATGACCAAGGATCGAATCCCGTCAGCGGCAGTGTGGGGGTTACTTCTTGAAATAAAGGAGGGCCCCTTGTGCGCAGCGTGATATTGGTCTAACCTTTGAAATCAATTGAGTCACCATGATTTACCTCATTCACAGACATGTCGGACCGGAGGTGTGGGAGCTCATGAGGGTGGGAGTTACACCTTTTGGAAAAGGATGAGAACAATGAGTTCACGAGAAAGCTGAAAATTTGCTGTCAATTTTCTGACATACCCAGGTCAATGATAAAATAACAAAGAAAAGAAAATAAATACAATTAACTTAAAGAGTGTAAGAATGAAAAATTGACTTTTAAAATGTGTGATCTAAAACAAGTCTAATAATACTAATAATAAATTAATAATCAAACACCATAAACAATTTCACAACAACAATATAACTATTATAATCACATAAGTGAGGTCTGAGAAACCTTACCTCTACCTTGGGAGAGATTGTTTCTGAAAGACCTTCAACCTTACTTCTACCTTGTGAGGTAGAGAGATTGTTTCTGAAAGACTCTCAACTCAACAGGAAGCACAATAAAGAATATCAGACAAAATCGACGAAAGTAAAGAAGTCTTAAGGCATAATACTACAATGAAGAAAAGTAATAGTAACAAGCTAATAGGGTAATCAAGTACAACCATAAATAATTTCACAATTTGGCATAATCTTCACCATTCTATCAACATCAACTTAATTTCCATTCTTCAAACAGCACATTGTCACATTAAAACCTGAGTTCTTAAAAAAAATACTTGAGTTCTAGTTCACAGAACTAATCAGTATTTGCAAGAACAGTCTTGAGAGGCTTTGCACCACCATTTTCTTGAACAGAGTTTACTGGAGTAGAGGCACCGCTCTTCTTTGAACTACTGGAGTGCCCCCCTGTAAATGTCCTTCCCATAAATTTCCCAGCTTTGCTTAGGCCACTGCCAACAGCTCCAAAACCACTTCCAACTATGCCTACACCAGCACCTAGTCCCGTTCCAACGAGCCCCACGCCTGCCCCGATGCCAGTTCCCACTAAACCAACACCTGAACCAACCGCATCCATTGTGCTCCCGATGACCCCTTCTGCTTTCAGCTTCTTCCTCTCTTCTAGGATCACCTTCTCTGCTTCTAGAGCGGCTAACTGCTCTTCCTTGTTGAACTCATGATACAACACCTGCACCACAACGGATAAGCTTTAAAAACCACCTCATTACCCAGACCATCAATCATTGTGGTGGTTAAAAGAGAGGTAAAAGTAAAGAAGATATCATAAACAATTAAAGAATGGCTAACATCATAGCAACAATTCAGCCTGTGTGGAACTAAACATAGCATAGTCGATTCCAAACCCCGAAAAGGATTAGTGTTGAGTAAATTGAGAAAGGCTTAATACATAGTCTGCCCCTGACCTTGTAACGAAATCTCCTTTACACACCACCCCACCTTCACGGGGAACCTTTTACACACCAAAAATTGTTTAAAACGTAGCTATTACACCTAGTTCGTGTTCAACCACTTCCTCCCCGAGGTTGCATCACACACGTCAATCAATGCGCAATACGTGTCAATTAACAATAAAGAAAAACCCAAAATTACCGGTATACCCTCAAAGTACAAATTCTCCATTTTTGCCACAATTACGCTCCTGTTCAAAAACAAGCACAAAATTTTTACTTCTCCATTTTCCCCTCAGATGATTTAACTACCATTAACGGAAAAATTGATTACTTTATTTTCCGGGTACTACAAAATTGACTTTCCAGAAAGCTTCCGTTAATGGTGTGTATTACATGTTCATAATTACTCTTTATTAACTACCAGTATTGCTTACTAGATTGGTGCAAAGTTGGGTGTGCAAAAGGTTCCCCGTGAAGGAGGGGTGTGTAAAGGAGATTTGGCTACAAGGTCGGGGTAAACTATGTATTAAGCTAATGAAAAATATTCAAAACTATGATGAATGCTATAAAATACTGATGTATAGGATGCATGTAATCTACCCCAACTAGTTTAGGATTCAGGTTTTGGTTGATTGATTGACAGTAAGATAGCAATGAAGAAACTTCAAAAAATGAGTCTGAATCATTCCTGTACCTTTATTGTGATAGTTCCCCGATCCTTCTTATCTTTGACTTTGAGCATATCAAGTTTTGGCAGTAATCTTAATTCAATTTCTTTGGCAGTGTCAGCTACTAGCTCAATCAGAGGCAACTTTGTGACACCCATTCGCTGGTCTTGACCAATGTCTTTATCAAACACCTGCTCAAAATGGTGTGAAGCTCAATTATCACATAAAAAACAACTCAAAACAGCATGTATATCATCAGTAGATATTCAAGACAGAGCAGAGTACAGTAAAAAATGTGATAGTAATTGAAATCAAACCTCGACGATGAGGGATTGGGTCTCCGTGTCTTCTGCAATCAACTCAAACGTCTGATCCCAAACAGGATTTAGGTTGTTGTCAATGGTTTTTGTCTTAACCTTGAAAAGTGGGCGTATGTATACAACAGCATATGGATCAGATTTTCCTATCATTTCATGGTTTTTTAAGGCATTAGCCTTGACTACAGTTACTATGAGCTTCCCTTGTGGCTTAAGCTCCAAATCACTGCATGGAGGAAAACACTGGTTACAAAATGATGAAAAAATGATGAAAAATTAGCATGCAGAGAAGATAAAGAACTACTAGTACTATATATGCAGACATGTTGATGACATAGTGTTAACATTCCCCATCCAAAAATAAATTTGCTGAAGCGCTTGAAATAGAGCTTAAAAACAACAGCAGTAGGCAAAATGAAGAACCAAATAAATACATTGCAACAGGAGAAACAGTTTGATAAGAGTAAAACCCAAGAAAATAGCATATTAATAGCAAATTGAAACAACCCAAAATATACTTTTTTATATTAGCAAATTACAAGGATTAAAAAGATAAGGTAAAGTGTTCGATCTGTAAAGTATTTGTAGAATTGAAGATACCTAGTATCCACAGGTATGCCGCCAATTGGAACAACAATTCTGTGCGGCCATTCTAGCATATCTGTCACTATTGTATTTACAGTGTCCTTCCGATGAGAAACAACAGAATTGTCAGTCAAAAAGGAAAACGTTCGAAATAGAAAGTATTTTGCTGGAGAAAATATTAACACTCACATCAATCATATCTGAAAGTCCAGGAAGAGCTGTTAAACTTCCACCGACAGCCTTCAAGACATAGTCAATTCTAGGTTTTGGCTGATTGAACAAAAAAGGAATCGTTTATTTAACATCTATCAGGACATAAGCATCTTCAAATCAGTAATATAATTAAGAGCAGAATCGTCATCGTCAGATAACGTTGAACAAAAGAGAATCATGTAGCACATCAGATATAATGGGAGGAACATCAAAATAATGAAAAAAAGAAGGGGATTATTAAAACTATATTGACCAAGAACGTAGAAGAATAAGTCCCCACCAAGAAGATTTATTATGCATGACTATACATTATTTAGAAATGACTGGTAAATTGTTTCTTATGAATTTGGTGAAAATTGACTGTTGTTATTAAGTTTTAGATAAAGTTGAATTACTCTGTTTATGTGCAACGCGTAGCCAGTTTCATGCATGGATAAAGAAGGGTTGTGGTGGGTTTACAGTTAGCATAAAAATAGACCATAATGAATCTCCTAAGATACAGAGGATTTGTATAACCGACTCCAACTCGCTTGGATTGAGTCATAGCTGATTATGTGAAATGAATCTGGCTATCAGCTTCTAAAATCAAATCAAGCATATTGTGTTCCAGACTCACAGACTTGCTCGTTGCAATTTCATATCTGAGATCCCACTTCACATAATGCTCATTAATGTATAACACGTCAGATTGCTGAAGAACAAAGTGAATAGCAGCATATGCTGGTGTCTACTGGAATTATAACAAAAGGGAAAGTAGAACATTTTCCACTTCAGGAAAAAAAAAAATCTACGGAGAACATTTTCCATTAAAGCATTTTCCTCCATATAAAATGCACCAAAATAAAATAGTTCTACATTTATTGAGTTAAAAGGTGCAGGAGGACATTAAGCAGCAAATTTACATTACGGTTTTGACAGACATGTCATGACTTCTTACTTGTATTCATACTTCCATCTGTTTCAACTGATTAGTTCTGGGGGTTTAAAACAACTATTAGATAGCTGCCTGTTTGTTACTAAATTTTATTATCCCATGAAAATTTAATGTGCAGCTTCTATGGAAAAGCAAAGAGATACTTTTTTAGTTTTTACCTTACATTTTTCTTTTTTTGAAGAATCTTGAATCCACCAGTCAGAGTAGTTCATGCAGTACTATAGTTGTTTCCCGTGGTCTAGTTTTCTGTTAATGAACTATTCTTTATTTACTTAAACTGACAGAAAGTGTTTGACCTATAATCTCACACTAAAATTCCAACTCATTGACAATCATGGTTTCTCCTCATCACAAGCCTGTATCTGATTTTTCATCTAACAAAGGACTAAATTAAACTTTCAGTTCTACGGTAGAGTTTAATGACTTGTACTGATAAGATTCATTGGGATTAGGTTATTCATGAATCAAGTTTGACAAACATGCTATAGTAGCAGAAAACAAAGTAGTTAAGTCCAAAATTAAAAAAAGATAGTACAACTTAAATACGAAGATCTATTCCCTCAGTCAAGATTCTGTTTCATCTGCACATAGTTTTGAAGGATCTCTATCTTTGTTTTGTTCCTTTTCAATTTTTTATTGGGGTGAGGAGTTCAAGGAGATACTAGTCTGTCTTGAATAAACAAAAGGCAAAGGTAGCTAAAATATTGGAGAAGGCCACAACACAGAGGAGAAATGAAACAAAAGAATAGAGGAAAGCAAATTAACATATAGAACTTAGGCTTTACCTCAGAAAGTAATGCTACAACAACAGCCGAGATGCAAGGCATTTCCTCAGTTAGTTGGAAGATAACACGAATAACAGTGAAAACTTGAAGATTTTTCAACTGCAACCAATTTGGTAATGGTCAGTGCAACTCTCTTCCTAAATAACCAAGTAGTCAAAACATAGAATTGTCCAAGAAAAATAGACTGGTGAAAGTGTTTAGGCACACACCTGAATGGGTATAGAAGCAACCATTGCAGCTTCAACACCTAAAACAATATTGGGATCACCACCCCATCGGAGGTCAATATCCATAGTGATTTGACCTTTTTTAAGGCTCTGAACACGAATACCTGCATTAATTAAGTATTAAACATGCTGAAGCGTCGTGTGACACCATGGACACTATCTAAAAAAATCTCAGACATGCAATGACCACCAGTTTATCGACAATCTTGCTAGCAATGTAACAATAACCATGACAAGCTAAGCTCTTGGCAGATTTTTTGTTGCCATCAACAGCAACATCAAGCAAGTATTACCAGGAAGATTATCTTAAGCCATATGATACAGAAACTTAGGAATTAAAAAAAAATGAAACTTGGTCCCACTTCCTTCACTTAAGTTTTCAATATAAGCAGCAGCATACCCTAAAAAGAGATCAAACTTTGCAAAGACGTTAACCCACTAACACCAATATTATAGGAGTAACAAGAAATAACCATTGCAGTGACTTTTCAGACAACTAATGGAACATGAGCGCTTACTGCATTTTTGTCTTCTTAAACAATCACAGAATTGGCAGCACCTAGAAAGCTCAAATGACCATGACCACTATCACGTGAAACTCGATCCTATATGGCTTAATTCAACTAAAACCTTTTGGCATGAATATTGAATCATTGACTTCATCAAAAAAAAAATCTTCATCAAAATATTGAATCATTGATGAACTGCAGAAGATTCAAACCGGAACTTAATTCAAGTTAACAGATATGAAGATTCAGATGAATCTCAGGAGTAGAAGACTAGCACAATGAGGAGAACTAGTAGCAGCATGGAAACTCCAACTAAGCAAACTGCCTTTTCTTTCCAAATGCAGCTTGATTGAAAAAAAGCTGGATAGTATGAGTTCTAATTTACAACACTTTTTTGTGATCAACAGTTATACAACTAAGAGATAATTAACTTAACTGCAATGAATTATAAATTTCTTTTAGATGGATAATATTTTGATGTTGCTACCTTCTATTTTAGGTGCCACAGTTCCCAATGATAATTTGCTGAACTTCAATGAAGTAATTCCAGGAGGTCGATAATCTTCTAAAAGAGGTTCAACAGATTCTCTTATAATAGCCTCTCCTGCCTGCATAATGACATATTCAAGAGATTGGATCTTGGCTCACACAGTACAGAAGTTGGAAAAGAAACATGGTTCACACACAATAATGAGACTAAAAGATCTTTTACATTGATATACAAGTGTAACAATAGAAAACATGACCATTATCGTACTATTCTGCGAAACAATTGTCATGCAAGATGAGACCTATAACAGTATAAACCAATTTTTTTGAAACTGGTAACATTGGTATTGAAAGCACTAAGGGGCAGTGCAAAACCCATATTTACAGAGGAGAGATCCCCCCAGTCAACAAAAAGTCTAAAAACAATTACAGTTGCCCTATCAAATCTATTAAAGAAACCTCCTCCTCTAAAAAGCACTCTTTACACCAAAAGTGAAACAAAAGCCAACGGGTTCTTGAGGATTTCTCAGAAGTAAAAAATATATTTTTGTACTTTTAGTAGTGTGCTTATGTATTATATTCAAATTTCCAATAACTTCCTACAATTTCTAATGTATTTTCATAATTCATTGTTTTTATTATATACTTTTAATTTATAAAATAGAAAAAATTAAAAAATCAAGGATCTTAGCCTTGTGTCTTGTCTTTTAGAACATAAAATAATATTTATTAAAAATACAAAAAATTTCGGGTTTTGGTTTCTCATACAAGAGAGAATTATTCCACCGTAAAATTCTACTTAACTGATACATCATTCAGTTACCATTTGTGTTTCTTGCATAATTAATGCATACATAATTTATGTGGTTATAAGTATTATTTTATACGGGATAGAATGGTGTAATAAGAATAGCGTATTAGCAATAACCGATAAAAGCACCTAAAATGACAAAATTACTCGTAAAGTAAAGCACCCTTATTTTTTAGAGGCAACATATTTTTCTTGGCGATACTTTTCAGCTTTTCATAATAGGAATAAAACTCATTATCTTATTATATAGCAAGAATTTCTAATCGTTTTTGAGTTTAAATACTAAAATTTATACATTGGTACTGATTATTAGAGTTAATTCTTGGTTTTGGTGTAACACAATTTAAGTTTTGAAAAATATAAAAAGAAAATTAAATGCACAAATTTAGTTTCATTTACCAAATAAAAAGCTGCAATATTATTTACTATGACATCCTTTATTGAGTAAGATTTTTATCCAAGCATAATTTTTTAAAGTGACAAATGAAGATGCATAAGCTAAGCAATATTGACAAAACAATCCAGTTTAAATCCATGTTTCAAATTCCACAGCATATATACAATTTTAGTGATTCAGTGATAATTATTCAAGTATTCACATCTTTTTTTTATAAGGTAATTATTCAAGTATTAACAGCTTTGTGTAACTTGCCATGAACCAAACATCCCCATAATTTAACACAAAGTAAGCAAAGTTTGATTATAACTTTGGTCCAGTGGCAAGCCCAACAAGTGATATGTGGGTTAGGCGCACGTCACGGGTTCAAACAGTGCACCAACAAGTCAACAACCCTTGGGGATTTCTCAGTTATCAAAACGCAGAAAAAAAAGTTTGTTTATACTAACATTACACCAAAACTAGTTTACAAAGCGAAAATTGTTCAGGATAGCTAAAGACGAGTAAAAAGCTTACTTCGGCAATGAATGGCCACAATTTGCTCAATTGTTTGTTCAGCCATTTGACCTGCAATGACATAAAACGAGACAAAATTAACATTGGCGTGATCATTATATCAGTTTAATTCTTTAAATTGCGTGGAGAAAAAGTTGTGAAAACCACCAGAAATGCTTAACCTCTAAGATTATTCACAACTGAAATTGATAAGATATGGAGATTACTGTTTATCAACACACTTTTTTTGTCAACAACCGAGACAAAAGAGCTCATATACTTAACTTTCCCTTATGTTCAAGCAGTGTATTCTTGATTCTACTTCACCACATTCCAGAAGTAAAACCCATTTTAAATAAAAAGATTCCAGAAGTAAAACCCATTTTAAATAAAAAGATTCCAGAAGTAAAACCCATTTTAAATAAAAAGACTCCAGAAGTAAAACCCATCTTCGCTGACTTCATTTCTCAAGAAAGCGCATTAGTTGTAAGTAGAGCACAGTGAAGAAAGTTGCCTTTAAGCCTTAAGAAGAAGGAACAAAATGAATTTTTTTTTATGACAAGGGAACCCGCAGCTGCTACTCTTCGAGTGCACACAGTGTATACCCCGCTCCTGTGCAATAGCCCGCAAACCACACATGAGAGATAACCCGCACTAGGCAAGCCCCGTGCGACGAGCTCGACCCAGAAGGCAAAATCCCCTGCTGTCATAGGCAGGGGGTTCAAACCTGAGACCTCCATTATGGAAGCCCCATGCTCAACCAACTGAGCTACCTATGTGAATCCTTGTTCCTATGAGTACAACAATATGTATAGTTGATTAACTTCAGCATCCCTTTCAAAGACAGGAAGATTTTTCTGTTTGAAAATATATATATGAGCCTAACAAGGGCACTATTCTTCGAGCTCTTCTTCTGAAGATGTTAAAGATATATTCACATTTCACTGAACAATTCAGCTTGAGTACCCATCACAAAATTAATGAGCTAAGTGTCACAAGTACAAGAGTCAAAGCAATAAAGGGGAAAATAATGAACTAAGTGTCATAAGAACAAGAGTCAATGCAATAAAGGGGGGAAATTGAAACAAGTAAAGCCATTCAACCTGTTCATAAACCGGGAATGATATCCACTCAGGAAAGTTATCGCCACAAATTTTCTTTAGATCCTCCCTGCTGAGGGAGCCCATTAGATTTACATCTACTGCCTGTAAAAGAAGTAAAATATAATGAGGAAATGAATACCACTCCTTCAGAAAGTAAATGCATATCATAAAATTTGAAAGTTGTTCACAAGCATGATGTAAATCTTGGCACTAGCATTAAAGTAACAGTAGTGCCAGTTTTATAGTTATAGCAGAAGCACCATACGGAGCTATATCTGCTACCACCTCATCTAAGCAAAAGCGGGCATCAAGCAGCCAAAGACACTTAGGCAGCAAAAATTGCAACAATACTATGCATATCAATAGCAGAAACTAACAAATGTACTACTATTTATAGCTATACATCATAAACACTATTAATTTCTTTATATAAAAATGGAGATCATGTGCCAAGTCTGAGACAGCTGCCCATTTCATGTTTTTACGATCAAATCTTAGAATACTCCACTCATATCTCCCCCGTAAGCTAGGTACGGACAGTTCCCACTTCAAACTCGAAACCATTTTACAGCATCTCCATTAAAATCATTTTTAGCTACAATTCTTCAAAAGTAACACACTAACAAACCTATGATTACTAGAAACTTCAACTAATTCGCCTAACATAATCACAAAAATATCACCATTTCCAGTGTGCTTTTCAAAATGAACTTTTGCATGCTCTTCAGGTAAAAAATAAGAGTTGTAACTAATAGTACTACTAACTAGATCACTCATAATGAAGTACACTGCAGAGCAAAGAGATACAACATGACAACAAAAACCTTCATCTTGATAATAATAATACTCCCTCCGTCCCAATTTATATGAGGGTTGACCAGTTTGGGGAGTCAACTTTCTTTAACTACGATTTTCTCCACATCTATTCATATATTGTGAATTATTAATTATGCAAACTTATAGAACTTTTTATGTAGTTTTCAAATATGTAAATTTTATTATAAAATACTCGAAGAATCTATGTTTGAAATTGAGTCAAAGAAAGAGTTGTTTGACTCTCAAACTGGTTAACCCTCATATAAATTGGGGGAATGCGGGAGTAATAAGCAAATTGTCAAAGAGAACGACGCCTCAAAGACAAAAAGTTCCTTAAGTCGATTAGTTTGCCAGAAAATGTAGAGAGGCCAGTGTTACATAACCCTAAAATTTGACTCAAAAGACAATCTATATAGTAGTGAAATGAATCGGATTCACATGGAGCACAGTGGATATTGGGGATTCAAATAGCCAACCCCAACTAATTTGTTGAAATGTAGGGATTGAAGCATTATTTTAGGATACTGAAGGGCAACTGCAATTATTAACAAACTTCAAAGACAATAAAAATTTTAGTATAGCAATAATACCTTAGCAATTCGCTTGTTGCTCCTGTAACTAGTCATATGTTTCCAAACTGCCATTAAACCGATCCCGCAAATCATCCCCATCAGAATCCCAGAAATCAACCCCATTTCTACTTCAGATCACTTCAACCCAATTTCCCTAATAATGATGACAGATCAAATATAAGACCAAGAACACAAAACCCAAAGAAGATAAACTTAAACTAAGAAGTTCAAGAATCAAATAGTTAATCAAAACAAGTAAACCCCACCTCAAAAGAATATCTGGGTATGCAAAAAGACTGAAACTTTATGCTTCTCCGACAAGAAAATTATCAATCTTGACCCCAGAAGTGTATCTCCACCAATATGGTGTTGCTTGGCACTCCTTCCATCAAATTTATTTCATTGTATATTAATTAATGAAATGAATGTGTGTATAACGGTTCGGTATTACATTTACTACCTACCCAAGGGTCTTTCCTGTTTCTTTGGTCTCTCTCTCTCTCTCTCTCTCTCTCTCTCTCTCTCTCTATAATGAATTTTCAGATTTAAGTCTTGACGTTTGATTATTTTTTTTGTCCGTTTGTTTACTGTAGTAGAATTTTTGGGTTTTGCAGGTATGCCCCCTATATTTTGGGGTCATAAAAATTGAATGCTTGATACTTATCCATAGGTGATGTTCCTCAATGATTGAAAGATTCATTTGTCTTACGAAAACTTTAGTGCCTGGTCTTACCTAGCCTACCACTTGGAATTCTGGATCTTGTTGGGGCTAGTGAGCATCTTCCAATCAAAATTAGGTAAAAAATTATTTGGCCAGAGTGTTTACACATTATATTAAATTAATAGATGAGTAATATATATTTATATATAAATTTTTATCACTTAACAATGATCAATATCCGCACCGAATGTTTATACAAAAACATATAAATTTATTATAGTTAAGTAAATTAAAAAGATGATGATATATGTTAATTGATCATGATTAAGTACTAAAAATTGATATATGGTAATATTTACATTTGTTATAAAAAAAAATACATTTGATGTATCTATTTTGGTAGGATGTATTAACTTTATGTATTACTATACCAATAGCTTGTTTGGTATCTTTTTTCAACTTATGTATAATTAATGCAAGCATTAATAATACGTCTTATTTAGTATTATCTTATGCATAGCAAAACATGGTATTAATAATTCAATGGTTTTAAATACATGAAGAAAAAAAATACATGTATTAACTTTATGTATTACTATACCTTGTTTGGTATCCTTTTTAAACTTATGTATAATTAATGCAAGCATTAGTAATACATCTTATTTAGTATTATCATATGCATAGCAAAGCATGATATTAATAATCCAACGATTTTAAATACATGCATAAACATGGTTAAAGACACAAATATCCTTGAATTCCCTCACATAGTATAGTATGGAGGATATTTTTGTACAACTAATTTTTTTAGAATTATACAATGCGTATTATTTCTAATACACCAAACCAAACAGTAAATAAAAGATATTTCCTGCTTAAGTATTATCAGCATTACTAATACACTATATTCAACATTATTCTTATACACCCCGTCAACAAAGTGGATACTTAAGCCAAAGCCAATCCTTCTTACACTATTTGTTTCTTTCTATAACTGTACGCGCCCCTACCAAATATATATGTTGAGTAACTCTGTTAACTAGATCTTAACATGAGTCTTAAATCTTACCATACGAGAGAGTCTTGTCTTATTGATTTGCGCTGACCATTTGGTAGACAATTTTGATCTACTTTCTACAAGTGTTACAATTGCCTTTCTTGCAGGTATTCCGTTCTCATTTACGGATTTTGCATGTGTATTGGTTTATGTTTTGGGATCAGAACATTCTATCTCCTGCAATACATGCATGTAACATAGAGCACTTGAAAGATGTACTAACAATAAAGTTTCTCGAGCAGACTACAATAATTTTCGCCTAGACATTGTTTATACGTAGGATAAAGGTAGCTGATTTTTACATGTACAAAGCCAAGATCATCTTATTTAGAAGCTGCTTTTCGAATTTGTTGGTTATAAAGGTGCAGGAAACGAAAATTACAAGTAATTGCTTAGTAATACAAGAACTGAAAATTACAATTCAACAACAAACTAAAATTACAATAATGTTGAACAAGAAACTGGAACTGGTTTTGTGTATGCTGAGTCGAGTGTTTGCACTCTATCTTTAAGACAATATTGCCCCGTATGTATCCTTTATACGTCCTGGACAATTGTCTCCCAAGATAAAACAACAAAGGAACAATTGACCAAAGGAAACTCAAGTGCTACCGTGAAGAATTTTGAGTAATGAAATGATGCTTGGAAGCTGTAGGAAGACTGAAATCTGTTTCAGTTTATGTATTTTCGTGTACCTCAACAATGGTGACAAGGGGTCCTTTATATAGTTGAAGGAGAGGCTGCCTCCATAAGTGTCATTACTGGCCAAGTAATGGCAATTATGGAGGTAGTAATTCCTCCAAAATAAATGGTGAAGATGTGCAATGGATTGGCCATTTAGTAAGAGTAATTCAGCCAAAATAAATGGCTGAATTGAGTACCGTGGACGTTTACGCTCACTTTGCCCAATTCGACTTTCTTGAAACTTCGGGGACCAAACTCAGTACATCTTGAAACTTCGGGGACCAAACTCGTACATATGAAAGAATTCGGTCCAAACTGTACATATGAAACTTCAGGGATCAAACTGTACATCTGACAAAGTTCTCTGGTCCAAAAAGATAATATCAGAAGAAGCACAGCCCGAGAGCCAGGAACCGGACGGGCGGGTGGCGGCGGCGCGCGCGTGGGCTTTCCTCGAACCGAAGCACATCTAGGTCCTCCCTCCTTTAAACACATGGGATACCCCTTGGGGTCCCAAAACCCAAGCCAACTTTGAGTCTTATAAACAAAACAATTCTTTCTTCCTCCACCGATGAGGGAGAATTGATCCCATACTACACTTTTCCATGCTTCAAACACCTCACATCGTGGACCAATATCTCTTTCATTTCTCAACGACATTTGACGATTCTTGGCCCTACGGTCATCTACTTACTTAGTAGATCATGCACGTGTGAAGAATCCGGATTCTCCAACATGCGTAACACTAGTGTTTAAGCCGTTAAAGTTGGTCGATCACAACTCCCGCCAAAGGCAAATTTCCAACAGAATTTTCCATACATCAAAACATCACAGGGAAGCGGTTGATTACAAGATGTTGTTATTGGGATACAATTGTTGCAGGAAACGGGAAGAAAGTAACTATTACAATGGTAAGAAATGATAAACTAAATATTACAATAAACTGGAAATCAAGAACTTAAAAAACTACTTGTGTGATTTGCTGAGTCGAGTGATGGCACTCTGTCTTTAAGACAAGATTGCCCCGTATATCTCCTTTTACGTTGTCGGGCAATAATCTCCCAAGATACAACATCAACTTAACAATTGAGCAAAGGAAACTCAAATGTTACTCTTGAAGAACTTTGAGTATAGTAACTTTGCTAGAGAGGAAGAATATGAACTCTGAAAATTCTGGAGTATTTTCTAAGTGTTGAGTGTAGTGTCTTTCAATTGAGCCAAAGGCCTCAATTTATAGTGTAAGGAGAAGACCCCTCAACTAGCCAACTAATGGTTTCAATAGCCATGTAATGACACTTAATTGAGGGGTTACATTCAGTCAAATAATGGCTGAATTCATGTGCCAAGTAATGGAGAATCAATGCTCCAAAACTAGCTCAAAGGTCAGAACTTTCCAACTCCCTGTCGCAGCATTCTGACTCCGAAGCGCCGACGCTCTGTGAATTAGCACCGCGGCACCGCGACTCCAGTAACTGAAGACCCAATTAGCATCGCGGCTCTCCGGTGCCTCGGCTTCGACGGGGCTGCGTCGCGACCCTTCGCGGCTCCGCGACGATTTCCGACACATTTCATCTTACACTTCTTCCTTCTTTTACCAAAGTGGAATACATTGTCATTTGGCCAATAACCGTCCATAATTCTATGTCTCAAACGTATTACATACGTACCAATATCTCTTTCACTAATGAAATTTGGGATACTTGGCACTACGTGTGCACGTGCGTGAAAACGACGTTTTCGACGTGCAGACCCAATTGTTCGAGTCATAAATTAATGGGATATACTTAATTCCACATTAGTAAATTTTCAACAATCCCCTCTTGAAAGAGATTTTGGCGCGCACACATGGTGCATTTTCCAGCAATCTTTCAGCGAACGTGATGTCTTGAACCGTCAGTGTTTAGTGTAAGCCAAGTCAACGGTACCAACACAACAACTTCCCTTACTCAATTCATCGTAATGTTTTGTCCGTTGTGGTCGTGGACACTTCTTGGATTGTTAAGTGCGTTCATTTGAGGCGGTATGTCCTCGCACTTAAATAGGTGGTCTCCTACAAGGTATCCTGCTATACCCCACTTTACAAGTGTTAGGAACCATTAAAAGTTTGCCCAAACCTAACCTCAATCGGTGAGGATCATTAAAGGTTTTGGAAACTTAACCTTCACCCACACTGCAGATAGCACTTATAGTCTATCGCGGGAATGGCTTTGGATTTGGTGTTTCTTTACATAAATTACTATCTGAAATGCTCATGCTTCCACCGAAGCGATCAACTGAACCTTTATATCTTCGTTTTCCCATTGAACCTAATTCCTGGGATCTCCAGCCAGTAAGGTTGGGTTACCACCGTATTGGTCCTTATACCTTGGGTTTTAAGCCCATTTCCCTAGACAGGCAGAACATCTGATCTTTGGGTAAGCCCTTTGTCGACGAGTCTGCTATGTTATCCTTTGACTTTATGTAATCAATGGATATTATACACGTGATGATCAGTTGTCTAACGGTCTTATGTCTCTGTCGAATATGACGAGACTTGTCGTTGTACATAGAACTTCGTGCCCTTCCTAAAGCCGGCTGACTGTCGCAGTGAATCATTACAGAAGGTACGGGTTTATCCCAACAAGGAACATCCTCTAAGAAGTCGTGAAGCCACTCAGCTTCTTCTCCTATTTTGTCTAAAGCGATAAACTCTGATTCCATCGTGGATCGGGCGATGCAAGTTTGCTTAGAGGATTTCCAAGACACAACCCCACCACCAATTGTAAATACATACCCACTGGTGGACTTGGTGTGCTCTATATCAGATATCCAGTTTGCATCACTGTACTTCTCTAGTACAGCTGGATATCTCGAATAATGTAACCTGTAAGTTAGCGTGTATTTCAGGTATTGTAGTACCCGATTGAACACCTTCCAATGATCATTACTCGAATTACGGGTAAACCTAGCCAACTTGTTGACTGCATAAGCAATATCAGGTCGGGTGAAGTTTGTTATGTACATCAAATTACCAATCACCTGTGCATATTGCTCCTAGCATACGGGTGCACCATGATTTTTATCAAGCATTTGATTTCTATCCAGTGGTACCTTTATAGGCGAACTGTCAACCATCCTAAACTTTCTCAACATATCCTCTATGTAGTGAGACTGAGATAAGACCATTCTATCAGATGTCTTAGAGATCTTTATCCCTAAGATGACATATGTGATACCCATATCCTTCATGTCGAAGCATTTTTTTCAACATGTTCTTAGTCTCTAGAATCATGTTAGGACTGCTCCATGTGATCAACATGTCGTCTACATACATGCATATCATGACGAACGAATCAGAGTTACCTTTTATGTAGACACATTTGTCACACTCATTAATGGCAAAACCCTTCGATAGTAGAGTACTATCAAATTTTTCGTGTCATTGCTTCAGGGCTTGTTTCAGCCCGTACAGAGATTTGATAAGCCGGCAGACTTTCTTCTCTTGCCCTGGAACCACATACCCCTCGGGTTGTTCCATATAGATTTCTTCTTCCAAATCACCATTTAGGAAGGTTGTCTTGTCATCCATTTGATGTATCTCAAGGTCACGCAACGCTGCGATCGCAATGAATACCCGTATGGACGTCATCCGAGACACGGAGAGTACGTGTCAAAATAGTCAAGGCTTTCTTTATGCCGACATCCCTTGACTACCAACCTGGCCTTGTACTTATCTATAGACCCATCTGCTTTATACTTCCGTTTGAGTATCCATATACAACCCAACGATTTATTTCTCGGAGGAAGATCAACCAACTCCCAAGTATGGTTATGCAGAATGGAGTCTATTTCACTCTCAATAGCTTCTTTTCAGAGCGGTGCCTCTGGAGTTGACAATGCTTCAGCAATTGTCCTTGGTTCATCATCAACCATATAAGCTATAAAGTCAGGACCAAAGGATTTATCATTCCTAGCCCTTTTACTTCGCCTTAGATCCATCTCTGGAGTCTCCAAGTTCTGAGAGTTTGGAACACTAGATTTCGGATATTCAGCCACTTCGAGGTCCACTAGATCTGAATCATCTAGATCCGGGCCGTCAATACTCCCGGTTCCTGAGAGCTTTGTCCATAACTTCGTTTGCGAGAGGTTATGTCTTTTTCCTTTCTAGGAAAGGTATCTTCAAAGAATTGAGCATTCCTTGATTCCATGATTGTACCCCCGTGGATATCTGGAATATCTGACTTATGCACTAAGAAGCGATAAGCACTACTGTTATTTGCATCTCCGATAAATATGCAATCTACAGTCTTAGGCCCAATCTTGACCTGTTTTGGCTTGGGTACTTCAACTTTTGCCAAACAACCTCACACCTTTAAATATTTATAGGTGGGTTTCTTTCCCTTCCATGATTCATATGGAGTTTTGTCCTTACCCTTATGTGGGACTCTGTTAAGAATCGTTTTAGCGGTAAGGACGGCTTCTCCCCACATGTTTTGGGGAAGACCGAAATTGATGAGCAATGCATTCATCATTTCCTTCAATGTGCGGTTCTTATGTTCCACCACACCGTTCGACTAATGTGAGTATGGAGCCGTCGTTTGATGAACAATGCCCGATTTGGCATAATATTCCTCAAATGGCGCTATATATTCTCCCCCTCTATCGCTACAAATGGATTTAATTTGCATGCTTAGTTGGTTCTCAACTTCTGCTTTGTAACGTCGGAACGCTTCAAATGCTTCATCCTTACTTTTCAACAAGTAAAGGTAACAATACCTTGTGTTATCATCAATGAATGTCACAAAGTACTTGTTCCCCCTAGTTTGTGCAAACTTTAAATCACATATATCTGTGTGAATAAGTTCTAAAGGAGCGGTATTCCTTTCGACGGATCGAAAAGGAAGCTTTGTGAGTTTTGCCTCTACGCACAGCTCACACTTATGTTGAGGGTTTGAGTCGATAGACGGCAACAACTCAAACTTTACCAACCTTTGGATTGACTTGTAGTTGACATGTCCTAATCTATGATGCCATAAATTAGAGGACTCAAGCAAGTAAGAAGAAGTTTCAATATTATTGCTTGTACGTAATACAGACATAGCGTTAACTCTGAAGAGGCCTTCACAGACGAATCATCTTCCCACAAACTTTCCATTCTTAGTGATTACAAATTTATTGGACTCAAACACTAGCCTAAAACCAGCATTAACCAATAAATGACCTGAAATTAAATTTCTTCTAATCTCAAGAACATGTATCACCTCCTTCAGAGTGAGCTTCTTTCCATAAGTCATCTTCAGGACTACCTTTCCTACCCCACCACGTCAGAGGAAACGTTGTTGCCCATGAACAGGTTTTTGTTTGTAACCGATGTATAAGTAGAGAAGGCATCTCTATTGGAACTAGGGCTGGCCAGTGGGCCGGGACGGCCCGACCCCATCCCGAGCCCGCCCCGGTCCCGCCACGACCCCGCAAAAAAATTTAAAAAAAAATAGCGGGGGCGGGACTCGAACTCGGGACGGGATGATGTCTCATCCCGCCAGACCCGACCCCGCCCCAGGCCCACCCGACCCCGCCCCGAGACCGTCCCGACCCCGACCCCGCCCCGAGACCGTCCCGACCCCGACCCCGCCCTTTTCCCCCTTTGCAAATATGGTCGTTGGTCCAACGGCCATTTTAGATTATGGTCGTTGGCCAACGTCCATTTTAGCCCCCCCCTCCCCCAACCCCCCCCATACCCCTTAATATTTATTTTTAACCCATAAGTTATTATATTTACACTTTAACGCAATTTTCCAACTATAAATAACTCATTTTCTCTTTATCTTTCTCACAAATCTTCCTACAATCTCTCTAATTTCTCAATATATCTCTCTACAAGTCTACATTGTTTGCTAAATATTCAATTTTATTTATTCATTTGAGAATTGGGAGTGAAGTTGGCAACTATCTTGAGGATCTTCCATCGAGCAAAGTTTCAATTTTCAACCTCTCGATTACACGTCGACGTTACGTCGACGTTTGGTACATTCGTTCCTTCATTAAATTATTATTGTTTGTTTATTTTATTTAGCGCACTTAATTTTATTGTCTTTAATTATTTATTATCATAATTAAAATGGAAGGATTAAAAGGTATGTTTAAGGGTAAGGGTGCTTCTTCTAGTAGGGGTAACCAGGGCAAGGGTACTTCTTCTAGTCATCTTATTCCTACACATGATGATTTTGTTGATACTCAACATTTTCCTACAATACCATTAGATTTAGACCATGTGCTATTTTCTGGAACTCAAGAAGACTTTAATTTAGACGATGATCTAGATGATATACCCACTAATGTTGATGACAACACACCCACTAGTGCACCTTCAACTGAAATACCTCCAATTCCCCCTAGTATGAGACGAGGTCCAAAGAAAACGACCATTAAAATCGATGCATGGACATTTTTTGATAGGGACGTAGAGAATCAAGTAGCCATATGTAAAATTTGTAAAAATGTTTTAAAATTTAAAACTGGAAAAGGTCACGGTGGGACGGGGGTTTAATTAGACACGTAGTAAGTGCTCATCAGCTAGGTATGCCCAATACTAGGCTTCAAAACCGGGTGCGCAAACGCCCGCTCCATCGGGACAAGGTTCACATACGATCTTGTCCCGACCAAGTACGGGGTCAAATTAACCCTATGACGGGGGGAATTGTAGGCTCTAAATACAATAAATATAGAGATAGAGAAGCAATATCAAAATTAGTTGTTGTGGAGGGTTTGCCTTTTTCATTTCCTTCATCTCCCGGTTTTATTCATTACATTAGAGATATATATATAATCCTCGCTTTTAACGATTTTCCTAGATCAACTCGTTAAGAGAGATGTATTTAAATTCGCGCATGAATATCAACAATATTTACGTTTTTCATTATATCATTTTAATGGCAAAGTATCTATCACGTCGATATAGGTCGTAGTACTAACGGCCATGATTATTTAACTCGTAACTTGTCATTGGATAGATTATAAATGGTCTATGCAAAAACGTATTTTAGCGTATAGATATATAGATGATAGGCACACTGGTACTTTTATTGCAGAAAATATTTATCAAGTGTGCGATTATTACGAAATTACCGATAAAATTATGACTATTACATTAGATAACGCTTCTAATAACAATTACGCAATTACAATGTTAAAAAATAGTTTAACTCCATCTTTTCCGTACCATTTTCATATAAAATGCGCGTGCCATATATATAACTTAATTGTAAAGGATGGTCTATCACTTTTTGAAGACATTCTTAGTAAAATACAATTTGCTATAAACTTTATTTTTAAAAGTAATAAAGTACAACGTAGAAAAGAATATAAAAAAACTTGTCACGATTGTGGACTACCTTATAAAAGAATTCCACAAGAAGTATCCACTAGGTGGAATTCTTTATACGAGCAACTACTTGTTGCTTATGACTATAAATTACCTATAACTTTATTTTTTAACTCTCATAATAAAAAGCCAGCTGATATGATTTTAGATAGTGATTGGGTAAAAATTTCCGAACTTATTGTATTTTTAGAGAAATTTTTTCGTGCAACAAAAGAATTTTCCGGTATATATTATCCTACTATTTCAACTATGTTATTTTATATAACTCTAATATTTTTATTACTTAGTGAATATATGAAAAAATCCACTTATAAGGCGACTATTAAAAAAATGTTTGTCAAAATTAAAAAATATTTTATTCCTATTCCCTCTATTTATATTATTGGTTCTCGTATTAAATCCTACTATTAAAATAGAGGGTATTAAATCACTAATTGAAACTATTTACGATTGTATAGAAGTACTACCACCTCCAAGTCCCAAAAATCTAAATCACCCACCACCTATTGAACAAACTAAAGAAGAAGCGGTGTCTAGCGTAGAACACCAATGCAAAAATATATATAGATTTTATCAACAAGAAAATGCTAGTAACTTACCGGCTTCCATACCATCTTCTTCATCTTCAACACAACCTCACAAAAGACATCTTGTTTCGCGGCTAGTATTGAAAGCCTCGAAATAGAATGTGCGGCCGTACCTCTACTACTAACCAAATTAGCGAGTTGGATATTTTTGTTTTGCGGGGTTCTCGTACCGTATCAAGAAGTTATCAATGAAGATGGACATGAAGACTTGTTGAAATACTGGAGGGGGAATGACAAGACCTTTCCGACACTTTCATTGATGGCTCGAGATGTTTTGAACATTCAAGCGTCATCAACTGCGTACGAAAGCGCTTTTTCTGCGAGCGAGATATCAAATAGGAGACCACAGACACTCATTGGCCGGAGACGACTTGAAAATTGCGGTATTATTCGAGATTGGATACGAGCGTAGCGGAGAAGGTGCGGTCAACCGAGAGATCAACAAAGAAGATGATGAAAACTACAACGAAATCTTAACCGAAGGTAGTGGAAGCGACGTGGATCAATTTGACCAACAAATACCAATTCCAACCGAAGAACCACAGAAATCATCAAGCAATTAGAACAGTTTTTTTTGAGAATGTAATTTTTTTAATTGCAATTTTATTATGTAATTTGCAACTTTTGGACAACACCACAAAGTTGCAATTTAGATTTTAGACAATTGTATTTGTATTACAAAAAAATCATATGTCTATTAAATAATATAAGAGGCACAAAAACAGTCTTGGGAATGTTTTTATTACACTATCTTGTTTTGTTTATTGAGTTTTTTTTATACATATGTTATTTATTTATTTTTTAAAAAAAAGGAAAACCCGACCGTACCCCGCCCCGATACCGACGGGATCGGGATCGGGACGGGACGGCAGTCCCGCTAGAGCCCGACCCGCTAGACCCGCTACCCGACCCCGACCCCGACCCGGCTCGACCCGACCCCGACCCCGACCCCGGCTCGTCCGCCCGACCCCGACCCCGCCAGACCCGAGCCCGGCCCACTTGCCACCCTTAATTGGAACAGATGTGTCTTGTAGCACATGTGTCCATCCACCATTACATGGAATTCTCAACAAGGTTTGCTTCTACCACCACCGCTGAGAACTCTTCAATCATGTCGTCCAGAAACTTGTCTTTGACGATGTTAACATGTGTCTTGCCCTTAGCCTTGGCCTTCTATTGTTGCTCAGACTTGAGCTTGCGGTAGTCCTTGATCATGTGACCAGGTTTCCCACAGTGGTGACATTTTCCTTTGAACTTCTCCGCCGCTTGGGTCTTGCCATCTTTCTGGAACTCGCGCTTCTTGCTTGGGTTCCCTTTGGCCTCAGTTAGATTTGCCTTTGCCTCAGCGGGTTGTTTACCCCTAGGCAAGGCCTTCTTATTATCTTCCTGAATTTGGAGTTTGATAATAAGTTCTTCAAAGGTCATTTCCTTTGTTTTGAGTTTTAAGTAACTCATTCCACGAGGGAGGTAACTTTTCAATTAATGATGCAACCAAAAACTGCTCATTTGGTTTCATACCTTCCAAATCCATGTGATGTAGAATCATTTGGAATTCCTGGACTTAGGACATCACTGTTTTACTATCCACCATTTGAAATTTCAGAAATTTTCCAACGATGAATTTCTTAGTACCTGCATCTTATGCGTTGTACTTCTTATACAGTTTCTCCCACAACTCTTTGGCAGTGCCTACGGTGAAATACACCGTGTAGAGAGGGTCTGACAAGCAGTTCAATATATACTTCTTACACATGAAATCACTATGACTCCATGCATCAAGAATCATCTTCATGCCATTAATGACATGGATACCTAGGCCCCCTTCAGCCGTTTCAGTAGGCGAAGGGTCCATTTCATCTCCAGCGTGTGGAGGATCTTCTGTTAGGAAACGAGCCATTCCCATAATAGTCAGATAGAATAGCATCTTATGTTGCCATATCTTGAAGTTGGAGCCCATGAACTTTTCAGGACGTTCATGGTGGAATCCAGCGGGTGGAGGAACGACAACGTTCCCTTGAGCAGCAGTAAAGGCGTTAGATGAGCCTTGAGCAACCGAAAAGGCATTAGGTGTGCCTTGAGCAGTGGGAAAGGCAGAGGGATTGCCTTGAGTAGCAGCAGCAGCAAATCAGAAGCAATTTGTTCTCTTCCAGTCATCTTTCTAAGTACTTACAACCAATCTTGTCTTAAAATTGTTAGGATACAATTGTTGCAGGGAACGGGAAGTAAGTAACTATTACAATGGTAAAAAATGATAAACTAAATATTACAATAAACTGAAAATCAAGAACTTAACAAAATGCTTGTGTGATTTGCTGAGTCAAGTGATGGCATTCTGTCTTTAAGATAAGATTGCCCTGTATATCTCATTTCACGTTGTCGAGCAATAGTCTCCCAAGATACAACAGCAACTTAACAATTGAGCAAAGGAAACTCAAGTGTTACTCTTGAAGAACTTTGAGTATAGTAACTTTGCTAGAGAGGAAGAAGATGAATTCAGAAAATTCTGGAGTATTTTCTAAGTGTTCTTCAATTGAGTCAAATGCCTCAATTTATAGTGTAAGGAGAAGACCCCTCAACTAGCCAACTAATGACCTTCAATAGCCATGTAATGGCACTTAATTGAGGGGTTACATTCAGCCAAATAATGGCTGAATTCATGTGCCAAGTAATGGAGAATCAATGCTCCAAAACCAGCCCAAAGGTTAGAACTTTCCAACTTCCCGTCACGGCATTCTGCCTCCGAAGCGCCGCGACTCTGTGAATTAGCGCCGCGGCTCCAGTAACTGAAGACCCAATTAGCGTCGCGGCTCTCCGGCGCCTCGGCTCCGCGGCGATTTTCGACACGTTTCATCTCACACTTCTTCCTTTTTTACCAAAGTGGAATACATTGTCATTTGATCAATAATCGTCCATAATTCTATGTCTCAAACGTATTACATACGTACCAATATCTCTTTCACTAATGAAATTTGCGATATTTGGCACAACGTGTGCACGTGTGTGGAAACGATGTTTTCGACGTGCGGGCCCCAATTATTCGAGTCATAAATTAATGGGATATACTTAATTCCACATTAGTAAATTTCCAACAGTGTGGTCAAAAGACAAAATCTTGTATCTTGTTAAACCATCTAAAGTAAATTATATTTCTATTCCTATATAAGACTCGAAATTTGTGTTCAATGTGGTAGGGACGCTAAATAAAATATTGTAAAAGAAGAAAAAAACTCAAAATCGTGATCTCCAATCATATACACTGACCATAGACTCCTCCATTAATATGTTCACTGAACCTGTATAAAATTTCTCTTTCCATCTAAGCCTGGAAGCCCCAAAAGTCACAAAATCATAAGGAAGTTTAATTAGTAGAATTTTCTTCGCTAAAGTATACAGCTCCATGTAACACCCTGTGGTAAATACAGGGCAAGAATCACTAAAACAATGACAATTGGATGAAAAATATGATATATTAAAACAGAAAGCCTGTAATAATTTGAATTAACTCCTTTTCTTTCTCTCATTTCTAGACAATAAGATATCTCCAACACTCGCTCCGTGTAGGAGCTATCCAGATCCTCAAAAGAACTAGAAAGTATAGCCGTCTACCTCAGACCAAATGCAACACCAACATTACAAGTACAGGAACCGCCAAGAAGAGTTCAGCACTGCTCCTCACACCACCGTTAGGGCGGCTGCCTACCACGGTAATAGGCGGTGACTCGGCATCTTCGATCGTGGATGGCGGTTCCACATAGGGAGGAGGAGGTGGTTGGTTGAGGCTCGGAGGAAGCCCTTTACCATGTCCCACTTTGATCTCAAATGCCATGCCATTCAGGCACTGCGTCCCATCATCAGCACCAGAGAAATAGTATTGTTGGCCCTCGACGGTCAATGGAACAGCGATCGTCATCGCTTTCCCAAATTCATTGCTGCCTCCTTGAAACTGAAATGTGTCGTCATCTGAAGCTTCATCCATGGTGCAGTTCTTGTATGTGGTCTCATTGTATGTTTGAATAACTGTCTGGTTGGTGTTTGTACTAAATACTAAACACATAAATTTAAAACAGATCAGAATAGCAGTTACTGTGAGATACAAAAACCAACATATGATAAAGACGTGCTTGTTTCTACTTGTGGATATTATAAATTTGTGCAAGTAAATTAAAAATGATTCAAACCTGCCTGCAATATAAAATTTGGAATTCATTTCATGGTCGGCGATGGGATTAAGAAAAACAGTGAATGCGGAACAGTTCATATAATTGGAAGACTGATGATTTTTGAGTGAAACCTGATCAGATATGGCATGTTCTGTATAATGGCAAGACTATATTTACAAGTTTCATACTTGTGATCACATATAAACATTCAAAGCAATCCTTTACAATGAATTACAACTCAATTATGATATCCAGCTTTTTGTTGGCTACATCTCCCTTAAACAATCAATTATTATAAGTAAACATGTAGAATAGAAAGACTCAAGTTGAAGGCTTTTCCACCATAAGATGAAAGCTATTCTACTCCAGCTTTTACATCACAGTGATCCCAATAGTTGTGCAATAAAAATTGTAACTTTTGCATCAAGATAAAGACATGGATGTGTAGAGTTTCACTGTTCCATTGAGCCTTGAATCAGTCGATCAGATGGCATGAACTGCCATTGACGACTGGTTGAGTTTGAAGAGAAAAACAGTCGAACAGATGGAGAGAAAATGAAGAAACTGAATGAGAGAGCTATAGAAATGGAGTTGGGGAAAATTTTCTGTGTATTATTTAACGATGAGAATACAATATCGTATATATACAATCAACTACACTTCTAGAATATTCTAACACTAACCAACTATTAATTACTTTCTACAACCAATCAACTAACTTGTAACTAATTACTAACAACCTCAACTAACTACTTGGTAGTTATTGGATACATTGCAGCTCATGGCACATTGTGCACTTCCCTAATTCTTTCACACACCCCTCAAGCTAAGAGACATGAAGATATTCTTCATGCCTAGCTTGGACATCAAGTGTTCATGTTGTGGTCAACCAAGAGCCTTAGTAAGCAGGTCTGCTGGCTGATTAGCAGAGGACATATATGCAGTATGGATCAACCCTTCAAGAATCTTTTCTCTAATGAAATGGCAATCTATATCAATATGTTTTGTGCACTCATGGAAAACTGGATTAGTTGCAATTTGAATGGCAGATTTGTTGTCTGAGAAAACTGAAACTGGTGTCTGAACTTCAACTTCAAGTTCTTGATATAGACCAACAATCCAGATTACTTCTGCTACTGAGGCAACCATAGATCTGTACTCAGCTTCTGTTGAACTTCTAGAAACTGTCACTTGCTTCTTAGATTTCCATGATATTGGTGAAGAACCAAATAACACCAAGTATCCAGTGATTGATCTCCTGCTATTAACACAGGAACCTCAATCAGCATCACAAAACACCCTGATCTGAGGGACACTGGGTCTGGACATAAAGATTCTCAAGCCTGGTGCTTGTTTGATATATCTAACAAGCCTAAGACTTGCCTCCATGTGTGATGTTTTAGGAGCATGCATGAACTAGCTTAAACATTGCACAGCAAAGGCAATATCTGGTCTGGTTGTTGTTAGGTATAACAACCTGCCAATCAACCTCCTATACACAGTGAGATCTGATAAAAGTATATCTGGTTCTGGCATAGCAGAATCTGAATTGTTGATCAAATTCAGTAGTAGTGAACTTATGATTCATGTCCATAGGTGAATATGTTGGCTTAGCACCTGCAAGTCTCATATCTGATATAAGCTCCAATGCATACTTTCTTTGATGCATTAATATACCCTGAGAATTCCTTGCAAATTCAATTCCAATGAAGTACCTAAGCTCTCCTAGATCCTTTATCTTAAAAGTTGTCTGCAATGCTTCTTTTGTGGATTGAATGAGTCCAGGATCATTTCCGGTAAGTAGTAAGTCATCAACATATACCAACACCACCATTATGCTATCATTCTTCAATTTAGTAAACAGAGAGTAATCCCTGTGACTTTGCTGAAATCCAGATGAAATCAAGGCAGTAGTGAGTTTAATATTCCATTGTCTTGATGCTTTTTTAAACCATACAAGGATTTCAGCAATCTACAGACTTGTTTCTTCCCACCTTTGACATCAAAACCTTCTGGAACTGTCATGTATACTTCTTCATAAAGATCTCCTTGTAGAAAAGCATTGTAGACATCCATTTGATAAATAGTCCACTGTTTGGCTGCTGCAACAGAAATAACTGACCTTACAGTAGACATTTTCACTACTGGTGAGAATGTCTCCTGATAATCAAGCCTTTCCTTCTGATTGTATCCGTTTGCTACCAATCTGACTTTAAATCTCTCCACTTCTCATGTTGCTTTGTATTTGATCTTGTACACTCACCTGCATCCTATAGTCCTTTTTCCTTCTAGGTGTGACACTAACTCCCATGTTCCATTATCCTCCAAAGCTTTAATCTCAGCTTTCATTGCTTCAATCCATCTCTTATCTTGTGCAGCTGCTGAGTAATTATGTGACTCAGTGTCAAGAGAGACATTAGCCACAAAACTTAGATACATGTATGATAATCCTTCATAATCAATACCATCAGATATAGAATATAAGCAACTAGAAGAGCCATGTTTAGTGACATAATCCTTATGCCAAATAGGAGGCCTGCTGGTTCTGGTATCATGTCCTGAAAGGTTAGTTTCCAATTGTATGTGATCTGCAACACTCTCATGTTGTGTTTCTACAGGAACACACATATCTTGGGTTACATCCTGAACTTCCAAATCTGGACTCCTGTGTTCATCACCTTCTGACATCCTGGTAACTATTGGTGAAACATTAACATTCTGTGAATGAACTAAATCATCAAAACATAAATGTTCTTGTGATATTATATGACTAAGATTGTCATCTGCATTACCTTTTAGGGGAAATAATGTTTCCATAAACATCACATCCCTGCTCATGAAGAATGTTCTATTCTCCATGTCATAGAGCTTATATCTTTTTTGTGCAAAACCATACCCAAGAAAGACTGCTCTTACGGCCCTTGGGCTAAACTTATCCTGCCTAGTCAAGGTAGTTGCAAAACATAAACAACTTATCACTCTCAGATGATCAAGTAATGGTGTTTTATTATATAACATCTCATAGGGTGACTTATTTCCTATAATTGTTGAAGGAATTCTATTCATGATGTACACAGCTCCTCCACACAAAATCCCCAAAACCTATCAGGAAAATCTGCTTGGAATTTTATGGCTCTGCCTGTTTCCAATATGTGTCTATGTTTCCTCTCCACTACGCTATTTTGTTCTGGTGTGTGGACATGAACTCTCATGCACCACACCATACTGCTGGAATAATTCCTTACAATTGTGATTAAAAAATTCAATACCATTATCAGACCTTACTCTCTGAATTGTCATTTCAAATTGAGTACTGGCATCAACAAAAACAAATTTAAGTAGTGCAACTACATCAGATTTCAACCTCACTAAAATAATCCAAGTCCAACGGGAGTAATCATCCACAATAGTCAAGAAATATCTCATTCCATTATATGTTTCCACCTTATAAGGCCTCCATACATCTATATGTAACAGTTGAAAGGGTCTTATTTTCCAACTAACACTGTCACGAAATGGAATTCTAGTATGTCTAGCTAGTGGACATACATCACACTTATTTAAAACAAATGAAGTATCACTCTTGAAACGTGAAATTTTCCTTAAAACAGTCATAGGTACATGACATAACCTCTGGTGCCAGATGACTACATCTACATGTTGTGTGGCTGATAGACACTTATTTAATTATCCCCTCTTATTTTGTGTATCCAAGCAAAATATGTATAAACCTTTTTCTTCATTACCAATCCCCTCACCTTCCCAGATGAGAGATCCTGAAATACACAACATTTTGAAAAGAAAGTAACACTGCAGTTTAGTTCTTTTGTTACTTTTGACACAGACACGAGATTGAACTTGAAAGTTGGTATACATAGAACATTTTTAAGAACATCATCTCCTCCTATGTGATAATCACCAACATGTAAGATTCTGGTTGAATCTCTTGTAGGTAACTGCACCCTTCCTGTACTTTCTGTCAGATTATTTTTATTTTGTAAGTAATTATGATCACTAATCATATGATTAGTTGCACCTGTGTCCACTATCTATTTCATCAATACTTCTGAATCAAAAACACATTTACATGTCATATTAGCACTACCACTAGTCTTGTTGCTAAACAAGTTGAGGAGTTGTTGATGTTGACTATAGGTGAATTGGCTGTGTGAGACTGCATCTGCAGGTTGTGATTGTGACCACATTCTCTGATTGTGATTGTAGACTGGTTGTGTACTTTGTGAATGCATCTGTGAAATGAAACATGATCAATGGTTCTGTCCAAAATGTTGTTTCTGCATATGTTTCATGTCACGTTGGTGATATTGCATTCCTCCTTCTTGTCTTGTATCTTCAAAAGGCAAATTCCCCCAGTCACTACATATGCCTTTTTGCCTTTATTTTTGAAGTCTATCGGGATATCCATTGATTTTGTAAGTCATCATGTGTATGTCCAGTTTTGTGACAAAAGTCACACTTCGTCAATTTGAAACAATCCACCTTAACATGCCCTTTCATATGATAGAAGTCACAAAAAGCATTAGAATTATATGGTTTCTTCTGTTTCGAAATTACACTCATGTTCCTTCCATTTCCACTCTTGGCTGTGAACATGGCAGAAGATTCCATTGTGTCCTGCATCATCCTGCTTGCTCCTGCGACCATTCTGTGGCTTTCTTACTGGTTGATCATTGCATATACCTGGTTCAGACTTGGCACCTGCTGCATCATGATAATATGGCTTCTAGCCTGACTATAGCTTTCATCTAGTCCCATTAAGAATTGCAACATTCTTTGGTATTGCAAATAATCAACAAAATCCTTAGATTTAGGACAACATGTTGGTGGTGGTATAATAGAATCATATTCATCTCAAAGGTCCTTAAGTCTAGAGTAGTACACTGAGACTGATTGTGATCCAAAGGTCCTCATTGTAACAATTTCCTTCTGCAGTTGAAAGGTTCTAGAACTGTTTATCTTGTCAAATCTCTCCCTTAATTCTTCACATATATTGTGTGAGTCAGAATTAACAACATCCCACTGAGTAAGTTCTTACTTACATTTCCCATCCGCCAAGACACCACAATTGCATTGCACTTATCCCACAGCCTTGTTAAATCTCCACGTAAAGCCTCCATCTTCACTGTTCCATCAATGAAACCTACCTTGTTCTTTCCTAATGGAGCCAACTTCATTGCTCTATCCATAATGTGTAATTATCCATTCCATTCAACACAACTCCAACAGATAGTGAACCAGGTGCATCAGATGGAAAGAGATACAGAGGGTGATTATGATCGATGCTTACTGTCAATGTTGCAATTCCACTTGTTGTATCTTCTGGTATTGTTCTCCATTACTACCTATTGTAGCTTTTCGACTTCAATTACTGTTGCAAATAGTCTAATTACTTCGATCAACTAATCTACTATCTTGATTGAACTGGTGCTTCTCCGGTATGCCTCTCGACTCCCGGAAGTTAGTGTCGGACATATAAATCACTCAAATTCTTCTTTGCATGCAAAGGAACTCCCTCGATCTATGTCGAATCAACCTTGCTCTGATACCATGTAGAGTTTCACTGTTCCATTGAGCTTTGAATCAGTCGATCAGATGGCATGAATTGCCATTGACGACTGGTTGAGTTTGAAGAGAAAAACAGTCGAACAGATGGAGAGAAAATGAAGAAACTGAATGAGAGAGCTATAGAAATGGAGTTAGAGGGGAGAATATTCTACCACTAACCAACTATTAATTACTTTCTACAACCAATCAACTAACTTGTAACTAATTACCAGCAACCTCAACTAACTACTTAGTAGTTATTGGATACATTGCAGCTCATGGCACAATTGTGCACTTCCCTAATTCTTTCACAGGATGGGAAGTAAACCTTCTTAATCATGCCACTATTTCCCTTCAAGGAAACAATTGTGTAAGCATGTAACTACGTAACAAACTCCATTTCATTTCAACTCACTAGAACGGCATTGCGACCTACGTCTTATATTTTATCTCACTTTGAATCTAACCACTTCATAACATACTTAGAGATAGTGGATCAGATGACATGTAACTGAAATAAGGAATCACCTCATTATAATTACATTCATCTTAAAATATCACATCAAGATTATAGCAAGAAAAGCAAGCCCGAAGTCCATTTTTCTCAAGTCAAAGAATTACCAAACTTGCTTTAAACTACAATAATTTAAAGCAACACTTGTTCTAGCTAAGAATATCAGTTAGTTTCTTAGAGAAACTCTTGCTCATTTCAACTATACCATAAGTAGAATAGGTCAATGCAACAATTTCTGATCAAGGGAACATTGAACTCTCTCTACACTGCCCAAATCCTTTTTTTAGCTATTATCACAGGAAAGAAGAGCAACCTAGCAAAAAAATTCAACCATTATTTTACTTTCCTCCGACTTAAAAGCACATCCTCCTTCCATCAGAACCAATGATCCAACGCAGATTGTAACTTCCCTGGTAGGTCTTTAATTTATGTACTAATTTTTGAGATCTAAGAAATCAAACTAATGCAAGGAAATCTACTCTATCGAACCAAGAAGTCTATATTATGAGAAGATGTAGCAGCAGAAAAGCAGATATGATTTGTGTGCTCAGAAGTCATTAGGATTTCAGGTTCACTGAATGTAAGACCTAATCAAGTACTACAAAAACATGATCAAACATCTCCAAGTCATCGTCAAGAACCACACAAGTTGCAAGTTAATTAAAAAAATTCTGATCTCTCTCTCGAGTCAAGACTCTTCACTAGCATCTGTATAACTTGCCTCGGATACAAAGGTGGATCCAGGAACTTAAGTCAACAGGTGTAAGGTAACACTGGACTCACTCCTTTGTCACTGAGCACAGATATATACATTCTTAGAAATTTCAACAATATATACTCGAACCGGATGTATAATACAGATCAGCCAATGCTTAGATTATGTCTAATAGCTCCAGGTTTTACTAATAGCTGAGATTATAAGTTTTATTAACAAAGTCTATTGTTAGAATATTATGTAAATCAAATTATTATTATGTATTGATGGAGTATCATTTTATATATGGTAGGTAGTAAAATGTTAATTAGGAATATTATGTTAATTAGGTAGAAGATTATTAGGGATTGATTAGGAAGATTAGACATGATTTACTCTTCTACCTTAAATGTATATGGTGTGTATATTGTTCCCTTTAAGGATGAATAGATTGAGGAAAATACTTTCAAAATCTTACATGATATCAAGAGCTTAAGGAAAGATCCAAAATTATTTTATTTTCTTCCAAATTTTCGGTCCTCTTCCTCCCTAGAACCCTAGTTGGCCGAAAATTTCTTCATTTTTTTCTCTTACTCCATTATTGATTATCCTTCATCACAACCAATTATGTCTGAAACCAAATCATCCTTTCACTCTGCCCTTGCTGTCTCAAACATCAAAACACGTGTTTCCATCAAACTAGAAATGGAAACCGTTCATTATGCGACTTGGCGTAATTATTCAAAATATGTTGTCGTGCTCACAAAGTTCTTCATCATATAATTCCTCCGAAAGATGGAAAAGAGAAAGACATAACAAACGATGCAGACAAGGAATTGTGGGATACACTTAATGCCACAGTCCTTGGTTGGATTTATGCAACAATCTCCACTGACTTGTTGCATACGATAATGGAACCGGACTCAACAACCATGGAGGCTTGGGAACGCTTGCGAGATATTTTTCAAGATAACCAAAACTCTCGCGTTGTTACATTGGAACAGGAGTTCTCAACCATTGACATGGCGAATTTTCCTAATGTTTCTACATATTGTCAACGACTCAAAGTGTTGGCCGATCAATTAAGAAATGTTGGTTCACCGGTTACTAATAACCGGTTAGTCTTGCAATTGGTCATCGGTCTCACCGATGCGTATAGCGGCGTGGGAACTCTAATCCGTCAAAGTAATCCTCTACCACAATTTTATCAAGCAAGGTCCATGCTTGTGCTTGAAGAGTCGAGCTTGGTGAAAAAGGCATCAACTACTTCAAACTCCGCCATGATTGCCACCCCTTCCAATAATGATAATTTTTTTGACCCTTCACAACAAAATAAGGGACAAAAAGGACGTAATAACAATAAAAATAAGGGTGGAAATCACGGAAATCACAAAGGTGGAGGCCACTGAAATTCTGGTGGCGGCGGTAATGGCGCCAACACCAACTCCGGTGGCGGACAGTGGCAGCAGCCCGGCGGCAGGGGTGGCGGACAGTGGCAGCAGCCCGGCGGCAGAGGTGGCGGACAAAGTGGCAAAGCGGCCAACGGCGGGCGCGTGGCCTTGGGCTATACCACCCGGCCCCCCCCAACAAACGAATGGGTCGAGCACCCCCGAAAGGCCCACTGGCCACCTTAGCAAAACAAGGGATACTTTCCACTCAATTGGCAAGAACAACAACAGCCCACAGCAGCCCATTTCGGCTGGGTCTGTTAACACATGCAATGGCAGTGGGCCTCAGCCAACCCAGTGGCATGAGGCCCATTCAACAGGGGCCCACCCCATGGAAATTGAGTCTATCATGCACACTCTTGGACTTAATCCACCGGATTCAAATTGGTATATCAACTCCGGAGCGACGTCTCATATGACGTCCTCCCAAGGTAATCTCTCGTCCTATTTTAATTTAAGCAATGATAATGGAATAATTGTCGAAAATGGTCATTCAATTCCAATAAAAGGTTATGGTTCTAGCAAATTGTCACCACCAAACCCACCCCTAATTTTAAAGAATGTTCTTTTTGCTCCCAAATTAATCAAAAACTTGATTTCTGTTAGAAAGTTTACAACTGATAATTGGGTATCTGTTCATTTTGACCCCTTTGGCCATGGATGATGAATATCATGCTCTAATTACAAATAAGACATGGAATTTAGTACCTCGTCCATCTAATGCTAATATAATTCGATCTATGTGGATTTTCAGCCATAAAGAAAAATCTGATGAAACTTTTGAGCGGCATAAAGCCCGTCTTGTAGGTAATGGGAAGACGCATCAGGTTGGTGTAGATTGAGGGGGAGACATTCAGTCCAGTGGTCAAACCAGCAACTATCAGAATAGTTCTCAGCCTGTCTCTCTCAAAGGATGGCCACTTCATCAATTGGATGTCAAAAATGTCTTCCTACATAGACACCTCAATGAAACTGTATACATGCACCAACCGTTGGGATACAGAGATCCTAAATATCCCAACCATGTGTGTTTGCTCAACAAATCCTTATATGGCCTCAAGCAGGCCCCCAGGGCTTAGTATAAGCGATTTGCAGATTTTGTCACACATGGGTTTTTCGCACAGCCATTCAGATAATTCCGTTTATTTATCGTCAGGGTAATCATACTGCTTATCTTCTTCTATATGTGGATGATATTATTCTAACAGCATCTTCAGACTTTTTTCGCAAGAGTATCATGTCACAGCTAAGTTCTGAATTTGCTATGAAAGATCTTGACACACTACACTACTTTCTAGGAATTGTTGTGACACGACATACAGGTGGATTATTTCTCTCCGAGAAGAAGTATGCATCAGAAATCGCGGAACGAGCTGGGATGTCTTTCTGCAAACCTTCGGCAACTCCGGTCGACACAAAGTCTAAATTGAGTGTCATCTCTAGCAAACCCTTGATCCGACGTTATACCGCAGCCTAGTAGGATCTTTACGGTATCTCACATTCACCAGGCCAGATATTACCTATGTAGTACAACAAGTGTGTCTATTCATGCATAATCCAATGGAGGAACATATGCATGCTCTGAAACGCATTGTGCGATATATTCAGGGCACTATGGAGTACGGATTACATCTATACCCATCCTCGGTTTCCAAACTTGTTACTTACACTGATTCAGATTGGGCAGGATGTCCGGACACAAGACGATCCACCTCCGGGTATTTCGTCTTACTTGGTGACAATTTAATCTCATGGTCCTCAAAAAGGCAGGCCACGGTATCACGCTCAAGTGCTGAAGCAAAATATCGTGTTGTGGCCAATGTTGTATCTGACTCATGTTGGATTCGGAACTTGTTACTTGAACTTCATTGCCCAATTCCGACAGCCACAATAGTATACTGTGATAATGTTAGTGCAATCTATCTCTCAGGAAATCCCACCCACCATCAACGCACTAAACATATTGAGTTAGATATTCATTTTGTACGTTGAGAAGGTGGCTCACGGACAAGTGCGAGTACTACATGTCCCAACGCATCATCAAATCGCAGATATCTTTATTATTTGAAGATTTTAGGGACAGTCTCGGCATTCACCGCCCTCCAGCTTCGATTGCGGGGGAGTGTTAGAATATTATGTAAATCATATTATTATGTATTGATGTAGTATCATTTTATATATGGTAGGTAGTAAAATACTAAAATGTTAATTAGGAATATTATGTTAATTAGGTAGAAGATTATTAGGGATTGATTAGGAAGATTAGGCATGATTTACTCTTCTACCTTAAATGTATATGGTGTGTATATTGTTCCCTTTAAGGATGAATAGATTGAGGAAAATACTTTCAAAATCTTACCTATATCTCCCCAAAATGCACAAGTAGATCAACTCCTCCATTCATAATAACCCAAAAAGGAGTAATCTTTATCCAAAAAAAACACCCTGCTTAAGTCTCTCTCCCTAAAATTGCTCAAGAACTCACCTAACTTTAGGGAAAGTTCAAATAGTAGAAGTTCCATCTATATCTCTATATCTCCCCCACTGTTCCATACAGATTTAACTAGACCCATCAATCAAGAAACAACAAAGACCAAAAAGGGTGCTCAAAAACATAACTTACTCAAATAGTCACCAAGATTGAAGGTCTGTTTAGCAGCCCAAGCAGAGTAATCAGAAGAAGCTTTTTGAGTGGCGATGTTAAAGAACCAACCAGCTGGACCACCAACGGTGTGGTTGGTGTATCCAGTTGATTGAGAAGCTGCAGCATTGAAGAGCAAAGCAATCACTACTAGGAAGACCATGGAGAAGTCCACCACAGCCATGACGATGTGGGAGAAATGGGGAGTACAGTTGTTACTAACGTTTGACGATCTGAAAAAAATGTGAAAATTACATAGGTAAGGTATAAAGAATAATAAATTTTTTATTATGTGACCACATGGTGTACTGGACCACATCTGGTGTTCAAAAGTGGATGCTACTATGTGATATATATAAATATATGAGTATTATTTTATAATAATATTTAAATAAAGGAAAAATCTGAACCCGCGCTATAGCTAACTTAGTGCACCAGACTGTCTTTTTTTATTTAAATAAAGGAAAAGAGAAGGAATACTAGTTAGTTTGAATTGCTCAAAATGTTGCCTTCCTATTTTATTTTTACTAATCGACTACATACTACCATTCTACTCTAATATGTGTCCCACTATCTAAAATCATGTCCTCAATAAATGTCATTTAGTGTACTTTATTTAGCTTAGTTTTTACCGGATCTGACTGTTTTTGTTGATGTTGTGCTCTTGCTTATGCTCTGTATTGAGCCTAGGCTCTCAAAAACAATCGTTCTACCTAATAAAATAGAGATAAGATCTGCGTACAATCTGTCTTGCTCAGATCCCACGTTATGTAATTTAAGGTATGTTGTTATTGTAACAATTGTGTTGCTTCATTTATTAAGTGCTATCAAAGCAGCCAACGAGTGACTTAATTTGGCGTTTTAAAATAAGGCATCAAAATAGAGACAACTGGAAAACTCTCCAGTAAACTTATGTCTTCTTCAATTAAGACTTTCCTTCCTTTCTTTTGTGTCTTCTCCAAAATCTTCTTTAAGCTTTTGTGGCCGAAGAAATCAAAGAGTGCAATTTTAATTTCTAGAATAGTCATTGTATTTTGGGTATGGATTTTCCCGTTAACCACTTGCACGATGTGGGAGAAATTACTATCATAAATAAAGCTTTCCGAAAGTATCTTGCTTATTCGTTCGTGTTGTCCATTATTGAGTTCTCTTTTATTTATTAAATTTGTCTTGCACAAAGTTAATGCATTATATTATTTTGAATATTCTACAACATTATATTCTTTTCTCATATAGATATTTTATTTTAGTAGGCGTTCGGACAAAAATAATATTTGAAAAAAGTCAAAAACAGAATTTGAAAATCGATTTTAAATTTTGTGAGTACGAAATAAATTCTTGAAAAATTGATCAAAATTGTTTTTTTTCAAGAAAGTTGAAACTCATTTTAGATTATTTTTTTCTCTCAACAAATCAGTCTGATATATAACTAACGTTGTTATGAAGTATTTTTATTGAAAATTTTGTTTGAACAAACAGGTCCTTGTTCCATCTCTTGAACTTGGTAATTAATTTTCATAGCATAGACATTTTATTTTATAATTTGATTGATGTATTGAACATCTAAAGTTAATGAAAACATGGTTGTTAGACCTTTTACTGATGTGTAACATCCAAGAAAATTTAATCTTGAAGTGTATCTCAGCATCCTATGACATCCAAAAGCAATAAACCATTACTCTTGAATTCTTAAGTGAAGTTAATAGTTTTAATGTTATTACAATCTTATAAATATTCTTTAACTAATTTGATAAAAATAATATCACCTACAAAATAAGTGGGTCAGGTTTTGAACTATTTGCAATTCACAATTAAAGACATACAAACAAGAGAAAATAAATGATGAATAAACGATTGAACGAAATTTGACAATGATAATTATGTCCGTGCGCAATAAAATGAGAATACACTATACGTAAAGGAAGAAGAATTATTATTTTTCGACAAATGTCACGTATCTTGATGTGTATCCCAATAATCTATGACATTCAAGATAGTGACCCTTTAATTTATTTATTTTTAAAGTAGAAGTCAATATTTAAACGCCATTAAAATCTTATTAATATTATTCAAATAATTTGACAAAGTCAATATCACCTCTAAATTAAGTGGGTCATTTTGAAGTACTTGAACTTATATGACTAGATATGTTAGTACAAATTTATTATGATTAATCCACAATTAAAGGCATACAAATAAGAAAAGATAAATAATGAATACAATATCTAACGAGATCCAACATTGATAATTGTGTCTTTGCGCCAGACAATATAAGAAGACTTCACTATATATATGACAAAAAATAATAATCAGTACCTCTCCAAAACAGTTATATATTTTAAAACAGAAGTGTATATTTTCCCTTACTCTTGGTTATGTAGTAATCCCTTTGCCATAGTTTTTATGCGCTATTATTTTCATCCGAAAGTCAATTATTCTCAGCTTTAATATATATAATACTTCATGCCACAAATATATAAAAGTAAACCTCGTGAGACCCTAACACTTAACATGTCTTAATTTTTTTTATATCACAACCGTGATAAAGTAACCAAAGTAAGTTTTTGTTGTTGAGATATAGTATAATTGTTAGACAGAGATTTAAACGAAAAACTAACTTCAATAGTGTAAACTAACTAAACGGAGATTATTTATAGATATTTTGATAACAAGCCAATGTTAATATACGACTGACAATATAATATCCGTACATGTTAGGTTTTAGATATAAACATCTTTTTTTGCAATAGTTGTGGTATTTATATTCACTTATAAATGGCCAATGTCTAGGAGATGAGGGAGAAATTGGTGGTTAAGGATGGGATAGTATTATTAGTTGCATTAGGGAAGTGGCGAGAGAGATAGATTTGGTGGGAATTGAGGGGACTGGTGGTGAAATAGAGAAGTCTAAGGGAATACGGAGGCAAAGAAGATGGCGTATGCAAAAGTTGATGGAAAGTAAGGACGAGGAGGAAAAGCAAACAAATAGGGAAAGATAAAATATGACGAAGAACGAGGCGAAGTTAACAATTACAATTGTAAAAAAGGCAATTTTTGAAAAATGTATGTAGAATTAGAATACAAGAGAGGGTATAAGAAGTTGTAGGGGCTAGCCAAGGCGAGAAAAATGAAGGCTCGTGACCTAGACCAAGTGAAGTGCATCAACGATAAGGATAGTACTAGTGGAGGAGGCACTCATTAGACTTAGATGACAGTCATACCTCCATAAAATCTTGAATGAAGAGGGGGACATAGTCATTGTGCTGGGAATTGGAGCATTCATAGAGGCGTTGCCACTTTCTATATTGTAGGTGTGTTACATTGGAAGAAATTAAGGACGCTAGTCGTAGGATGCATAGGGGAAGAGAGATCGAACCATACGAGATCCCGGTGAAGTTTTAGAATAGCACAAGTAAAGCAGGTATGAAGTGACTGACTAGGTTGTTTAATTTCATTTTTAAGACAAAGAAAATGCCAAAAGAATAGAGGTGGAGTACAATAATTATGTTGTACAAGAACAAGGGTCATGACATTCAGGATTGCAACAATTATATGGATATCAAGCTGTTAGACCATACTATTAAGTTCGGGAGAAGGTGATGGAGACGAGGGTGATGAGGAGCGTGGCTTTTCCGGGAACCAATTTGAATTCACGTCAGGGAGCTCAACTACGCAAGTCATTCATCTTATTAGACAGACTGGTGGAGGAGTACATGGAGGGGAAGAAGGACTTACACATGGTGTTTATCGACCTAGAAAAGACTATTATAAAGTCTCAATATAGGTTCCATGGAGATGCTTTGAGTTTATATGCCTTGGTTATAGATGAATTGATACGACATATTCAAAGAAAGGTGTCACGGTGTATGTTATTTGCTTTGATGACATATTTATAATTGACGAGACTCGAGACAGAGTTAACGCTAAGTAGGAGGTTTGGAGACAGACCTTGAAGTCTAAAGGGTTCAGGTTGAACAGGACTATGACAAATTACTTGGAATGTAAGTACAATGACGTGTTACTCGAGGATAAAGTGGAAGTGAGGCTTGATACTCGGGTCATCCAATGAAAATGAAGTTTCAAGTGTCTTAGGTCTATTATCCAATAGAATAAATATATTGATGATGATGTCACACATCGTATTGGTGCATGATAGATGAAATGGCCCGAAATCTCATGTGATAAAAATGTGCCACAAAAACTTAAATGCAAGTTTTACAGGGTGGTGGTTAAACCTACTATGTTGTATAAGACATAATATTGGCCAGTTTAAAATTCTCACATTCAAAAGATGAAAATTGGGTAAATGAAAATGTTGCAATGGATGTATAGGCATACTAGGAGAGATATAATTATAAATAAAGATATCCAGAATAAGATGAGTGTGGCTTCATCGAGGACAAGATGGTGGAAGTGAGGCTAAGATAGTTCATACATGTGAAGAGGTGATGCACGGGGGCTCGGTGCGGATGTGTGAAAGGTTGGCTATGGATGGCTTTAGAAGATGTAGAAGTTAGCCAAAGAAGTATTGGGGTGAGGTGATTAGAAATTAAATGCCATAATTTTAGCTAATCGGGGACATAACTTTAGATAGGAGGTTGTGGAGGGCATGAACTAAGGTAGAAAGATAGTAAGTAATAAAGTGTTGTCTTGTTTATCCTTTCATACTAGTAAGTCGTAACATTACTCATGTAGTTTCTTGTCCTTCAGCTTCTGTTAATATGTGTTGCTTCTTGTACTTTTAATATGATATTATTTTGTTGTAATTAATGTTTAAAAATAATTTATCATGCTTTCTATAATGTTTTGCCTTAGCTTTTCATTTATGTTTTTTTTTGAACTGCTTTGAACTGTTTGTCATTGAGTCGATAATCTATCGAAAATAATTTCTCTACCTCTGTAAATTCTGGTACACTTTATCCTTCCCAAACTTCACTTCGTGGGATTACATTGAAAATATTATTATTTTAGTATTTTTATTTGATACGATGCATGATAATACAATTTGAGGTTAAATATCTAACCATGATTAAAATTTATATAGTCAATTTCTAGATGTAATACACGAGGAGGTTATATTTTCGGCAATTTCTAAATACGCGTTTCTTAAGATGAGCTAATAAAATTTTCACCAATCAAAAATTCAAGAAACAAGAATATGCAATTAGTCTAAAAAAAAAACAAGAAGAAAAAACAGAAACAAAGGATTCAAACGGGCTGGACATTTGACTATGCAAACCATGGGAAGCAAATGGGCTCTTTATTCTGACTAATCACTAATCTAATACCATCGTCACCCATCAGGCTAAGTCGGCTGGCTCGGCCTTATCTCTCGCGCTCAACTTTCCTCCTATTTCGCTTCCATTCCCCCACCCCCCCAACCACGTTGATTCTTCATTTTCTTGATCTTTCAATACCTTCAATCCCAGATATTGGATCAAGATTCACAAAAGGTAAAATCTTGATTACCCTTTTGTTTTAAATGTGCATGTTTGAAGTTTTTCCATCGTTTAAGTTATGATACAGTTTCCAAGATTGTATTTTTAAGCATTTGGGTTTGCAAGAATGGAAGAGGACAAACCCAAAAATACCCAGAATGAACTGGGTGGTGATAATGTACACAGTAATGTAGTCTCAAAAGGGGTTGTAGATGACGAGTTATTTGATAATGTTTCATTGAAAGATCAAGATAAAATTGTTGGGAGCTTAAATCAAGATAAAGGATCTGATGATTTAAGACGGTCTTCGGGCGGGACTGAGGACAAGTTTGATTTGTCTTTAGGGAAAATCCCATCTGGGTATGATTCTGTTGACATTGAGGTGCACCATGAAACCCATTTTTCGAGTCCCGGCCCTGATAGGCAATTTATGGATATTGGTGAAACTAGACTGTCGTCGTCTTCGGTGGATTCTGCTATGTATTCATATGGGGATAGTGGATATTCTCCATTTGGATCACCACCAAAACCTAAGCCTAAACAGGTTGTGCCAAATGTGGAGCCAGAACTCTTGCATTTAGTTGATTCTGCTATTATGGGAAAGCCTGAGGGTTTGGACAAGCTGAAAAATGTTGTAAGTGGTGTTGAGAGTTTTGGAACTGGAGATGATGCTGATACTATTGCGTTTTTGGTAGTTGATTCACTTCTTGCCACTATGGGAGGGGTTGAGTGTTTTGAGGATGATGAGGATAATAATCCGCCAAGCGTGATGTTGAACTCTAGAGCAGCCATTGTGGCGGGCGAACTCATTCCTTGGCTTCCATACATTGGGGACATTGCAGGTCTCATGTCGCCTAGGACTCGTATGGTTAAAGGTTTGCTTGCTATTTTGCGTGCTTGCACTAGAAACCGAGCAATGTGCTCTACAGCTGGTTTGTTGCGTGTCCTGCTGCATTCAGCTGAAACGATATTTAGTCAGGATCTTGCTACTTCAGAGCCATCAAGATGGGATGGGACTCCTTTTTGCCTTTGCATTCAACACTTAGCTGCACATTCTCTTAGTGTAAGGGATCTGCATGGTTGGTTTGAAGTAGTCACAAGAACACTTGCCACTAAGTGGGCATCTCGTTTATTGCTTTCCTTGGAGAAGGCCATGAGTGGGAAAGAGTCTAGGGGTCCAGCATGCACCTTCGAATTTGACGGTGAAAGCTCTGGCTTGTTGGGTCCAGGGGAGAGTCGCTGGCCTTTTACTAATGGATATGCATTTGCTACGTGGATCTACATTGAGTCATTTGCTGATACTTTAAATACAGCAACTGCAGCAGCTGCAATTGCTGCCGCTGCAGCTGCCACGTCAGGAAAATCATCTGCAATGTCAGCTGCTGCTGCAGCCACAGCACTGGCCGGGGAAGGCACAGCTCACATGCCACGGCTCTTCAGCTTCTTGTCAGCTGATAATCAAGGGATTGAAGCATACTTTCACGCCCAATTTTTGGTGGTCGAAAGCGGTAGTGGGAAAGGAAGGAAGTCTTCTCTGCATTTCACTCACGCGTTCAAGCCACAATGTTGGTACTTTATTGGTCTTGAACACTCTTGTAAGCAAGGCCTCATTGGGAAAGCAGAGAGTGAACTGAGGCTATATATCGATGGATCATTATATGAGAGCCGACCATTTGACTTTCCCCGGATATCCAAGCCGCTTGCATTCTGCTGTATTGGGACTAATCCACCCCCAACTATGGCTGGTTTACAACGTCGTCGTCGTCAGTGCCCTTTGTTTGCTGAGATGGGCCCCGTATACATTTTTAAGGAACTAATTGGGCCAGAAAAAATGGCAGGTTTATCTTCTAGGGGAGGAGATGTGCTTCCTTCTTTTGCTCATGGAGCTGGCTTGCCGTGGTTAGCAACAAGTGACTATGTACAAAAGTTGGCTGAAGAAAGTTCTGTTTTGGATGCTGAAATCTCAGGATGTCTTCATCTCCTCTATCATCCTGGCTTGCTCAATGGCCGTTTTTGTCCAGATGCTTCTCCTTCCGGTTCAGCAGGTTTGACAATTCTGTTACATTTACAGCACATATCACTTATGATGTCCATTATCTTCTATATTATCATACAAGTCTACAAAGCTTGATGCTTTAGAGTTGCTAGCACTGATCCTATAAACTTTATACTAAGACCACGCTATGTATTTCCCCGTCCATCTACATTTAACTATGTGTATATTTTAGATAGGGTCAATGGGTTCGGGCAGAGGTGGCGGTGTTGTATTGAGAAGATTTCTGGTTAACAATTCTTTTCTTGATTGTGCTGTTCACATTGGAGGAACTGGTAAAGTTGCTGCCATGTGACCATGAGGTCATGGGTTCAAGCCGTGGAAACAACCTCTTGTAGAAATGTGAGGTAAGGCTGCGTACAATAAACCCTTGTGGTCCGGCCCTTCCCCGGACCCCGCGCATAGCGGGAGCTTAGTGCACCGGGCTGCCCTTTTTTTATTGTGCTGTTCACATTCATATATTCCTCCTATTCAATAATTGAAGTTTTAAGTTTCATATTCTAGAGCCTCCTATTCAATAATGGAGCTTTTAAGTTTCATATTCTAAAGCATAAAATCATTTTGAACGAATGAGTGGTTGACAAATGTTTTCTGTACACTAATTGAATCTGATGGCCCTCTTTCTCTCTCTGTCCCTCTCTCTGCCCCTCTCTCTTAATGTGTTTCTTTCATTTGGTACAGACTACATAGACATGTAAGGAACCAAAGTTTATCTTTTTTTACCCCCGCATGTTTATTTTGTCGCTTTTTAAATGTAGCTTGAAAAATGTAACTGTTGTCTATCTATTGTTGTTAATGATTCTGAATCGTTTAGGTGTGCTTCGAAGATCTGCAGAGATTCTTGGGCAAGTCCATGTTGCAACAAGAATGCGCCCAACGGAAGCTCTTTGGGCATTGGCGTATGGAGGCCCCATGTCTTTACTTCCTTTGGCAGTGAGTAATGTGCAAGAGAATAGCTTGGAACCTCAGCAAGGTGACCTTTCTTTATCATTAGCCACAACTGCTCTTGCCGCTCCTATATTCAGAATCATCTCTAGGGCCATTGAACATCCTGGAAACAATGAAGAGTTGAGCCGTAGAAAAGGTCCAGAAGTCCTGTCAAGAATCTTGAACTACCTTCTACAAACTTTGTCTTCCCTTGATGTTGCGAAGCGTGATGGAGTTGGGGATGAGGCGCTTGTAGCAGCAGTTGTTTCGCTGTGCCAAACACAAAAGCACAACCACACACTCAAGGTGCAGCTTTTCAGTATGCTTCTACTGGATCTGAGGATTTGGAGCTTATGCAGTTATGGTCTTCAGAAGAAGCTTCTCTCTTCCCTTGCAGATATGGTTTTCACAGAGTCATCAGTGATGCGTGATGCTAATGCCATTCAAATGCTTCTAGATGGCTGCAGGAGATGTTATTGGACTATTCATGAAAGTGACTCTACTGATACATTTATGAATGACGAAACACGTCCTTTGGGTGAAGTAAACGCTTTGGTTGATGAACTCTTAGTTGTTATTGAGCTTCTAGTTGTGGCTGCCCCTCCTTCGTTAGCTGCAGATGACGTCCGTTGTTTGCTTGGTTTCATTGTGGATTGTCCACAGCCAAATCAGGTAATGTGCACTTTTTTTGTATATAAGTATGCTGAGTGATGGGGACGTTTCTAGGTTAATTAAGTCTCTTGTTTCTCTTTATAAAAAAAGCTTAGACTACCGTTCCTTGTCGGTGTCTAGTTTTGACGGGTTATTACAGCTTTGTTTTGTACTTTGGTTGACATATACACAATGTTATCAAAAGCGAAAAGCGCAAAAAATCTCTAAGGTCAGCTGGCACTTTAAGTGCAAAGCGCAAATTAAGCGTGGGCTTTAATGAAAAAAGGCACAATGGTGCAAATATACAAATATATGTATGTTTAGTCCAAGAGTATTAATAATAAGCACGAATAACAAATATATGGACAAAGAAATTGTAAAATCATTACGATAAAGTGAAATATCAATTATCTAGTGTCACCTCTTCAAGAGAGGCTCATTGGCAAGGAAAAGTATGTCTTAGGGCCTTGATGATGACAGTGAAGCGCACATAAAGCGAGGCGAAGCGCACAACATATTTTGAGCCTCGCTTCAGGGCTTAAGCGCGCCTTTGACAACACTGCATATACATTTATTATATTAAGTATTTATATTTTCTTAGTCACTCAAGAATACATTCTTTGTAGTTTTCTCAAACTTGTTACTCTGTTGTATTTTCATTCTTCAAAGCTTATCAACTTTTTCACACCATATTTTTTTGTCACATGTGATCTTTCCGTTTTGTAATTGTTAACTTATTTTCGAGTTATCAGTGTCTCATTCCAGTGACTTTACTTTTAGACGCTCTCACTGTTCGATGATACTATATTTGAATTTACTCAAAAAATTTCTATCTTAACAAGTGCAAAAGGACTCATCAAATAAGTTCTTATGGTTTTCTTACTGTTGTAGTATCCACAAAAGATGAACAGTATCTTATTAATAATGGTACACATTATAGGCAGTTTCCTAGTTGAAGTAATTTCCTATTACTACATGTATCATGCCCTAAAATTTCTTTCCATTATTGAGTTAAAAATGTTGTAATTTGGTTTTCATATTTGGAAAAGAAAGAGGAACAACTCTAATAGCATAAAGTAGTTTCAAGAAACACCTTTCAAGTTGAATTTGCAAATTTTGCTCTTCTTTAGTGCTCTTCCATAAAGTTTGTGCCAGTTATTTGATACTTACCTCTGCAGAAAACTTGTGAGAAAGTAAAAATGAGCTAATGAAATCTGTCATATTGTTTTCATCATGCACATGTGGTAAATTCACCAGATAGCTAACAAACTAAGACATTTTGTTCTTTTTTGACACAATCTAAGATATTTTGCCCTTTACTGTTCGCTGTAGTCTTTCCTCCAAAGCACCTCTGTTTTTTTTTCTTCCAATCCTCAAAACACAAAAGATGAGGCTGGTATTGTCCTCCAAATACCCTTCTAGTCTTAGTTTTCTAATCTGCATCCACTCCAGCAGCAAAAAAACTGTTTAACCGTAAAAGCATGATTCATTTTCTACAAAAATGTTTAGGAACACTTCCCACATATGGTTGTACAGTGCACAAGAGGTGTTTTGTTGTCTTCAATCCCTTTACCACACAAGTAGTATTTATTACCCCTCCCTTCTGCAATTTTTGCTGAGTCAAGCAGTCTTCATTTACCATCGCCAAACAGAAACGTTCCACTTTATAAGGTGATTTTGTCCTCAACTTATTAGATAGCCATTGTGGAAAGTGGGAGCCAGCAGTCTGTGAGAAGTGGGGCGAGCAGTAGAACTGCTTCAGTAACATGGTTTCACTGTGAACTTTTACCACTGCTTAATGCAACCCATAATAGAGAGTCAGCTTCTTCAGAGAAAGGTCAAATATACTCCAAATCTCATATAAGCTGGGCGATACTAAAACTTCCCAATCAAAATAATTTATTTTGAAGCTGACTGTCCACTTCCCTGATTAGCAATGAGCTAGTGTTGCTCTGTCTCTGCTGCAAAACTGATAAGTCAGGATATCTGGTTCATCCTGTCCTAAGTGTGATTCCAAAATTTAATCATTTCCCATTTCTAATTTAAACTGTACTTTTGTGGGAATATCTTGTCACAGCTTCCTGATATGTTTCCATACACCTACACCATAAGAGCATGCAAGTTTTGCATGACTTCCTTTCTCCACAGAGCTGCATCTCCATTATTATATTTCCACAACATTCCCGTGACCTGTGACTTTTTCTTCCTCTACTGAATAACCGACTATGCATCACAAACTTCACTATTCACAGTTTTGACCACTGTATTCCGAAAAAGTTCAACACCGTCCAACACAGATGACTTGCGACCTAACAATGCACTAATAATTGCTTCACATCTTCTTCTGACGTTTTGCACATGAAGTGACCTGCCGTCTATGTTATTATCTTCCATTTTCTCATATTTTCAGCTATTAGGATCACCCCTCTAGTCAGCATATTTCCTTAGTACTTTAGGAATCTAGACTGATAGGCATGAGAACCTCATGTCCTTTCTTTTCAGCAGCCAGTGGTTATAGGAGTTTACTGTGAAAACTTCGTTTCTCCTGCCATTTCACTTTCAAGTGTCATGTTCCTACTGTATTCATGTTTGTATCCGTAACGGTATGGAACATAGGCTGCTTGACTTAGAAAATATGTCATTTTTATTTCTTTAGCTTACAGCTTTTGTATACTGGGGAATAAAATCTTTTTTCTTAAAAGAGAATTTTCTTGATACTTCATTTTGTTAATTGATACTTCCCAACAGACGTATCATACTTTCTATTTGAATCTAATATAATTTTGTTATTTCAGGTTGCCAGGGTGCTACATCTCATGTACAGGTTGGTTGTACAGCCAAATATGTCCAGGGCTCAAACCTTTACTGAGGCATTTTTATCTTGTGGTGGTATAGAAACACTTCTTGTCCTATTGCAGCGCGAAGTCAAGATTGGAGATTGTGATAGTTTATCCTCTTTAGATCATAATGCCACTGCTGCATCAACCCATGAAACCGAACTGGATACTGAGGCGCATCCCATGGAAAATAATGAAGCTGGTGAAACAGGATTTACTAAAGAAAGAGAGAATAGTTTGAGTGAAATGGAATCTGTACCTGAGCCTTTCAATGGTGCGGGTGCCACAATTTCCACTAGGTCTACTATTAAAAAGATGCAGTCTATCCCAGAGAATGCATTTCTAAAGAACCTGGGTGGCATAAGCTTTTCAATAAATGCTGAAAATGCTCGGAATAATGCATACAATGTTGATAAGAGTGATGAAATTGTGCTTGGAATTATTAACCTCTTGGGTGCTTTAGTTTCATCAGGCTATCTGAAATTTGGTACACATTCTCCCCCAGATGTGACAAACAACCTTTTGGGGTTGCTGGAAGGAGGGGGTACCATGTTTGATGATAAGGTTTCTCTTCTACTTTTTGCGTTACAAAAGGCCTTCCAAGCAGCACCAAATAGGCTCATGACTGGCAGAGTATACACATCTTTATTGGGTGCCTCGGTATTAATATGCTTTTCCCCTTCATTTGCTGCTTCTTTAGTAATTCAGTTCCTACCATTTCTTCTACTCCCTCCGTCCCGAAAAGATTGGTACTTTTCGCTTTTCGAGAGTCAAACTTTCTAATTTTGACCGTGTGTCAGAACATAAAATCTTTTAATTTTTTGAAATAAAAGTTACATATTTGGAAATTACGTAAAAAGTACTAGAAGTCACCATTAATAAATTAAAATATTTAAAAGACATTTGAAAAATTTACGATCAAAGTACAAGTCGTTTGACTCTCGAATAGAGAAAAGTGTCAAATCTTTTTGGGACGGAGGAAGTATTTCTTTTTGGATAATTCTTCTTTGTGAAAATTCTCTTAATATGTTTCTTGGAAAATTCCTTTCTATGCTGTGTTTCAATAAGATAGTATACTATGTTTGCTTAGGATCTGATGCTCAAATATATGAAAGAAACTCAGTGCATTGCATAGAATCCTTTTTTGAAGATGATATGCATAGTTACAAACATATGTATGACCTTTTTAGCTTCTCGCTTTACATCTGAAATAGGCAAGTACTTCTTTATTGGTGCAAAACCTAGACACCTCTCTATCGTTACTGCTGTTTTTCTTTTCCTTTTTCTCGCTTAGCCTGTTTAGATATGTAAGCCAGAGAATGGCAACCTTAAGTTTCTCCTTCTGCTTAGAATATATTCTATCTCAAACATTTAGAATAAAACTTTTGCTACGTGTTTGCCCTGGGAAGTCAACCAAGTTTCAACTCAGACTTTGTATCACCATGCTTTTCTGTTATGCAATATCTTGGTACGATTCACCATGATGTGGTTATAGATATCTCTCTGGCCTCTTGGTGTTTTTTACAGTTCTGGAACAAGTATGTAAATTCATGGAATTGTTTTATCTTTTAATCAATGTATGAGGGGTTATATATTTGTCGTCTTTGCTTAGAAAAGTAAAGAAACTCCTTCTACAGCTTTTCAGCCATTTGGAATTTGGATGGAAATAATATTAGTGACTTTTAGTTTTACAAACAATAGTATAAGTTAAGTATTAATCAGCGAGGATTGCTTCCCCTTATATAAAATATGATGTTAAAAAATCTCGTGGAGAAATTATACCATGTATAGATTTTCAAGTAAGCCATATGTGCTTTTCCTAGATTTGATAAGTTACTTGGAGTATGTTGATTTACTACAAGTGTCTTATGGAGCATGGTGAGATCATGGCTTTGATTTCATTAGGTTTTGGAGATTCTTATGCTGGAGTATTTTTTTGATAAGTAGATTACATGACTAGCTTTCCGTTTGAATAATTATCTTCTCGAAGTTTAAGTACTGTACGGTTAATGTCACCAATAAATATAGCTTTCTTAATTTTATGCTTTATTAAGTAGAATAAAAGTTAAATAAAAGGAAATCATATGAATATAATCTGCTTATCAAAATATTAGTGCTATTTACCTCGAGAGTAATAAATCCATATTTAATCACTTGATATTGATGTGAAAAATCAGTTTTAGACCTTTCTTTGCAGTTTGCACCATTAATATTTCAAGTTCCTTTATCGGGAAAACCCGGTTTTCGCGTATCTAGGCATAGCTTATGCCATGATCAGTATATGTGTTATCTTGTTTGGGCTCATTTAATCCTTTTGTGATTAGTTTTGTTGAATGCCTCACTGTTTGGATTTTGAATTTCCTCTCCGCTACTCATTCAGATAGTCACTTTATTTATAGATGCAAGAGTTTTGGGGCTATACTATATTTGCTATTGAGTTTTCTGCACTAAGCAGTCTATCACAGATAAATTTGAAGCTTTTTTGCTCCTGATGTAGATAAATGCCTCGTCAACAGATGATGGATTGAATTTCTATGATTCTGGGCATTGGTTTGAGCATAGCCAACTTTTATTAATTCTTTTACGGTCACTTCCATATGCACCAAAGTCATTGCAAAGCCGAGCATTGCAGGTATTGAATTGTGCCCCTTTTTTCCTAACAGTTTATTATGCCTTATCTTCTTTGTATTGAAGGTTGTAGGCTCTTGACACTTCATTACCATTGGGTGGGTGTTTTAAAGTTTGTTCTGGGCTTGAAATCAAACTTCAATATCGGAATTACTTCTGTATAAAAGGCAAATATAACATTGCTTGTGACTCTTTTTGGCTTAAGAAGGATCTCTGTGAGTGGTGAGGCATTTAGGTTATAGTCTGATAATAAGTTTCACAGTTGTTTCAACAATAGCAACAATAACTCCAGTGAAATCCCACAAAGTGGAGTTTGGGGAGGGTAGAGTGCACGCTGACCTTACCCCTACCTTGGGAAGTAGAGAGGCTGTTTCCGGTAGAGGTTTACATAGTTTCACAGTTGTTCATTATAAGAATTTTACATAGTTAATTGTACAGGTTTTGCTTTGATGGAGGAATCATCACAGTCAGCTATTGTTTGTTAGGTTTATTACATATTTATTCAGCTGATGTCTTTAAATAATAATTTTCAATAAGTAATTCAAGGAGAGGAATAAGTACAGTCAGCTAATAAGTTCTTGTTTGTTGGATTCAAGAATTTATTTAACTGATGTCTTGCAATTTTTCTGAATAAGTAATTTGAAAGTTTAATAATTATCAACAAGTAGCATCACGCCCAGGGCCTTGGTTCAACGGTAAAGGAAGCATAACACGGGATGTGTTGTTGGTGCATGTCACTAGTTTGAACCCTGTTAAGGACTAAAGATTGGTATTTAAGTGTGAGAAGGGTAGGAATATGCCCATTCTCCATAAAATACGAACCTGTGCGTCAACTGGTCTGGGCCAGCTAACATGCAGGGAGGTTTACAGTTATCAAAGAAAAAAATAATGAAAAGTAGCACCATTCCCCAGAGAACCCACAAAATGCATTCTAGTTCTGTGTTTCTAAATAGTCAGGGGCGGCCAGACCAGGGGTTAACTGCAATTGCTAATGGCACAACCAGAAGAGGTGTTGAAACGCCGGCCAAGGTTGTGTCCTTCCTAGCGGACGAGGTCAGCTCGGTGACCAAGGGCTCGCGTGGAGGCGACATTGTGACCACGGGCTTGGTCATCACTTCAACATTTCTCTGCGTTTTTGCGGCCCAAGTGAAGGCATATTTGCAAGCACCGACCCCTACTCAATAGGGCAGTTAAAAAAGGAGAATGAGTACATCTGAGTTCCTCTAAAAATCATTTTGGTGTCTTGTTCTACCTGACCAGTTCCGTCAAGCTTCATTCAGGAAGAAGGCATTGTAATTGCGCTGCAGTAGGGCAATGCAAAAGTAAATAATTTGCATCTTCAAGCTCCCTAGCACACATGTAGCATCTGCAGGGTCAGGCAAACATTATGTGAGCAATCCGGCTGAATCTGTCAAAGAGGAGCTTTGTTCTCCAAATCATCTTCCAGTGCCAATTTTCAGTAGGACAACTTAGTTTTAAGATAAACTGTAGCATGACTTTGACAAAGTTTGCCTCTTGTTTGTACCTGATAACAAGGAGTACGTGTTCAGGAGGTTGTCCATTAACCACTCCCAGCTTCCTTAGTATTGAGAATATCATGTCAACCTCCCAATCATGGCAATTCCTTCTAAACCTTAGCTCCCATCCATAATTTGTCTTACATTGTGCAATGGTAGTTGGTACATTTACAACAAGATTGGACAAGTCATGGAACTTATCTTTGGGAATATGTCCCAACCAAGCATCATGCCAGAATTTTATACTAATTTCCATTGTCCTCTTTGAGATTGGTTCTGGCAAAAATTCATCTTGGAGGTTTCTTATTTGCTTTGAAATATGTGGAGAAAAGACGATTGGAGATAAAAGGGGTCTGGCCCAAACAAGAGAAGAAATTTTCTTCACAATTTTATATAGCCCTCAAATTTCTATAACATAGCAAAATCAACTTGATTAATTTTCTGCTTTTTTTTTGAGACTTGTAACAGTTAATCTATATATCCACAGGTATACTACATCAAAATATGTAGTCCCCCCTCCAAAAGGTTACATTTTACTGCATTGATCTCTGCTGATTTCTATTCTTACAAAAGATCTAGCACATCAAAGATGTCTTCTGCCTGAACTAGAATTTCCTGTTTACATCAAAAATAATTAAGAGCTAGACAATTCATCTTGATCTTCTGTAAATTGTTCTTCTTGTTCTCAAAACACCTCTGATTCAATTTTTTTCTTGTTTGTCATTTTGGTCCCTGGTTTTGTGGGGTGGGGGACAGTGTAAAGAATGGATCTTGGGCCTAACTCAACCCCAAAAGCTAGCTCCAGTGGTGAGGATTGCCCAAGTCATATTAAAGAGACCACCCAACCCTTAAATGGGTGATGTGGGACTCTTTAACACCCAACCTCACCGACTAGGGCTGAACATCTAGTGCGGGGGTAATTTAATATGGGGGCCCAACATCGTTACACAACGTCCTGCTCTTAGAGTTGGACCCATCTCACTCGATGTTGGGCCCCCATATTAAATTGCCCATGCTCCAGATCCAGATGTCCTGGGCGTGAGGTGGGCTGTTAAAAGAGTGAAAAAAGTCCCACATCGGTGGTTAATGAGATGGATCCTACTCTGATACCATGTAAAGAATGAATCTTGAGCCTAACTCAACTCCAAAAGCTAGCTCATGAGGGGATGATTGTCCAAGTCCATATTCCTATCCCATATCCGATGTGGGATTCTTAACCGACAGAAAATTAGACATGCTCAAGAGCAGAACTTTTTCCTTTTGAAGTTGATGTGGGAGGAACAGGGTCTTAGTTTGCGGGACATCACAGACCTGCCATTTTTTTGTCATTCATGTTTTGACGTTGTTGATTGGTTGGTGGGGTTATTTTGATGACACCTTCGTCTCAGTGTATTGCTTTCATATATTGTCTTTGTTGAACATTCTCTTCATGCCTCTCTCTCACTTCAGTTTGCTGTTTGGTTTCAGGATATTCTGATTATGGCTTGCAGTCATCCCGAAAACAGAATCAATCTAACCAAAATGGATGAGTGGCCTGAGTGGATATTGGAGATCCTGATATCTAACTATGAGGTAGCATTTCTTATACTATTTCACAAAAAGTACTTTGCTTTCTTTTTGGAAGTCACTGTAAAGAGTGATACATAAAAAATATTGTGTTTTTTCACTTCTTCGATATTTTTTGTGCATGTTGCCCGTCGTTTTGTATTTCTTATGTATCTGTAATTTCGTATACAAGAATAGTTTCCCATGTGGTCACTGATACACTTTTTTTTCCCACTTTGCTAACTTAAAAGTGATGCTCATAGGTGGAGCAACTAAATGTCTCTTCTGATACCTCTTTCTCTGTAAAGTAGTGGTGAGAGTGAGTTTTTTCCAATATCAACAGAATTCTGGCTTTGATTCTTATGATCTTTCTGTGACAGACAGGAGCAAGTAAGAATGCTAACCCAGGAAGCTTGAGAGATATAGAAGACCTCATACACAACTTCCTTATAATTGTGTTAGAGCACTCAATGCGCCAGAAAGATGGATGGCAGGTAAATGTTGGCAACCATTTTCTTTTCTCACGTGACATCATCTGCTCGGTTTCGCTGCATTTTTTTAAAAACTATTAGAACATAGGTGTAGCACCAGTAGGATGCTAACTAACAGAGTGTATTCACTAAGATGGAGAGTAATACGATGAATGATTCTATCTGTGAGGTGAGCTAGCAACTAATAAATATGATTTAACAAATAAATCTTATTACTGAGAGCTGAATGGATATGTTGGTAGTTTGGAATGATTATGAGAGTAATATGGTGAATGATTCTATCTTTGAGGTGAGCTAGCAACTAATAAATATGGTTTAACAAATAAGATATCTTATACTCACGGATCTCTCCACTCACATAAATTGATGTATAAGAATCTTTATATTTGCAATACCACTATGAGAAAGTGCGATTGGCTACTGTCGAATCACTAAACACTTGATGATTGTTCTTCTGATATTTGGTTCTGAGTCATCTCCTGGCCTGATTTTCCTTTTGTTTCAGGTATTAGATTGCTTTGGTGTTTTAATCTTTTGCTTATTGACCTAATAGGATTGAGGAAGCTTCAGTAACTAGTTATGACTTTTTTTGATATGTATTTCTAAAGCATTTTGCTCTTCTTTTTTTCCTTGCACTGGCCATTCTCCTATTTTAATATCTGCATCGAACATTTCATTTGATATTCTTTTTTGGACAGGATATTGAAGCTACAATTCATTGTGCAGAATGGCTTTCCATGGTGGGTGGTTCTAGCACAAGAGACCTGAGAATCAGGTACTAGCGTTGACAAGTTTGTTGAATAGATCCCAGTGTTTGATTTTGCTGCAGTGATTTACCTCTCGAAAAAGGTCTTTTCTTTCAAAGTGCTACATGTTAAAGTACTAGAGTGAGACCATCCCCCCTTTTTTCTGTATAAATCTGCTATGTGTTGAATAATTTAGAGTATGTTATTACATGTATTTTCATGAATAATTCCTCTGGTCATTGCATTTTTCAATCAGTTTAATGAAGCAGAATGGAAATTTTGGATTTCGGCTTTGCACTTCTTTAAGAAATGTGAGATAGTTAATGTATAAAATTAAGGTGTATATAGTTATACTTCTTATTAGTGTTTCACATCGGCAACACATGATTATGTACTTTGTAGAGTGTGGATATGAAAAGGACTTAGCGTAAGTCAATTGTCTTCACGTGCCTTTATTTCTTACATGGTATCATAGTTTTGGTGAATAATTCCTCACTTTGCAGACAACAACATTTGGGAGAGGAAAAGATAAGTCACCTTGTATTTTTCCGGCGACTTTCAGACCCACTTGTTTCGTGAATGTTGTGCGGAAAACCACTATCGAAAATGTACTTTCGGACTTGTTACCCTGCTTATTCATCACAAATTTGTTAACCAATTGTCTCCTTCAATTCACATGAGCTAAAAAGCATTAGGTATTCGAGACCTTGATACCACTGCTAGAGGATGACAACTTGGATGTGTTGACTTTTTGGACTTTTTTCAGAGTGTTTGTCCTGTCTATGATAGTGATTATTAGACATATTTTGCTTAGGCTGTTATTAAATCAGGTAACATAGCCTGTCTGGAGATACTTTCCTTTAAAGGACCATTTTAATTTTCATGTGCTTTGTATGATGAGTGGTCTGTAAAGACAACATCTTATTTTTCTATCCAAAGACAATTTTGGGGTTCTCATTAGTTTTCGATTTTGCTTATCATTACATCCCAAGACGTGAAGAGTCACTGCCCATTTTCAAAAGAAGGTTGTTGGGCAGCTTGCTGGATTTTGCTGCACGGGAGTTGCAGGTTCAGGTAACCTTGTTCTTCAAGCTCTGCTCTCTATGGTGAAAGCTGAAGATGTGACTTCATAAGTCTTTGTTTTTTCCTTTTCTGCTAATGACTTTTATCTTCAGTACTATATCAGAAAGACCTGCTGCAGTGTGATTTTCGAACTCTGTATTTATAGCCACAAAAGTATCTATGATTTGTTTTAGACCACAAGTTTCAAAAGCCTTTCTTTCGTTCTTAAGCCACATGTGCAATCAAACAACATCATTGTCAGAAGTCCCACATCGGCTATGGATGGGTACTTGATCTCCTTATATGGTCCTAGACAATCCTCACCTCATGAGCTAACTTTTGAGGTTGACTTAGGCTCAAGGTCCATTTCTTGTCATGGTATCTCCAGACCCATCCCATTAATTGGTTTACTTGATGTTGGGCCCTCATGTTATATTGTCCACACTCTAGATGTTGAGCCCTGGGCATGTGGAGGTGTCGGAAGTCCCACATCAGCCATGGATGGGGTAATTGGTCTCCTTGTATGGCTGGACAATTCTTACCTCATGAGCTAGCTTTTGGGTTGAGTTAGACCCAAAATCTATTTCTTTATAATCACATGAATTGGGGTGGAGGGATTACTTGAAGTCTTAATTTTACCCAAATTTTGTTGTCTTTGTAGTTATCTTAAGCGTTGGAGTCACCTTGATCCTTTTCAAATTGTTCTAATTTCAAAATCAACTTTGTTTTAGGGCCTCTTGGTGCCAGTTATTATTTTTGTTAAATTCTGAGTAATTTTCTGCTTGATAAGGCTAACTATGTTAATGATGCACCAAGTAGGTGTCTGTGCAAAAAAGAGAACTACAGCAAAATTCTAAGAAGAATCTGTGTGGGGGAGAGAAAGGATTTGCATGTTGAGCTCTCTATATGCTTTAATGTAAAGTATAAATAAAGCACAAATATGGTTGTTTGTCTGTTAGCTAGGTGTCACTGTGCTCCTTTTCAGATATAAGAAAATTTGTTTGGCCCCTTCACGGCAGTTAAAGTTTTTGTTATTTTGAGTAAATTCATCCTAAACTTTTCCGTTTGACTACTCAGTAATATTATTAATTGCATCTCGAGGCATTAAACATTTGTGAAACTACAACAATGTCTACATCCAGCTTTTCTTGCTCTGCAGACTCAAGTTATTGCCTTAGCAGCTGCTGGTGTGGCAGCTGAAGGGTTGTCAGCTAAGGATGCCAAGCTGGGAGCAGAAAATGCAGCTCAACTTTCTGTTGCCTTGGTAGAGAATGCCATTGTGATTCTAATGCTTGTTGAAGACCATCTGAGGCTGCAGAGCAAACTTCACAGGGGTTCACGTGTTCCTACTGGTTCTGTTACCCCCCTGTTAAATGTGCCTGTAGGTAGTCAGTCTGCAAGTGTAGTTGGTGGGGATGGTCTTGAAACTGTAGCTGATCGTAAATCATCCAATGGCTCTGGGAAACTGTCACTTGATGTATGTACTTATGGACTTATGTTTTGAGTTTAAAAATTCCTCTTCTTCAAGTACTATCGTCTATCTGTTCATACAGTCTTCAGATCTTCTATTTTTCTTTTTCTACCCTCTGTGATGTGCATATTTTCCTGGCAGTCCTGTTGGAGTTTGTTCCGCTTCTAGGTCTTTTCTGCATCTCTAGTTGTTCTCTATTTACTCTGTCTTCTGTTTGGTTGCTGCATTTTCACCTAAACCTACATGTAATTGTTTCGGCAATCTCTCTGCTAACTGGGTTAAGACTGCAGGTGTAATTCTCACTCGTGCTTGTAATGCTCTCTATTTTGTTTTGTAGCCAGATTTATTGGACAGACCATGTTGAAATGCTTGTAACAGTTTACAATATTATATTTGATTTCTTGTTCATTGAACTTAGTTTACTGATGCTGGTCTCTACTAGGTTCTTGCGTCAATGGCTGATCCTAATGGACAGATATCTGCAACTGTGATGGAACGGCTCGCTGCCGCAGCAGCTGCTGAACCTTATGAATCTGTTTCTTGTGCATTTGTGTCATATGGTAGCTGCGCCTTAGATTTAGTTGAGGGGTGGAAATACAGGAGTCGATTATGGTATGGAGTTGGCCTTCCCTCAAACACCTCAGTAATTGGTGGTGGTGGCAGTGGTTGGGAAGCTTGGAATTCTGCATTGGAAAAAGATGCTGATGGAAACTGGATAGAATTTCCTTTAATAAAGAAGTCGGTTGCAATGCTAGAAGCACTATTGTTAGATGAGTCTGGACTGGGTGGTGGTCTAGGTATTGGAGGAGGATCAGGTACTGGAATGGGGGGCATGGCAGCACTATATCAATTGTTAGACAGTGACCAGCCTTTTCTTTGCATGCTGCGAATGGTGCTTGTCTCATTACGGGAAGAAGATGATGGTGGAAATCAGATGCTAATGAGGCATGGAAACACAGAAGATGGGGCATCGGAGGGTTTCCGTAGACAGACTAGCAATCTTTCTATTTTAGACGTGAATGCTCGTATACCATCAAGAAAACCACGATCCTCATTGTTATGGAGGTATCAATATGCTGACCTTGTTTGAGCCACTCAATTTCCCTCTTTTTTGTTTTTGTCTCTCTTTTATTTATTTATAGGTTTTGCATATTCACAAAGCCTTCTGGTAAAGGTGAGAATGAGATAACCAAAATTTCGGATACTGAAACCGCTTGAAGCAAAAGAAAAATAAAATAAGATACACTGAAGACTTGATTATACTCCTAAACAAGACATACCTATTTATAGACATGCGGTACAATCTAACGTTTTAATTTCATACTAAAACTTTAACACTACTCTATAACTTTAACATTCCCCCCCCCCCCCCCCCCCCCCCGAAGTATTTTCTATTTTTTACTAGCACAAACATGCTATGCTATCAGAGCCATGTGAAGAATTGTTAATTGCAATAACTCGTCTTAAAAATGTGCCAAACATCTCCATTGATATTGGCGTGAAATTCGACCCACAGACATGTAACTTGCCTAAAAATTTTGGGTTAGTAATGTATTCATCTAAAGGTTAAAATGGGTAGAACCTAAATTAACCCATCCAAAAGATTGGAAACTTGAGCACCCAAGAATGTGGTCTAATGGTCAATGAAGTGGGTCGAGAAACATGAGGTCTCAGGTTCAAATCCCAGCAGAGGCAAAACCACTAGATGATTTCTTCACACCTGTCCGAGCGTTGGTAGACAGAGTACCCGGAACCTGTGCTGGTGGGTAGCAGGTACCCCGTAGAATTAGTCGAGGTGAGGGAAAGCTGGCTCGGACACCACGGTTATTATAAACAAGATTGGCAACTTGAACAACATTACTAGTCCAGATAAACCATACTATAGTTTTTGTTAAAAAAATGAAAAGAAAAAAAGAAAGTTTTGAATAGAGATTATAATTTAATTTTATCGTAAAATAAATAAGTTTTGTTAACATAGAGATTAAAAAGTTAACGAACAATGAAAAATTGATCTTGAGCTGGACATGTTGGATTATGGCCTACTCAAATCATCTTGACACAACCCATTTTGAGCAAGCAAAAAATGCGCGGATTGAGTGTTGAACTGTCTCAACTCATTTTAACTTACTAAATTTGTCCTAGTCCACTTAACATCCCTAAGAGTTGCTATACTTGTTACACATCATTTAGCGTTTTCTAGTTGTGGTACCCCATTATTCGTCGGCATTAGCTTCTAGCTTTTTGGTAATGTCAACATTTCTATATTTTCTTTTGTTTTTTCTTGGTTGCTGGTTTCTTTTGCCAATTTTAAGTTTCTCCGCAAAGTTTGGCATCCACTTTACTTGCATAGTGGGGTATTATTCTGTTATATCTGCCTATTTCATGAGTTCTTGTTGTGTTGGTACTTATGGCCAATGCTTATTTTTCTTTATCATAATTACACTATCCTTTATGGCCCCCAGAGTGTGACCTAGTGGTCAATGAAGTGAGTCTAAACCTTAGGGGCGAGGGTTCAAATCCCTGCCGAGACAAAAAATATTAGGTGAGAGGTAGCATGTACCCGGTGGAATAGTTAAGGTGCAAACAAGCTGGTCCGGGCACCATTGTTATTAAAAGAATAAAAATGAAATTAGACTATCTTTTATGCTTGTTTAGTAGTACTTAATATTTATTCTGACATCTCAGTTTATGCTAATTGAAATCCCAGTCATACTCAATTTTTTGTGGACAGCGTGCTTTCACCAATTCTCAACATGCCTATTTCTGAGTCCAGAAGACAGAGAGTGTTGGTTGCATCCTGTGTTATGTTCTCTGAGGTTAGTATTATATCTACCTAGTTACTTGTCTGATTCAGCAATTTATAAGGAGGTTTAAGATAGAAATCTTTCGTTCTTATACTTGTCTGAGTCGGCATTTTTGTTTCCGATGCTTTCAATATTTTGATTCATGTTTCTGCAACCTGTATGTTGCAGGTCTGGCATGCTGTTGGTAGGGATCGAACTCCTCTACGGAAGCACTATCTAGAGGTTGTTTTACCACCTTTTATTGCAGCCTTAAGGAGGTGGCGACCCCTCTTGGCAGGAGTTCACGAACTAGCGTCTGCGGATGGTTTAAATCCTTTTGTTGTTGATGACCGATCATTGGCTGCAGATGCCTTGCCCCTTGAGGTAAGATATATTAGACTTCCGTGTGCATAGTGATGGAATTTCAGTTCTAGATTTTACTGTAACCTTTCTTCAGAGTTGGAGTTTGGCAAAAGAATCTTGAATAAAGTGACAAGATCTTACAGTTGTCCATTATTGTTGGAAGTATATTCTGATAATTGATTAGAATCTGGCACATCCAGCTTATGCCTTTGTGGTTGGCTTTCTGTTCTGTCACCATCCGTATCTGCAGTTTCTATTTTGTCCATCTATTGCTTTCTTTTACTTCTATCACCGCAAATGAATAAATTCTGCTTGTGTATACAGCCTTTCTTTCTTCATCCACTGGAACATTGGACTAATGCTGCTGCATTCTGTTAGTCAATTGCATCATTGAAACTTACTAAAATCTTCTGTATATGTTAATCTCCAAGAACTAAGATATTCTTTTATTCAGGCTGCTCTGTCTATGATCTCCCCTAGCTGGGCTGCTGCTTTTGCATCTCCACCTGCTGCTATGGCACTGGCAATGCTAGCTGCTGGTGCTTCTGGAGGGGAAGCTCCAGCACCAGCAACAACCACACATCTAAAGCGGGATTCTTCATTGCTAGAGCGCAAAGCGGTTAGACTTCATACATTTTCAAGCTTTCAGAAGCCTATAGAGGCACCTAGCAAATCTCCAGCTATTCCCAAGGACAAGGCGGCAGCAAAAGCAGCGGCATTGGCTGCTGCACGAGACCTTGAACGCAATGCAAAGATAGGTTCAGGAAGAGGTCTCAGTGCAGTGGCAATGGCTACATCTGCACAGCGACGGAGTAGAAGCGACATGGAATGCGTGAAGAGATGGAATGTTTCTGAAGCCATGGGAACAGCGTGGATGGAATGTTTGCAGTCAGTTGATACTAAATCTGTCTATGGGAAAGATTTTAATGCTCTGTCTTACAAATTCATTGCTGTCCTTGTTAGAAGTTTAGCTTTAGCCAGGAACATGCAACGATCGGAGGTCATCTTCATACACTCGCCACTAGTCTTTTTCTCTGATAGGTCCATAACTGGTCTCGGTGACATTGTTAATTACATTATATGATTCCTTGTGTGTCTATGTGGTTATAGGTTGAGAGGCGGACACAAGTGAATGTAATTGCTCAGCATCGCTTGTATACCGGAATACGCCAATGGAGAAAACTTATCCATTGCTTGATAGAGATTAAATGTCTTTTTGGCCCATTTAGTGATTGTCTGTACAATCCTCAGAGTGTATGTTACTTGCTGCTCTTTGTTTTATTTATCTGATCAATGGCGTTACAACTCAGGATTTAATGACTGTTTTATGAGTAGGTTTACTGGAAGCTGGATAATATGGAAACATCTGCAAGAATGCGGAGATGTTTGAGAAGGAACTATGGAGGGTCAGATCATTTTGGTTCTGCTGCAGATTATGCTGATCATAAGGGATTAAAAGAGGGGGAAGATCAAACAATCAGTCCATCAAAAGCCTCTCTCTTGGCAGCAGATGATATTTCCATTGAGCCCGTACACGAGGATTATGAACAGGAAGATGGTCCCAACTTGGACGGTAAGTTAGATGACACAGAACATCATGGTGACATTCAGAACAGAATGTCAGGAACAGCTGAGCAGCCATTGCAGACATCTTCAGAATCTGGAGACCCTTCAGTTACTGACCACCAAGACATGGTGCAGAGTCCTTCAGCAGTTGCCCCTGGTTATGTTACTAGCGAACATGACGAAAGGATTGTCCTTGAGCTTTCATCATCAATGGTCAGGCCGTTGAAGGTTTCTAGAGGAACTTTCCAAGTAAGTCTGCATATCAAAAATATGCTTTTTATCGTTGTCAAAAAAATATGCTTTTTACGAAGTATTTCTTATTACAATAGACTTATTGGCTTATTATGTATAAGCTGCTAATTTTCCAATGATTTGGCATTTTGAAGTGCACATCTTTTGGAAGTTAACTGCCTTTTTCCCCCCGATAAGGTAAATAATGTTATTAACAATTAGGGGAACAACCCCGTATACCAAAAAAAGAGAAACTACATCAAAATATGATTCTCTAAAGAAGAGACCCAGTCTTCTATACAAGTTGGGGTCTCACGGGAACACCAAAAGGAAACTAGAAAAAATATTTTCACAACTTTTCAACATATTTTTCAGCCCCTTCAAACGCTCTCCTCTTCCTCTGTTTCCATATCACCCACATAATTGCTAATGGTGCAACATTCCATGCCCTAGGACTTCTCTTCCACCTCCTGAAACCCCAGCTATGCAATGCCTCCTTCACTGTACTCGGCATCACCCATTGCACCCCAAACCAATTAAGAACCACCCTCCACAATCTGTTAGCCACTTGACAATGTAGTAGGAGATGATTTACATCTTCGCCCGAATTTTTGTACATCAAACACCAACTAACATAAGTGATCGTCTTCTTTCTCAGATTTTCCGCTGTCAATATCACACCCCTTGCTGCCAACCACGCAAAGAAACACACCTTCCTCGGAGCCTTGGGTACCCAAATAGCACAATGAGGGAAAACACATTCATCTCTGCTTAATAACTTCTCGTAAAAAGATTTAACGGTGAATAATCTAACTCTACTCTCCCGCCATCTCCAAACATCAGATCTATCGACCAGCATATCCTGCCCATACAGTAACTCAACCAAATTATGAAATCTTCCAATTCCCAATCCTGTAGATTCCTCCTGAACCTCAAATCCCAATGTACTAACCCCTCATATGACCTATAGATGCGTTGGACTGTCATCTCTCTTTGGCAAGACACTCTATAAATGTTAGAAAAAACTTCCCTCAGCTCATTCTCCCCACACCACTTATGCGCCCAGAAACTAACCCTGCTACCATACCCAACTCTGAAGAAAATGTCTACTAACGTCTTCCCAAACTGCCTTAAAGAGAAGAATTACTGGAAAATTAGGGCAGAATTGGTAGAATTTAACAGTACCAATTTTTTTTAAAAACTTATTGGAAAATTAGGGGACTGAAGAAGTTGTGCATTCTATGTCACCATGTTAGTGCGGCCTTTCTGTGAATATTGTTACCTCTCTTTATACCTTAGCTCATTTGATGCGCCGAATTGATTATTATGAATCAATTGACTAAGCTTCAACCTCCCTCCCCCCCCTCCCCAAAAAAAAGGAAAAAAATGAAAAAGTCGAAGGGTCAGCAACGTTTATAGGGTTCTTCATATATGATGGTTGTCTACCTACCACAGCTGAACTTATTGGACTTGGAACCGGCTCTGCAAAGCTCACATAGGTGAAATTCATATATAATGATTCAAACCATGCTGTAGACAAAAGCCTGGTATTTAAGTGGAGAAGGATAGAGGGGCGGGCCCATTATCCACTGAGTTTTGAATTGTTTCGATTCTAAAGTTTGCAGTTGTAGGGGACAGATTAACTTTTTTGAGTTAGGACACAAGTTTGCTAATCTTCCACTCAAGACAAGTGAAAGTTATTAACAGGTGAAGTGATTTCTTGTGTCAGATTACTACGAGAAGAATAAATTTTATCGTTGATAACATTGAGACCAGTGTTGCTGGGGATGGTCTTGATTGCAGCAGTGAAGAAAAAGTTAAAGAAAAGGATCGAAGCTGGTTGGTCTCTTCCCTTCATCAGATATATAGCAGAAGGTGAGACTATATCTCTGCTTAAGATCTATTTGAACATCACAAGGACAAAATTACCTGAAAAAAACCCTCAATTGATTACTGCTGTGGTTCAATTTGAGATGCAGATTTGCATTTATTGTTTTCACTATTTCTTTGACCTTCTCTGCTGGTTGAGGAGAAATTCAGTATCTGTTTTATGTAGAGTCGAGAGTTTTCTAGTTTGTTGAGACCAGGATACTGTTATGTTTTTAAACAAAAACTAGAATAGGTATCAAAACCATAACAAATGGAGAATAGGATTCTGATGTTTATAAACATAGAATTGGCTTACATGAATAAATCACGAATGTCAAGGAGCATATTTTCATTGATAATGTGTTTCATTTGGTTAGAAGCTTGAAAGGCTATTTGCACACTTTCACATGTTGGTCACATTTCAAGCTGGAAAAGGATTTGCGAGTACTCTTACACATTTCAGTCACCTTTGACATGCTTTTCCCTTTGTCAAAATTTAATAGTCCCTTTTCACCATTTCAAAAAAAAAAATAGTCCCTTTTCCTTTTCTAGATTCCTGCTCTCTTATGTGATTTCTCCATGAGGGTTCACTTTATGAACCCCATGTGTGTTGTGAAGTGATTATTTCATTAATCGGTCTAAATTTTCTCTGGAAAATTCACAGAATTTTTTCTACTTAATAAGCTGTCTTCTTTCTTTAGCGGCCTTTTTGCCTGACTTCTTGTCTTTACAGATATCTTCTAAGGAGAAGTGCATTGGAATTATTTATGGTCGACCGGTCAAACTTCTTCTTTGACTTTGGGGTATAATCTTCTACTACGTTGTTATGATATCATGCTCTTATTTTCATGTGTTTACTTCTTCAAGAATTAGGTTAATTCCCTTATTTTTTTCATCAGAGTACTGAGGCAAGAAGAGATGCATATCGAGCAATTGTTCAAACTCGACCCTCTCATCTGAACAATATCTACCTCGCAACTCAGGTTTCTATTTCTCTGTAGCTTACTAATCGGTCTTTGGCATATGAACAAACTGGGTTTTCAGTTATTTTGCAATAATATGTGTGGGCCATGCTTGACACATTGACTTGTATCCATATCCATTCAAAATTTCACTGCTCAAAGACTTGAATCTTCATGGTCAAACAACAGGTTCTGCTTTCTTTAGCATTCACCAATCTTCTATCCCGTATATGTTTATGCCACTTCTCCTCTTGCAGAGACCTGAACAACTTCTTAAAAGAACTCAACTCATGGAACGTTGGGCTCGCCGGGAGGTATGTTAGAAAATTGGAATTACACTACTATCTATTTTGGGGAAAGGGGAAGAAGAAAATGAAATTCAGTTTATATATCCACAATCCCCTAGTTCCAAGTGCTCGTTTTACTTTGTCAAACTGATTCATTATCTGCTAAACCATATCTTTTCAGATCAGCAACTTTGAGTATCTAATGCAACTTAACACACTGGCCGGACGTAGTTACAATGATATTACTCAGGTACCATTTTCTCATTGTAAGGGCTTGAGAGGAATCACGTGCTTACTTGATCAGTTTTGTTTCGGGTTTGCAGTATCCTGTGTTCCCTTGGATCATTTCTGATTATATGTCAACCGACTTGGATATTGCTAATCCATCATCTTACCGTGACCTCTCAAAGGTTGGCATATATGAATATTTCACGTGTCAAATCATCACCAGGTTGTTGTATGATTGACATAAGAAATGTATACTTGCAGCCAGTTGGAGCATTGAATCCTGATCGATTAAGGAAGTTTCAAGAGAGATACTCTAGTCTTGATGACCCTGTCATCCCAAAGTTCCACTATGGCTCACATTATTCAAGTGCAGGAACAGTATGTGCTTGCCTGCTCTTTAATTTGGTCCTAAGCCATTTTAAACTATTATGTATGATGACTGTACCTCTCTATAGTTAGATATCCTGAATGATTTAACGTATTAGTTGCATATTTTGAAATTTTACCATTTTCATTTAGGTTTAGCAGCCTCAGTGATTGTTATTTACTTGAGTGATTCAATATGGATACAGTCATAATGCCAGTAAATAATACTCATTTAAAAGTAGCCTCAACCTCAACTGATAGAAACTGATTCAAGTAATTATTTGGTATGACGTAAATGTTTTCCTTGGCCTAATTATTTTGGGATAATTAGTTTGTCTCCTTGTGACCTATAGGTCACGGGTTCGAGCCGTGGAAGCAGCCACTAATGCTTGCATTAGGGTTATTGTCTACATCACACCCATTGGGGTGCGGCCTTTCCCCGGACCCTGATAACACGTGATGCTTTGAGCACCAGACTGCCCTTTTAAATTCATCAAGAACAATACTATACACCAAAATGAGAAGAACAATTCTGTACTTTATAGATAAGTTGTTTCGTTCTTCTTCCTAGTCCAGTATCGCTTTCTTATATATACCAATATTAAACGCTTTAATCAAGCACCACTCGCTTGTGCTCCACCCTACGACCCCCCTCATTATACCAGCTTTTGTTCAACCAAACACCAAAAAATGATTTTGCGAAATGGTTCTCTTTAGTAAAATTTATTCTCATGGAGAGCATTTTATGCCATTCCAAACAGGTAAATATCTCTAGAAGTCCTCTTTACAATTCAGAAGTCATGAATTTCCAAAACCTTTTGTATTATAAATCCGTTTGCATGCTCTTCCATGGCTAGCAGCACATCCTTATCCATTAGATCACTCCTTGGGTCTTTGTCTAGGAGATTTGACATGATTGTTTTCCAAAGGAATAGAAACTCTACCTTTTATAATAAAATTGTTGCGACCATCCAGGTTTTCTGTTTATTCATCTACCAGATGTTCCAGACACTTATCGGAACTAGGGACAGGTTCCATAGTTCAAAGGCCACTTTCCTATGGTTTAGCAGGTGACACTGGACCAGTTTCTTTCCACTCGAAGCACTTATTAATGGGAATTCTCCTCCTTTTCTTGAGGTTGTTTGCTGTCAATATTCAGTTCCAAGTGGCTGTCTGTAGGAAAAAGTTTAACCTATTGGGGGCATAGCTGGACCAGTTAGATTTGTATGTTTGCTGCCACTATCCCTGGTAAATAAAAACCGTGGTCAAAGCACTTCAGTATGAAGATCTTTTAGCATACTAATCAATATTACCACCATTGCTAATTTTTTTTTTTTTTTAAAACTACCATTGCTAGACATTTTCTATTGTACTTCATGTTATAATCTCCTTTTATATGAAGCATCAGTTAAAGGGGATATTGTGAATGCTTCTTGGTGTTTGCATTGCTTCATAGATACATTTACAACACTATCTGAAGAAAGCAAACAGTCTGGTTATCCTTTATGGTCCTTAAACCTGCTTTATACTGAATGTGCGAATGATCGTTTCCACCTCAGGATGAGTAATCACATATACTATTTGCTTCTACAGATCACTCTAAAACTTAATTAGAGCACAAACTGATGAACATAAAAAATTTATGCATGGCGGAAAAATAGAGAATATGGGTTCTATTATCTTCTTCATTGATAAAGAATATGAGTTTTAACGAGTCTGTCAGCATTCAATGCATACCCTACCAAGCAATAATCTGTGTAGAGATGCATGCATCTTCCTTCATCCCTTGACCTTCTAACACTTTTGCATATTTGCAAAATATGAGTTTTATTATCTTCTTCATTGATAAAGAATATGAGTTTTAACGAGTCTGTCAGCATTCAATGCATACCCTACCAAGCAATAATCTGTGTAGAGATGCATGCATCTTCCTTCATTCCTTGACCTTCTAACACTTTTGCATATTTGCTTTTTCTGACTCGGCTTGCTTCATAGATAATTTTACCTCTATTCTTTATTATATATATGTGAATATGAATCACTTGAGTGTGAACATAGTCAGCAGTGATTTTACAGATTCTGTTCTAAGCCTTCGGTATGAATTTAATGTTACACCAGGTGTTATATTATCTAATCAGGCTGGAGCCCTTCACTACCCTATCTATTCAGCTCCAAGGTGGCAAACTTGATCATGCAGACAGGATGTTCTCAGATATTGCTGCCACTTGGAGAAGTGTTCTTAAGGAGATGAGTGATGTTAAAGAGTTGGTATGAACTACATTACTTCAACCTCAATACTCTGTTACAATTTGAATATTATTGTTGTGTATACTTTTGGATCATCTCTCGGTAATTATGGTCTGCACAACCGTTGTCCTTTTGAATATAAATTGTTACCATCTCAAAAAAAATTGAATATTATTATTTGACTTACTCAATTCTTGAGATAAAAGTACTCGCTCCATTTTAGTTTATCCGACCTTGTTTGACTGCGCACGGAGTTCAAGAAAGAAATGAGAACTTTTGAAACTTGTGGTCTTTTAAACATGACAACATATATGTTGGCTATAAAGCTTTTGAAACTTGTGTTAAACATGTAATATCATTTGTATGGCTTTAAAAGCTTGTCTCTAAGGGTAAAATGGGGTTAAAGTTAAATTGTTTCCAATTTTAGTAAGGGGTCATTCTTTTTTGGAGCAAACTAAAAAGGAAATAGGCTCGTATAAACTGAAACAGGGGGAGTCGTAGTACTGTTTATTCAAGTTGGATAGTCAACTAATCACTTTTATATCAAGTGAGTCATAAAAAGTATGATACCTTAATGTTTGTCCTTTTTTCGTGATATAAATTCATAATGGCATATTGTACCTAGGTTCCGGAGCTATTTTATCTTCCGGAGATGCTAACAAATGAGAATTCGATTGACTTTGGTATGACACAGTTGGGAGAAAAGCTGGGTATGCAATATAGTTTAATTGAATATAGCAGCATACAGAGCTAAATTTTGTCCTGGTCTGCAACTGTCATATCATTTGCTTCTCATCTCTTTTCCAGACTCTGTGCGGCTCCCACCTTGGGCTGAAAACACAGTTGATTTTGTTCATAAGCATCGGATGGCACTTGAGAGTGAGCACGTCTCTGCTCATCTACATGAATGGATTGATCTCATTTTTGGGTAGGTTTTGTGTGTTTTTAACTTGGAAAGATCATTTACATAATCTAGTTTTGCTTAGGTAATGTTATTGCTTTCCTTGAGAATTTGAAGTGTGCGAAAGTTGTTTTCGATGCATCAAAATTGCATATTTCCCTTAGCTGCTGTCTATTCTTTTTCCTTCTCATTTCTTTTTTTTGAAAAAATTCTTTGCATTTTCAGGTATAAGCAACGAGGAAAAGAAGCTATACAGGCAAATAATGTTTTCTTTTACTTGACGTATGAAGGAACAGTGGATATTGACAAGATAACAGATCCAGTATGATCCAGTTCCTGTTCGTTTTGCTTTAGTTATTCCATTAAGTTGAATACGAGTAACTCTGAAATGCTAAATCTTGTCAAAAGGTCCAGCAGCGTGCTATGCAAGATCAGATTGCTTACTTTGGACAAACACCATCTCAACTTCTTACTATCCCACACATGAAAAGGATGCCACTGGCAGATGTTCTCCAGCTACAGGTGAGTTTGTCGCATTAATAATTCTCTCCTTTTAAATTTTCGGAGTCAACCGTAACAATATGCAAGAGTAAAATTGAAGTTGGCCCAAATGAGTAGTAGTAGTTTATCTTTTTGATTAATTTAGATGAGGGAACTGTAAATCTAGTACTGTCTATCTTTTGCTCGGATAGAGGGGAGAAGTATTTAATTGTTGTAGGTGATGTAAATATCTCTTTAGGAAAAGAAAAGGAACTCAATGGGTTTTGAAGAACACAAGTTTTCTTAGCCATTTTCTGCCTGTTTTAATCTTTCCACCTTGGTGGTAGAAGATCACCAATTGTTTATTTGTTTATGTGTCCCTGTATTCCCGGGCCTCTATTTTATTGTGTCAAAATATCAAGTCTCACTTTTCCTCCGACCCCTTGGAAACCGTGATTTTTTTCTTGCTGTATCCTATTCTTTTGAGCTAGTTTGTTTGTCTTAAGAATCTATAGAACTAATTGTTAAGCCTTGAAGTTCCTTTCTGCGTGAAGGTTGAGTGTATCTTTTGTTTTTACGAAATCTAGGATGCAGTTTTTAGCGGATGGTATGGCTCATTTTCAGTTAAATAGTAATATGTTATCATTATAGGTGAGCTCAAATTTAACCTTGAGACTTCTATCATTTTCACAGACAATCTTCCGGAATCCTAGAGATGCTAAACCATATACGGTTCCCCACCCAGAGCGCTGCAACTTACCTGCTGCAGCGATGCAGGCATATTCTGATTCACTCGTGATTGTTAATACGAATGTGCCGGCTGCTCATGTAGCTCAGCATAAATGGCAACCAAACACACCAGATGGTCAGGGAGCACCTTTCCTTTTCCAACACGGAAAACGTGGTGCTAGCTCAGCTGGTGGAACATTCATGGGAATGTTCAAGGGGCCAACTGGCTCTGAATCAGAGGAATGTCATTTCCCTCAAGCCCTAGCATATGCAGCTTCTGGAATCAGAGGCTCATCCATAGTTGCAATTACATGTGACAAAGAAATTCTTACAGGCAAGCAGTATATATATGCTATTTATTTAAATCTGTAAAAAATTTAGTTATCGAAATACCGTTGTGAAATAATGATATTTTAGCTCATTAACCCAATTAGAAATAAGCTTGCTTTGTTTTTGTTCTTTTGTTTTGGGGATAAGTGAATAGTTAGTATACTTCCATCTTATAATAACATTTTGATGGTCAACCCTCACTTACCCGAGGCAAAATTCCTCAGCCGATTTACTGCTTTTGTTGTTTTGCAAATGAGGTTGGGATTTACTCCCTCTGTTCCATTTGAAGTTGCATTCTTTTTTCTTTTTTAATTTGTTCCAAAAAGAATGGCACCTTCCTATATGTGGAAACAGTTTAACTTTGAGACTTCACATTTTGTCCTTAATGACATGCTTTATAGCCACAATAATGTGATGGCATGTTTGAGACCACAAGTTCCTAAAATCTCTCTTTCTTTCTTAAACTCCATACCCAAGTCAAACACTGCCACATAAAACGAGGAGGAAGTATATATTAGTGGTCGTTTTGTTATTTTCTTCGTTCATCTCATTTCTCAATTTAGCACTACTAGAGGGCTTGTGTCTGGAAATCATGTGCCAGAAGCCTAGAACTTCATTTGTTCTGATTTATGAGAGTGCCATGGGTTACTTAGCTGGCAGAGAAGAGTGGAATAAAAAAGTCTAGGATAATTTGAGTGCAAGACTTCCCAATGAAGCGAGATTAGTATTGCATGCTTTATGTTGTTACTGAATCCTAAAAATACTGACTAATAGGAGTTTCTGCACTTGTATCTAGGTGGCCATGTAGACAACAGTGTGCGGCTGATATCATCTGACGGGGCAAAAACTTTAGAAGTAGCCAGAGGACATTGTGCTCCTGTAACATGCCTGGCTTTATCTCCAGATAGCAATTATCTTGTTACAGGGTCTAGAGATGCAACAGTGCTTCTCTGGAGAATAAATAGGGCGTCAACACAGCGCAGCAGCAGCACAGCAGAGGCTTCCACTGGTTCAAGCACACCTTCAACCAGTACTACACCAAACAGCTCGAGAGAGAAAAGTAAGAGGCATCGAATTGAGGGTCCCATACATGTCCTTAGAGGCCATCTTGGGGAAATATTATGTTGCTGTGTGAGTTCAGATCTTGGGATTGTGGTTTCATGCTCCAGTTCGTCAGATGTCTTGCTACATACTATAAGAAGGGGTCGATTGGTCAGAAGGTTGGTTGGTGTGGAGGCACATTCTGTCTGTCTGTCATCTGATGGAATTATAATGGCTTGGAACAAATCCCATAAAACACTAAGCACCTTTACGCTTAATGGGATTCTTATTGCTAGGACTCAGTTTCCTCTCTGCTCCACCATTAGTTGCATGGAGGTTTCTGTTGATGGGAAAAATGCTTTGCTTGGAGTAAATCCATCTGCTGAAAATGATGGAACATCGGACAACAAGTCTATGAAGTGGCAAAAGCCAGGACTTGGAGATTCTGATGGAGAATTAGATGAAAATGCCGAAGGAAATAGATTAGATATCTCTGTGCCTTCAATCTACTTCATCGACATGTATACTTTAAAGGTAGAGTGAAGACTTCCTTTGGACCTTATTCGTTTCTCTTTTCCTGTCCCCGTCAATACTGTATAATTAAGTGAGGAACTCTAAGGCAGACCATCTAGTTTATTTGCTGCTTTGCCAAGTCTGGGTTGTCTTTGCTGCTTCTTAGCTCCTTTTGACCATGCAACTTGACATTCCTTTTTCTTAGTTGCTTTGATGATAGGAAGTACACCCATTTCCCGCCATGCTTCGCATATATGTATGAACTAGAAGCTGATGTTTTGGCTTGCAGGTATTTCACATTATGAAGCTTGGAGAGGGTCAAAATATTATGGCTCTGGCGCTGAACAAGGATAACACTAATCTCTTGCTATCGACAGCTGATAGGCAGTTGATAATCTTCACAGATCCTGCAGTAAGTTGAATGCTCTCTCTCTGTGTTAAGAGTGTATTGCTAATGCTGATTTTTGGGTTCTATTTTCTGGTTTCCCCACTATCTTCTTCCTTTTATGAAATATCTCCAAGTTAGTAGTATGAAATGCTAATATCTAACGTCAAACTAAACCCAAGTTGGCAAGTTTAGTATCTAGTGATTGAAGGAATCATTTGTTACAACTTTACATTGAAGGAGACATTATAGGCTAGGCTAGTGCAGTTCGCTTCACTCTTTAAGCTCCACGCGCCTTAATTTCGTGTCCACTTGCATTTTGTGAATACTAATGGGCCATGAAATATCTCTTAGATAATTACGTATAACAGATCTTTGTGGAATAGCATTTCCTTGTCTGAATATTTTTGTTATGAAAAATAATGTGAGCTATAACCATTGAACATACAATATAGAAAGAAAGTTTTAATCTACCATATCCTCACTTGCCTGTGACACACTATCAACGCTTTCAGTGAAATTCCTTCACTTCCCTACCCCACTCCACATAAAACGAAAAGAAAAAGTAACACCCAAGTTCCATTCCCTTCTGAGATAGAAGAAAATTTACAGGACTATGTACTGGAAATGAAAATGACTGTGTAGAGCATCTCCCTATTGAAATGTCAAACGAGTTCCATGGTGAGTATATATGATTGCTTACCTTTTGTAGAAAACCATGTTTTGATGGGAGGTTTTCTACTTTTTGGTATACTTCTTGTATATGAGCAGACTTATTACCCTTTATATATGAAATTTATTATTTAAAAGAAAAGGAGTTCCATGGTGAGAAACGCTTCCCACTTTAGTGAAGGATTACTTGTTGCACAAATGCAAGTGCAAGTTTGACACTTGATTTGAGTGGAGTTCTTTCTCTACACAAGTAAACAAAAAAAAGTAAAGGAAGAAAAATAGTGATCAACTGATGGTACTCTATTTCTTTCCTTGTTTATTAACTGCAAAAAGAAACTTTAGGCTTATATTGTTGAAACTTAGTTACCTACGGCGAATTAGCTCCTAGCTTCACTTTTTTCTTTTGTTGAAAGTAATAAAATTTCATAACAAAGGGCATAAATACCTGTATACAAGAAGTATACCAAAATGTAGAGGAACCTCACAAATAGCTCCTAGCTTCACTTATACCATCTTGTACTAGACTATGCGAACACCAGAGTATGGAAATTAGTGATTAATTAATTTTATCAAAATCAAAATGGAAAATTTTGGAAAATACACTGTTGATGTCATCGATTACAAGTTCTCTAAATGAAAATTTTATCCTGATTAGCTGGCTTTTAGTCAACAATAAAAGCAGTAAATGCGAGATATGTAGTACGTGCATGTCACAAGTTCAAGCCGTGGTTTGTGAACCTAGCATCTGTATTTAAGTGGAGAATGGTAAGAGTGGTGAGCCCATTACCCACCATGTTTCGAAGCTGGAAACATCGGATCTCTTGGTTATAACAAAAGTTTATCCTGAATAATGATGTTTTAAGAAATTGAATCAGTTCTCTTTCAATTTTTTAAAAGAAATTGAGTACCAAGGCTATTTCTTTGTTGCCACCATGAGCGCTGGGACATGCATGCTAATTTAGTTGTTTGAAATGAGAACTACAATGAAACAGAACATATGAAATAAGGATTGAATTTATTCTATACATACACATTTTTTATCTACTTATTTGTTATTCTGTGTTAAGGAATTTAAACTAAGGCGTTTGTTTCATATATATGCTATATCTTAATCAAATGAGAATTGGCTCATCATTTCTTTTTAGCAGACTACAGTAAGCATGATCTGGAAATAGTTATTCAAATCAGGGTTAGATTTTTTGATGGGAGAGTTATAGCTTATAAACATCTTAGTGTTACTCTCTATCCATATCATGTACAGTTGAGCTTGAAGGTAGTAGATCAAATGCTTAAGCTGGGTTGGGAAGGTGATGGACTCAGCCCTCTTATAAAGTGAAGGTTTCAGGATGTTGGACTTTGATTCACCAAAGTCTCTCCTGATGAAAATCCTATCCATATCTTACAAGATGAAAGGTGCTATGCGTCATACAATTTGGATGCATAACTGACACGCGACAGCTCCATCTCTTGACTGTATCATAATCACTGTGCGACGAGGATACCATTTCGACTTGTAACATGAGTGTACTGTATTAGGTAAACCACAAGGCTGTCCAGTAGTTTTTTTTACTGTGTTCAGCATTTTTATTTTTTTATTATTTGAAAATCGATATAGTTGTACATGCTGTCCAATTGTTTGATGTTAGTATAGGAAATTTAGCCATTTGATCTTTTTTTCTTTTCCCCTTTTTCAATCGCTGTATTTGGGACTTCACAGTGTCATGGAATCACAGTCGAGATACTCCCTTGTAAATGTTCTCTTATAAGATATGCTTCTACATCTTCATTTAGTTGCTTCTCTCTGTTCCTCGTTATATTTTGTTTTCGTTTCTTTTCTGATTTTGACATTGAGATGTAGTTGGCACATACGTGTCACAGACAGGCAGTCAATGTGTGTAAATGTATGTTTATATATAATTTTCCAACGGACCTGAGTTGGAAAGATTATATATATATATATATATATATATATATATATATATATGATGAATGGAGACCTATATCATAAATTGCTATGGACCTGAGTTGGAAAGATTTATGTTATATATCACTAACCAAAAGGCTACGTGATAGATTTATCGACCATCTGAGGTCCATAGCAATTTATGATATAGGTCTCCATTCATCATATATATATATATATATATATAATTTTTTTTCCACTGGAAAACTCCCAACTACTTGGCATGAAAACATAGGGAGAGAAGGTAAAACAAGGAAAATGTGAATGTGTAACATTAACAACTTTTGGGTTATTACATTCAGGAGGGAAAGGACTCACTATCTAACATATTTATGGCTCTCTTTAATGGCCCTATCTGTGGTAGACGCAAACATGCAGTCCCCCAGCGATGTGAAGATTAATCATTGTTCTATATATCTTCATCTGCCTATAAGCAAACTCCTTTCCCAAGCATATTCGCGGCCCTGCCTGTTTTATCAACAGAAGAATGACTTAGCTAGTTAATGTGTGCAGACATTTCTTGCCCATTCTTTGAAAAATGATGTTAAAACTGATAACGAGCTTTGACCAACCTGGAAGGCTGTAAATTTGAAGGGGTTCTCTGACCTGAAGAAACCATCCTCATCGAGCCATCTCTCTGGTTTATATTCCTCTGCATCATCACCCCATATAAATTTCGTTCTTCCCATTGCATATGGTTGGTAAGACACCATATCTCCTTTGTTCACACTGAATCCATCTGGTAAGGTGTCATCCGAAAAACAATTTTTTCCATCCTGTAGTAAGAGGAAAGACGAAATAACAACTTAAAAGTATAAATCTATTTGATGCTGTATGATAAAATACGTTCTTTATTACCACTGGGACTGCAGGATAAATCCTAAGAGTCTCTGTCAATGCTGCATGAAGATATTGCATCTTTCCAAGGGCATCTTCACTCACGTTTGCAGCAAAAAGTCGTTACGTCTGTTGCATCATCTTCTTTCTCTATTGCTGCTTCTTTAATCTCATGCACAGCACATATATGAACCATGAAAGGGTTGTTGCTGTTGTATCTTTGCCAGCTATTATAAAGCTCAATATTATATCACGTAAAAACTTTGGATCTGTTCCGGTTATTTGCAGAAACCTTGACAAAATGTCTTCTTTCTTCCACTGCAACTGGAAAAAGATTTTAATGTCTAAGCATCTATCCGCATCAATAAAAGTAGAAGTTATAAGGAGATTCACCTACAGATAAATTAGCTTCTGGTTTACTCATCTGCTCAGTTTTTCTTTAGATGAGCTTATAAGCTAACACATCAACAGTTCTTATATTGTCCCTTAACTTGACTATTGAGAGCTCTTTTAATCTTCCAGAAGATATCAACATATCTCCAAAGTGCCATTTCACTTGCATTGTCAAATGCATCACTAAACTTTTTGCCTTCTTCATTTGAACCACACATGCTGTCTAGCTCAACTCCAAAGGCAACTCTGAATATTGAATCTAAAGTTGATTTCATGAATAAATTCTACATTGATGAAACTATGTTTACTCTTCTTTTGAAAAGACAGTATATGAGCAAGCTTTGCCACATTTTTTCTGAAGACCACACTGCTGAAATCCCTCAAGACCCTCGTGGAGAACTCGTGGCTCGATAATTTTCTCTGTTCTCGCCACTTATCACCATCAACTGTGAAAATCCCATCCCCTAGAAGGTCCCTTAGATTGCTGTAATGATACAACCCCTGTAGATTATACCAAGTACTCAAGTCGCAACCCGAGTTTCATTCAATCATTTGTTACAGTAGACTAGTAGATTCATAGCTAACTGCAATTAATTTGGACATAGAGGCATCGTTAATCGATGCATAGAACAATGGGAGATGTAGAAGTGCATGATGCAGATGCCAGAAATGAGACTCAATTACTCCTCCCCCCCCCCCAATACACCCCAAATCCACCCAGAGTAAAAGAAAAAGAAGATAGAGCTTCAATGAACTGCAACCAGATGGTTGACCTTACAGCGGGATGGGAAAGTCACCTGATCTGATTCAAAATAAGCGAAGTATTATTATAATGCTTGTTTATCGGACGAAAGCTGCAGCCATACTAAGTACATCTGCCTACAACACGAAATATGAAACTTTGAATTATTTAATGTACAAGTAACTGTGCTTGCAGTTTCAAATCCAGATAACACTACTTGTTTATCATCATTTCATTATGGGTTTTTCATTCTTCTACTCAACTTCAAAAGGGTTTAGTCATGAATGCAAAAATTACTAAATAATGCGGCTTTTCAGAATCAATCATGATCCAACATAAAAAAAGATTATCTGGGGTTTCAAGAAAATGGCCTACCTTGCCATAGTTGTCAAAGTTTGTTTTGAGAATGTATTCGACGTTAGCAGGGTCAGAAGTATAAATCTCATTCCTCAAAGGGCTAATTAACCTGTAAGTCTTGTACTTGGCAGCAAGATCAGTCATGTAATGGTGCAACCTGTGGAAGTTGATAAGCTGATTGAATATGGTGCCACCACTTGGATGAAATCTATTTTTGCCATTTTTGCCTAGTAGTTTTTTGGTCAGAAGATGAAGTATGAATCCTATTGTAAATTTACCTTTGGTGGAGAGGTGCGTCCACTCGTATTTAATGACTTAAACACTAGAGTTCCGTATGTTGGAGGCTTTGTCTCTTCACACGTGCATAATCTACTAAGTGAGTAGATGACCGTAGGGCCAATAATCGTCAAATTTCATTGAGAAATGAAAGAGATATTAGTCCACGAAGTAAGGTGTTTGAGGCATGAAAATATGAGGTGGGACAAATCTACCACATCGGTGGGAAAAAGAAGAATTGTTCTCTTTATAAGTCTCAAAATTGGCTCGGGCCTTGAGCTTCTTCTGATAGACCCTCAGATTGTTTAATATTTATAGTTTGGTCCCTGGAGTTTCTGGAAAGCTAAAATTGGGAACGACGGAAGGCAGAAAGTTTCAGCCTGCCGTTGGAGCTTTAAAACTCCATTAATCTGCACCTTAACTCCTCCCTAACAGCTCCTTTATGTTGCACATTAAATCAGCCATTACTTGGCTGATTAACTCCCTCACTTATGGTCATAAACTGCCATTACTTGGCAGTTGAAGAGTCCCTCCCCTTATGCTATATATTGGAGCCTTTTGGCTCAATTGCGGAGACAAAACAGAAAGAGAACAACTGAAATTCTGTCAAAAAACGTGTGGACAAACAGAAAATTCTTCCTTCCTTTTCCATTCTTCAGCAAGTCATTTCGTGTTTGTTTTCTATGTCAGAATCAACCTATTTGCTTTGTAGATGTTTTATCTTGGGAGACTATTGTCCGTTAACGTAAAAGCATATATATGGGGCAATCTTGTCTTAAAGACAGAGAGCCATCTCTCGACTCAGCCCACAGTTGTAACAATCCAGATTTAGTGTTTCTTGATTTCATGTTATCAAGATTCAAGACTCAACAAGCTTGCGACAGTTCTAAATATTGACTTGTTTGTTTATCATTTCGATCACTTGTAATATTTATTTACTTCCCGTACTGCTTTACATATCCAACAAATCCACAAAAGAGAAGTGAGAGAATGGTTGCTGTTATGGAGATGGAGCTCTGAAGAATATCCATAAATATAAACAACTAAGGTATCCTTGCATGTACATATTTTGGCTTATAATGTACCATCTTATTTTTATACTTTTTTTTTTTTGCACGGATTTCCTTCCCTATGGAATGGTCTTTAATTTTTGTCACTTAAATCAATGGTCTTTAATTTTTGCCTCTACTTTTGATTTAATGAAAATTTATTGGCCAAAGTACCCATTATTCGATGGTCTACGAAATCAGATATTCTGGGTTCGAACTCCGGTAGAATAAAAAAAGAAAAAATTCGCAAGACAAGAATTTCATAGAAACTATGCCTATTCGGCCAAAGTTGCATAGGAACTATGCCTTAAGGGTAGAGATGGCAATGGATCCTGGACCCGATCCGGATCCGGTGGATCCATATCCGTTTTATAGGATATGGATCTTCAAATTTTGGACCCGACGGATCCGGATCGGACCCGGATCCGTTTATGACGGATCGGATACGGATCTGGATCTTGTATTTGAGATCCGTATCCGGTCCAGATCCGATCGGTGGATCCGTTTTTTATTAAATATATTCATAACATATAATGTAATTTTATAAGTATTTTCTTAAAATTGCTAAGCACATCCTTGCAAGTTTAATTCTCAAAACAAGTTTAATTTATCCCCGCGTTAACTCAAAAACCAAAAAATAAAGAGGTAACTTCGATAATAAAATCAATGTTATATTAGTGAATGACTAACATCTCCATAGACAAGTAGTTAAAATTATATTCACTTTATTTGTGAAGATTTCAATCACATACAAGTTCTGCATTGTGAAAATACTAGTCAGTATTTTCCACAACTATTGTCATTGTCCAACATTTTCAATTAATAGCTCACAATCAAAACGAGACAACGAACAAAATATCTCATATGAACATTTCAAAATTGTAAAACAGTAAACTGTTAGCTAAGTAAAAATCGTTTGTCAGTTCAAAAAAAATTGTATTCTTAGCAAGACAATTTTTTTTTACATATGGATCCAGATCCGATCCGTGGATCTGGTGGATCCGATGGATCCGGATTTGGATATGATTTTTATAGACCTGACGGATCTGGATTTAGGTATGAAAAACGGATCTGGATCTGGATCTAGTAGGATCCGATCCGTTGCCATCCCTACTTAAGGGGCATAATTTTTATGTAACTAGCCGGACAAGTCATAATCTTAGTTTTCAACAAAACTTTGCCTTCGAGCGTAGTTACATAGAAACTATGCTCCTTAAAGCATAATTTATATGTAACTTTGGTCGAATAGACATAATTTCTATGAAATCTTGCCTTGTATTTTTTTTTTACTCTACTGAGATTCGAATCCACAACCTCAGGGTTATTATCAACATTTTTTATGGGAGGGAAAAATTAAAGACCACCCTGAAATAGGGACAATCGTGAGAATTGCCCCATGAGAAGTAGAAGGTGGTCCACCTAAATACATTAGGGATACATGTCATAAAAACCAAAGCCTAATATTTTAAGGGGCCTTGCAGTTTTATGTGTGCTAATCTCTCTCAGTGTCTGATAGTTACTTTAATGGTGAAGCTGATGTTAGGCAGTTGCTAAGCCGTCAAAATGTCAAGTATCCAATCCTTCTATGCCATGTTTGTGCAACTGTTTTATAGGGTATCATCTACTTTGTAGCCCGTTTGGCCAAAAATTTAAAATGTTTGGTAAGGTAAACGTGTTCTATTTTTATTTAGAAATGTTATTTTAGAAAGTTTGAATAAAATTTTCAGGAAAAAATAAGTAGTACCAAAGCGGTATTTCATAAATTGAAAAAAAAAGCTTCTCCCGAGAGGCATTATTTAGAACTTTGACCAAACACAAAATTTGTTCTAATATTGACAAAAGTATTTTTCAAATTGATTAGTCAAACACAAACTGCTATGATTAGAATAATTTTTCGAAAAACACTCTTAACAAAAAAATAATCACTTTTTTCAAATAGGCAGATTTTGGAAGCTTGACCAAACATGCTTTTAGCGTCGAACTTTATGGTAAGATAACATCATATTGACTTAATCATCACATTCTAGAGGTGAATTCAGAATCTAGAGGTAATGAATTCAAAATGAATTTAATCTTATTGCACATATACATATATTGTGCGCGTTGAAAGTAACGGAATTTGGTGAAACCGCAGAACCTGCCTTAGATTCAATTTTGCTGCGTGCTATATGTTTCGCCGGCAAGGAAAAAAGAACATTAAATTGGAAAACATAGTTATTATAATCTCATCTCGAACTTTTTAGTTTAATTTTCAAGTTCACCAAAACAAAAGTCCAACTTTTTAATTTTCGACGCCTTACTAATGTGAAGCCATTCCATACTTATAAGAAGAAATCAAGAACTTGATGAAATAGTATTAGCATCCACTTTCTTGTCACAAAGTTGTCAATTGTTGAACACTTGAACTTATAGTTCAAATGTCGAAAATGGACAATCATGACTTCTGTAAATTAGTTGTAAAGATGACATTCAAAAGACCTTTCATTGATGTGGAGTGTAAATATGGTTCTGTAAGTTACTACTTTTTCTTCATTTTCCAGTGTAAAGATAGGGCACTTGGATTTAACTCAAGCCTAAAAACTAGATTGATCAAGTCCATATAAGCATACCACCAGTCCATTTTCCAACCAATGAGAGACTCTAATCCACTAAAGGCCAGTTAGCAAAATCTTTGCCTAGACAATAGACATATTCGTGGACCAGCTTGTAAATCAAATAAACAAACAAGGTAGAGAAAAGACAATATGATGCAGCCCTTGTGTCAAGGAAGATCTAGCAGTATATCCCTTGTGGTATTTTAACCCCAAGGACACATTACCTAAATGAAGTATTTCAGATGCCTGTTGATTACTCGTGAACAGTAAACAACGATGAGAAAGTTAAAGTCCATGCAACTTCTATCCGTGTTTCAGTCGAAGAAGGGGGGGGGGGGGGGGGGGGGGCAGGTGTTATTACACTGATAATATCAAACTGACATGGCATGACAACATAGGGGGAGGAAGGTAAAGCAAGGAAAATGTGAATGTGTAACAAGGACACATTCCAGAGATTGCAAACCTAATTTTCATCGTCTGGTCAATGTTATTTCATAGGCTAATTATGGATACCGATGTCATAACAGCATTCAGGAAGAAGAGGACTAACACTGTCATATTTTCTATCTCTAGTATAGAGAACTCAACAAGTACATCTAACATATTTATGGCTTTCTTTAATGGCCCTATTTGTGAAAGACACGAGCATGCAGTCCCCCATCGATGTGAAGATTAATCATTGTCCAGTAGTTGACAATCTTCTTCTCATTTAGGCTAATTATGGATACTGATGTCATAACAGCATTCAGGAAGAAGAGGACTAACACTGTCATATTTTCGATCTTTAGTATAGAGAACTCAACAAGTACATCTGACATATTTATGGCTCTCATTAATGGCCCTATCTGTGAAAGACACGAACATGCAGTCCCCCATCGATGTGAAGATTAATCATTGTCCTGTAGTTGACAATCTTCTTCTCATCACTCAACTTGAAAACAAAGTAACGTAACAACACAGCAGAGAATATCTTCATCTGCCTATAAGCAAACTCCTTCCCCAAGCAGATCCTCGGTCCTGCCTGTTTTATCAACAAAAGAATGTACTTAGCTAGTTAGAAGGACAGTATATACAGGCACAAGGAGAATTACGTATAGACTCGCGTTTAAGGCTTTAATTACTTGAAGCTAATAACGACTTTTGACCAACCTGGAAAGCCGTAAATTTGAAAGGGTTCTCTGGCCTGAAGAAACCATCCCCATCAAGCCACCTCTCTGGTTTATATTCCTCTGCATCATCACCCCATATAAATTTCATTCTTCCCATTGCATATGGTTGGTATGACACCATGTCCCCTTTGTTCACGCTGAACCCATCTGGTAAGGTGTCATCCGAAAAGCATATTTTTGCATCCTGCAGTAAGAGAAACAATAATAACTTAAAGCATACATCTACTTGGCCACTGTTGTATGATAAAAAAAGTTCTTTATTACCACTGGGACAGCAGGATAGAGCCTAAGAGTCTCTGTCAATGCTGCATGGAGATATTGCATCTTTTCAAGGGCATCTTCACTCACATTAGCAGAAAAATCAGTTATATCTGTTGCCTCATCTTCTTTCTGAGTTGTTGCTTCTTTAATCTCTTGCGCTACTTTCTCCTGTACATGAGGGTACTTGCATAGCACATATATGAACCAAGAAAGGGTGGTTGCTGTTGTATCTTTGCCTGCTATAATGAAGTTCAATATTATATCACGCAAATACTTAGGATTTGTTCCGGGTATTTGCAGAAACCTTGACAAAATGTCTCCTTTCTTCCACTGCAACTGGCAAAAGATTATAACGTGTAAGCATTTATCCGCATTAATAAAAGTAGTTTAAGTTATATGCACTGTTTGTATAAATAAAATTTTACACTATCAGGTCATCCAAAGAATATCTACAGGTATAGCCTCATTAAAATATGCGATTTTTAATCTTGAAAATAAGACAGTTTACGGTGGGTATGTTGCTAACAAGTAAAGATAATCTGATAGTGCAAAACTTTTTTACACTGACAGTTTATATAACTTAATCTCTAATAAAGGTAGTAGCTATAAGGTGGTTAGCCTACAGATAAATCAGCTTCTGGTTTACTCATCTGCTCAGTTTTTCTTTGGATCAACTTATAAACAAATGCATCAACAGTTCTTATATTGTCCCTTAACTTGGCTTCTGAACCGATATTGACAGATCTTTTAACCTTCCATAAGAAATCAACATATCTCCAAAGTGTCATTGCACTTGCATCGTCAAATGCATCACTAAATTTTTTGCCTTCTTCATTTGAACCGCACATGCTGTCTAGCTCAACTCCAAAGGCAACTCTGAATATAGAATCTAGAGTTGCTTTCATGAACAGATCCTACATCGATAAAACTAGGATTACTCGTCTGGTAAGAATAAACAAGGCATTGTTCTGTGAAGTCAATTCATGGACTTACTTGAATGTCAACTATCTTGTTGGATTTGACAGCTTCAGACATTATATGGGCAAGCTTTGCTACATTTTTTCTGAAGACCACACTGCTGAAATCCCTCAAGACCCTCGTGGAGAACTCGTGGCTCGACAACTTCCTCTGCCCTCGCCACTTATCACCATCAACTGTGAAAATCCCATCTCCTAACAGGTCCTTTAGATTGCCGTAATTATACTCCCCCTGCAGATTATTTGGAAAACTCAAGGGGGAATCCGAGAATCATTCCCATTTTGTTACACCAATTGGGAGTTTCATGTAGCCGGGCAGCAACTTATTTGGGAGTTGAGGCATGGTAATAGATTGATAGACATACAGATTCAGGGATTCATTCAGATACTGGAAATAAGATTCAATTAACCACCCCCCCCAAAAAAAAAAAAGAGAAACTCAAAATTTTATTAATTGTATATATCTTCTATTTTATTTTAGGTAGAATTATAATCATTTTGTAATTATGTTAATTAGTTACCTAGTTTGTATCAAACTAGATATTTTTGTAACCTTATATATATCGTAAATCATTCATCAATAAAATCAATGGAATATAATCATTTATCGTATCAATCGCCTAAAACTATGCACCTTCTTGGCCGCCACCTATTTTTTTCCACGCCGGAACCCTAGCCGCCGACCTCTCTCGGCCACTTCCTCTTTTCCCCACGACAGAACCCTAGTTTTTCTGGCCATTCTTCCTCCCTCTTCCTCCTAAATTTCCTCTTCCATGACTGACAAAACCAAATTTCATCCGGCATTTGCCGTAAACAACATAAAAAACTTCATCCATGTAACTCTTGAGATGGAAAAGGGTCAATACTCCTCATGTGCGGAACTTTTTAAGATCCATTGTCGTGTGTACGAAGTTATCGACCATATCATCCCTCCACGCCGAAGTTCACAGACGTACCATCGGCTTTGACTTCTGATGATGCACTCTGGTCTCGTTTGGATGCAGCCGTCCTCCAGTGGATATACGACACGATATCTAATGATATGTTGCACACCATTATTGAGACCGATGCCGCTGTCCGCCAAACGTGGGAACGTTTGGACAATATTTCCACGACAACAAAAATCAACGAGCGTTATACCTTGAAAATAAGTTCAAGGACATTCATCAGGATGATTTCCCAAACGTGTTTGCCTATTGTCAAGAACTCAAGATGCTTGCCGACCACCTCTCCAACGTCGGCGCACCAGTCACTAATCAGTGATTGGTCATGCAACTCATTACAGATTTGAACGAATCGTATGACGGCGTTGCTACCATCCTTTAGCAATGCACGTCGTTACCTTTTATGAGGCTCATTCGAAGCTCATCCTTGAGGAAACCTGAAAATCAAGCGTAGCACCACTCGGGCCAGCATTGCCGACGCCGCCCTCACCACAACCGTTGGGCCCTCCGCTGACGGTAGGGCCTCCCGGTCCCGCAACCAGAACCGTCGGTCAGAGGACCCACAACAACCCACTTCCTCCCGTAACAACCGTCGGAGGAGACAGTCCGGCAAGGGCCGCAATGAAAGAAATTCCGTCAACAATGGCGGCGTGAAGGGGCAGTCCCCGCTAGCCGAAAACAACAAGCAACGACCGCGGCAGTGGCATCAACCTCCGCCGTGGGCAGCCTACCCACCGTGGGACGCTTGGGCGTCATGGGCCTCCCATCCTTGCCCATATACGACATTCTCATGGACTCCACCTCGGTTGGCCCAACCTGGCATACTTGGCCCACGTCCACAACATGCCTACACAACACAAGCCCCCCGCCATCGACTTATACACCTACTGACATTGAGGCAGCTATGAGCACAATGTCACTTAACACTCCAGACGAAAATTTATATATGGACACATGCGCCACATCTCACATGACGGCATCACAAGGTACTCTCTCGCCTTATTCCAATTTGAGTAATTTAAATTGGAATATTATTGTTGGTAGTGGACAAGGCATTCTCATCCGTGGTTATGGTCATTCCTCTCTATCCCCACCACATTCACCACTAATTTTAAAAAATGTCCTCCATGACCCTAAACTCATTAAAAATATAATCTTCGTGCGACGTTTCACAACTGACAATTGAGTTTCCCTTGACTTTGATCCTTTTCGTTTTATTGTAAATGATTTTACGACAGGGAGACGAATAATGAGATGTGACAGCATCGGAGATCTCTACCCTATTTCAAACGCCGTCAACAATCCAGCTTCAGTTCCCTCAACCTTTGCTCCTCTTTCGTCTTCCTTATGGCATTCTAGATTAGGACATCCGGGAGACTCTGGTTTACTCTCCCTTAGGAAAAATAATTTTATTAATTGCAATTGTATTTCTAGGACTCCTATATGTGAATCTTGCGTTTTTGGGAAATATGTCAAATTACCATTTTCTACATCCACAAATTGTACTTTAATGCCTTTCGATATCATACATAGTGATTTGTGGACATCCCTTATTCTGAGTACGGCTGACCATCGATATTATGTGTTCTTTTTGGATGATTATTCCAACTTTCTATGGACTTATCCAATTGAAAATAAATCCCAGGTCTACCCTATTTTTTCTTCATTTAGTGCTTTCGTAAAAACACAATTTGAAAAGAGCATTAAATATTTTCAATGTGACAATGGCAGGGAATTCGATAATAACCAATTCAAACAGTTTTGCTCCAAAAATGATCTTACCTTTCATTTTTTTTTGCCCTCACACATCCTCCCAAAATGGTAAAGCCGAATGAAAAATCTGAACCATAAACAACCTCATTCATGCCCTACTTGATCATGCCTCAATTCCCCATCAATTCTGGTATTATGCACTCTCCATGACCACCTATCTCCTAAACATAATCCCAAACAAGTATCTAGCTCAACGGTTGCCCACACACGTTCTATTTCGTAGGAACCCCTCCTACCAACACTTGCGTATTTTTGGATGTCTTTGTTACCCTCTCCATCCGACCACTCTTTAACTCCAACCCCAGTCTTCCCCGTGTGTGTTTCTGGGTTACCCTACCAATCATCGTGGTTACTCTTGCTATGGCTTATCGAGCCGTAAAATTATTATTTTACGTCATGTCCTATTTGATGAGTCTCAATTCCTCTTTGCCTCTCTACACTCACCACATCGACATTCCTACAACTTCCTAGATGATGTCCTTAACCCTTTTCTAATTCACCATTTACATAGTCTGCCATCCCAGAACCTGGCACCTGCCATCACCTCGGCCAGTTCGGGACTAGCTGCCCACCCGATTCTACTGACAGTGGTCCGAAATAGCCCGCCTCAGGGTGATTCCGCAACCACCTCTCAGTAAACCGAGGTTCGGCCAGCCAGTACCGTCACTCTTGCCATTCCTTCTCTTCCCGATAGTCCCGCGGCAAACCTCCCTCTCGTCCCGCATCCCTAAACACTCTCTTGGACCATGGAAACTCATGCCATGCACAAAATTCATAAACCTAAATGGATAGTTAACCTTTCCGTTCCAGTTGTCCCTTCCCCCTGTCCCTCGTAACCCGAAGGATGCCTTGTCAGGCTCTAATTGGAAAGCCGCAATGATTGACTAATATAATGCTCTTATTGATAATAAGACATGGGACCTAGTACCCCGTCCACCCGATGCTAACATTATTCGTTCTATGTGGATTTTTAGACATAAAAAGAAATCTGATGGTTCTTTTGAGAGGTACAATGCTCGTCTTGTAGGTGATGACATGTCTCAATAGATGGTAGTGGACTGTGATGAAATGTTCAGCCCGGTCGTAAAGTCTGCAACCATCCGGACCGTCCTCAGCATTGCCATAACCAAGTCTTGGCCCATTCATCAGTTTGATGTCAAGAATGCCTTCTTACATGGGGATCTTCATGAAACGGTATATATGCATCAACTTATGAGTTTCAGGGATCCTATTCATTCAAATTATGTGTGTCTGTTGCATAAATCGCTCTATGGACTGAAATAATCTCCTAGAGTATGGTACCAGCGGTTCACCGATTATGTTTCCTCTATTAGTTTTTCACACAACAGATCCAATCATTCCCTGTTCATATACAACAAGAGTACATACATGGCTTACCTATTATTATATGTTGATGACATCATCCTCACCTCATCATCTGATGCTCTCCGCCGGTCCATTATGTCTCTCATTTCCTCTGAGTTTGCTATGAAAGAACCGGGCCCTCTGAGTTATTTCTTGGGCATCTCTGTCACTCGACATTCTGGCGGTCTATTTCTATGTCAGAAGAAGTACGTCGAAGATATCCTTGACCGTGCAGGCATGACATCTTGCAAACCATCCCACACACCTATAGACATCAATTCCAATCTCAGTCCTGATTCCGACCCTTCATATTCAGACCCGACTCACTATCGTATCCTGGCTGGGGCCCTGCAGTACCTCACATTCACGAGACCAGACATATCCTATGTCGTGCAATAAATCTGCTCGCACATGCACAATCCGACGGAAAGCACACATGCGTGCTCTCAAACGTTACTATACGTCCAAAGTACACTTCACTTCGGATTACATCAATACAGGTCTTCGCTTACTGGTCTCACTGCCTATTCTGATGTTGATTGGAGTGGATGTCCTGACACCCGACGATCCACGTCTGGTTATTGCGTTTTCCTCGGAGATAACCTATTATCTTGGTCTTCCAAAAGGCAACTTACATTATCCGATCCAGTGCAGAAGCAGAATACAGAAGTGTTGCCAACGTCGTCTTTGAGTCTTGTTGGATCCGTAACCTTCTACTTGTGCTTCACTACCCGATTCAAAAGGCAACACTGGTTTACTGCGATAATATTAGTGCGATATATCTTTCCGGCAATCCCGTCCAACATCAACGCACGAAGCACATTGAGATGGACCTTCATTTCGTTCGCGAAAAAGTTGCTCGTGGTCAAGTTCGCGTCCTTCACGTTCCTTCCAGATATCATATTGGCGACATCTTCACCAAAGGACTTTCACGCATACTATTTGATGATTTTCGAGCCAGTCTCAGTGTTCGAGAACCTCCCACTTCGACTGCAGGGGTGTAATAGAATATTTCCCAATATTTTTTCATTAATTGTATTAATTGTATATCTCTTATTTAGGTAGAATTATAATCCTTTTTAATTAGGTTAATTAGTTACCTAGTTTGTATCAAAGTAAATATTCTTGTAACCTTATATATATTATAAATCAATAATCAATAAAATCAAGTTAACATATTGATTTAGTTTCCAACTCCAAATACTTTGAATTTACCCATGATTTGGTGCTACTATAACATCTACCGACTAAATATGCAGATTTATGAAATTCTCTTTTATCAGACAACAATTGCAGGTCTGCAGCCCTACTGTATAAATATGTCAAAAACACGAAATAAGAAACTTTAAATTATGTAACGTAACAGTATATCACATTTTTAAACGCAGATAACAATCCTTGTTCATTATGGATTCTTCTAAACGTGACTTGGGTTTAGTCATGAATGCAAAAATTACTAAATAATGCGGTTTTTCAGAATCAATCAAGATCCAACATAAAAAAAGATTATCTGGGGTTTCAAGAAAATGGCCTACCTTGCCATAGTTGTCAAAGTTTGTTTTGAGAATGTATTCGACGTTAGCAGGGTCAGAAGTATAAATCTCATTCCTCAAAGGGCTAATTAACCTGTAAGTCTTGTACTTGGCAGCAAGATCAGTCATGTAATGGTGCAACCTGTGGAAGTTGATAAGCTGATTGAAAATGGTTCCACCAATTGGATGGTATCTCTTTTTGCCATGTTTGACTAGTAGTTTTTTGGTCAGAAAATGAAGTATGAATCCACAAAAGAGAAGTGAGAGAATGGTTGCTGTTATGGAGATGGAGCTATGAAGAATATCCATGGAAAACATTGCCATATCCTTGTGCATATTTGGCTTATAATATATCACTAATATACGTCATGGGAGGAGAAGGTGGTTCATCTAATGCTTAGGTATTAATAAACTAGGGAACATGTCATAGAAAACAAATTTTACAATTTTCTGTGCATTGTTAATTTGTAGGTAAGCTCTTTTTCTCTCTCTTACTTCCTGTTTGTCTCCCTGAAAAATCTCGTGCGCTCACTTGTCTGTCTGATGGTCCTTTTGATAAAGGATAAGTCTGAAGCAAAATGTCAAAATATTTCCATGCCATGTTTGTCTGTATGTCCTGCTTTATAGGGTACATCCTGACCTAGTCGATGAAATTTTATGGTCTAATGTGCTATATGTTCCACTAACGAGGAAAAAGATACCCTCGTCTTGATATTTTTAGTTCTTTCATGTATACCATGTAACTAAAATAATCCTTAATGTATAGAAAAATTGATCAATTTAGTCATGCATATATATCAACCCCTTAATGTATGACGGTTGTACTATTATAATCCTTCATGTATATCATGTAATTAAAACAATCTTTAATGTATAGAAAAATTAATCATTTTAGTCCTTCATATATACCAGGTAATTGTAATAGTCCTTATTGTATGAAACGGTGACCATTTTACTTTAAAAGTAACGGTACAAGTCAAAAAAATCTATTAAATTTAACCAACCATTCATATAAGGGAAGCAAAAACTATCCTTTCCCTCCTGCTACACCGTGTGCGCCTGCAACAATGACATAATTTTTTTTGGCTTTCTTTTAACATAGATATCGTTTTTGCAGCAAGAGACACAGTTGAGTTATGATTTCAAAGGTAAAAACATATGTTGGTTATTGATACAAGAATTTCCATTAAAAGTAGCAAAATTTGACTTTTCCTCTCATCATATAAGATTTGGTTATGGGCAAAAGGTTCAGTCCCATCTTTTATGTTATTATTATATAGCTCACTTGTATTGTTGGTTAAACTTAATAGATTTTCTTACTTGCATAGTTACTTTTAAGGTTTAGAACTAAAATGATCACTTTTTCCTACATTAAGGACTATTTTGGTTACGTGATATACATGGGACTAAAATGATCACTTTTTTCATTCATTAAGGACTATGTCAGTTACGTGTATAAAAAGGACTAAAATGATCACTATTTTTATACTTTAATGACTATTTCGGTTGTATGGTATACATGAAGGACTAAAATAGTCCAACCCCCATACATTAAGGACCATCCTGATCATTTCAAGTCCTACTTTTTAAGTTGGACAACAGTGTGCTATAATTTCAAGTCCTACTTTTTAGTTGGTTGTTTAAGTTCACTGAAAAAGCCAACTTTTTGAATATGGAATTCTAAGGTGCAACATGTCACTAATATGAAGTCGTTACATTCTTCTAACAAGAAATCAAGTACTTGATGAATAGCATCCACCTTCTAGTCACAAAGTTGTGAATAAGTTGAACTTGTTATATTTAAAGATGACATTGAATGTGTCTTCTACTTTTCAACCTCCTACTAATCCTCTTCTAGGAATTGCATGAACAGGAAGCCCTTCATTGATGTGGAGTGTAAACATGGTTCTATAAGTTACTACTTTCGTGTCATCGGATAATTTGAACCTGAAGAAATGAAGAAGAGCCATGAGTAATATCTTCATTTGCCGATAAGCAAAATCTTTGGCTAGACATATTCGCGGACCAGCCTGTATGAAATAAACAAACAAGTTAGAGAAAAGATCATGTAATGCAGCCCTTGTATCAAGGAAGATCTGGTAGTATAAGATATTCTAACCCGAATGACACATAACCTACAAGGCAGGCCAAAAAAATCTATAACTCCTTGAGACCAAAACAAGCTGTTACTCCTTTAGGTCCCTGCTAAATCTATCTTTGAGCATAATCTCCTTTTTTGCACTACGCGTCCCAACAACTATAGAGTCTTAGCTAACCTATACCAATTCAGGAATCACTAAGTATGAAGGTTTAATAAATACATGAAATGCTATGAATTTGAATGGTGACTCTGGCTGGAAAATCCCATCTTTCAACCATCGTTCAGGTCGGAAATCCTCAGCTTCATTCCCCCAAATATAAGGCATTCTCCCCATTGCATAGGACATATAATTGACTTCATCCCCCTTTCTGATGTGAAAGCCATCAGGAAGAACATCATCTGCATCTGCTCACCTTCCATCCTGAATATTTACAATAACATGTTGCATATGTCAAATAGTCACTCAAGAGAGTAGAAGTGATAATTAATTTGGTTTCCATTATGAAAATTTGCAGTTTCTTGGAGAAAGATTGTACCACTGGGACTGCAGGGTATAGCCTCAAGGTTTCTGTCAATGCTTCATGAAGATAATGCATTTTCTCAAGGACTTCTTCATTAATACTTGCCACAAAATCTTCCACATTTTCCTTATCCTTCGTGTTATTACCAATACTCTCTTATTTCCTCTACAACCTTTTCTTGTATCAAGGGGTTCTTGCAAAGCATGTAGAAAAACCATGAAAGAGTATTGGCTGTACTATCTTTGCCAGCAAGCATGAAATTCAGTATAATATCTCTTAGATGCTGATCGGTCATTTTATGTGGATCCTTCTTGCTCTCTCTCAGAAACCTTGAGAGTTTGTCCTCCTTATCCATCTTGCAGAACAGACAAACGGTTCATTATTACGTTAGAGTAAAAGAGATTCGGCAGAATAGCTTTGTAAGTTTAAGTGTTTCACTTGTAGCACTCATAAATTCTAATAATCTCAAATTAAGACTTACAGCATCTTGTTTCATTTCAAGCTGTTTTCTCCTTGTTCTAATCAATTCATCAACGAATTTGTGGATGAATTTGATGTTCTTTTTCAGGAGCGCTTCAGAGCCAATATTGAAGCATCTCTTAAGCTTCCAGAACGAATCGACATAGTGCCAATATATCAATTCATTGGAATCATCAAAGGCCTTGATGAAATTGTTATCTCCTCCTCCTGATCCATCAAGGCAGTTCAGATCAACTCCAAAGCCAACTTTGAATATTGAATCCAGGGAGCATCTCATTAGCAGTTCCTACAAGTATGGTTCACATAGTCTTGTGATAACAACTGACTATTGAAATAACCCTAATAGTATTAAGTTGTTCAGGGACTGTTAAATTTGAGGGGAAGTGCTAAGGAGAGTTGTTCAATGACTTACTTGCATATCAAAAACATGGTTGGAGAAAGAGACACACAAGCAAATACAAATCCTGAAATTCGTTCACATGCCTTTAGGATCTTAAACAGCTCTCTTGCCGAATAGAGTATAAAAGTCAGCCTTAAAGTACTGAAAATCCCTATAGGTATGTCTATGCTAGACAAGACATGCCCAAGAAACTTCACCAATCATTTTTATGCTTAGCAGATTTATCAAACAGTTTTCTTGGAGGGAATGATTAATTGGGTTCTTGCTTGGTCGGAGCAGGGAAATATTCCTAGTCACTTCATAAAAAATGAATTGACAGAAACTTGAAGAATAAAGAAGAGAACATATCCCTATCACATATACTGTAAGGTTTATCACGTCTGCAACTTCCTCTCATGTTTTGGCTTGTTTGTCCTCACACCAATCAGCACCTGTAATCACTATGCTTATGATTACTATAATTTAAATTGACTAATGTAGTCGAATGGAAGAATCGAATGGAAGAACTGATATCTCTATTCATGAATATACAAGGTATAAATACTATTACAAGGATTCTATAAAAGGGAATAAATCAAAATAAATAAAAGGAAATATTCTAGAGTAACTCCTATGATTTGGTTACCATATTTTGTAACACTCCCCCTCAAGCTGGAGCATAGATATTGATCATGCCTAGCTTGTTACGAAAAATAATTAACTCGAGGTCCGTTCAACGCCTTGGTGAGCAAATCAACTAGTTGTTCTCTTGTCTTCACGTAGCCAGTGGAAATCAAATTTTCCTAAATCTTCTCACGAATAAAATGACAATCAACCTTAATATGTTTAGTCCTTTCATGATACACCGAATTTGAGGCAATATGAAAAGCATCTTGATTATCACACCAGAGTTTTGTTGGAGTAGGATGCTTTAACCCAATTTTAGTTAAAAGATGATGTATCCACATAATCTCGCACGTAGACTGCGACATAGCTCTGTACTCGGATTCTGCACTGGATCGAGATACAATATTTTGCTTCTTACTCCTCCATGAAACTAGGTTCCCTCCAACAAAGACACAATATAATGTAGTAGATCTCCTATCAATTTTAGATCCTGCATAGTCTGCATCTGCAAAACACTCAACACGAGTATGGCCATGATTTCTATACAATATGCCAAGTCTAGGAGCTCCTTTCAAGTAACATAAAATTTGTTCCAAAGCTTCTCAATGCTTGACTGTAGGTGTGGACATAAACTGGCTAACAACACTTACTGCAAAAGCAATATCCGGACGAGTCACAGTAAGGTAGTTTAACTTCCCAACTAACCTTCTATCTCTCTGGATCATCAAAAGGATCGTCATCGTCTTTCATAAGATGCATATTGGGAACCATTGGAGTACTGCAAGGTTTGGCTGCCAACTTTGCAGTGTCTGCAAGCAAGTCAAGAATATACTTCCTCTGAGACAGAAAAATTCCCTTCTTGCTTCTATTTACTTCTACTCCCAAGAAGTATTTCAGTTGACCGAAGTCCTTCGTATTAAACCTACTATGTAAGAAAGACTTGAGGGAAGAGATCCCCACATAATCATTTCATGTGATGACAATGTCATCAACATCTACAATAAGGAGGATAGTGCCAGCTACTGATTGCCGATAAAAGGCTGAGTGATCGCATTTGCTCATTTTCAGCCAAAAATCCTGAACTACCTTACTGAACTTGCCAAACCAAGCCCGTGGACTTTGCTTCAATCCATACAAAGACTTCTTCAAATGACAGACATTTCCATACTCCCTTGAGCAACAAAACAGGTGGTTGCTCCATATACACTTCCTCCTGAAGATCACCATGAAGGAACACATTTTTGATATCCAACGGATGTAAAGGCCAATTCTCGGAAGCAGCTGGAGAAATGAACAAGCGAACATAAGTGAGTTTGGAAACCGATGAGAATGTGTCTGCATAATCCACCCTATAAGTCTGAGCATATCCTTTAGCCACAAGTCTGGCCTTAAGCCTTGTCACAGAACCATCTGGATTAACTTTAACTGTGAAGACCCACTTACATCCCACTAGTTTCTTTCCTTCAGGCAAATCCACCAAATCCCATGTGTGGTTTTCCTCTAAGGCATGTGTCTCATCAAGCATCGCATCAAACCATCTAGGATAATTCAAAGCCTCCTTCACTATTTTGGGTACAAAAATGGAGTCTAGAGAAGTAATCAACAATCTAAACGTAGAGGATAAGTGGTCATAGGAAACAAAATTAGCAATGGAATATGTGGATTTGCAAGTTCGTGTACCTTTGCGAAGAGCAATAGAGAGGTCAAGATTTTCTGGAGGATCAGACGGAGGAAGATCTGATGACGAAAAAACTGGTGCAGGACATGTATCGTTAGTCTCTTGTCTCCTTGAATAAACTTGAACAATTGGTGGTCTTGTTGAAGCAGGTGTTGAAGGCGCAATAGTCGATTGGTTCTCAATAGAAGAACTATGAGATAGAAAAATAACATCATCTGATTCTTCTGGCAGAACACGGGTGACTTGATAGACTAACCATTCATCTTCCTCCCCCTAACTTGTAGATACGGGAGGTGCATAGAAAAACGTTGCAGTCTCTAAAAAACCACATCAGTTGATACCATATATTTGTCAAGTTCAGTAGAATAACACTGATACCCATTTTGAAGGCGAGAATAGCCCAGAAAAATGCACTTCAATGCCTTGGGGTCCAACTTGGTAAAAGATGGTTGAACATCTCGAACATAACATGTGCGTCCAAACACCTTAGGCTCCACCGGAAATAATGACTTGTTTGGAAAAAGAATGCTGTAAGGCACATTACCAGCAAGCACAGTAGATGACATGTGATTAATAAAAAAATAAGCCGTAGAGACCGCATCTGCCCAAAATTGTTTAGGAACCTTCATTTGAAACAAAAGTGCTCGAGTTGTCTCAAGTAGATGCCTATTCTTCCTCTCAGCAACTCCATTTTGAGAGGGTGTATCAACACATGAAGACTGATGGAGAATACCATGTTGTCTCATATACGACTGGAATAATTCTGACATATATTCTTTAGCATTGTCACTCATTAGAATACGTACCAAAACATTGAATCGAGTTTTGACTTCAACACATAAGGCACAAAAGTGAGTGAACATTTCCGAGCGACTCTTCATAAAATAAATCCAAGTCATCCGAGAGAAATCATCCACAAAAGTGACAAAATACTTATGCCAGTTTTGGAAATGACAGGACATGGTCTCCAAACATCATAATGAACTAACTCAAAAGGCGACTCATCCCGCTTATTAACCCTTGGACTTAATGAGTTGCGATGATGTTTTGAAAATCGACATGATTCACATTCCAATGAAGAAATATTATGGAATTGAGGACAGAGCTTCTTCAACAGAGGTAGAGAAGGATGTCTTGATCGACAATATGCTTCAAATGGAGACACGACACTAGCGCAGGCAACAGACTGAGATTCCCATTCATCAAGTATGTAGAGATCACCCGATACATGTTCTTTACCAATAACCTGATTCGTCTTAAGATAACGAAACAAACAATGATCGGGAAAGAATGAAATATAACAATTAAGGTCTCTGGTAATTTTGCTAACAAAAATTAAATTAAAAGCCAACTTTGGAAGACTTAATATAGATGACAAGGTAATAGAGGACGTTGATTTAACGATCCCATATCCAACACTATTACAAGTTGATCCATCAGCTACAATAATTGGCGAGGGTGCTTTGTGTGAATGAAATGTGGAAAATACATTAGGATTACCTGTCATGTGATTTGTGGCACCTGAATCAATAACCTATTTATTTGAAAAGGTGACAAGACATGTTTTATCCGACTCAACAAAGGCATTAACTGAAGTGAATTTCTTAAGTAATTCTCGATACCGAGAGAATTTTACAAACTCTTCCGCCGAAATTAGAATTGTTTTACCCCTATGATCTGTAGCCATACTTCCAATCTAAAATACCAAAAGTATCAAATATAAGAGAAAACACCAACAACCCAACAAATAATATTCAAAAGGCTTGAACAACACAGAAGCAAGAATAACCAAGAATACTTCACTCAAATCGTACGCAACCAAAGTAGGAGAATTTTAAAACCTAAATCCACAATCACTCAAAAGCATGAACAAACCTTTTTTGAAGATCTAATTAGTAGGCAGCCACCCCCAAAAAACTGACCGGAACAGAAAAATACCACAAGAGGAACTTCAAATAATCATCGGATTCTTGACCGGAGACAGGTAAATTTTCAAATAGTGGTCTGCCAAACAAGCAACCACCAGATTTTGGTTGAGAACGTTGAGCCAATTACGAAGCTGAAGATCCAACCAGATTCTGATCCTAGATGAGCCTCCACGCGCCGTTTCCGTAGATCTGTAGGAAAAGGTGCACCGGCGTGTGAGACTCACGTGCCACTCTTCTGGTCACCAGATTTTATAGATCGAAGGGATGCGGTCCTCCCTAAGTTGGTGGTGACGAACAAAACACTAGTTTTCAAATCTCTACTAAGTATTGTGAACTGACTCCGGCGAGCTTCAGTCAGTTTGCCGACCTAACTCCGGCAAGGCATAGTACCTTGCTCTGATACCATGTAATCGAATGGAAGAACTGATATCTCTATTCATGAATATAGAAGGTATAAATACAATTACAAGGATTCTATAAAAGGGAATAAATCAAAACAAATAAAAGGAAATATTCTAGAGTAACTCCTATGATTTGGTTACCATATTTTGTAACAACTAACAAGAATACTAACATACACTTAAGTTAGATCATCAACTTTGAAATCATCATGAAAATGACTATCAAATTAAAGTTCTTTCGACTTCCTCTTCAAAGTTTGGTCCCCTCTCTCTCTCGTATTTATTTTTAATTCTTGTCCATAGCTTGTCTATCCCCATTCCACTACAAGGCTCTTTATATGAAACAATCTCTTTTTTGAGGATTGGGATGTCATTCCTCATCAGAATCAAAATGCTTATCTATCTGTATCCCAAGAATGGAGGTCTAGTGTTCTTCAAAACATGATTAGAGTTCCTCAATGGGAGGCACAATATTCCATTGTCCGTGTCACCATTTACAAAAAGTGCTAATATTTGAATGTGACCTGATAATCTTTTTGTTGTCTTACTCTTGAAGGAGGTTCTGCATCAGTAAATTATTTTTTAAGAGGACTTTGCAATTTTCTGTGTATCTGCAACTTTTACCCATTCTCTGTATTGTTAATCTTCAGGCAAGCTCCCTCTCTCTCTCTCTCTCTCTCTCTCTCACACACACACACACACACACACACACAGACTTGCTTTTGTCTTTTTCCTCTTTCGGCCTGAAAAATCTCTTAAGCTCATCTGTCTGATAGTCCATTTTGTAAAAGTCTGAAGCTGATACTGGTTCCCAGTGTGTTAGGCAGCTGCTAAGCATTCAATTTTTTTATGCCATGTTTGATCATCCTGCTTTATAGGGAATGATCTGTATCTAGTCGATCAAACTTTGTGTTCTCGATAATATCATAAGTTCTTGACTTAACTCATCGTGTGTTATATGTTTCACGAACAAGGAGAAAAAAGGAACTTTAAATTGGACTACATAGTGTGTTATAATTTTAATTCCTACTTTTTAGTTTGTTATTCAAGTTCACTAAAAGATGCCAAGTTATGAATTATGGAATTCAGGTGCAACATTTCACTTATATGAAGTCATTCCTTACTTTTAAGATGAAATCAAGAACTACATGAAATATTAGCACGCTCGTTCTTGTCACAAAGTTGTGAATAGCTGAACTTATAGTTCATATGGTGGAAATGGACAGTCATGACTTCTCTAGATTAGCTTTTAAAGATACATCTTATATCATTGATAGTGCCTGCTGTATTTCATACTTCTACTAATCCTCTTCTTGGAACTGCACGAACCTGAAGCCCTTCATCCATGTGGAGTGTAAACATGGTTCTATAAGTTACTTCTTTCGTGTCATCCGATAATTTGAACCTGAAGAAATGGAGAAGAGCCATTGCTAATATCTTCATTTGCCGATAAGCAAAATCTTTGCCTAGACATATTCTTGGACCAGCCTGTAAATTTAATAAACCAATGAGTTAGAGAAAAGATAATACGATGCAGCCCCTGCGTCAAGGAAGATTTAGCTGCATCTCCCTTATGGTATTCTAGTCCCAATGACAGGTTATAAACAGTACATGCGGAAACAATATATAACTCCTTTAGACCAAAGTAAACTACTGTCTTCGCAGTTAAAAAGCTATCATAAGCATCAAAAACCCTTGGCGAGATCTTTGAGCATAATCTCCTACTTTTTCAAACTATACTTAACAACAACTATATATCCTCGATGATCACTTATATCAGTTCGGGAGTCGCTAAGTATGACAATATAATATCATTAAAACTTTCTACTTACATGAAATGCTATGAATTTGAATGGTGACTCTGGATGGAAAATCCCATCTTTCAACCATCTTTCAGGTCGGAAATCCTCAGCATCATTCCCCCAAATGTAAGGCATTCTCCCCATTGCATAGGAGATATAATAGACTCCATCCCCCTTTCTGATGTGAAGGCCATCAGGAAGAACATCATCTGCGTCCGCACACCTGCCATCCTGAATAGCAACAAATAACATGTTGTATATGACAAATAGGCACAGATGGATACAGAAGAGTAGAAATGATAGATTTATTTGGTTTTGGTTATGCATATATTGCAGAATTTTGGACAGAAGTTATACCACTGGGACAGCAGGGTATAGCCTCAAGGTTTCTGTCAATGTTGCATGAAGATAATGCATTTTCTCGAGGACTTCTTATGTAATACTTGCCACAAAATCATCCACGCTTCCATTATCCTTCATGTTATTACCAATAAATTCTCTTATTTCCTCAACAATCTTTACTTGGATCAAGGGGTTCTTGCAAAGCACATAGAAAAATCATGAAAGAGTATTGGCTGTACTATCTTTGCCAGCAAGCATGAAATTCAGTATAATATCTCTGAGATACAGATCAGTCATTTTCTCTGGGTCTTTCTTGCTCTCTAACAGAAACCTTGAGAGTATGTCCTCCTTATCCATCTTGCAGAACATACAAAAGGTTAATAATAATGTTAGACACAAAAGAGATTCCGAAATAGCTTTGGAAGATGGAAATGTTTCATTTCTAGCACTCCTAACATTCTAATAATCACAAACTAAGACTCACAGAATCTTGCGTCATTTCAAGCTGTTTTCGCCTTGTTCCAATCAGTTCATCAACGAAACCGTGGATGAATTTGATATTCTTTTTCAGGAGAGCTTCAGAGCCCATGTTGAAGTATCTTTTAAGCTTCCAGAATGGATTGACATAATGCCAATCTGTCAATGCATTGGAATCATCAAAGGCCTTGGGTTATCATCTCCACTCGATCCATCCAGGCAGTTCAGATCAACTCCAAAGCCAACTTTGAATATTGAATCCAGGGAGCATCTCATTAGCAGTTCCTACAAGTATGGTAGCATATTATAGTGATAAAAACTGACTAGTAATATAACCCTGAAATATATTAAGTTGTTCAATGACTTACTTACATATCAAAAACTTGGTTGGCAAGAGAGAACTCATAAACCTAGCTGACCAATTTAGTTGCTCCTTTTCTGAAAACTGTGCAGCTAAAGTCTCTCAAGACCCTAGCTGAGAACTCAAAGCTGGCAAGCTTTCTCTGCTGCTTCCATTTCTCATCATCCACCGCGAAAATCCCTTCGCCAAACAAATCCATTATTATCTCTTCATTGCGCTTGCCTTTGGAGTACTTGCCAAAGTTGGTCTTAAGAATGTGTTCAACATTTCTTGAATCAGTGGTATATGTTTCACTCTTCTCCGGCCCCAGAACCCGGGAAGTAGGGATCTTTTTAGCCACTTCTGTTTGGTAATCATAGAGTCTGTTGAAGTAGAAGAGTTGATGAAACACAGTTCCAACAACTGGTGCATATTTTAGGTTCCTGATTGACTTGCCAGCATAGATCTTTACTAATAACACTAAAATAGGAGTCACACAAATGAACAAGAGAATAGCTATACAGGTGAACATGGTATAGAGAATATCCATTTCTCTTTTTCAGTAAGGTTGTGTATTTGGAGAGATGACAACTTTCTCTATGTACTATATAACCACACAAATGCAAAGACAAATCAAGAAAACTGCTAGCAAGTAATATGCTAGAAGTACAAACGTAATATGCCGAAGACTCTTTCACCAATTACGATGGTTTGGATTCTTGCTTAGTGGGAGCAGGGAAAAGTCAATGTCCTAATCATATTGAAAATGAAATGAAAGAAAGTTGAAGGATAATCAAACCAATATGTTGCTATCCCCTTGGAAGAAGGATTAATCAATTGGTTTTGCAGTCTTTTAGCAAGCCCGGTGCACTAAGCTCCCTTACAAATTTATTTTTAGTTTTACGTCTTTTTTTACAAGGGATTTTCATGTTTACACATAAGACATTTAAAAATAACTTACAAAAAATCTGAAAAGATAAGTGTCTTATATTCAAATTGTAAGTGGACATAGTAAACCATTTCCCGAATAATTCGAGGTTGGGACCCCTGTGGATTTAGATATATATATGGTGTCTCATCATCACCCTAGTGTGAGGTTTGTATAGTTTGCAACATACCCTACTGTTTTTGCTTGTTTGTTCTCACATCAGCACTCACCATCTATAACTCTATGCTTATGAACACTAATTTAACTTTACTAACTCAAATGCTAACATAAACATAACCGACTAGGTGATTCCTTCCTTAGTCACCACATAGGAATTCTTGGAGTCACCCAATTAAAATGAAAGATAAAGAAAAATGCAATATATAAAAAGAACATTGGAAGTAATATAGTTTTGTTCGTTCTTTTCTCAGATTTAGATTTTTCTTCTGATATAATATCTGGAATTTTAGGTGGCATTTGGACTAGAATTTGTGTTGGTGTTTGCTTTGTAAGAATTTGTTTTGCTTTTGTTTTTTGGAAAAAAATATCACTAAAACTCAAACATCTCTAAGGTTTTCATATGTGTGAAATTAGTTGATTGGTCAAACACTTGGATTTTTTTGGTTATAATTGGTGGCAATGAGAATTACAGCCAGTACCTCTGATTGCTTCGTTATCATGGGATAGTGTGTGGTCTAACTTAGAAAATACATATTTATTTATTTAATTATTGAATAGATTTGGCAATAAGAATTATTTATTTTTTTCAATTTTTTTAAAAAATCAGTACTTTAAAAAATAACTAAAACCTTGTTGAAAAAGTACATTTCAATAACAAAATATTATTTGCATAAACTAAGGCCAAACACAACTCCAACTTCAAAAATTTTAAAAATAAAAGTGAATTTTTTTAGTTTTATGATCAAACGCTTACTTAATATTTTTTTTCCAGACCAACTTAATATTTATTGGTTATTAATATTTGTATTAGTATTTTTCTTTTCAATAAATTCTCCAGTACGGGAAATAGAATGGGAAGAATAGTGAAGAAGAAACTTGATTTTCAAGATACCAATAGAATGTCTTACACAAACATTTTCTTGAAGATCAATTTTACATCATTACCAAACAGGACCTTAACATGCTAAATTTTCTAATTCTCCATTAATACAATTTTTTCCCAAATGAGTTTTCTCCAAGACCTAGCAGAAACCCTAAGCTCGATCTTCTCCAATACTCCATCGCCGTCTTCTTCATCTCTGAACGATCCTCAGAAAAACTCCGGCGATCGGACGATGGACGGGGTTGCCACCGGGAATGAACGGACGGCGTATAAGCTTAAAGGCTACTTTGAATTGGCCAAAGAAGAGATCGCCAAAGCTGTTAGAGCTGAAGAATGGGGATTGGCTGATGATGCAATTTCACATTATCACAATGCTCAAAAGATACTCGCCGAAGGCATTTCTACTCCGGTTCCGTCGTATGTAACTTCTAGGTATTCAGTTTCTGTCCCCTACTTCAATCAAGTTTGGATCTTTTGGTGTATTTTATGTATGCTATTGTTTGATTAGATTTACTAGAGGCTTAACACTACTCCCTCTGTCCAATTTATGTGACGGTGTTTGACGGAGCACGAAATTTAAGCGAAAAAAGGAACTCTGCTGAAAATTGTGGTCTAAAATAAGCAATAGAAATTTTGCTGCCTTTATATCATTTTATTAATGGTAAAATGGAAAGCTGAAATTAGGTTGTTACTCCCTCCGTCCCAATTTGAGTGACTTAGTTTGACGGGGCATAAAGTCTTAAAAAATAAAATGAAACTTTTGAATCTTGTGGTCTTAAACTTATTATGTATAATGTTGGAATTGGAAAACTTACTAAATAATATGGAAAGAGACACTTTTTTGGGGAAAGTAACACACTTAAATTGGGACGGAGGAAGTACTAAATATTGAAAAATGTCATTCTTTCTAGAACTGGCTAAAACAGAAACAATGTCACATACATTGGGACAGAGGGAGTACAATATTTGAATGAAAAGGCAAATCCAAGAATTTAAGTCAGATGCTTCGGAGTCTACTGCAAATGCTATTTTTTTGTGACAGTGAGTGCGGACTTTCTAGAATACAACACAACAACAACAACAACAACATACCGAGTGAAATCCCACACCGTAGGGTCTGAGGAGGGTAGAGTGTACACAAACCTTACCTCCACCTTGGTAGGTAGAGCTGTTGTTTCCGGGAGACCCTCGGCTCAAGACAAAGCATAATCACAAGCAAAACAATCAAAACAAAGTAAGAGTAAAGCAAGAGAAACGGTTAGACTCAGATAAGAAATTAAAGCAGTATAAAGTGCATTCAAACAAAAGGGAGCAGTAGCTAACACAACTAAATAAGCTAAACAAAATACACTAAAGAACACATAGCAGCAGAAATCAAACTACAGTGGATTATAAAGCAATAATGTGCCTATAAGTGTGATAGGCTAATCGGGCCTACAATAATAACACTATAACTATCAATTTGTAAGCATAAGTAGGACTACGCTCGACTACGTACTACTCTTCTATCCTAATCCGTATCCTCCACAACCCCCTATCTAAGGTCATGTCCTCAGTAAGTTGCACATGTACCATATCCCGTCTAATCACCTCTCCCCAATATTTCTTCGACCTACCTCTACCCCTCCTGAACCCTTCCATAGCCAACCTCTCACACCTCCGCACTAGGGCATTTGTGTCTCTCATCTGCACATGCCCGAATCATCTCAACCTCGCTTCCCGCATCTTATCATCCACGAGGTCACTCTCACTTTCTCCCGGATATCATCATTTCTAATCATATCTTTCATTGTATGTCCACACATCCATCTCAGCATCCTCATCTCCGCAACTTTCATCTTTTGTATGTGCGAAGTCTTGATTGGCCAACACTACGCCTCATACAACATAGTCGGTCTAACCACCACTCTATAGAACTTGCCTTTAAGTTTTTGTGGCATCTTTTTGTAGCACAAGACTCCAGATGCGAGCCTTCATTTCATCCACCTTACCCCAATAAGATGTGTGATATCGTCACCAATCTCTCCATTCCCTTGGATAATAGACCCTAGTTACTTGAAGCTTCCTGTCTTTGGAATGACCTGAGTACCAAGCCTTACCTCCACGCCTGTCTCAGGGTCGTTCCCGTTGCTGAACTTGCACTCCAAATATTCTGTCTTGGTCCTACTCAACCTGAACCCTTTAAACTCCGAGTTCGTCTCCAAACCTCCCAGCTTGACGTTCACTCCGCTGCGAGTCTCATCAATCAGGACTATGTCGTCTGCGAATAACATACACCATGATATCTCCCCTTGAATTTGTCGCGTCAGTCCGTCCATCACCAAGGCAAATAGGAATGGGCTAAGAGCTGATCCCTGGTGCAGCCCCATCATCACTGGAAAGTGCTCCGAGTCTCCTCCTACTGTCCGTACTCTAGTCTTGGCTCCATCATATATATCCTTGATCGCCCTAGTGTACGCCACATGTACACCTCTAACCTCCAAACATCTCCATAGAACCTAGGGACTTTGTCGTATGCCTTCTCGAGGTCGATGAAAACCATATGTAAGTCTTTCTTCCTCTCTATACTGCTCCACCAACCTCCTAATAAGATGAATGACTTCGGTAGTCGAACGCCCCGGAAACTAAAAAAAATTTGCTCAACTAGGCACACATGTATGGTTCATGGTGAGAGCAGGGGGTATGATCAACCTTAGCTTATTGTTTGCTTAAAATGTTTAAATTGAAGGAGTATAGGTTAACTAATTTGCTTAAGTGGTGGTGTTAGGGGAAAAAAATAATCTAATGCTCAGTGGTTGAGTGCAATGGATATAGAAGATTATATAGTCAACCCTGACTAGTTTGGGATCGAGGTCTATTTGATTGACTGATTGTTTGGTTGGGCTGGGATCTAGAAGGAACGAAGTGCAATCTCTTTTACCTCTAGAACTCTATTTAACTTTCTAAACATAACTTGTGACGTGTGATTGTCATGTCGCATCTATTACACTTCAGTGCGGCAAAATGGAGGGATTATTGCATTCTGCAACTATATTTTCAATCATATATACGCCTTTGGCATAAATGCAAGGTAAGACTGCGTACAACAGACCCTTGTGGTCCGGTCCTTTCCCGGACCCCCCGCATAGCGGGAGCTTAGTGCACCGGGCTGCCCTTTATACGCTTTAGCATCATTGATAATCTGGATAACTATGAGCAGTGTGTTTCTTATATGAATTGGCTTCTTTCTTAGTCTCAAACTAACACTGCTCTTGCTCTTCTTAATACGAGTTTTATGTAGATAGTAATAATTTTCTGAATTCTCCTTTAAAATATTGTTACTTATAATTGTGTGCAATTGAGCATCATGCACATGTATAGAATGCTAATTCATTGAACACCAAGATCCTGCAATTCTGTCTGTGTAGACTGGATTCTTGTGTTTTAAACAATTGTCTGCGTCTTTTCTTTCCCTAGTAGGAGTTCCTTTGATTTTTTAGATTTTTGGAGTAGCATGTCGGCAGCAGTAGGTACATAGGATGGAAAATGGGTTGGTTTGCTTCAATATACCCAGTAAAATGAACAGAAAACCTTATGATTAAAGTAATATGTGGAAATAAGTTATTCTTTTCTGTCATATGTGATTTTCTTAGCCATCTGATGGATTATGGAGTAATTGGACCACAACTCTCCTCTTGCGGTTTTTAAACAGTGAACACGAGAAGGTGAAATCATATCGTCAAAAGATATCAAAATGGCAGTGTCAAGTTTCAGACAGACTTCAGACTCTAAGTCGACGAGCAGGTTCAAAAATCCTATTCTTTCTTGCATTGAGTTTCTAATCACATCTTAACCAGCAGGGAGAATAATTGAGTACTTTTCTTGCTTCTCTTTGTCCATACTCCCATTTCAGGTGGCACATCTTCAGTCAAGGTATGAACTGCTGTGTGAAGTGTAAGCTTGTTCTGTTGACTAGACAATTTCAGATGTTCATTTTAAGGAAACCAATACATTTTTTCCATGCGATGGAATGCAGTTCTCTATCCTATCTCGCCCTTGTGGCGCATCCTTATAACTCTGCTTCTCCTTTTTTAATTTTAGAACTTCACCACGAGCTCTTGGTGCTAATGTGGAGCAGTGTTGTTGCTCAAAGTGGATCTTCTCTTTGATGCATCTGCCTGCTGTCAACTCATTTCTATATTTCTTTTTTCCAATTTCTTACTTACGATGTCCTAGTAATTATTTTGTTAATAAAAGTAATGTAATTAGTTATTCACGTGCCGGGCACTGTGAACGAGACCATGTTTAGCTGGGCCGCTAGAACACCAAAGAGAAGATGTGGGGCATGGGATGTTGCTCCACTAGCGCTGATGTGGACCATGCGGAGAGAAAGGAATAGGGAAGATTTTGAGGGAGTAGAGAAAGACTTTGTACACTTGCGGAATCACCTCTTTTCCCGTATTTCTTTTTGGTGCACCCATGAGGTTCCTTTTTGTACAGATGACTGGGTGTCGTTTGTAGAAAATCATGTCTTTTTTTAAGGTTTTCTATTTTTGGTGTACTTGTATACAGGCACGTTTTTTGCCCTTTCTTTAATTAGATTTATTATCTTATCAATAAAAAAGGATAATCCTCTTTATCTGTCACTTGAAAGGAACTAAAACACTCTCACATAGGGGTTCTAAACAAGCCAAACTCAACCTTCAACAAGCTCGGTTTGGTTTGATGCAATTTGACCATAGATAGAGCTAGGACAAGCTTGTTTTAGAAGGCTTGAGCATAGCCCTATCACTTACCTTATGAAGGGTTCAACTTCTATGTCCCATTCAACGGAGAATACTAGAAGACCCAGGGACAAGACTACAAAAGGAAGTTTATTTTAAATGGATAGTACGAATCATTCAGTAAACTTTGAACATGGCCGTCAAAATCCTTTTGAATTGAAATTATGTTATCATAGAAAGTTTTATGAGCTGAACAAGCCATTTGCCACCAGGCCGGTTTGGTTCATGGTACCCCTACTCCCACTGGGGTGTACTTTTGAACGAAGCCAGAGTTGGACATGTTGTGAATTTCTAGGATTTAAGTTGCGAAGTGGGTTAAGTATCATGTGATCATAATGGACTTTGGCATGTTTCCCCAGAATTCAGCACCACAAACCCAAAGAGTGGCTGTTTCACAATCAAGTTCGTCTGCTCGAAAAGGAGTATCTCGATCTGCGCCTGGTTCAGGGAAAGACAACTCTGTTATGAGGGTTCCGAATAGTAGCATATCAAGTCATAAACCTCCACAGGAATCTGCCACTTCTAGTGGGTATGATCCAAAGTTGGTGGACATGATAAATTCTGTAATTGTGGATAGAAGCCCTTCTGTTAAATGGGAAGATATTGGTGAGTAGCCAAAGTTCTATCCTCTCTATTGCCTCCTATCCCTATGTAATGATTTGTAAAATCTTTTAATCATGAATTTGGTCTTCCTGCAGCTGGCCTTGAAAAGGCTAAACAAGCTCTCTTAGAGATGGTAATTCTACCAACCAAAAGAAAGGACCTCTTCACTGGCTTAAGAAGGCCTGCTAGAGGTACTGCTTCTATACGTGAATAACATTATAATACACCCAGGAACTTGTTTCTGACAAGGTTGATGTTATTGTATTACAGGTCTACTTCTTTTTGGCCCGCCAGGTACTGGAAAAACCATGCTTGCCAAAGCAGTAGCATCAGAGTCGCAGGCAACATTTTTCAATGTGTCTGCTTCTTCGTTAACATCAAAGTGGGTGTGTGTCTCTTTTGTTTGTGCCTTTTGATCGAGTTTGTTTTGTATCATTTTGATATACTGAGCTTCACGTTATGACAGGTCGGAGAGGGTGAAAAGCTTGTCAAGACACTGTTCATGGTTGCCATTTCCAGGCAGCCATCTGTAATTTTCATGGATGAGGTGAGACTTTATCAGAAATTATTATATCAGTTGATGCCTCGGCTAATATACTAAATTCAATGTTTTTCCTACTAGGCTTTCATTTAATCAATACAAGAAGTACCTACCAAAAAATTGTAGTCCTTGTCAATTGTCTTCTTCACTAATATCTGTTAAACGTATAAAGAAATTAGAAACTTAGCTTTCTTCCATCAAAGATGGACCTTTGGTGGGTGGGGGACAAATTAAATAGAAAAAAATAAAAGAGTGATGTAAGTGAAAATTGCTTTGTCCAGATAAAAGTGAAACCCGGACCGTCTCCAACTCCCCTTTACAAACAAAAAAGGCAGCTTAGCGCACTAAGACCCTGTTATTCACGGGGTCCGAGGAAGGCAGTACCACATTGGGTCTGTTGTAACTTGTAAGTTGCATTTTTGCAAGAGGCTATTTCCACGGTTTGAAATCGTGACCTCCTGGTCTCATGGGGGATGTTCTTACCATCTCATTCGCTCTCCTTACAAACCTATTAAAAATAGGAAAAAGAACTGAAAGAGTAGCTCCACTTGCCATTCCACCTTATACTTTAGCTAGATTACTTCATGATCTGGATAAGTGCACCTTCTATCTTGATCTACTTCAATACCTTTGAAATTAGTTAAATTGTTTACGGACAACCAATATCATGTTTGATGATGAATTTTTTTTTCTGATCAGAGAAAGTATTTCATTCATAAACAAGGCCAAAAAACGGCCGTATACAATGGTGTTCCATTTTTGCCCAGATTTTGTTCCTTTCTTTTTCTGGGTTCCCTCGTCTTGGTACATTTCTCTTTTCACTATAGCTTTTTTCACGGCAATTCGAGGGTTTCTTTTTTGCCTAGATTTTGTTCCTTTCTTTTTCTGGGTTCCCTCGTCTTGGTACATTTCTCTTTTTATTATAGCTTTTTTTCCTTATAAAAGGCAGCCCGGTTGCACTAAGCTCCCGCTATGTGCGGGGTGCGGAGAAGGGCCGGATCATAAGGGTGCCTTACCCTACATTTTTGTAAGAGGTTGTTTTCACGGCTTGAACCCATGACCTCTTGGTCACATGGCAACAACTTAAAAAAAAGAAGACAATTCTGAATTAGCTGACAAAGTATCTGCCATTAATTTTTGTTGTCGGTTTCCAAAGTCTAATGAACTTGACACATCTATCAGGTGAAAGTGAAGCTTTCTTGGTAAAGTCTTGGATATACCTCTGTAGGATTTGCAATATTTGCTCTGCGATTTTGGAAAGTAATTAGCTATTTGTAGATTATCTGTTTGCCTCAAACTGATTGGCATTTTTACTTTAATCCTTGATATTTGTGTAATACCTCTTTGTTTTTATCCTGTGTATGAAGTCTCTTATGATTCTAGCAGATACTCTGGTCAAAACTGCCTGCATTTTTTCTCTTCACTTATCTAAAAGAAAAAAAGTACTTTTCTTTTAGACTTTGCTGTTTAGAAAGTACGTATCTGTCACTAGGCTTGCTTCTTTCATTGATAAAGACATCTAAACATGCATCCGTCACTTATTGGTAGCAAGCCTTACTTTCAGACTATCTTTGTGGTTAACAGATAGATAGTATTATGTCAACTAGGACTACCAATGAGAATGAAGCAAGCAGAAGGTTGAAGTCAGAGTTTCTAGTTCAGTTTGATGGGGTGACATCAAATTCTGATGGCCTGGTAATTGTAATTGGTAAGCTTCATGCTGTTTCTGAACTATCTTAGTTATGGTGTCTCTCACAGACAGCTGTTCCTGCTAACTGATGCTCATGGCTTAGTGTTTTCTGGGTGTAATCATCTGTCAGAAGATCATTTTCTTCTTCTCTAAGTATGTGCTTTACGACATCTATTGCGTTAATCTCCTAGCAAGTTAATTCCTATAAGTCAACATAGAAAGGAAATGCCACAAAAGTGCCAGGTTTTTATGGAGGCACCACAAAAGGAGAATGTTCTGAGGGATATTACTGTCTATGACGATAGAATATCAGAGAAAGATAACAAAGAACGTAATGACCTAAATTTTCTTAAGAATGTAATTTATATAACCAAGATCTGTCAACAGCATATTGCAAACTATCAGAAAACATAAAGAACCTAATGACCTAGTATGTTTAAGACACCATGCTTTATCTTGACACTTCAAAGTTGTGAAGTTTTGGTATTTGACATACACCAAGGAAAAGCCATTTTTTCCAAACCTTTTCTAGTCTGGAACTCTGGTATGCTAGGATTTTAAATGTCAAACTGCTTCCAATGCAGTGACTTCTTGAGGGGCCCTCTGAGATTTCATGAAAATTTGAGAACTACAGATTTTCAAGATTGTTGAGCATATATTATCATTCTACAGAAGTTGATCTTTTTGGTCCTTGTATTCTCTAGCTATTGTGTCTGAGGTGTCTGTCTATGCTAATGCAGGTGCAACGAATAAGCCACAGGAGTTGGATGATGCTGTTCTAAGGAGATTGGTAAGTCCTGGCACTTGATCAGAATGCAATTTGTCTCAGCGAACATAGTTGTGATTTCATCATTGGCTTGCTTAAATATGTGTTTTTTCTGGGTCTGATAGGTAAAGTAGATAATACTGACTAAAGTGACGGACATGAATATGAAGGGTATACAATTATACTTTACCGTTGTATGTTTGAGTTTTTTCTTGGGGAAATCCACATAATTCTTGTGTAAGAAGCCGTTACTTGGTAAAATAATTCTCTAGTATAAGAAGTTGCATAGGCCTATTGTCAAGAATGGATCTTGGGCCTAACTCAACTCCAAAAGCTAGCTTATGAGGGGAAGATTGTCCAAGTCTATATAAGGACTCTACCCATCCCTTAAACCACCGATATGGGATATTTTAACAGCCTACCTCATGCTCAGGGTTGGACATCTGTGTGTGGGCAATTTAATTTGGGGTCCAACATCGGGTGAGATGTGTCCTGCTCTGATACCATGTTGAAGTGTGTGACTGTCTCATCTAAAAGCTAAAGCTGTTAGAGAGAGCACACTTTTAATATTTAATTATATTCTCAACACGTCCCCTCATGTGCGGACATGATTCTTTTTCATGGCCAAACACATGTAAATTCTTTTTTGATAATGAGTGGCGGTGAGATTCGATCCCCGGACCTCTGCCTCCTGATACCATGTTAAGAATGGATTTTGGGCTTGACTCAACCCCAAAAGCTAGCTTGTAGGGTGAGGATTATCCAAGTCCATTAAGGAGTCCATGTTCTCATTTCATATCCGATGTGAGACTCTTAACACCAATCATCTCTAACAAGTCATTAAAATAACCCAAATAATTCTTGATCAAAGAAAAAAATAATTAACATTTTCAGTTCTCACTTTGATATCCTTGCAGCATCTTACTTGGAAATTCAAATTTGGACTGTGGGAGTACGTCTGCTGCATTAGTAAAATACTCTTGATTCTAGAAACTAAGTGAAATGATCTGAATCTGACCAGCAACTTGTAATAAGAAGAATGTAGATTAGTAGAGAAACTAAATTGCACAATTGCTTCACAAGCTGTCCCTTATTAAAAGAGTAGTTCCTTTCCTTGTCTCTGATCATAGAAGGTTAATTAGTACGTTACTGGAGAGTATATTTTCTAATTTCTCGAGAACAATGTAAATTCTTCTTTAAAATACTATAGAAATCTGTAAGGCTGTTTCTTCTTAATGTGCTTGTTACTGTTTGAAACAGGTGAAAAAAATATATATACCTCTACCTGATGCTAGTGTTAGAAGGCAACTTCTGAAACACAGACTAAAGGGAAAGGCTTTTTCTTTGCCTGGTGAGATTGCATTTGAGAACTAGATACATTATTATTTTGTTGATGTTGGCTAACTATTATCTGTTTGTAGACCATAAAGTAGAGCTCCCATTTACAATGAGGAGTCTTAACATTTTGCAACATCCCCTTTCCTCCCCCCCCCAAAGATATTAATGAAATCAGTCAATGTTGAGATCTATGTACTTGTCTTATCCGGATGTTTCAGTTACCAAGACCACCTTAGACCAATCAGCAATATGAGATGTGAAATGTAGATAACAACTAAATATATGCATGATGATGTGCAAGTTCTTAACCAAATATCAAGTGTACAAAATTTAAACAAAAGAAAAAAGGAACTATTAAAAGACCTTGAAATTTTGTTTGAGCGTCCCCCCTCCCTTCTTTTCCTTCCATATAAGCTCGGCAAAATTCTATTATGATTGAACATGTCTAATTTACTTATGAGCAAGAAGTAAGATAGTTGCAAGCTAGAGCTCTTTTAAATAATGGTGCTTGTGTCTCATAGTTTATCACCGACTTCAGTTTTCCCTACTTCTACAAAAATCTTGCGCACTCGCTGCTGGCTTAAGGCCAAGCACGCCTCCCCTATCCCTCCTTTTTTTGGGGGGTGGGGGGTTGGTCTCTGCATGAGGGTGGGATAGGTGTCTTTCATTCACATCCATTTTTTAGTGGGAAGACTCAAGGCCATTTCCCAATATTCTTCTTTATCTGAAACCATATCAAGCATCTCTGAAATAGTTGGCTTGAAAAAAAAATGCTGTACTTCTGTTCTTCATTTTCATGACACAAGTTTGTCCTCTATATGAGTTTGACTTTATATTGTGTTATCAATAAGTTCAATGTGCATTATGGACTTATCTTTCTAAAGCTTACTGATAATCCTGTTCACTTGTTTTATGCTCAAACTGTTTTTTTCTTATACAATTTATAAGGATGACAGAGGATCAAATCTAATCATTTGAAGGACTCCTTATTGTATTTAGAGAGACCATTTTTTTTATTTCGTGAAATATTAAGCAGAGTCCTTAGTTTAATTACCTGCTATTTCCATGTAATCTAATTCAGTTTTGTTTACTGGATGATAGATGGAGATCTAGAAAGACTAGTGAGAGACACAGAAGGTAAGAAGTGCGAAAGGTTCTGCCATTGGAAATTTTCTTAACTAAACATCTGATTCTTAAGAACCTTTATCAACATATCTTGTTTCTCATGGGAAGCTCGTCTTAAGTCTACTTTTCCACAGGGTATTCTGGAAGTGATCTTCAAGCCTTATGTGAGGAGGCTGCAATGATGCCAATCAGAGAGCTTGGTGCTAACATTCTCTCAGTCAAGGCAAATCAGGTGGTAACTCCTTTTGGAGTTTACAGTGCTACCTTTTTAATTTGTTTTCCTAGTAGTAGTTAATGATTCTGCATTTAATAAAAACATATTGCCAAGAGTAGCTGAAATTCTGCTCCAAAGATGTCCTTGTATTCTTCTATGAAGTTGAAATCTGAAGACTACTCTTCCCATGCTCATTTAGGTACTCCATCCCTGTCACAATTTATTGGACGTACTTCTCATTTTGGCTATCTCGAAGTGTTCGACTCTTTGTACTGAAGCTTGTACAATTATAATATTGTACGGCAGGAGTATTCATACTTCTAATATTTTGCTTGAAAAAAACAAAAGGTTGATGTCATTTGTCTTAGATGTCAATTTGAGTTTGTTATACACCTTTGGATGCAGTATCTGAAATTGGATACCAGGACATACTTAAAAGTTTAGTGAAGAAATTGACTCATGCAAAATTGGTGCTCTGATTTTGCAGGTAAGGGGTTTAAGATATGGAGATTTTCAGAAGGCCATGACAGTGATTAGGCCTAGTCTGCAAAAGAGCAAGTGGGGGAGCTTGAAAGGTGGAATCAAGAGTTTGGTGCAAACTAAGGGCCCACCTCTTGAATATTTTGTGCAATATGAAGTAAAAAGCTAAAACAAAAGTTTATGATAGGCCAATGGACAATGTATTTTTGTTTGGGCAGGTCAGTGTCCTGACTGTACGTGTACATAAGAACTTAAATTGATTATTATCCAAAATATTCCCAGGGAAGCATGTATAGATGATCACGACGTGTGATACACGTGTTTTGTGGCCCCCCTTTGTGTCTAGACGTTTTGTATAGAAACTGACTGTATTGTTGTTATAGTGAATGACGTTCTTAGCTCTCCCTAACCTTACTAATAGCCTAAATAAATTTATTTACGAGAGGAATGATGTCTAACCTCCTCTATGCTTAGCTTGTGCATCCTCGTTATATTACAAACGTCTGTATTTTCAACCAAACATACAACTTAGTAATCCCACATTTTATCCAATAATATTATTCCTTATCCATGAACCAAATGATCTCTGCTAGATTAATCTCATTTATAGCCTAAAGAACTTGGCCATCTCCCAAACTAAGTCGATTGACTCCTGACCTTGAGTTCACAAAACGGCGTTACTTTAAATTAACATGTCTTGGTGATATATCAATTGTTCACGGTATTGTAATTATAACTTCGAGCAGTGAATGCGATAAGAGATGTGCTTCAAGTCCTTGGATGGTTATGTGTTGAGCGAAATTTGGAGGCCAGCATAGTGCACTCAGCATTGAGACAAGCAATGATTTTTCCTTCTTTGGGGCCAGTGAACATTGAGTCGAATTGATAATGTTTAAGTAACACAACATTTCATTTGTGAAGAGAACCAACTACCATAGTTCATTTAGATGAAATTATTTACATTGAAGCTAGTGAAGTGCTTAAAAATTTATGTAAGAAACTTTACTAAAAGTGCTCAAACAGCTAAATAACGTGAAAAGTTGGATATCAAAGTTAAATTAAAAGAGAAGTAAAACCAAAGAAGGTAGCATTAGAAGAAGATTTTTGGAGGCAGGATCAAAACAAAAAAAAAATACCCTAAACTTTTTCACTAGTATCATCGTAGAGATATAACAGTCACAATCTTTGAAGTTCGAATGTTTTTCAGAAATTATCATCAAAAGCCTTTCTTCACGTACAACTATAATATTATTTAGGAATAAGTGTCATATTTGCTCCTATACTATTGAAAAAAATTTAATATTACTCTTCGTTATACTATCGGTACATATATGCCCTTAATGTTATACTATCGGTCCATATATGTCATTAAAGTTATAAATGTGGTTCAAATTTGCCCTTCCTCCGTTAAGCCCTTCATTCTAGCCAAAATGACATGCCAACTCACCAAACCAACCCTTCTTTCACCACTACCAACATAAACCATCTACTTTTGACATTATTAAGATATTTCTTGTTTGGTGGAGTTACTATTACTAATAAATATAGTGAAATGATTAAAACGGACCATCTTACGTTAACCTCTCTAAAATGATTATCTTAGAATGGGTTAGTCAATCTGAAAATTGTAAACATGTTAAATTATGGTGAGCAAATAATAAAAGAGGATTAGTATACCCGACTACTATGGTAAAATAGCTCCGATTGGTCACTTTTCGAACTTGTAATTAAAAAATATTCAGCATTTACAAAGTAGTTAAAAATAATCATTTTTATGCAGAGAAAATATTATCCTGAAATTTCAAGTTCTAAAAACTGAAGTTTAGGACACTAGCTTTTGTAACTTAAAACTTGTGGACTTCTGCAACATAAAATAACAGAGTCAAAAGGAGAATGTTGCCTACTTTCGAAGATTATATATATCGATTTCGGTTATCCGTCGAGTATTGCATTCTGCATATCAATGATAATGTTGCGAAGCGCAAAAGAAAGATTTTGTAAATGTGCATTTTACCTCGTTCTTTAATCGCGTGTTTCAACGAGAACACTGAAAAAACCTAATTCAGCTCCACGTAAGATAGCCAAAGTACGGTTGAGCAATCGACATGATATATTTGCTTACGTTCCAGGCGAAGATAATAATTTCAGGAACATTCTATGGTCTTAATAAGAGGAGGTAGAGTGAAAGATTCACCAGGAGTCAAGGATTTGCTGACCGAAGAAGAGGCATTGCAAGATGTAACATGTTATCCTCGCTACTTTTCTGGGTTAATTTCATAATGGTCACTAAATTTACTCCTTGTAATACAAATAGAAAAAAAGTTATTTTGTGTAATAGTAAAGTCACTAAACTAACTATTTGTAAAACTAAAGCCACAAAGCTAATTTTAATAGTAAATTATTAAACTATGTGTTAGTTACCCAAAATAAAATCGCTGAAAGTTAAATTTTCGGTGCGAAAAATGACATGTCATTGACATATCATTATTTTGTTACTATCTACCTGACATGAGAGAAATTCTTTGTTAAAAATACATATTTTCATAACTTATTTTTAATTATAAACAATTAAAATATATTAAATCTATATTTGCAAAGTGTAGACACTTTAACTCAACTATAGGGAGGGTTTAACAAAATTGGAGGACCTAAAGCCAAATCTTAATGAATGACCTTAAGCTTTTCTTGGAATAAAATAGAAACTTCATAAATAATTTCTTTTGAACTCTTCTTCCTTTCTTTTTTAGATGCAAAGTTATTAAATAATTTTTTTTATAATTAATTTTTTCTTAACAATTCTTTTGAATTGATAAATAGTTAATTAACTAAATCTCTCTTGAGATATTGTCGATCTTAGATAAGAGTTTATCAAGTTTAGTTTTGATAACTTCTTATTCCAAAGGCAACTGATACACAAATTATTAATTTTATTTTATAAGCAATATAAGCATTTGAAAACAAATAAAGTTTTTTATCTAATTAAGTTTATCGATTTGAAATTATCATTTGCTTGTACTATTACTTCAACACTTTTAATTCAGAAAATAAATCTAAACTATCAACAGAGTGATTACATATTACTATGTTTTTAAAAACTTTCAAGGTTAAGACAATATCTTTTGAGATTCTTATCATCTAATATCTCAATTTTTTACCACAGTAGAAAATCAAAAATACTTTAATATGTTACTAGTTGTTCAAATATATTTTATTAGAAGTTAGTTTTTTACCTTAAATACTCAACTTTTTAAAAAGAACAATTAGTAGATAAATCTATCACTAGTAAAAATGAGGTCTCCGAAAATTTGGGACCTAAAGCTCTTGCTTCACCAGCTTACCCGTCAGCGGATTCTATATATATATTGTTTTATGAAAAGAGGAGTAAGGATAAAAATCGGATGTCTACAAATTAAGTTCATACAATCCAACTTCTCATATATACAAGAAGAACAAAAGTGAAATCAACTTAAGATTTTGTGCTAATAAAGTGTATTTGTTAACTATATATTAAGTAACCTAATAGTATAAATATACTTTTATATCCTCAATACATAAAACTTAAATGAAATAATTTATTTCAAAGAGTAAGGAGGGAAACAAACATAAAATAAATCATATGTTTACAGTTTAACAATTATGGAATATCGAATAAAAGAGCAGTTTTGATCTTATCAACGGTACGAGAGATTAAATTATTGAAGTAAACACAGATTCAAGAAAAAGCTTGGCGGTGAAAACTTTATCGATCAAAATCTGGAATGCAATAATGAGAAGCAATCCACAAAAACCAACAACTTTTCCGCTAGTACTGCCTAATAGCCCGCAAATTCAGAAGGTAAAGCAAGACATTATAGGAATTTCCACCACACAATACAATGTTCATAGCAGGGTTTGTTGGATATAATTGCAGTACGGGAAGTAAATAAATGTTACAAGTGTTCGAAAGGATAAACAAACAACCAAGATTATAATCGCCGCAAGCTTGTTGAATCTTGATAACTTGAAAGTAAGAAACACTAGATCTTGATGGTTATAACTGTGGTTGAGTCGAGAGATGGCTCTCTGTCTTTAAGACAAGATTGCCCCGTATATATGCTTTTACGTTAACAGGCAATAGTCTCCCAAGACAAAACATCAACTAATCAACACTACAAAGAAAATAAGTTGATTCTGACGAAGAAATCAAACACGAAACGACTTGCTGATTTAGAGAAAAAAGGAAGGAAGAGTTTCTGTTTATGTTGCTCACTTTTGGACTGATTTTCTTGTTTTTCGTCCTCCTCTTTTTTATCTATATTACATACCTCAAATCTGTTTCAGAAGTTTATATAGTGTTTAGGAGGAGGAGAGGTGATTAAGAGGCCCTTTAAGAGGTGTAATCATGGGTATTCATGGCCAGAAACGTTTTGTAGTAAGTGCAAAACGTTTCAGAAGTTTAATGCCAAAACAGTTGGCTTTCTGGCTGCTTTCTGAAACTCCAGGGACTAAAAGATAATGTCAGAAGAAGACCAGAGGCCCACGATCCGTGACCCGACGGGACGGGCGGGCGGCGGCGGCGCACGTATGGGGCAAGCCTCGAACCCAAGCACACCTAGGTCCTTCTTCCTTCAAACACATGGGTTACCCCTTGGGGTCCCAAAATCTTATTCATTTTTTAGGCTAATAAAGAGAACAATTATTCATTTTTCCACCGATGTGGTAGATTTGTCCCACACCATATTTCCATGCCTCAAACATCTTACTTCGTGGACCAATATCTCTTTCATTTCTTAACGAAATTTGACAATCCTTTGCCCTACGGTCATCTACTCACTTAGTAGATTATGCACATGTGAAGAGACAAAGCCTCCAACATGCGTAACCTTAGTGTTTAAGTCATTAAATATGGGTGAACGCAACCTCCCCACCAAAGGAAAATTTCCAACAATCCCCTCTTGAAAGAGATTTTTGTGCACACACAAGGTGCCTACTTTCAACAATCTTTCAGCGAAAAGATATTGCATCAGAAGAGGTAGCTTCTGCTTTGAACCTTCCCTAGTTGAATACCACCGGACTTACTTACTGCGTGGTGAACGTGATGTCTTGAACCGTCAGTATTTAGTGTAATCCAAGACAATGATACCAACATAATAACTCTCCTTATTCGTTTTCATTCTTATTGTTCTGTCCGTTGTGGCCGTGGACACACTTGGATTCTTAAGTGCGTTCATCTGAGGCGGCCTGTCCTCGTACTTAAATATGTGATCTCCTACAAGGTATCCTTCTATACCCTACCTCACAAGTGTTAGGAATCATTAAAAGTTTTCCCAACCTTAACATCAACCGTTTGAGGATCGTTTAAAGGGTTGAAAGCTTAACCTTTACCCACCATGCAGGTATCACTTTAATGTCTATCGCGGGAACAACTTTGGATTCATATTTCCTTACAAAAATCATCGTCCGAAGTGCTCTTACTTCCACCGAAGCGCTCAACTGAACCTTTTGCAACTTAGTTTTCCCATTGAACCAAATTCTTGGGATCTCCAGTCAATATGGTTGGGTTACCACCGCAAAGGTTCGTATTGTTTGGGTTTTAAGCCTATTCTCCTAGACAGGCAGAATTCTTGATCTTCGGGTAGTCCCTTAGTTAAAGGGTCCGTTATATCCTTTCATTAGTAATCAAGGAAGTGTCACCGTGATGAGCAACTGCCATACGGTCTTTTGTCTCTGACAGATATGTCTAGACGCCGTCATCCGTGACCTTCCTGAAGCCGACCGACTAGCCACAATGTCTAACTGCCGAAGGCACGAGTTTCTCCCAATAAGAGACGTCCTCTAAGGAGTCGTGAAGTTACTCAACTTCTTTCATGCTTTGTTTAAAGCGATAAACTCCGATTCCATCATGAATCGGGCGATGCAAGTTTGCTTAGAGGATTTTCCAAGACCCACCTTACACATTTACTTGTGGCTTTGGTGTTCTTCATATCTGATGTCCAGTTTGCATCACTGTGTTCTCCCAGAACTACTGGACATCCAGAATACCATAATCCGTAGATAAGCGAATATTTTAGATATCGTCATATCTGACTTAACGCCTTCTATTGATCATTTATTAAAATCACGAGTGAACCTTAGTTCAACTGATCTACTTTATAGGCCGATACCAGGTCGGTTATAGTGTGTAACATACATTGAACTACATGTGACCTGCGCATATCGCTCCTTGTATATGGGTGCACTATGATTCCAATCAGTTATATTGGTCATATCCATTGGTGGCTTCAAAGAGACTGTCAACTACCTCACAAATAAGTTTGAAATTAGACCACTCCATTAGATGTCTTAGAAATCTCAGTTCCTAAGATGTCATCTGTGACACCCATATCTTTATATCGAGACTTTTGTTACAATATGACTTCCATTTTCAGACTGTTGGCTTTCTAACTTTAGAGTCAGTGTTTCTGTTGTCAGATTCATTATTTCAGTTTTAACTGAAACTTCCAGGACCAAAATGTAAACATTTCAGGGACCAAAATGAAAGTTGAAGAAGAAGCCCAACAAACCAACTTTGATCTCCCATTCCAACTCTCCGGTTAGGAATGTTGTTTCAACATCCATGTCACGCAAGACTGCAATGGCCCTGGATGTTAAGCTATTCACAGGGGAGCACATGTACAAGTAGCCGAGGCCTTATACTTGTCAGTAGATCCATCTACTTTGTACTCACTTTTGAGTATCCACTTTCACAACCCAAAGGTTCTTTTCCTGGATGAAGGTCAACCATTACACAAGCATGGCTCTATATGATGGAATTTATTTATCTCTCTGTAGCTTCTTTCCAAAGCAGCGCTTCTGGAGATGAAAATTCTTTGTTAATTATTCATGGTTCATTCTCAACCATACAAGCTAAAAGGCCTGGAACAAGTCTTTGTCCCCTCTTTGCTCCGTCTCGGTTCAACATCTAGAATCCCTGAGTTCTGTAAATCTGGAATATGAAGTTCCGGATAGTCAGCAACTTTTGAGTCATGTAGATACGGAACGTCTAGTTCCGGACAGTCAGGCACTAATACAATCTTGTCTTAAAATGATTGGATATAATTGCAGTACGGTAAGTAAATAAATGTTACAAGTGTTTGAAAGGATAAACAAACAGCTAAGATTATAATCGCCGCAAGCTTGTTGAGTTTTGAATCTTGATAACCTGAAATCAAGAAACACTAAATCTAGATGGTTACAATTGTGGCTGAGTCGAGAGATGACTCTCTGTCTTTAAGACAAAATTATCCCGTATATATGCTTTTACGTTAACAGACAATAGTATCCCAAGATAAAACAACAACTAATCAACACTACAAAGCAAATAAGTTCATTCTGACGAAGAAAACAAACACGAAACGACTTGCTGATTTAGAGGAAAAATGAAGGAAGAGTTTTTGTTTATGTTGCTCACTTTTGGACTAATTTTCTTGTTTTTCGTCCTCCTTTTTTTTCTCTATATTACATACCCCAAATCTGTTTCAGAAGTTTATATAGTGTTTAGGAGGAGGAGAGGTGATTAAGAGGCCCTTTAAGAGGTGTAATCATGGGTATTCATGCCAGATAGAAACGTTTCAGAAGTTTAATGCCAAAACTGTTGGCTTTCTGACTGCTTCGTGAAACACCAAGGACCAAATTATAAATACTAAACAGTTTGGGGTCTAAAAGATAATGTAAGAAGCCCACGACCCGAGCCCGGACTGGGCGGGCGGCGGCAGTGCGCGTGTGGGGCTAGCCTCGAACCCAAGCACATATAGGTCCTCCCTCCTTCAAACACATGGGTTACCCCTTGGGGTCCCAAACCTTTATCCATTTTTTAGGCTTATAAAGAGAACAATTCTTCATTTTTCCACCAATGTGGTAGATTTGTCCCACCATATTTTTATGCCTCAAACACCTTACTTCGTGGTCCAATATCTCTTTCATTTCTTAACGAAATTTGGCAATCCTTGGCCCTACGGTCATCTAGTCACTTAGTAGATTATGCACGTGTGAAGAGACAAAGCCTCCAACATGCGGAACCCTAGTGTTTAAGTCATTAAATATGGGTGGACGCAACCTCCCACCAAAGGCAAATTTCCAACAGGGTTAGTGTTGCTCTCTTTCAAATTCCAACTTTCTGCTATGAACATAGTATTGAGTGGTGGAAATTTCAATTTTGTCTCGCTTTTACCTTTTGAATTTTGATACTTCCAGATGGACAGTACTGGAAGAAGAGTTGTTGGTTCTGGTGGATCGCTGATCACTATTGCATTCCAAATTTAGAGTTCCTACCGCGGAGCTTTCTCTTGGATCTGTTGCAACCGTGACAATTTAATCTCTCGCACTATCGATAAGATCAAGACTGCTCTTTTATCCAATATCGCATAATTGTTAGACTATAAGTATATGATTTACTCCTAAAAATCTAATATAAATCATAATTGAACAAATTTTATCATACATGTTATAAAATAAATTGATAGTCTCTATATAAGCTTCAAATGACTTTTTTTCTCCTCCACAACCTAGAGTAGTAATTTGCGCTTGCATTTCTTGAACATAGGGCATACATTTGAGCATCTTCTCGTAGGACATAAAACAAAGTTGAAATATGATTCCCAAAGTGGAAGAAATGTATAGAGTGAGAGGAATAGAGAATGCAATTGAGGGGTGAAAAACTAAGGAAAAATAAAGGGTTTTTATAGTTGGCATGAGATGTTTTTACAAAATAAAATTTGGAAATCTTGTAAATAACTTTCTATATATATATTGATTTTAAATAGATTTGACAGAAATCAAAATGAGACCAAAATCCACCAATTTTAAAAACATACCAAAAATATAATCTTAGTAAGAAAATCTATATAATAGAATGATAAATAAATTATTATTATTATTATTTTTTATTATTATTATTATTTCAGTTTTTGTTCAGTCAATGTTTAAATATCTTAAGTTTGTGTTCTCAGGTCTATACGCATTCATCTTTTAATGACTAAATTACATACCTTGTATTCTATACTATTAATCTTGATAGTTTAAATTATTTTGACTCATATTTTAGTTATATTTTGATCATTTCATTAGTTTGTCTTGATTGAAACATGTAATTTCTTAATTTTTGAGGAAAAAACATTGAATGAGGTTGTCCTTGTATGTACTTGTAAATTAATATAAGTTATGATAGAATTTCTTTGTCTAACGATAGTCCATAAAATTAATTCACTTTGTAAGTAAATTTTTTCTTCGTTTGACTGGATAGAAAAGTACTATTAATTCACTTGTGGCGTGGTTTCACATAAAAATATGAGATTTTTATCAGGATAATCACGAACCCCAATAGAGACTAATCATCGAAACAACAAAAGACTCCTCAACGCCGGCCATGGTTTAAGTGTGAAGGGCAATCAATTTTTTGTACATCCTCAATCAGTTGAAGTGATGATAAAGAAGAACAATAGAAGGAAAACAATCCTTAGGGCACTGTTGGTAAATACTAAATACTAAATTTTGATTATTCTTGGCATGATTGAGATCGTAAAGTAAGGCTCGAAGATTAATTTCTTTCAAGATTTAGAAACTCATTTAAACGGAAGAAGAGATTGCATCGGTAACCTGCTAAAGTGGCTCTCGAGCCATCTGAAGAAGCTCTTGCATGGCTACCATTGCTACTTCGAACTAACCAATTTTTTTTCCTAGACATTCTAAAATTCAACAATTATTAACGGAGGACAAGGCAAAGAAATCAGAGGAAAACCTATACCATCTCTTTCAGACTATTATTGAACCTGACGCGAAGACAATTGACACTTGGGATAGGTTGCGTGACATATTCCAAAATAACAAAAATTCCCGTGTCGTGACCATTGAGCAGGAATTCTCCCACGTCAACATGGAGGATTTTCCGAATGTCTCAACCTATTGTAAAAGGCTCAAGGAATTGGCGGATCAACTCAAGAACGTTGGTGCGCCCGTCACGAATGATCGTCTTGTTCTTCAGATGGTTGCAAGCATATCCGAGGCTTATAATGACGCGTTGGGACGCTTCTTCGTCAAAGTAATCCTCTCCCGCCGTTCTACCAAGCACGATCCATGTTCACCTTAGAAGAAGACAACTTGTCTAAAAAGGCGGCTACCGGTGCCAATTCCGTCATGATGATGGCCACATCCGATGACCCTCACTCATTCTCGGACAATTCTAGCCAAAATCGTAATATTGGTGGCGGCAAAAAGGGTCAAAATCGGAAAATGGTGGAAAAAATCGTGGTGGCGGCAACAAGGACAATAATGGCGAGGTCGTGGTGGCGGTGGCCAGCCGACCGGGTCCACAACACCACTGGCCACAACCTTGGGCCAGTGCACAGTGTTCGTGGGGCTGGGCCAGTGGGTAGTGGCCCAATACCCCATTCCCAGGTTACCCAGCGAATTGGGCCAGCCAGCAGAGGCCCAACTTCCAACAGTTCCAGCAGAAACAGATGGCCTGCTTGGGCCTCGCCCTTAGTAGGCCTTCGCTATGATTTATGGACATCTCCCGTTTTGAGCTTTGATGCCTTTTGATATTATTCATAATGATTTATGGACATCTCCCGTTTTGAGCACTTTGGGCCATTGTTATTATGTTATTTTTGAATGATTATTCAAATTTTTGTGGCCTAATTTGAATGAGAAATTAAAAATATTCAATGTGATAATGGTAGGGAATTTGATAATGGGCCATTTCGGGAATTTTGTGACACTAATGGCATAGTTTTTCAGTTTTCTTGTCCTCGTACGTCCTCACAAAATGGGAAAGCCGAACAAAAAATTCATATCATTAATAATATTGTCCGCACTTTACTAGCACATGCTTCATTACCCCCTTCTTTTTTGCATCATGCATTACAAATGACTACTTACCTCCTTAACATACTTCCTAGCAAAGGATTAGCATATCAATCTCCCCTAAAAATTCTTTATCATAAAGATCCCTCGTATTCACATCTTAGGGTGTTTGGGTGTTTGTGCTATCCACTTTTTCCGTCCACTACAATTAACAACCTCCAGGCATGTTCTACCGCTTGTGTATTTTGGATTATCCGCCTAATCATCGTGGATACAAATGTTTTGATTTATCTTCTAATAAAATCATAATTAGTCGTCATGTTATTTTTTATGAAACGCAATTTTCGTTTGCTAAATTGTATAATTTCGTGTCTAGTACTTATAATTTTTTAGAATGATGGTCTCTCACCGTATATTCTCCATCAGTGGGCCCAACTTGCCCGTGAACCAAATCGGTCAGCAGGCCCACTGTCTGTTGGCCCAACTAGTCCCCAGAGTCCATTGTTTCGGCCAGCAGGCCCACTACGCCTTCTGGCCTAAATTCCCCCAACCCAATTTCTTTGCCACCCAGTCACGGTCCACTATCTCGGCCAGCGGGCCCACTGCCTGCTGGCCCAATTCAAAATACCATCGGTCCATTAAATCAACTAGCAGACCCACTTCCTATTGGCTCGTCTTGAGAACCATCCCCGCCTATTTCTATTTCGAGTCAAGGGCTTGTTACTTGTAGTCAAAGTGGTATTTTTAAAACCAAAATGATATTTTAATCTTAATTCTCCTGTCACTAAATCACCCTACCACGTAACCCAGTGTCCGTCGTTCATGACCCGAATTGGAAAATGGTCATGGACGATGAATATAATGATTTTATTGATAATAAGACGTGGGATATCCCCCCGTGTCAATGTTATTCGTTCTATGTGGATTTTTACTCATAAAAAAAAATTGAGAGTTGTTTTGAGAGGCATAAGGCTCGTCTTGTAGGAGATGACAAAACTCAGCAGGTTGGCGTGGATTGTGGAGAGACATTTAGTCCGGTGGTCAAACCGGCTACCATTCGCATGTTCTCAGTCTAGCTCTCTCAAAAGCATGGCCCATTCATCGATGTATGTGAAAATGTTTTCTTACACGGTGATCTCAATGAGACAGTATACATGTATCAGCCCTTGGGTTTCAGGGACCCCAATTATCCTAATCATGTATGTTTTCTCAAGAAGTCCTTATATGGGCTTAAGCAGGCCCCATGATCTTAGTATAAGAGGTTTGCAAATTATGTGTCTAATATTGGGTTTTCTCACAGCATGTCTGATCATTCTATGTTCATCTATCGTCGTGGTACTTCTCTGGCATACATTCTGTTAAATGTGGATGATATTATATTGACTGCCTCTTCTGATAATTTGCGCAAGTCTATCATGTCTCTTCTCACTTCAGAATTTGCTATGAAATACTTAGGGTCCTTGAGTTATTTTTTGGGTATAGCTATCACACATCATGCATGTGTTCTATTTTTATCACAGAGGAAGTATGCAGCTGAGATTATTGAGAGAGCTGACATGTCATCTTGTAAGCCCTCTTCTACTCCGATTGATACCAAACTGAAGCTGAGTGCTACTTCTAGCACACCTTACGAGGATCACACCCACTATCGCAGTCTTACAGGGTCTTTTCAGTATATTACTTTCACGAGGCCCGATATTATTTATGCAGTGCAGCATGTGTGTTTATTTATGCATGATCCGAGTGACAAGCATATGCATGCGCTCAAACGCATTATACGGTACATACATGGCACATTTGATTATGGTTTGCATTTATATCCATCTTCCGTCTCTACTCTTGTGTCTTATACAGATGCTGATTGGGGTAGATGTCTAGATACCAGACGTTTGACATTTGGTTATTGTATGTTTCTTTGTGATAACTTTGTCTCCAAGCAGGCAAAATGACATGCTACTTTATCGCGATCCAGGGCGGAAGCCGAGTATCGAGGGGTAGCCAATGTGGTGTATGAGTCATGTTGGCTGTGTAATCTTCTATTAGAGCTTCACTTTGTTATGCCACCAGGAAGTAAAGTTATAAGTATCGAAACAAAAATGATATATGCCCTAACCGAAAATCACCATGTAAAGAAACAACATGAAATGAATATATTAGTACCACGAATGTACCAAGAAATATTAGAATAGATAGAACATAAAGAAAATTCCAAAATAACTATACCGGAAGAAATATATATGAATTTTAATACCAGAACCCTTACACCATAAAAAAGATTAATACCAAAAATAGAAGGATCTAGATTGAGTATTACAAGAGAACCGATAATGTCACGACATACTAGCATTATAAAACCTAGGATATTGGATTTAATAAATATAAATACTAATCGATTAAAAATTAAGGTAATAATATTTAAAGGTATGATAACAACAGATTGTATAGCTGAAATAAATACTGGAGCAATTAAAAAATTTATACATATGAGTAAGATTAATGAAAATGATTGTAATTTAATAGACCCACAAACTTATAATTATCCTGAAAATGAAAGAGAAATAATAATTACCAAAAGTATTAATTTAAGATTCAAAATCCAAGATTTAGAATATAAGATAAATATAGGAGTAATAGAATATGACAGTTTCAATGAACTACTTTTAGAAGTGACTTTTTAGCCATGATAAATTATAAGATAAATAATAACGGAATTGAAATAAATGATCAAGGAAAAATAATATTCGTAAATAAAGTATGAATATATAAAGAGAAATAATAGAGAAAAACAGAGAAATTAAAAATAATAAAAACAGCTTTATCAAAAGAAATATTTTCACAACTTAAATACTTAAAATACAAGGCAAAGGAAATAAAACTAGAAGAGAAGATAAAACAGTTAGAACAAAAATGTGATAGATTTGATAAAATATGGATAGACATGGGATACGGGTGGAAAAAGAGAATAAATCATCCTGACTAACCCTAACGAAAAAATTAATGCGTTATGGAAAGAAATAATAGTAAAAGAGAAAATGAAAAATATCCTAATAATAATGGATGAAGTAAAAGAAAACCAAACAAAAATGCAAGAAGTAATAAGAGAAGAATTAACAAAATTATGGAATGTAACTCGAAGTACCAACATTTAAAATATGGATAAAGAAAAAGAGATAGTAGAAGAAATAAATAAAAGGAGGAAATTCTGATCCTTTTGCATAAGGATGTAAAAAATTACTACTTGGATAGGGATCGTGTAGTTTTACTACTTGAAGCCCAATTTACTACTATGACAGGGAGCATGTAGTATTTACTACTTGCAGCCCAATTTACTACTATGACAGGGACCATGTAATTTATTACTTGGAGCCCAACATAATACCCTATTATGGCCCAACGTAGTCTAACTACGGTAAGCCCATGTATTATCATATATTACCGTGCTACTCTAAGACAAAGAAATTTAAATGAGACCCAAGCAGGATATCAAGAAATCTGATGAAAACAACTGGAAAACACTTGGCAAAAGCAGCCAGACAAAGGACAAAAGGAAGAAAATGACAACCTTGACAAAATCTACAACAAGACAAAAACTTTGAAGAAAAGCTGAATTCATAGACGGCAAACTACTATTTACTTTTAGACTTTTGTAACCAAATTACTATGTGTTTTACGACTTTAGAAAATCACTTTATCATTTTGCAATCAGAGAATCAGACGAGATTATCTATATAAAGAGCATCTTGTAAATCGATTACGCATTCGAAAACTTGATATACAAATCTTTGTTTGAAAACACTCTCTATGTCTAGCTAAACGCCCTCCTTAGTCTATAATCCATATCAATTATAATATCATAATAAAAGAGATAAATCACTTTGAAGGATTATAATTACAACTATGTTAGTCTTTAAACCTGCACCTTGATAAGAATTTTAGAAGATATTCTGTTGAGAAACTCCATGCACTTAGGCTAATTATCCCGTAATTTCAGTGGAAGAAGAAGGGAAGCAGGGCCAAGGGTGGGTTGAGATCTCCGGTGATCTGAAATTCTATTAAGAGGTATGATTTTGGTAACTATGAATATCATTACCAAGTTTAAATATGTATAACAAAATTTGAGCTGGTAACCACACAGGTCCTAGTACCAGCAAGCATCAGACTTCTCAAATATGCTAAGAAACATAAACTTCAGCACCCTAACTATAGTACTACTCCTACAACACCGAACTAATGAGGCCATACAATAAACTAACTACTTAACTAGTATTAACAAAACTGCTAAGGATAGAAATTCATCTGCTCAATTCTTCTCTTCTGCTTTCCCTGCATATGAACACACAATAGTTATTAGGTGGTAAGTTTAATTTAATAGACCAAAATTACAGAAGGAAAATCATGAACAGATAAATGACATAACTAATGACGCCAAAGATTTATAAGTATTTAAATTAGGGAAAAGGTCAGACATGCCCTTGAACTATTCGATATTGATTAATTTTATCCTCCGTTATGTTTTTGGCTAAAATATATCCTTGCCGTTAGACAACTAATTCCAAATAAAAGTATGTATGTCCTAGAGACAATCATTATTAGGGACAAATGTACTTGAACACATTCGTATTATTAATAAGATTAATACTTATGGCAGTTGCAATTATTGAATTATTATTAGATTGTTTGTAATTATTCATTAATGTGCATCCATTGAACTTAAATTGTCATTAATAGAGTGAGATATTGATGATAGAGCGTAACTCTAAAATAGCTTCGACTAATGATCATCGAGAATGAGATATTGATGATATGTTATAAGTCGACATGTGATCTGCGTCACATTCTTAGAGAATGTAGTATGTCTTACATGCTACTAGTAATGGTTACTAGTGATGGACACATAAATACTTTTGGAAAGTATTGGTATACCCTGCTGATAAACTATTTGTTATACATGTCTAAAGTATTATCAGCGTGTGGGATATAAAGGTCCTTTGACTTGAGGTCAATACGCACCTTATTTACAGAGTAATGTACTTTGACCCTATCCTAAGCTTAAACTCCTTATAGGATAAGATACGGCTTGTGTTGGGTGCATTATGATGTAAATTAAGGTGGTAGTTGAGCCAAGAATAGAATTTATTCTTCAATTGGATATTGGAGAAAGCACTCAACTTCTCAGTGATATTAGGTCGACCAAGTCATTAGCCAATGCAAGAGACATATTTAGAATATGATCTAGTTGTCGACTAATATATATGAGATAAAGTGATCAAGCCATCTGGATAGACACATGGCAAATCCTAAGCTTGATCGAGTGTGTCGCGAATGAAAGGAATTTATCATTTCACATAAAGGTTATGTTTGCTAGATTCATGTAAACGTACTTCACATATTGAGTTCGTCATACGGCGCAGTCTAGGAGTTCTGTATGGACCTTAATTGGATTAGTGTATATATGTGAAGGCCTATAGGGTCACACTATGTCGATTGTCTCTTCGATCTAAGGGTATATTGAGAAAGTATTAAATATTCGATTCGGGATCGAGAAATTTAAATTGATAATAACTATGGGATGATTTCTATTAGATGAAAATTATTTAATTAAATCAAAATTAGATTTTGGATTTAATGTGCTGAATATATATATATTAAATGAAAACGAGATTTTACGTAGGGCGCCGCGGCGCCGACCCGGCAGTGGGCCCAGTCAAACTGGACCCACTGCACCTCGGTTTTGGGCCAGGCTTGGAGCCCAACCCTAATATGATTTGTTGTCCTAATCTCAACTATAAATACAGCACTCCCTTTGTTAATGAACACACCAATTCTATAAACTTTCAAGACTTAGAGTCTAGGACGAAACTCTCTCAAACCTCTGCCAAGATTTCTTGGCTTTCTTGACTAAGGAATACACCGTAGCATAGTTCTTGCAGTCGAAGGGATAGTCGAGTGTACTCCCTAAGTAAAAACTCCAGATAATACAATATGTAAGTGTTCTAGTTTTATGTTACAGGTTTTGATTGTCATATAACCATAACAGAAGAAATTATTGGGGTAAGTAGAACAAAATTTTAAACTTCCTTTGTGCCTACTTATATGTTTTAAACCTAACAAAACCCTACACCAAAATGTCCTCGAACTAGTCAAGTAGTTGAAATATACCCTTCCAACTAACAGTTACTTGTCGACACTTATATTTGTACTTCTCTTGCTGCCTATGGCAATCTGAAGTGCACCTGCATCTACTTCGTGAATGACAACCTGGATTTGTTGTTGGCATCATGATGGAGAAGTGTGGGAGAATCACATGGGTGTGCATAACTTGAAAAGAGACTACATTGATGTTATGAATTTAGGAAATGATACTTTAGATATATTTGCCCAACCTGGGTACTTTCTAATTTGCGGTAGGAACTACTTGAAAGTACATGAAAGGAAACATTAAAATAGTGGATTAAGTTCCTACCCGGCTACCACAAACTAGGAAGTATCATGTTGGGTAAATATATCTAGAAGAAGTATCATTTTCTAAACTCATAACATCAATGTAATCTTCTTTCAAATTATACACACGTATGTGATTCCCATACTTCTTCTCCATCCGGATGCCAACAATGAATCCGGGTTATCATCCACAAAGTAGAGCAGTTGCACTTCAGATAGCTATAGGCAAGAAGGGAAGTCCAAATATGGACTCATTGATTCAATATATATAGAGAGGATTCAACATTGAATTGGGGCAATTTTTTGGGACATTTTGTAGAGTTTTGACCATTTATGAGACATTTAAAAAAAAGACTGTTATGATGGTGAAAGTATTGCTCGTATGGAGGCTCCAGCTGTTTTGAGATCACCATCTAAAACTTCAAGGGTAAAAACGATAGTCCAACATTTTAGCCTAAATCAGATCCTTAGGAGTAGTATCTGTATATTTCTCTTCGTCACCAATAAATATTTCCGAGGGTTATATCGGAAACAACCTCTCTATCCAACAAAGGTAGGGGTATGCTCTGTGTACACTCCACCCTCCCCAAACCCCACCTGTTGGACTATACTGGGTATGTTGTTGTTGATGGGGTCTTCTGCTATGTTGTTTAGTACCAGGTTGGTTTTAGAAGACCACTTTGTTTTAATTTACTGTTATGGGCTCACGTTATCAAAAAAACTGCTCAAAAGAAAGAAAAAAAGTTACTGCTATGGGCTTAACTTCTTTTCCCTTTGCATGTATGATAATAAAGCACAGATTTGATTCTTTGTTTTGGGAAATTTTTATGTTGAAAACATAATCGAGAAGCATTATGAAGCAGGTCACCTTATCTCGTTGTTTCAAATGATCCCATGCCTTAATCATTTCATTTGAACCTATTATAAGCAGAGCTCCAGTGTTCTTGCATGTAGTAGCAGAACACAGTTTGATCTTACATCAATTATCCATCATTACTATGGATGGACGATGTAAATCAAATTTTTATAAAATGTTTCTTTTCACCTCATTTTATTTTTAGAATATTTGAACTTGCATCGATCTATTATGCAGCTGACGGGCTCCCCACGCCCTGCTTCACTGGAGCACAGGAATTTTGTACCTTCTGATTTTCTGCTCCATAAGCTTGAAGAAGTTGATAAATCAGTGAAGGTGAATACCTTGTGTATTACTGATTGTTGCTTTCTAAATAGTTGGCATTTATCTCCTTGAATACTGTTTTAAGTTTTCAAGATGTTTGCTTGACTAATGAACTGGTTATGATCTTACTAGAAACTGTGAACATAATAGTGATAAGTTACAACTTCATTTCATTCTCAACATATTCTTCATACCATGTTTATTTAACTTTCTGTCATATAACAAGTCTTCTCTTACATGACCAGAAAATTGAGTTTCTTATCGAGAAGTCCCCGGCCACCCCGGGAAGCAGCTGATGGAGTTGATATATTGAAGTCTTTGCCTCGACAACATGAGCGCGCTTATATGAAACCAGAAAAAGTTGCTTACCTAGAAAACTTTTAAGAAAACCAGGAAACAGCTATTGGTGGTCGATTTGTGCCTCATTGTGTTTTCTTCACAAGAGCTTATGTAACCAGAAAAGAGAATATGGCATGCAACTCGAAAAAACAGCTAATAGGATATCTCTGTCTCATTGCCTTTGAGCTAAGATGTCACCATTTGCAGTGAAAATTAACCGGTTATAGTCATTGGTTGTGACTTGTAAGGGCTACCCAACTGGCTTGGACGATGTACATATCTAGTGGGACATTTGAAACATGACCTGCATAAAAAAAAATTGTTCAATTCTCTGTATTTGTAGAGAATGAATTGGAGGCCAAAAGAGGCTTGTCGTTTGCATGTCTAGTTTTGTTTTGTGCTGCATGGTTTTTCATTCTCCCTTCCTCTGGGTCAAAGATTAAAATACTCTGATAACATAAGAATTCATACTTGTAAGTTAAATCCTTTTAGAAATTCAGTGTGTAGTTGAGAAACTTAAATTTTCTGCAATACACAACATTTAAATTCACATAGTTGCACAGAAAACCTCTCCTCTCAGGTAGGCATATATTTATACTTGTTCCATCTTATTTCATGTGGTACACTTTGATTGAATACGAAATTTAAGAAAGAATAAATGACTTTGAAACTTATAGCTTAAAATAAATTATAGTAGTAGATATATTAAATTATTTCTAAATATATAGACATGTATCCTTTGTTTTTAACAAACTAAAAAATAAAATTCATAATATAAATGAAGTAGAGAAGGACTGGCATACTACCTGTTGAGTTTTGAACCTGTGAATTCATTGGTTATTGGAAGGAAAAACAAAATAAAAACTTAAGAAATTTTCAAGTGTCCACAGGCACGCTTCTCACTAGGCACTTGGCCTTATAACAACTGCATTGCATTCCTAAAGATACGATTGGAGAAATTGAGAATGAGTAGCAAGAAGATATTAATAGTTGGAGGAACAGGCTACTTGGGGCAACATCTTGTGCAAGAATTCAAGGCAATCCAAGATACCCTTTCATTAGCCTTCACCTACCATACCAACCCCCCTCCTGAGCGCCTTCTTCATGCCCTACCCTTCCATGTAGATTTACGAACCGGCAATGGCTTTGATCACATCTCACAAAATTTTGGTCAGGTTTGAGTTTTACACTACATAGTTACTAAAGATTCCATCTTTATTCCTTTGGGATCTTGAAAAATTGCAATTCTTTTTCTTGCATTTTCATCTTTGGTGATTGAGATAGCATCTCACAAAATGTTGGTCAAGTTTGTATTTTATTATGCAATTTACTAAAGGTTCCATTTTCCACTTGTGGGTCTTGAAGAATTGCAATTGTTTTGCTTGCATTTTCATTTTCGGTTATTGAGATAGCATCTCACAAAAGTTGGTCAAGTTTGTATTTTATTATGCAAGTTACTAAAGGTACCATTTTTCACTTGTGGGTCTTGAAGAATTATTTCATTTTGAACTTCAATTTTGGTGATTAAGATAACATCTCACAATATTTTGATCTGGTTTGAATTACAGTAAAAAAGTTACACTAACTGATCGAATTTTCTTTTGTCGGTCTTGGAGAACTACATTTTCTTTTTGCATCTTCGTTTTGGTGATTGAAATGTTACTAAAGATTCCATCTTTCATTTGTGGGTCTTCAGGAAATACATTTGCAGTGTGGAGTTAATTTTAATTGTTTTCTAGATGTTTACTATGTCCAGTTCTTTAGTGTTGTTTCCGAGAGTTGGGATTTTTAACTACAGAGTGTCAATTAATCCATTTGTGTTGCTCACATTCTATCTGATAAGCAGAGGCAGATCCAATATATAGGCAGAGGGTGAAACCTCTCATAATCAGTCTATCTTTATGTTGATATAAAATTTAAATAAAAGTTTGAATATGTATATGTAATAAGAGATGCATCCACTGATTTTAAAATCTTGTTTGCCTCTAGTGATACCACTCAGATTGTTGAATTTATTTATGTGTAGTCTTGGTGTCTGTTTGTTGTGATCTAGGATGAATACCAAAAATAGCTGGTGGATTGTCTATTAGGCCAAAATATTTACTATACCACTTAAAATGTCATAACAGCTAATACCATGCTTTGTAATGTGAACAAGCAGCCTGATGTTGTGGTTAATTGTGCTGCACTTTCTGTTCCACGTGCCTGTGAAGTGGATCCTGCTGCTGCCATGGCTATTAATGTGCCTTCTGTTCTTGTTAAATGGTTGTCAAGCTTTAAAAATGGCTGTACTCTTCTGATTCACTTGTCTACTGATCAAGGTAAGTCTTGCGGAAGTTGTTGTAGTGACAATAGTTAATTAATTACAGAAGTTAGAGAGTTTCTTGCTTCCATCTTGAGCTGGTTATGCTTCCTAGTCTAGCTATATTGGTTTTAGGAGAATGGTTAAATGTTGATTTACATTCATTGGTAGGGTTTGATTATTGTTTCACTTATTTGGTACAGTTGGAGAAAAAGTAGATGATGAGAAAAGTAAATGGATGTACTTCCTTCCTTTGTAGGAGTTCTGGGAGTGAAAGTTTCAAAGCTGAGTATGCAAGTTCTCAGCTATTTCCATACTCCGCTTCTACTTGGTTACTGCGCAGTCAATTCTTCCCTTGTACTCATCTTACAACTCTGTTTCAATGTTGCTTTGGAGCCTTTGACTCCGTCTACATTGATATAACAGATTCTCCTATTCGTTTTTAAATAAGAATTCACCTATTTCATCAGATGTTAAAGTTCACTTACTAAACTTTTGAGTTAGATGCAACAATGCAGTTTTAGGTTTTCAATCCAGATTTAGTGACCAGTTTTCTTATACAAAAATCCTTTAATTGCTATGCCTAATCATAACAAATGACATTTCCTTAACAATTGATATATCTTTGCCAGCTCTATTTATCGTTTAGTTACACACTCTTCAAGGTATTGCCTATGGAAAATGAGGTGCATGTCTTAGAGGTTTTGTGCCTGAATGGAAGTGCCACCTAAGCGAGATGAAGCGCCTAACCTGCTCTGTGCCTAGCATCATAGCTTAAGTGCGCACCTCAATTGAACCTTAACAACACTGTTGGCTATCAATATCATAGGAGCCAAACTATATAGAGTTAATTCCTGGTCTAGCAACCTCCGAAATTCCATCCTAAGAAACTAATTCTGGCACAAGGACGACATATTTAGATAAAGAACTGGTTCCTTGTGACACATAGGTAATTTTTTCAATATCAACGGAAACAGCAATAAGTCTGACATGTTATCTAGAACTTTCCATAACTCCCTCATGCAGATAGAGGTAAGATGCTTAAATTTAATAGACACTTGGATAAGGAAGATGCTGACTTAAATTTCTGGTGCATAAACCTTTTAGAAATTAGGATATTAGCTTCTGTTCACCAATTTCCTTGATATTTTTGTTGGTGTTAAATGCTTCATATTGTTTGTTTGGTAGTGTTCCTTTCCATGAAAAGATATGAAAAAGTTGTTAACAACCTCCGCATCTTTAGATCAGGCTCTCTTTCCTGTTGATATAACTTTATCGAGTTGTTGAATGTGGCTGGATTGACAGTCGTCCAATTTTAGAATGTTCTCATTTCTTTTTGACTGATACACAACAATTTTATTGGGACAAGGTGAAACTAATTTGACTTATATCTCAGTCTATGAAGGGACCAAATCCTTCTACAAGGAAGCTGATGAGGCCCTTCCTGTGAATGTTTATGGAAGATCAAAGGTAGCAGCAGAGCAATTTATATCTGCAAATTACTCAAATTTTGCAATTTTGAGGAGCAGTATTATTTATGGACCTCAGACTGTCTCCCCTGTCCCAAAATTACTTCCAGTTCAGGTGAATACAATGAACTTCACCTTGTTCTTGCACTTGTCCAACTTCATTAAGGGGTAGTTCAGTAGACTGAGTGGGGCCATATTAGCCTCCACGCTTTTTCTTTTGTGTGCTATGGAATTTAAACTCTTTATATCTTTTTTGTAGCTTAACCTAATCACTTCATATTATGTCAAGCTTTCCTTTTGTTTGGGATGAAACTTGATTTAAACTTGATATTGAGATGTACTCAAGCTTGCTAATTATATTTCGTGCTCTATGTGCGATTACTGCTGAATGCCATCTATATGTCCCTTATTTTTGGACTCATTGGTCATACCATAGGGGTGAGTGGCTCTGTTTAGCTTCAATAATAGATAGTACTGTTGTTACTTTAACTAAACATAAGATTGAATACTTAGTCATGATTCTATTGTGATACAACAACAGTAAAAACTGCATCTGAATCCCAAGCAATTCTATTATGATACATGTCATTAAATTACTTGACTGCTGGGCTTTGAATGATTCACATGAAAATCATGCAGTGGATGGATAGTGTTCTTGCAAAGGGAGATGCTATGGATTTTTTTCACGATGAGTTCCGTTGTCCTGTCTATGTTAAGGATCTTGTGACCATCGTATGGACACTGACAAATAGATGGATCTCAGGTTTGACATGCTTTGACCCTCAAGATTGATTTGCATTAGTCAAAGTTACACACCTTTTTGACAAGCCTCTGTCTGTATTAACAAATACGCTATACTTTTTTCTTCAATGAAGTTTCACACTGTAATCTTCTAGGATTGGTTCTCTTCTTTGTGGTACATATTTACTCCAACCTTTCTTTCTGCATGATGATTTGATTCTTTTGAAATATATTATTGAGTTTGTGAGAAATAATGGAGAAAAATATTATTGAATCGTGTATTTACACTATTACATTGAGCCCTATTTATAGACACTACATTACAATCCTTTTCCACCTAGGATACTATATACAAATCCTATTTCTATTCCTCTTCTAACATAGTTAACTAGAATATAATCCAGAACAATTAACTCAGCTCAGTGTTCAATGTGATGGTTTACTATGACTCAATACACAGAAGTTCCACAACATGACTATCAATGCATGCTAATAATCGGTTGATATTTAAATGTATGTCTCAACATTTTCCTTTTAAGAGCCTTTTACTGAAGTTTGTGACTACAATTTACCCGAATTTCTTTCTCCTTCTTGACCTTTTGCGTTCTATCACTCGATCTTGATGTGCATTGTTTCTAGAGAGAGAACCAATGCAGTTACTTCTGAACGTGGGTGGACCTGATCGAGTTTCCAGGGTTCAGATGGCTGAAGCTGTTGCACATATCAGAGGTTATAATTTGTCATTGATCAAATCAGTCTCCTCGTCAACTGTAAGTAATATCGATTTAACATTACCACAAATAAATTTTTGAAAGTAGACTCTTACCTTTCTCATTTGCCTTCTAGCTTCTGTTGTATCAGCTGCTATCGTAAAAATACATGAGATTTCAATCCTGTTACCTCTCTCTGTTGTGTTACACTACAATCACAGCACAGTTAAAGAAAATATCATCACTACTGCTTTTTTTCCTTCAAACCACATACCTAACATGTGTGTGTTATCTGAACTTTATAGGTTAACCGCGGCGTTAAATCTCCAGCAGATATATCCATGGATATCACCAGATTGATTCAGACACTCAATATTTCACCAACTGCATTTAAGGATGGTGTTAAATTGACACTTGAAGCAGAATCTGTGTCTACATCATAGTAGTTTGTGTCTTGTTCTTTGCGAGAATGCTCATCTTTGGTGTGTATTTCAGTTCCAAATTTATGTATTTGTAAAAAATATATAATTCTTCTTATTGTTATAATTATATACGCAGTTGTGCAGTTAGGTGTGACAGTGTCAAGTTATGTTCGTTTTTTTCAGAAATATAATTTGACTACAATTTTTCAAAGACTTTGGCACCTCTGCACCTAAGGGTATGGCTTGTCAATGAAGTGCGTTGAGAATCATGAGGTCTCATGTTCAAATCTCAGTGAACCCATTGAACTAGTCGAGTTGCACGCAAGCTGACTTAGACATCAGGTTATCAGCAAAAAAATTTGGGACTCCACCATATCTTACTGAGTACAGTATATCTCAGCTATCAAACACTGTATAGAGCTTTGTGGAAGGAGTATGATCTATTGAGAGCAAACATCTACAGTATGTAAGTGACAATTTAGCTTCAGACACAAATGCAACATAAAATATCTCAAAAGCTATATATATTTAGTGGTCTTAATGTTGGTAGAATCTTTTGTAGAAAGTTAAAAGAACCAATGCACATGCATTGAAAGATATAGACAACACGCAATGGTTATGGTCACACTCACTGTCTTTGGTTCTAATCATTTACGAAAGAATAATGTATATGATAAATAGATTCTACCTTATATGTTTAGCAGTTTGCATATGTTTAGTTTGTGTGTCAAATATCATCAAATAATATGAGACATATACATGTGCATTTTTCTCTTTCTTAATAAAACTGTATATCAAGTGAGTCCTAACAAGATATGTTAGTGTTGGATAATGGTTTGCGGGTCAATCCATGTGGATTGACCCGACACGATTAGTAAGATAACAATAAGAAGTTTTGTACAAAGAAATTACCACTTCGAGTAACGTTGAACGATTTTTCCCCCCTACGAGAGACAAATATATCTGGTGCACACACAAACCAAAAGAGCATTTAGTTCGTAGGTATCAGTGTTCTATTTCCTAGAGAAGTAGAATTGACTTGGAGCAATTTTAGGAAGCTGATTTCGACAATCTTCTGCATTATTAACAGGTACACAATTAGTGTCCCTGTTACTAAATTATTGTTACATTTAGCAAGGATAAAATGAGGGTAATAAGATCTATTAGTTCTAACATACAAAAAAAAAAAAAAACTTTTTTAGATAAATTAAAAAAGTGTAACATAAAAATTGACTCTTAATTCTAAATTGTCCTAGTAATACGAAAAAGATCATGAACTGACTAGCTGAAAAGCTAGACATATTTCAGTCAAGAAAATAGTGAAGACACGAAAGGAATCAACAGTTTACGCGGAGAACATTGGAACTAATGGTGGTCATTTTGATTTTAGAATCAATTCCAGATTTCCAATTTTTTACTGATTTGGTTGCATTTGCATGCCCACCATTCATCATCTTTGTGCTGCTTGCCTGACAAAATAGAATAATTCCATATGGTATAGAATAATAGATCTTCTTTTGCCATGATAAGAAATGCTAGCTCCATCCAAAGAGCTCCAGCTTGCTGGTGAAAGGTTCTTGCATGTATCCTTGGGTCGCAGGTTCGAATCCCCTCAATGGATATCGTCCTCCGGGGCATATATCTTGTGGTAAAGCCTGGGCGCTAAAAGCCGCGCGGGCATGTTGCAGTGTGGGTTCGATCCCCGCCAAACTGAAAGAGGGGGTCAACCTTGTAGCATTGATCCGTTGGACGCAAACAGACACTGATCACGGGGTGCACATCCCGCGATTTACCTGGTGGTGGGGTGCTGAAGGATCGGTCCCATCATCCCCAGGAGTCTAGTACCAGTACTTGTGCAGGTACTAGCGATATGGAGACACAAGTCGCCTCGAGACCTGGGTTAACAAAAAAAAAATGCTAGCTCCACTTTAACTAGCTAGTATGTCACTGTAATTTTGAAGAGATTAATTATACCAGATAATATCAAAGTAATCTTACCTTGAAATTTATTTTAATTTCTAAGAGGTCAAAGGAATGATAAAGTAACTTTTTAGTAATAATGATGTCTGGACCAATTTTTTTTAGTAATAATGATGTCTGAACCAATATAAGCACATCTCGATTGATCTGCTTGATATATACTACTCCATCCGTCTCAAATTATTTTTCACTTTTTAAGTTTACACGCCCCTTAAGAAAGTATTAATGAGGAAGGGTATTTGACCTAACTTACTCTTCTTTAAATCTAAGTTATAATCTCTCTCTATTACATATTTACTCTATTATGTGTCATCTTCATTAATGACAAATGATTAAATGGAGAAAAAATAGTAATTAATTATGTCTTGAACTTCTAAAACGACAAATAATTTGAGAAGCTATTTTTAGTAACCACGATAAATAATTTGATAAGGTGTCTATTGGTGGATGTATAAAGTAATTATCTAGTTTATGTTTATTGTAACAAGCATTAAAACGAGTTCATAGTATCAAGGTCAATTCGAAAAATATAAATGTATCAAAGTTTCAAATTGATTTGACGATTGAAGTCAAATTAGGTAATTAACTGAGTAATTGTGAGAGTTTTCTTTAGAGACGTTGACATCTACTAATTGCAACACTGAACAAAGAATAAATATACGAAAAAATGCATTTTATTAACTCTAAGGTTACTTATGACCTATGCAAAGCATATATAGGGAATAAATTCTTGGTGACAAAACAAATATCATGTTGGAACATACAAAGAAGGTATCTGGTACTAAAAAGATATTACCTCCACCAAGTATAGCAAATTTAGCCTCTCAGATTCAAAATCTCCTTAGACTTGGTAATTATTCTAAGAAATTAAGTTACAAGTTGAGCCTAACACTTTTAAAGAAGAATCTTCATCAAACATGGCCGCATGAGACCTGAGTAAACATCGGATTATGTATTGTAACAATATAAATAACAACATATTCAGTATAATTCCATAAATGAGGTCCGGAGAGGGTGGTGTGTACGCAGATTTTATCCCTATCTTGTTAAGATAGAGACCTTGTTTCTAATAGACATTCGGCTCAAATAAAGTATATTAAATCATGTTTGAAAAGAAAATACAGTAATGAAAAAGCTATGTTGAAAATAATAAAAAAAGAACAGTAACAACAATAAATTATACAATAACGAAGCAAAAGAAACATGATGTAAAATAATTCTCGCTGCTCCATTTAAGTACAATTTTTAAATATTTTACTCATAAGAAAATATATTTTATAATACAGTACTCGATCATTGTGTAATTATTTAGTATGCAATTCTACTATTCGCTTACTTGAATTTCCCATTTTACCCCTCCCCCTATTGGCAATATGCTGACCATTCACTAAACACCTTTTATACCGGGCAGCCACCACTTTAGCTCTGCCGTCTCTAGAGTCAACAATTTCACCACAACAGCTGCAAGTTTCCACTCCTTCAAGATAGCAACGGGTTTGTTATGCGAAATAAGGTGGGATATTTTGATATTAATTTTAAGATTAATTTTATATTTTATTTAGTAGAATAATTTTATATTTTTTTATCAAATATAATATAAAATAGAGTTATTTTTGTTTTGTTTGTGTTTATGCTCTGTTTTAAGTTGAGGGTATTTCGAAAACAGTCGCTCTATCTATTAAGGTAGAGTTAAGATTTGCGTACATTCTACACTCTTCAGACTCCTGTGGGATTTCACTTGGTATGTTGTTGTTGTTGTATAAAATGAAGTTCAAATTTAGTGAGGGGATATCCCATCTTATCCCATTAACCTTTGGATTATTTTGTCCCACCTCTCATATGGAATAAATTAATCCCCTGATTATTTTCTAAGGATTATAATCCCGGGACAATTTAATTCGCACACCAAACTACAAGTTACAACACAAAACGTACTACATACTCCCTTAAATTATTTTTTATTGACTCATTTTTAAAAAATTAATTTTAAATTTTTATTTTATTCTTAATGAGAAGTTTTTATTATAATATATTGAAAATCACAAATTATAATTTATTTTTCGTATTGAGTCAAACTATGTCAAATAAATTAAAAAGGAGAGTATCTATTAGGTTTGCTACAAAAATTAGGTGTAATTAGAAAAATACAGTTTATCAAAATTTAGCTAGACAAAAAGATATTGTCTAAATTTTCGTTTAACCTGTACTGAGAATCAAACTTAAAGACTTCCATGATCTTTCCACTACTCCAACCAAAGTTGGCTACATAAAACTTTTATATTCATTTACTTTATTTTAGCCAATTCTGATGTAGAATGTGCTTAACTGAATATGTCCCAACTAATTTAATATGTAGAGGATTTGTCTAACATCAAAGAGCTTATGGTTGACCATGACAAATTGACATAAACATTGCTACCATTAAAATAATAAAAGCAATAACGATAACACTGTAAGAAATATTCTAACTTAATTATTTCATTCCCAAGTGATAGTAAATATACGCATAATACAATCATAATCCTAGGCTATAATTAAGGTAAGTAATGACCAAATATACATCTACTATATACAAAATATACACAATAATGATCAAATATACTGTCCTATTCTATCACACACCCGCAGTCGAAGCGGGAGGTCGGCGTATGCTGAGACTGTCCCGAAAATCTTCAAATAGAACCAGCGGAAGACCTTTTGTAAAAATATCGGCAATCTGATAGTGTGATGGGACATATAAGACGCGTACTTGTCCACTAGCAAATATCCATCTCAATATGTTTTAGTGCGTTAGTGTTGAACCGGATTCCCTGAGAGATAAATTGCACTAACATTATCACAATAAACCAATGTGGCCTTTGAAATCGGACAGTGGGGCTTCAAAAGAAGGTTTCGTAGCCAACAAGATTCAGACACCACATTGGCAACTCCTCGGTATTCTGTTTTGGCACTAGACATGGACAAGGTAGCTTGCCGTTTGGAGGACCAAGATATCAAATTGTCACCGAGAAATACACATTAACCAGACGCTCCACGTTTGGTATTCAAAAATCCACCTCAATCCGCATCTATGTAAGAAATAAGAGTGGTTGTCGAAGACGGATATAGATGCAAGCCATGATCGAGAGTGCCCTGAATATAGCGCATAATACGTTTGAGAGCATGCATGTGATCCTCCATCGGGTTATGCATGAATAGACAAACTTGTTGCACACCATAAGATATGTCGGGCCTCGTGAAAGTAAGATATTACAGGGGCCTTGCAAGGCTGTGGTAATGTGATGGATCGGCATATGGCTTGCTGGAAGAAGCGCTCAACTTCGGTTTAGTATCAACCGGAGTGGAAGATGGCTTACACGAGAACATGTCAGCTCATTCAACGATCTCTTTTTCATACTTCTTTTGAGACAAAAATAAACCACATGCATGACGTGTTACAACTATCCCCATGAAGTAACTTAGTAGCCCTAGATCTTTCATTGCAAATTCTGAGTCAAGAAGTGACATGATAGACTTGCGAAGAGCATCAGACGAGACAGTTAATATAATATCATCCACATACAGAAGAATGTAAGCTATATCATTACCCTGATGGTATATGAATATAAAAGGATCAGACCTGCTGTTAGAAAACTCAATATTAGAAACATAATCAGCAAACCTCTTGTACCATGCCCGAGGAGCTTGTTTGAGCCCATATAATGATTTCTTCAGCAGTCACACATGATTAGGATAAGTGGAGTCTATGTACCCCATAGGATGATACATGTACACCATTTCATTGAGTTCTCCACACAGGAATGTATTTTTTACATCAAGTTGATGAAGCGGCCATGCCTTCAAAAGAGCCAGACTTAATACCGTGCAGATAGTTGCTGGTTTGACCACCGGACTGAAAGTCTCACCGCAACCCACACCAACTTATTGAGTCTTCCCATCACCTATAAGACGGGTTTTATGCCTCTCAAATGTACCATCAGATTTTTCTTTATGACTAAAAATCCACATATATCGAATCACATTAACATCAGGAGGACGGAGGACCAAATCACACGCCCTATTATTACTAAGAGCAATATATTCATCATCCATAACTATTTTCCAATTCGGGTCATTAAGGACAGACACAAGATTATGGGGCAATGGTGATTTGGTAATATGGGTGTAAAAACCATTTTTTTTGCTTGAAAATCTCGTGTTGACTATGAGTGACTGGCCATTGGGCCGAAATTGGAGATGGGTCCGGGGGCTGAAGGGGACGGGCTGCTCGAGAATGGCCTGGCGGTAACTGGGCTGCCCGTGCCTGAAGTTGGGTCGTGACCCAGCAAACTGTCAGGCGCTGGGCCTCTCGGCAGTGGGCTACCAGCGAGAGGCTCGGTTGAGCTGGCAACCACTAGGCTCGATAATTGGGCCGAGCTGCTGGCCGAGCCACCGGGAAAAATTGGGCCTATTTGGGAAGCCAATTTATGAATCAAATACAAGGGTATGCTATCATCAAGAAATTCATAGGTAGGAGGCACGGAACAATGCAATTTGACAAAGGAAAAATTTGATTCATCAAAGACCACGTGACGACTCACGATTATTTTATTAGAGGATAAGTAGTAACATTTGTAACCATGATAGTTTGACAGATATCCCAAAAAGACACACGGAGTAGACCGTGGTTGAAGTTTATAGATGGTAGTAGAAGGAAAAAGAGGATAGCATAAGTACCCGAATATCCGTAGATAAGAGTACGAAGGGTCCCTTAGATATATAATTATGAGAGGGGATTGATGGGCTAATTGTTTGCTTGGAAGTATGTTAAGGAGATAAGTTGTCATTTGTAATTCATGATGCCAAAATGATGGTGGTAGAGAGGCATGTGCAAGTAAGGTTCTAACAATGTTATTAATGGTTTGGATTTTTCTTTTCGCTTTTTCATTTTGAGATGAAGTATGTGGACAAGAGAGACGAAAAAATAACCCATTAGTTTTGCAAAAATCCCAAAAATGGCCCATTATCAAATTCTCCACCATTATCACATTGAACATTCTTAATATCCCGTTCAAATTGAGTTTGGATGTATGCTCTAAATGAGAGAAATATGGAAAAAAACTTGTGACTTTTTAGACAAAGGAAATGTCCACAAAAAATTAGAGTAATCATCCAACAAAATAAGATAATAGCAATGACTCGAAGAGCTCAAAATGGGAGATGTCCAAATATCATTATGGATATTATCAAAAGGCATAACAATGCATGAATTAGACGCAACAAAAGGCAATTTAACATGTTTTCCAGAGGAAAATAGCGAAACGCATGAGAACTACGAGTTTTAGTACACTCAATAAATTTATTTTGTTTAAGAGAGGCAAAAATAGGTGCTCCCAGATGACACAAACGTTCATGTCATAAAGAAGGTGCTAAAGCTACAAAAGTGGATGATGACTTGGCTCGATGTGTGGTAGTGGTGGTTGGATATAACTCACCTCGACTATCACATCTCATTAGATGCATCCCCGTTTGAAAATCCTTCACGGAAAACCCAAAAAGATCAAATTCAACAAAAACCGAATTGTTAGTGGTAAATTTTCGAATGGAAACCAAGTTTTTAATCAATTTGGGAGCATGAAGGACATTCTTTAAGGTTAACGGTGGGTTTAGGGGGGACAAGTTTATACTACCTTAACCATGAATTGGAATTGAATGACCATTTCTGATAATTATACCACGATTATTGCTCAAATTAAAATAGGATGAGAGATTACCTTGTGAGGACGTCATACAAGACATTGTTCCGGTGTACATGTACTAATTTGCGTCGGGCTGATTGAGCCCAAGAGTGTGCATTGCAGCCTCGATGTCGATTGGTGTTGCTACTGCCGAGTGGGCCTGCTGCCACTGGGTCGACTGTGGATATGGCCCAAGTACGCTGAGCCCAAAACTGCTAGGTTGTTGGCTACTGGCAGAAGGCTGGCCCAATCTACCTTGGACTGGGCCTGACCCAATTTCCTGAAGGGAAAGGGCAAGGCGACACAACCCAAGGTCACTGCCAGGCCCATTGTTACAGTCCATTGCCCCACTAGGCCCTTGGTTGCCACTGACCGGGTTGTTTCTGCCGGCCGCATCCCCTGTCGCCACATCTGCCACGTCGGTGGCCACCATCGTGGGCACCACCGCAATTTTTACCTCAATTACTGCTATTTCGTCCATTTTGGCCACAGTTTGGCAGCAAATTTTCAAATTTTGAAGAATTATCATCGAACGGAGCGACAACCATGGCGAAATTCGACACGGTGACTATCTTTTTGGAAAACCTGCTTCTTCTAGGATGGGCATAGAACGGGCTTGATAAAATGGCGGAAGATGATTGCTTTGGCGGATGAGCGTACTCACTCCACTATATGCGTCGTTGAGGCCGACAACCATTTATAAAACGAGCCGATTGTTAGTTACCGGTGCCCCAACGTTCTTGAGTTGGTCTGACAAAACCTTGAGTTGTTGACAATATGCGGATGCATTGGGAAAATCCGTCATATCAGTGGTGGAGAATTCTTGCTCAAGAGTCACGGCCCGAGATTTTTTATTATCTTGGAATATGTCACGTAAGCGATCCCAAGCCTCAATTGTCGTGGAGTCGGGTTCAAGGATCGTATGCAATAAATCACTCGAAATTGTGACATAGATCCATTGGAGGACCGTCACATCAAGGGTCAACCATAATTCCTTTTCATCCTCGGTTTTTGGCACATTCTCTTTCCATTTTTCCGTGCGGAATTATGTGATGGATAACCCGGTGTGATCGATAATGAATTTTAAAAAGCTCTGCCCATGTCTTATAATAGACGTTTTCCATCTCAATGGTGATAGAGATATGAGATTTGATGTTGGAGACAGCTAGGGCTGGATGAAAATTTGATTTCGAGTCAGACATGACTGTCGGAAGAGGAAGGAAGTGGCCGACAGTGCACAAGGAAGGGGGGGGGGGGGAAGGGTTGAAATTTAGGGTTTTACTAACTTTTCCTAGAATCTGATACCATGTAAGAAATATTCTTCCTTGATTATTTCATTCCCAAGTGGTAGTAAATATATCCATAATACAAGCATAATCCTAGACTACAATTAAAGTAAGTAATGACTAAATATACACATACCATATACAAAATATATACAATACTGACCGAGTATACTATCATATTCTATCAAACACAACATGTCCAGTACGATCTCACAAGTTGGGTTCAGAGAGCGTGAATACACACATCTTACCTTTACCTTTGGTGAGATAGAGAGACAGTTTCCAATAGACTAATATTTAACAAAAGTAACAAAACAAAAGGTAAGGAACAAAAATACACAAAAAGTATTTTATTTAATGGTATTTATTGGACCAAGTTTAATATGTTAATTTAATTTATGTATTACATTAGCAATTATGACAAAAATATAAAAAAGCAGTTTGATTAAGAAATACTTTAACATTTAGATTATTAAATGAATTTATATTTTCAAAATGTAAAATTATAATAAAATATATGTTAGTAAATGACAATATCAAACATTGACCATCCAAAGAATGTTAAAATAATTGATAATATCAAACATTTTTAAATTGTGCCTACAACTAAGACGACCATAAAGAATTTTACATTTTTCTTACTTTCCTTATTAGTTTATTTCAAAAAAATTAATATATTTCTATATTTACAAATAGTTTAACTTTATGAGGTGATTTACAACAAAAACATACCAATTGTAATCTCACAAAGTGGAGTCTGGAAATGTAATATGTACGCAGATTTTACCTCTACCTTTGTGGGGCAGAAAGATTGTTTCCGATATACCCTCTGCTAAAAAAGAATGCATTAAATGCAAAATTGCAAGAAAAATAAGATCATAAAATATCTAAATATAAATAAGTGGGGTAATACACACATGCTCTGCGTGATACCTAAATAATGCTACTAAGAAAAGAGGAAACAGAGAAGGAAATGCCCCACCTCTGTCATACACATCGCAACAAAACTCAACTATATAGTAACCTTCTATCCTAATCCTTAAACTCCAAATCTTTCTACGTACGGTCATATACTCAGTCAGAAGTTGTGTCATATCCTATCTAATCACCTCCCCCACTTATTCTTCGGTCTATCTTTACCTCTCCTAAGTCGTGCTTTGTCAGTCTCTCACACCTGCTCACATCTCCTCTTTACATGTTCGAATCATCTCAGATTTAATATGAAATGATTCAAAATCATATAAATATCTAAAATTTATTTTGGATAACACATCTCAAAACTCCGTGCTAAGTTAAACTAGATTATTTTTTTTGGGGACTAAGGGAGTAATAAAGATTAAGATAAAGGGCAGTGAAAATAACTCCAAAAAAGAGAAAGTCTGAAAAGGAAGAAAAGTAAAGGAATATAGGGGCAACCTGTAAGTAGCGCTGAAGGAGTCATATAAATATAAGTACTTGACTCTTCACATTTTCATGGAGTAGTAGTGCTCTTGATGTTCCCATTGACACAACGAACAACATAAAGTGAATTCACTGCTACTATTGTTGTATCAGGACCGTACAATGTGGAGAGCGGCTCGATCTGCGGCGTCGACTTTCCGCCGGTTCTCGACGGCTATTCCAGCTCCATGTATGGTCCACAAGCGCGGTGCTGATATTCTTCACGATCCTTGGTTCAACAAGGTTCGATTTTTTTTTGCTTTTAGTTTTTCAACTTTTAGCTTAATTAGGATTGGAAATTAGTGTTTTGTCGATATTTTGTAGCATGATCTGGTTCATTTGGATTTTTTCGTTGGATATTTTTTTTAGTAAGTTATTCTGTTACTATTAGTTGAAATTATTGCAGTGAAAAATAAGGTTTATGGTTAATCTGGATGGTCAACTTTGTTGGTTTGTCTTGATATATTAATTAAACCTGGTTATGTGATATGAGTCATGAGATGCTACTTATGAAGTAATGTGTCCACCGACTAAATTTTTACACCTAAATTTCGATGTCTGATTCATTCCCTGAAGAGTTAGGAATTCTATTGAGGAAATGGATATAGAGGATTCATATAGCCAACCGAACTATTTTTGGATTGAGGTGTACTTGTGTTGTTACTGTTGTTATAGATATGGGTAACTTATGAGTTATAATTGTGCTTGTAAAATATGTGAAGGGATGGTAGTGTACCAAATTGTCCTATTAGGTTACTCATAAAAAGGTTCAAATGTGTGCTCTGGCAAAGATAAAGTTTGGGTATGTGATTCCAGAAATTGAAAGGAACTATACTGAAATTTCATAAGCCAAATGTAGAAGCAGAATATAACACATACCATGATGACTCATTGGAATTTTTAATCTTATGTGTTTTTTTGCAAGACATTTCATAAGTAAAACATTATGAAGAGATATCCACAATGTCATGGTGTTTAGGCTCTCCAAGAAGACATGTGGTTCTATATTCTTCTGAGCATCAACCTTTATAAGAAAATGTTGTAATAAGTTAATGAAAAGATAAAAAGTAATATACATTATACCTCCAAGAGTAAAAAATTATGCTTTATGTTTCTCGAGAGACCATGATTTATACAACCTCACAAGCTTTGTCAAGAGACCAGGAATGATACAACCTTAAGATTACAATATTCTGATTGTGATATGTACAAAGAAAAAGAGATTACTATACAGCTGTTAAATTGTGTGAACCATCTCATCTAAAACCTTAAACTGTTAGAGAGATTATGCCTTCAACACGCCCCTTCACGTGCAGTCTTGGTTCTTTTTCAAAGGCCAAGTATGTAGAAATTCTTTTTGACAATGGCTAGTGTTGAAAAATGAACCCAGGACCGCTGCCTATTCTAATAATATGATACCATTTTAAATTGTGTGAACTTTCTCATCTAAAAGTTTAAACTGTTAGAGAGAGCTAAAGCAAACATTAGCTGAATGAAATTGATGTAACTTGATGTTATTGTTTGCAATAAACAAAAAACAGGACACAGGATTCCCAATGACGGAAAGAGACCGATTGGGGCTGCGCGGTCTCCTCCCACCTCGAGTAATATCATTTGAACAACAATATGACCGTTTCAGTAAGTTGTTCTGTTTTATACTTAGACCTTGTTTCTTGCATGCGAGTTAATATCATTGTTATCAAAGGCGCGCTTAAAGTGCGCTTAAGCCCTGAACTCAGGCTCAACTTGTTGAGCACTTCGCCTCGCTTAATGTGTGCTTCAGTGTCGTCATCAAGGCTCTAAGACATACTTTTCCTTGCCAATGAGGGTTTCTTGAAGAGACGACACTATACGATTAATATTTTCACTTTATTGTTATTCTTTTTCAGTTTTTTTCTCCATATATTTGTCATTCATGCTTATAATTGTTAGTCTTGGACTAAACATATATTTTTATATTTTTCCTCCATTTGCGCCTTTTTTCATTAAAGCCCACACTTTATTTGCGCTTTGCGCTTAAAGCCCCAACGAACCTTAGAGCTTTTTTGCGCTTATAATTACACTGGTTAATATTCAGCTCTTTATAGAAGGTCTATGCTCAATCTATTTAGAAGAAACTTCCTGCGCTCTCTCTCTCTCTCCATTGTTGCTGGTTTCTAACTTAGATAAGACCTGGTTTTATTTTCCTGCCAGCATTTCAAAATTACTTTTGGCACTGGAGCTATCTGCTGCCAACAGATGTGGAAAAAGTTATAAACAAATGTTTCCAGATTACCAACGTAAATGCATCTTGTTTAATAGATTTGATTGCGAAAACTTAAAGTTGGTAATGGCATTGACTGTTGACCTTACAGCTTTTTTTAATGGAATTATCACTGAAGCAGCCATTTTATGTATAAACTGTGAACTAGTTCCCTCATGTTTCTAAAATCTAGAACAAGTTATTCCATAATTGTGTAAGCAACTCTCTAGCCTTGGATATATCTTTACACCTATGACCTGAAGTTGTCAGGAGCTGCTGATAAGTACCAGTTTCGGTTAATTGCTTACTTAAAAGAAGAAAGGCTATAATATTTTTAGGCTCCTGTTGATTGCAGACATCTTAACTTTAAAATCTACAATAGTCCAACCTTGTCAACCAAACAATTTGTTAGCTTTCGAAGTATGTTGAAAACCAATACAGACCGCGAGAACTGCCATGAAAAATTGACGAGAACGTTAACTTAGTTCGGTAACGTAAGTACTTGTGGGTTCTTTCATCTATCAATCTTTTCTCCCTTTTCTTTGGCAGGGTGTGGACAGTTCATCCCCTTAGAAATGTCCTAAACCAAAATTCTGGTTGTTATAAGTTTTCGCAAGTGATTACGGAGTGTACCTTTTTGCTGAAGAATCTTGAACATGGATGAACGGTTCTGTTAATTTTCACCGCACTATCTAGTAATAAATAGAAGAAAATGCTTGATGGAATGAGGCACTGGAAGAGTTGTCTAAGTTAGTTCGACATATTGATTGCCTCCCAGTGTGATTTATGAGGTGTCAACATTATGCACTCTTAACTCCAAATATTCCAAGAAATTTTAGTGGAACTACTAATGAGGCTTGACAGTACCATCTACTTTGACATCTTTTTGCCCCTAGTGCTTTGGTTCAACGGCAAAGGTAGTCCAACACGGAATGTATACTTGATGCCACATCACGGTTTGAATCCTATTGTGAACCAAGTCTAGTATTTTGAGTGAGGAAAGGGTGAACCCATTATCCATTGAGTTTCGAAGATGGAAACAACAGGTTTCTTGGTTGTTGAAAAAAATAGTTTGAGATATTTCAGATTTTGGCTTTGGCTTTCTTGTCTTAGTAGGCATGTTGCATGTTGGCGCCAACATATATTAGGAACTCTATATTTAGTTCCTCCCTGCTGAAAAAGAGAGGAAGAATTTTTGGAACATTTACATCTAATCTTGCTGAAAATTAAAATATTTGTACATTTTTGTTCCAATCTTCCATTTTGAATGCATTCTGGTAAATCTTCTAGAAAGCTCTTTATTTTTTTGTCTATTCAACTATCTTATGTATCATACTCAGGCACATTGTATCCAATTTCACTCATGTTGGTAGTGATGTTATTGTGTATACGTCAGTTATGTCTTTCTGTTTAATAAGTTTTGTTGTAAGATATCCTTCGTGAAGTTGTGTTGTCTAATACCATATTCTTTCTTTTGTTGTACCACTAGTGGAGTCATTTCGATCACTTGAGAAAAATACTGAAGGTCAACCAGACAGTGTTGTCTCGTTAGCAAAATGGAGGATCTTAAACAGGCTGCATGACAGGAATGAGACATTGTACTATCGAGTAAGTCTGGTGGCAAGCAAATCATGCTTGCAAATGCTAAGTAGCAAATAAACAATTTCAAGCTAAGCTTAAATCCTTAACCGTTCTTTTCAGGTTCTAATTGACAATATCAAAGATTTTGCTCCCATAATATACACTCCAACAGTAGGATTGGTTTGCCAAAACTACTCTGGCTTGTTTAGACGTCCACGTGGCATGTATTTCAGTGCCAAAGATAAGGGAGAGATGATGTCAATGATTTTCAACTGGCCTTCTACTCAGGTATTATGTGATTTCACAACTTTCTGATTCTTCAGCTTCCCCTTCTATCATTTCAATTATCGAAAAGTTTCATATATATGAAGCTCTTTTTTGTCCTCTGCATTCACCTAAGCTTGAAAGAAGTCATTCCTCCTTTGTGTATTTCTTCTTTGGCATAAATTTACTTTACCAGAGCTTGATCATCTTTATTTCACCGTCTGCAAATACTCTGGAGCTGTTTTCCTAACTTTCTGTTGCTTTCACAAGTGCATCAATTTTTGATGGGTCGAGACAGTGTAGATAGTGGTTGGCCCCAATTTCTTGTGTAGTTACTAACTTTACTATGATTTTTTATGTTGTTTGTACATAAGTTGTATGATAGAAGTATGCATTAAGCTTAAAAAGTTCTAACCAATCATCTATACAAGTTGGTGTTCCTGACCTAATAAAAAAAATACAAGTTGGTTATCCTGTTTTCTCCATAATTACAATGTAGAGAAAAGAGAACTCCTGATGCCCAACACTGAACTCTTGATGAGAAGTTATCCTGTTTCTTTCTCCCTATATAAACAAAAAAACACAAAAAGGTGCTGTGAACCTTCATCTACTAGCTCCTAACCTGTTAATCTAGCAACTTGATCATTTCAATCATGTTCCTGGACTGAACCCAGTATATATTGAACATGGAAAATGTAACCTTTTTTTTTGATAAGGTAAAATTTACACGGGAAATGTCAATGAATTCCGAAGTAAAGCTACAACATAACAGAAGATGATCATTCTCTTCTTCCATTAATAGAATATGACCAGTGTCCCCTCCGTGCCGTTTACAGAAACAAAATCTGACTATAATACATCTTTTTCTTAAATCGTATGCTGTCAAAATAGCATTTGACTCTGCCTTCCATACAAAACTTGCCATACTCCTTGGTACCCTGGAGCTCTAGGTGATTTTTGTACGGCATTTAGTCACCCCTATTGTATGAATGACTATATTGTTACTTCGCCGTGAAGCATTTCGAGGATGACCCTTTCAAAATCAGGCCACTGATCTCCCTGATCTGTGCATTTATAACCGATGCAGAAATGATTCCACCTCTTCAATTTCTCGATAATGTAAAGTTCTCCTAAAAGACATATCCTAAGAAACTTTGTGTATCATCTGTTTTAAGAATCTCTGCTACGGTAACAATCTTGTTATTTGTAAAAAAAAAATCTGTTAAAAAAGTATCACCACACCATAGTCAAGCCAAGAGGGGATATTGTCCCAATGAAATCTCATGAACTTTCAAAAATCTGTTTTTCCCTTCATATCCTCTCTACAAAACACCATGTGAAGCTTTTTCACTTACTCAGATAACCATCCATATTGATCCGCACCATACTTTACTCAAATCACCCTTCAAATAACTTTCTTCTCGTATGTGAATCTCCAGAGCCATTTTCCCATAAAAATGCGATTGTAAATTTAGAACTTACAGATAACCAATCTGCCGAAATGTGCTGCCTCCTTTATGCCTTCACGGGAAATCTCTCATTAGCTTCTCCTGCCTCTTATTGATTGATGTTTAGTTTGGATGATGATGAGCTAATTTACCGGTCATTGGTTTATTTCTTTTAGTACAGTGGCAATATCAGACCGATGTTATATTGTTCCTTTCAGAAATTTGTCTGGAAGACTTGGGTATAGAAAGTTAAATAGTATATGTTTCAGAATTATGTAAAACTCAAATGAAGTGTAGATGAGAATATCTTCAGACTTTAACCTCTTTGATACGAGTTGTCATTTTAGAACAAAAATGCACGGCTTTGATCAAATAGAATAACCCAATGCATTCTTGTCTTCTGTTTGCAGGTAGACATGATTGTGTTGACAGATGGAAGCCGTATTCTTGGCCTTGGCGATCTTGGAGTTCAGGGGATAGGTATACCAATTGGCAAACTTGACATGTACGTAGCAGCTGCTGGTATCAACCCACAAAGAGTATGTATGGAAGTTACTATTTGTTCTGCAATTTCACATTCATGAGCTACACCATTATCAGTTTATGTGTTGCATCTGTTTTTTATCTTTTCCATAGGCTGCTTTGTAAATCCAAAGTGCTATGAAACATAGACATCTGATATGTATTTGGCAAGGATATCAATCTGACTAACTAACCTATCCAAAAAGACGTAAAGTAAAATAAAATAAAATAAAATAAAATAAAGGAAATGATTCGACTTAAATGAGGCTTTGTTATAGTGTTAAGTAATGACTGCTAGTGCTGATGTTTGGCAAGTCTGCCTATGTCATTTATAATCATCAATGTCTTGTACAATTGAATCAAAATAGATGAACGCACAATTTGCTCCTTAAATAGTAGAACTGATGATTGGTTCTACAACAACATACCCAGTGAAATCACACAAAGTGGGGTCTGGGGAGGGTAGAGTGTACACAAACCTTACCCCTATCTTAAAAAAAAAATACTTAACGTTTTCATGTCATGATGTGCCTTCATGTTTGCAAAAATATGTTGTCTCCAGACTTACCTATGCCTATGCCTAACAGGTGCTCCCAGTTATGCTTGACGTTGGTACCAACAATCAGAAGCTTCTAGAAGACCCTCTTTGTGAGTAAGATTTTTTAATGCATACTACTCCATCCAAAAAAGGTATTAGTAATCTAATATGCTCAGACCTCATTTGGTTTTGGCTTCTTCCATGCTGGAGGGTTTCTGGTCCTTGCGGTTAATTCTAAAAGATGATCATAGTGTCTTATCAAAAAAGATTCTAAAAGATGATCATCTTCTTGCAGGTCGCTGTCTTCAATCTGCACATACTGTTGACTCTCTACTAATTACTATTCTATAAGTTTACAGTCTTTGTGACTAATGGAATTTCAAGTACCAACATCGTTCCAACTTCCAACTACCAAATGCAATAGTTTCAACATCCAATCCTTAATAATTTTAGAAGAAAAATTTCTTTTAATACCTTCATAGTACTTATTTGATGAAATTTACCTTATAAAAAAAAAGGGCCAGCCCGATGCACTAAGCTCCCGCTATGCGCGGGGTCCGGGGAATGGCCAGACCACAAGGGTCTATTGTACGCAACCTTACCTTGAAATTTACCTTATAAAAAAATTAGAAATACTTGTGAGACAGACTCTAAAGGTGATTAGGTACCATATCGAGAATGTTATCAAATATCTTAGATGACTTGGAAAATTGGCATATTACTTTTGTGATAGGTATAAAAGTATGGGTTATTAAAATGATCTGTAGGCGGGAATCGAATCCCAGTTGTTATGTTGTTTCCAATTAATTCATTCCAAATCTCTTGATCTTTTCTCTCAATCTAATTCTTTGCATGCAACAGTGATGATAACATAGAAATGAGTTGGAATAAAAATCTTTACTTTGAAAACCTGGTAAATGGTTTATTCATATTGGTTAAAGCAGCTATGTTAGTGAACTTGATGATTAATAACTTTTTTATCTCCCAAAATAGTATTTATTAGAGAGCGACTGTTCTTTAATAATCTTATTCTCTCTTGTAAGACTGACAAGAAAGAGTTGCCTCTGTTCCATTCTTTATCTCTCCTGTTTCTTGCAAGTTCTTGTTCCAGTCATCTGCTACTCTTACTAAAGTCAACCTTTTATTCTGGAATTTGGAACCTAATTTTTGTCGGACCTTGATAGATATATATTTGGCTAGAGATCAGTGCACTACGTTTTATTTTTTATTTGCATTGTCCATGATTATCTGAACTGAACTTTTATCCTTTCCATTAGCACTGTTGGCCTGATAAAATTGTTTGCACTTGGAAATATGTGTTCATAAGTTGTTCATGCACCACAGAAACTATGAACTATACAACTAATAGGATCAAGGTTTTTGATGCATCTTGTAATTGGTGGTCTATTTTATATCATAGTTAGATTTTACATTATAATGTGAAAGTCAGTTTAGCCTGTGTGATCACTCTATGAACAACTCCAAACACATGGAAAAATTAAGAGCATTGACTCTGTTGAACTGGAAATGGTGTCTCAGAAGTAGATGGACTGATGACCTAAACGAGTTCAATCTGATGAGTAATTGTTGTCTCTCTATCTTTCTTGCATGGGATGTGGTGTACCCATTCATGATATCTTCATTATTTCAATGTTTTAAGAAAATGGACACTTACCCCATATAGCAAAGCAACATAGTAGCTCTAATCAATTTGTGTTGAGTGAGGATGCAACTATCAGATGTTATACAGTTCTAGTTTCGAAAATTAGCCCTTTTCACCCCTCCTCATTCTGTTCTCCAAGTTGAGTGCAAGGTTACTGCTTCTTACATGATTTTAATTTCACAGATCTTGGACTGCGACAACCTAGGTTGGAAGGAGAAGAATATTTGTCAATAGTTGATGAATTTGTGGAAGCTGTTCATGCTCGATGGCCAAAGGCTGTTGTGCAGGTCCATTTACTTTCAAAGAAAGATATCTTATACTATTTTATTTTTCTTGCACTGATATATCTGAATAATGCTATTAGTTTGAGGATTTTCAAGCAAAGTGGGCTTTTGAGACACTGGATCGCTATCGGAAAAAGTTTTGCATGTTCAATGATGATATACAGGTAGTGTGCTTTGTCCCAGATTTTTGCTGGAAGTTATTTATTGGCCGCTGTTGTTCTCCTTTCTGCAGCCACCACTTGCAGAAAGAATTATCTTCTGCTCTTCTTGTTCATAGGGAACAGCCGGTGTTGCTCTTGCTGGGCTATTAGGAACTGTTAGGGCACAGGGCCGGCCATTGACTGATTTTGCCAACCAAAAGATAGTGGTAGTCGGAGCAGGGAGGTATTGCCTCAATAAACTTTAAAAATCTATCCTTGGTTACTAAAAAATTCCGTCTTATTTAGATGCCTGTTTGAGGTCGCTTAATTTTGTATTTTCTTCCTTTTTGGTTTCTGGTTTTCAGTGCGGGACTTGGTGTTCTTAAGATGGCATTACAAGCCGTTTCAAGAATGGGTGGACCATCAGCAGATCCCCACTTTTTTCTTCTGGATAAAAATGTGAGGTTTTGTATTAGATGATACGGGTTGTTTAAAGTGCATGTTGATTCAGAACATGTAAATGTGCTCCCTGTTTTTGCATGTGTCATTTATCAAATATATCAAACCATACTTGCATTATAGATTGAGGAAACACATAAGCATTAAATATAAAAAAGATTATGTATTATAGATGAAAACAAGGTTTTAGTTTCCAATCACATCAACGGGCCTCTGGGCTCCGTATGTGACAAGTGCCATATATTTTCTGTCCATGACATCAGTTGGTGCAAAAGATTTGTGTCCTTCCAACGTGATGAGTAATGGTCATTGGTCATTGTTGATGCAGGGTCTTATCACGAAAGATAGGAAAGATATTGATCCAGCAGCATTACCATTTGCTAAAGCCCATCATGAGATTGAGGGGCTAGGACTACACGAGGGAGCAGGTCTCGCTGAAGTGGTAATGTTAATAGAATCTCTGGGCGTACAAACCTAAGTTGCTCTTAGTAGAAGGATACCCGTGCTTTGTTAAAATTTGTTGACCTTGTTGATCATTAGCATTTGGGACTAATGATTGCTATCTTCATCTAAGTGCATTTTATGCTTTCCAAAACAGTAATGCTGGGATTAAATGTTCTTCAGGTCAAAAAGGTGAAGCCTCATGTGCTTCTTGGTTTGTCAGGAGTTGGAGGCATATTTCATGAGGAGGTGGGTCTTGCACTTTGCTCTTTTTCTTCTTTATCATTTATTTACATCGCTTGGAACTTAGAACTGTGTCATTGGAGCAGCCATCTTTAATTGTTTGACATCTTAGCTTTTCGTGATACTTTATGGAAATGATTGGATCTTTATTCTCTAGCTGCTCTGCGCTGAAGTTACTAATTTGGCACATTTAATCATTTTGCTCAATCTTTAACAAGCGTAGGATAGTATTTTATTTGAATCTTCGTGTCATATATCCCCAGCTGGACTCCTTTCCTGGGCCTTAAATGATATCATGGAGTTATAACATAGTTAAACCTTATTTCTGGTCAATTCGTTTGATTCACGACATACTGGTGAAGCTTATGCCATTGACAATCATATCTACCTATTTTCTTCCTATTCCATTGCCTTGCCTTTAGCAGATTCCTTTCAGACATTTATCTTTATTCCTTTTCATCCCTTATCAACAAACTTATACTTCTGGATTTTCTACGATAAATCATAAGAAAGAAATATATGTGAAATTTCGAGTGATCTCCTATTTTCTGGAATTTTATTGAAGTGTGCGAGGTGTTATTCGTTCTTTAGATTAAATCACTTGAACTTTCTGTTTTGATCAGTTAAATCACTTGAAAGTATTTTTGCAGTAAGTCCGCTCCTTTTATATCAACTTGTCTTTGTTCTAATGTTGGCGTAACGTTCAGGTGCTGAGGGCCATGAGAGAGTCAGATTCTGTTAGACCTGCAATATTTGCCATGTCAAATCCTACAAACAATGGTTTGTCTCGTCATCCATCTTTTACTTCCTCTATCGGCTGTTTGTCTTGATCTTGCATTTTATATTGTATATTCTGTTCAACAGCTGAATGCTGTCCTGTTGATGCTTTCAAGCTTGCTGGAGAAGATATTGTTTTTGCGAGTGGGAGTCCCTTTGTCAATGTTGACCTAGGTAGTTTCTTGTTTCTTGATGCCCGTTTTCTCTGTATCCTTGATGCATACTTGTTGCAGTCACCGAGCAACTCTTTTTTATTTATTCATCTCTACTTCCCAGTCTAAGTTTCTTTTGCACTTATTGATGATGTATTACTCATGAATCCTATTCTAATATGTTCTCAGGGAATGGTAAGATAGGCCATGTAAATCAAGCGAATAACATGTATCTCTTTCCTGGGTAGGTGCTGATTGTAAACCTATGTTTAGCTGTTTTGAACGTTACACTCATCTAAGATTATTGTTGACAATTCAGCATTGGTCTGGGAGCTCTTCTTTCTGGCGCTCGAAACATAAGTGATACAATGTTAGAAGCTGCTGCTGAGTGGTAATGATCTAACAATCCTGTCTCCTTGTACTTGATTTGACCATCAGTGGTGTGAGATTTTTTTATTTGTATTGTGTTTAGATTAAAAAACGTGGTGCAGTAAAACCTTCTCTTATCTATACATTTACTGATTTGTATATTTATTTTGATCGTGCAGCCTCGCTTCTTACATGTCCGATGACGAAATCAAAAGAGGAATCTTGTATCCATCCATTAACGAGTAAGCTCTTGGTCCTGGGAAAAGCATTCTTTGCTCATGGAGCTTTTATTTCGGAGACGTGAAATCTTAAGCATTTTTCACTTACAGAATGCATTCACTTAGAGGTAGCAAAGGTGAAATTGCTTCCTAAAGGTACTCTGTATCTAATATTTCTTTTTATGTGCAGTATTCGGGATATCACAGCAGAGGTTGGAGCTGCTGTTTTACGGGCTGCTGTGGCTGAAGACCTGGCAGAAGGTCACGGTGATGTTGGGGCAAGAGAGTTGCAGCATATGTCAAAGGTATGAAAAGGTTACTAGAATTTCCTAAACGAAATGAAACAACAGTCATAAATGGTATACAGTAAAGGAAAATGTTTTTCCGCAACATTTTCAAGAGCTTCATTCGTTGGATGCAGGAAGAGACCATTGAACTCGTGAGGCACAATATGTGGTATCCTGTCTATGGCCCTCTTGTTCACGATTAGTGAAGCACTTCCTGGGTTGAAATCATATGTCCACGAGAAGTTGGAGTAAGGTCTGGTGCTCCAAATTGCCTGTTAAGGTCAATTTTTTTCACGAACTTGATTGTTTTAGGTGTACAATTACAAGAACAAATGTTGCTGAACCAAGAAAGACAAGGGTTCTTCAAATATTTCATTTTTGAATGCATTTTTGTTGTAAGCCATTCTTGTTGATCTGATGAAGCATGTAACCTTTGCTACTGGCTAGGAGAAGTATTTGTTATCTGAGAATAAAAGTTGATACCTTCTCTCAGCAGTCCCTCCTATATTTCTTGCCACCCTCCTCTCCCCCCCCCCCCCCCGACCCACGATGAACCTTTGTCGCACAGGTGCTGATTGAATATTCATTTGAAATGAAATAGCATTTGATACAATATGGGCTTGACGGGATTGCAATTCGATGTTTTAACTCCTGTTCCACTTCATATGGCAGTCTATACGAAGTTTAAGATTATAATTCGACTTGCAGATTATATTGGTGGTAATTGGAAGAGAATGTTGTATGAATTGTTTCATACAGAAAACATGACATTAAATTTTAAAATTAGATAGTTATGAATCTGAGATACTCTCTTTATAAACCGTCACATTTAATTAACATTTCACATTTAATCAAGATTTCACTAATTGGAGCAGTAAGGATAAATTTGATTTCAAAATTCATTTATCTCCTAAAATGAAATAGCGGGATTTATATTTAAGATTGGAGGGAGTAGAAAAACAAAGGAAATTTAAGAAAAGAAAAAACAAGAACCAAAAAAAGTAACACAAAACAAAACAATACGGAGTTTAGCAAATGAAGAAAATGATTGCTAAACGGGGCCAATAGCTTTATAGGATTTATGTGGTCCTCATAGCTGCCATTTGTCTCAATTCTCAACCACACTGTTCATCCCCATAGCTATTCAGTCATTCACATTTCAAATTAGTATCTATCACTCCTTTTTGGTAAAAAAAGTGTGTCAGCGTCCGCGATATCTACCACAAACTATAGGTGGCCAGTGGGCCGGGATTGGGTTGGGACGGGACGGGAATCGGGTCGGGACCAGCGAGATTCGTTGCCGTCCCGTCCCAATCGGGTCGGAGTGTTTTTTTTTTTTTTGCACTTAATTTAAAAAATAACATATATATAAAAAAAAACTCAATAATTAAACAAGATAGTGTAATAAAAAACATCCAAGACTGTTTTTATGTCTCTTATATTATTTAATAGACATATGATTTTTTTGTAATACAAATGTAATTGTCAAAATTGCAACTTTGTGGTGTTGTTCAAAAGTTGCAAATTACATAGTAAAATTGCAATTAAAAAAATTACATTTTGAAAAAAACCTGTTCTAATTTCTTGATAATTTCATGTGGTTCTTCGGTTGAAATTGATATTTGTTGGTCAAATTGTTCTACGTCGCTTCCACCACCTTCGAATAAGATTTCGTTGTAGTTTTTGTCTTCTTCTTCGTTGATCTCCGGTTGACCGCACCTTCTCCGCTCTGCTCGTATCCAATCTCTCGAATAATACTACAATCTCCAAGTGTCTCCGCTAATGAGTGTCTTTGCTCTCCTATTTGATATCTGTTGAGCGTAAAAAACGCTTTCGACGCCGTTGATGACACGCTTGAATGTTCAAAATATCTCGGGCATCATTGAAAGTGTCGGGAAAGTCTTTTCATTCCCCTCCGGTATTTCGGATAGTCTTCACGTCCTTCTTTATTGAGAACTCGCTTGGTACGTATGAGAACCCCGCAAAATAAAAATATCAAACTCGCTAATTTGGTTAGTAGCGGTACGGCTGCATATTCTATTTCTGAGGCTTTCAATACTAGCCGCAGAAACAACATGTCTTTTGTGAGGTTGTGTTGAAAAAGAAGAAGATGGTATGAAAGCCGGTAGGTTGCTAACACTTTCTTGTTGGTAAAACCTATATACTTTTTTGCATTCGTCTTCTACGCTAGATAACACTTCTTATTTAGTTTGTTCAATAGGTGGTGGGTGATTTGGATTTTTGGGACTTAGAGGTAGTAGTACTGCTATACAATCGTAAATAGTTTCAATAAGTGATTTAGTATCGTCTATTTTAATAGTCGAATTTAATACAACACCAATAATATAAATAGTGGGAATAGGAATAAAATATTTTTTTATTTTGATAAACATTTTTTTAATAGCTGCCTTATAAGTTGGTTTATCCACATATTCATTAAGCAGTAAAAATATTAGAGTTATATAAAACAACATAATTAAAATAGTAAGATAATATATACCGGAAAATTCTTTTGTTGCTTGAAAAAATTTCTCTAAAAATACAATAAGTTCGGAAATTTCCCCAATCGCTATCTACAACCATAACAGCTAGATTTTTTTAATTATGAGAGTTAAAAAATAAAGTTATAGGTTTTCTATAGTCATAAGCAACAAGTAGTTGCTCGTATAAAGAATTCCACCTAGTGAGTACTTCTTCTGAAATTTTTCTATAAGGTAGTTGTCAATCGTGACAAGTTTTTTATATTATTTTCTTCGTTGTATTCTATTATTTTTAAAAATAACGTTTATAGCAAAATTGTATTTTACTAAGAATGTATTCAAAAAGTGATAGACCATCATTTACAATTAAGTTATATATATGACACGCATATTTTATATGAAAATGATCCGGAAAAGATGGAGTTAAACTATTTTTTAAAATTGTAATAGCGTAATTGTTAGAAGAAGCGTTATATAATGTAATAGTCATAATTTTATCAGTTATTCCGTAATAATCGCATAATTGATAAATATTTTCTGTAATAAAAATATCAGTGTGCCTATCATCTATATATCTATACGCTAAGATACGTTTTTGCATAGACCATTTATAATCTATACAATGACATGTTACCGTTAAATAATCATGACAGTTAGTACTACGACCTATATCAGAAGTGATAGCCACTTTGCCATTAAAATGATATAATGAATAACGTAAATACTGTTGATATTCATGTGCAAATTTAAATACATATCTCTTAACAGTTGATCTATAAAAGTTGTTAAAAGCAGGATTATACATATCTCTAATGTACTGAATAAAATCGGGAGATGAAGGAAATGAAAAAGGCAAACCCTCCCTAGCAACTAATTTTGTTATTGCTTTCCTATCTCTATGTTTATTGTAATTAGGAGCTACAATTCCCCCGTCGTGGGTTAATTTGACCATGTACTTGGTTCGGGACTGTATGTGAACCTTGTCCCAATGGAGCGAGCATTTGCACACCCGATTTTGAAGATACATGATATATAAAAATATATATATTTCTATATTTAATTATAATTAATTAATACATATTTTTGTTATATTAAATTACTTCATCATAGTAAATTAAATTCACTTAATATAAACACTGATAAGTATTGACCCTCCTTTTTGTTTTGACTGTATAGGCAGGACTTTGTATCAATATATAAACTTTCAGCAACTATAGTCTTTCCTTGACACATTGGAACACGCAAAAGCTTCATACTATGGCAGAAACTTCCAACTTCCTAGCAACTGAAAGGTAGCATTCAATACTTCTTTTTGTGTTCGATCGATTTCTTCCTCCTCCGGAAGGCGAAACACCCCCGCCTGTACGAGAGGCCTCTTGGTCAGGTGGGATGTAAGGACATGATCAATGGGACATGAACCCAGCAACCTTTGCAATATTTCAGCAAAGACTGTCACCACACGGATTCGAACCCGCGACGTTGGAGTGATTGTTAGTCAATCACCTTGCCACTTACCAACTCGCCTGTGGCGATTTCTTCCTCCTCTAATAGCAGTAGTAGTAGATCTAGACTAGACGCATCAGATTCAATAAAATTCACTGTGTCTAGCTCAAACTCGATATTTATGTGCATATAGAAAAACATTACTACATATATAAAGATTATAACCTACTAACTCCAAATCTTGGATATTATTTTAATTTGTAATCAGGATTGCAGTTGTAACTGGAGCCAACAAAGGGATAGGATTAGAAATATGTAGACAACTAGCTTCAAAGGGGATAGTGGTGATCTTAACAGCTAGAGATGAGATAAAGGGGGCTGAAGCTATTGATATACTAAAGGATTGTGGCCTCTCCAATAATGTCATTTTTCATCAGCTTGATGTGACTGACACTTCTACTATTGTTAAACTCAAAGATTTCATCAAGGCTAGGTTTGGCAAGCTTGATATCTTGGTATAATTTCCATTTCCAATCTCAATATCTATTGTTTTTAATATCATATTTTCTTCATTAAGAGTTCATAAATTTGCTTAGCCGTTTAGTAAATATAATGATCAAAACAGGTGAATAACGCAGGAGTTCTTGGAGTGCTTATGGATAAAGATGTTATTATAGGTCCAGAAGTAAGTTACTAATCACATCACTTGTTCTTTTTTTGCAGCTGTCAATTAAATTTGTCTTTCACCCCCCCCCCCCCCCCCTCCCCCCCAAAGAAAATGTTTCTTCAATTTTATGGCATTTGAAATGATTAATCTTATGTTCTTGGTAATGCAGCAAGACTTATTCGTTGAGAAGCTAAAGGTAGCAACTCAAACTTGTGGGCTAGCTGAAGAATGCATAAAAACAAATTATTATGGAGCAAAATGGATGATTCAAGAATTATTATCTCTACTTTAATTATCCGATTCACCGCGTATTGTCAATGTCTCTTCCATGGCTGGACAGTTGGAGGTATTTCAATTACCTAACAATTTTGTAGGTTGGTACTCTTTAAATACTAATATAGATGTAAATTATAGGCACTTGTAGTCTAAAGAACTACTCTAATTTAACATGTTATAATAAGATTACTTACCACCTAATTAGGTAACTAACTAACACAACACAGCTTATTACATAAAGTTACATATATTTTTAATGCATAAATTTATGAATTTAGCGACAAAATTGATGAAAATTGTGACGATTTTTTTTGTCGCCAAACTTAGCAATGAATATAATCGGTGCTAATTCGCCGCAAACTTTGGGACGGATTTGATTTTTTCATCGGTAAGAGGTTAGCAACGAGCATATTAGCGACGGATGATAATCTGCCGCTAAATAGGTTTGCTTAGAGAATTCGCCCGTTGCTAGTTCTTTCTTTTTTGTAGTATAATATTATGTACTACATATATGTCATAGTAGTCTTTACATTTTAAAGAACAGACAAAGTAATGTTCTGATTGTTTTCATTTTGACATAATGTTGGTTCAGCATGTACGCAATGAATGGGCTATAGGAGTGTTAAATGATTCTGAGAATCTAACAGAAGACAAAGTGGATGAGGTTTGGAATGCTTTTCTCAAAGATTTCAAGGAGGGTTTATTGGAAAACAAAAATTGGCCTCCAATTTTATCTGCATATATACTATCAAAAGCAGCCATAAATGCTTACACAAGAATATTGGCCAAGAAATACCCAGATATTCTCATCAACTGTGTTCATCCAGGTTATGTGAAAACTGATATATGTTGCAATTGTGGCACATTAAGTGTTGAAGATGGTGCTGAAAGTCCTGTTTGGCTTGCTCTTTTATCTCAAGGAAGCCCATCAGGAAACTATTTCATTAGAAAAGAGCTCTCACCTTTTTAATGAAATTGCGGCTCGAATTCTCCAAAAATACATAAATTTTGAAAGATTCAACTCATGTCCCGTGAAATTTTGAACAATCTAAGCAACATTGGTTCACAAAGAAAGTTATGCCGCAGGACATATTTTTATTTATACATTGTATTAATAATTATTGGATTATTTATTGTATATGTTTTACTTTTTGTTATCGAATGCTTGGTTCATTGCGTTAAATATGAAACACTTACTGGTTTGAAATCATGTGTCCTCGAGAAGTGGAGTAATGTACTAATGTCTAAAAGTACCGTCGGGTGCATTAAGCTCCCGTTATATGCGTGGTCTGAGAAAGAATCGGATCACAAGTGGAGTAATGTCTCTGGTGCTTTAATTTGTAAGTGATCATAAGAGACCATTTCCTCAATTTGTCGATAGTTATGACAATAACATACAATAAAATTATTAGTGGAATTATTTAAAACACTGGACCGTAAATTGTATATAAATTGGAGAACTTTTTTTAGTGCCAGCTAAGAAAAGCATTTCTTCGTGAACTAACAACCAGTCTGAATATCTGCTGCTCTAAAACAGTAGTCACCAACAGTAAATGGTCTTTCTTGTGCCCTTAAAAATGTACATAGTTTCGTTTATATTGTCTATCTTTTGAAGTTTATATTAGGGGTGGCCAGTGTGTCGGGTTTGGGGCGGGTCCCGGCGGGACTGGGATTGGGTCAGGTTCGGGGCTGTGGCTGGACCGGCGGGCCGGGACTGGCGGGACAGGCCGCCGTCCTGTCCCGACCCTCATCCAGTCAAAAAGGGGGACCGGTATTGGAGGGGTCGTGTCGGGACCGAGTTTTTTTTTTAGACATAATATATATTAACACTTTAATAATTGAACAAGATAGTGTAATAAAAATATCTCAAGACTGTTTTTGTGTCTCTTATATTATTTAATAGAAATATAATTTTTTTGTAATACAATTTCAAAATTGAAAAAAAAAATCACATATTTATAAACACCTTTTCTAATTTCTTCACAATGTCTTGTGGTTCTTCGATTGGAATTGGAATTTGTTGGTCAAATTGGCCGAGGTCGCTTCCACCTCTGTCAGACAAGATTTCGTTGTAGTTTTCGTCATCTTCTTCGTTGATCTCCGGTTGACCGCACCTTCTACGCTCCGCTCGTATCCAATCTCTGAATAAAACTGCAATATCTAAGCTGTCTCCCGCTAATGAGTGTATGTGCTCTCTTATTTGAAATCTTCCTACAGAAAAAGCGCTTTCAGACGCTTGAATGTTCGACACATCTCGGGCCATCTTTGATAGTGTCGGAAATGTCTTTTCATTTTTCCTCCAGTATTTAAGCAAGTCTTCACGTCATTCTTCATTGAGAACTGCTTGGTACAGTACAACACCCTGCAAAACAAAAACATCAAACTCGCTAACTTGATTAGCAGTGGAACAACTAAACATTCTATTTCTAAGGCTTTTAATACTAGCCGCAGAAACAACATGTCTTTTATAAGGTTGTACTGAAGAAGAAGATGGTATAAAAGCCGGTTGGTTGCTAGCACTTTCTTGTTGGTAATGCGTATATACTATTTTGCATTCATCGTGTATGCTAGAAAAAACTTATTCTTTAGTTGGTTCCTTAGGTGGTTGTTCATTTGGATTTTTTGGAGTTGGAGGTGGAAGTATTGTTATACAATCATAAATAGTTTTAATAAGTGTTTTACAACCGTCTATTTTAATAGTCAAATTTAAGACAACACCAATAATATAAATAGCGGAAATAGGAAACAAATGTTTTTTTAATTTGATAAACATTTTTTTAATAGGTGCCTTATAAGATGGTTTTTCCATATATTCATTAAGTAACAAAAATATTAGAGCTATATAAAATAACATAATTGAAATAGTATGATAATATATACCAGAAAATTCTTTAGTTGCTTGAAAAAATTTCTCTAAAAATACAATAAGTTCTGAATTTTTTTTCCAATCATTATCTATAAGCATATCAGTTGGATTTCGATTATGAGCGTTAAAAAGTAAAGTTATATGTCTTCTATAATCGTAAGCAACAAGTAGTTGTTCATATAGAGAATTCCATATAGTCACTACTTCTTCAGGATTTTTCTATAAGGTAATCCACAATCGTGACAAGTTTTTTTATATTCTTTTTTCTTTGTATTCTATTATTTTTACAAATAAAGTTTATAGCAAATTGTACTTTATTAAGAATGTCTTCAAAAAGTGATAGACTATCCTTTACAACTAAGTTATAAATATGGCACGTATATTTTATATGAAAATGATTAGGAAAATATGGAGTTAATAGATTTTTTAAAAGTCTCACAACATAATTATTAGAAGAAGCATTATCTAATGTAACCGTAATTATTTTGTCAGTTATACCATAATAATCGCAAACTTGATGAATATTTTCTGCAATAAATTTTTTGGTGTGCCTATCATCAATATATCTATATGCTAAAATACATTTTTGCATAGACCAATTATGATCTATCCAATGACATGTTATAGTTAAAATAATCATGACCGTTAGTACTACGGCCTATATCAGAAGTGATAGATACTTTGCCAGGAAAATGATATAATGCATAACGTAAATATTGTTGATATTCGTGTGTGAATTTAAAAACGTCTCTCCTAACAGTTAATCTAGGAAAACCGTTAAAAACATGATTATACATATCTCTTATGTAATGAATAAAACTAGGAGAGGAAGGAAATGAAAAAGGCAAACCCTCCACCGCAACTAATTTTGTTATTGCTTCCCTATCTCTATGTTTATCGTATTTAGGACCTACAATTCCCCCCGTTGTCGGGTTTATTTGACCATGTACTTGGTCCGGGACACTATGTGTACCTTGTCCCGACTGAGAGCGCATTGCCGCACCTGACTTTGTAGCCTCGTATTCATCCTACCTAGCTTTGTGAAAGCTTTGTGCATGTCTTAATAAACCCCGCGTCCCACCCTGACCTTTTCCCACTTTAAATTTATTAATTTTTTTACAAATTTTGCATCTAACCACTTGATTGTCTTGGTCCCCATCAAAAAAATCTCTTGCATCTGATTTTAATTTTCATTGTGTGGGGCCTCGTCTCATACTAGGGGGAATAAAATGCGTTCGAGTTTCAGTTTGAGGTGCACTAGTGGGTGTGTCATCTAGATTATCTTCTAAATTAAAGTTTGGTTCAGTTGCAGAATATATCTCATTATCTAATGGTATATCATTAAAAATTTAATTTCATCTATATGAGTGTAATCAATCAAATCATCCTGTCCAGGAGTAGGATAACTAGAAGAAGTACCACTGCTCTTGTTACCCATATCAGAAGAAGCACCCTTACCCTTAAACATACCTCTTAATCCTTTTATTTTAATTATGTAAATAAATAATTATGGATAATGAAATTAAGTGCGATAATTAAAATAAAGTAACAATAATAATTTAATGAAGGAATGAAAGTACCAAATGCAGACGTAACGTCGACTTGTAATCGAGTTTGAAAATTGAAATTTTACTCGATGGATGATCCTCAAGTTAGTTGCCAACTTCAATCCCATTTTTTGAACTTTGATACAATTATACAAATAAATAAATAAAATAAAATATTTAGTAGGCAATGTAATTGTAGACTTGTAGATAGATAGATTGAGTTGAGAGATTAGAGAGATTGTAGGAAGATTTGTGAGATAAAATGAAGAGAAAATGAGATATTTATAGTTGAAAAATTGAGTTAAAGTGTAAATATAGTAACTTAGAGATTAAAAATAAATATTAAGGGGGTAGGGGGGCCAAAAATGATTATTGTACAAAGGTATTTTTGCAAAGAGGGGTCTGGGGCGAGGTCGGGTCTGGGCTGGGGCGGTACGGGCCTGGGCGGGACGGGCCTAGATCCCGTCCAGGTTTCGAGTCCCGACACCATTTTTTTAGGGGGGATCGGGGCGGGTTGGTGTCGGGTCGGAACCGGGCCGACTCGACCCACTGACCAGCCTTAGTTTATATGGTCTTTAAGAAACACATTTAATAGCCTTAATCATAACGTATTTAGTTAAGATATTCCTTGTCTTTCTTATAAACGTCTTACTTGATTAATATTTCCTAATTGGAGCAGTAAAGATGAATTGAAAAAGAAAAAAAGTAATACCCATTAGTTTCTTTTTGTGTTTCTAAAATATTACATTTCCTCTGTTCCGGTTTATGCCTACGTAGTTTTTTTTTTTTTAAATAACAATACTTTTTTATATTTAAAAATAATTTAACATCAATTTTTTTAGTTTAATTTTAATAATATAAGTTTGTAGTCATAAAAATGTTATGATATATTCAAGATTATAAGTTCAAAATCTTTTCTTTGTAAACTTAATGCTATGTCAAAGAGATTCATATAAAATGACACTACTAAAAAATGTTCAGTGACTATTTCTCACTTAATGTCAGTTGCAAAACTTAAATAGTAGTGTTTTTACAAGAAAAATAAAAAGTTTCCTAGCGTTTCAATGTGAATCTATTTTTCACCATGTATTTTTTCAGTGAACTGATTCAGTAGGAAAATCATGTTTTATAGCATAATTTTTTTACTGAACGTTGATGAAAAAACCTTTATTTCTAGTACTATAGAAATAGCAGGATTAATATTTAAGATAAGAGGGAGTAGAAAAACTAAGGAAGAAAAAAATAAGAACCAAAAAACGTATAATAAAACAAAACAAAACAAAAGAGTAGTAAATGAAGACAATGATTTACTAATTATTTTGGTCAAAGAACTTTTTGTTTCTTTCACCACGTGGTCTAAGAACTCATGGCTGCCAATGCCATAGTGCCATTTGTGTCAATTCACTACCACACTGTTTATCCTCTATAGCTATTCAGTTTGGCCACATGAGCATGACATATGCCAAACTTTGTATCAATACATGTATGAACTTTCACCTGTACATTTAACATATATGTTAAGAGTTCCAGATCAAAAATGAAATGAGAACATGAACTTCTTATATGAATTTGGACAATTCTTACTCTATAAGTTATTTTTTGAGATTGAGTTAGGCTCAAAATTCATTCTTTACCATATATATATATATACACATTCCAACACACAAAAAACTTCATACTATGGCAGAAGCTTCCAACTTGCTGCCAACTGAACGGTGCCAACTCAATAACATTCACTGCTTTTTTTTTTTGTTAAAATTTTTCCTCCTCTAATGAACAGTAGCAGATCTAAACGTGGCATCGGATTCGACAGAATTCACTGCGTCTAGCTCAGACTCGATATCTATGTGTGTAACCACCAGCCACCCCGACCTAATTCATGATAAGCCCACCAACTTCCTGGCAAAATGTAAAAAAATTGCCATATTATAACTTACTGACTCCAAATTCTAAACTTGCTAATGATCAAATTATTTGAATTTGTTATCAGGATTGCAGTTGTGACCGGAGCCAATAAAGGAATAGAACCAAGACATTTATAAGTGGCATTTGTTTTCAAAAAAGTGTTGTCGAAATAATTTTAAAATTTTAACACTCTTTTTCGTCCCCAAAGAGATGAAGTAGACACTATAATCAAATCTTAAGATATTTTTTCCATAGTTCTTTTGTATTTCATCTAAAAGACAAAAAAAATTAAAAATATGCAAATTAATGCGAAAGAAAATGAATTGCAACTTCTTGATTATAACTTATAACTTGGACATAAGCGGATACGATTTGCGAGAAATAGATTTTTAGTCCTTTATGAACTTTTTTTAGTTTCATGACATTTTTATTAGAGATTTTTTTTTTACGCATAAAAAGCTGAAAAGACCACTTTTTTCTATTTAAATTGTAAGAGGGCAAGAAATCTTATTTTTTGGTACTATGATTTCCTATGGCTAGTTATAATTTGAATGAAAAGGAATTATTCTAAAAAATATCATGGAGTATATATTTTTTAGGGAAAAGGGGCCAAATATACCCCTCTACTTTATTTTATTAGCTCACTTTACCCTCCGTTAATAATTGTGAACAAAAATATCCCTGCAGTCTTCAAACTTCACACTTATACCCCTGTTAGGATGGCCCCAAATCCTTTTATATTGCCCGATTTCAAAAAAGATTACACTCCCTTTGTTGATCCTAGGGCTGCTTATCGGGCGGATAACTACGCGTAATGATTCGACTTATCGGTTATCGGCTTTTAAATGTATTAATCCGCTAGCCAACCGATAAAATATCGATTGGTTTGGTATCATGTTAGCAATTATCGGACGGTAATCGGGCTAGTTATCGGCTAAATTAAAATCATAACTTCCGGTTCTTTTCACAACTGCTTTTTCAAAAATAAAACAACGAAACCTTTTTTTTCAATGAAATTTACCCAGTTTATGAGCTTAAATCTTTAATATTCCCTACTGGTTTGCTGAAAATGGATTTAGATTCTCACAACTCTTTCTTCTTTTGGGCCCTTCATTAACAACCACATCTTTTACTATTTCTAAGTCCTAAACCACTAAAGCATGATACTGGAACTATTTCATCCATCTATTGAGCAAAAATAACTTTTTAGTTTAATGATGTATGCAAGGGGAAGAATAGTTATTTTGCTTATGCATTGTGCAAGCAGATTATTTAATTTGTACCAAATTGCTTGATTAAAATATAACAACTAACAGAAAATACAAATTGAAACTTACTGAAAACAACTTACTGTCTAACTCCATAAAACCTAGGGGAAAAATGTAACTATGATAATTCTTAACGGGTTAACGATTTAACCGATATGTAAATTGAGTAGTTCGCCCCCGCACCTATAAATCGTTAATTATAAAATTTTAATTCGTACACCAACCGTTAATTCGATAACCCAATACCAATAAGCCAATAAGCCAATTTTGCGATTGAATTATCGGTTACGGTTCGATTTTGAACAGCCCTAGTTGACCCGCCCTGCCCCGCCTATCATCATCATCATCATCAAGCTTGAACTTCTTTCACGGAGAAAAAAAGAAGAAGCAAAACACCTCAAATTTTATTAAACTCACCTTTAAACACACACCTAAATGTATTAAGGAGCATTTGGGTGATAATTGGGTGAATTTTTTTTCTAAGTAATCAAATGCTCTGTATACTTTTTTTTTTATAAAAAACTGGGCCTGATTAAACTTTATTGATATATGTTCATAGTCTAAACAAAGTTGTTCATAAGTGAGAAAAAAAATGTAATTGCAATTTTCGTGCGACTTTCTCCACAATTGCAATTGCGTGAAAACTAGTTAAACGAAAACAGGTTTTAGCATAATAGAAATCATGGAGAAAGTGCACGCAGTAGTGGTGGACCAATTAAATCTACTCATTTCACGCAGTATTTTTGGAAAATCTAATTCACTTTTATTTGTCCAATTTTCAAAAGAAAGACAAACCTTTTCTTTATTGTTTTACCTTTAATATTAATTAATCATTTTTTTTTTCAAATCTATTAAAATTATACACTAATTTATATAAGTAATATGATAAAATACACACTTTATTTCTTAATTCTTTAAGGGATGTGTAAAGTCAAAAGTGAACGAAGAGAGTAATTTCAATTGATATATGTTCATAGTTAAAAATGCAATTGTAAAGTATACCTAGCATGACGGATGGGGGCTGATCAACAAAAAAAGTGGGTAATATTTTTAAAATCATGTAATTTAAAAGGATCGGGTGGTTTCCATCCAAATAAGGATATAAATGTGAAGTTTGAAGACGACATAGACTTACAATCGCTAATAAGTGATAAAATTAGCTAATAAAATAAAGTAGAGCAATATATTTGACCCTTTTCCTTTTTATTTATTACTACATCTGTCTCAATTTATGTAACATCATTTTCTTTTTTATCTGTCCTAAAAAAATATCACATTTCTATATCTAAAAATAATTTAACTTTATTAAATTATTTACGATCACATATTTCAAAAGTCTTATTTTCTTTTGTAAATTTTGTGTCAAATCAAAATTGAGCGGGAGGGGGTACTTAATATCATGGGCAAGTTATCATTCCCCGATGGAAAATATCATATTTACAAAAACGAATATTTCTTGAGTGATTAACAAAGAAAAGATTATTGTTAGACAAGAGAGAAGTTAAACCAGACGTATTTCTCAGTCTATTTTTCTCCTCTGGTGACTGTTCTCTCCCCGAAGGCCGAAGCATCAACACGATATCAGATCCTCATTTGTGCCATTTCTTATAGCTGTAAGTATGAAATCTTCTAACTTGACACATCAATCTGTCCACTTTCAAGATTATAGTCTGTCAAGAAAAGATCCAATTTTTATACCCATTGAGCTAAAAAGATTGAATATTTATATATGCTTTGGATTAACTTTGCGGGTTTTCTTTCTGGGTTTTAGTTGTATTGGTGGGTACTGCAAATTGGTGAATTTTTGTGTACTTTTTGAGGGGTTAAATCTTTTATATCTGGTTTTGATTAATTTTATTGTTTTTGGTTTTTTTGTTGATTTTCTGTGGTTAGTAATACTAATATGTACTTTAAATTGGTAAATTTATTAGTATGTTTCTAACACCAGTGGCTAATTGATTCATTTAAATGAACACTCTGTAACGTGAGTTTTGGTACATTGTATATTTCATTGCATTGATGAAAATTATAACAGTATATAAAGCTACTAGCTGGGAAGCAGGAGTTATAACTAATGTGACACAATTATTGCTTAGCTAAGGGAATTCATTCGTGGGACTAAGCTTCTTTAATCAGGAGTGACTTGTTTTTCTAGTTCTTCTTTGAATTTGGGATGTCTTAGTCAACAAAAAGGTTCTTCCTTGAGGCTTTTGTCCCTGTCGAAATGGCCTTCAACTCCGAATGATGGAATGAAAAAATGGCCTTTTTTTTTGTTTTAAATGTAACTAGTTTCTGAAGGTTGCGTTGCGTCCTTCCTTTATAAATTATTTAGGATTTGAATTCTGATGGAACCTGCAGTTGCTTTTCTGGCAAAACAATGACACACCACTTCAGCTAATTGCAGTTCAAATTAATTCTATGAAGTTTTTTGAGAGTCATCCTTATTTTTTCTATTTAAGTAACTCATTGCAACCAGATCAATGGATGTAGCATTAGTTTCTTCACATGAGGCACTCACGCGATTCAATTTGCAATGATCTTTCTATGAAATAGTGAATATAAGAGGTACAGCTTGTGCTGGAAAAAATAGTTTTAGTGGAAAGTAAGTCTGCCAGATTAACAAGTCTTTATGCACAGAACTATGGGTGACAATACTTTTGGTTTATTCTCATAAGTTCTTTTTGTTTGTCAACCCAAAAAATAAGGGAAGATAATAGATTGAGATGCTTATCTTTGCGTGTATCTGACAAGTTTTGTTAGTAGTAACAAATTTTATGTATATACTGTGATGGGAGTTCTGAAGGAAAAGAGACAAGGGAGGAATTCCTTAGTGGCAGAGATCTTCCTCTCGAACCATAAGATTGAGGGTTCGAGTCACCAAAGAGTAAAGTGAAAAAAAGTCCACTGTCGGGCTCCTCAATAAGGTGGTCTTGGGACGGGGTTTTACCATATTCGACAAAAAGGAGGAATCTTCAAGTTATCAAGGATTTTGATGCTTATTTTCCTTCCCCTGATCGCTCTCCCACATGTAGAGTTGCTGGCGTAATACTGTACTTCACATAATTTTACATCAAATCTATTTGCATATTATTTACACATATTGACAGAATTGGTGTCTTAATTGTTGTAATGTTTTTGTTATGTCGATTCGTGGATGACATCGATCTGGCTTTCTTATTCTATCACAGAATCTTCTCCCAAGATGGCTGCGTCATCTTCTTCTCGGTTGGTTCGTGGTAAGGGGCTTTACTTGCTTTGACTGCTAATACTGAGCAGTATGATATGCATTTGTATGAGATGGAACTTGTGACTGTCACTCTTTTTCGTTGTCCAAAACGATGCTTATGTAAGACTCATTTTTCTACTTGATACAAATTTCCTTAAAAGAAATAGATTAACTTGTAGTTAGTTTCATAATTGCATTAATACGACAATTTCACACCTATTAACTTATTTAATCATTTTCAAGTCATACATGTAATTCAATTTGAATAAGGAAGTAATGTGATTTATATCAGCCATAGAATCATCAACAAGTTCTGCATGAAGATGACAGTGCAAAGTGGCTGTCCAATGTTGATGGTTTTATGTGCATTAGGAAGCCCATTAGCAACTGCAACCGGATATTATGCTATCTGCACCAGCTCATTGAATTCACTGCCTTCCTTTGCTAATCCACATTGCCTAATTGTCAGCTCTTCCTTATTTCCTTCTCTATATGCATTACCTATGCTTTAAACTTGTATGATGAAACTGCAGTAGTGGGTCGTTCATTGTTCAGTGGCCTCTGCAACAATGCTGATGGTTTAATGAGATCAACACACGAGATGATGTCCAATAATTTGTTATTCCAGGTTAGTCTGCTATGCTGTTTAATCACCCCCCCCCCCCCCCCTCAAACATCTGATTCTTTTTTCCAGTCCTTTTGTCAATGCATGATATATAATCGTGCAAGTCACAGCATTCATTCTTCACACTAAGATAAACCTTCCTTGCTAATCAAAATTTTGATATGCTTATTTTCATTAAACAAAGCACCTTATATCACATGGATATAAGATTCTGTGGAAACGGTTTGGAATCGCAGGAGTTAACACTCTTATGCGAGTTAGATTTGAACCGCTTCATATCACAATGATTATAAAGTTTTGTTTTTTGGTTCTTTCACCAACAAAGAACTTTCATACAAATGAGGACAAGTCTGAAAGTGGTGGACAATTCAGGTGCAAAGAGAGTGGCATGCATCCAAGCACTGAAGGGCAAGAAAGGAGCAAGGTTAGGAGACACAATAGTTTGCTCAGTGAAGGAAGCTCAGCCAGGTGGGAAGGTAAAGAAAGGAGAAGTGCATTATGGTGTTGTTGTTCGTGCTGCTATGCCAAGAGGCCGCTGTGATGGCAGCGAAGTAAAGTTTGATGACAATGCTGTGGTACTTATCAACAAGCATGGTGAACCAATCGGAACCAGAGTTTTTGGTCCAGTGCCCCATGAGTTGAGGAAAAAGAAGCATGTTAAGATTCTTAGTCTTGCAGAGCATATCGCCTAAGGTCATAGGCCTCTTGCTTGTTAGGGTACTTCTGCTGATGATTATTCCGTCGCTTGGAAGCTGAGTTTTGCATTTATTGTATTTGTGGAACATGTTGTTGTTCAGAACTGCAAAAGCTGCTTCTTTTATAATCATAAACTTTTTGACTTGTACATATAGTTGTTGGTGCTCAAGGCACAATGCAGTTTCTGCAACCAGTGCTCAAGGCACAAACAATGCCACAAACTGACCTAAAATAAATACATCACTAACACAATTAGTGACTTTTCAATCCTCATCCTATTGGAACTTAGATTAGTTTTACTATGTTTACAGACTATCGAAAAGTTTTAAAAGCTGCATATGGACTTGGAAAGACTTTTTATATAGTTTGTATTATTGAAACGAAAATATGAAGGAACTTTATAAGTTCCACATGATTATAAAACTAACTCTCGTGATCTTATTTAAAATGACAGCCTCCCACATTGAAACTAGAATTTGAAAAGTAAATTTAAATACTTATCCATCATTTTCCTATGATAAAGTACTTGAATACAGAGAATCATTACTTATACTTTATTTTTTTCACTCCGAATTAGATACTTCTAGATTACTGATAACAAGTTTTCTAACAGGACTTTCTTTTGTCCCCTAGGTATCTTGTTAAGACGTAAATGCATACACGTGGATATCCGCTTTACCATATTTTGCCATGCAATACTGCTGAAAAATCATATATATAAGTTCACTAAAGAAATAGACCTTGTGGTCCGATCCTTTCCCGAATTACGCACATAGCAAAAGCTTAGTTCACCGTACTGCTTTTTTTAGAGCAAGAAATTAATGATCTAAGAGAAAAATAAACTGTAGCTTTCTTCAACCACAACAAAAAAACTATTCTCAAAATGGCAGAAGAAACCAAAGGCAGAGCCACAAAGTACTTAATTTCTTCATCAGAAAGATTTATTTTTTCAAGCATTTGCAACACTATAAGAAAACGTAGTCCTATTTAATTTGCTTTTACTTTGTATCTATAATGCAGGTATGCAGTAGTAACAGGGGCAAACAAAGGGATTGGATTTGAAATATGCAGGCAGCTAGCTTCTCATGGACTCATGGTGATTTTGACTGCTAGAAATGGGAAGAGAGGACTTGAAGCTTTGGAGAAACTCAAAGCCTTTGGTTTGGCTGAAAATGTGGTGTTTCAGCAGCTTGATGTTATGGATCCTTCTAGTATTGCTTCCTTGTCAGAATTCATAAAGGCCCAATTTGGCAGGCATGATATCTTGGTAGCACTATGTTCTTGATTTAACTTGTTTTATGACCAAAACAAAGTAAATGAGCTGTGGATATTTTGTTCTTTTTGACAGGTGAACAATGCAGGAATAGCCGGAGTCAATGCAAATGCTGATGCCCTAAGAGCTAAACAAGAGTCCAGTGGGGTAAGTCCTTTTAGATAGAATCTATTTATCAATTAATTATGTCTTAATACCAGACAAGTTGGTGGTCACTATATGACAAGTGACAACTATCAAGCTATACAACTAAGGTTGGCCAGTGGGCCGGGTCGGCCCGGTCCCGCCTCGACACCGCCCTGACCCCGACTTTTTTTTTAAAAAAAAAATTGCGGTATCGGGACTCGAATCAGGACGGGACATGGTCTCGTCCCGGCCTGAGATGTTTTGAACATTCAAGCGTCATCAACGGCGTCTGAAAGCGCTTTTTCTGCCGGCAGATATCAAATAGGAGAGCACATACACTCATTAGCCGGAGATAGCTTGGAGATTGTAGTATTATTCAGAGATTGGATACGAGCGGAGCGGAGAAGGTGCGGTCAACCGGAGATCAACGAAGAAGAAGATGAAAACTACAACGGAATCTTATCCGAAGGTGGTGGAGGACACATGGAGCAATTTGACCCACAAATACCAATTCCAACCGAAGAACCACAGGAAATTATCAAGAAACTAGAACAGGTTTTTTTCAAAATGTAATTTTTTTAATTGCAATTTTACTATGTAATTTGCAACTTTTGAACAACACCACAAAGTTACAATTTTGACAATTGTATTTGTATTACAAAAAAAATCATATGTCTATTAAATAATACGAGGCACAAAAACAGCCTTGGGATGTTTTTATTACACTATCTTGTTTAATTATTGAGTTTTTTTATATATATGTTACTTTTTAAATTAAGTGCAAAAAAAAAAAAAAAAAAGCCGCCACGACCCGATTCCGATGGGATCGGGATCAGGACGGGACTTCGGCGAATCCCGCCTGTCCTGCCCCGATCCGATCCCGCCATTGTTAAAAGAAAGTCAGGGAAATTCATCATTGCACACATTTAAGGCAAAAGTGACTGAAGTGACACCCGTGGCTGCCACACGAAACGACGACTATTTTTTAATACATCAACTCAACAGCTGCACCCGAGTAATGTAGGGGGGCAATTGTTAACACTCAAAAATACTTTTAGTGTTTAGCCGAATCAAGTGGCAGTCGAAGGTGGAAATCTCAAAATGAGCAGGCAACATAGTTCTAAGCCGATAACCGAACTGACTAGTAGCCGAATCTACTAGTTCTAGCCCTCGGCTAGAAAAGTTCCACTTTAACCTGGCCGAATCGTAATTCCGAGGAACGACTGGGATCCACACATATTTGAACGCCTCGAAGACCAAGTCAAAGCACCTTCTAGACTCCAAGAAATGAAAACAAACCGTCAACAACTAGAAGGAGGTGCCTTCGGTCGTGCGAGAGGAAATCAAGGAGCAAAAAACGACACCACCTCCTCATAGTTGACTAGTGGATTTAGTGGGCGATTTAGTGGCTAACATAGGAGGATCACATTTTATTTCTTGTAGTATAAATATAAGATCACTTGTACAGAATAAAACAACACAATCAATCAAAAATCTGATTTTTACATATCTTCATTCTATCTTTATCACATTTATTGCACTCTAGCTGTATTTATGTTTCTTACCACTTAGTTTACTCAATCACAATCCTAACACTTTCTGGAGTAGTTGGGGAACCCATTGCTGGAAGTTAGAGTTCCGCTTCCGGCCCAAATCGCTTAGTTAAGGAATCAATTTGTCATCCGATTTCATCAGCCGATACGCAAATATTTAGGAGGGAAACAGAAATACAGTATATATTTGGTATGATCAGGTATGCAGTGGTGAGTGGGGGAAACAAAGGAATAGGATATGAAACATGTAGACAACTAGCAAGCAAATTAAAGGAGTAGTGGTAGTGTTGACGGCAAGGGATGAAAAGAGAGGCATTCAAGCTTTTGAAAGGCTCAAAGAGGAGTCAAGATTACTGATGATCAGATTTTGTTTCATCAACTTGATGTTATGGATCCATCTAGTATTTCTTCTCTTTTGGACTTCGTCAAGACAAATTTGGAAGACTCGATATTCTGGTAAGTACTATTTATTACTCCATCCAATCTACTTCTTTTTTTTCTTCAAAAGATTGGGTGGGAGACAGGGCCGGAGCTAGCATTCTATTTACGGGTTTGACAGAATCCAATAATTTTGACACATATCTTGTATTTATATTAATAATATTCACTTAATATGTATAATTAATTTATCAAGAACCCTTTAACTTTGTTTTTTAAACTCATAAACTCAAAATTCTAGCTCCATCTTTGGAGGGAGGGATATGTTATGTACTCGGTACATAATTGTCTGTTAAGCCTCAAATATTAATCACTTTGAAAAACTGAATTTGTTTGACGTTTTAAAAAAACAAGAGATCATTTATTACTTTTTCGGATCCATCTAACTTTACTGATCCAATTTGTCAAGTATTAATTATTAGACGTTTAAGAAGTAAAGAGTAATGTAGATAATTTTTTTTAAAAATTAAGGTTATTAAATGCCTTTATTAAGGGATATGCAAAGATGAAAAAGAGAAATAATTAACATGGACGGAGGGAGTGGTAATTTACTGTAGTAGGTTGATCGGCTCGTATTTTAGTTTATATGATTTGAAGTCTTGAGTTTTCCATATTGAAGATGAAGTTTAACCCTGCAAGATGTAAATGCATGTGAAAATATACTGAACTAGTCAATCAAAATGCGTTCGCGCCGTTAACATCTGAAATGATAAACTTGATATTTTTATAAATATAGCCGAGCTAAAAAATTAGAACTTTCATAATACAAAAAGTGAAACCAAATATATAATGCAAGACTAACATCGAAAACACAATCATTCCAACGCTAATATTTGTATTTTCCTTTCTGGTTTAATTATAATTTCAAGCTACACTTCTCTTACCTGATCATGGTTAAGTAATGTATTCACATCGCATTAATTACTTAATTATGAAAAGTTAACTGTTTGGGAAAAGGATACTTCATTTTCCGATCTGCTTTCAATTTTTTGGCGAGAGTGAAAGAGATCGAGTGCTGAGTTTTTCTGAGGTAAGCCAAAAGATTGATTGATTGTACCGATTTTGCATTACATGTTTCTATCGCATTGCCTTTTTTTGTCAGTGACAGTGAATACTCTGTGTAAAATCTCGTTCCTATGCTTCTCTTTCTTCTGCTGTAACTGAAATTCACTTTGTGTTGCATTTGCCGTATTTTTGTTGTTTTGATGATCAAGTGTTTAATTATTTGTATTGTTTTATTTCATCTTTATATCCTTTCGTATACGTTGTGTTTTTGTTTTGGAAAATGAAGTAGAAAAGTGTGATCTTTGGATGCAGTGAGAGTTGTAGACTAAATGGCTGCAAGGAAGGCTGGATTAATTGCTTTGTTTGATGTGGATGGAACTCTTACAGCACCTCGCAAGGTATCACTGGCTCTTTGTTAAATTCTCTTTTAAATTCTTCTTTTGCAAGTATTGTATGATCCTAAATCGAGTAGAATGAATGGATATAGAGGATTCATATGAATGACCCCAAGGCTAATAGTAGTACTCCCTCTGCTTCAATTTGTTTGTCTGGTTTTGACTTGACACGATATTTAAGAAAGTAAAGAGTACTTTTGAATCTTGTGCTCTTATATTAAAGATATGCATAATGAACCAAAACTTCCTTTAATCTTGTGGTCTTAAACATGTCATCTGGAAAGTTGGATTTAAAAAGTTGTCAAAAAAGGAAAGAGACATTCTTTTTTAAACGGGCTAAAAAGAAAAGTAAGACAAACAGATTGAAACAGAGGGAGTAGTATTTATTATTGTTGTTCTTGTTGTTTTGTAAGTAAAACTGTATTTTGGAATTGAAGCCTTTACATAGATTGACGCAATCCGAAGTTTAAGTAAGGTCTCAACTTTGCTAGCTTCTTCCCCTAGCATGCAAAAGTAACCAAAAGAATTTCATGCTGAGGACTGGTTTACTCATAATATGAAGCTGTGATTGAGCTTTCTCCAGGATAAAGTCTGAATAAGTGCGTTCAAGAGTAGGTATTATGTAGTTACTGTTGGAAATTTGTCTTTGGCGGGTGTTGCGTCCAACCATCTTTAATGACTTAAATACTTGGGTTACGCATGTTGGAGACTTTGATTCTTCACACGTGTATAATCTACTAAGTAAGTAGATGACCGTAGGGCCAAGGATCGTCAAATTTCGTTGAGAAATGAAAGAGATATTGGTCCACGAAGTGGGGTGTTTGAAGCATGAAAATGTGGTAAAGACCAATCCTCCCTCATCGGTGGGGGAAGGAAGATTTGTTTAGTCTATAAGTCTCAAAATTGGCTTGGGGTTTGGGACCCCAAGGGGTATCCCATGTATTTGAAGGAGGGAGGACCTAGATGTGTTTTGGTTCGAGGCTAAGCCCACACGCGCGCCGCCGCCGCCCGCCCGTCCCCCTCGAGCTCGGGGTCGTGGGCTTCTTCTGATATTATTTTTTTGGACCCAAATTGCTTCATATTTACAGTTTGGTCCCTGAAGTTTCAGGTAAGTTAAATTGGGCAGGTGCTTTTGCTATTGGTTTTGGAACGTTAACCAACATTATTATGCACATCAATTCAGTCATTTATTTTGGCTGAATTACTCTCCCTAAAAGCTCTAATCCATTGCACATCAATTCGTCATTTATTTTGGCAGAATTACTACCTCCATAATTGCCATTACTTGACCAGTAACAGCAATTATGTTGGCAGTTGATAAGTCCCCTCCTTACACTATATAATGAAGCCTTTGCTCAATTGTTGAGACTACAGAATCTTCTACATTCAGCATCATTTCATTACTCAAAGTTCTTCAAAGTAACACTTGAGTTTCCTTTGCTCATTTGTTGAGTTGCTGTTTTATCTTGAGAGACTATTGTCCATAACGTAGAAAGGATATATACGGGGCAATTTTGTCTTAAAGACAGAGTGCCATCACTCGACCCAGCATATCAAATTGTTCCAGTTTCTTGTTCAAGCATATTGAAATATCAATTGTTGTAATTTCATTTGTTGTAATACTTAGCAGTTACTTATTTCCGTTTCCTGCTCCATTGTAATCAACAGTTACTGTGCCTGCATTACATAGATGGCAGTAAGCATCACTGGTGATAGATGAAGCTTTACCTAGAAATATGTTGCTTATTTCATAGAATGGTAGCTTTACGTAGAAATATGTTGTGCATTCTATCGATGGAGTACCAATCTACTTTATCCTTCATCCTCAATAATTCACCTGGACCATCAAGGGAGAACGAGCAACAGAAATCTTTGGCCTGATTCCTAGTTCGCTCTGTTACTTTGTTGCGGTGACTGTGAAGTAATAGCTTCTACCAGTTCCCACCTTCAGCAGTATTTTTTCTCCCATTAGGCAATTTGATCTTCCATCTTAAGCAGCTTGTTCACTATAGAGTAGCCCCAGTTTGTCTTAAGATGTTACAGGGAATCATATGCAAGGGGACCAAAAGAGCTTCATTCCATATCAAGAAGATGTACTCCTTCCGTCCCGGGAAAAGTTAGAGTGTCGGCTGCGGGTTCCAGCCAAAACCCAGTAGCTTTGGTTCAAACCCTTTATTCGTCTTAGAAGTCCATTTAATATGTTCATATTATTAATTTAGAATCTAATAACTTGAAGAAAAAAAAATCCAGAACCCCTGACCTTCAAATCCTGGTGCCGCCTTTGTTCCATTCCTATTTCAGTCATAATTGTTGCCATGTCAACCTGACTTTCCAGGTGAGATTTTTTCCGCAGCCATCTATTTACTCCTAGCTTGCATAGATCAGCCAAAACAAGTCAAGCCACTAGGATTCGACAGTTTATGGGTTTACAGTTGTAAAGAATGGATCTTGGGCCTAACTCAACTCCAAAAGTTAGCATGTAGGGTGAGGATTGTTCAAGTCCATACAAGGATTCCATGTTCCCATTTCATTTCCGATGTGGGTCTCTTAACACTCCCCGCATGCACAGACCTCGTTAATTGGAGCATGGACAATATAATTTGGGGGCCAACATCGGTGAACAAAGAATTGAAATGAGTCTGGCTCTGATACTATGTAAAGAATAGATCTTGGGTCTGTAAAGAATGAATCTTGAGCCTAACTCAACCCCAAAAGCCAGCTTGTAGGGTGAGGATTGTCCAAGTCATATAAGGAGTCCATGTTCCCATTCTATTTTCGATGTGGGACTCTTAACAAAAGTCTCTATGATGCTCCTAAAAACCTCAAAACCTCGTAAATTGAGCTTGATTGGTGATACAATGGTTTTCAGGAAGCAATAAAATCTGGGCCCTTGTTGTTGGTTGAACAAACACAACCAAATGGTAAAATCACAGGCAACAAGAATAGAATCCCTGTTTTTTGTCAATGCAGTAACACATCAATTCACTTCATTATTATAGTGTTTTCTTATCGTGATTGGAGATGAGATTTCTTGCTTGCCTGCGCAAGTATTGTCTAGATTTCATTATAGTGTTTCAGATATCCTCTTTCTCATGATGTTTCAGATGTCCTCTTTCCTTTTTTCTTTTTAAACCAATTTACTTCCTAATCAATTTTATTTATCTCTATAAAGATGTTGAACTTTATTCTTTGGAATTTCCCTCACACTTTCAGGTAGCTACTCCAGAAATGTTGGAGTTCATGCAGGGACTCAGAAAGGTAGATGATATTTCTGATATATTCCTTTTTCCCTTATTTTTCCCTCCTTGTGGAGTAAGTCTTTTTCTTTGTAGTTTTTATTTGGAAAAGATCCTTACAAGTTTGTCTGCCTACAGGTTGTCACCGTTGGAGTTGTTGGAGGCTCGGACCTTGTGAAGATATCAGAACAGCTTGGCAAGACAGGTTAGTTTAACCAGATTTCAATGGTAAAGTTGAAGTTACTAGGATGCAAGGTTGATGACCTGAAAATTTGGGGGTAGGAATTGTATTCATGTGCTGCATCAGTTAATTAGATCTCTTATATCTAGCTTTTGTACCTAAAGTTCCTCGTAGCATTAGTGCAAGAGTAGAAATATGGTTGCATCAGCCTAAAAGATAATGGAAGAACATTGTACGAAATTAAACTTGGAAAAGTTCTTCTACGAGGTACATGATTTAAACAGTAAGAATAAAACAATTGGTTAGCCGCGGAAAGGAATGCGCCTGCCTCTTTGAGAATGGATTTGGACTCTCAGAAAGGACACCTGAAAGTTTAATCCGCATGGAGCATAGTTCTTCAAGATTGAAAAGTAAAAAATAAAAAATTGTAATATACTCGTAGTGAAACCTTGGTAGTTAGTGTTAAGCATTTCTGGTGTGCCATAAATTATAAATACCCTGCCCTCTCCTGCTTCTTTCCTTCCCCATTGCTGAAGTCTATTTTGCTTACTCACTCTGGCCTAAAAAGCTGTTTTTTCCCGTTTAGATCATCCCATAATTTTTATGGAATCTGCTTGTCAATACTTTATGCAGTTTCAGTTTTATACTTCTTAAAATGTATTTTGCAGGGTGCCCACTTTTAATCTAGTAAATAATCTCAAATAAATAACCATTAAACTCACGATGGTACCCACTTCTCTCATAAATATGCATATATTTGGCGATGTACCCTTAAAGCTATATGTCCAATCAATCTTGGAAAATAACAACGGAAAAATGGGTGTATTTAGTGGATTCTAACTTCTCAAAATTATCTTGGATAAGAAATATTGAAAGATAGAGCTCTCAAATAGATGTGCTAGTTACCTACTTCTTCTGTGTGTTGACTTCTCTTCCATATTCATATTCAGTTACACAAGACTGATTATGTTTTCTCTGAAAATGGCCTTGTAGCACATAAGGATGACAAGCTTATTGGAACACAGGTAACGGGTTTGAAATTAATCTTATAATTTTGCTTTTGACTGTGGTTTGGTTAAAGTCACAAAAGCTACCTTTGGGTACTATTACTTCTTTTTGTCTATGCCTGCACCATAAAATCTTTAATGAGGAAAACGAATGATATGGAAGTTTGTATTTATCATGTCATGTGCTGCCTTTGTTCGACATTTAAACAAAGATTTAGACTGAAGGCCTCGTGGCAGACCCTTTGCTCTTAGGAGTGTTTTCCCTCAAAACTTTAGCCAAATCCTTTGACTCCAAACATAAGCTTAATGAAACTTCTTAAGATGAGGAAATAAACGTACTCGCAATTTGTCACTCAAGCACTTTGTTTGAAACTTCTTAAGATAAGAAACAAGCACGGGGTACTTCTCGCCCAAGTTATAGCTTGGTCCTGAGCTGCCTTCAAATTTACATGTTTCTCCATAGAAATGAAAACTGTCTAAAACGGCCATTTATGTAGACATAATCCCAAGAATTAAGGAATGGCTTCAAGAAATTTTCGTATGTTCTATTTCAGAACACATTACTATATTTTTTTCTTCTAATTGCTCGATTGTGAAGTATTTTCTTCTTAAAGTGATGCATCTCTGTTTATGCAGCTTGAAGTCGTTTCTTGGCAATGCGAAGCTCAAAGTAAGTGATTGCTTTCCCGTAATGATTTCTCCACAACTACAGAGGTCAATATACATGTATTTTGTAAAGTTGGGAGGGAAGTTTACATAGTCTTACCCACCTAAATTAATGATACTACATGGGGAATACCAATATGGTGATGAAGTGCAAATGATGGTGCAGGAATTTATTAACTTTACACTCCATTACATTGCTGACTTGGATATTCCAATTAAGAGGTAAGCATAATGAAAGAATAGTGAGCTTGTTTCTGCCAAACTTCTTAGTCGTTGTCTCTTTTCCAAAGGAACGTTCATTGAGTTTCGAAGTGGAATGCTAAATGTATCACCAATTGGGAGGAATTGTAGTCAGGAAGAAAGGGATGAGTTTGAAAAATATGACAAGGTACAAACTCTTGCTCTAATTTATCACAGGAAAAAAAAGGTATAAATGCATTCTGTATTATTACAAATCATGTTTCCAAATATTTGACTAGTAATATGTACTTTTGATTCTTATTTTTGTGTTATTAAAGTAATGGATTAACAAAATATATTCAGGTTCACAAGATACGTGAGACAATGATAACAGTGCTCCGCAAAAAATTCGCACACCTTAACCTGACGTTTTCCATTGGAGGCCAAAGCAGTTTTGATGTGAGCAGCTCATGTCTTTGCTTGCGCTAAGTAATCTTTTAGTACATAGAAGTATATAATCAAGGGATGACTTAGGAAATTTTGCTCGTGATAGGTTTTCCCTCAAGGCTGGGATAAGACATACTGCTTGAGATACCTGGATGAATTTAACGAAATTCACTTCTTTGGGGACAAGACATACAAGGTGTTAGTTGCTTTAGCGATGTACTTGAAGCACTTTTCTCTAATGGTTATATGGTCCTAAATTTTGTTTCTGCATATATACTTTGGTTGGAAGTGAGAGTCTTGCTTTGTACTTGAACAGGGAGGAAACGACTACTAGATTTTTGAGTCAGAAAGAACGCTCGGTCACACGGGTAAAGCTAATTTTTCAGTTCATTCTTGTTTTTTGAATTGTTATTCTTTTCAGAAGGTACTTCCTTAGGAATCACATCGCAAGTTTAAAATGGTTTTTTTTCTTTGTTTGTTTGGTTGCTTACTTCAGTTACTAGCCCGGCAGATACAGTGAAGCAATGCTCAATTCTGTTCCTTGGCAAGGATAATGTAAGGTCTCATTTCTCCTATATATGTGTGGTGGTATGTCAATTTTAGAGTTTGTAATTTGTGTGTCCAAGGAACAAGTGCAAAGAATGCTTGTAGTTAGTTTACTCATTCATAATCTGTATTCTTGAAGTTAATAATTTGTAAAGTAGTCCAATAGCTTGCATTAAACCTTGATAAATAAATAAACAAAATGTCTCTTCGATAAATGGTTATCATGCGAATATGCACTGATATAGACAATGTCAAGGCTCCCCCAGGGCCACAGGCGAGTTGGTAAGTGGCAAGGTGATTGGGGTACAACCATTCCGACGTCGCGGGTTCGAATCCGTGTGGTGACAGTCTTTGCTGAAATATTGCAAGGGATGTTGTTGGGTTCGTGTCCCGTTGGTCCTCTCCCTTGCAGGGCTGCCACTCGCGCATATCCCTCGATTTACATCCCACCTGGCCAAGGGACCTCTGGTACAGGAGGGGTTTCGCCTTCGGGACTTTCCCCTTCACAAAGACAATGTCAAGGCACGGAAGAAGTAATTCCATCATTGGTCATTTGGCCCTATGCTTATAGAACCACTGAAGTGTCATTTGGCTAGTCGCAGTTGTATATGCCATTTTTTTATTCTCAAATTTAACCCTTCCAGCACATGCCAACACATTCAGTCCTTAAAGTCGAATTTTTATTTCTCCATGAGAACTATAGCTCTTCTAGTTCTCTGTATTTAATCTCTCACATCCTTGCTTATTCTTCTATTAGTATGGTGTAAGATGAATTACAAGCATCCAATTTCAAGGTTGATTTGTATTCTTTTGATTTTATTGAAAGATTTTTTTTACTTTTCTTTGGCTAAAAGTATCATTACTAAAATGTGCCGCTGATAAATATTTAGAAATGGAAAGAATCAGCTACAAACAATCAAAATTACTCTCCTTTTTTAAAAAGTACTATTATGAAGAAAAGCTCGAGAATGCAACAAAACTAAATCTTTGTGAATTCAAATACAGAGATCCAATTTATGCAAATTCCTTACTTATGACTTATTAAAAAAAAGATTTATCTGTAATTCATACTACTGCAAAACAACTTTAGAACCGTTTGGGGAAGTTGATAGTCACAAATATACTTCTTGGTAGTGGGTAAAAGTTCATATATACGAACAATCCAATTACAAAGAAGTGCTGAATAATCTAATTACAAAGAAGTCCTAAACAACTAAGGAGAAGTATATACAATCCGACCCACTTCTCCAAGTGGGAGGCAGTAGTGGACAAAAAATCCGGTGCACCGAAAAAATTGAACCGAACTGGCGATTCGGCGATTCGGTTCAGTTAAAAAATGAGTATAAAACCGAATTCATAAAAAACCGGTGCAAATTTTTTAAATTGATTCGGTTCGGTTTATGTGATTTATTGATACACCAAACTGAAGAACCAGGGTTATTCTTGTAATTAACCATACCCCTATATAAATTAAATCCCTAACTAGTTAACCTTAAATTCCTAAATCGTTTTGCCTCTTTTCTCTTCGGCTGATCATCTCATCTGCTCGATTTTGATTTATCTAAGTAATCTAACCGAGTCCGAGTCGATTTCGATTATCAGAATCAACAATACATTCAACAGTTAACCCATAAATCTTCAAGCTTCAAGTCTTCAACAGTTAATCTTTTACTCGATTTTGATTTCTCTAACCGGGTCGATTTCGATTATCAGAGAATCAACATTCAACAGTTAACCCATAAATCTTCTGGTCGAGTTCGATTTCTCTTCAAGCCATAACCCATAAATCTTCAAGCTTCAACAGTTAATCAAATCTATTTCAAGCCCTAACCCATAAATCTTCAAGCTTCATCAGAGAATCAACAATTTTGCCTGTTTTCTCTTTTCTCTTCTGCTCGATTTCGATTTTTCTCTCGAAAACTCAAACTCGAAGCTTCATCAGAGGACCCGACATCCCGTTATTGCAGGTGCCACCACAAAAGGTAATTTTCTGTGTTATGGTAATTTTCGATTGTGTATTAGGTTGTGTGTTATGTTAATTTTCTGATTATTCTCATTTGTTTCATGCTTTGTTTCAGTTTGAACCATGTTTGTCGAAACATTTGTTTGAATTATAAAATGAAGTTACTGAAGTAATTTATGTAAATAAGGAAGCATATTCAATCTATAGTTTCATAATGATACTAATTTTAGTTCTTTACCTTTATGTTGTGGGATTTAAAGTCATTTTTTCTTAGAAATGAATCCGTAATAATAGTTTGTTAACAATTATGGAGAAGTTATGAATTAGGTGTTTTGTATTCATTGTCTCATTGATGTTGCTAAAGTCATGTTCGATTGTGTATTAGGTTGTGTGTTATGTTAATTTTCTGATTATTCTCATATGTTTCATGCTTTGTTTCTGTTTGAAAAAAAAATGGAAGATAAAATGCTCATGAACTCTCTAATATTGTAGAATGGAAGACATTTTGGATGATGGAACAAAAGTGGTGAAACGAACCGTCGAGGGAAAATTGAGATCAAAAGTTTGGAATTTTTTACTAAGTTACGTGGAGGACAGAAAGCCAAATGTCATTTTTGCTGAAAAGATTATGCTTGTGATAACTCGTTAGTTGGGATAACTAATTTAAGGAACCACTTGGCTAGATGCAAAGTGTACAATAAATCAAAGCTTGAAGAGGATAAGAATATAAAAGTATCAACTCGTGACAAGGGTAAGGACAATGATAAAGTTGTATTTGTGGGGTTTAATAAAGAGGCTTGTAGAGCTGCACTTGTGAAATTGATTATTAAAGATGAGTTAGCTTTTAGATTTGTGGAGAGTCAGAACTTTGTAGAGTATATGAGGGTTTGTTGTCCCAGATTTGAGGTGCCTTCACGAAGAACGATTGCACGGGATATTCTTCAGTTGCATCAGACTGAGAAGGCTTTGATTAAAAGAATCATGAACTCAAACCAGCAGAGAATTTGTATTACAACAGACACGTGGACATCAATTCAAATGAGTAGCTACATAGTAATAACTGGGCATTTTATTTACTGTGAGTGAGTGTTGCATAAAAAGATACTTGCTTTTACACTAATTTCTAATCATAAAGGAGATGGTATTGGAAAGATTTTAGAGAAATGCTTATTGAATTGGGGTATTGGAAGGCTATTCACAATTACTGTGGACAACGCAAGTGCTAATCAAGTTGCAATTGCTTATGTGAAGAAGAAACTGACAAATTGGAGTCCTAAGCCGATGGTTTTAAATGGTGATCATATGCATGTGAGGTGTGCTGCACATATAGTGAACTTGATTGTTCAGGATGTGTTGGTAGAAGTGAAGGACTCAATAGCTGATGTTCATAATGCGGTGAAGTATGTAAGATCTTCTCCGATAAGGTTGCAAAAATTCAAGACATGTGTTGAGCGAGAGAAAATATCATATAAGAGACTTATGGTTTTGGATGTGCCAACCAGATGGAATTCGACATACTTAATGTTGGAAAAAGCTGTGATATTTGAAAAGCGTTTGGTAGGTTAGAGGAGGACGATGGCCACTACAAAAGTTGGTTTAACAAAGATGAGAATGGAAGAAAAAGGATTGGGCCTCCAATTTTTGTGGATTGGGATAATGCTACGAGGTTAGTACATTTTTTGTCAGTTTTTTATGATGTGACATTAAAATTCAGCAGTACAAAATAAGTGACTTCTACTGATTTTTTGAATGAGTTGTGGAAAGTTTATCTTCATCTTAGCTCACTATCGGAATCTACTAATTTGTTGGTGAAAAAAATTGTTAATGGCATGAGAGATAAGTTTGTCAAATATTGGGGTACTTCTATAGAAAAGGTGAACAAGCTATTAATTTTAGCAAATGTACTTGATCCTCGGTGTAAATTTGAATTTATAAACTGGTGCTTTGGAAGTATATTTGATAGTAGGAAGGTTGATTAAATTAAAGTTGATATCAAAGAGTTGTTGTTGTGGTTATTTGAAAGTTAGCCCAAATAGTGGTGTGAGTAGTAGTTCAATTGCTCAGTTAAGTGAAGTTTGTGATAGTGACATCAGTAGAAATGAATCAATTGATCCTTTTCAACTGTTTAAAAAGATGAAGGCAACTGAAAATGATGATTTTGGGGTGAAGAATGATGTTGAGAAATATTTGTCAGAGCGGAATGAAAGTCCTAATGATCCGAATTTTGATCTTTTGAGTTAGTGAAAGATGTCGTCTAGGTATCCGACTTTATCAAAGATTGCCAAAGATATGTTGGCAATTCCTGTGTCTACCGTGGCTTCCGAATCGGCATTTAGCACGGGGGCACATTCTTGACCCTTTTAGGAGTACATTAACTCATAAGACATTTGAAGCATTAATTTGCACACAGAATTGGCTTCGCTCAACTCTTATAGGAGAACAAATTGTGCAACCAACCGAAGAAGAAACTGAATTTTATGAAGATGTTGAATTGGGTAACAATACAGTTTTTTATATATTGTTTTTACTTTTTAATAGAATGATTATACTTTAACATTTTGTTTATTATATTGACGCTTCGGCAAATTGTATGTAGACTTTGAGAATCTTTCAATCGTACCGCAATCACAAGAAATAGAACAAACACAAGCAGTTGAGGACTTGACAATGGATTGATATTGGCGTCATGATGGTAACGTTCTCAAATCTACAATACTTCAAATTTGTTTTTGCTGTTAGTATCTATCTATATTTGACTCATAAGCAGTCTTAGTTTATTTTTGCTGAAACTGCTGAAATTTCTTTTGTTGTCGCTGGAGCAGCTGAAACTACTGAAATTCCTGTGTTGTTGTTGTTGCTGAAATTTCTCTTTGAAACTATTTGAATTTCTCATTAAACCGCTGAATTTCTGCACTTTAAACCGCTAATTTCTTTGATGATCTTGATGTTCTTTACTCGCTACTAAAACTCGCTGAATTTTTGTTGATGATGTTCTACGGTATCGAAATCGCTGAAAATTCTGTTTGGAATTTGATGTTGTTGCTGCTGAAATTCATGTTGTTGTTGTTGCTTCTGAAACAGCTGAAATTCCTGCTGAAACTGTTGTTGCTGCTGCTACAATTTGATGTTGTTGTTGTTGTTGTCGCGCCCTATTTTCGATCCGCTCCGAGGTCAAAAGCGGAGCACGGCGTGTTCAGGTGATTCCTGGGTAAAAAGGGTGTTGAGGAGTCGCCACCTAATTATTTTTTACGGTGAATTAGGACAACTAAATATTTAAACTAAATGCTGCAATGTAACTCCAATTTTAAGGTCTGCGAAACTAGCGAGATTCTAGGTAAGGGTTCTTTATTATCCTAAAGGGAAGGGGTTAGGCATCCTTTAAGATCCGCTAACTTGCGGTTATCCGGTCAAACTCATGTTAATTATTACTAGAAAAATATATGTTTTTACAAGTATAACAGATTTAAAGATGTTTGCAAATAATTAGTAAATGATGCATTTTAAAAAGAAAGATACATGTAGAGATTTTTTAAATATGCATTTGTATGGTATTTAAAGAGAAATACATGTAGAGTTGAAAAAATATGTATTTGACAATTGATAGTAAAACAAATTATTTATAATGCCAAAGAAGTAAAATTTGGGGAATCAATGAATTGTAAATTGACAAAAGATAAACTTACGGTATGATTTAATAAAGCAAATAAAAGATGACAAAAGTTGTTTTGAAAATCTTGAATACGCGTGACAAGCCTAAAATAAATAAACTAGCGAAGGATTTCTAAGTTTGAATTTAACCGAGCCTACAAATAAATAAGCTAGCGACGGGCTTCAAATCTTAAACTACCCTATGAATTAATCCTAAGTTTGTCTATTCTAAGCATTTCAATAGTTACATAAGTGCGATAAATAATATTACAATACAAAGCGGGATAAAAGCTGAATTAAAGAAAGAAATAAAATAAAATAAACTCCGAGGAATATCTGCCTTTATTTACTTTAATCCCTGCAAGCTGTCAAGAACAAACGGTTAAAAACAATTAAATACAAATAACTTCATATCCGTATTCAAAACAGTGAATGTTTTTATCACGGAGAGCTCAGACTTAAATTTTGAAAAGAACATTCCAATCACGTCGTGGCTCCAAACATATGACTAATGTGGTTTATTTTGATTGCCTCGCCTACTAAACGTGTTGGTCTCTCGGGTGAAATAGAAAAGATCACTATAATCACGTCGTGGCTGCGAATATATAACTTGTTGGTTATTTTAGTCACCTCGCCTACTAAACATGTTGATCTCGGATGAAATAAAAGGTTTAAGTCTTCATCATTGCCCAGAAATTACATTTCCGTCTTTACAACTATGGAGGCCTCAAAATCGACGGATATTTTTCATTGGCCAAGTATAGTATCGTGTTCAAATCGAAAATTAAAATGAAACGAAGAAATGAAGCGACGCAATAGCAGACGGTAAAACAAAGAAGCGAAAAATAATTTCCGAAAAAGAGGCGGTGTTTAGTTTAAAACAAAAAAAAACAAGAAAATATCCGTTGCCTTGATACTCAAAACAATCTTTGAAAAACAGAGAAATGAAACGAAAGAAAATCGCGGCCTCGAACTCAATTTCGTCGGCCTTAATGCAATATTAATAAAACAATAAAACAAGAGTAAAAGCAACGAGCAAGTGAGCAATTAAAGTATCCGACCCAAGTTCTAAAATTCGGAAATATTCGGATCGGGTCGACCCGACCCGGATCGGTGACCCGACCCGGATCGGTGATCCAAACCCGAATAAAATTTTAACACCAAATTCGGATAACCAACATACATGAATATGAAAATGCAAGAATTTCGGAAATATCCAAATCGGTCGACCCGACCGGTCGGTGACCCGACCCGAATCGATGATCCAAACCCGAATCGATTTTAACACCAAATTCGGATAACCAATAACAAGAATATGAAATGCAAGAAAATTTGGAAAACCCAAACCGGGTCGACCCGACCCGAATCGGTATCGAATCCGAAATCAAATGTTCACCAAATTCGGATAACCAACATACATGAATATGAAAATGCAAGAATTACGAAAATGTTACCCAAAAGGGTCGACCCGACCCGGTCGATGACCCGGTCCGAATCGGTATCCAAAATCCGAAATTAAATATTCACCAATTTCAGATAACCAACATACATAAATATGAAATGCAAGAATTATGAAAATGTTACCTGAACCGGATCAGTGACCCGACCCGAATCAAGTATCCAAAATCCGAAATCAAATATTCACCAATTTCGGATAAGCAACATACATAAATATGAAATGCAAGAATTCGAAAATGTTACCCGAACCGGTCGACCCGACCCGAATCAAGTATCCAAAATCGAGAGAATCAAAAGTGGAGAACAAACCTTTTCGGACTTGATTCTTGAATAACAAGGAGGGCAAATGCTTACCATCAAGAACACAACAAAATATTTATATCCAATTTGGACCTCCGAAAAAAATCCCTTTGAAAATCCTCCCAAAAATCTGTCCAATCTCCCCTCAAAAATGAAGAACAACATGGGGTATTTATAGGTGGATTCCCCCTTAAAACGAGTTTGAAATTCAAAATAAAGGAGCCAAAATCGCGGATTTGAGGGGCATGGGTCGCGGATTTTCGGGTGTCGGCGTAACAGAGGGGGAATTGGTGGTGTCAGGGGTCGGTGATGGCAGGGGCGAGGTGACCGGCATGTGGGGTCGGGTATGGGGTGGCGGCTGGTTGGGTAGGGTGTTAGGGTTTTATTTTTATTTTTGGGGTTATGTTTGGTTTGGGGGGAAATAAAAAGGGTTGGGGTGATGGGTCGGTTTAGGGGGATTGGGTGTTGCGGATCCGGGCCGAAAATTGGGTTGGTTTGGGCGTAGGTGGAAATGAGAGAAGGGGTTTTGGGAGTTGGGCCGAAAAGGTATGGGCTTCGGTTGGACGATTTGGGTTAGAGTTTTCTTTTGGGTTTTGCTTTTGGTTAGGGGGAAAATAAAGGATGGGTTTGAGAGTTGGGCCGAAAATAAAAGGGGGGGGGGGGGGGGGGGGAATGGGTGTTTGGTCGAGTGGGCTTGGGGAAATTGGGCTTTGGGAATTGGGGGGAAATAAAGGGGATGGGAATAAGGGGAATGGGCTTGGACGAAAAAAAATGGGTTTTGGGTTTAAAAATATAAAAAGGGGTTTAACATTAAAAATATTTTTTTTTGTAAAAGATGTGAATTATTTTAAATAACATAACGATGTAATAATAAAAATATAATATTTGTGAAATGTTTAATGCTTAATGCGATGCAATTTTTCGAGAATAAAATAACATAGAATTTTCGGATAAAGCTTATGATTATGATAAAAAATGCAAATGATAGTAAAAATGCGAATAATAATAATAATAAGAGAATAATATATATATATATATATATATATATATACACGCATGTATGTATATAGATTAAAATTGTTTTGAGGTGTTAAAAAATATTTAAAATTGCAAATAAATTGGAAAAGACGGGACTAAATTGGGTGTCAACAGTTGTTGTTGCTGCTGTTGTTTAAAAAACCAGTCTATGTATGTTTCTGTTAAAATTGGTTGTTGTTGCTGCTACTAATCTGCTGCGGCATTTGATGTTGATGTTTAAAAAAACATACACCATTTGGACTTTATATTTGAATTGAAAAAACTCAATATAAACCAATACGTTCGGCGATATAAACAGATATATCATTTTTTTTTAAAAAGTTTGATGCGGTTTTTATTTTAAAAAATCAATTTTTATTCGGTTCATACTTTTTTGATACAAAACTGAACCGAACCGATATACGCCCACCCCTAGTGGGAAGACGATATCAGATCCGCTACCTCTTTGGATGATCGTTACTGTGGTGGCACTGAGAGATGACCAAGTGTAAGCAGAAAGATGCATTGTAGCGAGATGAAAACATCTCAGCGCATCTCTCATCCATGTGCTCGATAATCACCTCACCAAACTGCCAATTTTTTTTTAAGAAAGACAATTTTTTTAATTATATGTAATATTAGAGCGACAATTTTTACTAGGCTAAATAATTAACTATATAGTCATCGAGTAATGCTACTTACCATAGTCGTGACGATGATTTAGTGGTCCGATGTCAGCTGCATCAAATGTGTCATATCAGAGTGACACTAACCAAATGACTTATTGTGGCGAGCAAAGTTGTCGAGCATAAGAATGACGTCCAGCACATTCGTGCTGGGAGACAAATAGAGGGAGGAGGTTGGGCAACCAAAGCAAGCGCGTTCAGTGATACTTGTTTGACGTACTTGAAGTCGATATCAATGAAATGAATATCTGCAATTTTTGAAAGTCAAAACAATCACAATATCTGTATAAAATTTATTTCAACAAAATAAGTTTTAAAATTTTAAAACAACTCAATCACAATAAATGATTTTTGACAAAATAAAATCAATTGTACATACACACATTAATTACAAAACTAAACTCAAGATGGACTCAACCAAATAATAATATAATCTTTCTTCCCTTTCTTTTCATAAAGAAAATACAAAAGTAATTACTTTTATCAAATTAAGATATATTGTTAAAATAAATGAAAAGAAACCATTTAACGGAACCCTGGTTGAAAACAAACTAAAGAAGAGTTACTGTACTACTTAGTTAGTAATGTAAAGGAACAACCTTTAGTGGAAAATGGACTTGAAATATATTGTTTTCAAAGCCTAAATTTATAGATATACATATATATGTATCTCATTGCTATAATTTTATAGTCTTCGTCATCCAAGGGCGTTTAATTATATTAGTGAGGTCACAAACTTGCAAAAGTTAGTGTTATCGTCTTTTTATCATACGTATTTTTTTAGTGTAGTATTCACATAAAATTCCTAACTTCATAATAATATTATTTATTTAATTCAAGTTAATAAGATGTTAGCCATGTATTTGCAATACATTACCATGGATGTTGTTGTAAAGAAATTATTTATTAATACAAAGTTTTGAATAGTTAAACTAAAGTTCTTATTTCTGTTGTTAAAAAGAGTAGCTAATCTTTCTTTTTCTTTTTATTTTATAAAAGCTTTGTATTTTTTTTTCTATCAAATTTTGAGGGCCTAAAGGTTCCTGTCATCGCCTAGTGCTTCCATATTCCTAATGTCTTTAATTAATTTTCGTTTATCAGATGAAACTAGAAGTGACATGATATTGACGATAGAGTATACGCAGACCTTGCTCCTATCTTGGGAGGTGGAATGTTGTTTTCGATAGACCCTCGACATAAGGACCAACCATTCAAAATAGTACGAAAAGGAAATAACGAAAGTAAATAAGTCATAATAAAGCAGATTGAAAAAAGAGCAATAGCCACCATAAATAAATAAGATAGTCGAAGTACAAGATAAAGAAACAAGAAGCAACATATAGTAAAAGAAATCAAAAGACAATAAACTACAAAAACAATACTATAACTACTAGTAAGAAAGGATAAACGGAACACAATAGCATACATGTCTATTCGTATTAATTAAGGATAAGTTACATAAATACTAGTAAAGGAATAAAATATTTCATAATCTACAACTATTAACTAAACTACATAATCTACAATATATACTCTATAACATATAGGGTATAATTTTATACCATAAATCAAGAATGTTTTCTATAAATGAAAGGCTAAAAATAAGGAGTTTCCTATAGTAGTGATAATCAGATTAAATACATATTAGAACACATTAATACTTTTCTAAAAATATCTAACATACTTAGCTAGCATTCTAATTCATAAACAAGTATATTACAGTTTATATATATATATATATATATATATATATATATATATATATATATATATATATATATTATAATTCTTTGAATATGCATCTATCTTATTATACTTTTATATTATGCATATTACACTACTATATATATATAAACTGTATTATTGTATTCGTATATTAGGTATATTAAACAAGCACAATATAATATTTATATATTAGATATATATTGTATACCTATATTAAATATATATAAATTTAAATACAATAGAGTTGATTTTCCTACTTCGTGGAAGTGAGAAAAAATAAAATAATAAATATGTGAAGGCAGAAAGTAAGCCAAGGTTTTTATGAAATGGGTGTCAATCATTAATTAAGATTCTATTTTGGTGGAAATTCATACATAATTAGAATTTTAGGGAAGCCAAATTTTCCATTTTAATGCATTTCATAGAGATATTTAAGGGATATGACAAGTTGTACATATTGTAATTAAAAATTAAAATAATTGTATTTATGTAATTTTTTTAAAGTAGTTGTAACTCTTTTAAATACCTTTTTAGAAGTTGTATTTGTATAATTCCTTAATTAATATACCCAAAAAAAAATCATACTAAGACGACGTTTCTTCATTTTGCTTTGTTTGTTTCATCACAATGCAATATGAAACACCCACCACCATATATAGTACAAACTTCACCCATCAAAATCCAATTGTATATGCATACTGACTCAGAAAATTAAAGAAAAGTCTTGACAGTTTAGAGAATGATATATTGTACAAATTAAAGGAAGAAACTTAAATCATTCAGTTGTTTGTCAATGTGACGATTTTTGGAGTTGATTTTACAGACCAGCACTCAAAATAATGATAATTATCTCAAAAAGTCATTTTTTAAAATTTTATAACAGAAAAATCATTCTAACTATTGACATTTTACTTACAAAGTCACTCAATCAATTCAAGTGATATTTCTAATAGAAATTGCTGACGTGTTATTTTTTAAGCCAAACTTTTAAAAAACAAAAAAATATCCATTTTAAACATTAAATTGACCCGCTCCACCGCCCGACCTGCTCCCTCATCCGATCCGATCCACTCCACCGATCTGACCGCTTAAATTAAAATAGTTGAATAATAGTGCAAGAGACCCCTTTTATTTTACATATATTGATTCCTCTCCCTCTCTTTTGGTCAGAATAACCATGTATTTTAGTGGGAGTCTGGGAGAGAGAGGGAGAGGAGTCCATGGTTAATTTGACCGGAGAAAGAGAAAAAAAGGCAGGAATGTACTAAACTTTCGCTATGCGTGGGGTCCAAAGAAGGGTCGGACGACAAGGGTCTATTGTATGCAGCTTTACCTTACATTTCTGTAAGAAGATATTTTCACGGCTTAAACTCATGACTTTCTAATCACATGATGAGAGAGTAGATGAATTGATATATATGTAATACTATTCAACCTTTAACGCTTTTTAATATAGAAATAAAATTTGAAAAAAATACATTCCCTAAAACATAAAGAAACTCCAACACAGAGTTCGAAACTCCTACATGTGCTGAAATTTAGGCTTTTACAAGTGAAGTTCTAAACCAAATGTCTGAACTATTATTTCATCCTTTGCGCCTTTGCTCAATCACAAAAGTCTGCCTATTCAGTTTCAGTTTCAGTTTCTTATATTAGTTCCAACATTATTATCAACTAAGCATGTGGGACAGTCCGGTAGACTGAGCTCATGTTGTGCGCAGGGTCCGGGAAAGAACCGAACCATAAAGGTCTATTGTAAGTAGCTTTATCCTGCATTTCTGTAAGAGGTTGTTTTCAAGGCTCGAAAGCGTAAACTGTTGATGAAATGACAACAACTTTACTAGTTACCCCAAGGCTCTCCTATCAATAAGCATGTATTAAACGAAATAGAAATCAACCTACTCTCTATCCTTGCACCTATTATAGTTTTTCATTTTGACGGTTTAAGAAAATAGTATTTAGCTTCTTTGTCATGAATAATTGACAAATAATTTGACTTTCTAACCCAGAAATCAGAATCATCAATCATGTCATATTTAGACGAGGGGACACAAACATTGACAAACTATTACTATTTGCTTATTCCTTAATTGTACATTTTCTTCGGTAAAATCTCAAAGTAATTTTTAAAAACCAGCCTTACGAGACTAACTCTTGTGATTCTCAAGTGTATCCTTTTCCATATATTCATAAAATAGCAAAAAGTAGGCATTTATTTCTGAACTATTGATTTTATTTTGAAACAAAATACATTTTCAACTTTAAATACTTATGTTGTGCCCAGTATTAATGGGATATTCAATTTGGAAAGAGATGAAGTACATCTTAAATCTGATCAGAGGAAAAAAGGTAGGTAAAAGAATAACGACGAATATCCACATCTTATATCGTAGAACATTTTACTAAAGGAATAAGAATGCCAATGCATGGATGTAAAATTACTCACAGCGATACATTCTTGAGAGTTCAAAGAGGCATTTTTACCAGCATCATGTTCTTCAAATGATATGAATCTGCATATATGTTGAACAAACCTTACAGCTAATAGCACATATACAATTGTTCGAGCACAAGAGCTTCAGTCAGACAACTCAACAACTGAAGACAACTTCCGAAAGGAAAAAAAAGGTTTAAAATGTGCAATCAAACCAACAGTGGGTGAGCATTTTTAACTAAGACTTGATCTCCGCCATCAGACCTTATTCCTACCAAGCTCTACCAAATATCACCTGGTATCCAGCTTTGAACACCTTTAGGTAGCCTATCATTGTCCCTCGAGCTGAAGACGTTTGGATGCTTTGTTCCCTAAAGTTAGTGTTCATGCTACTATGTCATAATGGCAGAGACATCTTGACTAAGATGACAGGACAAACAGCTGAGAAGCTCAATGATATGGCCCACCAGGTTAGAGTAGTGAACTTTAAAATCTCACTTGAAGTTGTGAATTCGCTTCGCTGATAACAAAGTATTAGAGAGAAGCATTGCTATAGTCATGGGCCCAACTCCTCCAGGAACAGGAGTGATAGCTGAAGCAATCTTACTGGCTTCCTCATAACAAACATCTCCAACAAGTCGATAGCCTCGAGGATTTGTGGTATCCTATTGGAAAGCATAAAAATCAGCACTCATCTTGGGAAATCAGAAGGCAAACATGCATTCCATTATAGGGAAATTGTTTTGTCTCTGTTGTAATCTTTTTCACTTTTCTCCTTTTTTTTCTTTCTTTAACTGGTCCTCGATACTGTTCAACAAAAGAAAATATAATGCATTCTTTAACTGGTCCTAGAGCTAGCAATTCCGTCATATATATTTGAAGAGCATGCGGGGAAAGGAAAGATAATGCATAAAAGTTACTGCATAATCACGAGGATGACAATTAGAAAAAATAGTATATAGCTTTCATACCTCCACAGGATTAATCCCGACATCAATAATGACTGCTCCAGGCTTAACCCAGCTACCTCTAACCATGTTTGGTTGCCCTACAGCTGATATTATGATATCAGCTTGTCTTGTGATCTCCTCTGGGTTCTTCGTTCTGGAATGAACAATGCTGACGGTGGCATCTTCCCTCTAGGGTAAAAATAGGAAGAAACATCGGAAAGGTCAAAAATAGTAGAGAGACATTATAAGAGATAAAGAGCTCAATACCATGCTATCAGAAAAAGGCTCTACTGCAAGAGATCATTGTTTATTAGACTATTACCTGCAGTAACAGGGCAGCAGGCATTCCGACTATATTGCTCCTGCCAACTACAACAGCTCTTTTTCCTTTGATTTCCACATTATACCGATGCAGCAGCTCAATGCATCCTTTGGGTGTACAGGGGACAAATAACGGCTCTCTACCTCGCATCGCAAGCCGGCCAATATTTAGTGGGTGGAATCCATCCACATCCTTCTCAATGCAAACGGCATTTAGGATCTTCTGCTCATTCATATGCTGATCCCAAAGTTGATGAAGACATAATTCAAATTAGAAGATAAAGGTCTAGAAAGATAACAACTCTATCAGAAGTGAAATAGCTTGAGTTTTTACAGCATGATCTATTAACTCATCCATAACAACAAGAACTAGTTGAGCACAGTATTTTCTCTTATCATACAGGAACATGATAAAACATCTGAATCAACCACACTACCACAACAAAAGAACAGGTTCATTGACTTAAACACCCGTCAAAGAGTTAGGAGTACTATATTGAACCATATAAAATAAAACAATATGCTGCATGTCATGTGCACCATCAAAAAAGACAACAATACTGCATTACTATCACTCCATTGCCCAAAAAAAATCTATCAATGAGTTCCATTTATAATATTACTTCGAAACTGATTAGAAAATAAATATACTAATAAGTCAAAGTTGACCAAGTTTCAATTTGTTACTTTTATTTCCAATTAGTGTTATTAAAAAGGGAAAATCTGTTGGGGACTAATTTTATGAAGCACCAAATTGACAATCTGATTGGCAACCACAAATGATGTCACGGTGTGCTATCCGACAAACTGAATTGATATAGATCTTGCAATTTCTTTCTCTAAGATCCAACAGTTAACATGATTTTGCAAGCATAATCCATTTTGGATGAAACTAATTCAGATCAAGTCACACGTCAAACATTCTTAACTCTAAGAAAATTCAGCAATGAAAGACAATGAAGTTTGGCAGCATACCGAAGGTAATGGTAGCTGAACAAGAATTCCATGAACAATAGGATCATCATTGAAGCCTGAAATATACTTGAGAACTTCTTCTTCTGTTGAGTTCTCAGGCAAACACACTTCATAGGATTTGATCCCAACAGCTTCACAAGCTTTTTTCTTGTTGCGGACATAAGTTGCAGAATCCTTCCTTTCCCCAACAAGAATAACTGCCAGGCCAGGAACAACACCAATCAAATCTTTCATCCTAGATATTTCAGCAGTTATTTCGTCTCTGATATCTTTTGCAACTTTTTTCCCATCAATCACTTTTACCGATGTCTCACTAGTCATTGCAGCTGCACAATAATGAGAATCGTTCAAAAAAATTAAAAAGCTAGGTCAAACAAAACCAACAATGCCACGAAATCAGAAAGGTGGGGAACAAGCAGGTAAAACCCAGAGTAAAAAAATGATGTTAGATGCACGAAATTTGCAACCAACTTACCTAGGAATACTGAAGCTTAATAAAAACATCACTCTTCAAACACACATTTAGTACAACAACAACAACAACAACAACATAATACCCTGTGGTCACACAAGTGAGGTCTGGGGAGAGTAGAGTTTACACAGACCTTACCCCTACCTTGTGTGAGGTAGAGAGACTGTTTCAAATAGACCCTCGGCTCAAGACAAATATACAATTAGTAAAATTGTATATTCGTTTGTCAAAACAAAGTCTTGCAGAGACGGGTTAAGTTGCTAAATTGAGAAACAATGTTTACAAGACATATCCTTCTAACCAATTAAACGGCTTATCGAGATGGTTTACTTAGTAAAGGCCTGAACTTTGTATACCTACACCCATCAAACAATCCCATTTCAAATCTCTGAACCCTCTTAATGGTCATCTTCAAGCTTAACCTTTTTAATCATCACACCTAAAAAAATGTCACTTGCAACAGAAAACATAGATTTTATGCATTGACAATTCCTCAAATCTAGTTTATTCGCTAAAAAGTACTAACCTTTACTCTTCTAATAAATCCATATTCCAAGCACGTATCACTATACACCACAGACTTCTATAACCCCATTCTTTTTCAAAATGTATATAGCTGAAGAAAACCATTTCAGGGAAATAATTCAGGACCTTTGCGTGATTATTTACTAAGCAAAGGACTCTTTCACTGTATCAGATACAAACAGAGATATATTCCCTCCGTCCCAAAATAAGTGTCGCATTAACAAAAAAAATTGTCCCAAAACAAGTGTAGCTTAAGAAATCCGAGACAAAAAATAGTACTATTGTTTCCAAATATACCCATATATTAAATAACTACTTCTTCATAGTGCTCAATTCCCAAGAAACATCTAATCAATAAATAGGAGTAACTTAGTAAACTATAACTTGTATTATATTTTTTTCTTAACAGGCGTGAAATGAGCTAAAGTGACATATTTTGGGACGGAGGGAATACAAAGCAACTAAAAAGCTCGGGAACTGAAGTACTCCCATACTATTTGGAGAGTCAACTATTTTGCTCAAAATTGTGATTCCTAGTACCTCTTATCTAGTTTCATAACATGTACAGTTATTTCAAAAGGAAATTAAATGAATTATGAATTGAGTAGCGATTATTTTAAAAGAATTTACCAGTAATGACGGAGGAAGAGGAAAACGCTGAACGAGTGATGATGGTTCTGGGGGAAGAAGGGTTATGAAAGGGACCCACAGAGGAAGGGAAGTGAATATGGTGGCGGCGAAGAAGTGGTAGGAGGCGAGCTGCGGCGGTTGACGACGGCGGCGAGGAGTCGTTTAACTTCATCTTCATCATTGTTGTCGGAGATGACGCCATTTTCCGATTAAGAAGATGAAATTGAAGTCTCAGTCTCAACCCTATGCTTGCACCGTTTTTTTACTTTTTTTTTGTAGGGTTTTGGAGTGTGAGTATTAATCAGAAAAGGAGGAGGCAGAGGAAAAAGCCAAGCTTCTCTTTCGAGATTGAACGGCGCCGTACTTGAGTAAAAGGCTAAATAAGATGGACTAATAGCACTTTTGATCCTTCAGTTATAGGTAAATTTTGATTTAGTTCTTGTCATATTTTACTGAGTATTTAAAACTTTAATTACTTAAAATGTGCTCGTTTGATCTCTTTACTTATGAATAATCATAAATTGTCAAAACTATTCATGGCTCTACTGTTAATTATATTGTTACTCCATAATGAGGGTATTATACTTCTGAATATTACTGTTGAAATATAGCATATTTCCTATGTAAATAGACCAAAAATGCATGTGTTAATTAATTAATTGAAAGTTAAATGCACGTCTAAGATCACAATTTACTAAAAATTGATGGACCAAAGGTATTATTCTCACTAAAATGAATAAACATCCCGAGTTCTTTTTTCTTTACTTTTTTTTTCTACATGGGAAATCAAGAGGTAGAAGACAATAAGAATTGAGCTCGAATGAAACACTATCACCCCACCGCTAAATTATAAACCTTGTTGATGCATATCCCATTTTGGTTGAAAGTTTAGATTATAGAACTTGCAGCGTAACGATAATTGATACATAGTTTTCTAGATATTAGAATTTGAATGGAACCGAATGAATTTATATTTCAATTTCAACTAGGTTAAGATTAATGCATAGCTGATTGATTGGGTCTGTATCATCTACAGAATAGGCACTTTGAATCATGTCCTATTCTTTCGCCACATTTTTCACCCTGATCAGCGTTTGATGTTGTTAATGGACACTAGAAAATTCAGGAGTAAAATAGTGGTGAAAAGGGGGGATTTTAGAGGAGAAGAGAGGGCAAAAGAGACCTTTTAGTCTAAAAATAAATAGGTGAAATTTTTGAATGGGAAACTTATGCAGTCTTCTGCTAATGAGCGTGATGAGTAATCAGTTTTTACTAGAATGTGAGTTGAAAGCACACAAGGATTTTAAGTTCTATTAAGTTACACAAGTCTCCTTTTATGTGAGTTGATCCAGTAAACTAAACTTTTTAATCTGATTACCAAAAAGAAGTATGTGCATGAGTGTAGTCACTTTTCTATATCAACCTCTTCTTTTTCCTCTGAAAACATCAACCAAAACAAAATTACTTTCTGGAAACTACAATCTCAATTATCTAATCATTGATTTTACATGCTAAAAAAATCCAAAACACAAAGCAGAACAAAATTATATTCCTAATTGAAAAAAATATAAAGTTTAATCCTCCTCAAGAAATTTCTTGGACAAAGCTCTTCTTTTTCTTTTTAAGTTTTCAGCGATTCCAATCATATCCTAAAAAAATATCCAAAACGCCACCATTTCTTTTGATACTACAAAAACATTTCAATTTCCACGTAGCTTTTGCATACATTTAACTATTGATGCAAACTAGCTGGAAGCCCTTTTATCCTGAAATGCAAAGCACAGTCCTTTTAGAATGGACCAGAACTTTTCGAACCAAGTAATTAAGATCCATCACCTAGTGGTTATGCCAGTAAATAATTTGCTATCCTGCATAGCTTGTTGCTTGCTATACTACTTCTGTACAATTTTTAAGAATGAGGGTTAAAGTAAAACACTATACACTTATAAGGAGTATCTTCCCTTCTGTTTCCTTTTTTTTGTAGGTCCAAGCAATGCAAATCCCTGTTTCTTCTAATGGATAATTATATTGCTAGTGTTCCTTCACTGACTTGGTTCTCATCCGAAGAGTCTGAGGGCTGAGCTTTGGCTTTATTCACCAGACGAGAAAATCCATAACCTAGAGAACTTCCACTAGTTTCACATAGCTGCAAAACAAAATCAAGTGTATTGTATCAAATACCTAACAAGATCTGAAACGATGCAACCTCTAACAACACTTCAAAAGCAAAGACAAGTAGTGCAAGTATAATTTACCTCAGTAAGCTCAGAGAGGTGGCGGGACCTAAACTCGTTGATTGTTGCCGCTATCTCTGACATTGGCAGCTTAGCCTAGAAGATGCGATATATATTCACAATCGTATTTGCTTCACTCAAGGAATGGTTATAGATTACCAAAGCCAAGTACAAGGAGGTCAAGATGCAAATGCAGTCGCAGCTATATTATTGCATCAGAAGATCCAATAATTGATCCTTCCCATCAAGAATGCTAAAGTATACAAGTAGAACAGATCTCTATCCAATTGTGAATTATGATATGCATTTCAGCTTTTGAGGTATAAAACTTTTAACGACAATTTCAACTAACTTATGCTACTTTAATATTTTTTCAAAGAGAAGGGGATTGTGGGCTGTTATGCAGTTGTGAAGTGCTTCAAAATCACTGTACCATATAAAGAGGTAATAGGCCATTGAATTTGTTATATTCACCCTTACTAATACTCGGGATTACATATAAATGAAGCCTTGAGAAAGCCATATATTATAACACTCTGAAGAACCAACATAAAACGACACATGATGGTAAGCCACTGAATCACCTGTTGGAAATTTACTAAATGTGGAATTAAGTATATCCCATTAATTTATGACTCGAACAATTGGGGCCCGCACGTCGGAAACGTCGTTTCCACACACGTGCACACGTAGTACCAAGTATCGCAAATTTCATTAGTGAAAGAGATATTGGTACATATGTAATACGTTTGAGACATAGAATTATGGACGGTTATTGGCCAAATGACAAAGTATTCCACGTTGGTAAACGAAGGAAGAAGTGTAAGATGAAACGAGTCAGATTTCGCCGCGGAGCTGTGGAGGGCCGCGGCGCCACACCGTCGGAGCCGTGGCGCCTCCCAGGCAGCGCCGCGACGCTAATTGGTTGGCCAGTCACTGGAGCCGCGACGCTTCGGAGGCAGATTGCTGCGACGGAAAGTTGGAAAGATCTGACATTTGGGCTGGTTTGGAGCATTGATTCTCCATTACTTGGCACATGAATTCAGCCATTATTTGGCTGAATGTAACCTCTCAATTAAGTGCCATTACATGGCTATTGAAGGCCATTAGTTGGCTAGTTGAGGGGTCTTCTCCTTACACTATAAATTGAGGCCTTTGGTTCAATTGAAGAACACTACTCAACACTTAGAAAATACTCCAGATTTTCTGAATTCATCTTCTTCCTCTCTAGCAAAGTTACTATACTCAAAGTTCCTCAAGAGTAACACTTGAGTTTCCTTTGCTCATTTGTTAAGTTGTTGTCGTATCTTGGGAGACTATTGCCCAACACCGTAAAAGGAGATATACGGGGCAATCTTGTCTTAAAGACAGAGTGTCATCACTCGACTCGGCAAATCACACAAGCAGTTTGTTAAGTTCTTGATTTTCAGTTTATTGTAATATTTAGTTTATCCTTTCTTACTATTGTAATAGTTACTTACTTCCCGTTCCCTGTAACAATTGTATCCCAACAATTTTAAGACAAGATTTTGTTGTAAGTACCTAGAAAGATGACTGGAAGAGATCAAACTGCTTCTGATTCTGCTGTTGCTGCTGCTCAAGGCAATCCCTTTGCCTTCCCCACTGTTCAAGGCACACCTAATGCCTTTCCGGTTGCTCAAGGCTCATCTAACGCCTTTACTGCCGCTCAAGGGAACGTTGTCGTTCCTCCACCCGCTGGCTTTCACCATGAACGCCCTGAAAAGTTCATGGGCTCAAACTTCAAGAGATAGCAACAGAAGATGCTATTCTATCTGACTGTTATGGGAATGACACGTTTCCTAACAGAAGATCCTCCACAAGCTGGAGATGAAATGAACCATTCGCCTTCTGAAACGGCTTCAGAAGGGGGCCTAGGTATCCATGTCATTAATGACATGAAGATGGTTCTTGATGCATGGAGTCATAGTGATTTCATGTGTAAGAATTACATATTGAACTGCTTGTCAGACCCTCTCTACACGGTGTATTGCACTGTAGGCACTGCCAAAGAGTTGTGGGAGAAGCTGCAAAAGAAGTACAACGCACAAGATGCAAGTCTTAAGAAATTCATCGTTGGAAAATTTCTGAAATTTCAAATGGTGGATAGTAAAACAGTGATGTCCCAAGTCCAGGAATTCCAAATGATTCTACATCACCTGGATTTGGAAGGAATGAAACTAAATGAGCAGTTTTTTGTTGCATCACTGATTGAAAAGTTATCTCCTTCATGGAATGAGTTTATGAGTTAAAACTCAAGACAAAGGAGATGACTTTTGAAGAACTTATTATCAAACTCCAAATTCAGGAAGATAATAAGATGGCCTTGCCTAGGGGTAAACAACCCGTTGAGGCAAAGAGAAATCTGGCTGAGGCCAAAGGGAAACCAAGCAAGAAGCGCAAGTTTCAGAAAGATGGCAAGACCCAAGCAGCAGAGAAGTTCAAAGGAAACTGTCACCACTGTGGGAAACCTGGTCACATGATCAAGGACTGCCGCAAGCTCAAGACTGAGCAACAAGAGAAGGCCAAGGCTAAGGGCAAGGCACAGGTTAACGTCGTCAAAGACCAGTTTCTGGACGACATGATTACGGAGTTCTCAGCGGTAGTGCTAAAAGCAAACCTGTTGAGAATCTCATGCAATGGTGGATGGACACAGGTGCTACAAGACACATTTGTTCCAATAGAGATGCCTTCTCCACTTATACACCGGTTACAAACAAGAAGTTGTTTATGGGCAACGCTTCCTTTGATGTGCTGGGGGTAGGAAAGGTAGTCCTGAAGATGACTTCTGTAAAGGAGCTCACTCTGAAGGAAGTGATGCATGTTCCTGAGATTAGAAGAAATTTAATTTCAGGTCATTTATTGGTTAATGCTGGTTTTAGGCTAGTGTTTGAGTCCAATAAATTTGTAATCACTAAGAATGGAACGTTTGTGGGAAGAAGATTCGTCTGTGAAGGCCTCTTCCAAGTTAACACCATGTATGTATTACGTACAAGCAATAATATTGAAGCTTCTTCTTACTTGCTTGAGTCCTCTAATTTATGGCATCATAGATTAGGACATGTCAACTACAAGTCCATCCAAAGGTTGGTAAAGTTGGAGTTGTTGTCGTCTATCGACGTAAACCCTCAACATAAGTGTGAGGTGTGCGTAGAGGCAAAACTCACAAAGCTTCCTTTTCGATCCGTCGAAAGGAATACCGTTCCTCTAGAACTTATTCACACAGATATATGTGATTTGAAGTTTGCACAAACTAGAGGGGGGAACAAGTACTTTGTGACATTTATTGATGATAGCACAAGGTATTGTTACCTTTACTTGTTGAAAAGTAAGGATGAAGCCTTTGAAGCGTTCCGACGTTACAAAGCAGAAGTTGAGAACCAACTAAGCATGCGGATTAAATCCATTCGTAGCGATAGAGGGGGAGAATATGTAGCGTCATTTGAGGAATATTGTGCCGAATCGGGCATTGTTCATCAAACGACGGCTCCATACTCACCCTCAGTCGAACGGTGTGGCGGAATGCAAGAACTGCACATTAAAGGAAATGATGAATGCCTTGCTCATCAATTCCGATCTTCCACAAAATATGTGGGGAAAAGTTGTCCTTACCGCTAATACGATTCTTAACAGAGTCACACATAAGGGTAAGAAACTCCATATGAATCATGGAAGGGAAAGAAACCCACCTATAAATATTTAAAGGTGTGGGGTTGTTTGGCAAAGGTTGAAGTACCCAAGCCAAAGCAGGTCAAGATTGGGCCTAAGACTGTAGATTGCATATTCATCGGATATGCAAATAACAGTAGTGCTTATCGCTTCTTAGTGCATAAGTCAGATATTCCAGATATCCACGAAGGTACAATCATGGAATCAATGAATGTTCAATTTTTTGAAGATACCTTTCCGATAAAGGAAAAAGACACAACCTCTCGCAAACGAAGTTATGAACAAAGCTCTCAGGAACCGGGTGTCGTTGACGGCCCGGATCTAGATGGTTCGGATCTAGTGGATCTCGAAGTGGCTGAATATCCGGAATCTAGTGTTCCGGATTCTCAGAACTTGGAGACTCCAGAGATGGAACTAAGGCGAAGTAAAAGGGCCAAGAAGGATAAATCATTCGGTCCTGACTTTGTAGCTTATATGGTTGATGATGAAGCAAAGACAATTGTTGAAGCATTGTCAACTCCAGAGGCACCGCTCTGGAAAGAAGATATTGAGAGTAAAATAGACTCCATCCTGCATAACCATACTTGGGAGTTGGTTGATCTTCCTCCGGAAAATAAACCGTTGGGTTGTAAATGGATACTCAAACGGAAGTATAAAGCAGATGGATCTATAGATAAGTACAAGGCCAGGTTGGTAGTCAAGGGCTATTGGCAAAAGGCCTTGACTACTTTGACACGTACTCCCCGGTGTCTAGGATGACGTTCATACGAGTATTCATTGCGATCGCAGCGTTGCGTGACCTTGAGATACATCAAATGGATATCAAGACAGCCTTCCTAAATGTCAATTTGGAAGAAGAAATCTATATGGAACAACCCGAGGGGTATGTGGTTCCAGGGCACGAGAAGAAATTCTGTCGGCTTGTCAAATCTCTGTACAGGCCGAAACAATCCCCGAAGCAATGGCACGAAAAATTTGATAGTACTCTACCATCGAAGGGTTTCACCATTAATAAGTGTGACAAATGTGTCTACATGAAAGGCAACTCTGACTCGTTCGTTATGATATGCATGTATGTAGACGACATGTTGATCACATGGAGCAGTTCTATCATAATTCTAGAGACTAAGAACATCTTGAAATAATGCTTCGACATAAAGGATATGGGTATCGCAGATGTCATCTTAGGGATAAAAATCTCTAAGACGTCTGACGGACTGGTCTTATCTCAGTCTCACTACATCGAGGATGTTTTGAGAAAGTTCGAGATGTTTGACAGTTCGCCTATAAAGTCACCAATGGATAGAAATCAAAAGCTTGATAAAAATCATGGTGCACTCATATGCCAGGAGCAATATGCATAGGTGATTGGTAGTTTGATTTACATAACAAACTGCACCCGACCTTATATTACTTATGCAGTCAACAAGTTGCCTAGGTTTACCCGTAATCTGAGTAATGATCACTGAAAGACGTTGAATCGGGTACTTCAATACCTGAAATACACGTTAACTTACGGGTTGCATTATTCGAGATATCCAACAGATACTAGAGGGGTACAAAGGATGCAAACCGGATATCGACATAGAGAACACCAAGTCCACCGGTGGGTATGTATTTACAATTGGTGGTGGGGCTGTGTCTTGGAAATCCTCTAAGCAAACTTGCATCGCCCGATCCACGATGGAATCGGAGTTTATCGCTTTAGACAAAGCAGGACAAGAAGTTGAGTGGCTTCACGACTTCTTAGAGGATGTTCCTTGTTGGAACAAACCCGTACCTTCTGTAATGATCCACTGCGACAGCCAGTCGACTCTAGGAAGGACATAAAATTCTATGTACAACGGCAAGTCTCGTCATATTCGACGGAGACAAAAGACCGTTAGGCAGCTGATCACCACGGGTATAATATCCATTGATTACATAAAATCAAATGATAACATAGCTGACCCACTGACAAAGTGCATACCCAAGGATCAGATGTTCTGCCTGTCTAGGGGAATGGGCTTAAAACCCAAAGTATAAGGACCAATACGGTGGTAACCCAACCTTAGTGACTGGAGATCCCAGGAATTAGGATCAATGGGAAAACTAAGCTGTAAAAGTTCAGTTGATCGCTTCGGTGGAAGCATGAGCACTTCGGATAGTGATTTCTGTAAAAAAAAATAAGGGTGAGCACGGGTACAGGGTACCCAGATACCCGACCGAAATCGACACTAACGGGTAGGTTCCGGATAGATATATTATAATAACGGGTAGGGTCCGAATAGTAAAATTAGGAACCGATCAATGTCAGGTCAGGTTCCGGTTCCGGCAAATAGAGACAGGGTACCCGGAACCGAAACCGATACACGGAACCTATAAAATATTAAATATTTTTACTTTTTTTAGAAACATTTGGACCACTTTTAACTTTCTCCAAAATTGTTTGTTGAACGCTTGCACATTGATTTTCCCCACCCCAAGACGCAAATATTTCAGCTTTTTCACCATTTTATTCTACAATGCTCTTTGTGCCCTAAGAGAAAACACCCAAAACTCTCTCAATAACAATGGCGTTTTAGCTACACCACCGAGCTTCATCGTCGTCGTTGAAGCTTTCTCTCAGGTACTTTCATCGTTGTCGTCGTTGAAGCTTCACCTTTGCCTCTTTCTCTCCCTTGGTTGTGTTCACGTCGTTCCTAAAATGCATATGAGTTCATATCTAACTCTTCAATTTCTTTTTAATATCCTATGCTTCTGTTCTATTTCAGGCGATACTCATCTTCAATTTGTATTACTTTTTTATTTGAAATGTAAATCTATTTTTAAAATTTGTGTATATTTTTGTAGCTGTGAAGATGAAATTTAGGGATTTACTAGTATAATAAAGCTTTTCTTTTGTATCGAAGATCTTATGAACACGAAAATAAGTTTAATTCAGATATTTTCAAATTTATTTTTAAATCAACACGTTCAATTAATTGAGTATCAAATTTGGCTTGCAATTTTACGTTTTGGTTACAGAATTAGCTTTTCTACAATGAATAAGTTTTCTAAAACCTCTTATAAGGGTACTAAAAACTCCGATTGCAGGCTAAAAAACTACTGGATGAAATTATTTTAGAACTCTTTTATTCTCATAGGCTAAAAAATTATTGCTTAATCTATGTTTTTTTATTTACAGGGTACCCGGGAACCTACCCGGTAGGTTACGAGTAGTTCAAAAATGTTAGGGTACCCGGACCCGCTCACCCCTAAAAAAAACACCAAATCCAAAGTCCTTCCCGCGATAGACTATAAGTGTTATCTGCAGTGTGGGTGTAGGTTAAGTCTCCAAAACCTTTAATGATCCTCACCGGTTGAGGTTGGGTTTGGGGAAACTTTTAATGATTCCTAACACTTGTAAGTGGGGTATAGCAGGATACCTTGTAGGAGACCACCTATTTAAGTGCGAGGACAGACCGCCTCAAATGAACGCACTCAAGAATCCAAGAAGTGTCCACGGCCACAACGGACAAAACATTACGAAAAATTGAGTAAAGGAAGTTGTTGTGTTGGTACCGTTGACTTGGCTTACACTAATCACTGACGGTTCAAGACATCACGTTCACCGCGCAGTAAGTAAGTCCGATGGTATTCAACTATGGAAGGTTCAAAGCGTATGCTACCTGTTCAGATGCAACATCAATCCACTAAAAGATTGTTGGAAAAGGCACCAAGTGTGTGCGTCAAAATCTCTTTCAAGAGGGGATTGTTAGAAATTTACTAAATGTGGAATTAAGTATATTCCATTAATTTATGACTCGAACAATTGGGGCCCGCACGTCGAAAACGTCGTTTCCACACACGTGCACACGTAGTACCAAGTATCGCAAATTTCATTAGTGAAAGAGATATTGGTACGTATGTAATACGTTTGAGACATAGAATTATGGACGGTTATTGGCCAAATGACAAAGTATTCCACGTTGGTAAACGAAGGAAGAAGTGTACGAAATGTAAGATGAAACGAGTCAGATTTCGCCGCGGGGCCGTGGAAGGCCGCGGCGCCACACCGTCGGAGCCACAGCGCCTCCTAGACAGCGCCGCGGCGCTAATTCACAGAGTCGTGGCGCTTCGGAGGCAGATTTCTGCGACGGGAAGTTGGAAAGATCTGACCTTTGGGCTGGTTTTGGAGCATTGATTCTCTATTACTTGGCACATGAATTCAGCCATTATTTGGCTGAATGTAACCTCTCAATTAAGTGCCATTACATGGCTATTGAAGGCCATTAGTTGGCTAGTTGAGGGGTCTTCTCCTTACACTATAAATTGAGGTCTTTAGCTCAATTGAAGAACACTACTCAACACTTAGAAAATACTCCAAATTTTCTGAATTCATCTTCTTCCTCTCTAGCAAAGTTACTATACTCAAAGTTCCTCAAGAGTAACACTTGAGTTTCCTTTACTCATTTGTTAAGTTGTTGTATCTTGGGAGACTATTGCCCAACACCGTAAAAGGAGATATACGGGGCAATCTTGTCTTAAAGACAGAGTGCCATCACTCGACTCACCAAATCACACAAGCAGTTTGTTAAGTTCTTGATTTCCAGTTTATTGTAATATTTAGTTTATCATTTCTTACTATTGTAATAATTACTTACTTCCCGTTCCCTGCAACAATTGTATCCCAACATCACCATTCATATCACTCTACAGTAACGGGGCGCAACTTTTCAAATTGGAATTTGATTATACTGATTAGCCACTTAAAACAAATCATTTGTCAAAATGAAACAATCAAGGGCTATAGATTTTCTTTTCTTTTTTGTGGGGCTGGGGGCTTAACTAACTATAAAAGAGAATACCTAAGTTACTTATCAAATCTACTTACTTGTGCAAGGACAGCAGCGGCCAACTGCAGGCTTGGTTCCAAGGTCTCAGGCACAACCTGTAAGAAAAATTATCCACCTCAAATTATGCATTGTTCATCATTTATCCAACTATCAAATGTGCAACTATTCCCTCTTGCATGCATGGTATGTTACAACAAATGTTACTGTAGCAAAACCGCAATGAAACAGCAATGAAAAAAATATCTCAAGGCTTAACCCAAGTGAAACCAATATGAACAAGTTCCCAACAAAAAGATCAATAGCAGAAATTAGAATAAGAAAGATACCGCTGTTGCTCCAGCCTTCTCTAAATTAAGGCCATGATCCACATCATGAGCACGTACAAATGTTTTCACATTGGGAAAGTACTTGTTCAAGGCCCAAACAGTTCTGTAATTTGCACCAGGAGTATCTAATGTTATTGCAGCAGCACATGCTCTTTCAGCCCCGACTTTATGTAGAACCTAGTAATCGAGAAACATAATGTCAAAATATAATATCCGAACCATAATTTTGAGTTTGGGATTTGCTTTACCTCTCGGCTACCAGCATCACCAAAGTATACAGGAAGGTCAAGTGCACGACCAACTGCAACTCGCTCACTGCATTTATTATAAGAACATCTATTAAGACGAGCATCATGATAACAATTGGAAAATTTAAGTGAAAACAACATTTCCTGCACTCCCCACTCCCAAGACACATTTCTTTAGATACAGTAATAAAGTTCAATTTCAACTTGTTGATGCTCTTATAATCAACTGCTGAACAACAAAGTACTCTAGGAGCAATATGATGATAATCAAGATCCAATTACAACCAAAGCTCCAACATATAAGGAAATTATGTTTGCACCGGCCAGTTGCTTCTACAGCTTCTTTGATGGTGGTGTTGAGTTGAGGAATGTTTTTCTTTGATTTCATACCCTCTCATAGATCTATGCAGGTCATCATTCATTAAATGGAATCAAGAAATTTCTTGGTATTTGATTTTAGCCACCATGGTATCTTGATTACTTTGTTTTTGCTCAATCAGAATCTTCAGTTTGTAGCCTCAATCTTCTTTACTCTCAGATTAGGTTAGTCTGGTTTCCGTTCAAGGTAATGATAGATAATTTCGATTGAAATTTAAAGCAGAATTTCTCAAAGGAACTCCGGCGATGTCTCTTCTCCCATCTAATCTCTCACACTTCTTCCTTATTTTGAGTTTCTTTCTGGTGGAGGGGAGTGGTGGCAGTGGTGTGGCGAGGAGAGAGAAGACGGAAGGGGATGGGACAGATCTGGTATGGAGGTGGTGGTGGGGATGATGGTGGATGGTGGAGGAGGTGGTGGCATAGGGAGAAGGGGAAGGGGAGGAGTAAAGGCGGATTATGGTGGTGGTCGTGGTGGTCGTGGTGGCGTGGTGGCGGGATGGTGGAGGTGGTGGTGGCAGGAAAGAGAATGAGGAATAAGAGACAAAACAAATTTCCAAAAAATGCCGTTCACTTGTATTTTAGGTGTATTACACACATCATGCCATGTCAGCAATGTGTCTAATAGGACACAATTTAATCATAGATCAGGTGTTCAATAGGTACAAGCCTTACTTCAGTTGTCTTCTAAAAATTTGTGACAAGTTTAAGGGCCGACTATGTATTTGGCCTTTGATTAATATTCAAATCTGATTTATAAAAATAATCTAACAGTTCAATTAAAGACTTATACAATCTAGTTCAATTTTCTCAATTCTCCGGCTTGCTTTAATGACTGAACAATTATACTACCTAATAAAAGTTCCTTCTGCCTCATTTTATATAATGATGTTTGATAAGACACCAAGGTTTAAGATGTCATTTTTACTTGAGTATTCTAGCAAAGGGTGTGTTTGGTATGAAGGAAAATGCTTTCCATGGAAAACGTTTTCTTGGAAAATAAGTGGGTTTCTTACTAATTTTCTAGTGTTCGGCAAGTAAGCGAAAAAATATTATCCCAAGAGCATTTACATGTAATCTACGATAACAGAATGGGGGTGGGATGTGGGTGTCAGGGGTGGGATGGTCAAGGGGTGAGGGTTGGGGTGTTGGGTGGGTGGGGAGGAGACGATGAACTTGGAATGTCACTTATGGAAGTTGTTTTCGCTGCTTCCATTAGGGAAGTCATTTTCCCTATTTTTAAGGAACTTATGTTTTCCATAACATTTTGACCAAACATGTCCAGAAAATGTTTTCCTCCATACCAAACACACCCAAAATATTTAAGTAATGGACGGAAAAGTAGTTTGATTGAGAAAATATTACATCAAGGTTTAAAATCTAAGTACAACATACCCAGATCTTTAATGGAATGTATCAAACATATAGTAAGATTGTCATATAAACAGGAGGGAGTAACAAATTGGGAAGAAAAAAGATCTTTAATTAACAATTCTAGAATATAATTTATGCGTCTTTTGATTTTCAGTCACTACAACCTTCAAATGTAATACTCCCTCCGTTTCAAAAAGATTGTCTTGCTTTCCTTTTTAGTCCGTTTCAAAAAAATGACTCTTTCCTTTTTTGGTAATTCTTTCATTCCAACTTTCCGCATGGCATGTTTAAAACCACAAGATTAAAGGTCATTTTTGTACATTCAACACATCTTTTAATTTAAGACCACAAGATTAAAAAGTCTTCTCTACTTTCTTAAATTTTGTGCCAAGTCAAAACCAGACAATCTTTTTGAACGGGGGAGTAGTAGTTTACAGAATCCATTTGACAATTTGATATTGCTTCTAGAAGTATTGTTCAGTTTCTATTTCCCCATTACACTGATGCTATATAATAAAAACCTTGGTAAGAAATAATAGAACTCAAGTATGATGAGAATATCACAAACCATTGGGAGGTCATGAAACTTGATAATAATTACTCGTTGGCTCTGTTTCCTCAGGTGTAAAACATTCTCCACAGTATAGTATCTTATAAAGGAAAACCAGAGCATCTGGTTAAATATAAAGGTTGGTGGCTTTTAAGAGTAGATGATAGTGGAAGTGCTGTTTAGTGATAAGTTGCGAAAAATATATAAAGTTTTAACATTCACTGAACCCACAGGATCTGAAATCAGTTGAATGTGAGCGAAAAGAGAAACATACCTTCGCACATCAAGTGCGACAAACGGAATCAGTCGCTCGGAGAGAAGTTGGGCAATGATCTGTTAAGATGAAAACTAATTCAACAGATAGAAGATGGGAAAAGCTTCATTGTTCCAAATTTTGACAATGATTCAACTTATCAAATTAAGCAATTCATGAAAGCGGGCAAAACCTGGCCAACGCGACCAAATCCACAAATAATGATATGATCTTGCAAATCATCTGTCTGGAAAAGAAGTAATGAACTATCAATTTACACCTTCTCTTAAGTAATTAATTGAAGTCAGCGAAATCTTCTTTACATTTATGCAGTTAATAATCCAGAAAGATATCATTAAATGATGTAGTCCCTCCAGTAATGAGCTTTGGTAACTAAACATGAGTTACTTCTCATACAATGATCTTCATAATAAATGCTAACGTTAACGATAACAATTAAATTTAAAGCAAGGCAGCAATGAGTTAAAGAACAAATTAAGTCTTGAACAGTCGAAATTAGAAAAGATTATGTTAAAAGAGCTCAGAAGGAAGACAAAGTGAGGCATAAGGTTCAGAGGAAACCTACTCAGATGATGCGATGGAGCCATAGACAATTACTTTTCAGGGGAAAAAAACATCCCTTGCAAGAATAAAAAAGAGATTTGTGCCAAAAGAAAAAAGGAAGAGAAACTACAAGTGTTCAAAAGGCTTAGCACCACAACACTGAGGCATGGGACTTAAATAGCAACAACAAAGTAGGGCACAAAACTTAAGAGATGAACCAGGATCAAAGAAAGGCATTGAAAGGAGAAAGCAGCCAGGGATGAAGAACAGAGATGAAGAAATTTGAGAAAGGGAAGGGGAGAAAAAGGAAACTTTTATAGCACCAAAATTCCAGCTTTCCTTATCTCCAAACTGCTTTATGGTTTTACTAACAACAGTATTCAGGCCCCTTAACCTTAGCCCTTTAATTTCTATACCATGTTACCATTGACAACCTGAAACCAAACTATTTTGTGTAAGCTTGCAAGGTCCTGACCCTGAAGTACTTGTAAGGTCTAACTGTGATTTTATTTGATCAACTAACAGAATCTAGCAAAGCAAGGAATAATTATGTGACATGCGCCAACTTTTGGCAACTGTACCTTTGCTTGAAGTAAGATATAATCAATTATAATACAGTATATATTAGAAAATTGAAGAATTGAAACACAGAGGCTTTGATAGAGTGCTCTCTGTCTTTAGGGGTCGAAATATAAGAATTTGCAAACATGTACATGGTTTGTTAGCTTCATTCATGCTAAAAGCCAAAGAAGAAAGATAGTACCACCAAAAGTGGGAGACAATACCTCACTTTCCACAGGCAATAAACTTCGCACATCGTGCAGCTCAAAACGAGATGCTATTAATTGGCCTCCAGCAGCTAGATATGGTGTGAGTGCCATTGAAATTCCAACCACAAGAAACAGCAGAGATGACAATTGAGAAGACATTATACCCTGGGAAAAAAAGATTAAATCGTAGAGAATTTAATTAAGATAATACACTTATTCTAACAAGATATATTTTTATCATGGGGAAAAAATCCTCACAGAGCTTAGCATTGTACTGTCTAGATAAGTTGCAGCTTTGAATCTACTTAAGGGTAGTTATGAGGAAGAACAAGTCTCGTGAAATAATAGGACATGTAAATAGAAGTAAGATGGCGGCCGTAAATAGAAACTGGATGGACATTGATGGTAGTTTGTCTCCAACTACCCAATAACAGGATAACACTAGCTCAACATTTGATTGCAGCACACAAGTCAATCGTACAAAAGGTCCACAATTCCTTGATAAAGGAAGAGAAGCTGTTTAAACAGCATTGTAATAGAAGGGAGAAAAGAAAATGGAATACCACAATTTTATCATCGGCTATGAATTGCTTAGGAACGGTTAAAGCTATCAAAGAAATAAACCTGATTGACAGCTTCACCAAAGGCTACAAAGGCAAACTCTCCACCCGGAGCAAGCAGGAGACCAACTCTTATTGCCGATACAATTGAAATACCAAACAGTTTACCAACTAATGCAACCAAGATGGTCTTGCCACCTATTAGAAGTCCCAATGAGCCCATGATCACTGGAAAGTTTGAGAGAAGAAGCTTGGGATCAATGGACATTCCAACCTGCAAGCCAGATGATACTTGTTCAGTTTTGAAGTCACAAAGCAGACATAGTTATAATAATATATTCATGGATGATTCTCATTTCAGCCTGGGATAAAAGTGGAGTAAAATAGATAAGAGTTTTGTCTGCTGCAGCAGAAGTTGTATCACAGAACTCAGAAGTACAGTCATTCAATGAGAACAACTCAGGAGAAACAATTAAGCTCTACAAGCTGGTGAGAACACTAGGGGTAGAAGAGCAAGAATTTTTAAATGTAAATAGAACCTTAAACTCCAAATGACAAGTTGTAGGATTACAAAACTGCACTGTATTCACATTGTACAGATAATTATCACCTACCGTCATGAAAAAGAGACCCAACAGGAGTCCACGATATGGAGCAATATCTGATTCAACTTGCAATGAAAATTCAGTTTCTGCCAGAAGCAGACCAGCTAAAAATGCCCCCAAAGCCATTGAAAGGCCAGCCTGTATTTAGTTGCATCAGGTAACACATCGTAGCGTCAACAAGATAACGGTTCTAACAAACTTGGTTAGTATACATGAACCCGTAAAAATCTGTTACCATTCCCAAACAAAAATACATGAACCCGTAAAAAATGTGATCATAAGTACCCTGGCAGTCAGAAGACTAGTCCCAAGGATAACAAGGAGCGTATTAGCCGAAAATATTTCTGCATTTTGGTTTTCTGCAATCTGCTTATAAATAGGCCGCAACAGCTGAAAATAGAACAGAGAACGAATACATTAATGTCCTCGTGTTTAACATCTTACGAGACTTGCAAAAACTAAAAGTGGAACTAATACCCTATTTATCTTTTGTAACAGATAAAAGTCAAAAAATAACTTTAATAATGTATAGGCAATAGAAAATGAAAGACCGCAGTCCAAAATGTCACGAGAGAAGTAGTCTGAACTTAAAAACTTTATACTACTAATCAGAAACGTTTATAAAATTGGAAGAGATTCTACATGAACAAACAGCTTACCAGACGTCCTCCAGCAATAATGGCAGTGATGGCTACAATTGCCTTTACAGCAGCCAAACCAAGTGCTTCAGCAATGGCTCGGAAACCAATCTAGTAAGAAAGTTCTGTTATAACAGTGGCAATTTGGAAACAGCAATAGTGTTGATATGACCCGAGCGAGCTCAAGACCATTCACTCGTGGCCAAGCAAGAGAGCTCCAAGAATTACAATCCATGTTCATGACGAGAGGAGCGTTGGAAGAGCTTGAAGAGAATATCTCACGAGTGTATAATGTTTGGATGATAGCTTGGGAGGATATTCAAGAAGAAGAAGATACAAGAGAAGGAGTCACTTCAAAAAGTGGTTAAAGAAGAACCCATGTGGGGTTATTTGTGCAAAGGCCACTTTTGGGCCTTGGTTGTAATAGGCATAACTATAAATAGTTGTCTTAGTTTCATTTGATAGGGGGAGTTTTTTTGGATGACAATTAATACCTTCATTAGAATTCTACTTAGGCATATAATTAGTGATATGCTTAGTTAGAGTGTAATTTCTTTGTTGTTGGAAAACACTTCCATGATTTCTCACATGAACATGTTCACTTGTGGAAATCATCTATAGTGTAGGTACTTTAGTTGAATTTAATTGAAGGATGTCTTGGGTTTGATATACCCTTGGTTGCCTTTGATTTCAATTATTGTGTCTCACTCTTATCTTTCTTTCCTTGCAATTTTAATTTCAATTCTATTCTTGTTTTGTGTTTTGAGTTTCTTAGGGTTTCCAATTAGGATCCTATCAAGTGTATACTCGGAGCTTAGGTTCTAGATTTATTCCTACAAATCTAGTCTTGGTTATTGTTATTACAAAATCCAAAAAAAAAATCAAAATCCCAAAAAAAAAAACTCGAAAATTTGTTGTTATTTTGGTGGATTTGAGGCCAAATTTGAGTTACTTGATATCAAAAACCCCTTAGCTTTCAAATTTCGTGGCATTTAAAGTTGTACTGAAGATTCTACCATTGAAGGACCTTGAAGGTTTGAAACTTGAAGATGGGTTTTGGTGGAAGAAGGTGATTTTGGCTTCAAGAGTTATTGGGCTTTGTTTTACCAATCAAGAGGAGCTTAGAATTAAAATTTGGTGCAATTTGGAGTTGATTTGAAGGTGTTTGGAAATTTGGTGTTCTTGAAGAACTTCAAATCTTCATAGAAGAAGACCCAAAAGAGGTGTGTTTGATCCAAAAGTCTTCAAGTCAAAGGTTGAAAAGTGTTTGTGCCCAAAGTAAAAAAAAAAAAGGGAAATCAGTTCGAAAATCATATTTTCAAAAAAAAATAAAAAATCCATGTAGCTGACACGTCAGCCATGCGCCTGCAGGTCGCGTGACAGCCATTTCAGAGGCTGTTTTTGCTCTGTTTTCAGCCCTGTTTTGGGCATTTTTTACCCGGTTTTCGCCCAAATTTCTTCCGGTTTGATTTCTTATCATATTCTTAATATTTATAATTAATTAAAAATAAGTAATTAAACATACTTGTTTGCTAATTAATTCTTGAATTTCATCACTTTTTCCCAAATTTTCCAAATTTTTTCTTCTTTCACTTCACCATAGCAGGAACCAGACAGGTGGGGAGCGAGAGCAAAGCAAGCTCTAGTGGTGGGTTGTCTTCGCGGTCCCATTTCATCGACATAGTCAGAAGCAATGGATGTTGTAAAGAAGTGAAAGACGAAAGTACGGTGGAGGTTGGTTGAAGATGATGTTACACGGCGTTCAGAACCAGTCTTGAAGTGAATGAATTAGAAAGAAGTAATGCCAAATTTGAAACATTCCAAATTTGTTTCCGGAATCATTAGGGCTTTCGGGGCTGTTCTAGCTCTTTCCTGCCTACGTTTTCTTTTTGCTCCCTTTCTTATGAACTTCTTCTTTGCTTGCAACATTCCATTGAAATTCAATTTTTCTTCTTTCCTTCTCATTTCTTTAATTTTATATGTTAGTTAACAATTAGTAATTGTTCTAACTTGATTGTTAACTAGTTCTTGAGTCCGAGCTTTCATTTCGTGCCAATTTCTTTTGAGCTTTTTTTCTCTATTTTCGTTGAAACTTCATTGGCTCCGTCCGTTAGATTTGAGTCGTACGTCTTTCTATCTAACAAGAATTCATTCTTCCACGAGGCTTAGCATACGTGTGAGATTGATTGGATTAGAGGTTCTTCACCAACATTGGAAGAACGCTAGAGTGAAGTGAGTCTTGAGCGAAAACACGAGTGACGTGAGGAACTTTTGCTCTAACTTGTTTGTTGAGTTTTGTAGGTACAATGACGAATTCCGGAAGCCATTCACATGATGGAGAGGATCCGCTGTCCCATATACTTCGTGAATTGAATAGGTTGAGTACGGCGATAGGAGGGATGACAGAACGAATGGGTAGTGTGGAAAATAGGTTGGTGAATGTTGAAAATGCTAGTCAAGTGGACACTCCCGAGTCGAACGTTGACGTCGAATCAAGTAAGGGTCCTAACACGTCACCTACTCTTACCCCCGGGCAAGTACAAGAGTTGCTCCATCCCCAAACTCACTCCGCACCTTCTCCATATACCCCCCCACCTACTATCCCAAACATCACCACCTGAGGTCCTATGAGACGAACCAATCCTCAAACACATCCATATTTATATCAGCCACCCCAAGAGGAACCAATACCCCACACCCCAATGCATGCGCCACCACAAGATTTCCACCCGGAGCCACAAATGCATTTTCAAAACCCCCTATTTGACGAAGGCATTGAGGAGGTTAATAGGGAGAGATGGTGGGAGGAGCCTAGATACGGAGGGAGACATGGGAATGATGCCCATAGGGGACGATGGAGACGAGGAGGTATGGGTAGGCCAAGGTCATGAGGACCTGGCAAGATGGCAGGGCTATGAAGATAGGGGAGTCCAAGATCGCAATTTGAATACCATTAAAGTGGAACTTCCAAAGTTCAAGGGAGGTAGTGATCCCGAAGAATTCTTGGAATAGAGGTTACAAAGCGAGCGGATATTCCTCACCAACAATCGGATGCATTAAAGGCGAAGTATGCCCTCACTCAATTTGAGGGATATGCATCCACTTGGTGGGAATCCAAGAGGCGTGAACGAGCTCAACAGTACCTATTTGATATTCCAACTTGGCAAGAGTTGATTAAGCTCATGGAAGCAAGGTATGCGACACCCGACTATTATCAAGGCGTTCTTAAGAGGGTGTACATGTTGAGACAACGTAGTAAGAGTGTAGAAGAGTACTTCGATGAGTTTGAGAACTTAAGGTTGAAATCCAAAATTGAAGAGCACTTGAACTACACGGTGACCCGATTTGTGGCCAATTTGAATCATAAAATCTCCAAACCTATGAGGCTTCAATCCTATACCACTCTTGAAGAAGCATTTCATAACGCAACTAAGGTTGAAATGGACTTGAAAGCGGAAACATCTTACAAGGCTAAGAATATCTCATCCTCACCATGGAGCAAAGGCAAAGATAAGTGGGAGAAGCCCAAGACCACTACTTCGATTCTCCAAGCCAAGTTCGACTACAAACCGAAGAGCGAATACAAGGCTAGAGGAGGTAACAATGCTAAAACTAACTTTCCTCGTCCTTCTACCATTCAATGTTTTAAATGCCAATGTAGAGGCCACATTGCAAGTGAATGTCCTAATAGGAGATCAATTGTGGCCATGCTTGATAACCGATGAAGAGGAGGAAGGTGGTGAGGAGGGTGGTGACGGTGAACCTAAAGGTGAGCATGAGGGAGGATTTGAAAAGGAGGATGATGAGCGGCACCTAGAGGAGAATATTAATTTGGCATGTGTGTTGCGAAGGATCATGGGTGCAATGAATAGGGAGGAACTTGATCAACGGGAAAACCTATTCCATACTCGATGCAAAATCCTAGATAAGGTTGCTCTTTGATCATTGATGGTGTTAGTTGCACAAATGTGGTGAGCACAACATTGGTTGACCATATGAAGTTTCCCACAAGGAAACATCCTAGTCCCTACAAGCTTCAATGGTTCAATGATTGTGGAGAAGTGAGGGTCACCATGGGTTGTAGTGAAATTTAGCATTGGCAAGTACCAAGATGAAGTTCTATGTGATATAGTGCCAATGCAAGCTTGTCATATGTTGCTCGGGAGGCCATGACAATTTGATAGGGATGCACAACATAGTGGGAGATCTAATAAGTATTCCTTTGTCTTTGAGGGAAGAAAACATACTCTCACCCCATTGACACCCTACCAAGTGAGTGAGGACTATAGAATCATGAAAGAGCTTCGGGAGAGGAGTCAAAATGAGGAGGTTGAGAAAGAGTATTTACTTAGCCAAGAGGGACAAGGGGTAACAAAGGGGAAAGTTAAGATGTGTACACTTGCCAAACCAAACAATTGTTTGAAAGGAGTTGATGAGGGGCATTTTATGGTGTGCCTTGTCAACAAAGATCTCTTGTTACATACTAACCAAGATACTAGCACTTTGCCTAGTATTGTTTCTTCTCTTTTGCAGGAATATGACGACTTATTTCCGGAGGAGATGCCCAAAGGATTGCCTCCATTGAGGAGTATTGAACATCAAATCAATTTTGTACCGGGTTCCCAAATCCTTAACAAACCGGCATATAGGAGCAATCCGGAAGAAACTAAAGAATTGCAAAGGCAAGTCGAAGAGCTATTTGACAAAGGGCTAGTGAAGGAGAGCCTTAGCCCATGTGCCGTGCCCGTGATACTTGTTCCCAAGAAAGATGGCACTTGGAGGATACGTATGGATTGTAGAGCCGTTAACAAAATAACGGTGAAGTATCGACATCATATCCCGAGACTTGATGATATGTTGGATGAGCTATGTGGCTCAAGTGTGTTCTCTATAATTGATCTTCGAAGTGGATACCACCAAATTCGCATGCACCCCAGTGATGAGTGGAAGACGACCTTCAAAACCAAGTTTGGGCTATATGAGTGGCTTGTCATGCCATTTGGTCTCACAAATGCGCCTAGCACTTTCATGAAGTTGATGAACCATGTGTTGAAGCCTTTCATCAATAAGTTTGTCGTCGTGCATTTTGATGACATTCTTGTCTATAGCAAGACTACTGAGGATCATGTGTGCCATTTGAGGCAAGTTTTTGATGTCTTGTTGTGTGAAAGGTTGTATGCTAATCTCAAGAAGTGCTCATTTTGTGTTGACCGAGTGATTTTCTTGGGTTTTGTGGCAAGTGTGAATGGCGTGGAGGTTGATGAAAAGAAGGTCGAATCCATTAGAACTTGGCCCACTCCTAAAAATGCAACCGATGTAAGGAGTTTCCATGGGTTGGCAAGTTTCTATAAGAGATTTGTGAAGGGATTTAGTACCATTGATGCTCCTTTAACCGAATTGATCAAGAAAGATATACCTTTTGTATGGGGAGATGAGCAAGAGAAGGCATTTCAAGAGTTGAAGGCGAAATTGAGTACTTCCCCATTATTGCAATTGCCGGATTTTGAGAAGACATTTGAGATTGAATGTGACGCTTAATGTATTGGCATCGGTGGAGTCTTGATGCAAGAAGGGAAGCCATTGGCCTACTTTAGTGAAAAGTTAAAAGGGGCTTCTTTGAACTACTCTACCTATGACAAAGAGTTGTATGCACTAGTGAGGGTATTAGCTTATTGGCAACACTATTTATGGCATAAGGAGTTTGTGATCCGTTCGGATCATGAATCCTTGAGACATTTGAAGGGTCAATCTAAGCTCAACAAGAGGCATGCAAAATGGGTGGAATTTATTGAGTTTTTCCTTATGTGATCACCTACAAGCGGGGAAAGGAGAACGTTGTGGCGGATGCTTTGTCTAGGAGATTTGTTGTTGAATGCCATGACTTCTAAAATGATGGGATTTAAAATTTTGAAGGAGTTCTATTCCAATGACCCTGATTTCAATGTGGTTTATGAAGAGTTAGCCCAAGGAAAGAGGGTTGATCGGTTCCAATTAATTGATGGGTTCTTGTTCAAAAATGGTAGAGTATGTGTTCCCAAAAGCTCATGGAGGAAAATTTTCGTAAAGGAAGCATATAGTGGAGGCATGATGGGTCACTTTGGAGTTGCCAAAACTCTTGACATCCTCAAGGAGCAATTCTATTGGCCCAAGATGAGACATGACGTGGAGAGGCTTTGTGGACAATGCCTAGAGTGCAAGCAAACCAAGTCCAAGACTCACCCTCAAGGTATGTATACCCCTCTTCCTACTCCTAATAGTCCTTGGGTAGACATTTCTATGGATTTTGTTTTGGGTCTACCAAGGACCAAAAGGGATCATGATAGTATTTTTGTGGTAGTGGATAGATTTTCAAATATGTCCCATTTCATACCATGTCACAAGTGTGATGATGCATCTCATGTGGCATCCTTGTTTGTTATTCATGTTCTTAAATTGCATGGGGTACCTCGCACTATTGTTAGTGATAGGGATTCCAAATTCCTCAGTCATTTTTGGAAGAGTCTATGGGGTGCACTTGGCACCAAGCTCATGTCCTCTACTTCTTGTCACCCTCAAACGGATGGACAAACCGAAGCAGTGAATAGGACTCTTGGGAGCATGCTTAGGTGTGTGGTTAGAGGAAGACCAACTTCATGGGAGGACCATTTACCTTTGATGGAATTTGCATATAATAGATCTCTCCACTCCTCTATTGGCATGACTCCATTTGAAGTTTGCTATGGTTTTAATCCTTTGTTTCCCTTAACCTTAACCCATTTGTCTAGTGATGTTGTTGTGAGTTTAGATGCAAAACAAAGGGCAATCGAAATGGTGAAGATTCATGCTAAAGTGAAGGAACACATAGAGAAGATCAACAAGAGAGTGGCCAAAAGACAAAACAAAGGCCGAAAGAGAGTGAACTTCCAACCGGATGATTGGGTTTTGGTTCACTTTCAAAAGGAGAGGTTTCCCCAATTAAGGAAGAGCAAGTTGTGCCCAAGAGGAGATGGGCCGTTCAAAGTCCTTGAGAAGATCAATGACAATGCCTACAAGATTGACTTACCAAGTGAGTACAATGTCCATAATGTTTTCAATGTAAGTGATCTATCTTCTTGTGTTGTAGGTGAACCTTTAGATTCGAGGACGAATCCTTTCCAAGAAGGGGAGGATGATATGACCCGAGCGAGCTCAAGACCATTCACTCGTGGCCAAGCAAGGGAGCTCCAAGAATTACAATCCATGTTCATGACAAGAGGAGCGTTGGAAGAGCTTGAAGAGAATATCTCACGAGTGTATAATGTTTGGATGATAGCTTGGGAGGATATTCAAGAAGAAGAAGATACAAGAGGAGTCACTTCACAACGTGGCTAAAGAAGAACCCATGTGGGATTATTTGTGCAAAGGCCACTTTTGGGCCTTGGTTGTAATAGGCATAACTATAAATAGTTGCCTTAGTTTCATTTGATAGGGGGAGTTTTTTTGGATGACAATTAATACCTTCATTAGAATTCTACTTAGGCATATAATTGGTGTTAATTAGTGATACGCTTAGTTAGAGTGTAATTTCTTTGTTGTTGGAGAACACTTCCATGATTTCTCACATGAACATGTTCACTTGTGGAAATCATCTATAGTGTAGGTGCTTTAGTTGAATTTAATTGAAGGAGGTCTTGGGTTTGATATACCCTTGGTTGCCTTTGATTTCAATTATTGTGTCTCACTCTTATCTTTCTTTCCTTGCAATTTTAATTTCAATTCTATCCTTGTTTTGTGTTTTGAGTTTCTTAGGGTTTCCAATTAGGATCCTTTCAAGTGTGTACTCACATCTATCAAAAGGAACGAATGTTGTTTCTGCATGTGATTTTAGGGGTTAAGGTAATTATCTTTCCAGTTTGGTGACTATTACAGGTCCAGAACGTCACATAGCTGGAATTGTAGTTATAACAAACAAGAAAATTTCAAATTATTTTTTCAGAAGACAAGACTGTAATATAAAAGAGCCTATACCCCTCCTTTTGATGAATTTGGTGAAATTAGTGGTATCAGTATGAGTAGAACAACCACCGCCAGATCCTGGAAGATAAATGGAAAAATTGTTTAATCATATCACAAAGAAAACTCTAAAGTGCCACAGCACAAGATGTCATCATTTCATGTGCATGACAGCAGCCTATACGATGTCAAGTAAATATATGTGAATCTCATGTATGCGTAGATACACACTAGATTCTAAGTTTCAACACCCATCTCGTGAGAGAGATGCGACAGTTTTGTACTGTCTATATGCAGATACCTGAAAGAGTAATACAGAAAATGTCGCTCGTCCATGTCGTGATGTGCTCTCACCACGCTCCTGCAATACCTGCAGATATGCAACATAATCAATTTATTACTAAAGTTTCATTTTCCGACGACGAAGAGTCACAGTCATATAGACAAAGCCAATTGTAGATAAACTACTCCAATGCTGATTTGATATCTCGGCATAAACCATTATCAGGAATTACTGCTTCTGGACATTTGGGGAACATATCATAAATGTTGCCTGCTTAAGGATTAACTTCGATCAGAGGTGTTGAACTGGTCACCAAATCAACGTATTTAATGAGTACACAAGACCACTTAAGTGCCAAATCTTGCCCATCTAGCAAGGAAGGCCTGCTAAAAATATAGAACGATTTACCTGGAGGACAACAGCAGTGGAAGATAAGGCAAGCCCGTTCCCAATCACTATTGCAGCAGGTCCAGCCTGCCCGGCAACCAAATTAGCAACTAACCCGACCACCACAGCTGTCACTAAGACCTGCATTCATTTGTTTAAATTAATAATTAGCGTGAAAATCTAATACGTTGAGACCATACCTCTAATAAGCAATCTGGTGGTGGATTAACAACTTCCAAGTGCTCAAACTTTTGCAATTACCTGAGCAGTGCCCAACCCAAAAACGTATTTCTTCATAGAACTTAGTCTCTCAACGGAAAGCTGTCAAAGAGGATACAAACAGAGGTTATTAAGGCAGGATTTGTAACACATTCAGAAAGAAACAAACTAGTCAATTTTCCTGGACTGTACCTCTAGGCCAATGTTAAATAGCAGGAAAACAACTCCAAATTCAGCTATAGCCTTGGTCCCATGTACATGACGTATGATAGAAAGACCATAGGGTCCAATCAAGATTCCAGCAGCCAAATACCCAAGAACAGGACTTCCTATAAATTACAGCAGAGAGAAGGTGAACCATTAATGGGAAACACGAGTACGTCTATCTTGAAGGAGCAAAGAACATGAAATCTGTGATATACATCGAGGTCAAAAAAAACTAAGTGACAAGAATAGATCATGTTTCAATTTTAGAACATGTTCAAGGAAAGACCTAGCAAGAAACCTTTGCATCAAGAACAAGTTTGGTGAAACTATTTCACATAATAAGCCACTAGTCACTGTCCTCATGCGATAAAGAAGGTAGCAAACTTCAATTACCTCCTGGAATTTTCTGGAAGATAGGCACAAAGATAACACTTGCGAGCAATAACCATACCATGTCAAAAAGAGAAGCTTCCTCCTCATTTATCTGAAATGAGAAACAACACCATTAGCAAGTAGAAGTAAAGCCCCACCCTGACAAAATGGTGATGGCAGGCATTAAGATAGTGGGAGTTTATGAGGCATGCCTCTTGATGAGGAAGCCTCTCCATTAGTTTCTTAAGTTTATTGGGCAGTTTTCTTATTTGTCGAACCAGAGGTCTTGCATTTGTCGAGACCTCATCAATGCTGGTGGTAATGATGTCTGGCTGTTGAAACCACTGAGAAATTCTCTCTGATCGACTGGCGTAAAAGGCAATTCTGTGACAGATGTCAGAAGCATATCAAATACCATAACCACAACAAGCTATATCAATCTAATGATACAAAGATTGTATCCTGACGATGCACATATACATGCAGCTACCAAGAAATAGCTTCATCTTTTAAAAGAAATAAAGAATGAACAGTTCTATATTAGTTGTACCCTGCTCCCATCAGTAATGAGCCAACCACCAGCTTGGGCAACTGCTTCCTTGCAGACTCCATGAGACTCTGGAAAACTGAAGCAGGTGTGAACTCTTCACCATCTGTGGGAAATGAGAAAAAAGATGCAGGCAAGAAACGGGATGATTTCTTCAATAATGCCTTGGGAGCATTAACTGATGAACTGTCCCTAGCTGATTCCTTGTTGACCTCCTGCCTCACAGTTTGAACAGTTTTTGGTTTTTCTGCATCAGTATCATAATCATTTGAGGAGTCCAGAACTAACTTTCTATCTTCATCGTCACTCTCGCCAGACAAAGGCCCACTGGCCACCCAAGCATCCTCCAGTTGTACCTCCCTATCTTTTTCAATAACACCATCGACTGAGTCATCCTCGCTAAGGGTCCCATCGACCAAAGTAGATGATCCATTCTGTAAGACTGAAGTTTCTGAGGAGTCAACAAGTGATACAGCTAGGTTCTTCTCGGCTTTCTGCAAAGCAATCTCCGCATCACTGACCCGTTGAGTAGCATCGAGCTCATATGCAACAGCTTGTTCGGCTAAAAGCATTATGTTTGAAACATCTTCCTCGGCTTTTAAAGCATTGATTTGTGCTTGCTCAGCTAGATCATTCAACCTGTCAACCTCCTTTAGCAGCTCTTCTTTTTTGTTCTGCACCTGCCTCAATTCAGCCTCACAATTTTCCAAATGGTTCCGACACTCCACCATATCTTCCTGAGCAGCTGAAAGTGCTGCCTCTTCCTCCATCGATGAAGTTGATTCTTCCCCTTTGCTTTTGTCAGAAGTTTCTGAAGACGTACTTCCTTGTTTTGCAGTTTGTATTGAATCAAGAGCAACCAGAAGCCTTGCCTCAGCAAGAGAAAGGGCCATTGTTGCTTTTTGAACTGCTTCTTTAGCGATCATCTCTTCACTTACAATCTCTTGAACACTGTCAAGTTGTTTGTTTACATCATCCCACGCATTAGCAGCTTCATCTTTTAATGCTATTGCAGCTTCTGATATCTTCTGTGCTTTTTCCTCAAACATTGTGCTGTTCAGTTGTGCAACTTCCAGATCCTTGAGTGCCTTCTGCAACAACTCCCGTAGGTCATCCAAATTATGCCCTTCCTTTTCTTCTTCTTTCTCTTCCTCCAACTCCTTAGCACTACTAATTTCCGCTATGCCATTAGTACTAACACTCAAATATCCATCTTCAACACTCTCACCGGACTCCACATTTCTACCATTACCATCAATAAACGCAAGTGAATCATTTCCCTGACACTGAGGCAACTTTACTCCCCTAAGAAGCCTTAAGGCGCACCAAATTCCCACTCGAATCAGATTTCAACAAAGCACAACTCAATCGTATCCTTGAATATGCTAAACTATTACCACTACAGCTCACAGTCCTTTTCAACCTTTTCCCAGGCCGATTCTTACATAAAACCCTAGCATTTCCAAGTAATTTACGATTCAATCCTACATCACTGGTGCCTTTCCTATCTAATATCCTGTAGCTCAAAGCTTCACCACAATGTGAAGCATTCGGTTGCCATAAACAGTAAGAAAATCCCATACCTCCTCTCCTCTAACACACTAAACGTCAAAAAATCACCAAACCGAAGCCACAAATTCTCATTACCTCAAATCACCTAACAAAAACAAACAAAGAAGTTTCTATTTCAATCAACAAACAAGTAAAAATCAATTCACAGGACCACAAATAATCAGCTAAAATCACCTAACAAACAATTGCAAGCTGAAATAACTAAAATTGATTTCGCGACTAATCAATATTTCGTTCCATAACAAACAATTGCAAGCTGAAATAACTGAAATTGATTTCGCAATTAATCAACATTTCATTCCATAACAAAGCTGAAATAACAGAAATGGATTTCTCGATTAATCAACATTCCATTTCGATGCACATACTTAACATGCGAGTAAAACAATTCATACACGTGAAGTTACAGTTAACAGTAGTGAAATAGACGAGAAGAGTTTGAAATTACCGATACAAGTGACAGTTCGGAGTTCGGAGAGAAGAATATCTATGGCAAAATTAGGTCAGAAAATGATTGGACAGACGAGAAATGGACTTTGCAATTGGCTCTTCTCTTCTGTCCGAAGAAGAAAGAGCCTTGAAATATATTCACTTTCAGTTGTTGCTATATTTTTCTTTTTTCTTTCTCCCTCCATTTGGGGAACATTACTATTGGTGGGATATTCCATTTTTCGCATTTACATAACTGTCCTTCAGATTAGATATCTAGTCATGTGACAAGCAATGAAAGTCGTCAGCCCAGATATTAAAATTGCATACGAAATATCTTTGCAATATTGTTACGTTTTTTTTACGTAAAAGGAATCAAAATGTCTCTAAATTATTAAAAATAGAATAAAAATCCATCGGAACCAATAAAAATGTCTTACAACTAGCAAATAGGCCCAATTTTAAAAGCGGATACACGAGATTCCGTTAACGAGATAGAAGCATAATTGAGTAAGTTTGCTAATGGCGAGAGATTTTTGTGTTATTTCAAGTTTAGGGGCATTTTTGAATTAAAATAATCAAACATAAAGCCTTTTTATTCTATTTCCAATAGTTCAAAGGCATATTTAACCATTTTTCATCTCCTTTATTCAGATGGATTAATTGATCTTGTAATCTTTTACAAATTTGTTTTTAATTTTATGTTTGTTTTATAAGAAATTTTTACTTTTGCATAAGAGATAAAATAACATATAAGATATCTTTGCAAGATTATTTTCTTCTATTTAAATTGTAAAGAGTTATGTTCGCTCATTTTCTTTAGTTTTAACATATCTAGATGAATATATACATACTTGAGTATATGATTTTGTAAGAGAAAAAAAACTTGTTTTACTAGTATCGTAATTTATTGATGTTGGTATCCAATAAAATACGCACCTCATCTTGAGGTCGAGCTAAGTCCCTTTGTTGCTAAGCAGTAGACTTTTTAAAAAAGATGAGTCATTAGACACTTTTTAAGACATAAATGTTTTTCCGAAAATTAATGTTGAGGGTCAGAAAACAAATTTTAATTTGCCCCCTTTGTTGCTAAAGCCAACTGAAATAAACAAGAACAAGATGATGTAGTCCCTCATTCTTCTACCAAGAAAATTAAGGGAATGTAGAATAAGAACATTAGGTATTGTAAATATTGTTATCTTTTCGTAATCGAAACAAGTAAAGCATAAACATGAATAGAATGTTAGTTAAATGAAAATGAACTTTCAAGCCCACAGATTATATTGTGTGTTTTAAGAAATTTAATCTTCTCACTGTTATCTAAAGTTTTGGATTAATTCATCTAAAGGCACAACGGAGTAAACTGTTATGTAATAGCGACACTCCAAATTACAGAACTTTGGTTAACTCAAAGAACAGAGCAAATCACACTTGACACTTACTTTTATTATATATATATATATTGCAAAGTAGCAAGACCCATCAAATAAAAACTGCATAAATGTGCATGAACTTGAATTTCATCTGAACATGAAGAAAACAACGTAACCAGTACAGGCATCAAGCTATCAGAGATGATTTAGTTTGTGTATACTATAGTTAATATTTCAATATTCACTCCTAGGGTCGATATTAAATATATATATATTAAGGTACTTGTTTCGGTAAACTAGCTTATTGGACGCAATACTCACTATTGAAAGTTTATGAAATTAACCATTATCGCAAGAGTTTGAAAAGTTTACTAGAAATGGCCAATTAATGCACAAACAGAAATAATGAGAAAACATTAACCTGATAAGTATAATTACCAGCAGCTTCTAATTTAAGAATTAAACTATTTACGTTATTAATCACATTACTGTTGTAAATCTTACGAATAATACTAGATGCCGAACATAGTAAGAAATGCTTTATAGCTTGAGGCGTGTCAGAGAACCTGTCCTTAAAGATATTTCACCTGGTATAGGTGTATTATCAGAATTCAACATGATCTTCTAGTATAAAACTAGGAGTCATAATCTAACAAAGATTTCACAGTAAACCGACACTATAAAAATTGAGAAGAAGAAGTACTTTTTGCTCTTAGTATTTCTCTTATCTATAGAAGAACATATCCGGGAAAAAAAAAAAATATATATATATATATAAGGAAAGACACTCATTTCATATATGGAATTATATGCCATAAAGTGATCAAATTAAATACAATAATACCGTTTGACAATCTCAAATTCATTCAACATGAATTCTGCCATTAAGGCTAATAAATAGAATTAAATCTTTTGTATAGAAATGTTAGAAATACTACTTTTATTTTTGAGATATTAAATAGAAAATATTATTTTTTCTAACAATCCCCATATATTTCAAAAAAAATAATGAAAGAAATAAAATAAGAAGTTTTGGAATAGAATGAAATAAGAAGTTTTGTTGGGTTCTCACATATGGGTGCAATAATGCGTCGAATCTAGTGTCTCGTAGACTATGAATCAGGCCTAAATAAAATAAGATTAAACTTACAAAACAATTGGTGAAGTTTAATACTTCTATGAATCAAGAATTCTTTTGTAAGTCCATGTTCTAATTCTATCACATTATATTTGCACAATCTTTGTCGTTATCGCGGTTTTGCGCTACGAGGTCATGTGCGTGTCCTAGTAGTATTCATGAGTGTTCTAGAAATCTGTCACAATTTCATAGAAGCGACACCACCTCACACTCATATAGGTCCATACATCAAGTGTATTTTGCAGAGCAATACACCGCTTACAAAGGATATGGTAATGGATTAAGAGTTTATAACTCAGACTCACTTTGCTTTGCAGAACCGCACCATATTCACACACCATAGGAGGGACATATTTTAATAGTGCATACTTGATCAACTAAGGACTTGTTATTACCCATATGAACCTAATTCATGGAATCTCCAATCACATAGGTTGGATTATCATCATTGTTGATCTTCTCAAGTTGACAAAAGTTTCACTCCCCTCGATGTTTCTTTTAGTCTGTGAATTGATCAAGTTCACATCTGACTTCACATAATTTATTTACGTAAATAATTTCATCTCATAGCAGTTGCTTCATCACATTATATCTCAAATAAATGTGTCTATTTTTACCATTGAAATTTTTATTTTTCACTACAGCTATGACAACCACAATTACAGACACAAAATTAATGTTGATTTTATTCCAGTTGAAATACTCACTAAAATTCTTAAACACTTAGTCTCATTACCAACCATCTCTAAAACGATAAATTTTATTTAGCTGATTCTCATGTTATGACACCCCCACCAGGAAAAATAATATATTTAATCACCTGTGAATTTTATCTCTATCTTAATCTGAAATTTACTTTAACATCATTGTATCCTTCTAGTATAACAGAAAGTTGATATTTAGTACCATAGCCTTTCAAAATTGAGTAGCATAACATTAGCAAGACATCCCCAATTTCTAATATTTTAGTCTAAGGGAATAACTTTTTCACAATTCTCAAGGAAAAATTTCCAATATACTTTTAGGAGAACCAATTTGCATGCTTTTGTTATGCATTTGTTCAACATTTGCACTCAGTAGCTCACAAAATCATATGGTGTTAGTTACCATTCGTCAAACATACAATTCGTTCATTTTTTAAATGGATAATAAATCAAAATTATTTCAAAAACATTTTTTATAACAAGACCATGTGAAATATTATCACTTCTAAAAAATTTCTCGACATAACTTCAGTAAAACATTGTAACCCCCACATTTTAAAAAAAAGATATGGGAATGACTTTTTCACCACTCACAAGATTTTCACCATTTTGTAAAAATAATTGTATTGTATTCACAAAAGGCGAATTATACATATTCACCAAGAAAGTAAAACTAGATATGTTAAATATACACACAATATACATGTGTATATTGTGTATATTAAATCTCGGATTTGGTCCCAATAATAGCTCTCGATTTTGGTTGTTTATGTAAAGTAATTTATGGTAAATATTTAGTATCCTAGTTAGGTAATATTGTAATATAATTAGTAGTGTATTACCATAATTAGTGTATTATCATAAATGTATAGAATAAGGTTTTTAGAATAGAATAGGAATAAGATTCTCCTATTTTGTAACTTGTATATATAGCCTTTCAAGTAATGAAAATAATCAAGGGGGGTTATTTCTTTCATGGTATCAAGAGACTAGGTCTAAACAAAAGTTTTCTCTCCCAACTTTTGTACCCTCTCTCGGCCGAGACCCCCCCCCTCGGGTTTCTCTCCCAAATTTCGTCTTCCACTCTAAAAAATCTCTCTTAAATTTCCCCTCCTTCTTTGTTCTTTCAATATGTCTAAGAACAATTATCATCCTGCCCTCATGGTTTCTAACGTCAAGAACAGTATCCCTATTGTACTTGAAATGGAAAACGTCCAATATGCGACGTGGGCAGAATTGTTTAAAATTCACGTTATCTCCCATTAAGTTATCCATCACATAATTCCTCCCGCTACACCTCTTCATGCGGAGGATCCTCAGTTATGGATTACGCTTGATGCTACCGTTCTCCAGTGGATCTATTCCACTATTTCTGTTGACCTTTTACATACGATTATTGAGCCGGATACCACGGCAATGGCTACCTGGAATAGATTGCGTGACATATTCCAAGATAACCAACATTCACGTGCCGTCACACTCGAACATGAATTCTCTCTAGTTCGCATGGAAGACTTTCCAAACGTATCGGCATATTGCAAGCAACTCAAGGAGTTGGAGGAGCAACTCAAGGAGTTGGAGGATCAACTCCGTAATGTTGGCGCACCTGTAACAAATAATCGTCTAGTTCTACAATTGGTTGTCTGCCTTTCGGAGGCCTATAATGGCGTTGGAACTCTCCTTCGTCAAAGCAACCCTCTTCCCGCCTTCTATCAAGCCCGCTTCATGCTTACTTTGGAAGAAGCCGGTTTGGCTAAAAAGGCGGCTACCGGAGCAAGCCCCGTCGTCATGATGGCGTCCTCCCCAAGTTCTTCAGGTTTTGTTGATAATTCGGGCCAAAACCGTACTCATGGTGGCGGCACAAATAATCGTAAGAAAAATAACAAAAATTGCGGAGGCAAACGCGACGGTTCCGGTGGTCATCAAGCAGGCAGTGGGCCCCGTCCAGTGAACAGTGGCCCACCACCCTACTGGTCCCAACATTGGGGCCCATGGCAGTGGGCAGTGGGCTAACAGCCCCTACGTTCCACGGTTCCCGGCGGTCGGTGGGGCGGCCGGCCTTTCAGGCCCAATAATCAGCAGTGGCGACCCACTGGCCACTGGCCCAGTAACGCAACAGCCAGTAGCTACGGTACAGTGCAACCCAGTCCTGAAATACTTGGGCCCCTACCTCCGCAAGCTCACCACGCAGCAGGCCCCACTCAGACAAATATCGAGGCCGCGATGCACATATTGGGTTTGACTCAACCGGACCCAAATTGGTATATGGACACCGGTGCCACTACTCACATGACTTCCGATTCAGGTACTCTCTCATCTTATTCCAATTTGAGCAACCTTCTGGGTATAATTGTTGGTAATGACAACTCTATTCCAATTCAGGGTTATGGTCAGAAAATGTTGCCTCCCCCCAATCCACCCCTTATCTTGAAAAATACTTTACATGTACCCAAATTGATTAAAAACTTAGTGTATGTCCGAAAGTTCACCACTGACAATTCTGTTTCTGTTGAATTTGATCATTTTGGTTTCTCTGTGAAGGATTTCAAGACGGGTAGTCATCTCATGAGGTGTGATAGTAGGGGGGATCTTTATCCTATCATGCCCTAAGCGACCATCGAGTCAAGCCTTGCCGTCAGTTTTTGCAGTCATTTCTCCTTCCTTGTGGCATGCTCGCCTTAGTCATCCGGGATCTTCTATTTTATCAATTTTAGATAAAAATATTTTATTCCTTGTAAGGGTACGAGTCGTACTAAAAATTGTCAATCTTGTTCGTTAGGAAAAATTGTTAAGTTGCCATTTGTGGACTCAAATTCTCATACTTCAAAGCCATTTGATATTATTCATAGCGACCTATGGACGTGGACATTTCCAATTGCCAATAAATCTCAAGTATTTTCTGTCTTCATATAATTTAGAGCATTCATTAGAACATAATTCGAAAGAGAAATAAAAAATATTCAGTGTAATAATGGGAAAGAGTATGACAATAGGGTGTTTCGGGAGTTCTGTAATAATAATGGGATCAATTTTCATTTTTCGTGCCCTCATACATCTTCTCAAAATGGGAAAGCCAAACGCAAAATTCATTCCATAAATAACATTGTCCGCACTCTCTTACTTCATGCTTTCGTACCCCCATATTTTTGGCATCATGCTCTGCAAATGGCAACATATTTCCTTAACATAATTCCGTCCAAAGGTCTGACATATTATTCCCCCCTCCAAATCCTATATAATAAGAACCCTTCTTATTCTCATCTTCGAGTTTTTGGGTGCTTGTGGTATCCGTTATTTCCATCCACCACAATTAACAAACTTCATGTTAGGTCTACTCCGTGTGTGTTTTTGGGTTATCCATCTAATCATCGTGGTTATAAATGCTTTGATTTATCCTCCAAGAAAATTATAATTAATCGCCATGTCATTTTTTATGAAACCCAATTTCCTTTTACGAAAGTTCACACTCCCGAGCCTAGGTCGTATAATTTTTTGGATGACCAAATATCCCCGTATATTATTCGGTATTTTTCGGACATCTCCCGCACCCAAAACTCTCCCGCGGGCCCACTGCCCGCTGGCCCCACTGCCCGCCCCCACTGTACCGTCCCACGTTCCGATTCTTGGATCGATCCCGACAATTGGGACAATCTTGCCCAATTCTGGAACCGGTCCAAAGGGTCGCTCCAGACATCGATTTGGGCCGGCGGGCCCACTACATCTTGGTCGACCCATCCCGAGCCCAAAGAAATTCACTCAATTCTTCCTCGAGTCATAGACCGATAACTCGTAGTCAGAGGGGTATTTTTACACCTAAAAGACATTTTAATTTATATTCTGATGTCTCTAAATCCCCCTTGCCCCGTAATTAATTAAGTGTCCGCCTTAAATGACCCTAATTGAAAAATTGCTATGACTGATGAATATAATGCTCTTATTGATAATAAGACGTGGGAGTTGGTGCCCCGTCCATATGGTATTAATGTTATCAGGTCTATATGGATTTTTGCTCATAAGGAGAATTCGGATGGGTCATTTGCTCGACATAAGGCGCGGCTAGTGGGTGATGGTAAGACTCAGCAGGTTGGGATAGATTGTGGGGAGACGTTTAGCCCGGTGGTCAAGCCAGCTACTATTCGCATTGTGCTTAGCTTGGCTCTTTCAAATACATGGCCTATTCATCAGTTGGATGTCAAGAATGCTTTTCTACATGGTGATCTCAAGGAAATAATATATATGCATCAACCGTTGGGGTTCAGAGATCCTAATCGTCCTCATCATGTCTGTTTGTTGAAGAAGTCCTTATATGGGCTTAAGCAGTCTCCACGGGCCTGGTATACAAGGTCTCCTGACTATGTTTCGACTATTGGGTTCACTCACAGTAGGTTAGATAATTCCTTGTTCATCTACCATCGTGGTTCATCATTGGCCTACATTCTGTTATATGTGGATGATATCATTTTGACTGCCTCTTCCTATGCTTTACGCCAGTCTATCATGGTCATGCTCAGCTCTGAGTTTGCTATGAAGGACTTAGGGCCCTTGAGTTACTTTTTGGGGATTGCCGTCAAGCGTCATTCAGATGGTTTGTTTTTGTCTCAAAGAAAGTATACGGCTGAGATCATCGAGAGGGCTGGGATGTCGTCCTGTAAGTCCACTTCCACTCCAGTTGATACTAAGCCCAAACTTGGTTCCACTGCCGGCATCCCTTACCAGGATCCGACCCACTATCGCAGTCTTGCAGGGGCTCTTCAGTATCTTACCTTTACCAGATCGGATATTACGTATGATGTTCAGCATGTGTGTTTATTCATGCATGATCCCAGAGTTTAGCACATGAATGCAATCAAACGCATCATCGGGTATATTCAGGGTACACTGGACTATGGTTTGCATTTGTATCCTTCATCGACATCCACACTTGTCTTATACACTGATGCAGATTGGGGTGGTTGTCCAGACACCAGACGGTCTACGTCTGGCTACTGTATGTTCCTTGGCAGCAACTTGGTCTCCTGGTCTGCGAAGCGTTAGGCGACTCTATCCCGCTCAAGTGCCGAGGCTGAATATCGAGGGGTAGCCAATGTGGTCTCAGAATCATGTTGGTTACGTAATTTGCTTTTAGAGCTTCATTGTTCGATTCAAAAGGCAACATTGGTTTATTGCGATAATATTAGTGCCATCTACCTTTCAGGTAATCCGGTTCAGCACCAACACACTAAACATATCGAAATGGACATTCACTTTGTCCGTGAAAAGGTTGCTCGGGGTCACGTTCGCGTATGCCATGTCCCGTCAAGATATCAGATTGCAGACATCTTTACAAAGGGACTTCCCTCGGTCCTTTTTGAATATTTTAGGGACAGTCTCAACGTTCGAAGACCGTCCGCTATGACTGCGGGGGTGTGTTAAATATACACAATATACACAATATACATGTGTATATTAAATCTCGGATTTGGTCTCAATAATAGCTCTCGGTTTTGGTTGTTTATGTAAAGTAATTTATGGTAAATATTTAGTATCCTAGTTTAGGTAATATTGTAATATAATTAGTAGTGTATTACCATACTTAGTGTATTACCATAAATGTATAGAATAAGGTTTTTAGAATAGAATAGAAATAGGATTCTCCTATTTTGTAACTTGTATATATAGCCTTTCAAGTAATGAAAATAATCAAGGGGGATTATTTCTTTCAAGATAAAATCATATAATAGCCTTTTAAGTAAAATGATATTCATAACACAAAAAGTTGGCTATAAACAGTATACTACCTCATATAGTCATATATATATAGAATCAAAGGCACATAGCACCTTAGAGTGGTTAATACCTCTTAATCAGTTATATATAAATCGTACTAAATGGCTCGTAAAACAAATTACGCACATACAAATCATAGTTACAATATTCAATCACCCAATAAAATGTTATTTTTGTTGACACTTTTTCAAACTCAAATGAAACTTTCGCCCCATCTTAATGATCTCACAAAAATTATATTAGTTCACATATTAGGAACATGATGGCTCAATTTACCCCCATACAAGACAAATTTTAAAAACTTTCATCACAATAACTATATATTAAAACATATACATCTGCAATATTCATTTTATTAACACCTCAGATGTAAATTATTCACAAATACTCAAACAAATCCATTCACAAAAAAGACTTCATTACAATTCTTTGAAAGATTCTTATGCAGCAACTCATGCAGCCAATTGATACAATCATAAATTGGCACTTAAAAAATAATAATTAATTTAAGTTAATAAAAAATCAATTTTTAAGTGGACTGCACTATTTTCATAAACATGAGGACAATCATTTCCTTAATAGTTCAAATGAATATTTTTGCACTATTTATAATATCAATGACGATCATAAGGCAAACTAGAATTTTTAATGGTGATCATATCTCCATACTTATTACTCGTATGCTGCCATTCTTGTTATTTGCTCGTAATGTAATACGTACCAAAAACAATGCATGATAAGGAAAAATACCTAATACTTGAATGATTCCAATTATACTAAACACGTTAATGGACAATAACATATGTCAAGATGTTTGAGCACATACCTTTACCTTCTTTTAAAAGAATGAGTGAATAACGTCTATAACTTTGAATGGAATTAGAATAGTGACTTGAACATCGTCAAATTGATTCTCCTTAAAATTAAAGTATAGTTATTCTTGAGATTGTTGAAAATCTTACAAAAAATACTCGATGTCGAATACAGTAAGGAATTCTTTATAGCTTGAGACGTGTCAGAGACACTGTCCCTAATGATATTTCACCAGGTATAGGTGTATCCCCCAGGATTGAACAAGTTTTTCTAATATAAACTAGAAGTAAGAATCTAACAAAGATTTCATAAAAGTAAGTAACCCAGCACTATAAAAATTGAGAAGAATAAATACTTTTTGCTCTTAGTATTTCGCTTATCTATAGAAGAACATATCCGAAAATATATACATATAGTACAAAGGAAAGACACTCATTTCTTATATGAAATTATATGCCATAAAGTGTCATCAATTAAGTGTCACAAAGTGACCAAATTAATACAATAATACCGTTTGACAATGTCAAATTAATTCAACATGAATTCTGCCATTAAGGCTAATAAACAGAATTAAATCTTTTGTATTGAAGGCAAAAGGAATGTTAGAAATAGTCCTTCTATTTTTGACATATTAAATAGAAAAAAATATTTTTTCTAACAATTACAGAGGCCATGTACATATTCTGATAAATATGATATTGTATCATCTCTGCATAATCTATAATTTTGAACCACCAGTCTCATTTAATAAACGAAATTAAGACATTTCAAAATTAAAGACATAGTAACGGATTTACGCCCTGTGTTGTCAGAAAATCGAACTCTGTATTTACGTAGTACCTTGATTGTTCAATACTACTACTTAGTATACATTACAGCTTAATTAGATCTAATGATAAACTAAAAGTCACATTATTTTATCAGCGTAAATAATGCAACGTGTAGAGTAAATAATATGAAAAATGATTTCGTTACTCCTTTGAACAGTTACAGTGTAGACGCACGTAAAGGAGTTAAAAATTGAATTTTTTTATATGTGCCTCAATACACAACTAATATCAGTTTCGTAAGACACATATTAAAATTTTAGGTAAGTTCCATTATGTACTAGTACACAAGCATCTTTGCTGACAAGAAAAACAAATGATGCCTAATTAAATTTCCATGAGGTTTTATCTCCACTGTTAATCACACTTTGCAGAATAATGAAGCTATCTTTCAACTACTTCACACTCCGCAACTAGTTTTATAACATTCACAATGCTTCATTTATGTACATTAGTGTCACCACCCAAACCGGAGGGCCGCGACGGCACCCGGACCCAACTTGCTAGGTACCACTACCCATACAGTAGACATCTATTCACAATTAACTAATCACGGCCATAAGGGCTGTCCCCAGACATATGAAAATAGTATGTACGTAAAATCTTAATCAGAAAACCAACTTATATATATATACATCTCAAAGGCCGACAAGGCCACACAAGACTACTACACACATGACACATGTCTACAAGCCTCTAAGGAGTAGAGATGGCAGTGGATCCTGGCGGTCCGGATTCGGTGGATCCAGATCCGTTTTATAGGATATGGATCTTCAAAATTTGGACCCGACAGATTCGGATCGGATCCGGATCCGTTTCTGACGGATCGGATCTGGATCTTGTATTTGAGATCCGTATCCGGTCCAGATCTGACCTCGTGGATCCGGTTTTTATTAAATATATTCATAACCTAGAATGTAATTTTATAAGTATTTTCTTAAAATTGCTAAGCACATCCTTGCAAGTTTTATTCTCAAAACAAGTTTAATTTATCCTCGCGTTAACTCAAAAACCAAAAAATAAAGAGGTAACTTCGATAATAAAATCAATGTTACATTAGTGAATGACTAACATCTCCATAGACAAGTAGTTAAAATTATATTCACAAGCACATGCAAGTTCAGTATTGTGGAAATACTAGTTAGCATTTTCCACAACTATTGTTATTGTCCAACATTTTTAATTAATAGCTCACAATCAAAATGAGACAATGGACAAAATATCTCATATCAACATTTCAAAATTGAAACACAGTAAATTGTTAGCTAAGTAAAAATCGTTTGTCAGTTCAAAAAAATTCTTAGCAAGGTTACATTCTTAGCAAGACAAATTTTTTTACATGTGGATCCATATCCGATCCGTGGACCCGGTGGATCCGATGGATCCGATGGATCCGGATTTGGATCTGATTTTTATGAACCCGATGGATCTGGATTCAGGTATGAAAAACGGATCTGGATCTAGTAGGATCCGGTTCAGATCCTATCCGTTGCCATCCCTACTAAGAAGTATGTGATATCAAAAGGTCGAGACAGGGCCCCGCCATACCCATATACACATGCAAAAATTATCGTACCAAGATAGACCAACACTCTGAAACAAAGGGAGTGCTCCAAAATCCGCTAAGTCAGCAACCTACTAACGGGGATTGTCGCCCTGTCTACGTGAACCTGCGGACATGAATCGCAGCGTCCCCCGACAAAAGGGACGTCAATACGACTGATGTACTGAGTATGTCAGGCATAAGAAATATCATCACAGAGATACATAATAATCTGAAACAGAAACAGTGACAAGGATATCTGATAGAAACAGCCGACAACACCAACAACCGACAGAAACAGCTGACCAGCAGTAAAGAAATGCCTCTGAGGCCCTAATACATATGCCTAAATGTTATGCACTATGCAAATGCAGTATACATATAAATATTGGCCACACAAGGGCATCTCCCTTCCCATAACCGCCTCTGTGGGCATCAGGTTATATCGGCCACACAAGGACATCATATCATATTGGCCACACAAGGGCATCAATATTGGCCTCACATGGACATCTTTCTTTTTCGTGATATCTGTACCAGCTGCAGGTGGTGACGCGTATATAACGCCTTTTCCTTTTCCCATCCCCTACATATATATAATTCATATCATATAGTAGTGTATATAACACATGTGGGTCTAGAGTAATATATGAATATAATGCAAATGTAAATGCATGAATGATAATAAAACATTCCGAATTTATCGGATGACATAATATTCTTGTACCTTCGGGCTAACATTGGAAATATTAACATTTTTCCCGTATACCTCAATAAGGATCCAGGAACATATTTAGACATGCTTTTAACATAGGAATCAATAACATGAACATTCCTTAACTACTAAGAGTAGAGTAATTTATGGAATAATATCACGATTATATTTCGTTACATGGAACATGCCAAACGAAGAAATAATTTGTCTTAACATACCTCAATAATAACGGAACCAGCCCCTTTTAATATTCGCTGGCTGGAACGTTGCTTTGAAATAATTTTGTAGGGCGTTTTTTATTTTAGGAATGTCGCTGGCTGATCTGCTCTATCCACAAATTAAGAATGAATTGCTATCAACCTCACCTAGTGCACTAATTGGTCCCGTTTTATTTTTGGTGTTACTTTCTCTATCCACAATGAAATTTTTACTAACTGAAATGTTAAGGAGTTGCTACTACTTCGTACGTTTTCAAACCAAAACTGAAATGTACTGTTTTATTCTCATACAAAAGGGGTTGGAGGAGTAAATGATTCACGATGTACTCCCTCCCCCTATGTTAATATTAACTACCCCACGTTGCTTAACTCTCAACCTGCCACACTTAGCTAAAACACCTTAGTCATTAGGTGATTTCCTTGAAGACCACACGTGGAGATTCCCACTTACCATTGTCCCCCATTAAGATTATCAATCCCACAATTAATTAATTACACACACAACTAATTTCTTGATCTCAATTCACTTAAATCTTAATAACTTATAAGACCTTTATATACTCAATGTCATAATTTGTGTGATATGACACTATTCCATAACCTCTTTGGAGATATACAACTATTGTTATTAATCTCCATCGTCACACTTGTTACGTCCAAAATTATTTCGGGGTTTTATCATGCTATATACTTATCTTTTTATTGGCATACGTAAATATAACATAAATTCTCCGAGGCCCGAGTCTACTTGCCTACGTTTAGATGCTCAAACTATCGCCAAAAATTACAGGATGTTACAATTAGCTAGGTCGATTTACCTATTTGTACAAGAATATATATTTGGTGGAAGAAGTGCAAACAGTGATTCCAAATAAATACTCAAAAAATTAGAAAAAATCAGAATTTATTGTCCATTGGAAAACAAAGTATCCACATCCTCGTCGTCTGCAGAATAAAAATGAGCTAGCACGTAATCTTGAAAACTAAAACTGCGTAGCTAAAAGAGGGCATCGACCTCTTTGTAGGACCCAAATTAATAAGCAAGCGCCATTTAAGAGAGAAAAATAGGAAGTACGAAATTTTTGGCATATATGCAGTACTTCCAAACTAGTTTGTATTTACCTTTAATCACTAGCTAGTTAGAAATTTATTACTGATTAATAGACAAAATCCAGAGCATCCAAGTCGATATCTTCTGCAGTATAACCCAACAAATTATGATCAAGTAGTTGGTCGTCTTCGACTACATGATCAGTACCTTCTATGCGTCCACCATCGACGTCTTCGAGATCCAATAAACCAAGTATATGGTCTTCGACTTCATCTTCCCCTAGGTATTCCATATTATTCTCATCAATATCCTTTGTTACATCATTCTAGTGTCTTCTTCCAGAACGGAACTGATAAATTCTTCAACGTCTCTCATAAACTCATCATTAGCTGCCGTTCCTTTTTTCTTATCACCGGGTTTTTCCTTCTTCTTGATCTTACAAATTACGTAACCCTTCTTCTTAATTTTCCCAGCATCCAAATAACCATCATACAGAGAGTACTCCGTCATTAACCACTCGCCGTTGGCCTTGTTTGACGATTTGTTAGCGGGGATGTACTTCAAACTTTTGACGTACCCCATGAGTCTCCCTTTATCGTCAAACACCTCTTTCCCTTTGCTTTGTGGCTTCCATGTTCCGTTCCCCACCGTTCATGAAAACCTCTTCCTCTCTATCAGAAGATTGCCTTGTGTGGAAGGTTGACTCTGAACTTCAGTCAATGGGAGGCTAAAGCCACAAAAGGGGGACAAGATTCATCGATTAGGTGGCAGCACTTCCCCAGCAGGCAACAACACTAACACTGGGAGGAAGACGATCAGGATCTCACGTATGGCAACTTAGTCTTCTCTTCTGAGACGATTGGAGGCTGAGAAAGGAGCAGGTTTATGGTGAGCACATGTATGACAGAAGAGGGAGCTGGAGGAGAAGCGCTACGAAGAACAAGAAGTTCTGAAGTCTTTTCCACGTCTTCTTCTCTTTCTTTTGCGGAGTGATGAAGTAACGAGTGTTGTTGTTGTTGTTAGTGGTGGTGGTGCCCTCATCAAAAATCTGTCATGGCTCCTTGTCCGCGTAAAGATTAACCTGCTGCATGAGTTGATACTTGATACTGCTCGGGAAGTGGCTCGTTTCGCACAAACCCTAATAGATACTTCATCACTTCCCTGTTCGTAGGGTGAAATCGATAGCCCATTGGACGATGAGAAGAAGCTCCCTTAGTTTGATCAGGATCACATGATGAGGATAGTACTGCCATTGTTTTAGTGGTGCGAATTGAATGGAGGCAAAAGATTAAAGTAGTTCCTAAAACCCTAGGCTTGCTACGTTATAACACTCCTACTTACATTTTGTTTTTCTAACTAGCTAGCGGCTAGCCTATGATGATTATACTTTCCATATATAATTACTATCATTAATGACTAATGAGGATCTGTAATTCCAAAAAATAATAATGTAAAGAGCTAGCGCTTTCCATAACTAGGAAATATATTGGTTTATTTTATTTGTAACTCATACATTTCCACCACGCCCCCCCCCCCCCCCCCCCCCCCCCCCCCCCCAAAAAAAATATATATATACTTTCCGTATCCAGTAACATTTAAATGTTAATTTTCAAAGGTCAAAATAAATTTACAAATAAATGTAGTATCCTGAAAATGAATTTAAGCTTTGTACACCGTCATTAAAAATCAATGTTTGCACCATTAGGTCATCCAAAGTACATCTACATGTAAGCATGTTTAGAGTATGGAATTGAGATCTTGAAAAAAAAATATGTTACCCACTACAACAAATAAAGATGACCCGGAGTATAATATACTAAATTTTTTCTGAGAATGAGTTTAATTAAGTTTTAGCAGTATATTTACGTATCTAATTATTTGTAATTTTTGTCAAATAAAATTTCAAATTTGACTTCTAAAAATATGATTGGAAGGGAGAATTGAGGACAGAGAAATCAAAAAATGAAATCAAATTAAGATGTGCCAAGAGGTGATCAATTTGAATTCGTGCGCGGAAAAGAAAAGGAATTGATTACTTAAATTGACATTCAGGTTATAAAGATAACATAGTAAAATTATTTTTGATATTTTTATCACAACAAAATTATTCATACTCGACCCAACTTTCTCAGTAAGTCATTTCAGTAAAAAAAACTAAGATAACGATGCCCGAAAGATGACTTTCTCTAAAGAAGTATTACCTGTGTTCCATATTAACATGAGCTACGTCAATTAACAATTGCAGATGTTTAGTACTTCCAATCATTCTCTCGGATTGTCAAACGGGTGAGTTAGGCTGAATTTGGGCAGGTTATCAGGCAAGGTGAGCTGAATCTTGATGGTTTAAAATGGGTTGAGTTAAAGTTACTTATATTGAAATGGACAAAGAAAAAAGTGATAACTCAACCCGCTCAATTCTTACTAAGTATTAATTTTTTATTTTTTAAATAATTTGTTTAAGTAAGATATAAAACAAAAAAAAAAGATAGAGTTTTTTATGAGTCAATTTGGACACATTTCACCCCAATACAACTGGACTGAATTGGGCGGCTCAAACTAGATTGACCCGCCCAAACCTATACTAGTTGGGGATAAATATGGGCTAATTTTGTTAAAGATGATTTTCTCTCTACTCACATATGCATGTTCTAGTTTGAAGAAAAGCATAGATATATATGATGATAATAGTGCTACTAAAGTATGTTAGCAAGTTTTGCTTAGCCATGTTATAAGTAGGGTAAACTTTAAAATAAATGCAGGTCTCGAAATTGTTTGATGAGAAAATCTTAGGTTCGAGAACTCTCATTAAGCGCACTTGTATGAGTATTTTTTCTCAAGGTACTATCATTATTTATTTTCTTGTACATTTGAGTAATTTTCTTAAGCAGATAAACATTCAACTAATGTGGTCCTTTTTAATTAGAGTTGATGAATATTCCTTTGAATTGTCAAAGAATAATTATATTTTCTCATTCATCATGAAACTAATCTTGTAGTGTTGAATATATTTGTCAAAAAGGGAACTGGAATAATTGATGTAATGACTAATTAGAATGGAGGAACGCCTCTAATTTCTCCCAGTCCTCTACAATTTTGTTCGTTGCTTTATTTTTCTCTCTTCTAACAATAATTAATGAAATCAGTGAGACTATTGGGGACAAAATTTATTTATTTACAAAAGCTAAAGAACTAAAATTAAGGCACTTTAACTTAAATTCAGCCCACTAATTAGCCATAAAAATTTGGTTAGGGAAGATAGAGAGCATTGTCGTTATACAAATTCAAGTGGTAGAATAAGAAGGCAGAATCTTTCTTTAAATTCAACTCAAAATAAAATGTACAGTATAACCTCGATAAATGAATAACCTCGTCAAATGAATAATTTTCTCCGGTCCCGATTTGGGCAAAGGGGCTAAATGAATAACCTCGCTAAATGCATTAACGAATAAATTGTTTTGAGTCCTTAAAGGTCCCATGCAAACATAAATGAATAATCACTAAATTCCATAAAAAAATATATATACATAATAAACGAAAATATTTCATCAAATCAACAATGTTCATATAAGAAGTCATTTCTTCTCAAAAAATGCATCTAAAGTTGTTTGTTTTTTCCTTTCACCAAAATACATTCCATCCTTAATTTTTTGTAATGCATGCACAACTTCTGAAAATATTTTCCTCGTGTTGTAGCAAGGAATTTTGTATGGTGACTACTGCTTCAAAGGTCTCTTTTGATGACACATTTGGTATGACGCTACTATCATGTGGTTCAGGATCATTCTCATCATTTAGTACAGACTCAATAATTTCTTTGTCTGTAAGCAATTTCATAACTGCATCATTCTCGTTAGGATAGTTCAAAAGATGTTCGATGTCCATCACATTTCTATAGCGTAAATTAGAAATGACATCAGTTAATCCTTGGATATCTTCTTCTAATTGACCAAATTCTACTTCATGAAGATCAATTTCTTCAGACCGAATCTTGCAATGCCGAAAATAATTTGTAATTGTTTTTGCCATCACATCAAATCTCCAAGCCATGGTAGAAAAATTAATAGCATCCAAAATATTAATCTTTTCAAGATTTGGTGAGCCAATTTCAAGGCTCTACAAGATGCTAGAATAAAAACGACGCTGATAATGAACTTTGAATGCTCGAATAATCCCAGCATCACATGGTTGAATTTTAGACGTTGTGTTAGAGGGCAAGAAAAATAACTCTACATTTCTCAAGCCTTCGACTACCTTTGGATGAGCTGGGCAATTGTCTACTAACAAGAGAACCTTTTTGTCATTCATTCTCTTGTCAAACCAACGACAAAATTCTTGAAAAAGCAAACCAGTCATCCAAGCTTTCTTGTTGAATCGATACTCGCAACTAAGATTGTTCATGTTCACTTTCTCTTGTCTTTGAAGAAACCATACATTTTATGCAAAAACTCTTTTGCTTTACTTTGGACCATTTCTCCTGACATATTCACTTTCTCTTGTCTTTGAAGAAACCATTCATATAAAGCTTTCTCTAAATCGGGGTACTTAGCTGACGTGTGCCTCTTAACATCGTTATTTTTCATCTCCTCCGACAAATATTCAGATGATCTTTTGAGAGTATTTGATATTGTGGTTTGACTAGTAACCAAATCAAACTTTTGTTTCACCCATACTTGCATATCTTTTTGGCTAATATTTGGATATTCCTTCTTATGCTCACATATGGCCCTCCTTATCTGGTCGGTTAAAGTTGTTTTTGTTATTGATTTTGATTGATGATTGGAAGCCATTAAATTGAAGATTAAGAAAGATACAATAGTATGGATTCTTTATCAAACTAAGATTTTAGAACTATATATAGTTTGTAGTGTAGGTTAAGTATATTTTCTTAGACTCTAAGTATTCTATACATACAATCTTATTAGTACATGAATGTTAGTACACTGTATTTAATCAACACGTATAGTGCATGTATTCCTAATCTATAGTCTAAAGAAAATGAATGTAATTAAGTTTTTTCATAAGAATTTTGATCATTACCCTCTAGGTACATTTGTACATTAAATTTAAACTTACTAATCATAAGAAAAAAATAAAAAAAAATGTAAAAATACTATCTAAATGGATAAATATTCATTTAGCGTTAAATGAATAAATAAATAACATCGCTAAACGAATATTTTTTTCTGATCATGAGAGTATTCATTTATCAAGGTTATACTATAGTCACTTATGGGAAGTTTGTTTTATTGATTTGTGCTTCAAAAAACCCAAATCTTTTTTGACTAGATGAGAAAAATAGCGCACGGAAATGTGACAATGCAATACGGTTGTACAGTTAGCAAACTATTAATGGACGTAGTACCAAATGTACCATACTAGTCTCTATGTTCATGCAAATATCTTGCATCAAATACTATGAAATGTATATTTAAAATAATAAACTTTCAGCTTATATATATTCTAAAAATATTATTAAGCATTCCAATTTTTTTCAAATACATAATAAATGTATTACAAAAATAATATAATTTTGAAAGTCACAAAAATCGATCAGTATTATCGAATCAACATTTCACATGTCTTTTACATGTGCAATGCCTTTAACATGAAATGAAAATGGTAAAAAAAAATACCTTTACGTACTGAAAATAGTTTAAATTTATCCTTCTTCCTCCTATTTAACACCTATGCACTTAACGTTAGTCTTACTCATAAATTTAATAGGACTTAAGAAACTTACCCTAGATAGGAAGGTGGTTCTGAGCTTTTGACTTATTTTCCCTAGCTAATATATATTTTCACATCCAATAAGATTTTCTAATGTTAATTTTCAAATGTCAAATAAAATTTTTGAAATAAATAAATGCAGCATTCTGAATTTTTTGAACTTCTCGATATTATTATAGAAGTGTTTTTACGTATTTTATCATTTTGTAATTTTAACAAGTAAAATTTCAAATTTGAAACTAAAAATAATTATTTGAAAAAGGAGAATTGCGGACACATAAAAATAATTAAAAAATGAAATCAAATTAAGATGTGCCAGAGTTTTTTTTTATGTACCATCATGAGCACATACATAGGTCGCTGATGTAGAAAATCTAATCCTCAATGATAGAGCTTTGCTTAATCACACCAATGCGCTTCTGGAAACAAAATTTCGAGATCCAATGGTTTGTAGAAGGGGAGGTTAACTCCAATTTCTTTCATTCCATTGTTATATTCAATTATTCTAAACTATGCTCATAAGCATCTAACCACTGGAATTTGACTTTCTTCGATGGAGGAAAAAAACCCTCTACGAAACGTCTGTAATAGAAAGGAAGAAACAAGAGGCTATCCCAGAAAAAAAAATGAGAAAGAAGATGGGTCAAGATTGAAGGAGATAATGAAATTGTTAATGAAGCAGTATCCTTTTTTTCATGATCATGACTATTCTATTCTCAAGTTCTCAACTGTATCCCTAAAATCATTACTGACTCTAATAATGAATTTCTCACAACCAATCCCTCAATGGAGGAATTGAAAAAGGTTATGTTCTCCATGACTCCCACAGTGCACATGGCCCTGATGGGTTATCTGGGAAATTCTATCATATTTGTTGGGATATTATAAAAGATGATCTTATTGATTTTCTTTGCATACTAATTTGGTCTAATTTCTAAAGTGGACAGTCCTCAAACATTCACTGAATTAGTCTGAGCAACTTTTCAGTCAAGATTACTTCTAAATTGGTGAACCAGGCAGCTAGGTTGAAGGCAAGGAAGGCTAGTCCGGCAACTGCGGGCTGTCGATGAGGAGGAGTCAACTAGCGATGCCAGCTTTTGAAAGATTATGATTTGAATAAATATTTCCTTCCAAGGTCAGTTCTTCAAGTTCTTCCGTTTCATTGCATTAATGAATCCGGCTGGAAAGACCTACAGAGCCACTTCATGCATAAGTTTGTGTCTCCTAATCAAACATGATTCATCAAAGGAATATCCATAACAGAAAATATCATGCTTACCCAAGACATGGTCAATAATATTAATAGACCATCTACAAATAGAAATGTGGTGATTAAATTAGACATGACAAAAACTTATGATAGAATGTCATGGTCGTATTTATGCAAAGTACTCAGACAATTTGGATTTGCTGAAAAGTGGATTGATAATATTTGGAGATTTATTACTAATGTATGATATTCTGTCAACATTAATGGAGCCAAACATGAATTTTTCAACTCTACAAAAGGCATCAAACAGGGAGATTCACTCTCTCCTTCACTCTTTGTTATTGGAGCTGAATTATTTACTAAAATGACGGAGTCTCTTATGCATACTAATTTTATTCCTTTCACTGTTGATAAGAATGGTCCTAATATTTTTCATCTTTGTTATGCAGATGACACTATCCTTTTCTTCTCATGTGAGCCTCAAACTTTTGATGGATAAATTGGGAAGATATGAAGATATCTCTGGCCAACTAATCAACAAGAACAAATCAGATTTCTATGTTACTTTTAATGATGATGATCCTAGAATCAATGTTATCAAAGAGGTTACTGGATTCAACGGATATCAGTTTCCTATGCAATACCTTGGATGACCCATTTACGTTGGGAGAAAGAAGGTTGTTTATTTCAACAACATGATTACTAAAGTGACCAAAATACTTCAAAGATGGCAAGGAAAGCTTTTATACTATGGGGGAAAGGTTGTCCTCATTAAGTATGTTCATCAAGCCTTGCCTCTTCACTTATTATCAGCAGTTCATCCTCCAAAGACTGCTTTAGATCAAATTGAGAAGTTAATTGCTGATTTCTTTTGGGGCCTGGACGAGGACAAGAAAAAGAAGTATTGGTGTGCCTGGAGTGAAGTTTGTTTACCAACAAATGAAGGTGGTGCTGGTTTCAGATCTCTTCATGACATATGCAACACCTCTTCTACTAAACTTTGGTGGAGGTTTAGGACATTATAACTCTCTTCTTAGATCTTTTTTGGAGGCTAAAAATTACAAAAGGTTTCATCCGGTTACAAAAAAATGATCTTCTGGTTAATCTCACTTATGGACAACAAATAGATGATTGAACCTTGTATCTTATTAAAACTTGGAAAAGATAATGTATCCTTTTGGTGGGACAACTGGACAGGTCTTGATCCTATTGTGAAACTTGTCCAGAATTAGAGAACTCCTAAAAGAACTCTGGTTAAGAATTTTTATTTAGGCAGTATTTGAAAGCAATACAAGTTAAGAAGGATCCTCCCACAACAGGTGATCAATGATATCACTTCTATTGATTTTTGCCTTGATAAAGATGATCATCCTATTTGGATATCTGATCCTTGTAGAAAATTTAATAGCAAGTCTATTTGGAACCTAGTCAAGAAAAAGAATTCTATTACCTTGTACAGTTCTAAGACATGGCACAAAAAAGTTTCTTTCGGGATTTCTTTCTTCATGATAAGAGCTCTCCTATGATAAGAGCTCTCCTACACATGCATGATGTACTAAGTACGTAGATAACCGTAGGGCCAAGAATCGTCAAATTTCATTGAGAAATGAAAGAGATATTGGTTCATGAAGTAAGGTGTTTGAAGCATGGAAAAGTGTGGTGTGTGATCAATCAATTCTCCCCAAGGGTCATCGGTAGAGGAAGAATCTTTTTGGGCCGAAGAATTGTTGTGTATATAATACTTGAAATTGGTTTGGGGTTTGGGACCCTCAAATGGGGTATCCTACCTCCATAATAGAATTCCTACTAAATAAGTTGCCTTATCGACATAAACTCTCAACATAAATGTGAGGTGTGCGTAGAGGCAAAACTCACCAAGCTTCTTTTCGATCCGTCGAAAGGAATACCGCTCCTCTAGAACTTATTCACACGGATATATGTGATTTGAAGTTTGCACAAACTGAGGGGAACAAGTACTTTGTGACATTTATAGATGATAGCACAAGGTATTGTTACCTTTACTTGTTGAAAAGTAAGGATGAAGCCTTTGAAGCGTTCCGACGTTACAAAGCGAAGTTGAGAATCAACTTAGCCTACGGATTAAATCCATTCGTAGCGATAGAGGGGAGAATATGTAGCGCCTTTTGAGGAATATTGTGCCCGAAGGCATTATTCATCAAACGACGGCTCCATACTCACCTCAATCAAACGGTGTGGCGGAACGTAAGAACCGCACATTAAAGGAAATGATGAATGCCTTGCTTATCAATTCCGGACTTTCCCAAAACATGTGGGGAGAAGCCGTCCTTACCGCTAATACGATTACGAACGAGAGTCCCACATAGGTAAGGACAAAACTCCATATGAATCATGGAAAGGAAAGAAACCCACCTACAAGTATTTTAAGGTGTGGGGTTGTACGGCAAAGGTTGAAGTACCTAAGCCAAAGCGGGTCAAGATTGGACCAAAGGCTCGTAGATTGCATATTCATCGGATATGCAAATAACGATAGTGCTTATCGCTTCTTAGTGCATAAGTCGGATATTCCGGATATCCACCGGGGTACAATAATGGAATCAAGGAATGCTCTATTCTTTGAAAGTACCTTTCCTAGAAAGGAGAAAGACATAACCTCTCGCAAGCGAAGTTATGCACAAAGCTCTCAAGAACCAGGAGTCCTTGAAATTGCCGGATCTAAATGGTTCAAATCTAGCGAATCTCGAGGTGGTGAACATCCGGAATCTAGTGTTCCGATTCTCGAACTTGGAGACTCCGAGAGAGATGGATCTAAGGCGAAGTAAAAGGGCCGGGAGCTGTGAAGAGATTTGGAATTCATCTCCCATCTATTTGTAGTTGATGTGATAATCACAAGATTGAAACCACTGAGCATTTACTGAATGAAGGTCAGATCCCATCACAGGTGTGAAATTTCCTTTGTAATTCATGTGGTATAAAATAAGTCCATGAGCAACTTAGGATGACTACTATGAATTGGTGGATTGCTAAAGGTAAATATAAGGTTCATACATGCATTTTATAGTGCCTCCCAACAAAGATATGTTGGAAGATATGGAAAAATTAATGCAAGGCCAAATTTGATGACAAAAGAATGTTTACATGGTACATAATTACACAGGTTAACAATATAATCTCTTTGATCATCAAGACTCAATTTCCTGAACTTTAACTCCCTAATTCCTGGTTAGATAAATATGAGATGGTGGAGAAGCTCAAAACAGTTACTACCTCTCAGGCTATTTTCTGGACTAAACTTACTCATCTTTGGGTGAAGCTCAATGTTGATGGTTGTAGTAAGGAAAATTCGGGATCAGCAGGAGGAGGTGGTATTATAAGGGATCATACTGGTAATATGATTCAAGCTTTTGCCGAGTTCTATGGGCAATGTAGTAACAACAATGGTGAAGCTATGTCAATGATGAAAGGAGTGAAAATGTATTTAGATGTTGGATGTCTTAATGTGATGGTTGAGTCTGACTCTTTGATGGTGATTAACATTTTCAATGGGAATCTAGAACCCCTTTGGCAGATCAAGTCGCTTATGGATCAGATAACAAATGTGATTGAGGCTGCTAATTTTATTTTTAAGCATATTTTCAGGGAAGAAAATTCTATTGCCGACCTTCTTGCTAACTTGGGAGAACAGATCAAAACTTCTTCAATCTTCACTGAAGCTACTTCCCTGCCTCTAAAGGTTAGAGCTTCACTTAAGCTTGAACTTGATGGACTTCCCAAATTTCAGATTCAAAAGGAAGAACAAGTTTATTGTTGATGATAGCTGACTACCTCTATCCTTTTTTGTTGTTTTGCAAACTTGTATATAGTATCCTATTATCGTGATGAAGTTTATTCCATCAGTAGCATGGATACTCAGCACTTTACCTTCCAATTTTTTCTACAAATGTCTCCTATGGTGGATATATCCAACCTTCACAATACCCTCTTCCATGTACTTATATTTTTTGGTAAATATACAGGTTAGGAGTCATGCCTAAACTCCTCCATCATATGGATGAATCTTTTGGAAAAAAAAAAAATGGATGAGAATGAAGTACAAAATATTACTGATTGTATTGGGAGAAATCGCTATGTTACATACATAGCTCCTGTTTAGCCATAAATTTTGGGAGCATATTTTTTAAAATTTTATTTGGCCATAAATTTTGACAGGATTTGAAAATAAAATTATAAATTCCAAATTCAGGTTCAAACTTATTTTAGGGTCAAGATCTATTCATTGACCTTTTTAATTTTTTTATAACTTGCCCCAAATTTTTATAATTTGTAAAAAAAAACTCCATCTATTTACTACTCAATTAATCCGTATGTATCATGTTTTCTCCATTAATCAAGAATACTTCAACTGTACGAATTAATTGAAAGTTTGAAGCTATCTCCTAAGTAGACATTATTGTTTTAATCTCAAAAGTTATATCACTTCGTGTAATGTCCAATAACTAATTATTGAGTCTTCATATTTAAAGATGTCTCATATTTTCACAAATTTAAATGTAGAAAACAATATGATTTAACAACAAAATTACACAAATTGAGATGCATTCAATAAGAAATTATAAAATTAGTAAAATAAGAGTACTGAAACCAAATTTAACAACAAAATTAAAACATAGCAAGTATGTTTGTTTGATATGATTGAGTATTCTTGGTATTTCTTAGAACTTATGGGAATAATAAGTCATGTTTCATGTTTTTCAAAAAAGTAAGTGAAATATGTTTTGAAAAAATATGGTCAAACACATTTTCAAATTTTGAAAATTTTCACCTAAATCAAGTTTTTTTTTTTTTTTTTTGAGAATCTATGGCCAAACCGCTAACATAGGACCATTATCGATAAAAAATATTCACTTTACCTGAATAACTTTTCACTTATTTGAAAATTAGTTTTGGCCATAAAAATTCCAAATCCAATTTAAAGTTGTATTTCAAGTTTAAAAACAACTTATAACTTGTTTTTCAACTCACTATTACTTTTAAAGTTGTATTTAAGTATATTAAAGCATGAACATTACTTTAACTATTATTTGCAAAATATATAACTAAACAAAATTTCATCTTCGACTCTAATTCCATAAATTTCAAATAAAGTGATTTTTTTTTTTAGATTCTTTGGCCAAACGCCTACTTATATTGCTATAACATTTTTTATAGTACTTGTGACATTTGATTCTAATTTTTAGTAAACTTTGCATCATTCCTTGTAATTTTCGCCTTAGTACTCCACTCGGGTGATTGTACTAACCCCATAAAAAAGGAAGGAAAAACATAAGACGTGATATAATTGGTTATGGGTTAATAGACAACGGCCATTTCGGATACAACAAACATGTTATAATTTAAATTAAAGAACAACGATTTGAAGAGCAAAAATTAAAGACTAGTCGGTATGAAGGCCAATCCGTGCAAAAAATTGTTCCTGTTTTCTAAGAATCTAAATTTATTTTGTTTTTAGCTTATGTTCTCACCTGATTATTCTTGAAATCATGAATAAAAAGGATATCCATGTTAAATTTTGTGTAAGTTTGTGTATAACTTTCGTTGATGATGAAGTAGGTTTAAAAGGTCGCTGAAGCAAAAATAACTTCCGTTGTCTACTTTGATGACTTACAGAAAATATACTCCCTGCTTCCCAATTTGTTTGACACTTTTTGCTTTTCGAGAGTGTTGTTCCGTAATCTTTTCAAATGTCTTTTAAATATTTTAAATTATTAATTATGGTGACTGATAGTACTTTTAAGTAGTTTTCAAATATGTAAATTTTATTACGCATTCTTTTAAAATAATATAGATATGCTTCCCATGTTCCATTTATGTTGCGCATTCTTTTAGTTTGTCATAAAAAGAAAGACATCCTATATTTAAAACTATTTAATTTTAAATTTTTTATTTTATCCTTAATGAAATAATTTATTATCACATAAATATCTATGACTTGTTTTAGATCATAAATTTCAAGATCTTTTTTTCTTTCTTGTACTACGTGTACAATCAAGCAATGTCACATAGATTAGAACCGATAGAAAACTTTTTTATCAAGAATGAAAAATCAATTACTATTTAAAGTAGTAAAAGTAAACATGAGAAAAATATCTTAGACCTTCTATAAACACTAACCTTATAGCTTCAAATTTTAACAGTTGGACAATATTCATGTACTCGTGATTTTATTTTGTACAATTAACTTTACATTTCAGCCAAAAGGGGAACTTTATGTCTTCTGCTTTCGTTGTGAAGTTGTCATGGGAAGCCAATTTAAGAATTTCTGATATCTGAATTTTTCTATTTTCTTCTCCAAACAATAGAGCTTTCAACTATTTTTTTTTCTGTATAGGTTGAGCATTACAAGATAGTGATAGCCGGAAAGTTGTTGGAGCGTCGTCATTTCTTTTCTTCTCCGCCTTAATTGATAAAGAACGATGTAAAATCATAAGAGACGAAATTAATATGGAAGAAAACGGTGGAACAATTCTAAGGATAAAAAATAAATATAATTTCACAAAAACTTAAAACCAGGAATATTTAATTAATGTGAATACCTTGAAACAATATTGCACAAAATGTATGTATATATTAACAAAGGAATATTAAATCCAGAGACAATAAAATTTAATTACATATGAGGTTGCCTTGGATATAAATGGGAAAACTTATTAACATTATAGGGATCAAAATAGATAGAAGGATCAATTGATCCAAGGGATAAAATTAAATTAAATCTATAATTAGGGGAGAGAGGGCACTTTTTATATTATCACTGTTCTTGTTGTTCCTATGCATTTTCAGGCTCCTCATTATTCTCTTCTTCTGCTGCATTTTCAACAGCATTATCTTCAGTGTCATCATTTACTGGTGTCACAGTAGCACTATTCTTCTTATTATTAGCAGCTTTGAGGACATGTTGATAGTTGCCTTTCTCCATGAAGAGTTGAGAAAAATGGTGCTTGCAATAGAGGTTTCCATCAAGGGATGCATATGTTGCATGGGTAAGTGGACACCCTCCATGTGCACACTTGAAGCATGACTTGTGGAATGACTCTCCTTCCATTGTCACCTGTTTCAATTTCAAGATTATTAGAGTTTTGTGTATTGATAGATTATTAGTTTTTTACGCCATTTGGTTAAATTGACCAGAGGCTGAGCTATCCCCGCATGCCCAGACCTCGTTAACTGGAGCGTGGACAATATAATTTAGAGGCCCAACATCGGTGAACAAAGAATTGGAATGGACCTGACTCTGATATCATGTAAAGAATGAATCTTGGGCCTAACTCAACCCCAAAAGCTAGCTTGTAGAGTGAGGATTGTCCAAGTCCATATAAAGAGTCCATGTTCCCATTTCATTTTCGACGTGGACTCTTAACAGGTTGCATACCTTTTCAAGTGGGTAAACAGTTTTGTCGCAAGCAGCACATTTATCTTGGGTTCCAGAGAACATAGCAGAGAGTTTGCTTGGAGCCCTTGTCTACACAATATATAAACAAATTTAATCATTAGCTAAAAAAAGTTGAGAAACAAATTTATAGGAGTAATTGTTTTATTTTTTAAGGAAAAAAAATAGAAAAAACATATATTTTTTTTGAAATGTGAAGTTGTGAGATACAAACAGAACGTACCAGTGAATTCTGCCTCTCAGACTTAGCTGCTCAAATGTTAATTAGAACCATGTAGATGATTAGTAGAGATTAAGATAAAAGAGGCTTAACAAAAATGTACTAAATTAATTTAAAAGGGATGTCTTACGATTCTGAAAATTCTTGCTAAAATTTCCAGATTCCTTAAAAAGCTGTTCGAAATGAGTCTTGCAGTAGAGGACTCCATCCATGGAAGAGTAGTTGCTCATCTGCAAAAAAAAAAAAAAAAAAACATTGCAAATTATCAAATCTATATCATAAATGAATGTAATAACAGAAATAAGAACACATGGGGATATAATGATTTATAAATTCTCAATAGTTAACTGCTGACAATTTGATTAAGGCCACAATGTAACATACATGCATTTAAGATTGTGTCTTCTATATATATATCTAGAAAAAAAAACCATAAAATAAGAATTTGATAGCAAAGGTTACTATAGATTATAGCTAGCATAAAACTAGTATGATTATAATATTACTCTGAATGTGTATAGATAATTTATACAATCGACTATAAGAAAATTGAAATTAAGGCATAGTTGATTGATTGCTTCGAAAAAGAGGAACAATAAAAGGGGAAGAAAATGTTGAGCTAAAGCAACTCAAAATCAAAGATATTTTTAATATTGTGTGAAGTTATTTGCTTTGAGCCAAGCCAGATAATTTTTTTCCGGTGTCCCTACAATTTATATGTAACTCCTTTTTTTCCTCCAGATATGTAACGCAGGACTTTGTTTGCGCCAAACGAAAAATAGAAAAAGAAAATGTATACATACCACAAGAGTTCCTTTGCAATGGCTGCATTTGAAGCATGATTTATGATAAGTAACACCATCCGCAGACAACAAATCAACAAAATAAACAGTCTTATCACAAGCTGAGCATTTATCCAATGTTCCTGTGAATGCCATTATTCTTATCTTTCTTTTTAATATTATTATTTTATATACACAGAAGCCTGAAAATTTTCAATCTCAATAACTATCCAGAGTTAGAAATATGGCAGAGAAAAAAGAATTTATTCAACAAAGCTCTTCTCTGCCCTCTTATATTCTAACCTGCTTTGTTATTGAGATTAAACAAACAAAAAGGCACCCTCTCTGTCTCAGCTTGTAATAGAGAAATTTGGCTTGCTTTTTCATGTGCAAAATAATTACTACAAATCTGCTATTACACCCATAATTTAATGACACGTGATTGGGAGATCCAAATAATAGGAGCTCTAAATTAATTTCTTTGGCTCTCAATTAGGGTGGATGTCATTATCTTGGATTTGAGTGGAGTTAGGCTCTTATTTGACCCTTTCTCATCACAAGATTGTATTATTTCTAGGTAGTTTAGTTAAACTTATTGCCTTTATCTTCTTTTTTTTTAATCTTATAATTTCTTTATGCTTCTTGAAATATTGACGTTCATTAGACATTTAATTTGCCTAAGAGGCATCTGTCTGTTTTTAGACACAAAAACTCTCTGATCACAAATGAGGGGCTTTTTGGGGCTTGAACAAAGGAAAAACTCACAATTTTCTGGCAGTAAAAAGATTTGTTTAAATGAGTATAATAATACATCCATAATACTTCTAGGTTATTGGAAAACAAACAACGGTGTTGAAATTGTAAATAGAGAATAAGTTTCTCTTTTTAGGCAAGTGGACACAATTATAGGACAACCCAAAAGATTTGTTCAAATTTGATCATTAATATATATATATATTTCTTTTTTGTGTTTTTGCATACGTAGCATAAATTAAATTTAAAAAAAGGCAGTTCAGTGCACTAAGCCCCCCTTATGCGCGGGGCTCCTCTTATGCGCGGGTCCGGGGAAGGGCCGGACCACAAGAGTCTACTGTAAGCGCGTTTTACCCTACATTTCTGCAACATGCTGTTTCCACGGCTTGAACTCGTAACCTCCTGGTTACATGACATCAACTTTACCAGTTACACCAACTTTACCCGTATGCATAAATTGATATATTCAATTGATTGAATCACTGAATTCATACTTGATCCATTTCTGCTTAAAAATAAGAGAGCTACTTAAAATAGGAGTAATGTCTCTGTATGTGCTTCAACGTAGACTTACATGGCTTGATCAATGCTCTTTTTAATAAAATGTGCAAGTCCTTATAAAAATAATGAGACGTTATATACATTCAACATTAGATCTTGCATGTTGGGTTATCCCCACTTAATTATGGGATGCCCATATATAATTGGATTTCTTTATAAATGAATTTCTCTAGAATGAGATTTCTCTAGAGTTGGATTTCTCTAGAATGACTCATGCATTAATTACTAGTTTGTTGAGAGTCTTCTAGCATGTTCATTTTGGCCCTATAAATACGGGTACTTGGAGAAGGCTTGAACATCTACATACACAAGTTGTGAAGAGCATCTACAACACAAGTGAGAGAGAGAGAGAGAGAGAGAGAGAGAGAGAGAGAGAGAGAGAGAGAGAGAGAGAGAGAGAGAGAGAGAGAGAGAGAGAGAGAGAGAGAGAGAGAGAGTCACTTTCATAGTGAGGGTGCTTGATTCTATCCAATTAGTGAGTGTTCCACATAAATTATTGAGATCTTCCAATTTGTAATCTTGTAATCCTACTATCATATTATAGTGGAAGGATTGGACTACTAGTTCCGCGGTTTTTCCCTCATTTTTGGGTTTTCTGCGTATCAAAAAATTCTCGTGTTTCTTTGTCTATTATTCTCATAATTTTTGTTAGCAATTTTAATTTTCATCCTAATTACACAAAGAGGAAAAATATGAGTTTTTTTTCCAACAGTGGTATCAGAGCAAGGTTCAACGATATACTCTTCTTGTGTGAATTATGATGGAGTCTACTGTCACTCATGATGGTGACATGTTCAAACTCACATCATAGAATTTTTCTTCCTGGAAGCTGATGATGGATGATCACTTATATTGCAAGGATTTGTACGAGCCAATCACAAATGCAAATAAACCGGAGGAGAAATCTGACAAAGAATGAGAGCTCTTAAACCGAAAAGCGGTTGCCATGATCCGTAATTATATTGATCGAAGTTTATTTGAGCATGTGTCCACTTACACTAATGCCTATGAATTATGGACAAAACTTGAGCCCATGATTCAAAAGAAGACTCCCCCGAAACAAAGCTCATCTAGTAAGACGGTTGGTGAAGTTGGAATACAAAGATGGTCAAGACATGATTGAGCACTTGAGCACTTTCAAAGTAAACCAACTAACCAAGATTGAGATGAAGATCGATGATGAGTTGCAAGCCTTGCTACTTTTAAGCTCTTTACCTGAGAGTTGGGATATGTTGGTTGTCACTCTCAGTAACTCTGCTCCGGAAGGAAAGCTCACTATGGATGGTGTCGCCGACATCCTTCTAAATGAAGAAGCAAGGAGAAATGAGCGTGGCATATCAACACAAAACGAGGCTAATATAGTGGAGAATCGAGGAAGAAGTAAAAGTCGTGGAAGGAACATAAACAAGACACGTGATAAGTCAAGAGGACGATCCAAGTCCCGCTCAAGAGTCACTTGTTATTATTGTGGCAAACCGGGTCATAAGAAATCTGAATGTCGTAATCTCAAGAGATATCAGAAGAACGGTACTGTCAATCCAGACCAAGTTGATCTGAAGAAGAAGGAAGAGTACAACACTACCGCAGTCGCAATCAAAGATAAAGCAGACATATTTCTAATTGGAGAAGACAATTATCTCAATATCGCTTATGATGATAGCCTATAGATTGTCGACTCAGGTGCTTCGTTTCACATTACTCCACATGAATGGTTATTTTTGTCATATCAAAAAAGTGATTTTGGTACCGTGAAAATGGGAAATCAAGTCACAAGCAAGATTGTTGGCTTAGGAGATGTTCAACTAATAACCAGTACTGGCTGTAAACTCATGTTGAAGGATGTAAGACATGTCCCAGATATGCGCCTTAGTCTTATCTCTGTTGGTAAGCTCGATGATGCTGGTTTGGTGAATCATTTTGGCGTTGGGAAATAGAAGTTCACCAACAGAAACATGGTTATTGCTCGAGGCAAAAAGGAAAGTTCCTTGTATTTTACACATGGACGCCTATGCAAGGGGGAAGCTAATGTTGCCCATGATAATTCAATTTTAGAGCTATGGCACAAGAGGCTAGGGTACATGAGCGAAAAGGATTTCAAATCCTCGCCCAAAAGGAGCTCTTACCTGAGGTGAACGGTAAAACACTTGATCCTTGCACTGATTGTTTACATGGCAAGCAACATAGAGTTTCATTCTATTGATCAAATCGTCCATTTAGAAGAAAGCATGTTCTTGATTTGGTATATACCGATGTTTGCTCCATGACTGAAAAATCTCTTGGAGGTACATTATATTTTGTGACTTTTAATGATGATCATTCGAGAAAGGTTTGGGTGTATTTGTTGAAAACCAAAGATCAGGTACTTGAGGCATTCAAGGAGCTCCGTGCCCTGGTGGAACATCAGAAGGGAAAGAAGTTGAAGTGTGTCCGAGCCGATAATGGTGGTGAATACCGTGGTCCATTTGAAGATTATCGCAAGACATTTAGCATCCGACTTGAGAAAACACCTCCAAGACACCTCAGTTAAACGGTGTTGCTGATAGAATGAACCGAACCATTGAAGAAAGAGTTCTATATATGCTATCTCACGCTAAGCTCTCTAAGTCATTCTGGGGAGAAACCGTGAAGACTGTTGTTTGATATCATCAATATCTCACCATCAGGTCCTTTGGATGGAGGTATTTCAAATGAAGTTTGAACTGAAAAGAAGGTATCTTATGGTCACTTCAAGGTGTTTGGTTGTCGCGTATTCATCCACATCCCTAAGGACGAACGAGTCAAACTTGACTCAAAGACCAAGCAATGCATTTATCTTGGTTCACCAAAGAATGAGTTCGGCTACTGATTGTGGGATCCAGCTAAAAGGAAAATTGTGAGAAGTCGAGATGTTGTTTTCTTTGAGGATCAGACTATCGAAGATTTCAAGCAATTAGAGAAGTCACAACCCAAGATCATAATCCATTTTGACTCTACACCATTCCCTGCGGTGCGAGATGATACAGAGGGAGAAGAGTTAGAGGCTAATCATGATGCACCTGTAGAACTAAATGAGAATAATGAGCAACAAATAGAAGAATCATCTACAAATGAACAATCTCAGTCAAATGAAGAAGCGACATGGGAAACAAATGCTCCAGCACAACCTCAACTACGATGCTCTACTAGAGAAAGACGTCCCTCCACTAGATATTCTTGATATGAGTATGTGTTCCTCACTGATGAGGGGGAGCCTCAACATTATGAAGAAGCCATGAGCAGCAACCACAAAGGAAAATGGGAAAAAGCTATGCAAGAGGAAATGAAATCCTTGCATGACAATTATACATATGATCTAGTAGAGTTACCTAAAGGGAAACGAGCTTTGAGATGCAAATGGGTGTACAAGCTCAAGACAGGAGAGAACAATCCTAGACTGAGGTATAAAGCTTGAATTGTTATAAGGGGATGCAATCAGAAGAAAGGTATTGATTTCGATGAAATATTTTCCCCTGTGGTGAAGATGTCATCTATCCGAGTTGTAATGGGACTTGCTGCCAGCCTAGACTTGGAAGTTGAACAACTCGACGTCAAGACTGCATTCTTACATGGAGACCTAGAAGAAGAGATCTATATAGAGCAACCCGATGGGTTCATAGTTCCGAAAAAAAAGCATCTAGTGTGTCATCTCAAAAAGAGTCTATATGGTCTAAAAGAGGCACCACGTCAATGGTATAAGAAGTTCGACTCTTTCATGACGCAACATGGATTCAAGAAGACTCTCACCGACCATTGTGTATTCATGAAGAGGTATGTTAGTGGTGATTTTATTATACTTTTACTATATGTTGATGATATGTTAATTGTTGGGCAAGATAAGAAGAAAATTGCAGCTCTCAAGAAGGCTTTGAGCAAGTCTTTTGCTATGAAAGACTTGAGACCGGCAAAGCAGATCCTTGGGATGAAAGTCACTCGAGATCGATCTAAGAGACTACTGTGGCTATTCCAAGAAAGATACATTGAGAAAGTTCTTGAAAGATTTAACATGCACAAGGCCAAGACGGTTAGTGTACAACTTGCTGGACATTTCAAGTTGAGTAAGAAGCAAAGTACAAAAAGTGAGAAAGAAAGGGATGAAATGAAGAGTGTCCCATATTCTTTCGCGGTTGGCAGTCTCATGTACGCCATGATATGTACACGACCTGACATTGCTTATGCAGTCGGATCCATGAGTCGGCATTTGTCAAATTCCATAAAGGAACATTGGGCCGCAGTCAAGTGGATATTTCGGTATCTCCGGGGAACAACCAAGAAATGTTTGTGCTTTGGAAAAGGAAAACCTGTGTTAAAGGGTTACACAGGCGCAGATATGGCATGAGATGTCGACTCTAGAAAATCGACATCATGATATTTGACTACATTTGCAGGGGGAGTTGTATCTTGGCAGTCTAAGCTTCAAAAATGTGTTGTCTTGTCTACCACCGAGGCGAAATACATTGCAGCCACGGAAGCTTGCAAGAAGATGTTGTGGTTGAAAATTTTTATGCTAGAATTGGGTCAAAAACAAGAAAAATATGTTCTACTTTGTGATAATTAGAGTGCTATTCACTTAGCTAAAAACTCAATTTCCGATCGAAATATATTGATGTTCGATATCATTGGATCCGGGATGTGTTAAAAGAAAAGCTGCTACAACTTGATAAAGTTCACACTGATGATAATTGGTCGGACATGATGACCAAGGCTATACCGACTAAGAAATTTGATGATTGTTGTGATGGTGCCCACATATAATTGGATTTCTCTAGAAATGAATTTCTCTAGATTTTCTCTAGAGTTGTAATTCTCTAGAGTTGGATTTCTCTAAAATGACTCATGCATTAATTACTAGTTTGTTGAGAGTCTTCTAGCATGTTCATTTTGGCCCTATAAATACGGGTACTTGGAGAAGGCTTGAGCATCTACATACACAAGTTGTGAAGAACATCTACAACACAAGTGAGAGCATCCACTCTAAGAGTGAGAGAGAGAGCGAGAGAGAGAGCGAGAGAGAGAGCGAGAGAGAGAGAGAGAGAGAGAGTCGCTTTCATAGTGAGGGTGCTTGAGAAAATTTTTCCATTTTTCTCAAGTTAGTAAGTGTTCCACATAAATTATTATTGAGAGAGAAATATTGTTATCCATCCAATTTGGGTGAGATCTTGTAATCCTACTATCATCTTATAGTGGAAGGATTGGACTACTAGTTCCGCGATTTTTCCCTCATTTTTGGGTTTTCTGCATAACAAAAAATTCTCGTGTTTCTTTGTCTATTATTCTCATAATTTTTGTTAGAATTTTAATTTTCATCCTAATTACACAAAGATGAAAAATACGAGTTTTTCCCAACATCATTTTGTTATTAAAGGAAAAAAGAAGAAGATGAAATAGAATGCTTATAACCTGTTTAATATAAGTAGCTTGGTTATCAATAAGGTTTGACCCTAGTTTTCCTCTCTTTTTGGCTCGCCATGGCAAGAACATATGTTGTGGGTTATCTAACTATATGACAAGTGAATTATATCACCAATTAACGTGAGTAAACATAGACGGATTTAGTTTTTTTAATTCAGTAAGTCCAGAAGTACGGTTGCACACACTGTTCTTTGTGATGATAAATAGTTGCAAAGTTAGTAGTTCGAGTAGAAAATAATGAATGTAATTGCACTTGTCAAAAGCTATACCTACAATTGTGAATGAGCTTAATAGAACGAATTAACCTTTATTGTGAAGCAGTCGTGGCAGCCTTATATTTCAATCCTAAGAAATTTCTAACCTCAGCAATTCAATGCTAAAAAAATTCTTTTATTTTGCCCTTCGGTAAACGATATAGAAGCAAAGGAAAAACAATTGGTACAACTACCAGTACCTCTGCAGACCAACAAGAAAAAGTAGAAAGAATTGGTATAACAACCAATGATACATCATTCTCAATTATTAAAAATATAGATAAGGCACACAGCGGATTAATCATTGTAATTAATAATTAATTAGCGGGGATTATATTATTATTCAGTTAACTGACAGGTATATATGTCTTGTCATAGTAAAATACTAAAATGCTTAGTTAGTTGTTGTTTTCAACGTGACTTGACAGTTCTCGTGAAGACATCATTGACAAGAATTAACTCCTGCCGTTCATGGCAAACTGCTTCATTTTCGAGAATTTATAATTATTTGTCACATTTTGTTTTTTTGTATAACTGTAGTACTTCGTTGTTTCATGATATGATATGAGTGTAAAATAATCATCTAATTTTCGGTCCGAGTTTAAATACTCTTTAAATAAAATTTATATATTTAAATATTATATTAAAAGTAAATCACTATTTTCTAGACTCTTAATCTTCTCTTTTTCATTAAATAATGGTGAAAATAGGTCAAAAAGAAAATGAAATTTTGGTCAAAAGACATTTGTTTGGACAAAGCTGCTGTATGAATTCCTCGGAACAGTCGGACAATTAGCAAACTCCACACTTCTACACATGATTTTGTGTGTGCACACATGTTTATGTGCATGCGTATAAAGTAAACATTCATTCAAACTTAACAACAAAGGTAAAAATATCCCTTCATATATATTAGTAGGAAAAGAAGTGAAAAACTAGAAGCAGGAATACAACAACTACTACGTCTCAATTTCAAGACAAGTTAGAATCAGCTATATGAATTCTCATAATCGATGTTGCTTCATTTAAGCTAATCTTCGTCTAATATTATACAATTATAAATGAAAATAAAAGGCTTATGGGTTCTCTATATTTTGTGGTATATATCACAGGAACAAAAAGTTGAAATAATAGCATAGAAAGCCTCTAACATGGGGCCATAGCGAAGTTTCCAATAGATTTATTTTTTTCCAAAATAAAGAAAAGATAAAGCTTTAAAGCTATAGTACAAATAACAACTCCTGAAATGACAAGGAACAACTAAAAACACCAAACCTGGTGATTAATTTATTCCCGCTAGCCTCATTTTTCTATGTGTAATCTTGTCGTTTCTCTCTTTCTCATAGACATAAGAACATTAATTATGTCCTCTTAACTATTATAAGAAGCAAAGCCTGCATAATATTCACTAACATCTTAGCTCATGGATGCTACAATTTCAAAGGAAAATGGTGCAGGATCAAGAAGTTTTCGAAACGAAGACTACAATAACAGAAGAGTGTTCTTGAGGAGCTATCCACTTCACTGGGGAGATTCAGTGGAAGATGGAGAAAACAAAGACGAGACTGCAACAGTAATGCCTAGAAGTAAAGAGAAGACTTGCATGAAGAAGAAATTTATAGCAATTTTTCATTGGAAAGGAGAAAGAACTTTAATATTTCGAAGGCTCAAGCATAAGGTCACAGTTTACTTCATTACTTGTCTTCCTGTTGGATTCAAAGCTCCTACAGCTATGATTTCAGCTTAATATCATTCTGTCTACAAAAAAAACTTCTATCAATTTCTCACTACAACAAATGTATTTAGCTACGAAATTATTAGCTACGACACAAAATTCGTCACTAATTATTCATTTTTTGTGACAAAAATTACATTTCGTCTTTAAATACATGTGTCACATACTTTTAGTAACGAAACACAAAATTTCATAGAAAAAAAATATCCCCTAAAATTTCCCACAAAAAATTGAGTTGGGGCGCTATTTATTGAGTTACATTAGCCACTAACTTTAAGTTTTTAGTGACACATTATTTTGTCACTAATAATGTACTCAATAAGTGACAAACCATTATTTGTCTTAAAATTAGTTAAATTTTGAATACGAGAATAATTTTTAATAGAATATTTCCCGAATATTTTTTCATTAATTGTATATCTCTTATTTTAGGTAGAATTATATTCCTATTATAATTAGGTCTCCTATTTAAGTTAGAATTGTATTTCCTATTGTAATTAGGTTGATTAGTTACATAGTTAAGATATTCTTGTACTACTATATATATATATATATTGTACATTATTAATGAATAAAATCAAGCAACATATTTCTTCATGGTATCAGAAGCTTAACCTTAAATATCCCACCATAGTCACCAACCTCTTTTCTCGGTCGCCACCCTTCCCACGTCGGAACCCTAGCCGCCGACTTCATCTTTCGGCCGCCCCCTTTTCCCCACGATGGAACCCGTAGTTTTTCCGGCCATTCTCCCTCCCACTTCCTCCTAAATTTCCTCTTCCATGACTGAAAAAACAAATTACATCCTGCATTTGCTGTCAACAACATTAAAAACTTCATCCATGTGACTCTTGAGATGTAAAAGGGTCAATACTCCTCGTGGGCGGAGCTTTTTAAGATCCATTGTCGTGTTTATGAAGTTATCGACCACATCATCCCTCCTACACTGAAGTCCACAGACCTACCCTCGACTTCGACTTATGATGATGCACTCTGGTCTCGTTTGGACGCAGTTGTCCTCCCGTGGATATACGTCACGATCTCTTATGATATGTTGCACACCATAATTGAGACCGATGCCACTGCCCGCCAAACGTGGGAACGTTTGGAAAGTATTTTCCACAACAACAAAACCCAACGAGCGTTATACCTTGAAAATTAGTTCAAGGATGTCCATCAGGATGATTTCCCTAACATGTCTGCATAATGTCAAGAACTCAAGATGTTTGCCGACCAACTCTCCAACGTCGGCGCACCAGTCACTAATCAACGATTGGTCATGCAACTTATTGCAGGCTTGAACGAATCCTATGACAGCATTGTCACCATCCTTTAGCAATGCACGACGTTACCTCCGTTTTATGAGCCCGTTCGAAGCTTATTCTTGAGGAACCCCAAAAATCAAGTGTTGCACCACACAGGCCAGCATTGCCGACGCCTCCCTCACCACCACCGTTGGCCCTTCACTGACGGTAGGGCCTCCAACTGCAGCAACCAGAACCGCCAGCGAGAGGACCCGCAGCAGCCCGCATCCACCCGCAACAACCGCCTAGCAGGCAGTCGGGTAAGGGCCACGGCGGATGGAATTCCGGCAACAACGGCGGCGGATGGAATTCTACTTGTTATTGAGTAATAATACTAATTGTTTTTCAGGACTTGAGTTTGAAATCTCTGATTAAGGTTGAAGAGATCCTATCTACCCACCAATCAATCTCTTTCGTGGTGATATAACATTTGAAGACTTTTACTTCGAGTCTATTTTTTTAAATAATTTCACCGTTTTAATAAAATAAAAAAGTCGTTAAGAAGAAAAACTAATCCCGATTGAATGTAATTAGAATTTAATGTAATTTAGACCTACGTCAACAGAAAAAATTAATTAGAATTTAAAAATATATAACTTAAATGGTAAATCAATTTTTTTTATTGTGTTAATATACCTGAAATTAGAATTTTAAAGCTAAATACATCTAAAAGGAGGAATTGAAAGAAGCTACTATTCCATATTATTATTGTAAAGTCTTTAATCGTATTAGGTCGAAAGTGTGGTTGAAGCAAACAAAAAAATAATTTGACATATGACACTACAGAAAATAGGTATTGTTTCAGCAGAGAAGGTGATGTTACATTTGTGTTTATTTGGCTGGCATGAGAATTAATGTGTGTGTCAAAGTGATAGAAGACTCCTACGATCTACCTTTAATTGGAGTGATAGTGTAAGTTTGGTGCACTTCAATTTATAAATTATCTTGGTTTTATTATATGTGCAACTACATAGCATTTTAAAGATTCAAAACATTAAATTAACAAATAGAAAGCTGGTAAAGCTTTAAGCTTAAATGTTCATTCCGCGTCTTATAAGTGTCGTATGATTTGTTATCCTTAATGAGTACTGTTAATTAGATATGAGTTTTCCTGGAAGTTTAATAATGAAGTTTTTGTTTAACTTATCTTTCATTTTCTTTATGCAAAAGTTGTGCAGCAATACTCTTTAGCGTGCTATCAATAGAGTTGAAAATGACCGAAACCGTGTGTGTATATATTTGTGAAACCGTGTGGGTATATTTTTGTATATTTAGATTACTTACCATATTTTGTAAAAGTCTTGTACAAGATTAATTAGGATATTAATATTATAATAGAAATATGATTTTTCATATTTAAAGATTGTATATTGTATATAAAGACCTCTTCATTAATGAAAATAATCAAGGAATTGGTGGATCAACTCAAGAATGTCCTGGTGCCATTGGCCGTCGGCCAACCTCTCCCTTCAATGTGTGTTTTTTTTCTTCCAAAAATGATCGTTCTTTCCTTCTTCAAATGGTTGCGTTCTGCCTATCTCCAACATCAAGGGTTATAATGGCGATGGAAAACGTCCAATAAGCGACGGACGCTTCTTCAAGTCAAAGTAATCATCTTCGGTAACGCCGTTCTACCGAGCCAACTCGTTCCATGCTCACATTAGAAGAGCGATTATTGAGTCCGACGCCACGGCTTGGCTTGGAAATATATTCCAAGATAACAAGAATTCGTGATGTCACTCTTGATCCCATGTCGAGCTAATTCCAATGTTGGAGGAATTGGCGGATCATGTTGGTGCGCCGTCACCAATGATGGCTTCAAATGGTTGCATCCGATAACCCGCTTCTTCGTCACTCTTTCGTTCTACTGCCCGTTCCATGCTCACATTAGAATAGGTTGGCTTGGCTAAAAAGGCGGCTATCAGAGCTAATTCCGTCATGATGATGGCCACATAACTCTCACTCGTTCGTAGATAATTCTAGCCAAAACCGTAACAACGGTGGCGGAAAAAAATGTCAAAATCGGAAAAATTGTGGCAAGAACCGCGGCGGCGGCCGCGTAAGTGACGGTGGTCAGAACAATGGCGACAGTGGGCAAACGAGGGGACAATAGGCCGGCTAGGCCGCAACACTACTGGTCGTAGCCTTGGGCCACTATATAGTGGCCGTGGGGCTGGGCTAGTGGCCCACGGCACCTTACCCAATTTTTACTTCATCTTGGGCCAGGCCCAATCTCATCAAGTAATCGCAAGTAGCCCAGCAGACTAGAATTGGGCCCTGGCAACATGCTGGCATGCTTGGGCCTCGTCCTCAACATGCCTTCGTTGTTACGGGTCCAACCTCGGTATTGTCACCCACGAATATTGAAGCGGCAATGCATATACTTGGATTAAATCCCCCGGACGCAAATTGGTATATGGACACCGGAGCCACTTCTCATATGACGTCTGTCCAAGGTAATCTCTCATTTTATTTCAATTTGAGAAATAATCGTGGCATAATTGTTGGTGATGGCAATTCAATTCCAATTCGTGATTATGGTCACAAATTTACCCCCCCCCCACATCCCCCTCTAGTCTTAAAAAATGTCATTCATGGCCCCCACTTAATTAAAAATTTGATGTCTGTCCGAAAATTCACAACTGATAATTGGGTTTCTGTTAACTTTGACCATTTTGGTTTTTCTGTGAAGGATTTCACGATGAGGATACCTCTAATGAGGTGTAATAGTCGGGGAGAGCTTTATCCAATCACCACCACCACCATTTCCACAAATCAAGTCACACCATCTACATTTGCCGCTCTTGCTCCTTCTTTGTGGCATACACGTTTGGATTATCCAGGGTGGTCTATTATTTCTTCTCTTAAAAATAATAATTTTATTGATTGTACGAGTACGAGTACGCATAGTACTCATATTTGTCCTTCTTGTCCTCTAGGAAACATGTTAAATTATCGTTTATAGACTCTACTTCTAGTACGTCGATGCCTTTTAATATTATTCATATTGATTTATGGACATCTCCCGTTTTGAGTTCTTTGGGCCATTATTATTATATTTTATTTTTGGATGATTATTCTAATTTTTTGTGGACTTTTCCTTTGTTTAAAAAATCTCAAGTTTTTTTCACATTCTTAAAATTTAGAGCTTTCATCCGTACCCAGTTTGAATGGGATATTAAACACATTCAATGTGATAATGGTATGGAATATGATAATGGGACATTTCGGAAATTTTGTGACACTGATGGCTAGGGTTGTTCATAATAATTCGATCTGATCGATCCTATCCGCGATCCGGTCGATCCGATTCGAAAATTGAATATTCGATCCACTTTTTTGAGTTTCGGATATCCGAAAAAAATCGGATCGGATACGGATCACAATTTCTTTACTTTCGGATATCCGAAATATTCAATTTTTTATTTTTTATTTTCTTTTGATTTTCCCTAATAGTTAGGCTGTTTTGCATGGTGGTGAAACTTTATGGGATTTTAATTTGTGAACTTTATTTGTATTGGTGTATTAATTTGGATGTTGGACATTGGATGTTTTAGTTAGTAGTTAATTTATTGGACATTGCACCTATAAAGTTCTACTTTCCATTTTGAAGTTTTACTATTTGTTAGGAATTACAGGTTTATATCCTTGAAGAATGAAGACTATATTATTGTGTATTGGTCGGTCACATGTTGGGTTGAGGTTATTTCAATATTTAATTGTGTTTACTTTAATGTGTTATGTGAGATTTCTGTTGAACAAATTTGCTGAAGAGAGCAGGATATTTATGTGGCAGTTGCTAGAATGATGAATGTATGATAAATTTTGGATATCCGATCCGAAAATTTCGGACATCCGATTTTTTTTATCGGATTTGGATCATAATTTTACCAATCTGAAATTTTCGGATATCCGAAATTTCGGATCGGATAATCCGAAATGAACAACCCTACTCATGGCATATCTTTTTGGTTTTCTTGTCCTCATAAAATGGGAAGGTCGAAATAAAAATTCATACTATTAATAATATTGTCCGAACTTTACTAGCCCATACTTTATTGCCTCCGTCCTTTTGGCATCATGCGTTACAAATGGCTACCTACCTCTTAACATACTCTCTAGCAAATGTTTAGCATATCAATAACCCCTAAATATTATTTATAATAAGGATCCCTTGTATTCTCATCTTAGGGTGTTTGGGTGTTTGTGCTATCCACTTTTCCCGTCTACTACAATTAACAAACTACAAGCGCGTTCTACCGCTTGTGTTTTTGAGTTATCCGTCTAATCATCGTGGTTACAATTTTTTTGATTTATCCGCTTATAAAATCATAATTAGTTGCCATGTCATTTTTTATGAGACTCAATTTCTGTTTGCTAAATTGTATAATTATGTGTCTAGTTCGTATAATTTTTTAGATGATGAGCTCTCACCGTATATTATCCACCATTTATCCGAGTTGTCCCGTAACCAAAATCAACCAGTGCAGTCACACTGTCTGCTGGCCCAATTTTACCTTCACAACCTTTTGCCACTGGGCTGGCAGGCCCATTCCTGTTGGTCCAGTTTTACCCGACCCGACACCTATCCAAAACATGTCCCCTCTATTTCGAGTCAAGGGCATGTTACTCGTAGTCAACGTGGTATTTTTAAACCTAAAAGACATTTTAATCTAAATTCTAATGTCAACAAATCACCCCTACCACGTAATTATGTGTCTGTCATTCATGACCCGAATAGGAAAATGGTCATGGATGAGGAATATAACTTATTGCAAATAAGACGTAGGAGTTGGTGCCCCGACCGCCTGGTGTCAATATTATTCGTTCTATGTGGATTTTTACTCATAAAGAAAATTATGACAGTTCTTTTGAGAGGCATAAGGCATGTCTTGTAGGTGATGGTAAAACACAACAGGTTGGCGTGGATTGTAGAGATACGTTTAGTCCGGTGGTCAAATTAGCAACTATTCACACTGTGCTTAGTCTGGCTCTCTCGAAAGCATGGCTCATTCATCAACTGGATGTGAAAAATACTTTCTTACACGGTGATCTTAAGGAGACAGTACACATGCATCAACCCTTGGGTTTTAATGACCCAAATTATCATCACCATGTCTATTTGCTGAAGAAGTCATTATATGGGCTTAAGCATGCCCATCGCGGACTTGGTATAAAAGGTTTGCAGATTATGTGTCCACTATTGGGTTTTCTCACGGTCGGTCTGATCATTCTTTGTTCATCTATCGTCGTGGTACTTCTCTAGCATACATTCTGTTGTATGTGGATGATATTATTTTGATTGCCTCCTCTGATAGTTTGCGCAAGTCTATCATGACCCTTCTCGGTTCAGAATTTTCTATGAAAGACTTGGGGCCCTTGAGTTATTTTTTGGGAATAATTGTCACTCATCATGCATGTGGTCTATTTTTATCATAGAGGAAGTATGCGGCTGAGATTATTGAGAGAGCTGACATGTCATCTTGTAAGTCCTCTTCTACTCTGGTTGATACCAAACCGAAGTTGAGTGCTACGTCTAGCACACCATATGAGTATCCAACCCACTATCGTAGTCTTGTAGGGGCTCTTCAGTATCTTACATTCACGAGACCAGATATTACTTATACAGTTCAGCAAGTGTGTCTATTTATGCATGATCCGCGGATTGAGCACATGCATGCGATCAAACGCATTATACGATACATACAGGGCACACTTGATTATGGATTGCATTTATATCCATCATTTATCTCTACTCTCGTGTCATATACAGATGTTGATTGGGGTGGATGTACAGATATCAGACGTTCAACCTCTGGTTATTATATGTTTCTTGGTAATAACTTGGTCTCTTGATCGGCAAAGCGCCAGGCTACTTTATCGTGATCCAGTGCGGAGGCCGAGTATCGAGGAGTAGCCAATGTGGTGTCTAAGTCATGTTGGCTGCATAATCTTTTATTAAAGTTTCACTTTCCTATTCATAAATCTACATGGTCTATTGTGATGATGTTAGTGTCGTGTATCTCTCTGGGAATCCGGTCGAACATCAGCGCACTAAACATATCGAGATGGATATTCATTTTGTTCGCTAAAAGATAGCTCGTGGACAAGTACGTGTCTTACATGTCCCTTCAAGGTACCAAATTGCTGACATTTTTACTAAGGGTCTTCCCTTGGTTTTGTTTGAAAATTTTAGGAACAGTCTCAGCGTACGATAACCGCCCGCTATGGCTGAGGGGGTGTGACAGAAATCGTGTGTGTATATATTTGTGAAACCGTGTGTGTATATTTGTGTATATTTGTGTATATTTAGGTTACTTACCATATTTTGTAGAAGTCTTGTACAAGAGTAATTAGGATATTAGTATTATAGTAGGAATATGATTTTTCATATTTAGAGATTATATATTATATATATAGACCTCTTCATTAATGAAAATAATGAAGGAACTTTCAAAAAATGATAGCTCAAAATTTTCTTTTGATTCAAATAAGTTGAAGGAGCTCACAAGATGGGTGAAAGACTCCATGATTAAATTAGATTGTATTTTTCAAGATAATCACATTTTTATCACAGGACATATTATATTGTTATAAATTGATTATATTTGTGACAGAACATAGTCTGTCCTAGAATTGCTATATGATCAATAATATAATTCATTCTTTAACTACAAATTAAATTTGTGTTTTTCTCATGATTGTTATTGTCACTAATCACGACAATTTACAGTGGTGATTTTGTTATGTCAGTAAAAGTAGTATCTTTAGTGATGACATGATAGGTTTCAAGTTTCAACTACAAAATTACAAGTCATTTTTGTAAAGCAAAATGTCACTAATTTATACATTCGGGGATGAAATATTTTTCATATGTAAAAGGTTGTCTTTAGCGATGAAATCACTTTTGTTTAACTACGAAATATATACAACTTTAGTGACAATTGAAGTCGTCACTAATTAAACTGAAAATTTAGTGACGAGATAGTTTTGTCGGTATTAATAATATTTTTAGTGACGAAAACACACTATCAACCACAATTTTTTATACTTTTGTCAACGAATGAGTTCGTCATAAATATTATGCATTTGGGGACAAAAAAAGAATTTTATAGTTAATGCAATTTTATTTAGTGACGAAACACTAAATTGTCTTTGTATACATTTAGCGACCCATGTTTAGGGACGAACGGTTGACGATTTTTTTTTTCCGTCACGGAAGTTTTTTTGTGACGAAATATGAATTTTAAGTGACAAAATATTTCGTTACTGATAATCGAATTTGTTGTAGTGTCTTTTCATGTACCTGAACAAGCAAACCTTCCATCTGCTTAAAACTGATCCACCTGTTAAATTAGTTCAAGCTGCCAGAAATAGCTTAAAAGCTTAGAAATGCACAAGTTAATCTGCATAGCTAGCTGTTTATGTAAATGTGATTATCTGATGCGTTGGTCACTGATTTCAACAGTTAGTCAAAAGTATTAGTATGCTTTTGTTGGATTACAGATCAACCGTAGAACTAATTTGCGACCTTCTACCTACCATGCATCCTGTGCACTGTCAAATTCTGATTATGTACCTCTGACGTTGCTAGATGAAAACTACTTCATTGCTTTCACAAAGAATAAAAAACTATGTAACACGAATTTTATTTCAGAATAAAGAGTTCAGACGACTTGTTTATGAACATGTATTGGTAGTACTATTAACAAATTATATTTTTAAAATTAGTCATCGGAGTCTGTGTTCTCCAATTGTAGATAGGTACAGGGGCTTGTCCCCCACCCCCACCTCCCAGGATAAAGAAAATGGAGTCTGCATATCTTTTCCAGTCTTGCCATATGTTGAATCCCAGAGGTAATTGAAAGAAATAATCCCCTTGATTATTTTCATTGATTGAATAGGTATATATACAAGTTACATCTTTCCATAATACTACAAATCCTTTTCCTATTCTACTTCTAAATCCTTATTCTACCATAATTCTAACTATACAATTATGGTAGGTGTATAACACTAATTAAGGTATCCTTTTTATTACAATATACTACAAATATATATACCATATATACTACAAATATATATACCATATATACTACAAATATTTCTGGCCGAGAGGCCCAACTCATTCTGTTTAACACACCCCCGCAATCATAGCGGGCGGTTTTCGAACGCTGAGACTGTCCCTAAAATCTTCAAAGAGAACCGCTGGTAGACCCTTTGTAAAGATGTCTGCAATTTGATAACGAGACGGGACATGGCATACGCGAACTTGACCCTTTGCAACCTTTTCACGGACAAAGTGAATGTCCATTTCGATATGCTTGGTGCGCTGGTGTTGAACTCGGGTTACCCGAAAGGTAGATGGCACTAATGTTATCGCAATATACCAAGGTTGCCTTCGAATGGGACAATGAAGCTCCAAAAGCAAATTACGTAGCCAACATGACTCGGAGACCACATTCGCTACCCTCGATATTCTCGCTCTCGCACCGGAGCGTGACGAGTTGCTTGACGTTTTGCCGACCATGAGACCAAGTTGTTGCCAAGGAACATACAAGTAGCCGAAGTCGACCGTCCGGTGTCGGGACAACCACCCCAATCGACATCCGTGTAAGAGACAAGTGTGGATGTAGACGAAGGATACAAGTGCAACCCATAGTCCAAAGTGTCCCCCGAATATACCGAATGATGCGTTTGATTGCATTCATGTGCTCAACCCCGGGATCATGCATGAATAAACACACCCGCCGAACCGCATATGTAATATCCGGTCCGGTAAAGGTAAGATACTTTGGAGGGCCCCCGCAAGACCGCGATAGCGAGTCGGGTCCTCGTATGGTGCACTGCCGCGGCACTCGCCTTTGGGTTTGCATCAACCGGAGTGGAAGTGGACTTACAGGGATGACATCCCGGCCCTCTCGATGATCTCGGCGAAAGATACTTCCGTTGAGACAGAAACAAGCCACCCGAATGACGCCGGACGGCAATCCCCAAAAAATAACTCAACGGCCCCAAGTCCTTCATAGCAAATTCGACCGAGCATGGCCATGATAGACCGACGCAAAGCATCGGAGGAGGCGGTCAAGATGATATCATCCACATATAACGAATATAGGCCAATGACGAACCACGACGGTAGATGAACAAAGAATTGTCGACCCGCTTTGTGTGTGAACCCAATAGTCGAAACAAAATCAGCAAATCGTGTATACCAGGCACGTGGGGATTGCTTAAGCCCATATAATGACTTCTTCAACAAACAGACATGATGAGGGCGGTTGGGATCCCTGAAACCCAACGGCTGATGCATATAGACTGTTTCCTTGAGGTCACCATGTAGAAAGGCATTCTTGACATCCAACTGATGGATTGGCCAAGTCTTTGAAAGAGCCAAGCTAAGCACAGTGCGAATGGTAGCCGGTTTGACCACCGGACTAAACGTCTCACCACAATCAATTCCAACCTGCTGAGTCTTACCATCACCAACCAGTCGCGCCTTATGTCGAGCAAAGGACCCATCTGAATTCTCCTTATGAGCAAAAATCCACATAGACCTGATAATATTAGTACCATATGGACGGGGCACCAACTCCCACGTCTTATTATCAATAAGAGCATTATATTCATCAGTCATAGCAATTTTCCAATTAGGGTCATTTAATGCGGACACAGGATTGCGGGGCAAGGGGGATTTAGAGACATTAGAATGTAAATTAAAATGTCTTTTAGGTGTAAAAATGCCCCGCCGACTCCGAGTGACCGGTCTATGACTCGAGGAAGAATTAATGGAATTTTGGGAATTTTCTCGGGCTCGGACGGACCGGCGGGCAGTGGGCTCCGCCGGCCCAAATCGGTAGATCTTTGGGCTCGGTTTACGGACCGCCCCAAAATTGGGCTGGACCGGCCCAATAGCCGGAACTGTTCCAGGTGGGCTGGAACAACAGGGGCGACGAAATCTGTGGGACCAATGGGCGAGGGCCCGCCGGAGGATTTTGGGTACGGGAGATGTCCGAAAAATTCCGAATAATATACGGGGATATTTGGTCATCCAAAAAATTATACGACTTAGGTTCGGGAGTATGAATTTTCGTAAATGGGAATTGAGTTTCATCAAAAATGACATGGCGATTGATTATGATTTTCTTGGAGGATAAATCAAAACACTTATAACCACGATGATTCGACGGATAACCCAAAAACACACACGGGGTAGACCGAGCACGAAGTTTGTTAATTGTGGTGGATGGAAATAACGGATAGCACAAGCACCCAAAAATCCGAAGGTGAGAATAAGAAGGGTTCTTATTAAATAGGATTTTGAGGGGGAAGAATATGTCGACCTTTAGACGGAATTATGTTAAGAAGGTAAGTGGCCATTTGTAGAGCATGATGCCAAAAATACGGAGGTATGGAGGCATGGATTAGGAGAGTTCGGACAATGTTATTTATGGAACGAATTTTGCGTTCAGCTTTCCCATTTTGTGAAGATGTATGAGGACATGAAAACCGAAAATTTATCCCATGAGTAGCACAAAATTCTCGAAACTCCCTATTGTCATACTCTTTCCCATTATCACATTGAATATTTTTTATTTCTCTTTCGAATTGAGTACGAATGAACGCTCTAAATTTTATGAAGACGGAAAACACTTGTGATTTATTCGCAATTGGAAACGTCCACAAAAATCTAGAATAATCATCTAAAAAGAGAACATAATATCGATGACCCATTGAACTAAGAACAGGAGATGTCCATAAGTCGCTATGAATAATGTCAAATGGCATAGAAGTATGAGAATTGGAGTCTACAAATGGCAACTTAACAATTTTTCCTAATGAACAAGATCGACAAATTGGAGTACGACTCGTACCCTTACAAGAAATAAAGCTATTTTTATCTAAAACTGATAAAATAGAAGATCCCGGATGACCCGGACGAGCATGCCACATGGAAGGAGAGATGGCTGCAAAAGGCGATGGCAAGGCCGGACTCGATGGACGAAAACCGGCATGATAGGATATAGATCCCCCTACTATCACACCTCATGAGACAACTCCCCGTCTTGAAATCCTTCACGAGAAACCGAAAGGATCAAATTCAACGAAAACGAATTGTCATTTGTGAACTTTCGGACGGACACTAAATTTTTAATCAATTTAGGAGCATGTAAAGTATTTTTCAAGAGGAGTGGCGGATTGGGGGAGACAACGTTTTCTCGACCATACCCTAGAATTGGAATAGAACGCCATTACCAATAATTATCCCCCGAGGGGTGCTCAAATTGGAATAAGATGAGAGAGTACCCGAGTCGGAAGTCATGTGAGTAGTGGCCCCGGTGTCCATGTACCAATTTTGATCCGGTTGAGTCAATCCCAACGTGTGCATCGCGGCCTCGATATCGGTCCGAGTAGGGCCTCGTTGCATGATGGGCTTGCGGAGGTCGGGGCCCAAGAACTCCCGGCCGTGCTGGTCCCGGCCCGTAACTACTACCACCGCCGCCGGCCGGGCCACCGGCCGGGGCCGCCACCGCCGGGCATTGGGCACGGACCGTTGGCCGCCCCACCGGCCGCCGGGAATTTCCTGCCTCGCCGGTATGGGCTGCCGGCCCACGGTCCACCGCCATCGCTCCCCGCCATGGGCCCCACCGCCGGGCCCATGGGGGTGGTGGGCCACCGTTCATTGGATGGGACCCACCGACGTTTTGCCGACTACCGGAACCTCCACCATTACCACCGCGTTTGCCCCCGCGGTTTTTGTTATTATTTTTGCGATTATTCTTGCCGCCACCATGATTATGGTTTTGGCCCGAATTATTAACAAAACTCGAAGGATTAGGAGAGGATGCCATCATGACAATCGGACTTGCTCCGCCGCCGCCTTTTTAGCCAAACCGGCTTCTTCCAACGTAAGCATGGAGCGGGCTTGATGGAAGTCGGGAAGAGGGTTGCTTTGGCGAAGGAGAGTGCCGACACCATTATAGGCCTCCGAAAGACCGGCAACCAACTCGTAGAACTAGACGATTATTTGTCACCGGTGCGCCAACATTACGGAGTTGATCCGCCAATTCCTTTAGTTTCTTGCAATATGCGAAACGTTTGGAAATACGTCCATTCGAACGAGAGAGAATTCTGCTCGAGTGTGACGATACGGGAATGTTGGTTGTCTTGGAATATGTCACGCAATCTATTCCATGCAGCCATAGCCGTGGTATCGGGCTCCATAATCGTTTGTAGAAGGTCCACTGAAATAGTGGCGTATATCCACCGAAGAACGGTAGCATCAAGTGTAATCCACACCTCGGGATCCTCCGCGGGAAGGGGTCTAGCGGGAGGAATTATGTGATGAAGAACTTGATAAGAGATAGCGTGAATTTTAAACAACTCCGCCCACGTTGCATATTGAACGTTTTCCATCTCAAGGACAATAGGGACACTGAGCTTGATATTGGAAACCGTGAGGGCAGGGTGAAAATTGTTCTTAGACATATTTGAAAGAACAAAGAAGGAGGATAAATTTAAGAGAGGTTTTTTTTTTAGAGCGGAAGACGAGATATTTGGAGAGAAAAACCCGAGGGAGGGGGGGGGGGTTCTCGGCCAAAGAGGCAAAAGTTTGAGAGAAGAAAACTTTTGGTTTAGACCTAGTCTCTTGATACCATGAAAGAAATAATCCCCTTGATTATTTTCATTGATTGAATAGGTATATATACAAGTTACATCTTTCCATAATACTACAAATCCTTTTCCTATTCTACTTCTAAATCCTTATTCTACCATAATTCTAACTATACAATTATGGTAGGTGTATAACACTAATTAAGGTATCCTTTTTATTACAATATACTATAAATATATATACCATATATACTACAAATATTTCTGGCCGAGAGGCCCAACTCATTCTGTTTAACAGTAATAATACTTTCTGGCACAATATGAGATTCGGATAGAGTTTTTCCATGCCTATCGATTTTTCTTGAGCAGTTCACACCTCCATCTAGGATATTACGAACCACAATATTCAAAGCACGGATCCCTCTGACTTCATAAATCTCCACCTCAACATGTTCACTGACCCATTTGTCTCTTCTTTTAATATCATGACAAGTGGGGAAAGGAGAGGGATTCTTGAGTAACAATCTTCTTTAGCCTTCCAATATCTGGAGGATGAGGGAAAAGTTTATATCATCCCCTTTATCACCAGCTCTGCTATGTGAACAATCATAGAGAGGAATCTTCCTGTCATGTGGAGCAGGGGAGAGCTGAATTTGTGCTGCACCTTCTTTGTGATCCAAAGTAGTTTCTGTTGGAAGTGACCTCAAAACTGATTCATGGAAAGAACTGGTCTGTATTATGTTTTTAGGGCTAGCCAGATCATCTGATTGCATAATTTTATTTCTTGTTGCTGTAATATGCCACTGAACATCTTTACGTTTTACCTGAAAGATCATGAGAACTCCTGAAAACTTGGTCTATACAATTAACGAGCAATATAACATGAAGCAATCATTGGAAGTTCAATAAAAAAGCACACAGGAAGAACCGCCTCACAATAGGAGAGAAATCTTATAAAATTAACTACTAGCAAAGTATACATATCATAACACCTTCAGTACAGAGAGATAGAACGTCATGACTGGGTCATACATAAACACTCACACACACACATGCAAGCACACATACACGAGCACACACGCAAGCGCGCGCACACACACAACATATATATATATAGAGAGAGAGACAGAGAGATGTACCAGTGCTTTCTCAAGAATGATCTCTTTTTTGTGTCCAGTGCTGCCGACATTAAAAGAAGATGTAGAGCATTAATACATGTCATAGAAATATGTTTTAAAAGTGGAAGTATTAGATGAATTGAGGCAGTAAGATTTGAGACACCTATCCATTTAAAAAAGAAGACGAAGTACATGTCATGGAAATATGTTTGACATAATCAAGAAGGGATATTAAGTCTAGCAAGAAATAAATTGGGAGGGGGTTGTATGAGAGTCTCAGACACATTCATATCAGGCAATAACATGTGATCGTATCACAAGAAGTAAAGGATGTTTCAAGCCTTCAACAGTGCAGATCGAATTGTTCATTACTATTAGAGCATATCATACCATGAAGTCCCTTTACCTGACGATATGGATTCTTCACAGAAGAAAAATCACTACGTAACGACAATCTATATGATAGGTACGTATTGGAAAAGTATTTCCTAATTTTCTAGCTAGCTAATACTAAGAAAAACTTCAACAACTTAACTATTGAATAATGAATATAACAGAAAATACTTTGAGGCACCAGGAAAATTACTCATAGCAGTTTTCGTTTCAACAATTTTCTGAAATTTTATGCCACAATACATGATATGAATAAGACCTGATACCGCCACCGCCAGCAGGTCCATTTGTATATAATGCTATGAACTCTTTTGTGAAGTGGATTGCTTGTTCCTTATTCTCAAATAAACCATCCATTAGTAATCTAATATCTTGACTGTCCCTTGGCAAATCTTCATCTATGCTGGCAGCTTTCAGGCTATCAAGTCCAATAATATCGGAAATTATATGTTTGTTTATGCCAGAGTATACTTCCTCCATCCATGATCTTACCTGAAAAAATAAAACCAAGTAGAAGATTAAAATTTAAAACAATACATTTCTTACTCTAGAATTCCAGGAGCCAAGAATAAATTTAAGGAAAACCATAATAGGTTGTTTACCAAAAACTCATCAGCTTTAGCACGTTCAACACACTGATGTCCACCATAGGATATCTCTCCCCAGCCTTTCCACCCCTTGCCCTGAAAATGAGGCAGTCACCAAGTTAGAAGAAACAGAAACATCGATCAATCCAGCTAAATAAAGTAGAACATTGCCTACAGAAGACACTTGCTGAAGGAAAACGATACTGAGAGAAGATAGCGATTTCTTAAAAGTACAAATTAACCTTTCATGAACTAGCCAAATGAGATTATAGTGGTGCAACTGTGTTAGGGAAATACATCCATTTAAACGACAACTTTATATTAAGAGGTACCATAATCACAATTAATTATGAACGGAAGTATTGGTGAGGGCATTGTTTGATGATGCATGGGCAGGGGCCGACCCACATTTAACCTTTACTCGGAATCTGTACATTTATATAAATTTCTGAACGATCGTAGATAAATAAGCAGTGAGCATCCATCATCCAAAAGTTAAAATTGGTGCTTTGGTCAAGAGCCTGAATTTTTTTGCTATACCGCTGGTCCCATCTTTTTTGTTATAATTTGCCTTCACAAACTTTCTTTCTTGTTTCAAAAACGGTGTGATGCACAACTGAATTCTCTATAGGAATTATAATATGAGCAGTGTTTTTATTCTTTATCTTCTCAAAAAAAAAATCTCTATCGGAATAAAGAGTTTCTCTTCATCCAGTTATGCTATTATTCATTGTTTTCAAAATATTTAAAGTCGTTAAATGTATATACAGGTTGTGACTAATGAAAATTGTAGTTAATTTCCTTTTTGTAATGGTAATATTATTTGTAACTCTCGCATTAACAATTTTAGTGCTTAAATAGTTGTACACACATATTTTGTGTTTGATAGCAACTTTTAGAGACGGAGTTTGGACTAAAGTTACTAGATTCCGTCGAACACAGTAGCTGGCTTGTAGCTCTGCTCCGGGCAACTTCTGTCGGGAGTTTTTTTGCTCTATGGTACTTTATAATGCGGTACGGGAAGTATATTACTATTACAAGTATTTGAAAGGATAAACAAAGATTGAATAATTCAACTAGAAATCTGAAAATTACAATGGTTACACAAGAAAACTGGAAATTCCAGTTTTGTAGAAGAAGGAAAAATGGAAATTGTTTTTTCTGAGTCGAGTGTAGCACTCTGTCCTTAAGACAATATTGCCCCGTATGTATCCTTTATACGTCCTGGACAATTTGTCTCCCAAGATAAAACAGCAATGGAACCCTTGAGCAAAGGAAACTCAAGAGCTACCGTGAAGAATATTGAGTAACGAAATGATGCTTGAAAGTTGTAGGAAGAAAACTGTTTTCGGTTGTGTATTTTCGTGCACTGTTTTTGGTGTTATCCTTAGTCATTCTTGGTGCTCAACAATGGTGTAAGGGGGTGTTTATATAGGTGAGGAAGGGGCTGAAAAACTGCCTCCATAATAGCCAAATAATGGCCATTATGGAGGTAGTAAAGCCACCAACATAAATGGTGAAAGACCAACGGATTTGGCCATTATAGGAGGAGTAATTCAGCCAAAATAAATGGCTGAATTGAGTGCTTGGCGTTTCTGCTTTTGACTGTCCAAATTCTTACGTTCTGAAAACTTCAGGGACCAAACTGTACATCTTGAAACTTCAGGGACCAAACTGTACTTATGAAAGAATTCTGGTCCGAACTGGAAACTTCTGGGATCAAACGTACTTCGGCAAAGTTCTGCGGCCCAAAAAGATAATATCAGAAGACCCACAGCCCACGACCCGTGACCCGTGACCCGTGACCCAAGACCCGAGAACCCAGAACTCGGAACCGGAACCGGACCGGACGGGACGGGCGGGCGGCGGCGCGCGGTCTTTCCTCGAACCGAAGCACATCTAGGTCCTCCCTCCTTTAAACACATGAGATACCCCTTGGGGTCCCAAACCCCAAACCAATTTCGAGTCTTATATACACAATATTCTTTCTTCCTCTACCGATGAGGGAGAATTGAACACAATACCACACTTTCCATGCTTCAAACACCTTACTTCGTGAACCAATATCTCTTTCATTTCTCAATGAAATTTGACGATTCTTGGCCCTACGGTTATCTACGTACTTAGTAAATCATGCATGTGTGAAGAACCGGATTCTCCAACATACGTAACACTAGTGTTTAAGCCGTTAAAGTTGGTCGGTCGCAACTCCCGCCAAAGGCTAATTTCCAATAATCCGCTCTTGAAAGAGATTTTGGCGCACTCACATGGTGTCTTTTCATTTCCAGCAATATTTCAGCGGACCGATGTTGCATAAGGAGAGGTAGCCTCAGCTTTGAACCTTCCATAGTTGAATACCATCAGACTTACTTACTGCGCGGTGAACGTGATGTCTTGAACCGTCAGTGTTTAGTGTAAGCCAAGTCAATGGTACCAACACAACAAATTCCCTTACTCTCTTCTTCGTAATGTTTTGTCCGTTTTGGCCATGGACAACGTCTTGGATTCTTAAGTGCGTTCAATTTGAGGCGGCTTTGTCCTCGCACTTAAATAGGTGGTCTCCTACAAGGTATCTGCTATACCCCACTTCACAAGTGTTAGGAACCATTAAAAGTTTCCCAAAGACCTAACCTCAACTTGTTGAGGAGCATTACGAGTTTTGAAAACTTAACCTTTACCCATACTACAAGTAGCACTTAACGTCTATCGCGGGAATGGCTTTGGATTTGGTGTTTCTTTTCGAAATCACTATCCGAAGTGCTCATGGTTCCACCGAAGCGATCAACGAACCTTTACAACTTAGTTTTCCCATTGAACCAAATTACCGGGATCTCCGGTTCGTAAGGTTGGGTTTCCACCGTATTGGTCCGTATATTTTGGGTTTTAAGCCCATTCCCTAGACAGGCGAACGCTTGATCCCCGGGTAGTCCCTTAGTTTGTAAACAAGGAAGTGACACCGTGATGATCAACTGTCATACGGTCTTATGTCTCCGACGGATCCCGACGGATATGTCCGACGCCGTCATCCGTGTCCTTCCCGAAGCCGACCGGCTAGCCACAATGTAGAACTGCGAAGGCACGGGTTTCTCCCAATAAGGGACGTCCTCTAATGAGTCGTGAAGTTACTCGGCTTCTTTCATGCTTTGTATAAAGCGATAAACTCCGATACCATCATGAATCGGTCGATGCAAGTTTGCTTAGAGGATTTTCCAAGACCCACCAAACACATTTACTTGTGACTTTGGTGTTCTTCGATCCGATGTCCGGTTGCATCACCGTGTTCTCCTAGAACCGCCGGACATCCGAGAATACTATAATCCGTAGATAAGCGAATAATTCGGATATCGTCATATCCGACTTAACGCCTTCTATTGATCATGTATTAAGATCATCGATGAACCTTAGTTCAACCGATCTGTTTGTTGGACGATACCGGGTCGGTTGTAGTGTGTACAATACATTGAACTACTCGTGACTCGAGCATATCGCTCTTTGTCTATGGGTGCACCATAATTCCAATCGGTTCTATGATTCATATCCATTGGTGGCTTCAATGAGACCGTCAACTATCGACCGATCCGTTAGATGTCTTAGAAATCCAATTCCTAAGATGTCATCTGTGATACCCATATCTTTCATATCGAGACTTTGTTTCAATATGATTTTCACTCTCAAGCCCGTTGGTTTTCCAACGTTGCCTTTCTAACTTCGAGCCAATGTTTCGTGGTCGGATTCATTGTTTCTATTTTATCCGAGACTTTCGGACCAAAATGTAAACATTTCAGGGACCAAAATGAAAGTTCAGGAAAAAGCCCAACAGTCCAGCAAACTAACTCTGATTCTCTTCTTCCAACTCTCCGGTTGGGAAGGTTGTTTCAACATCCATGCCACGCAAGACTGCAATGGCCCATGATGTTAAGCTACTCACAGGGGAGCATATGTACAAGTAGCCGAGGCTTTGAACTCGTTAGTAGATCCATCTACTTTGTACTCACTTTTGAGTATCCTTTTTCCACAACCCAAAGGTTCTTTTTCCGGAGGAAAATCAACCATTACACAAGTATGGTTCTATATGATGGAATATATTTCTCTCTTTAGCTTCTTTCCAAAGCAGCGCTTTTGGAGATGACAATTATTTGTTAATTGTTCATGGTTCATTATTAACCATACAAGCTAGAAGGACTGGAACAAGTCTTTGTCCCCTTCTTTGCTCCGTCTCGGTTCAACATCTAGAATCCCCGAGTTCGCAGATCCGGAATATTAAGTTCCGGATAGCCAGCAACTTTCGAGTCCTGTAGATACGGAACGTCTAGTTCCGGACAGTCAGGCCCTCGCGAATTCTTGTTAACCTTGAGCAATTACTCCTTTTTCCTTTACCAAGGAAAGTTATCTTCTAAGAATTCAGCATTCTTTAACGCTAAGAGGCAATCAATACTACTGTTATTTGCAGATCCAGTGGATATGCAATCTACAGTCTTAGGTACAACTTGAGTCTTCTCCTCTTGTCCCAGTTGACATCCTCAGGCTCTCGAGAGCGCTTGTTTCCACTAGTCTTGGTAGCCTTCAGGGACCAAACTGTACATCTGAAAGAATTCTGGTCCGAACTGTACATCTGGAAACTTCTGGGATCAAACTGTACTTCTGGCAAAGTTCTCTGGCCCAAAAAGATAATATCAGAAGACCCACAGCCCGTGAACCCGGAACCGGACGGGACGGGCGGCGGCGGCGCGCGTGTGGTCTTTCCTCGAACTGAAGCACATCTAGGCCCTCCCTCCTTTAAACACATGGGATACCCCTTGGGGTCCCAAACCCCAAACCAATTTCGAGTCTTATATACACAACAATTCTTTCTTACTCTACCGATGAGGGAGAATTGAACACAATACCACACTTTCCATGCTTCAAACACCTTACTTTGTGAACCAATATCTCTTTCATTTCTCAATGAAATTTGACGATTCTTGGCCCTACGGTTATCTACGTACTTAGTAGATCATGCATGTGTGAAGAACCGGATTCTCCAACATACGTAACACTAGTGTTTAAGCCGTTAAAGTTGGTCGGTCGCAACTCCCGCCAAAGGCTAATTTCCAACAACTTCACGTTAAAGAAAGCGAAGCACCCACAATTTAGAAATCCTGGATACGCGCCACTGTACATGGGATTCAATAGTTTCTATCTAGTTTTGGTTCATGAGATTAAGGGCAAAGCAGCAGAACTGTTTACAATTATATATTTTGGCTCTTAAGATTATGACCACCCAGAATCAAAACAAAATTTTGAGAGTGGGAGAAGGCAAGTGCAACGGATACAGAAAGCAGAAGTTATTTAACCAAATGTTTCTTTTGGGACCACATGACAACAGAAAGGAAGAAATCCGTCCACTTACTGGCTAAGTTGCGCATGAACAAAGAGATTACATTGGAGGCCAGCAGCAAAAGTTTATTAGGAGCTGATGCAGATGGCTTTGCCCCAGCACAGAGGACTTTACTGCTTGATAATGTCTGAAATGAAACATGTTGAAAATCTACAACCTATGTCAAGGAAAAGACAACTCTTCTCTGATTTAAGCTTTTCACATTCTTTACCTAATCAATCTAGATTAGCCCACTTGCTGGGATTCAGAACCCCACCGCTGATTTCCGCCTTTGCTACGCATACTTGCCCCATCAAAGCTGACTTCCGCAAAAGGAAGAGACAAATCTAGAAGATCTTCCAAAGATATATCACGCTAGTTATCTCCTACAGTGAGAAAGTACAGGTGAAGTGGCATAGAAGCAGCGTTGGAAGCCATAGCTAAATACTAAATAAAGAGGAACTGGAATATTTCAAGAACACGGTTTAATGGGTATTGTTCAGAATCATCGAGATACGTAGAAGTTCTAAGTGCATGTTGATGGAGAAAGTGGAAGGCAAGCCCTCCAACGTCAAGATCCTTACTCCTAAGGGACGCTTTTCCGGAAGACCATCATCTAACCATTAAATCTCCTCTTTACAATAAGGGGTCGTTCGATTAGCCAAATAAGTTATCCCGAGATTATAATTCTGGAATTTTTTTGGACAAGGTAGTAAAATAATTCTGGACTATAATCCTTGAGCTCATTTATACCGTCTAGTTTGATGGGATATCCAAGATTAAATTTATACTTTGATTGAAGGTATAAATTTATATTTTTAACTAAATAAAATATAAATTTAATTCCAAATCAAATCCTGAATATCTCCCCTTATCCCATGAACCCAAAACCCCTAAGAATACAACAAAGGATAAAAATATCAATTGAAGTAAGGTGAAGGAATTTAAAGTAAGGTGATAAAAATATCAATTGAGGGAATTTATTATCCCAATCAAAAGGTGAAGGGACATTTGAGCGTAAAAATATAATATTTGAGAAAAATAACATTTCAGAAAAGTTAGAAAAATGATATTTGAAAGTTAAAATTGTGTCTGAACATGCATTTAATCTTTTTTTTTAAAAGGTAGAACTTTTTTTAGTGGAATCAAAAAAATCACTTAAAACCTGAGCAAAATCATTTTTTCAAACTTGACACTTATTTTAAAAAGAAAAAATCAAAAAGATGAGGAAAATTTGATGTCCAAACGGGCCCTTAAGTCTTTTCCTGCCAAGCTATTTGTTAATCAATTTTCCCTTGACAACACTTCAGGACTCAAAAGTTTATTTCCTCAATCAATGTTTCTTGATTTTTCTTTCTGCATATGAAGTTGAACAATTTTTTCGTGTGCAGTAATATGAAATGTTTCACAGCACCCATAAAACTAGTTTAACAGAGAATAAGCTTACCAAATGATGATCTTGCTACAACTATAGTGTAAATAGAGTTCGTCAGCTGTCGAATAAACTGATTTCTGCTAAACGCAACAACACCACAATTGAGTAATAAACACCTACTCCTCACATAACAGGCCCCAAGTTAGTAGTACATCCAGTACTTTAAAGTGGCAAAAAATATTTGCTACAACAAGTTCTATCATACAAAAGATGTCTTTCCTACTATAGATGAAACTACTGCACACTCGTTTCCCTTCAAAGAAGCTATTACAGCTACTGCCAGATGGTGACCGATTTAAACAGCTTAAGGCATGAAGCTTGGCAAACTACGAGGCGGGTGCACAGGCAGCACACGACTTTGCAACTCTACTAAAACTACAGGCTCTACATCTCAGGTTTGATGCTTACGCATAAAGTGTCTGCTTGGCGTTAACAAGGGCAGCCTACTTGCACAATGTCACTCTTATGTACGCCAACTTGTATTTGGAGAAATCGAATACATATTGATGGCTCGTCTATTATCTAGTCATCTGGTTGAAGCCGGACATGCGGGCAAGGCCTATCAGGTTCTCCTCTTGTCCACAGATGCTTGAGGTCACCTCTTTGCTTTCCCAGCGTCAAAAATGTGCCTAACATGATAATAACAGATGTTCAAAATGATGAGCACTTAACATAGAAAATGAAAGGTTTAAGCTTTTCATTGTTTAGCAAAAGCTATTGAAAGGAGAGAGGGAAAAATTGGGTAGAGTTCTGAAAGAAATGCTCATGAAGAAAGCAACAAAGAACGGGCAGGTTTCCTGGAGAACTTCTTAGTAGTAGGTAGGAAAACTGAAAATTTTCCTTTATACATTTTGGTTGTTCCTTTATTGCCTGCTACTGTTAGACATATCCCTCCTTGGTGCATATACTCACCTTTGGGGATTGAAGAGAGAGCCATTCTATAACCTTCACTTTTCCGATTTCATTTTTTGACAATGTAACAAGCCATTGTCCCATTTCAACAGCTTTACCAGAATATAAATCAAGAGTCTATTCATACTACCCTCTTTTTCATTTTATTTTGGGTTGATAGGTAATAGCCCATACTATCCCTTCAGTCCCTGGAATATGACATTCCTCCGATCCGACACAAGACAAGCATGAGGAAAAAATGTTGACAGTCTTAAAGAATGTGCATATCCCTCATCGGCTGTATAATAGTTTTCAAAGGGGTTTATAATGTCTGGGTGATCTTTGTGTTGAGTTTTAAATCGGATGCTCATATTCTTTTACATGGTATCAGAGTCATTCTTGGTTTACCCAATGTTAGGGCCACATGTTATACTTTTAACGCTCCAAATATCCGGTCAGTGTGCACGGGCGTGTTAGAATGTCCCACATTAGTTGGGGAAATACACTGTCGTCTCATTATATGATCTTGGGCAATCATCACCTCATGATCTAGCTTTTGGGGTTTAGTTAGGCCCAAAATACATTTTCTTTAGATGTTATTAGAGCAAGAACCAGAGTAGTACTCTCTACTGTGAATTCCTCATTCTTCACCTCTCTTAATATCCCTCTTCCTTTTGTTCATAAACTTTAAAAAAAAAAAAAAGAAAAAAGAACATCAGAATCAAATTTGCAGAAAATTGAAAATTCGGGTTTTTAATTTGCCATCTCCAGGTTATCTTTGTTCATTGACCAACACCCCCGATTTTCAAGACCGCTTCCCAACCTATTCTATCGCTCTGGGCTTCTCTTTATCAAAACAACCCAACGTGCCGCTCTGGACTTCACTCATCTCTCCCTCAGCCATCTAGACACTGACTTTGCTCTAATTCCACTCTTAAGCCTGTTGAACGTACTTTTTCTTTACTCTAGGTCCACTCTTCAGCTTGCGTCTCTCATTACTTCAACCCACTCTCTTCTCAAATGAAAAAAAAAAAAAGATAAGCAAAAATAATATGTAAAAAGATTCAGTCCACGAGTAAACCTAAAACCGAGTTGCATGTGCGGGAAGGTGTTACAAATAAACTTACCCCTCCTAAATTGTGGAAGAGTTTTCAAAGGGATTTTACAACATTCGCCCCTTGGCATGGGGGCATTAGAATGTCTTAAATTAGTTGAGGCAATGAATTTGTCTCCTTAAATGATGATTTTGGATAATCCCTCACCTCATGAGCTAGCTTCTAGACTTGAATAAGGCCCAAGGTCCATTTTTTTACACTCATCCGACCCAATGTTAATTCATGCTTCTTTTACATGGAGATCATCCTATGTGTGTTTGTGGTGGTAGAATATCATAAGAATCAGATGTTATAAGCTTGGCTGCTCCATTATGAGAGATACTTTTATGCTTCTTCTAACATACCTAGTGTAAAAGGAACAATGTAAAGCAAAGCAGGTTGACCATGACCATCCATCAAATTCAAAGCCACATATGTAGTGAGCAAACCTGTAAAAGGAAAAAAAAAAGAATTAAGAGGGTAAACGGAAGCTTCAATTGGTTCTAAATCTTGAAAAACACTGATCAACAGTACTAATGGATGCTAATACATCATATATATGCAACAGTTCAGCTGTTTATATAAAACATATTAACTTCTCTTGACACGGTAAAAGATATACATATCAAGCTCAGACACTGATAATCATATCATTCTTCAAACTTTGCCTAATGCCTGGCATACTTTTGATTATATTATTTATTAGTAGTAGTAGGAAAATGGGCATAAACCGAGCATCATGACTGCAGTTCATCACTTAACCAGGATCGAGTTGCATAATTCTGTGAAACAATCCCCTGCTATTCAGACTAAAGAGGTGAAGAGAAGGGAGAAAGAGAGAGGGATGAAACATGAAAACACCAACCAGCAGTGCATTCTATTGACAACAAGAATATGCTGTTCATTTGGTCACAATCAAATCACATGTCACTAAATAAATTTATTCCTATTTTCTGAAGAATTTATACCTAAACCATAAGCAATCATAGCCCACAGGAAGTAGCCTTCTCGAAGTCTCTTATTACACAGCCAGTCATACCTGCAACAAAGAACAAAATCTATGGGAAAAAGAAAAAGAAAAGAGAGGTATAAAGCTTTTGACTGCTTTATATTTGAACTTACATGCATTCATCATTTATATGATAACCTAACATTCAACCTCTCTTTTTAGTCTTGATATTTACTTGATTTGCTCATTTGAAGAATCAGAAATGTCCAACATGGAAGCATTTGATTATGCAGCAAGGGGTGTCAAATGGGCGGGTCAAAAGGGGTTGAGTTAATAAATGACCCGCCCAAAAGTTACTTGGGTTGAAATATGGGCTAAAAACGGGTCATAACCCAACCCGCCCAATTCTTACTAAGTTTTGACTTCCTTGTTTGTTCTTTTATAATTTTTTAAGTACTTAATAAAGCTTTTTAACTTTATTATGGCATATCAAACATGTTTTTATATTTTAACAAGGCTTCTCATGGGTAAATTTGGGCTACATATCAGCCCAATTTCAATGGGTTGAATTGGGCAGGTCAAAATGGGCTAAGCTAATAACTGGGGCAGGTTAATTGACCCGCCCATACATGAACGGGTTGGGCGGGTCATGTTTTCAAGGGCTAATTTGGTCACCCCTATATGCAGCCATGGGTCTCTCAGAGGCATCCATAGGGCTTAGAACCTTCCATTAGATGTGCTAGAGCCAATGTTTTGAACAGGCTCTTTTGGAGGATGGAAAAATAAGTAAACTGAAAAAAATAATTAAAGCCTCCAAGAAATATAGGACATGATGGAACCTCATTATGTAAAAAACAACAAGTTTCATTCAGCCCATGGTCAAACCTTAGAGAAAATGCTACCAGTAAACCTGGTAAAATTATGTCACCAAACCCAATGATACTGTAGCCTTTCCAAGGGTCATACAGTCGTGGGATTTTCAGTAACATAGGAATGCCATCTTCTCCACTTTTATCACCGCGTGCAACCTACATAGGAGAAAATGATCACATTTCAGGAGCAATAGTCCTTTGTAGTTATAGCAGGGCTAAAAGTACACAAACAACACAAAGAAAAAACTCTATAAACAAATAAAGAGCTTACCACTATCATCACACTCTTATGGAACAACGGTTTGGAAAGGAACACCCAAAAAAGGTCATACAATAAAGAACAACTCAGAAGAACTGTTCCCACCTGATACAGTCAAGGAAAAATAAGGGATAATGTCAGACCGCTAGTAACCTACTCAGCAAGAATTCAAGTCTATGAAGGACCAAGAAATAATCACACTAGAAGATTATTCCTGAACCAAATTATTAGTTTTTACTGTTGCTTGTTTATTATAGTTGTTTGACAGCAGGACTAAAGAGATACAACATAAACTGCAGAAACACTAGTCGTGAAGCATTGTCCCATTAGGAGAAGTGGACAAATGATGAATACTGCAACCCATGCTCCCAGCTTTCTAATCCTCTTCTCCAAATATTTTTTTGTATATGGTAAATCGCTCCCTTGGTGACTTGAACCCACAACCGTAAGGTTGGAGGTGGAGGTACTTTCCACTTGAGCTACCCTCTTCTCCAAATATATAAACAGAGCAGGTCGCTGATTTGTCCATTAAACCTTTTAGTGGCTCTAAAGTGAGTCACATTCATAACCATTTGGGGACTCTACTCATTTGATAAACTTCTTGAGCTTATGAAGATTTAAGTGAACAAAGGGTAATTTGAGATCACTTAGTGGTAACTTTGTGTATTTTAATTGTACATATAAAGAAGTCAGTCAAAGGTGATTGGCAACTTTCTCCGTACTCTCTCCTCGTTCCTTATTAGTTGTTGGCAATTTAAAAGCAAAAGTAGGATCAACTTCTGTAGAGTTTAGATTTTTGAGAAGCGTGTATCTACTTAATAGTTGATCTGTTGATGTCAAGAATAGGGATACCACAATACGGAAGACATTGCTCAGCCACAGTAAAATTTCAAGCATTAATGAGAGAAGGTCCAGGGATATACCATTTTCTTAAAGCCAAAACATTAAATAAAACTGTACAGCTGTAACACAACAAAAACCAGCAGCATGAACTGTTTTACCTTGAGGTTTGGAATTTGCACAATCTGGAGAACCGTGATGATCAATGCAATACCCTAGTTAAGAGAGAGCATCAATCCATTACTTTGAGTCAATACTAATATGAACAAAAATAGAGTTATCCAATTATCACGTTACCCTCTTTTCCTTTTCTCCTTAAGGTCGAGGGTGGGGGTTGAGAGCTCTCCTTAGTGTCTGGATGTATAATCATACCTATTGGAAGTAGTGGTATCCGAAGAATAGGAGTTGATATTCCAACACTGAAAAATATGCCTAACACACTCCTATGTCGCAGGATGAACCAAAAAACATATTTCTAAGTGTCTAGAAAAGAATTAAATGTTACAGATTTAATTCATCAAAGTTCTTACAGAAAACAGGAAATTTCAGAAGTACAGTAGTTCCAAGAGAACAAAAGACAATGAGAACAGAACCTGACAACTCAAAAAAAGGACACCGAGAAAAAAAGGCAGAAGCCAATATTCTCTTGAAATCCAAAGATGAAAAGAATCCAAGCACATAGGTAGGTCAATACAAGAGCAAAGATGTGACCAGTATTCTGATAATAGAGAAGTAAGCTTCCATTTTCCCCCTCACAACCACGTTTTTAAACACATACCTACTGTCTTAATCGAAAAAAATATGTCTACTCTTTTTAAGCATATCGTGTCATCCTTAAGACAACATTAACTGCAAAAAAATCATTTTATTTTCTTTTGAAGCAAATTTGTTGAATAAGGTTATTTTAATCAGATAAAAATTTGTTTCTGTAAGTTTGTTATCTTCATCATGATACATTCATTACCCTTTACAATTTCCATTAACCAAGAAGATCAAATCCCAAGTAGGTGATAAGAAGTGGTTCCACATTCCACCACCCAAGCCCATAAAAGAAAAGGAAAAAAGAAAACCATGGTTAGATTAGTACAACTCTCTAACCAATAGGTCAGGGTTGAAACTGAGAGGGAAAAAAAAGGAAACAAAGAAGATACAAGAAACTGAGATGATATTAGACAAAGGAAAAGTATGATACTGCAATAGTGCTTACAAGTATATCTTGACCTATCCAAGCAAAGGAGATATGACGGTAAACTGCCCACAGAACTGCAAAGGCTATGCAGAATGGAGAAATCGCCAGCATCAGATATGAAACAGGTCCCAGAAAAGGAATTTTAATGAATGATTGTCCAAAACGTTCAAACCATCTGAAACTATATATAGTGACTGTTAGCTAGACTTCTAAGAACCACCAACAACCAGAGTTGTGGCATGTAAAATGAACTCAAATCTTATTTTTTAGAAAATAACAATAAAAATTGAGAAGCAATGACTGACAAGGTGTCCATAACGCGCCACAATGAAAGAGCACACACCCAGGGTGGTCTGAAAGAGTACATGGTGCTCCCAGAAAAAGAAAAGGAAAAAAGGATAAAAAAAAAAGTATATTTGGTAATGCTCCTGTGCATCTGTACTTTACAGTGAAGGTCTAAGCCACAGTTACTTTCACCAAAGCATGCAAAACTGGAGCTTTAATAACTACTACTCTGGTCGGAACTAATAGACCTATCACACATGAAAGAAAAATCAACTAGACTGAATGCTTAAACCTGATGGGATAAGTAATAGGAAACGAGGGCATCTCATACGCCCAAATCATTATTAAGTACTAAGTGAAAGGAACATCATATGTTACTGTATTTTGTGATCTTGTTTAAACAACAGATGTTGCATGATTTATGGCAACAACCTTAATCTTTTTATTTTTTTGGAGGAAGAACGATCATAATCTTTCTTTTTGCCACTCATAAATAGTTGGTATTTCTGGTTGAGAGAAGTTTAAAACAATGGTACATTCAAACTTTGAGATAGTAAAGCCTTTCTTTCTAGATATGTAAGGCAAGAGGGTAAATGCCTCTCATTTGAAACTGTACCAAACTTCAATTCCAACAGCCAGGTTATGATAACAGACTTTCAAAAGAGCGAACATGTAATGCTAATGTTACTGCTAGCATAGTGTATTATTATGGCCATTTATGATAGAAATTTTAATTGCAGTTAATGCTAGAAAAGTGCGATGTAAGACATTGAGGGGGACAACATGTCAAGTTAAAGAGCAAGAAATTTGCTTTTCCATTTTGCCTTTTAATTTGTTGACTTCCTTATTTCTCTCTGCCATGACCTATATTACAATACTTTTCAATCTTATTCAACAATTCATATTTTTGCTTATAGATTCATGCTATTATAAAAGTTTTGAAGGACAACAAAATGATGTTCCACCAAAACCTGCAAGAATGTCACTTGTATTTATCATCACATGATCAAGACCTATGCACAAATGCGATCACAGGTCAATATCACCAAGGGCCAGGATTGCAGAACATATTACAGAGCGTCAGAAACAGAAAAATAAGATGGTTGCGGCTTCATATTCACTATTAAATATGATTTGATATCACTAGCTAATTACGCTTCAGATCCTGAATCCTAGATAGTATAAGTTGATGTGGAACTTGTATTTGTTTTTCCATGCACAGCTGCCTAATTACAGATTGATTTTCATTCGTGGTCTTTCTTGGAGCTGTCTTACTACTGAATTTCTGAAGCCAAAAAGAAGAGCCCTGAGTGCCAGTTGGAAAAATAAGATTAATGAGCATTTGCTTCAAAGAAGAGATGTTTTTCCTTTGTTTTCTCGTGGACAATGGATATGCGGCTATGAGTTCAGCCAACCTACTCAACCCTCCCACATAATACAAAAGGGGAGATGTTTATTTTTGCTCCGTGTTTTACCCCTTTAAGCAAACATTTGAAATTTCACTTTCCAACCCTTTTTTCTGGAAAGCTCTGCTAACTTTTCTAGTTTGCTTGGACATTTTATCAAAAAGATATTTGAAGAAGTTTTTCTTAATTACTTTCTAACAAATTTCTATAAAACAACTATACAAACATTTTTAGTTCTTTCAGAAAACTTTTCTGAGAAACTTCTCCTTAAAACAGTGCAAACGTGGTTTTGCTTAGTGGAGCATTTGACACACTGTAGCTAAGAAAATAATATATGAATAACACCAATAAGATACATACCATGATAGCAAAGCAACCAAACAAGTTTGTAGACCCTGTAAGCACAATGTGAGAAGTGTTACTTCAAAAAATTGTCTGCATGAAGATAGAATGATCTTAACCTCATTGAATCCATTCACGTATTTCTCTATACATGAATGATGTGCTAGCAAGTTCTTATCTCAGATGGATTAATGAAAGGGATCACCTATGGATGAAATTATATTGGAAACAAATATGAAAGGTATTGAGAGATGAAAATGAAAAGGTCCTGATTTCCATTCATCTGTAGGGCCTTGTTTTTAAGGGCAGCCCGGTGCACTAAGCTCCCTCCATTCATATGTAGGGCCTTGTTGTTTGCATAAAATCTTATCTATTGCTATTCTTGAATTTAGGCTCCTTCTTTTGGTGTGACATACCTCGAAACCACCAATGGAGAATAGAACCACTAGAACGTCTATAAACCAGGAGGACATCAATTTGTAGAGCATAATCAAGAAGCAGGATGCAACCACCACGAACAGAACTGCTGATACTATGTTTATTTCCAGCACAACACCGGAATGAGACACCTCTGTGCCATTGCATTCATTTGATCCATCCTGTGAGATCAAGATGCACATTTCAACCAAACTGCTAAGGAAAGATGCAGTGAGTTTCATGCTTCAAAATCGTAAAATGCATGGAATACTGCCTAATGAGCAGGAAACATAAAGAGGAGAGGGAGAGGAATGTTTGCGACTTTACTTTTAAGAGCTTGTCCTGCTCAATTGCAGCTTCTCTGGCACGCCATGCAGACCAATAAGAAGCACACAATATGGTAGCAACTGCCATAAGCCATAAAAATACTTCGGCTATATCAACCATTGGGCGCTTTGGAGAGTACAGCTGCACAGAAACTGAAAGATGGAAGATCTTTTAGTCACTATTTTGGAAACAAATCAGCACTAATAGAGACCTTATGAAATAATCTCAGGTAACTGTGCACATGGAGCTATAAGCTGTGTCCCCCCACCCTTCCCAAGTAGACCTACAAAAAAAGTAAAATACCACGACACTCACCAGATGAGCTATTTCCAAGAAAATTTATCAGGCTTGTGCCAGCATGTTGTGGGAGCATGACAGCAGGGATACCAATGTCCAAGTCAGCTTCATTTTTTTCACAAACCATCTTGAAGAGCTCTACATAGCAATTGAGAGAGAAAAAGTTATATGTAGCCCTCTGCATGTGCATATCAAGAAGACATTAAGCAAGGGTGGTAATAGAGGAATTTATTGGATGATTTTAGTTTTTTCCATAGGGCACACTGTAATGACGTTCCAAATCAACTCCAAAATCGATCACTGAAATTTGATAATAAGGAAATAGCACTGCCTTTAGTTCAAAAAATAAATCATGACTGTTGATTGGCTGATTGCAGTTTTTAGAAGACCATCAAGAATGAGCCAATTCATGTTGGAACATGGAAAACAATACAGATAATACTTAGGAAGAGCACTTGAACCTGTTTGGTTGTTTATTATGAGGATAGCTGAAGCACCAGCATCTTCTGCAACGTTAGCTTTGGTAGTGAAACTGCAATTACCTCGGTGCACCAGGATGGCCTCACCAGTGAGCTATCACATATAGAAACCTAAATTTTGAGTTCACTATACAAATGACAATTTTTTTGAGGTTTCCAACCAAATATGCTTTCAACAGGAGAAATAAATGTGAAACAACCTTATTCCTAGGTGTGCTACAACAATCCGGAGGGTCTGCAAAGGCCAGCCTTGTCTGATTAGCACGCTTCTCCTTTGATTCCAATGTTGGTCCAAATCGAGCCCCAACACCAACAAACTCTGTTACTTCTATACCATCAACCCAGATCGGAACTTTGACCTATTTAGATAGTATTTAGATAATATTTAGATAATATGTCCAATTACTAGTGTGGGACAAAGAGACTCCAATAACATATACAAGAAATAAAATATTTGACCAAGCAAAACTTAAATTAACATCTAAACGGCAGTCTGCTTCCACGTGATACTGACCAAACCAACTGTAATACTAAATCCTGTTATTTTAGGGAGTTTCACAAACAGTTTACAAAGATGGAAAGGAGAAAACACAAATTTTCAAATTTAACACCCCGAGTCCCAATTTATCTTATATCTGTGCGACAAGACAAAGAGTCTCTTCCAAATAGCATGGCACATATGTGTGGAACAACACTATGGCATCTGAGTTGTTCATGCCAATTCATATAATGATCTAGGAAAATAAATTATGGTCAAGCTATGTAGGAGTATGTAATTTCCACAAGATCTTACTCCATCAGGGTTCTGCACAACCAGGATTTAATGAGGTGTACTCTCAGTTCAATCCTTTTGTAAGTCTTTTTCATTGGATCTGGTGATAAAGTGGTACTAGGGGAGCAAGCCGCAGGCGACCTGTGATAGTAAAGCTGTCTCTTTGCTTGGAAAATCATACTAACCGGTGTTTTACTGAAAAGACATAAAGTTCATATCCTTAAATTAGGAGGCAACTAAATTTTTAAACCCATCTTCTCCTTTTCCTTTTCTGATGTTCTTGGTTCCACAGCTGCAACTAGTACAACAGACTGACTGGGTCACTATGTTTAAGCAGAACGTGTGAAGACAATTAAAACAGGCAAGTTGATCCCAACCATTTCAACAAGTTACAGCAGGGCCTTTACAAGATCAAAAGCTGGAATGACAATCACAGTCACAGTGACATCTTCTAAATTTCATTCTCCGCAGATATAACATCTTACCTGCCCATACCAATGACCCAACTTTCTTCAGACCTTACTATTGGGCACAACCTTATCTTTTTAAAATTTTCAGAGGAAAGCAAGGTACTTTATTTTGGATAAGTGATAAAAGTAAAGGTAATTATATAAGATTGTAGCACCACGGGGGCTGCTTTAGGAAAGAGAGATACAGTAAAAGAAAGGGTATCACATTAGCATGTATGGAAAAGAAAAGTCTAACATTTGTTCTGTATTGCTTACACTTCCATTTTTACACCAAAAGTACAAGAGCTAAAGACATGAGGCCTTACTGCCTTCTTGGCTTCAAAGCACCTGAGGTTACCTTAATTCTATATCGCCCAAAATATGAGAGGAAGAATTCTATGTCAAATTTCCTACAATACTTCGAGTGTTAGCCCATTTCCAGCTCCACATAGCCTGTTTTAAGTCTTTGAGCGTCACCCATTTGAAGCTGAATAGATACAGAAACAGGTCCCACACTTGTCTTGCGACTGAGCAGTGGAGAAAGACATGATTGACTGTCTCAATTTCAGCTTCACATACAAATCCTGTTAGAGAATGAAAAGACCTTCTTCATTAAATTTGAGTGAGAAAGGGCTCATTTACCGCAACCCACCCAAAACAGGCTACCGCGGCAAACATTTTTTTCCCCAAATCAACTTCCATCGCCAGTTTTGTAGGCTGACTTGACTGTAACGATGCCCTCGTTGTCTTTGTCCATCTCAGTGATTTTTTTTTCACTCACTAACCCAGTTATACTCCTCTGGAATCAGCCTAACAGCTGAAGCAAGCAATCCCACTCCCAATGTTAGCAATTTGTAAAATTATATTTGAAATGCTTAGATCTGATTTGAGCAACAGTTGTTAGTTGCCTCAGCCCTCTGGTTATTAAAGATTTCAGGATATTCCGTTTCCAATCCAAGCATCCATCTAAAAATTAACATGTAGCCCGTTACCTATTGTAAAAATTGTGTAAAGGATTTGAATTCTGACGACAACCGTCTAATAACCAAGTGTCTTATACTTAGCATTTATCACTTTCCTCTTATTCCTGTAGTATCTGCAGTACTATATTTATAAGGAGGCCTTAATTATGTATACTCTGATTTATTTAGTCTCTTTCTTCCACATCAGGTAATTTGTCGAGAACAAACCAAGGGAGAAACAAAATAGCACAAGGAGACAACAAAGGTAGTGAATCGACCTCTTCTTTTTTTGGACCTTGTCCCACCTTATGAAATGATATTCTCATTGACAGTTATCCTTGTACAGAAATTCTCCCCAGTTTATCTAGTTGCTTTTACACTTTCCTTGTTAGTCACATTGTTCAAGAGGGAAAAATATCTAGTACACTATTTATTGGTGTCAATCTATCTATAATTTTGTTTCTTCCAAGTGGATAGTATACCCTCAAACATCTCCCAGACTCATGACATTGCAAAAAAAAAATGTTCTGTTCCAAGAGGTTACCCCAGATAGGTTGAAGGGAAAGAGAACTTTATAAAGCTTCACAACTACCAACCTTTGGTTACAAAAGAATGCTGGATTTTTTGCACGGTTCAATCTTGTTCTCCCCTTTTAGATGCTTTTGGACTGATATCTTTATGCAAAGATTATCAAATATGAGGCATAAGACACAATAGCCAAGTGTTACAATTAGGGATTACATCAAAATTAAGATCACGTAAAGTCTTATATCTCAAAGTGGAAGGAAGCGATAGGTCATAGAACCAATATTCACAAGAGTGGTTATTCTTCACTTTCCGTTTTTCCATGTTGTTGAAAGTGATTACCCAACATCGACTTGGGAAAAGAGTAAAAAAGGTACTACAGAACATGCAGAGACATGTCAATGTTTTAGGATCAGGAAAGGGAAGATAGTATTCACCGGGTCATTTTATTATATAACACCTGCTGGGGTTTTCTTGTCTAAGAAAGTTTGTCCTTTACTGTTAATGTCTCACCAAAGGACTTGGGTCATTTTATTATATAACACCTGCTGGGGTTTTCTTGTCTAAGAAAGTTTGTCCTTTACTGTTAATGTCTCACCAAAGGACTTTCAACTTGAGGGTGCAGAGTTCCATATTACTTTTTGTCTTGATACAACATCTTGGTAACAAACTTTTCCACTTCTCAAAATTCAATTAACTATAATCATATATTAACTGAAGATTGAAGGGGAGCCTTGGCGTAACTGATAAACTTGTTACCATGTGACCAGGAGGTCATGAGTTCGAGCCGTGGAAACAGTCTTTTGCAGAAATACAGGGTAAGGCTGCATACAATAGACCCCTTGTGGTCCCGCCCTTCCCCGGACACTGCGCATAGCGGGAGCTTAGTGCACCAGGCTGCCATTTTATTCTAATATATTAACTGAAGATTAATTGGGGAAGTGCAATCATATTTTCGCTGAAGAGGAAGTGAGGAAGTACAGTCATATTGTTGCATTAACTCTTAAATGGTAAACCACTCAATCAGGGGCAATTGAAAGTATTGGAAGTGGGAGCGCCCACGGCTATGTGTGAGAGTGTATTGAGAAATTCTACAGATCAAACTAAATTTGCACCCTCTTTAAGGAAAGTGTAGGGGATGCAATAATAATCTACATCCGCTGATTTAAAATCCAAGATCCACCACTTTTTTTTTTTTTTTTGATAAATTAGATTTGCCACTTCATTCAACTCTCATTTCTTAATTTACATGCCATAGGACAATGAGGATAGAAATTGAGAGCACAAAGGAAGGGCTTAGGAAAGAAATGCATCCTTCCTCTTTTTTTCAAATAAAGTAGGGACGCAATGCATCATATCACTAAGTAAACAATGAACCAACACCACCGTCCTTTTTATTTTGTTTTGCATAAATGTGATGTTTGGAGCAGCTTGTGTGAACTGCAATGATTTCGCAGGATACTCTGCTTCCTTCCACCGGTACAGATATTGGATTTTATGCACGCATACTTGGATAGGGAGACGAAATCACCTAACTATTTTACCTCTACTGGTCTCTTCAACCGCGCTTATCAACCGTTACATCACACCCTTGGGTGCTAATGTCTTAGTTCCCTTTAATTTTTTAAATTCTAATACAATTAAACATGTCCTGCATACGAATAGCAATTATATCACTCAAATATAAATGATACGAGAGAAAATCCAAGCTCGATAAGCTTAAAAAAAGCTTACTTGACCTAAAACATAAAAGAACAATGAGTTATGCACTGACAAATCACCAGACAGACATAAACAATCAAGTAACTGTGTCTCAATGAGTTCAACTATATGAATTCTCTATATCAATTTCACTCTTTTAGGTCAATTTCATTTCAGCACTAAATTCTAAGACACACATAAACCCCACAAGAAGAAGAGAAAAATAAATAATTACAAAAGTAATCACAACTCTCAACAAACCAAACCTATAATTACACATTCAGAACTTGCATACCAGTACAGTATGGATTGAACAATGTTACCAAAAAAAAAAATGCAAGAACCCAAAAGGGCATATTTCAAACCAGAAAATGAACTAACTTTAAGCTAAAAAAGACTCAATCTTTGAGTTTGAACTGAGAAAATTAAACAGTTAAATCAAGAATCAGAAGTTACCAAAACAAAATTGTTGCTACAACCAGGTCGACTTGGAGCAGTATCATCTTGGTGAACTATATCACCCCCACTAACCAAAGTACTACACAGCACAAGTACAACAAAAACACCACAAATAGAACAGTCACCAATTTTGAACTCCATCAAATTCAAGAACCCTAGAACCTTTTTTTTTTGCTCAAATCTTGGAGATCAAAGGTAGTGAAATGGGTGTTGTTGCTTTTTATTATCTTTTGTACTTTGTTTTTTGGTGGAAGATGGGAAGAGAGACATGGGATGTGGGGGTATATCATATAGTAGTAGTATGAAAACAAGAAATGAGAAAAAGAAAGATATATTCCATTAAACCACTGTTTGGTCCTTCTTTCTTTTTTTCTGTTTTGGTTAATTATTACGCCCTCAGCCTCGAATTATTTATCGTTTCGAGTCCTAGTCGTTGCGTTACGGTCCCTTTTTTATTTACGAGCTCTTAAGAAATATTAACTAGAAAGATATTTGATTAAATTTATCTTTATTTATATTTAAGTTATAATTTTTATTCATTAAATATTTAGTTTATTTATGTATTATCTTTATTAATAATAAAAACTAAATTAAAAAAATAATTAATTATATTTTAAAATATTAAATAATTTAAAATAATTATTTTTAATTGTCATAACAAATAATTTGAAACGGAAGGAGTATTTTATATTTATAATGAGTTGTTGCTTTTCCTTTGTAACGGTTGATCAAATAATTTGAGACCCAGGAAGTATTTGGAATGAGTTGTTGCTTTTTCCTTTGTAACCGTTGATCTATTTTTAGCTTTCGTCCCTTGTGGGTTTTAACTACTCTCGCTAATGACGCGTGGATCATACGTCCTTTCAAGGTAGTTGACCATTTTTAGTCACCTCAATTTTTGTAGTGGAACTGGAACCTTTCTTTCTTGATGGATGTGTCACTTAATTGGTAGGAGTATATTTATATTATGTCATTTCTCGATGAAAGCTGACTTTGCCTTTGAGATTTTGAACACTTTCAAGTGTCCAAGTTGGATCTTTTTTCAAATAGAATTTTTTGTATGTTTATCGGTACGTTTTAACTTTTCCGACCAGCCATTCACAATTGGATGTGATTTTAAAAGGCGGATGAAAATAAATATAATATAAGAAAGACAAATGATTATATTTAACGGTTTATTTTAGCTTTTGACCAATTTAATTTGGATGTGATTTCAAAAGTCGGATGAGAATAAATGCAACATAAGAAAGACAAATCTTGTGTAATTATATTTCACGATTTGTTTTAACTTTTTCGACCAGTTCACAGTTGGATGTGATTTCGAAAGTCAGATGAGAATAAATGCAACATAAAAAAGATAAGTCTTTTATAACTATATATGCTTAACGAATTATTTAACTTTTTCGAGTAGTTCACGGCTGGATGTAATTTCAAAAGTTGAATAAAAACAAATGCGGCGTAAAAAGACAAAATCAAACTATTTAGTGTAATATTTAAACAAAATTATATTTTCAGAAAGAGGAGGAAGTGTCAAGGAGGAAATATCTTTGAAGAAGCAGACAATACGAGCGTCTTTACTTGATATGTAGAGATTTGTATTACACAATCTCTATATTCTAGATTCATGGATTAGAAATGTTATAATTTATTATTTCCATTTTCATATTGATCAAGAATTTCATGACAATAAGGGACGAGAAGTAAGGAATTGTCCTTATGATTTCATGAACTTGTAAATAACACACAACATTGTTTCTCAACCATTATGCTGGCATGTAATTTAGGTTAAGTAGGATTGCTGATTTTTTTAGTGTATTTCATATATGTCCGAGGATGCATAGTCTTTTTTTATTTGTGTTACTATTCTATTTAAGAAGGGACGAATGCTATGTTTTTTTTATGTCAAAATGTCTTTGTCAAAATTCTTTTACTGAAACAAACCATTTCATCTCATATGTATATTCCCTTAAAGAACTAAAGTATATTATCTAAATTTGTTAAACAAGAGGATTACTAGAGAATGAAGATAAGAGTTTTGTCAAGAAGAGAGTATGCGGTTCATAGTCCAAATTAACTTAAGAAGTAATCAAACTAATATTTTAATATTCTCATACCTTAAATAATTAGGTGGAGACTATCAAGATATAATACACACGTGATCTATCTACAACATTATACGAAAAATTTAGCATTACCGTAAAAATTTAACACATTTGGAATGTTTTAATCGCGCACAGTACTTTTGTATCACTTATATACATATATATTATATCTTTTGCAATTAGCCAATTACATTTAAGTAATCCTAATCCAAAACAATCTTAAAGTCAGTTTCCTTTTTACTTAGATTGCAAAATCATATGGAAAATGCAACAAAATAAAAACTCACAAGATATAACAAACAAAGTACAGTAGAAACTAATTAAAGTGACAGGAATGATTGTTTAGTACCTGACGGTTACCAATAAATTAAATTAATTTCATAACATAGTTTTGAAAAATAAAAGGTTGAGTACTTGAATTACACACAAGATAATGTTCTTAAAAGAACATTTATTAATTTGTGAAAACTTGCTTATTTGATTATTTCAGTTCACAAAAAAAAAACATTTTTGAAACTTATCAAACACTCGTTTCATTAATATTATTGGAAAACTTTTTCAAATTCTATTACGTACGCAAACAAACTCTTTATCCAAATACCAAAGATGTCACCATTACATTTCTCTATTTATTTAGACGTATCTTTTTCTGTTGTTTTAAACTGAAAATTCGGCAATAAAGACTTAGAGTTTTTTCTTTTCATTTTTAGTACTCCCTCCGTTTTAATTTAAGTGTTTTAATTTGACTTAATACGGAGTTTAAAAAATAAAATTTTAAATTTTGTGATCTTAAACTAAAGATGTGTGGAGTCTTTTAAATTTTATAATCTTAAACTTGTTTGAGAATTGAATTTTTTTACTAAATATAAAAAAAGATATTTTTTTTAACCGACCAAAAATAAAAGGAGGGAGGGAGTAATAAAGTTTTTCACTTCTATTACGGATCGCTTAGAGACGTGTAATATAAGGGAAAAGGGGAAATTTTGAAAGCGCGTAGGTAAAAGATGGAGATTGTTACCGGCTACGGATAGGACCGGTAAACTAAAGTTTCCGTATAAGCCGTACGATAAGAACAGGGGCCATAATTGTAATAGGTCTGGGTTTTTGGCGCTTCAGGTACCCGGTCTTAATCATCTGTACCCAACCTCACGTGTCTTGTTTTATTCCTTCCACCTTGTTGGTTGATAATCCAAAGTCAATCTTCATTAAAAGTACTGAAAGATTTTTTTGTTCTTTTTAGGATTTGACGAATTAAAAAATGTCATACACCATATATTCGCAAATATTGAATAAACTATACAAAATATATTCGCTAATAGTTTTCCTAACCATATATGCAATTAATTTATTTGATCAAGTATTTTAAGTAAAATAATAATTTTAGCATAATCTTTTAATTTATTTTTTTAGTGAAATTATTTGTTCAGACATAATTCAACTTTTAATTTTTTTTTCAAGTTATAGTCAAATATTGTTCAAATGTTATAAGATCATATATAAGATGAATCTTTGGAGAAAATTTAATTGTTCTATAACATGATTTTTTTCATATTCTGAGCTCAAATCCGAAATTTCGAGTTCAGATTAAGAATAGAGGATTTTATCCTTCCCTACCAACCCTTACTGATATATCCCTTAACAACTCACAAACTACTTCTGTGTCATGTAAATTAAATGGCGAAATCAAAGGAGGTGGGGAGATTGAATTACTAAATCTTAATGCTACTACATTTTTGTATAATTATTGGATATTTGAAATTTATTGGTTTTACTGATTTGAATTTGTGCTACATAAGATCGGAAGAAACGCTTTCTATCAGGACTGATTTTAATCTTAGCACTTTAATCCAAGTTGATTAATGATAAGTATATCATGTTCATCTTATCACAACTCTCAGATGTAAAATCAAAATATTACTACTAACATACTAAACTATTACTTGCAAATACCACTGGATGCTGCTTTATTAATAATAAAGCCAAAATCTTTATTTTCCCCTTCTAATTTCTTTTTTGGGGTTTTAACTTATATGTTTGTTGTTGATATGTAGAAAGATGCAGACCTCACTATTTATTTCTTACATTGAAGGTAATCAAAAAATAAATATATTACCAATTTCTTCTTACTGGTTTGGTATAATTTTCAGATTTGCCCATCTCATCTTGGAAAGGCAAATGCATATGGTATTTAAGTCGAACACTCAAATGAAAGATAAATTAGATATCTTTGATCTGTAAATAAATTTGAATGCAAAAGAGAGAAAGAACGTGTTTCTTTGTCTAAACAAACTAAAATAAAACAATTTTGTTCTTTAAGGACTGGAAAAAATAGGAATTTTTTTATGAAACATGTTTCCTTTCTATAACCTAATTGACAAGCAAGTGCAACACTCGTAAACTGAACCGATGTACATATTAAGTATCAAAACGTATAATTTAACGATATTTATGATAGTATTTCACACAATAGGTGTGAGTTTAATTCTCACTATTTCCTTCTCTTTTTTTTTTTTTTCTATCCCCATGTAACAAAAACTTCTTTTTACAAATCGGTTTATAGATACTATAAAGCTAAAATTTTGTTAAATAACTTAACCATTGCATATAATTTACACAAATATTACATTCACATAATAAGTTCTGCATAAGCTAGAGACTTGCCCTTTGAAAAAAGAGGAAAAGGAAATTAACCTACAACAATGAGCTAATTAATTACTTGCAAGTCAAATTGGAAAAGAAAAAAAAATACAAAGATAGTCAAGCTTCAGTCAGATTTTGTTAGGTAAAGCCTATTTAAGTTAATGCTTTTGACTAGTACGTAAATATCCATTCTGAGCAATCTTTCCTCTTTTACAGGAGGAAAAAGAAGTAGTAATAATTATTGTAAATAAGTCCAGAAAATATTGACAAGTCTCAATAAAGAAATATGATCATACACATATCATTTCGAGTTGATTAACAGTTATGTGGCAGGTGGTTTAATTATTAATCTTCAAATATTTTTCTCCTTAAACATGTTGGTCAAAGAAGTTGCGTTCTTTTTTTTCTAAAGAAAAACATAAAGATAATATCATTTCTTTTTCTTTTTGTTGGTTTTTACAAAGGATTTGCAGGAAACGGAAATTACAAGTAACTGCTTATGTAGGAATTGAAATTACAATTCAACAAGAAAGCTGAAAATTACAATATAACAACAAAATTGAAATTACACTTTTGTTGAACAAGAAAACGGGAAAGTTGTTTATCTTTGAGTCGAGTGTGGCACTCTGTCCTTAAGACAATATTGCCCCGTATGTATCCTTTATACGTCCCGGACAATTCGTCTCCCAAGATAAAACGACAGATGGAACTATTGAGCAAAGGAAACTCAAAAGCTACCGTGAAGAATATTGAGCAATGAAATGATGCTTGGAAGATTAGGAAGAATCGATTTTTGCTTTGTGTATTTTCGTGTATGTTAAGTACTCCTCAACAATGGTATAAGGGGTGTTTATATAGGTGAGGGAGGGCTGTTTAACTGCCCCCATAACAGCCATTATTGGCCAAATAATGGCCATTATGGAGGTAGTTAATCCACCAAAATAAATGGTGGAAAATGCCAACGGATTGGCCATTATAGGAGGTGTAATTCGGCCAAAATAAATGGGTGAATTGAGTCTTTGAACGTTTCGTTCCGGACCGTCGAAATTCGATTTTCTGAAAAACTTCAGGGACCAAAAAGATAACGGCCCAGAGAACCCGGAACCGGAACCCGGAACGGACGGGCGGCGGCGGCGCGCGTGTGGTCTTTACTTGAACCGAAGCACATCTAGGTCCTCCCTCCTTTAAACACATGGGATACCCCTTGGGGTCCCAAACCCCAAACCAATTTCAAGTATTATATACACAACAATTCTTTCTTCCTCTACCGATGAGGGAGAATTGATCACACACCACACTTTTCCATGCTTCAAACACCTTACTTCGTGAACCAATATCTCTTTCATTTCTCAATGAAATTTGACGATTCTTGGCCCTACGGTTATCTACGTACTTAGTACATCATGCATGTGTGAAGAACCGGATTCTCCAACATACGTAACACTAGTGTTTAAGCCGTTAAAGTTGGTCGGTCGCAACTCCCGCCAAAGGCTAATTTCCAACACTTTTGGCATAGATGTAAAGTAAATACTTTTAGAAGCTTTCATTGTAATGTATTGTTTCTCATACACTGTACATTATTTAATCTACTCAACAAAAAAAATTACTTGTGTTTCGTGATTTCATAAATACATATCATCCAGTGAAATTACCTTTACAGGATTTTGGAAATAGTTATTCAATGACAAGACAAAAAGCTGTTGACTATCTTTAGCATTTTACATTAAGATAGAGCATCTAATTAATCTTTAAATAATTAATATAGTCTTTAAATGTTTAATATTATATATTTTATACCATTAAATTGTTGTATATTCTATTTTCGGATGGAGCTGATCTATTTTGCAATTTTTCTCTTGTATATTCACATTTCTGGTTTAGTTAACTAAATAAAAGCTATTATATATTCTTATAATACAAAGTTCCAATTTGTTTTTATCTAATTTGTCAACAACGGCATATCTAAAGAGATTTTTGAGTAGGACATGTTACCTATCTTATCAAACTATTTTATTATACTTTTTTCTCTTCAAAATTTTCAATTAGCTTGAATCTTTAATAATTAATAAATTAAGTTTTTCATTACATTCGTTAGGAAGTTTATTTACCCTTTTTAATTTATTTTGAATCATTTAGGTGTTGTTTTTCTTGTGGTAGCGTTTATTATACATTTTATAGCATACTTCCCAAATGAAACGAAAATAAATTGCTAAAATACAATCTACACACATGTAATTAAATTATAAGTAGAAGGACACATGGAGATGTAAAGTTTTGTACCAAAATATTAAAATGCATAATTGAGATCTTTTAGTATATATTCTTCTAATTAAGTAATATTTTAAGTTGCTCAATCCTTTGAATTAACAAGGGGGGATTGACACACAAGATATTTGTTTTTTGATAACACTGTGGTATACATGTCAGTTTGCGCGTACCTCAACTAATTTTATGAGATATCTACCACTCCCACCAGCAACTTGTATTAGGTAACTCTGTTCACCAACGCTAGGACAGATGGAAAGATATCACCTAGTGTTTTTGGATGTGTTTGGTATAGAGGAAAAAAAATTCTAGAAAATGTGTTCTTGAAAAATAAGTAAATTTCTTACTTATTTTCTAATATTTTGTTGGTTAGTAAAAAATATTTTTCGGAATACTCATCCATCCCACCACCTCCACCACCCACCCCCTCCACCAAGAGGCAGGGTGGGGGAGTAAGAATTTCTTTTTCATTTTTTATAAAATTTCATAAAAGTAAAATAAATATATGAAATAGAAGTTCGGGGGAAGAGGGGAGAGGGCATGCGGGGTGGTGGAGGTAAGGTGTGGCGTGGGGAGTAAGAAAAAAATTTCATTTTTTATATAAAAAAATTATAAAAGTAAAATAAAATATATGAAATATAAATTTGGGGGAAAGGGGTAGGTGTGGGGTGGGGGCGGGTAGGTGTGGGGTTGGGAGTGGTGGTATGGTTGTGGTGGGGGTGAGTTCGAGAGTGGGGAGGAAACAATTAATATAAAATGTCATTTGTGGGACTTGTTTTCCTAGAAAAAAATATTTTCCGAAAATTTTGACCAACCGAATATGAGAAAATTGAAAAATATTTCCCTCCCATACCGAGCAGACCCTTTGTCTCTGCTGGGATTTGGACCTGAGGCCTCATGATATTCAATACACTTCATTGACCACTAGGTCACACTTTTGGGTGCAGAGTGATACACAAGTTGCTTAGTTGCAAATTCAATATGGAAATAAGTCTATCTGTTCCATTTCTTGTATGTTTATCAAACCACTGTCCATGCTCATATCAACAACCAGTTTATGCCATTTCTATATATAGAGGTTGTACAACAAACCTGTATAGAAGTAGAGTTTTAAAGTTTTGCTCTACAATAGAACTAGAGTTCAGCATCCATCAAAAACTCAGGTAAAAGAGGGGATGTAATAACTTGTATAGACAATTTCGCAAAAGCTTAAGAACTTTCGTCAAGGCTGTTGCAGCCATTCTTGAACTGCAGAACGGAGAGCATGGTTAGGAATAAGATTCTTATGGGACAGCATAAGGTTTGTCATGGGCGAGGTTTCATGTCCGCTGTCCAACCATCCTCTTAATGCTTCTGCTTCATATGTGAAGCCATCCGCCGCTACTACAGGATCTTGCATGGTTTCCTGTAGTGAAAAACATTAACATCAAGAAATGATTAGAATGGAACTCCTTGTTCTTTCTAAAGGGAAGAACAATGAAACAAAGAGACTATCCTAATCCTAAATTTCACTGAATTGGATGATAACAACCTCAGTAACTGTAAGATCAAACACAAACTCGCACTGAAACTTCTAATCTAGCAGGAAAAAAAGACAGAAAAGGGTGCTGATTTATAGTCAAAATTGGGGTTGGGGCCTCGGAGCCCGGAGGGTGAGGATGCTAATTTCCCAGAATTATTTATGAGCATCAGATAGTAATTTGTCAGAAAACTAGAGCACCTACCTCTTTTAATCACGTATAGTGACTGCTCAGTTCAAACTACATGGGACTTATAATGATGTAACGATGACTGCTAGATTTAAAACACGTAATATACTAACCTGAAATATTGGACAAATAAAATAGGATGGAATGTCACAGCGGTCTTCGGAACCCATTCTAAAAGATGATGCCCCACATGAAGCTCTCATTGGTTCAAGCACCTTCCACACCTCTGAAGAAAGTTCAGGTCGGCACCTACTGTTCTTGTCACAACAACTCATAGCTAAGTGAGCCAACTGTTTGGCTTGCACAAATGGCCAGTCTCCAGCAGTTGGATCCAGCAGATTTTTCAGATTTCCTTTATCCAATGCATATTGGATTTCATTTTTTATTCCCAATGCAGGCCTTCCAGTCAACAGCCTAAGTAATATAATCCCAAATGAATAGACATCAGACTTTGGAGTAAGCTCTCCTGTTTCGAGGAATTCAGGGTCCATGTAGGCAAACGTGCCTTTTGGGTCAGTTCTGTTACAAAGAGTAGTACTATTTTCCGAAAAGTCTTCTTCTGAGAGAACTCGACAAATTCCAAAGTCACTAAGCTTGCTCACAAAGTTCGCATCAAGCAAAATATTTGCTGGTTTTAGATCACCATGAATTACGCCCCGAGCAGTGCACGAATGGAGGAAGATGAGAGCACAGCAAAGCTCTGCTGCTACACGAATTCGAGTTTGCCACGATAGTGGAGGCGTGTTATCTTTGCAGGTAAGACGATCTTCCAGGCTTCCGTTCGGAAGATACTCATATACAAGAGTCCATGCTTCCGGACACGCTCCTATAAGAGTGACGATATTTGGATGCCTCAACTTGCTTAAAATATTGACCTATACCACACCAATAAACCAAAAAACCATAACATGAATTGCCAGAAAGATATCTGTGTTGAAGAATTAAAAACTAGGTTTCATATGATTAAGAGAGAAGCATAGTATACAAAGCAAATATACGAAGGTAAGCAGAGCAGAAAACTGTCTGAAACGACACACTAGTATGCATAAAATTGAATAGGTGTGTTTACCAGTGAGCATGTAGGATATCAGGTGTACTGACACTACTCGAGGTTTATGAGTAAACCAAGTGTTACAAGGTAATACGTTCTAGCAAAACAGACAAGATAGCTAGTATTTAGATATTTCAATATGCAGAATTATCTCAAGACTGGGATCATTAGAAGTTTCCCTCCAAGTATTGGCATTTCACCCAATCAATAATACTACAATTTTTAGCAGATAATAAACCATCTTAGAGAAGATTTGTGGGAGAGAACCTCTTCAGAGATGAACGTATTTTTCTCATCTGGTGAGTGGAAAATGGCGATGATCTAAGTGTAAGTACAATATGTTGAATACAAATAAACATGAAAGTACGTTTATTTTCCACTATACCCGTTTGTGTTACCACCATCAATAGATATCACACCAAATTGAGTATTTCTGTCTTTAGTTCTTTACCTCCCTATTTTAACCTCTTACCTTGGCCACACAAAACAGGGATATAAAGTCGAATATGGCCAAAAGAAGGGATACAATTGAGAGGACAAACAGCAAGACCCAAAAGAAAAAGTAGAAATTACACAACAATTCAAGAGATGAGAGACACAATTTAGCTTCTATTATGCACAGATACAGAAATTAGCAAAATTTAACGAATCTGACCTCCTGTTGGAACTCCGAGGGCCCTTGCAAGCTATGAGGGTGCAGCATCTTTATTGCCACTTGAGTATGGCGAAGGAGGCCTCTATAAATGCTTCCATAACCACCTTCTCCAATCTTCAAGGCTGGGTTGAAATTCCAAGTTGCTTCTTCAATTTCATGAAAATAAAATTCAGCAAATAGTACAGATGTAGATGTACATGAGGACCCGTCTGAGTGTTTTTCCCTCAGTGCCTCAGCTAATTTGAGTGCATTATCACGCTCCACCTGCAATTCATCTCTCTCCTTCCTGTACTTCTGCAAAAGGTCAACCGCAGAGAACATTTTCTGTTCCAACTCTTGCACCTGAGTGTCAGAATTTAAGAGTTGACCCTCCAGCGAAGATGTCTGTGCTTCAGCTGCCTGCAGATCTTGCATAAGTTTACTTAGCTGTGATTTCATCTGATCAGCTTTTTCCTTGATTTTTGCAAGTTCATCCTCCATTTGTCTCCTCTGTCTCAACTCAGCAGCATAGACTGTATCTGATGCTTTTGCCTGAAATAAAATAATCACATTAAGAATCTCAGATCCTCCATCATTCCCGCTTCCCTAGGAGGGCACATACTTGAAAGAACAATCTCCTTTTCAGAAATGGCAGCTTAGGTCTTACCGTCTTACATCAAGCAACAGATGGAAACTAGGTGCAAATGGGTAATAGTAGCAAACAACCAAGAGAAAGCCAAATTGTAGTACCATAACATTCAGTTAAAAGATTTTAAGTAAAATATAAATGAGTAAATTCCCTTCGTCTAGCCTCAATTGCATCCTTTTCCGCTTTCCTACGATTGATTGATTCTTCAAAAGCTTCTCGCCTTGCATTTTCGGCCTCTGCAACATATTGCTCAAGTCTATCATAGAGTTCATCGTTCATGCTTCCAGCTAGCTCATCATTCACCCTCTCTGCCTGCTATTTTTCCCAGAATCATCCAAAATTTCAGAAAGCATATTAAATCTAATTCTTCAAACAGAAAGAACCCATTTCATAAGGACTCAAGAAATGAAGGTACTGCTTGTAATTTAGTAATTGAAAGAGACAAATGAAATAACATGATTTACTTACTATACTTGGAGGAGATGACTGATGATAACCAAAATTGATATATTGCAGACCGGATGAGTCAAATGCAGTCTCATTTGCAAGGGAATCATCAACCATTTCAACAAATGAACTTGATGAAAAGCGTGAAGCCATTGAGGGATTTAATTGTGGTATTCCATCCCAGTCATCAGCACTTCTATCTGAACTCATGCTTGGAAAATTAGCCGGTAAACTCCTACCAGAGGAAAGTCCAGAGAAGATTATCCTGTGATTGTCAGAAGCAACTCTGCGATATTCTGTTAAAGGGCCCCTGACTTGTTCGTTGTAACCTTCTGTAGAAGATCTTGATCTTAGAACAATACCATTATATGGACTTACTGGAATTGACGGTGACACATTGTCTGTATTAAGTCTCTTTGACTTACTTTCTCTGCATGACATTATGTAGTTACCATTTAGAGTTTCCCCTTAGTAAGTGACATAAGAGAATGAAACCCCCTACCCCACGGTTCACGCATCCCAATCCCAAGGAAATTCAACCTCAGGGAGAAACGGTAGAAATAGAAATCCGTAGCAAAAAGATGTTTATAAGGAAACACAGAATTTTGTAACAAAGTTATCCCCAGTTATCCACGCGAACATCATCCAAAACAAAATTTCAAGATAGATTCAGGAATGAAAGGACACATACCTTGTATAAACGAGGCTCCCTTTGCATACAAACCAGACGCAACAGAATGTGGGTGCTTGTAACCGCACATAGATGGCTTTCTTCGACCTAAGGTCGGTCATTTTCCTGAAATTTCATCATAAAAGGTCAATCCCAGCTTGGTGCATTACGCAATAAATTGACGTAGATTTATCCACCCCTATCCCCCACCCCCACCACCAAAAAAAGGAAAGAGGCAGTAAATACCCAGACTTGATTTATTTGTTAAGGTAAAACAATGAGTTGTGCTGCTAGAAATTTCTTTTCCTCGTCTCCGGGTTTTAAGTTTTCCTTTGGGATTTATGTCTTTGGGTGATAGGGTGGGCCAGAACGGGGCACACCGACGTTATCTTATTTCTCCTTAAAACGGCAGTGCTGGTGAGTATTTAGATGCACAGAGGAAGTCTGACTTACAATAATGATGGCCACGAAGTAAATGATAGTCAATTTTATTTGCCGCTACTCAAGAATAGGACAGAAAAAAAGATGAAGGGGAAAGCAAAAGATCAGCAGGGCAAACAAATTAAATGAACTACGACACCATAGGACAAAACACTCTTACCGAAAGGGCTGCATTATGACACGTTTGGTAATGCATAAGTCAAATATTTCATGTTTCAACTTGCATTAATCATTCCGGCAGTCCATTAACTCCCATGCACATAAAAACATACACACACGGAGCTAAGAAACCTTAGGTTGACCTCCAAATATGTTAGCATCATGCCTCACAGATCTTTCTGAGATAATACATCCATCAAATGAAGTTTATCAAGGAAGAAAGAGATAAGTCATGTTTCACAGATTTGGTATACCATCCCTGCCTGCTTATGCCGGAGTATTTGGAAGGAAAGGAATGCAAGATGTTTTGAAGGAAAGTCAGTGTACAGCAGCTTCAATTCAGATGTTTATGGCTTTTAGCCTTTGATGTAATCTATAGGATATAAAGGAGGTAGATAGTATGTTAGACTTCATTGACTCCTTGCAAGTTTAGGACTGTTACGTCCCACATCGGTGGGTGGGAGGCAAATCTGTCTCCTTATATGGTCTTGGCCAATTGTCACCTCTTGAGCTAGCTTTTGGGGTTGAGTTAGGCCAAGATCCATTCTTTAACATGGTATTAGAGCCAGACCCACCCAACTCGTGTTTCAGAACATATAAGGAGACAGATTGCCTGCCACCCACCGATGTGGGACAAATATATTATGGGGACCCAATATCAGGTGAAACAAAACTTGGGTGGGCCTTTCATAAATGATATCCATCTTTTTGTTTTTGTTCAGAAGGATTCTTGATACTTGTACTGCCTGAGCACCGCTTGTGCTAAGTTTTACTTTTTTTCTTTTCAATATACTAGTTATTTACCTTCTAAAAAAAGAAAGAGATCAGTATTTTTTTCCTTAAAGTGAGCGACTTAAGTGACTTCTTTTCCAAATATTCTACTCACTTCGACTTCATAAAGGAATTTCTGTATTTGAAGTGAAAATTTGAACTTGTAGGATGAGACCTAAGTTGCACGGACTCTTCACTTTCGGTGCCACACCCGTGTCAACACGACATGGGTGTGGGTGTCGGATCCGTACCGGATATGGTCAACTGATTTTGGGTACTTTAACCAAAATCGCTAGAGAAATTCAAAACAGATACAATGATTTTTGTATTCAAACAAAAGCTAAGGTGAAATTGAAGAAAATGGAATACCGTGTGTATAGAAATCTCTCTGTGTCGGCCCTTTTTCTTATATCTCCTTCTGGGATTCTCCTCTTGATCAATATTTTCTCCTCGGAATACCTTGTAAGTTTTCCACATAATGTCTCATAATTTAGAGATTTAACTCTATTTAATTGAATTATTTTTAGCAGAATCCTCGCACCCGTATCCGTACTTGGATCCATACCCCCGAATCTTAAAATTTAGATCATGAAGGATCCGACGTCTAGATCCGCACCCATATCAAACATCCGCACCCGAGTCCGAGCAACTTAGGATGAGACTAAGAAGTCAGCTAGTGGACTAGATATGCATGATGGAGGAGGGAAGGAGATGGGAGACGGGACCCTTCACATAATTTCTTGATTGTTCTATTAATTGAATTCTTAACCCAAACAAGAGAACCAAGATGTTCACTCAATATTTATTGTTAGTACATTCAAGTAACGAAAAAATAATATTTTATTTTTACTTTGAGTAGCACTTGTTTGCCGCAGCTCCCATAACAAGCATCCCTATACCATGCTGTGATATAAGCTCGACTATGCCGTTCTCAATTGAATCCATTTCAATGACAAGTTTATCAGCTCGAACCTGAAATAAGAAACAGACATATTAGAGGAAGTACAAAGCATGAGTGCAATCAAGAGTATAATAAAGGAATATGGAAGTGTACACTTTCTCATGATAATTAACGGTGTGCAGAGTGAAGCTCTGAACTGAATATCTGACGCATATCAAATATCCGAAATAGGTAATCTGGTTTATAACTTTTACTTAATACTTGTCGTGCACAAATTGGAGAACATGGGGTAAGGGAGAACCTCCATAACAGTTGCCACAAAGAAATTAATATTCAATATCCTTCCAGTAACGCTCTCAAGTTACAGGCAAATAAGAAGTTTTCAGCTCGCAATAATCACCATTCTGAGTAAGGCCTAATTAAAAATGAAGCGAATTATTGATGCAAGAGACAATGACTATACCCCGGCTCGTCCGCAGATCAGAATATAATTTTCCAGGATCTTGTACATGCCTTGCCTTTCTTTCTCATGGTACGCCCTGACTTGCTGCACATCCAATTGATCTATGTTAAACTTTGTACCCACTGCAAAAAACATCAAAGAGAAAATGCACACTTTTAATCAACGATTGCGATGAGACTAACTTTTTTTTTTTTTTGAGAATTGACTAAGTAACCATCATTCTACTATTTAAAAAGAAGTTAGACAAGTTACGGAGAAAAATGACATCTCAAGCAGTACAGTGAAGAACAGTTTTCCTTCTATTTCTTTTGTCAGGAAAATGGGGTGCCGATACTTAGATTCGGGGAATCATTATGGAAGTAGAAAAAATATCTTGTAGATAAGTACAGAATTAATTCTCATTCAGGAACAATTTGTCTTAAAACTCAACACTACGAGCATTTTCAAAATATCCAAATGAATGAGCGAGGAAAGTTAACGAACTTTGTAATTGCAAAAGTAGATTTTGTTTTATTCTTTTCTATTTCTTTGAGAGGCCGTGTACTGCTTGGGTTTTACGGAGCTATAAGTGAAAGTGCATCAACTTCCGCAAGGAATAAAAATTTTATCAGTTGTGACCAAATATTCCCTTTTCCTTTTGTTCCTCTTTAAATTAGCAAGCAAACAAGAAATTAACTTCCACTCTCTCTACGCAAAACCCCCACCCCACCTCCCGCGCAAATAAAATTTTAAATATAAAGTCTGTCAGATTATTCAAGACCACACCATCCATCTCGAGCCTCATATTGGGAAATGGAAGTGATAGATAAGCTTAATTCCAGCGACAATTGCAAAAGATAGCATCCTCATGTTTGAAAGCGTGACAGAATTGTAAAAAATGTTCAAAAGCAGTTGATTAGGTAGGAATGTTCACTAAAGTGAACAACTTTCTTCAGCATATCTAGCAGCTGATGCTAATCAAGTATACAAGTCCAATTAATTTATGCCTGAACTACCGGTCAAGTATACAAATCCTCTTAGCATCAAACAACAAGCAAACCACCATTTGACTTAAAGTCAAAACGAACATCAGAAATCAGTGGTTAACCTTTTACTCAAGTATGAAAACAAAGTTCAAGAATTCTTGCTAGAATAAAAAGGTGGGAAAAAGCACAGCGTAATCCCACAAGTGCGGTCTGGGAGGGTAGAGCGGGTAGAGCGTAGACTGTTTCAGATAGACCTTCAAGGGAAAAACATTTCAAAGCAGGACGGAAAAAAAATAGCGGAAGCATGTAAAAGCATTCTGAAAAAAAAAAGGACAGTAACTGTAACAAAATAATTAAAGAAATCAAAACTTATCAACCAAAAATCACTTTGATAAGAAGAAACACACACAAAAAAAAGAAGAGATAATTACTCATGGGTATCTTCTGAGTTGGAACATGAACATGAAGAATGCAAATTTTCCTTCCACCAGACTTGTTCAAAGCCCATGTAAGAGCTGGTTCAGTCTCCTTCAATTCTTTCCCGACAGCAACATACATCACATCGTCAACCACTCTCGTCGGACTTCCTTCTTGCTTAATTTCCTCACTTAACTTCAGTAACGACAAATCAACATCCGGGTACCTTACCGGACTCCGTCGAACTTTTACCGGAGTCTCCAAAGCCATTTTCAATTGTATAACAACCTAACTTCTCTGTTTATACACACAATTACACGTACAACACAAAAGGGTTTTGAGTTTACCACATGAATGAAAAACCCATTTGATTTCTTGGGGTATAACAATCAAATTCTCTTTGTATACACAGAATTAAACTTACAACACAAAAGGGGTTCTTGTTAATGTGATGAGTGAAAAAACCCTTGTTTTCTTGGAATACTGGAGTCGGATTGCTCATTTGCTCTGCAGGTGATAAAATTGAGGAGAAACACAAAGGGGGAAAGTCTACTGAGTTATGTAGCTGAAAAAGAGGTTGCTTGTCTGAAGTATTTTGCAGTATATGGTGTTATAATCAAGCCAATAGTTAATTATGAATTTTACAACTAACTTACCCACTATTAAAAAGAAGAAGTTTTAATAATGCTATGGTCGTTGAAGGAATTTCTGAGAACTTAAAAAGAAGACGTCTTGATTCTTCTAATTTCATTATAGTCATCGGTCAACTTTTCTCTCTTGTATGTACAGTTGTTTAATCTACTGTTTGTCTTTTCTGTTCTCGGCATTTACTTCTTCCTTAAAACCGAAGCTTAGTGTAGATATGCATTTTGTTGACAATTCTCTCTTTTTTTTTTGGCGAACTGCTTTATTAATAATTAATATATGTACATTGTCAAACAGTAGATATTTGCTTGTTTTATATATATATAATTTTTTATGTTTTTAAGTTTTTGAATAAGAAAGAGCATATACTAGAATTGGTCTCTCATACATGCTCGGAGTTTTTCATTTTATTATATACTAGAAAATTTGTGTTGGAGATAAAGCCGTATGAAAATAGTGAATAATTATTACAAGTAATTCGAAAGGATAAACAACAAAGATTACAATAACAAGTTGTCAATTTTTTAATCTTAAACTAGAACTTCAAATCTGGATCTTGTATTCAGAACTACAAGAACATGAACTGCTACACTTGTGGCTTGTAGAACCGCTGAGAATTCGAATGGTTAGAGCCTTTTGAGTTTCAAGTTCACACCTGACACATTTAGCAACCAATTAGATAATCACAACACCACCGACTGAGTCGAGAGAGGACTCTTTGTCTTTAAGACAAGATTGCCCACATATATAGGTTTTACGGAAGTGTGGGCAATAGTCTCCCAAGATAAAACAGCAAACTATCAAATGTGCAAAACCTACACAAATGACCACAGCGAAGAACACGAATAAAGAAGATTGCTAAGAGAAGGATTGCTATCAGGAAAATATGATCTCTTTGTAGTGTTGTTAATTTTTGCGTAAGTCTATAGAATTGAGCCAAATAACTCAATTTATAGGTGTGCAAGATGACTATTCATATGCCCATATAATGACCCTTCAATGCCAAGTAATGGCCATTGAATCCCATGATGACCAGCCAAGTAATGGCCATTTAAATGTCCGACGTAGAACACTTGTTATTTAGTCAATAACCGTCCATTATTCTATGTCTCAAACATTTACTTACGTATCAACATCTCTTTCACTAACGAAATTTACAATACTTGGCACTACGAGTGCACGTGTGTGGAAACGACGTTTCCGACGTGCGGAGCCCCAATTGTTCGAGTCATAAATAATGGGATAAACTTAATTCCACATTAATAAATTTTCAACAATTTGCTCGCGCTTCACTAATTTCTTTTGCAAAATGCTTGTGCTTCTGTAAAATCAAGAAATAAAAAAAATACTTTCTTCATTTCTTGATTAGTTACTCTTATCATCCTATAAATAATTTAAAAAAATTGAAGAGGAAGAAAAATATTGGAGTAAAACCTAAAAAAGGTGGCTCATCTACAATAATTCACCCATCACTTTGAACTTTTACCGAAATGTCACCTCCTTGCTCTCTTCATTTTCGTTGCTTCAAATCCTAACGGCTTTCCCAAATTTGGTGCTATATTCATTTCTTTTTCTTCAGAGCTTTTACAATTTCTGGTTTGGTTCCCAAGTACAGAACTTGTGTTTTCTTTCATTTTCTATCTTTGGATTCTCTTTCGTTTACAACATAGTATTTTAAATTTGACTGAGTATTAGTTCCTTTGGTGGTATAAATGCTCGTATTCTTCAGTCAATATCGAGAATTCAATTTTAAGGAAATAATCCATACACCCAGTAAAATAAACTAAAATCAAACACCACGATATAGGATTTCACAGAGTATGTTATTGTTGTAAAATAAACTAAAAATTGACAACTATGAGAATCATAATTTAAACCAGCCCAAAAAGTTTTGTTATATACTACTCCTACGAAAGAACCAATTAAAGGGAAAAAAAGATTATGCAATAGTAATATTTAAGAAGCTAGTAGTAAAAATTGAATGGAAAAGAAGATTATACCTCCGATTTGTACGCATAAGTTTGTCTGCCTTCAATTTTATTGCAATTTTTTTGGCCTTTCTTAACTCTTAAGATGCTAATGTTGTTTAGTAGCAATCAAAAAGTGTAAAACAAGGTATATATACCCGTCATATACACTTGATATACAGAGGTGTATATCACGGGAATACAGAAGCAGTGGCCCAGCTCGGCAGTGGACAGTGGCCCATCTCGGGAGCCCATCACGGGCAGATTACAAGATTGCAATCTTGTATTTATGGCATAAATTTGGTGTATATTGTAGTGTATTTGTTACCTAAATTAGGATTATACACTTACCATAATTGTATAGTTAGAATTATGGTAGAATAAGGTTTTAGGAGTAGAATAAGAATAGGATTCTCCTATTTTGTAACTTGTATAAATACCTTCCAATTAATGAAAATAATCAAGGAGATTATTTCTTTCATGGTATCAAAAGTCTAGGTCACACAAAAACTTTCTCTCAAACTTTTTGTGCCTCCCTCTCGGCCGAGACCCCACCCCCCTCGGGTTTTACCAAATTTTGTCTTCCGCTCTCAAAATCTCTCTTACTAATCCCTCTTTCACCTCTTGTTCTTTCGGTATGTCTACGTCAAAGAACTCGTTTCACCATGCCCTTGTTGTTTCTAACATCAAGAATCATATCCCGTTAATTCTTGAAATAGAAAACGTCCAATACGCGACATGGGCCGAGTTGTTCAAAATTCACGCTCGTTCGCATCAAGTCATCCATCACATCATCCTCGCGGCTCTTGATGATACAGAGGTGCCTAAACGCGAGGATGATCCTAAATTATGGACAACGCTTGATGCCACTGTCCTTCAGTGGATATATTCTACTATCTCCACCGACCTACTGCATACGATTATCGAGCCAGATGCTACGGCGATAGCCGCATGGGATAGACTGCGTGACATATTCCAGGTTAATCAAAATTCCAAATCAGTTACCCTTGAACAGGATTTTTCCAACGTCAACATGGAAAAATTTTCGAACGTTTCAGCATATTGCAAAAGGTTGAAGGAATTGACGGACCAACTCCGCAACGTTGGTGCGCCTATTAGTGAAGATCGTTGTTTTACAGATGGTCGCTGGCCTATCCGAGGCCTATAGTGGCGTTGGGACTCTCCTTCATCAAAGTAATCATCTTCCAAGGTTCTATCAAGCCCGATCCATGCTTACCTTGGAAGAAGCCGATTTAGCTAAAAAGACGGCTACTAATGCTAGTCCCGTGGTCATAATGACTTCCTCCCCTAGTCCTAAAAAAATAGGCAACAATTCGAACCAAAACCAATCTCACGGGGGCAACAAGAATGGTCGGAAAAATAAAAATTACGGGGGCAAACGCGGCGGTTCAGGCGGCAGTCACGGTAGCCAAAGCAGTGGCAATGGGCCCCCTCCAGTTTCCAGTGAGCCACCGAACCCCTGGTCTCAGCCTTGGGCCTCTGGGTCGTGGGCTTGGACCAGTAGACAGTGGCCCTACGGCCCACCTTCACCACAGTTTGCAACCAGCGGCGGTGGCCTTTCCAGCGACCCGACGGCCCGGCGTGCACTGGCCCAATAACGGCAGCAGTTTCAGCCCACGGTAGCAGCCCAGTTCTGGAATACTTGGGCCCCGGCCTCCGAAAGCTCACCACGCAGCAGGCCCCACTCAGACCAATATCGAGGTCGTGATGCACACACTAGGGTTGACACAACCGGACCCGAATTGGTATATGGATACCGATGCCACCACCCACATGATATCCGATTCAGGTACTCTCTCATCTTATTCCAATTTGAGCAACCCTCGCGTTATAATTATCGGTAATGGCAACTCTATTCCAATTCAGGATTATGGTCAGAAAACGTTGTCTCCCCCCAATCCATCCCTTATCTTGAAAAATACTTTACATGCTCCCAAATTGATTAAAAACTTAGTGTCTGTCCGAAAGTTCACCACGGACAATTCTGTTTCTGTTGAATTTGATCCTTTTGGTTTCTCTGTGAAGGATTTCAAGACGGGGAGTCCTCTCATGAGGTGTGATAGTATGGGAGATCTTTATCTTATCACGTCTGGTTTCGGTCAATCGAGTCAAGCCTTGCCATCAGTCTTTGCAGCCATTTGTTGTCCTTCCTTGTGGCATGCTCGTCTTGGTCATCCGGGATCCTCTATTTTATCAGTTTTAGATAAAAATAGTTTTATTTCTTGTAAGGGTACGAGTCGTACTCCATTTTGTCAATCTTGTTCTTTAGGAAAAGTTGTTAAGTTGTCATTTATAGACTCAAATTCTCATACTTTAATGTCATTTGATATTATTCATAGCGACCTATGGACGTCTCATGTTCTAAGTTCGTTGGGTCATCGATATTATGTTCTTTTTTTTATGATTATTCTAAATTTTTGTGGACGCTTCCGATTGCAAATAAATCTCAAGTGTTTTCCGCCTTCATAAAATTTAGAGCATTCATTAGAACACAATTCGAAAGAGAAATAAAAAAATATTCAGTGTGATAATGGGAAAGAGTATGACAATAGGGTGTTTCGGGAGTTCTGTGTAAATAATTGGATCAATTTTCGTTTTTCGTGCCCTCATACATCTTCACAAAATGGAAAAGTCAAACGCAAAATTCATTCCATAAATAACATTGTCCGCACTCTCTTACTTCATGCTTCTGTACCCCCATATTTTTGGCATCATGCTCTTCAAATGGCGACATATCTCCTTAACATAATTCCTTCCAAATGTCTGACATATTCTTTCCCCCTCCAAATCCTATATAATAAGAACCCTTCTTATTTTCATCTTCGAGTTTTTGGGTGCTTGTGTTATCCGTTATTCCCATCCACTACAATTAATAAACTTCAGGCTCGGTCTACTCCGTGTGTGTTTTTGGGTTATCCGTCTAATCATCGTGGTTACAAATGCTTTGATTTATCCTCCAAGAAAATCATAATTAATCGCCATTTCATTTTTTATGAAACCTCAATTTCCATTTACGAAAGTTCATACTCCCGAACCTAGTTCGTATAATTTTTTGAATGACCAAAAATCCCCGTATATTATTCGGCATTTTTCGGACATTCCTCGCACCCAAAATTCTCCAGCGGGCCCACTGCCCGCTGGTCCTACTGGCCCGTCTCGGCCAGCTCTGCCCCGTCTTCTCACTGGGCTAGTTTCAGTGATTGGGCCAGTCCAGCCCAACACTGGAACTGGTCCGATTCCGGTCTTGTTTCGACGCCGGGTCCGCTTCGATTTAGGCCGGCCAGACGGTGTGGTCCTGTTGCGGTCCTTCCCGAGCTTAGAAAATCCTCAAAATCCACCCACCTCTTCCTCAAGTCTTAGACCATTCACTCATAGTCAACGGGGTATTTTTACACCAAAAAGACATTTTAATTTACATTCGAATGTCTCTAAATCCCCCTTGCCCTGTAATCCTGTGTCTGCCTTAAACGACCCGAATTGGAAAATTGCTATGACTGATGAATATAATACTTTTATTGATAATAAGACGTGGGAGTTGGTGCCCCGTCCATCTGGTATTCATGTTATCAGGTCTATGTGGATTTTTGCTCATAAGGAGAATTCTGATGAGTCATTTGTTCGACATAAGGCGCGACTTGTAGGTGATGGTAAGACTCAGCAGGTTGGGATAGATTGTGGGGAGACGTTTAGTCCGGTGGTCAAGCCGGCTACCATTCGCACTGTGCTTAGCCTGGCTCTTTCTAAGGCATGGTCTATTCATCAATTGGATGTCAAGAATGCTTTCCTACATGGTGATCTCAAGGAAACAGTATATATGCATCAGCCGTTGGGGTTCAGGGATCCTAACCGTCCTCATCATGTATGTTTGTTGAAGAAGTCCTTATATGGGCTTAAGTAGTCTTCACGGGCCTAGTATACGAGGTTTGCTGACTTTATTTCGACTATTGGGTTCACTCACAGCAGGTCAGATAATTCCTTATTCATTTACCGTCGTGGTTCGCCCTTGGCCTACATTCTGTTATATGTGGATGATATCATTTTGACTGCCTCTTCCGATGCCTTACGCCAGTCTATCATGGCCATGCTCAGTTTTGAGTTTGCTATGAAAGACTTAGGGCCCTTGAGTTACTTTTTGGGGATTGTCGTCAAACGTCATTCAGATAGTTTGTTTGTCTCAAATAAAGTATGCGGTTGAGATCATCGAGAGGGCTGGGATGTCATCCTGTAAGTCCACTTCCACTCCAGTTGATACTAAGCCCAAACATGGTGCCGCGGCCGGTGTCCCTTACGAGGATCCGACCCGCTATCGCAGTCTTGCAGGGGCTCTTCAGTATCTTACCTTTACCAGACCGGATATTACGTATGCTGTTCAGCATGTGTGTCTATTTATGCATGATCCCAGAGTTGAGCACATGAATGCAATCAAACGTATCATTCGGTATATTCAGGGTACACTAGACTGTGGTTTACATTTGTATCCTTCATCGACATCCACACTTGTCTCATACACAGATGCGGATTGGGGTGGTTGTCCGGACACCGAGACGGTCTACGTACGGCTGTTGTATGTTCCTTGGCAACAACTTGGTCTCCTGGTCTGCGAAGTGTCAGGCGACTCTATCCCGCTCAAGTGTCGAGGCCGAATATCGAGGGGTAGCTAATGTGGTCTCAGAATCATGTTGGTTACGTAATTTGCTTTTGGAGCTTCATTGTCCCATTCAGAAGACAACCTTGGTATATTGCGATAATATTAGTGCCATCTACCTTTCAGGTAACCCGGTTCAGCACCAACGCACTAAGCATATCGAAATGGACATTCACTTTGTCCGTGAAAAGGTTGCTCGGGGTCACGTTCGTGTATGCCATGTCCCGTCTCGATATCAAGTTGCAGACATCTTTACAAAGGGTCTACCCGCGGTCCTTTTTGAAGATTTTAGGGACAGTCTCAACGTTCGAAAACTGCCTGCTATGATTGCGGGGGAGTGTTAAACAAGGTATATATACCCGTGATATACAGAGGTGTATATCACGGGAATACAGAAGCAGTGGCCCAGCTCGACAGTGGACAATGGCCCATCACGGGCAGATTACAAGATTGCAATCTTGTATTTATGGTATATATATTTGGTGTATATTGTAGTGTATTTGTTACATAAATTAGGATTATACACTTACCATAATTGTATAGTTAGAATTATGGTAGAATAAGGTTTTATGAGTAGAATAAGAATAAGATTCTTCTATTTTGTAACTTGTATAAATATATTTCAATTAATGAAAATAATCAAGGGGATTATTTCTTTAAAAAAGAAATGTGATTTCTTCAAATAATAAAAATTACTGCATGATAGAGACGTTTGAATCATCCTTTAATAATGGAAGGAACGTGGGTATGGATTATAGAATAATTGGGGAATAATTCGGTGGTAACTCATAGAGTAAAGCAAAATTTTGACATGCCATTATTTAAAATAAACGACGCCTGAAAACTTGGACACAACTATTCCGAACGAATGTATCTATTCATTTTTCTTGCTAATTAAGTAATTAATACATTTAAAATACATAATAAAGAAAAATAGATATTCTGGCCTAGGAAAGTGCCACATCATCGGGCTAATGTCCTTCAATTATATATATATATATATATTTATTATATGTTGGTCATACAGTATCTTGAAACTGCATTACTTAACAAGGTACAGATGAAAGAAAAAATGAATATATAGTAAATTTTGCATGAGATGGGGGCTCATTCTAAAAAAAAATTGAAACATGTATTGTTCTATAATTCCTTCGTAAAGATCGAGATGTGGGGATTTTGTTTAACATTTACGAATGAATCTCCTATTTGTTCGTTTTCGGATGCCTTAAGAATCAAATAAAATGTTCTGTAGCGACTTTTCTCCTCTTTTTTTTTAGTAACAAAATAAATCAAGTAGACGTTTGAGGAAAAACTTCAATATGTTCAAAATCTAATAATTGTGAGGTGATAAATATTTATTATATCGATTTTGCTATTTCAATTGACTTATTTTTATTTTATTATCAGAATAAATTCGTCCAGTTACAAAAATTAAGATGGCACCTCGCTTAATAGCTCGATGCGATATTGATTCTCACTCATGCAGCCTCACCTATCCAAGTTGAGATATTGCTATTAAAATAAGGTTTTCAGTAAATTTAAAGCTCATCCTAAAGATTAAAACATACTTAACGGAGTTAATCAAACTTTTAGAGCAAAACTATTCAACGTATAACATCGTAATTCGTGATTGCAGATGATTACTGTCTCGAATGGAGAAACGGATGATCAGGCAAACTTCCAGGCATGATAATGAAGTGACACGTCTTTTTGCAAAGAATGTTTCCAAGTAAAACAGCCTAATGATTATAGTTCCACCTCCATTCATCGAATTTAAGCTATTAACGGATAGAGAACGACTATATATATTGTGATTAATGAAATAAATTCTTAATAGAGATTATTCATATCTTATAAAAAATTTATATAGGATAATGTTGGTACTAAATTAAGATATATATTTATGGGATGTAATATTTCTGAAAAATACATATTAGTATTATTCAACCCAAATCGCAAAAAGGAGAAGGAAAGCAGTAGCCAAGTATTATAATAATGAGATGAAATATTATTTTGGATCTCCATAATTTAGTTACAACTCAATTTAATGTTGTATCAGTTACAGTATTTAACCCAAATTATTAGTATGGATTCTTGTAATTTAATTATAACTCAATTTAATGTTGTAGCTCAATTACAATATCTAAAATAAAATATTAGTATGGATTTCTGTAATTTAATTACAACTCAATTAACGTTGCAGGCTCAATTACATTATCAAAATTAAAGAGTGAAACATGCTCATCAACTATGTGAAATAAGTTATCCTTATCTTTTGTTAATTATTATCTTCGCCTTAATACTTGTCGCTACAAAATTGACGTATATATGCCATTATTTACTAACGATATACGATTAAAAATTAGTCAACATGATTAGAATGTGTTACGGACACTTTACTGCTGCAATTTAACCAAAATACTTCTTTATCTACCTTTCTTAATTTGTCTCCTCGTTTCTCTCTATAATGATATTCACTATTATGTCACATTCTATATACGTAATAATAATATTCATTTTTGTTATCATTTTGATGGAACTAGGAGTGGCCAGTGGGCCGGGCTCGAGTCTGGCGGGGTCGGGGTGGGGGCGGGACGGGAGAAGGGGTCGGCGGGGTCTAGCGGGGTCGGGTCTGGCGGGACTTGCTCAAGTCCCGCCCCGATCCCGATCCCGATCCCGTCGGTATCGGGTCGGGGCGGGGCGGGGTACAACGGGTTTTTTTTTAAAAAAATAACATATGTATAAAAAAAATCTCAATAAACAAAACAAGATAGTTTAATAAAAACATCCCAAGGCTGTTTTTGTGCCTCTTATATTATTTAATAGACATATGATTTTTTTGTAATACAAATACAATTGTCTAAAATCTAAATTGCAACTTTGTGGTGTTGTCCAAAAGTTGCAAATTACATAATAAAATTGCAATTAAAAAAAATACATTCTCAAAAAAACCTGTTCTAATTGCTTGATGATTTCCTGTGGTTCTTCGGTTGGAATTGATATTTGTTGGTCAAATTGATCCACGTCGCTTCCACTACCTTCGGTTAAGATTTCGTTGTAGTTTTCATCATCTTCTTCGTTGATCTCCGGTTGACCGCACCTTCTCCGCTCCGCTCGTATCCAATCTCTGAATAATACTGCAATTTCCAAAAGTTGTCATCTCCGGCTAATGAGTGTCTGTGGTCTCCTATTTGATATCTGCCGTGCAAGAAGCGCTTTCGGACACGATTGATAACGCTTGAATGTTCGAACATCTCGGGCCATCATTGAAAGTGTCGGAAAGGTCTTCTCATTCCCCCTTACGTATTTCAAAGCAAGTCTTCATGTCCATCTTCATTGATAACTTCTTGATACGGTACGAACCACGCAAAACAAAAATATCCAACTCGCTAATTTGGTTAGTAGTAGAGGTACGGCCGCACATTCTATTTACGAGGCTTTCAATACTAGCCGCGAAACAAAGCATGTCTTTTGTTAGGTTGTGTTGAAGATGAAGAAGATGGTATGGAAGCCGGTAAGTTACTAGCATTTTCTTGTTGATAAAATCTATATATATTTTTGCATTGGTGTTCTACGCTAGACAACACTTCTTCTTTAGTTTGTTCAATAGGTGGTGGGTGATTTAGATTTTTGGGACTTGGAGGTGGTAGTACTTCTATACAATCGTAAATAGTTTCAATTAGTGATTTAGTACCGTCTATTTTAATAGTAGGATTTAATACGAAACCAATAATATAAATAGAGGGAATATGAATAAAATATTTTTTTATTTTGAGAAATATTTTTTTAATAGTTTCCTTATAAAATTTGGTTTTTCCATATATTCACTAAGTAATAAAAATATTAGAGTTATATAAAATAACATAGTTGAAATAGTAGGATAATATATACCGGAAAATTCTTTTGTTGCTTGAAAAAATTTCTCTAAAAATACAATAAATTCGGAAATTTTTTCCCAATCACTATCTAAAATCATATCAGCTGGCTTTTTATTATGAGAGTTAAAAAATAAAGTTATAGGTTATTTATAGTCATAAGCAACAAGTAGTTGCTCGTATAAAGAATTCCACCTAGTGGATACTTCTTGTGGAATTTTTCTATAAGGTAGTCCACAATCGTGACAAATTCTTTTCTACGTTGTACTTTATTACTTTTAAAAATAAAGTTTATAGCAAATTGTATTTTACTAAGAATGTCTTCAAAAAGTGATAGACCATCATTTACAATTAAGTTATATATATGGCACACACATTTTATATGAAAATGGTCTGGAAAAGATGGAGTTAAACTATTTTTTAAAATTGTAATTGCGTAATTGTTATTAGAAGCGTTATCTAATGTAATAGTCATAATTTTATCGGTAATTCCGTAATAATCGCACACTTGATAAATATTTTCTGCAATAAAAGTACCAGTGTGCCTATCATCTATATATCTATACGCTAAAATACGTTTTTGCATAGACCATTTATAATCTATCCAATGACAAGTTACAATTAAATAATCATGGCCGTTCGTACTACGACCTATATCAGACGTGATAGATACTTTGCCATTAAAATGATATAATGAAAAACGTAAATATTGTTGATATTCATGCGCCAATTTAAATACATCTCTCTTAACGAGTTGACCTAGGAAAACCGTTAAAAGCGAGGATTATATATATCTCTAATGTAATGAATAAAACCGGAGATGAAGGAAATGAAAAAGGCAAACCCTCCACAAAACTAATTTTGATATTGCTTCCCTCTCTCTATGTTTATTGTATTTAGAGCCTACAATTCCCCCCGTCATAGGGTTAATTTGACCACTGTCTTGGTCGGGACGATATCGGTATGTGAACCTTGTCCCGATGGAGCGGGGTTTGCGCACCCGGTTTTGAAGCCTGGTATTGGGCATACCTAGGCCGGATGAGCACTTACTACGTGTCTAATTAAACCCCCCGTCCCACCGTGACCTTTTCCGCTTTTTAAATTTTAAAACATTTTTACAAAATTTACATATGACTACTTGATTCTCTACGTCCCTATCAAAAAATGTCCATGCATCGATTTTAATGGTCGTTTCTTTGGACTTCGTCTCATACTAGGGGGAATAGGAGGTATTTCGGTTGAAGGTGCACTAGTGGGTGTGTTGTCATCAACATTAGTGGGTATATCATCTAGATCATCGTCTAAATTAAAGTCTTCTTGAGTTCCGGAAAATCGCTCTGGTCTAAATCTAATGGTATTGTAGGAAAATGTTGAGTATCAACAAAATCATCTTGTGTAGGAATAAGATGACTAGAAGAAGTACCCTTGCCCTGGTTGCCCCTACTAGAAGAAGCACCCTTACCCTTACCCTTAAACATACCTTTTAATCCTTCCATTTTAATTATGATAATAAATAATTAAAGACAATAAAATTAAGTGCACTAAATAAAATAAACAGACAATAATAATTTAATGAAGGAACGAATGTACCAAAAGCCGACGTAACGTCGACGTGTAATCGAGATGTTGAAAATTGAAACTTTGCTCGATGGAAGATCCTTAAGCTAATTGCCAACTTAACTCCCAATTCTCAAATGAATAAATAAAATTGAATATCTAGCAAACAATGTAGACTTGTAGAGAGATATATTGGGAAATTAGAGAGATTGTAGGAAGATTTGTGAGAAAGATGAAGAGAAAATGAGTTATTTATAGTTAAAAAATTGGGTTAAAGTGTAAATATAATAACTTATGGGTTAAAGATAAATATTAAGGGGTAGGGGGGTTGGGGGGGAAGGGGGGGCCTAAAATGGCCGTTGGCCAAATGGAACTACACGTATATTATATTGCTAATAATGTGAGGCTTAGTACCAAGACGTTTCTCGTGATCCATGACATAAGCCATTACATATTTTATTGCGTTATTATTATGATAATCTCCTTAATTTAAAATTCAAGATGGGTAAACAATTTTTAACATGAAAATGACTAACGTGCCTTTTGGATCACAATATTTTGGTCACAACTTTTTAGATTTATTTCATTTAATATTTGGTATGAGTAGTTAACGTCGATTGAAAATTTACGAATTCAATTTATTTTTATTTTCTATAAAGATATATTCTCTGGCATTATGATATGCGTATATTTTGCTTGATGACTTATTTCTCAAAGTTGCAAGGTTTTGTTGCTATGAACCATCAAATTAACCTTTTTAGCCACAAAAAAAAAACCTCAATATATAGTATGCGAAGTTATATAATTAGGAACTTTACTGTAAATTGGACCAAAGTAGATTGTAAGTTAATGTAATTTGACTTAAGACAACAAACGAACGACCCCATCAATTTTGATATTAAGTCCCATTAACACACAACGTTCTCAATATTATCAATTAGGATGATATTGTTGGTTATATGGGATATGTTGATGTTGATGTTAGGATGATATTATTTATTTTTTTTTTTTTTTTGCTTATCATGTGAGTCTCATTAAAATTAAAGCGAAATTGTTTCTAGCTACTTTCTAAGAATATCAAACTCTTGGCCAAATTAATCCTCATTGATTGATAAACATAACAAGTAAATAAGACCAGATGAGGTACTAATTCATTAATACACAATAAAAATTCCTTTTTGAGAAAGAAAATAAGAATTCATTGACAAGAGGTACTATAATTTACAAATTTGAACTTTCTTAAAAAGTAAACAAAAGAGAAATTGACGAAGTATTTTGATATTTTCATAGTTTTCCATCCCTTCACTATTAAAGAGCATAGAAGTCTCTCTTGATAGCATAGTTGCTGATATCTGAAAATGCTTACGAAAAGGATAAGTACATTAAAATGAAATGAAATTATATCTAGTAAAACACGTAATCTTATAATCCACTTTCAATACTCAAAAATTACAAAAACAAGAATAAAATAATGAGATTTTGAATGATTTATGTCGTGATCGGAATGATTTAAGTACTGGGAGAAAGAATACGTCTTCCCATATTCTATGTTTTGAAAATAATTTCATTATAATTAATTGATTAAACCGACCATTTATTTGTATAACTAAATATATAGCCTCAAATAAGGAATCAATCCTTCCCTTTTTCTTTTCTAATCATTTGTAAAAATAACTAAATATATAACCTCAAATAAGGAACCAATCCTTCCCTTTTTATTTTCTAATCATTTGTAAAAATGACCAAGAAAGTCAAAATAAGTTGTACAAAATATAATTTTCTCCCGACCTCACTCGTGGGATTACACTGGATTGTTGTAGTTTTTTCCCTCGAGCAATGATTTGACTATTATGAGCTGAGGTTACAATAACAATGGCTTATATATGAAAATGGCTGAAAATTAAACATTAAGGTAAACGTGGATTTTTTAAATCAAAATCATAAGTGCATATTAAATTAGCTAAGAAGAATTACAAGTTTCTCTTCTATTCACAATTTATAGTCTATCTATAATATTATGACACTAATGTTTTATACGATTATTTTTCAACCCAACGATTTCTTGGCGTTGGCTTTTTTTGTTTTACTTTTTTGAATATTTATTAAAGAATTCCTTCATTGTCGGTCGATCTCAACTATGCCATAAAAGAGATAAAAAATATCATAAACTGGATATTGTAGGACCAAGTGAGGTTATATAAAACAATCCCAGGGACACATGCGAGTTGGTAAGTGACAAGGTGATTGGGGTACAATCACTTCGACATCGCGGGTTCGAATCCATGTGGTGACAGTCTTTATTGAAATATTATTACAAGGGTTGTTGATGGGTTCGTGTCCCGTTGGTCCTCTCCCTTGCAGGGCTGCCACTCGCGCATATCCCTCGATTTACATCCCACATGACCAAAGGGCCTCGGTACAGGTGAGGTAAGGCTGGCCAGTGGGCCGGAACGACCCGACCCCGGCCCGACCCCGTCCCGACCCCGCCCAGGTCCCGTCCCGACCCCGCTCTAAAAAAAAAAAAAAAAAATTAACGGGGCGGGACTCGAACTCGGGACGGGACGATGTCTCGTCCCGCCGGACCCGAGCCCGCCCCGAGCCCGCCGGACCCGAGCCCGCCCCGAGCCCGTCCCGACCCCGACCCCGACCCCAACCCCGACCCCGACCCTTAAACCCCTTTGCAAAAATAGCCGTTGCACCAACGGCCATTTTAGATTATGGCCAGTTGGCAAATGACCATTTTAGGCCCCCCTCCCCCAACCCCCCTACCCCTTAATATTTATTTTTAACCCATAAGTTATTATATTTACACTTTAACCCAATTTTTCAACTATAAATAACTCATTTTCTCTTCATCTTTCTCACAAATCTTCCTACAATCTCTCTAATTTCTCAATATATCTCTCTACATTGTTTGCTAAATATTCAATTTTATTAATTCATTTGGGAATTGGGAGTGAAGTTGGCAACTAGCTTGAGGATCTTCCATCGAGCAAAGTTTCAATTTTCAACCTCTCGATTACACGTCGACGTTACGTCGGCGTTTGGTACATTCGTTCCTTCATTAAATTATTATTGTCTCGTTTATTTTATTTAGCGCACTTAATTTTATTGTCTTTAATTATTTATTATCATAATTAAAATGGAAGGATTAAAAGGTATGTTTAAGGGTAAGGGTAAGGGTGCTTCTTCTAGTAGAGGCAACCAGGGCAAGGGTACTTCTTCTAGTCATCTTATTCCTACACAGGATGATTTTGTTGATACTCAACATTTTCCTACAATACCATTAGATTTAGACGAGGAGTTATTTTCTCGGAACTCAAGAAGACTTTAATTTAGACGATGATCTAGACGATACACCCACTAATATTGATGACAACACGCCCACTAGTGCACCTTCAACTGAAATAACTCCTATTCCCCCTAGTATGAGACGAGGTCCGAAGAAAACGACCATTAAAATCGGATGCATGGACATTTTTTGATAGGGACGTAGAGAATCAAGTAGCCATATGTAAAATTTGTAAAAATGTTTTAAAATTTAAAACTGGAAAAGGTCACGGTGGGACGGGGGTTTAATTAGACACGTAGTAAGTGCTCATCCAGCTAGGTATGCCCAATACCAGGCTTCAAAACCGGGTGCGCAAACGGCCGCTCCATCGGGACAAGGTTCACATACGATACGTCCCCGACCAAGTACGGGGTCAAATTAACCCTATGACGGGGGGAATTGTAGGCTCTAAATACAACAAACATAGAGATAGGGAAGCAATATCAAAATTAGTTCTTGTGGAGGGTTTGCCTTTTTCATTTCCTTCATCTCCCGGTTTTATTCATTACATTAGAGATATATATAATCCTGCTTTTAACGGTTTTCCTAGGTCAACTGTTAAGAGAGATGTATTTAAATTTGCGCATGAATATCAACAATATTTACGTTTTTCATTATATCATTTTAATGGCAAAGTATCTATCACGTACGATATAGGTCGTAGTACGAACGGCCATGATTATTTAACTCGTAACTTGTCATTGGATAGATTATAAATGGTCTATGCAAAAACGTATTTTAGCGTATAGATATATAGATGATAGGCACCTTTGGTACTTTTATTGCGAAAATATTTATCAAGTGTGCGATTATTACGGAATTACCGATAAAATTATGACTATTACATTAGATAACGCTTCTAATAACAATTACGCAATTACAATGTTAAAAAATAGTTTAGCTCCATCTTTTCCGGACCATTTTCATATAAAATGCGCGTGCCATATATATAACTTAATTGTAAAGGATGGTCTATCACTTTTTGAAGACATTCTTAGTAAAATACAATTTGCTATAAACTTTATTTTTAAAAGTAATAAAGTACAACGTAGAAAAGAATATAAAAAAATTTGTCATGATTGTGGACTACCTTTTAGAAAAATTCCACAAGAAGTATCCACTAGGTGGAATTCTTTATACGAGCAACTACTTGTTGCTTATGACTATAAATTACCTATAACTTTATTTTTTAACTCTCATAATAAAAAGCCAAATGATATGATTTTAGATAGTGATTGGGAAAAAATTTCCGAACTTATTGTATTTTTAGAGAAATTTTTCAAGCAACAAAAGAATTTTCCGGTATATATTATCCTACTATTTCAACTATGTTATTTTATATAACTCTAATATTTTTATTACTTAGTGAATATATGGAAAAACCACTTATAAGGCACTATTAAAAAAATGTTTGTCAAAATAAAAAAATATTTTATTCCTATTCCTTCTATTTATATTATTGGTTCTCAGTATTAAATCCTACTATTAAAATAGACGGTACTAAATCACTAATTGAAACTATTTACGATTGTATAGAAGTACTACCTCCTCCAAGTCCCAAAAATCTAAATCACCCACCACCTATTGAACAAACTAAAGAAGAAGTGTTGAATAGCGTAGAACACCACCGCAAAAATATATATAGATTTTATCAACAAGAAAATGCTAGTAACGTACGGCTACCATACCATCTTCTTCATCTTCAACACAACCTCACAAAAGACATGCTTGTTTCGCGGCTAGTATTGAAAGCCTCGAAATAGAATGTGCGGCCGTACCTCTACTAACCAAATTAGCGAGTTGGATATTTTTGTTTTGCGGGGTTCTGTACCGTATCAAGAAGTTATCAATGAAGATGGACAAGAAGACTTGTTTGAAATACTTTGGAGGGGGAATGAGAAGACCTTTCCGACACTTTCATTGATGGCTCGAGATGTTTTGAACATTCAAGCGTCATCAACTGCGTCGGAAAGCGCTTTTTCTCAGGCGAGCAGATATCAAATAGGAGACCACGAGACACTCATTGGCGGGAGACGACTTGGAAATTGCGGTATTATTCGAGAGATTGGATACGAGCGGAGCGGAGAAGGTGCGGTCAACCGGAGATCAACGAAGAAGATGATGAAAACTACAACGAAATCTTAACCGAAGGTAGTGGAAGCGACGTGGATCAAAGTGAGGTTATATAAAAAGAATATTCCATGAGATACTGGGTCATCTTTTTGCTTTTTCTCCTCTCTAATAGTAGAACTTATTAACGTGTCTCGCCATTGATACCATAAAATTCAATTATCAATATGTCCTTGGATTGTGATATGAATTGATTTGCCGTGTTCCAGTCTGACTAGTAATTGTTCAACTTAAACATTGTGATGAACAGAATATTTATATTAAATTAATGAATAAAAAATATATTTTCATACACATTTATAATGTAATCATAGTTAGGAGATGTATTTTCACTTTGCAATTTAAAATTTAGGGGAAAGAACATCTATACCCCTCAAATCAAATTAATTACCCGCCTATACTCCCATTACTTTTCATACCCTTAGAAAAAATTAAAACCATTTACCCGAAATTCCCCCACAATTATGATACCATCGTGATATATAAATATACTGAAATGGTATCATGAAAAACTATTTCGGTCATTCTCTTAGTCCTCCATGATACCATCATGGTAAATATACTGAGATGGTATCATGGATGATCATGTTCGTTTATTAAAAAAAGAGACTTTTTTCTCGAAAAAAACTCTATGATACCATTGTCTTATATAGATACAATGTGATGGTAATGAAACACTTTCAATGAAACACTTCGCAGGACCATGATACCATCGTAGTATATAAATATACTTAGATGGTATCATGGAGGACTGCTTCCGTCCTTCTCGTAGTCCTACATGATACTATTATGATATATCAATATACTTACTGCGATAGTATCACGGAGGAAATAGTTTGGGGAAGGGGCTATGTCATGTAAATAATTTTGGGCGAAGGGGATACGACATGTAATTAGTTTAGAAGAGGCATGGGACGATAATTATTTTATTTTTGGGAATATTTTGGTTAGTTTTCCTTATTGATTTAGAATAACTAGCGGGTAAGCCAATTCTGGAACTATTTCATTCTTTCTCTTCTCCTCTCAGTCATATTTCCTTTTTTTCATTTGACCCTTTTTGTTAGGCATACCTTACCTTAGGTGCTAAGTGGTGATTTTGTTAATTATGTACCTCACACAACGTATATTAAAAAAATCTAAGTGGTGTTAAGGGTTTACTACAGTACATGTACTGATATGGTCATGGAAATTGCTCAAACATCATATCATTTTTATTTAGTTATCAATCAAAGAAACAAACAAGGGTGATCAATCTTATCACCAAACTGTAAATTAGTTTCATGATACTGTATTGCCTTAAATATAGATCCAACTCCTAGTCCAAATAATGCTTTTATAACAAACAATTAAAATGGATATATTAGCACAAACTCTCATATTGTTAGTTTTTTCCGATACAAGAATTAACCTAAATAGTCACTTATCCAATCACTTAAACCAAAAATAGTCGATGTATAATTTATACATATTGTGTATAAATATATATAATCGATGTATAATATACATACTGCCAACTATTTGTGTAAATTTGATCCCTATATTATATTTTAAAGAGAAATTAACATAAATTCTCTACCAAATAATAGTCAATAAACATATATATTTTTTGTATATTAATGTATAACATACATAATTTATATAAAAAATATTTTTACATAAAAAAATATACTTGGTTAAGGAATGTAATTATTTTGGTCGACCGGCCAAATATGTAACTTGCCCTCTTTTATTTTAAATTGTCTGAACTAACGGGCCTAATGATCAGGTGAAATGACTGGGCAACGATTACTGGGCCCAGATTTATCAGTAGAGGTCCATCGCAGCCCAGAAGTCACAGGATAGGCCCATTTGTACCATTTTCCGCAACAGATTTCAAATTTCCCTATATAAACCCACACTCTCCCGCTGGGAGCAAAATCACAGAAAAGTAACTTCAAAGCGCTCTGAAAATTCAAATGAATTTACAAATCTTCATCATTTAGGGTTCCGTAATTGTCCAAATCGAAGCTTTAAATTCTCGAAGATTTCGCAAATGAAGTTGAAGATGAACAAAGCATCGGATCTCCGCTCAATATCTGTTCTTCCTCCTCATGCAAGGTTCAATTCTATCTCAATTTCATGATTTCATCTCTTTGCATTGTATATCAGGAAATTGCCTACTTCTCTGTGTTTCTGCATTTTCTTCGCATGCACTAAATTTGAATGTTTTGTGTTCGACACACACACGTGAATATTTGTATGGAGACAAAAATCTGTAACATTGAGCTTCTCTGTGAAGATTTAAGGAGAAACTTTCAATGTTTTTGTGTGCTATAAACACAGATTTGCATATGTATGCATGTATGTTGTATGGATAAAGAGATAGGTAGGAAATTTACCGCAATATTGAACTTCTGTTCGTGATGATATGAGAATAAGGCCAGGCGCGAAGCCGCTCTATGTTTTGGCTTACCTCTCCTTGTTTCTGCGTTTTTTTCTCATACATTACAGCTATTTCGATATTTTTGTGTGCTATAAACACACATTTTTCATATGTATGCATGCATGTTGTATGAATAAAGAGACAGGTAGGAAATTGACCGAAATATGAACTTTTTCTTTCGTGATGATACGAGAAGAAGGCCAGGTGCGGAGCCGCTCTGTGTTTTGGCCTACCTCTCCGTGTTTCTGCTTTTTTTAATCATACATTACAGCTTTCCATGTTTTCGTGTCGGATATGCACAAACCACGCATATATATACACATATCTATCTATGCATGCATGGAGAGAGACAGTGAGAGAGATTTTACCTTGATATTGAGCCTAATTTGATGATATGAGAAGGAGGACAAGTGTGGTACCAAGTGCAGCAGAGTCTTCCGTCTTCGGTAAAAGCCAAGCGTCACAGGTTCGGTCACAGCAGCAATCACAACAATCCTTATCACAGGGATTTTCATCTCAGCAAGCGATCTACTCTCAGCTATCACAGAGCTCTCTTGATGAATTTATCCCTAATGAGCAAGTAATTCCTCTATCTCGTTTCTATCTCTCAGTTATACTTATAACCGTAATTGTTAATGAGATAACATTTTGGTATACATCGACTGCTAACTAATGGTAATATACCAAGGAACTGTAACATTTGGTGTGGATATGATACTGATTGACTTTAGAAACCATTTTGGTTAGCAACTTCTAAAGAATGCTTTAGATTGTCTAAAATGTGTTTTGATGCTTAGCAAGACTTGAATCTGTTACATAGGTTACTTTTGAGTGTAATTTTGCATTGGTATGCTTTGTGATTTTGAAATAGATGACGTTAACTTCTGACTATGATTTTTTTTGTTAAATGATGTGTCAATACACAACACTCACTTTAATAGCCATATTTGATTTAAGTATGATATTAGTGACAGTTGAAAAAATATTAAAGTTAAGTTTTAAATTGAACAGCTTTGAAAGTTCTGAAAGTTGCATAAAAATGAATGATGTCAATATTTTGCAATGTGTTTCAATGGAGAAAGTGTCATATAAAGTGGGATGGAGGGAGAAGTAGATACCATCCTTCTATTGGAGAGTGAATCATAAATTCTGTTGCTCGTCTATCAGAATGTTTCTTATTAATACATGACAGAAAGGGGGATTGTCACAGTGTACTTTGAAGTGGTGTCGACAGTTAGGTTGTAGAGCTTCTCAGAGTTCATATACAACTAGTTAAGTGATGCAGTTTTGTCTTTTAAATTGAGCATATGCCTTCTTGGTTTCAATTCTGCCCAGGCCACAAAGTTCTACAAAGCTTTTCACTTTATACATTGGAAATCTTACTCATCTCATAGCAAACAAAATGCTGTTATTGGAATTTTACATCTTAAAGCAAACAAAATGCTGTAACCCTTAATAACTTTTATGCAGAGATTGGGTTCTCAAGAAAGAGAAAATTCAGCAAAGAGGATGAGCTGTATGCCTCAAATCAACTACACACGAGAAGAGAGTAAACTGCAGTTATCAAAACCTTTGACCAATTATATGCGCAAGTGGTCAGTTCCTGAAAACAAATGTAAGTCATAATTCCATCACCAGAAAATACATGCTCTCAAATTCTGATTAGTATCTAAGGAAAATGTACTCCAGTTTGGAGGACTAATTGCAGCTTGAATAATTGGACTAAACATGTTGATGAATTCCAATTTTGCTGAACAGGCCAGATTACTGAAGAACTTGAACACAAAATTGGAATGGTAGAGACTTCATTAAGCAGGCAAGGAATGATCTTAGATTCTATTCAGGGTGATATTATGCAAGTTAACCGGGGAACAAAAGAGATATTGATGGAGAGTGAGTATTCACTGCCCTTTTAATTTATGTGATGTGGCTAAATAATTAGGAACTCCAATGAGCCCATATCAATAGTTGAAAAGTGTGGAATTTTGTCTTGAGATGCATGCTGGTCCTATAAATTTTTACTTGCAAATGTATCTGGAGGATTTAAAAAAGAAAATGGCAACAAAATCTAATGCATTAGTTTTTCTTCTGAATTTTCTTTCAGTGGAAAGCTTACGTCCGAAGTTAGTTTCTCATGATGAACTGTTGCAATTGATGGTAACTATAGCTTAGCTGTTCAGCTTATGTCCAGAACTCAAGTGCCTGTTCGATTTATCATACTTCCTAATCCATGTGACATACAATATCCAGAACAAAGGGAGGGAAGATCTGAAAGCTAGCCTGGAGATGACCTTCAAACCCATGTTTGAAGAGCTGAGGGAGAATAATTATCAAGAGAACATCAGGGATCTTTTATCACTGCTTAGAGCTATGCCCAACAAACTTGAGATGTCCATTTTGCAACTTCAAACTGATTTGAGCAAGATTTTGGCTAAAGAGATTCAGGCATGTTGCATATTGAAATTGACTTTTTTAGTTCATATTGAGGCTTCCCTCTGTAGTTGGGTTAATGCTGCTTCATCTATATTCCTATTGCTTGCAGATAATTGCCCTCGGCCCAGATTGTCATGGACAGAAACATGAAACTACTCCGGTCGATCCACCAAAAGTACATTTTCAAGAACTTCTTCTCCTAATTCCATAAGATTTTTATTAGTATTGAGTTTTTGCAACTTCAAACTGATTTGAGCAAGACTTTGGCTAAAGTGATTCAGGCATGCTGCATATTGAAACAGACTTTTTTAGTTCATATTGAGGCTACCCTCTGTAGTTGGGTTAATGCTGCTTCATCTATATTCCTATTGCTTGCAGATAATTTCCCCCCGCCCAGATTCTCACGGACAGAAACATGAAACTGCTCCGGTCGATCCACCAAAAGTACATTTTCAAGAACTTTTTCTCCTAATTCCATAAGTTTTTTTTAGTATTGAGTGTAAGAAAAATGCGATCAGACATCTTAGTGCATATGAACATTTGTAGGGCATCAATGCTTGTAGCCCTCCCCGTGAAGTGAAGTTTCTAAAGAAGTAAGTTCTCAAACTCCTTCATTTGATCTTCCTTCCTGTCGCCATCGCTGCAGCCTTAGTTTTGAAATCTTTCAGTAGCAAGATTAATCAGTAGCTCTCCAGTATGCAAAGTTCATAATCACTTGATGGATTCTCCTACTCTTTGCATCATTTTGTGTGCTATGCAAAAGTGGTAGTCATTTCACAATGCCCCTTGAGATGTGTGTATTGACACTTGAGAACACTTGCGGCTGGGATACACTCTCTGTCATCAGACATCAAGAAGTACTTAGTTGGAAATAGTTGTGAAGATTCACGGCGTAGTGTCTTTTGATCGATATCATAACCATAAAGTGAGCATCTCCATTTCTCACATTAGCTATATGAAGGAAGAAAGGGAAAACAAAGGAAAGCACTCCCCTTCATCATCAAAAGCTTTAATGCAAGTTAGCATTCATGATAAGCCAAATGAAATAAGAAAAAATCTACTCCCTCTGTCCCAATTTATGTAACACACTTTCCTTTTTAGTCAGTTCCAAAAAGAATGACACATTTCCTTTTTGGTAACAATTTAACTTTAAACTTTACCTTTTACGATTAACGAGATGATTTATAACCACACAAATATCTTTGGTTTGTTTTAGACCACAAGATTCAAAAGTCTTCCTTTATTTCTTAAACTCCGTCCCAGTCAAACTACATCACATAAATTGGGACGGAGGGAGTAAGAACTTTGCTGTAGCTTCAACAGAGATCTTAAAGATATTTTGTTTACAAAGTTTTGCTGATCTTTTTAACATTGAGCGACTTAATTCCTAATTGCTGTGTAATTGCAAGTCACTAAGCATTTCTTTGCACTTCTGTTTCAACAATGAATCTCAGATATCAGAGAAGAACTATGCTGCCGAAGATTGAAATGGGAAGCTGGACTACAGTAAAAAATAACCAAACTTCTATGAAGCAGAAAATTCCCATCAGAAGTCACAAACACAGAGAAGCATTTCAACAGGTAAATCTCTCATTGTCCTTATACAACAAATGTTTGTTGAGTTATGAGCAATAGTGGCTTCCTTTGTGGCATGAAAACATCCAAAACAGAAACAATGGGGTTTTAGGTGTTGTAGTTATGATATGTCATAGTCCACCATCTCTGAGGCCTTCACGTTGAAGTTAACAGAAACTGTTTTTCTCAGCACACCACATTTTTTATAACTGTTCTCAGAGCTGACAGCTGGCTACCCATTTTAGGGAAGGGAACACAGAATTACCATTGAATCTGATGAGGATATTGACGCAGGATTTTCCTGCTTGCTTGAAAAAAATGGAACAGGTAATTTGCATTTCTTGCCTGCATCATTCATTTTTGAGGATTTCACCATATTGCAGTTTGACAAGCAGTGATTTCTACATCCTGTAATTGATCAATGTGTTTATTGACCTAAAACTGTATTGTATGTTGAACTTATCTTAATGAATTTCTGTACTTTTAATGTATTGTATGTTGATCTCAAGATTCAGCACTTGAAAACTGTATTGTATGTTGATCTCAAGACTCAACACTGACAAGAATGAACTTTCTGTACTTTTAATCAAGCAGAACGCCTAAGATTTATAATATGAAATCAAATAAATAAAGTAACAAGAAACAATATGTTTAAAATCCTGAAGCATCTTTGTTACACTCCATATATTAAGTTTTTCACAAACCAAAGAGAAACTGATAGCCCTCTCTTCCCTTTGTCAGTTGGGTATGGTAGGGAATTTGAACCTGTTCTCAGGTTTATGTCCCGAGGGGTCTTTTTTTTCTCTCTGAAATAATCACATTTCGAGTCTGTCCTGAAATAAGCAGTGTTGAGCATCATAACTGCAACAACAAGTGCTTTTCTCACAGACTGAAACAATAATTCATAGGAGTAAATTTTTTTGTCGTTTGCTATAGATTTTGAGTGCTTAAACTGTCTCTCCCTTACAAGACACAGGGATTCATCCACTAGATGATGCAGAGGAAGAGACTGCACGCATATTAAGGAAAGCAAGGAGGCGAAAGAGAAAGCATTCTAACACTATCATTATAGATTGAAGGTACACAGTGACAATTTGTTATCCGCTGAATTAAGGTCCTGTGATTTGATAAGAAGTAAAAAATGTATTATTGCTTCTTCTGTCTTTCCTTAGCCAATGTAGGACATGTTTGCAATTCGATATTTCATTATTATTAGAAAATCCCCGACTGATCATTAGATAACAAGCAAAATCTGTGATGTTGTTGCAATCCGCAGTCTTGAGGTGATTGTATACCTTTCCGAGGGGATGTCAGCAGACTCAGCACCCATAAGAATATGTAATGCACCAGATTACGTAAATAATCACTAGCAAAATGAGTATGATGTTTTAATTTTGAATGGCATAAAGTTGTCCCTAGTTAGGTCATTGCGTCTTTTGCATACGATGTTTTATTAGCTAATGGATGTAAATATTATGCTAGTAAATTTTCAGCGTGGGATATTAGACCATGATAAAAATATATAATATGGAAAAATGAATCCCTTTCAACTGGTTGAAGAGAACTTAGAAACAGCAAGTCATCACTTTCATGAGAGAATGAAAGCATATCAAGCAGGGAGAGAAAGGAAGGTCTAAGAGCTTTTATTAGTAACTCTTGGACTTGGATGGTCAGTATATCTCTTTTTGTGTTTACATCCTGTACTTATCTTCTGTCAAGATACTGAAGCCTAAATAAAAGAACCGTTCTCCCTGGTAAACCCATTCACATAATTTTCTTTAGAGCCTGCATTACGTTTCTTTTGAGCCAAGGTCTATCGGAAACAACCTCTCTACTCTAGGTAAGGTCTGCGTACATCCTACCCTCCCCAGATCCACTTGTGGGAATATACTGGAAATGTTGTTGTTGTTTGTTCTTTAGAGCATTCATATTGTGTGGATTTTTTGCTTATTTGCTCAAAAGAAATCCATAGATCATCCGTCATGTTCCTTGCCTGTGATTTTTGTGGTGTTACTTATTAGCTAGGTTCCTTGTTGACTTAGTAGAAGATTAGCCTAAATAAATAAACAATAGAAATTAAAAAAAGCTTAGTAGAAGTAGCAGGCATTTACTAGCCACACAGCATTGCACTCGTGGTTTGTTTTTCTATGATAAGAAGCATGCTCGCTCATCTGCACAAATCCTCTAAAGGATGGATGCGTGGGTGGGTTTCTTTGCAAAAGCTTACCCGCACTCCATATTTACACCAAAACATACTATTTTACCACGATTAAGTAAAATATGAAGGTTAGACTGTCTATTAATTATGATGATTTAGCAATGAGAATGTAAGTTAAGGCATGTGTCATGTGTTCATTGGATAGTGTAAGCACCTGATGCTGGTAAATTTCTTTTCCTTTTTGAATATCATCCAATTGGCAGAACAAAGTTCGCTGGCTGTCACAGGAAATTTCTCTTCCTGCAGTCACCTACTACTATACTACGATTGTGGTTATACTAAAACAACAATTTGTGTTATAGTATATATAGTGAAGTTACTTCCTATAATATGGTTATATATTTTACTTTCTCTATTCCCATTAATCTAACCTGTGACTTTTAGGTAGGCAGACAGAGGACTTTAAGTTAGATTACTTCTCCCTTTTTGAATAAGAATATCTTATTCATGAAAGGCTTAGGCTTTGCAAGTATTTATGTTGACTTTTTAATCATCTTGCCAAAATTCTTCCCTCGTTAGCCAGCCCATTATACGTACTGGTCGTGGTTCTTGCCAACTTTTCCTTTTTTCCCAAATTAATTAGTTTCCACTTGAATAATTGTTGGTTGAAATATTTGCTTTTTCCAATTGGTCAGTCCTAATTATCCGTCTTCTCATTGCATGTCACACGATAAACGACTAGGATTTGTTAGTCTTTTACATCTGTTACACATTAACCAAACGTTTTGATCTTTAAAAAAAAAATGGTTTCCTTGTGGCGTAGGAATAGTAAAAGGGCAATTCGCACGTCTCTATTTTGGGGTGGTCTTTAATTTTTGCCCCTCAAATTGTTGGTCTTTAAATTTTGTCATTCGCTTAAAAAAATTTATCGAAAATACATGAGTTTCTGGGTTCAAACCCCAACAGAGTTAAAGAAAAAAAATTACAAGACAAGATTTACAATTTCACGCAAGGCAAGATTTGATCAAAATTATGCTTATTCGCGAAAAGGTACATGAAAATTATGCATTGTCCGACATAATTTTTATGAAAACTTGCCTTGCAAATTAATATTACATAATTATGCCGGACAAGGCATAGTTTCTATGTACCTCGATAGAAACAGAAACTATGCCTTGTCCGACATAATTTCTATGAAAACTTGTCTTGTGAAATTATTTTTTTACTCTGTTGAGATTCGAATCCAAACTCTCTGATTTTGTAGTTTATATGTTGTTATATAGAAACTATGTCCCTTAAGACATAATTACATAGAAAATTAAAATTATGTATTGTCTTGCTAGTTACATAGAAACTATGTCTAATGAGCATAATTTCTATACAATTTTAGCCGAATAGACATTGTTTCTATGAAAATCTTGACTTGCAAAATTATTTTCTTTTTTCTCTGTTGGGTTCAAACCCATACTCTCTGATTTGTAGACCAACAAATTTAAGAGTACTTTAGCGGTTTAGCCCATAATTTTTCATTAAATGAGAATTAGAGATAAAAATTAAAGACCAATTATTTGAGGGGCAAAAATTAAAGACCAGCTCAAACGCAGGGAATCCACGCAAACAAAAAGATAGTAAAAAAGATGACAAGTTCTGATGATATCAGAACGCACGATGAACTTGTCGAAACAATTCACGGCAAAAACTTTTCATCTTCCAAAATAAATGTCTAATATTCTTCTGTTACTGAAACTTTTTTTAGGACCAGTAAAAACTTGAATAGTTGAGGGCGGAAAAGTAAAAGAAATGAGATATTTTGTTGGTATTAGAACTCAAGATGGACCTGCATGCCCTCCAGTTTAGTATAATAACATTGGGAGAAAAAGAAATAAAAAAGGAGAAAAGAAGCACCTTTACAAAAGAAAGGTTTAGGTCCAGAAGGATTGTTCCTTTCACTTTTCTAAAGAATTGAATGCTTTTGATCTGTTCTACTGCATCATGCACTTTGCCATATATATATCTGCACATGCTTTGCTCCCCATGTGTTATATTTTTAGCTTGGGTGAAATGATAAGTTTGTCTAAACTAGTCACATACTAACCTTCATTTTTCTTTGCCAAAAGCCTAACCGTTTTGACAATTACACTGGATTTACCCCCCTTTTAATTAGATCCGTAAAACTCATTTTTAGGTCTAGAAAGTGTTAAAAAAGGAACAATTTTGTTGGATTTGGGATATGTATGGCCCTATGTAGGGTTGGTGAGTGGATGGTTCCTGTGCTTGTCCTATTTTGTCTCCATAATGATGACTCACTTCAAGTACTCCATCTCGTTTCTTTGAGACGACGGTGGATAGAGTTATATGATATCTATAATGATGCGAGCTAATAGGATCTTATGAAATTAGTTTAAGTATGCATAAAGTTAGTTCGAACACCACAGTTATTAAAAAAAGTACTCTGTCCTGGTTCAAATATTTATACTTTTCATTAACAAAATTTATCTCAAAATATTTGATATTTTAAAAATTAAGAAATCATTTATTAGTACCTTTTTTCAAATTTATCTCTTGTTTCAATTAGTAGAGTATTAGTATGTGGTAATTGAGATGTATAAGGACAGATAAAGGGTACTTTAGAAGACGGATTATATGAACTGAAGGTAGTGTATTAGGACAGTTAAAGATAAATTCTTGAACTACTTTGTCCGTGAACCATGTTTTGGATGCTTGATTTTTTTTTTTTAAAAAAAAAAAACTATAGGTCGTGTATTTATAAATCCAAATAGATACTGTAATCATTAATCGATGAAAAATACAAGCGAATGATTGATTACATTAGAAGAATTTGATTCTGGTATTTTATTTAATTCCATCGAATCGCAACCACCATGTCCTACAAGTACACACAAATACACACTTGGTGATGAAACATTTTTATCACTTAGCAACTTTGATTTGTCAATATTATCATCAAATTCAATATGGATAAAGAAACAAAACTCAAGTGGTTTTTTGCTGATTGTTTAATTACGTTACTTTGTCTTGTGTCCTTCTCATCTATCACTTTGATCACTACTTTAACCTTGGATTCCTTGCTTAGGAAGATGTATTATAAGTTGATTTATTTTAAAATCTAAACATATCTGAACAGTAAGAGAATTTTTATTAAATAGCCCCATTTTTTTTTGTTTTATTAACACTACAAAAAAATGACATGAGGGCACACTTTGTGGGTGGCAGTTGTTAGGCCAAAGTTGATTTATTTTAAAAGAAATCATCATTCCATTGCATCTTTATACCTCCAACTCATAATATCTAATAAACTATTGTCATCAAGATTACACTTTAAAATCTTACTCATTTTAGTCAATGTGACTGTTCTTCCAAGGCGCATCTCAATTTTGGTGGGATTGGAGTTATAGTTTGAATCGCAGCTTTACTGTCCACAAATGGAGTTCGTTGCTTAAACGATCAATGAATATTAAAGATAAGTGAACAAAGTTACCTTTTATTATATCAGAAAGGTCACTTACTTTTGCTATTTGGCTCAAAAAGTTATTCAAGCTGAAAAAATGGCATATCTGTTCTCTTTTTAATGATGTGACCCTAATTTTTTCAAGTCAAAAAATATTTAATCCAACACATTTTAACCAAAATCCTCCTATCCGACGTAATATTCGATCCGTAAAAATTCATTATACGCTAAACAAGTGCCAAAAAGGTCTAGATGTGAAAAATAACAAAATTATGGCAAAGTCATACTAGACTATTGTAATGTAACGACAAGTAAAACATAATTTCATATAGTTTGGAGTTATTTATGTTGTCCATGGCATGGACAACCCCACCTCAAAAGTATTTTAAGAAAAAAATCCCAAATACGATGATATCATCATATAGGGCCAATACCTTGAGAAAATCATATAAACTCCAAAACGTTTCTCTTGGAAGAATTAGCCACCCACCCACCTACAGATCAAGACAAGTTAAATAAACAATTAAATAAATAAAATACTAGTTTGGTTTTGTCACAATGTTATTTATGATAGTTCCCCACAACATAAACTATGATTTCTTTCGTGGAAAATCATAAAAAAAAATTGGTTGGGAAATAACAGTATCAACCAATTCTTGATAACATCATTTGAACAGCTTCCCAACGAAGAATCTGAGGCTGCATTAATATTAAATGAATTTTCCTTCTCACAAGAAATAATTAGGCTATATATATCAATTATCATAATAAGGTCAAAACCACGTGAAACTAACCAAAAGGGATTGAATTTGTTGAAAATTAATGCACCTCTCTTATTCAATTGTTAATTATTTCACCTAATCTGGTAAGCCACGGGACAATTTAGCTAGTAATCAACCATCAATTAGTGTTTATCTATTTTGTTTGCATTTGTCTATTAGGCAAATCCACAACACTAATTAATTAAGTTGGAATCACGATCTTATAATAAGCCTGCTATCAAAGGCGGATCAAGAAATCAAACTTTTATGAATTTTGGATGTCACTGAACCCACTGACCAGCTATTTGAGTTATTTCGTTCAAAATTTAACATTAGTACATATTTAATAGATTTTTTGACACATAAACCAGATCTATGCGAATCATATTTGATTTGGTGAACACAAGCTAATATCCGAAAATTACAAGATAACCACAAAGCTGAAATTACAATTTTGTTGAAAACGAAAAAATGGAAAGCTGGTTTATCTTTGAGTCGAGTGTGGCACTCTGTCCTTAAGACAATATTGCCCCGTATGTATCCTTTATACGTCCCGGACAATTTGTCTCCCAAGATAAAACGACAATGGAACCCTTGAGCAAAGGAAACTCAAGAGCTACCGTGAAGAATATTGAGTAACGAAATGATGCTTGGAAGTTGTAGGAAGAAAACTGGTTTTGTTGTGTATTTTCGTGAGCTTTATGAACTGTTATTTTTACGTGCTTTGTATTGCTCAACAATGGTGTAAGGGTGTGTTTATATAGGTGAGGGAGGGGCTGAAAACGCCTCCATAATAGCCAAATAATGGCCATTATGGAGGTAGTAAAGTCACCAACATAAATGGTGAAAGAACCAACGGATTTGGCCATTATAGGAGGAGTAATTCACCAAAATAAATGGGCTGAATTGAGTGCTTGACGTTTGTTTTGACCATCGAAATTCGAACTTCGGGGACCAAAGCGTACATCTTGAAACTTCGGGGACCAAAGCGTACATCTTGAAACTTCGGGACCAAACGGTACATCCGAAAGAATTACAGTTCAAAGCGTACGTACGAAACTTCGGGATCAAACGTACTTACGGCAAAGTTTTCGGCCCAAAAAGATAATATCCCACGGCCACGACCGTGAACCCGAGAACCGGAGCCGGACCGGACGGGCGGCGGCGGCGGCGCGCGTGTGGTCTTTACTTGAACCGAAGCACATCTAGGTCCTCCCTCCTTTAAACACATGGGATACCCCTTGGGTCCCAAACCCCAAACCAATTTCAAGTATTATATACACAACAATTCTTTCTTCCTCTACCGATGTGGGAGAATTACACACAATACCACACTTTTCATGCTTCAAACACCTTACTTCGTGAACCAATATCTCTTTCATTTCTCAATGAAATTTGACGATTCTTGGCCCTACGGTTATCTACGTACTTAGTAGATCATGCGTGTGTGAAGAACCGGATTCTCCAACATACGTTACACTAGTGTTTAAGCCGTTAAAGTTGGTCGGTCGCAACTCCCGCCAAAGGCAAATTTCCAACAATCCCCTCTTGAAAGAGATTTTGGCGCACTCACATGGTGTCTTTTCATTTCCGGCAATATTTCGAATGGACCGATGTTGCATAAGGAGAGGTAGCCTCGGCTTTGAACCTTCCATAGTTGAATACCATCGGACTTACTTACTTGCGCGGTGAACGTGATGTCTTGAACCGTCGGTGTTTAGTGTAAGCCAAGACAACGGTACCAACACAACAAATTCCCTTACTCTCTTCTTCGTAATGTTTTGTCCGTTTTGGCCATGGACAACGTCTTGGATTCTTAAGTGCGTTCAATTTGAGGCGGCCCGTCCTCGCACTTAAATAGGTGGTCTCCTACAAGGTATCTGCTATACCCCACTTCACAAGTGTTAGGAACCATTAAAAGTTTCCCAAAGACCTAACCTCAACCGTTGAGGATCATTACGGGTTTTGAAAACTTAACCTTTACCCATCTGCAGATAGCACTTAACGTCTATCGCGGGAACGGCTTTGGATTTGGTGTTTCTTTTCGAAATCACTATCCGAAGTGCTCATGCTTCGACCGAAGCGATCAACCGAACCTTTACAACTTAGTTTTCCCATTGAACCAAATTACTGGGATCTCCGGTTCGTAAGGTTGGGTTTCCACCGTATTGGTCCGTATATTTTGGGTTTTAAGCCCATTCCCCTAGACAGGCGAGAACACTTGATCTCTGGGTAGTCCCTTAGTTTGTAAACAAGGAAGTGACACCCGTGATGATCAACTCGCCATACGGTCTTATGTCTCCGACGGATCGTGACAGATATGTCCGGATGCCGTCATCCGTGTCCTTCCTAAAGCCGACCGGCTAGCCACGGTGTAGAACCTGCTGAAGGCACGGGTTTCTCCCATAAGGGACGTCCTCTAATGAGTCGTGAAGTTACTCAACTTCTTTCATGCTTTGTATAAAGCGATAAACTCCGATACCATCATGAATCGGTCGATGCAAGTTTGCTTAGAGGATTTTCCAAGAACCACCATACACATTTACTTGTGGCTTTGGTGTTCTTCGGATCGATGTCCGGTTTGCATCACCGTGTTCTCTCGAGAACCGCTGGACATCCGAGAATACTATAATCCGTAGATAAGCGAATAATTCGGATATCGTCATATCCGACTTAACGCCTTCTATTGATCATGTATTAAGATCATCGAGTGAACCTTAGTTCAACCGATCTGTTTGTTGGACGATACCAAGTCGGTTGTAGTGTGTACAATACATTGAACTACACGTGACTCGAGCATATCGCTCCTTGTCTTTGGGTGCACCATGATTCCAATCGGTTCTATGATTCATATCCATTGGTGGCTTCAACGAGGCCGTCAACTATCGACCGATCCGTTAGATGTCTTAGAAATCCAATTCCTAAGAAGTCATCTCGTGATACACATATCATATCGAGACTTTGTTTCAATATGATTTTCACTCTCGGACCGTTGGTTTTCCAACCGTTGGCTTTCTAACTTCGAGTCAATGTTTCGTGATCGATTCATTGTTTCGTTTTATCCGAGACTTTCGGGACCAAAATGTTAACATTTCGGGGACCAAAATGAAAGTTCGGGAAGAAGCCCAACGATTCGAAAGAAACCAATTCGATCCTCTTCTTCCAACTCTCCGATTGGGAAGGTTTGTTTCAACACCCATGCCATGTAAGATTACAATGGCCCTGGATGTGAAGCTACTCACGAGGGGAGCACTTTTTACAACCCAAAGGTTCTTTTCCCGGAGGAAGATTAACCATTACACAAGTATGGTTCTATATATAGAATCTATTTCTCCCTTTAGCTTCTTTCCAAAGCAGCGTTTTTGGAGATAACAATTATTTGTTAATTGTCCATGGTTCGTTCTCAACCATACAAGCTAGAAGGAGGCGGAACAAGTCTTTGTCCCCTCTTTGCTCCGTCTTGGTTCAACATCTAGAATCCCGAGTTCTGCAGATCGGAATATTAAGTTCCGGATAGACAAGACAACTTTCGAGTCATGAAGATACGGAACGTCTAGTTCCGGACAGTCAGGCCCTCGCGGGTTCTTGTTAACCTTGAGCAATTACTCCTTTTTCAGCCTAACAGCCGTGTACCTGGAAGCACTTTTGTTTTCAACCGCCAGATGGTAAAGGAAGGCGCCATCCCTCCTTTCTCTCGCAATCACAATAGCCGTACAGTCGAATAGTTGAGTTAGACGGGGGATAAGGGTCGAACTATCTTTTTTTGATTCTTTCAAAGGCCAGTCCCAAAGCCTTCTTCTCAATAGCTGTTTGCGACTTTTTATAAGGCGGGCTACGGTGGGTCCCATGGTTCTCTATTTGATTAAGGTGTTTCAAATAGGTATCCAATGAGAATGGCTTACCCTTAGGATAGAAGAGGACCCCCCTAATCTCGTGCCTTTTCTCGAGAATGGAATCCTCTGGAACATTTCAAGGAAAGTTATCTCCAAAGAATTCAGCATTCTTTGACGCGAAGAGGCGATGAACACTACTGTTATTTGCAGATCCAGTGAATATGCAATCTACGAGTCTTAGGTATGAAACCACCCCACATCACAACATTTGTATGTGAGATCCTTTCCATGTATCACACGGAGGGTTACCCTTATCCTTATGCGGAGTTCTATTGAGAATCGCATTAGCGGTAAGGATCGACGTGCCCCACATAATTTGGGCGTACGGCTTAGCGCTTGGCTAACACCGTTAGACTGAGGTGAGAAATGAGCAGTCGTTTAATAAACGATGCTTCACTTTCTCCCCCTCTATCACTACGAATTTCTCAATCCGTAGGCTTAGTTGATTTTCAACTTCTGTTTTGTAGCGCTTATCCGCTTCAACAACTTCATCTTTGCTTTTCAATAAACAAAGGATACAATACGTTGTACCATTATCAATAAAGGTCATAACGTACTTGTCTCCCCCTCTATTTTGTATAAACTTCAAATCACCCAAGTAGGTGTGACTAAGTTCTAGAGGAGCGATGCTTCTTTCGCTATTCCCTTGACGGAATTTGGAATGGTGATTTTGCCTCTTCATCTACCTCGCATTTATTTGAGGATTTATGTCGAAGAAGGCAACAATCTCAACATCGTTAGCTTTTGAATGACTTACTATTTAACATGTCTTAATCTATGATGGCATAGACGCACGGATTACAAATATATCATTCATTTGGCTACGGACATCTTACCATTCTTAGTTATCACGGACTGTTGGACTAGTCTCAAACCGAGTTTGACCAACAGCGTCCCTTAACCAAGTTTGGAATATGTATCACCTCATCTTAGAGTGATCTCATTCCTTGAAGTCCTATTGAGGACAACCTCTCCAGCCCCTTTGATTTTAGAGGTGGCGTTGCTTCACATGAACAACCTTTTGCCGTGGTTAGGGCGTAACCGGATCATATGTGATCTCGATACTCGGGTCCACTCTAGTTGCTTTGGCGGTGAGTGTCCAATTTCTTTACTTGCCTTTATTTAGGCCTTCAGATCATTAAGACCTGGAAACTCTGGCCCACCTTACTAGGTGTCCATTACTTTTCCTATGAAATGAATTCGCACCACTCCGGTCGCCGGAGGCTTTATATGACCGAGTGTCCAATATCATCATATCAAAGGAATTTTGGCCCACTTCGATCGCCGGAGGCTTTGTATGTTGAGTGTCCAATATCATCCTATGAAGGATCTTACGCAAATAATATGACGGGCTCAACGTCATCAATTTTTAGACTTCTTCCGTTATGATTGGTGCCCGATAATTCTTGGCGCTTACTTAAGAGTGGTAACGGTTTCGCACGGTTAGTCGATCTTTCTCCATCGTATGTGCGAACATACTTTACACACTTTAACAATTACACTTAAAAGAACGGATCTTTTTAAGTCGTTTACAAAATCCAATCTTTAAACGGAAAAGAAGATGAGATTAAACTTCGATTTGTTAAAGCATAAGGAATATAAATTATTTTCATATTCCTCCTTACTTTAATCCATTTTTAATCGGACATAATTTAATCTTTATTCTTGACAAGTAAGAAAAACTACTTATCCCAATTTCGGATTACGGCTCACTTCGGTCACTTCATCGGACCGAGTGTCCATTTCCTTCTCACCATTATTCGGATCCTTTGTCGGGACGAGATATAGGCCTTACTCTTTCTACAAGATAGAATAACATTTTCGGTCTTCTCCTCTTGTCCCGGTTGACATCCTCGAGCTCTCGAGAGCGCTTGTTTCCACCGATCTTGGTAGCGGTGACACCATGAACACGTTCATCATCATCACTCTCTTCTACCGAAAAACCATTTCCATATCCATATTTGGTCACACAATTTTTGACCGACATCTTTCGAATACTAATAGTAATACAATACGGGTATTGCCTTAAGTTGTTGGGAGATTTTGCTCTATGGTACTTTATAAAGCGATACGGGAAGTATATAACTATTACAAGTATTCGAAAGGATAAACAAAGATTCAATAGTTCAACTAGTAATCGAAAATTACAAGATAACCACAAAGCTGAAATTACAATTTTGTTGAAAACGAAAAAATGGAAAGCGGTTTATCTTTGAGTCGAGTGTGGCACTCTGTCCTTAAGACAATATTGCCCCGTATGTATCCTTTATACGTCCCGGACAATTTGTCTCCCAAGATAAAACGACAATGGAACCCTTGAGCAAAGGAAACTCAAGAGCTACCGTGAAGAATATTGAGTAACGAAATGATGCTTGGAAGTTGTAGGAAGAAAACTGGTTTTGTTGTGTATTTTCGTGAGCTTTATGAACTGTTATTTTTCTGTGCTTTGTATTGCTCAACAATGGTGTAAGGGTGTGTTTATATAGGTGAGGGAGGGGCTGAAAACTGCCTCCATAATAGCCAAATAATGGCCATTATGGAGGTAGTAAAGTCACCAACATAAATGGTGAAAGAACCAACGGATTTGGCCATTATAGGAGGAGTAATTCAGCCAAAATAAATGGCTGAATTGAGTGCTTGACGTTTGTTTTGACCATCGAAATTCGAACTTCGGGGACCAAACTGTACATCTTGAAACTTCGGGACCAAACGGTACATCGAAAGAATTACGGTTCAAACGTACGTCGAAACTTCTGGGATCAAACTGTACTTCTGGCAAAGTTTTCTGGCCCAAAAAGATAATATCCCACAGCCCACGACCCGTGAACCCGGAACCGGACCGGACGGGCGGCGGCGGCGCGCGTGTGGTCTTTACTTGAACCGAAGCACATCTAGGTCCTCCCTCCTTTAAACACATGGGATACCCCTTGGGGTCCCAAACCCCAAACCAATTTCAAGTATTATATACACAACAATTCTTTCTTCCTCTACCGATGTGGGAGAATTACACACAATACCACACTTTTCATGCTTCAAACACCTTACTTCGTGAACCAATATCTCTTTCATTTCTCAATGAAATTTGACGATTCTTGGCCCTACGGTTATCTACGTACTTAGTAGATCATGCATGTGTGAAGAACCGGATTCTCCAACATACGTTACACTAGTGTTTAAGCCGTTAAAGTTGGTCGGTCGCAACTCCCGCCAAAGGCAAATTTCCAACAAATACTATATAATATATATACATCTGCCTTGACTGTTGTGATCATATAAACTCTATGAATGAATGGATTAGATCGACCAAAACTAAACATATTTGTAGTTAGTTTTTGTGAAGGAAAAAATTCATATGCAAGTCATTTTTAAAATGTCAATCTCTTTAAAATTGCTATAAATAATTCAAAGAAGAACTTATTTCTTTTTGGAAATTAGACAAAGTATTACAATATCGTTGACCTAGGGCTTGTATTACAAATTCGAACCTAGATTAATACCAATATTGAACTAAACCACTAAGATAATTGAAACTGGCTTGTTATGTGCTGATTTGGTAAACTTAAGTTGCACCAAATTAATCATTTTATTAGTGTATATTGTTAGAAAATTCACCATATATTTTGTAAGATTGTATTAATCTCCCTTGATGAGGCTCATGTGCCTTCTTCATATCAGTATGCGGATATCTTCACTAAAGGACTACCTAGACAGTTTATTCTCGACTTTAGATCCAATCTAAGCATCGGCCTCCTCTCGCTCCGATTGAGGAGGTGTATTAGTGAATATTGTTAGAATATTCACCATATATTTTGTAATTATTAGTGTTGTATAATTATGATAGTTATAAAATCCTTATTGTATGATGACTCCACATTGTACACACTATATATATTTATATTAATGAGAAAGCCTCTCAATGGATATTAATATAATCGTACACATTTGTTGTAACAACGTATTGGTTAGAGATGGAAGTGTTGAACCAAATGACAGAATTAATGTCTCAGATTAGTTCAACCTTGAAAGCTATAGTCACACGTTTATTTTGGATTAACAAACAATATACGGATTAACATATGTATATATATGTATATGTATAGTACTATTAAACTCATAAATTCAAAAAATCATAGTAGGACTAAAATGCTCAACATGTGTGCTTGTTAGTTGTAGATGAAAAAGTTGGTGTGTTATGATTGAAATGGACATGGGTACGTGAATAGGAATGAGTGGCTTTTGTTGTGGTCCTCTAAATTCCACCATTTGCCCTCACTTTAATTATGTTGAGTCTCTTCTTGGCCAAGCAATACACATATCTCTTTCTATCTAATTGGCATATATGCTATGCAATGAAAAATATTCACCCCTCCCTTTCCCTACACTATAAAAAATTATTCGCATCTGATATTTCATCAAACTAATGTATATATTTTGCAAACATATAATCATAATCAGAAGACACATATTATACAATTATTAATTTAATGTAAGCACCAAATATGAATAGGTTTTTTCCCTCCTTACACCCCCCTTGTCCTCCAGTTGTACGAAAAAGGCAAAAAGGGTCTTAATTCAATATGTATAAAGTTTATTTCATTTATTAAAAGCTAGATCAAATATGTACTCAGTTCTTGTTCAAATAACTTGATTTCTTTGTTACAATTGGGTAAAAAAGATTTGTTTTTTCGCTATCTCATTTTATTTATAGCTAAACTATTTTAGTCCAAAATATTTGATTAAGAATCAAATGTGTGTAATTTTTTAGCTCAAAAGTTTGGCAGGTCAATTTGAGTGTAAACTCATTTTGATCAGTCCTTAATTACGTCACTCTTTCAAGGTTTCAACTTATCGAATTTTAAAGGACATGTAAACTTGCTACTTACTGTTGGAAATTTGCCTTTGGCGGGAGTTGCGACCGACCAACTTTAACGGCTTAAACACTAGTGTAACGTATGTTGGAGAATCCGGTTCTTCACAGATGCATGATCTACTAAGTACGTAGATAACCGTAGGGCCAAGAATCGTCAAATTTCATTGAGAAATGAAAGAGATATTGGTTCACGAAGTAAGGTGTTTGAAGCATGGAAAGTGTGGTATTGTGTGTAATTCTCCCTCATCGGTAGAGGAAGAAAGAAGTGTTGTGTATATAAGATTCGAAATTGGTTTGGGGTTTGGGACCCCAAGGGGTATCCCATGTGTTTAAAGGAGGGAGGACCTAGATGTGCTTCGGTTCGAGGAAAGACCACACGCGCGCCGCCGCCCGCCGGTCCGGTCCGGCTGTGGGCTGTCAAAGCAGTTGCCAAGCACTCAATTCAGCCATTTATTTTGGCTGAATTACTCCTCCTATAATGGCTATTATGGAGGCAGTTTTTCAGCCCATTCCTCACCTATATAAACACCCCCTTACACCATTGTTGAGAACACTTGATATGCACGAAAATACACAACCAGAAAAAATCTTCTTCCTACAACTTCCAAGCATCATTTCGTTATTCAATATTCTTCACGGTAGCTCTTGAGTTTCCTTTGCTCAAGGGTTCCATTCTTGTTTTATCTTGGGAGACAAATTGTCCGGGACGTATAAAGGATACATACGGGGCAATATTGTCTTAAGGACAGAGTGCCACACTCGACTCAGCAAAAACAGTTTCTATTTTTCTGTCTTCTACAAAACTGGAATTTTCAATTTTTCTTGTGTAACGATTGTAATTTTCAGATTTCATGTTGAATTATTGAATCTCTGTTTATCCTTTCGAATACTTGTAATAGTTAAATACTTCCCGTACTGCTTTATAAAGTACCATAGAGCAAATCTCCCAACACTTACCCCCTCCGTTTCATAATAAATGGTTTTTTAAGTTATGCACACCCCTTAAGAAAGTGCTCACTCCTAAAAAATTAGGAGCATTTTTACTTACCCTTAATTAAATACCTAGAAAAAAAAAACTACTTAATGATTCTTGATTATGTAGATAAGGGTAGTTCTAGAAGACTAAAACTAATTTCTTCTTGAAATCCTAAAGCACCACTTATTTTGAAACAAAATAAAAAGTGTAAAAACTCACCTACTGAACACAGGGTGTAAGATTTTAGCAACTTTTTGCTCATACTCAAATTAATAATTTCAAAATTAATTTCATTTAAGTACAATCATGAATCAGCAAGACTTTAAGTTAATTAATACCTTTATCTTAGTTCATACTCAGGCTTAATTTTGTATTTAATAAGATTTAAGTTTAGATAGATGAACAAGCAAACCGTGGGCAATTTCTTAGCTATATAGATGTGACAAATAGGGTCGGTTTGGAAAGCCACCTGGTAATTGGAATAGGTGTAATTACAATGGTAGTAATTACATAGTATTATAATTACAACGATCTGTTTGTTTGTCATAATGTAATTACAGTGTAATTACAAGCGTACTGTTTGGTTGCACAAGTGTAATTACACAGTTAGTTTAATTTAAAAATAAAAAATAAAAAATAAAAAATTAATATTTAAAAAATATGTTGATATTAAATTAGTTATTTAATAATACGTTGTTTCTTGAATATATATTAATTAATAATTATATATTTGTAACTAATATTGTAAAAAATATTTGATATATATATATATATAATAATATTTTAATTTTAATTAATTATAAAACATAAACGCATACTTTTTTGTGAGAACATCATGGATTGAATGTTTGACTAAAAAATAATATTTATAAATATAATGCCATAACATTATTCAAATGTTTGACAAAAAAATCTATCAACTGTAAGTGAAAAATAAACAACATGCAATGTGAAATACCAAGTCAATAATACTAACGCAAATAAATTAAAATTGAAAATATAACCTAAATTCAAAATCAAAAAGAAAAAGTTTAGCATAATACTCTTATGTCAATTCCAACATTACATAAGTAAGTTACAACGTAACTTAAGTAAATAATTCAAAAGAAAGGGAAATATAATTTTATAACCTCATTCACAATGAAATTCTACTTTAATAACGTCACTCATTATATGTCAAGTTTGTTAATGGCTCGTTATTTCTAATATTAAGAGGTGGTTTAAAAAATTAGAATAATAACACGGTTATGCTAAATGAATAAAATAAAAAATAAAAGAATACGAGCAATTACATGGAACCACAATAAGTAAAGGTTAGGAATGAGAAGAAAGGAAATGAAAGATAAATAATATAAAAAGAAAAATACATTTTAAAAATAAAAATAATTTAAAAGTAAAAATTAAAAAGAAATTTAAATAATAGAAATAAAAAATAAATTAAAAAATAAAATAAATTAAAATAAAACAAAAAAGAAAGAAACTAAAAACTAACCATGTAATTACATGATGTAATTAGTATTACACCCCATTCTCAACCCTCATCCGCTTGAGAATTGGAGAGTGTAATTACACCCTCTCAATTACATCCAATTTTCACATAACTATGTAATTACTTGATCAAACAAACATGTCAAATTGTATAATTATACCCACTTACTCCCAATTCCGATTACGTGGGTGGCTTTCCAAAGAGGCCTTAAGTGAAAAAGGGGAAAGAGATGGAATAATTGAAAACATAGGCCATCTCTAGTCCCCTACAAGTTTAATTAATACCCATTGATGGTATGTTATTTAACCTTAGGGTGTCCACATTACTAGGACTTTATCGATGGTCCCTCTTTGGTGTCGGACAAGGATCTATTAGCTAATTTCGAGTTTAAAATATTGTTAACACTCAAAAATAATTTAAGTGTTTAACCGAATTCAGTGACAGGCGAATTATTCCAGAGCCGAATTTACTCCTAGCCCTCGACTACAAGAACTTCATCGGCTACTAAGGCATCTTAGCCGAAGTTGTTGGTTAGAGGTACGACTGGGACCCACTCAGATACAAACGCCTCAACGACTAAGTCAAAAGGGTTTCTGAACCCCCAAAAGCGGTAACGACCAACAACAACTAAAAGAAAGGGTCATTATCCGAGCAAGAGGAGTAGAGGGCGAGAAAATCGGCACAACATCCCCCATAGTCAGCCGTTGAACTTAGTGGGTTACTTGATGGCCGACATGGGGGGCACGTTTGTACAATTTTTTTGTACTATAAATACTCATTATTTGTATATACGAAACACACAATCAATCAATCAACTCACATTTTATCTATCTTTATCTTTTATCCCTTACTCTATCATTTACTTTTACTTTACTCGACTGTATTCATGTTTCTTACCTCTTAGTTTACTCACACCACCGTCCTAACGTTTTCTAGAGTAGTTGGGAACCCATTACTGAAAATTAGAGTTCCGTTTCCAGCCCAAAATCGCTTAAGTTAAGGAATCAATTTGTCTCCCGATTTCATCAGCCGATAAAACGGCAGAAGGCAGAATTTGGGGCGAGAGCAAATACTAATCCCCAGCTTAATTAAGACAAGAGAACCATATCCACTTTCTTTAAACATAATGAACATGTACTTAGAGGGAACTTAACTAGAATTAGTAGTTGTGCTTGGATGTAATACAACGAGTTCAATATTTTACCTCTTGGCAACCGTGTATCTTGTTGGAATATATTCTTCTTTTTTTTATGGTCAAAATATTGGAGTTCCTTGAGTATTTTGGAATGTATTCTCATCTCACAACAATTCTTTCTTCCTCTACCGACGAGGGAGAATTACACACAACACCACACTTTCCATGCTTCAAACACCTTACTTCGTGAACCAATATCTCTTTCATTTCTCAATGAAATTTGACGATTCTTGGCCCTACGGTTATCTACGTACTTAGTAGATCATGCATGTGTGAAGAACCGGATTCTCCAACATACGTTACACTAGTGTTTAAGCCGTTAAAGTTGGTCGGTCGCAACTCCCGCCAAAGGCAAATTTCCAACAATCCCCTCTTGAAAGAGATTTTGGCGCACTCACATGGTGTCTTTTCATTTCCAAAGAATATTTCACGGACCGATGTTTCATAAGGAGAGGTAGCCTCGGCTTTGAACCTTCCATAGTTGAATACCATCGGACTTACTTACTTTCGCGGTGAACGTGATGTCTTGAACCGTCGGTGTTTAGTGTAAGCCAAGACAACGGTACCAACACAACAAATTCCCTTACTCTCTTCTTCGTAATGTTTTGTCCGTTTTGGCCATGGACAACGTCTTGGATTCTTAAGTGCGTTCAATTTGAGGCGGCCCGTCCTCGCACTTAAATAGGTGGTCTCCTACAAGGTATCCCGCTATACCCCACATCACAAGTGTTAGGAACCATTAAAAATTTCCCAAAGACCTAACCTCAACTGTTGAGGATCATTACGAGTTTTGAAAACTTAACCTTTACCCATACCGCGAGATAGCACTTAACGTCTATCGCGGGAACGGCTTTGGATTTGGTGTTTCTTTTCGAAAATCACTATCCGAAGTGCTCATGCTTCGACCGAAGCGATCAACCGAACCTTTACAACTTAGTTTTCCCATTGAACCAAATTACTTGGGATCTCCGGTTCGTAAGGTTGGGTTTCCACTTGTATTGGTTCGTATATTTTGGGTTTTAAGCCCATTCCCTAGACAGAAGAACACTTGATCTCCGGGTAGTCCCTTAGTTAGTAAATAAGGAAGTGACACCCGTGATGATCAATCGCCATACGGTCTTATGTCTCTCATCTTCTTAATGGTTTCTCTAGCTTCAATAACAATTTATTATCCTGGGATGTGGTGGAATGAATAAATTCTCATCCTTAATCAGAAATCTAGCATTCAAACTCTGGGAATGAAAAAATTCTGATAGGGAGCGTTTTCCCTTTAATTGGCCTTTCGACACATTCAAATTAGTCAGAATCTTAATATAAATACGGAACATCGAGTGAAAAAAAATAATTAGAATGTGTCAATGTGTGACCTAGAGGAAAGGGATGAAATTTTACTCCATTAATTAGAACACCCGCATTCTTATTTTCCAATGTTTTACGAGGGAGATATGTCTACTCAAAATACGAAATTCTTTTAGCAAACACTCAGCTTCAAGAATTTTCCTTGCATATTACCCTTTTTATCTGGTACTTTTATTTTCTTCATTACTATCTGGCAATACATTATTGCAACATTATTTGGAGTTTCTTGACTATTTTGGAATGTATTCTCTTCTTTTTTTAATGTTTTCTCTAGCTTCAACGGCAATTTATCAACATGGGATCTGGTGGAATGAATAGACTTTCGTCTTTAATCAGAAATCTATGATTCAAGTTTTGATAATTAAATTTTTTTAGTAGGGAACGATCTTTTTTTAATGAGTCTTACAAGCGCGAATCTAAATTAATTAAAGCTCTAATGCATATATCGGATACCGATTAAAAACTAAAAAAATATAACTTATAATATGTGACCTTGACGAAAGGCATAAAAAATTATAATTCCAATTCCCATTCTTATATTCCAGTGTTTTGAGAGGGAGAGATGTCTTCTCAAAATATGAATTTCTTTTAGCAAACACTCAAACTTCAAGAATTTTCCTTGCACATTACCCTTTTTATCTGGTTATTTTATTTTCTTCATTAGTATTTGCATTTTTTTTCTTTCTAAGTACTTTCTAGTGCACGAATCTTACACTTTTAGAACGTACAATTGCAAATCTCTTAGTATTAACTAATGAGTTGTGATAGATCCTATATATAAAGAAAATTCAAATCAAAATATAATAACAACTAGTACTCCATTAATTAAGCCCCTAGATTCAAATCTCAACAATTTATTTTTTTTAACATCAGCATGAGGGGAACAATCATAATTATTACCACCATTATAAGTTATGATTCCTAATTAATTTATCCAAAATTGTACAAAGTTAGGAATATCCGGTCCAAAAAAAAAGTGAATTAGAAAAAGGGGAAACGGGGTGGGGTGGGAGATAAGCTGTTCGTCTCATATGGACCTTCAAGATTGGACACTACAATTTACATCACCGTGGAAGTTGGAAGTAGGGAAATTATGGGGGTCCAACTGTTCGATTTAATGTTTTGTGGGAGCATTTCTGCAGTATTGAATCCTTACCTAACAACACTTTTGATTAAGACTAAAACTGGTTTTGCACTATTTTGATTAACATTTTGTAGAATCCTTCTACAAGTGTAATTAGGATATTAGTATTATAGTAGGAATATGATTTTCCATATTTAGAGATTGTATATTGTATATATAGACATCTTCATTAATGAAAATAATCAAGGGATTATTTCTTTCATGGTATCAGAAGTCTAGGGCAAAATTTCCTTCTCCCAACTGCACTTCCGCGACCTAGCACCCTCGGAATCCGCGATTCCGATACTTTTTTTTCTTCTAAAATTTTCCTATCTTCCCAAATTCTCTTCCTAATCCCTAATTCTCCTTCTTGTCCTCTAGAAAAACATGTTAGATTACCGTTTGTCGCCTCTACTTCTAATACGTCGATGTTCTTTGACATTATTCATAATGATTTATGGACATCTCCTGTTTTGAGTTATTTGGGCCATCATTATTATGTTTTATTTTTGGATGATTATTCTAATTTTTTGTGGATCTTTCCTTTGTCTAAAAAATCTCAAATTTTTTCGACACTCTTAAAATTTAGAGCTTTTATCCGTAACCAATTTGAACGGGAAATTAAAAACATTCAATGTGATAATGGTATGGAATATGATAATGGGCCATTTTGGGAATTTTGTGACACTCATGGCATATTTTTTTATTTTCTTGTCCTCATACGTCCTCGCAAAATGGGAAGGCCAAAAGAAAAATTCATATCATTAATAATATTGTCTGAACCTTACTAGCGCATGCTTCATTACCCCATCTTTTTGGCATCATGCGTTACAAATGGCAACCTACCTCCTTAACATTCTCCCTAACAAAGATTTAGCATATCAATCCCACTTAAAATTATTTACAATAAAGATCATTCGTATTCTCATCTTAGGGTGTTTGGGTGCTTGTGCTATCCACTTTTTCCGTCCACTACAATTAATAAACTTCAAGCTAGGTCTACCGCTTGTGTATTTTTGGGTTTTCCGTCTAATTATCGTGATTACAAATATTTTAATTTATCTTCTAATAAAATCATAATTAGTCGTCATGTTATTTTTTATAAAACCCAATTTATGTTTGCTCGAGTGTCTAAATCTGTGTCGAGTGCTTATAATTTTTTGGACGATGCTTCCTCCCCGTATATTCTACAACAATGGCCTCACTCTACCCGTGAGTCACATCTGCCAGCATGCCCACTGTCTGCTGGCCCAAATATTCTCCCTACCGCACCATCCAGTGACCCAGGCCCATCAGCCACTATTTCTCGGTCAGCCGACCCACTGCCTGATGTCCCAATAATTCCTCCTCCCGGGACCATCTACAAAATATGATAAATAATCTAAATATACATAAGTTGTCCGTGAGATACACGGTTTTGATTTCTATCAATCCATTTTCCCCCTTGTATTACTTTGCTGAATTTGAGATCATAAAGATGCTGTGTTGACATTACTTTACAACTCAAATTAATGGGATCGACTATATAACTTCAAATATATGTTCCGTTTCATGTAAATTGCTTATTGATCACATTCTTTCTTTTAAGTTTATAAATTTAAAAATGCGATAGATGAAATGTCTTTACTTTCTAAATATAAATATCAATGTGATTATTCTTGAACCTTGCCAATCTTAGAGCAGAGAAATGAACCTTTTGTTGCACTTGAAAATGAGTACGGATCATAAGCTAAATTTTACACTCAACAAGGTGCAAATAATAACATTAAATTCTTAAAGTTGATGTTCTAAATTTTAGCTGTTGCATCTACGTGTCAGTGTTAAAATATAGTCTGAATTAAGGGTGGCCAGTGGGCCGGGCTCAGGTCTGGCGGGGTCGGGGGGGTCGGGGCGGGACGAGCCAGGGGGTCGGGGACGGGTCTAGCGGGGCCTAGCGGGGTCGGGTCTGGCGGGACCTGCTCCAGTCCCGTCCCGATCCCGATCCCGTCGGTATGGGGCGGGCTCGGGGTCGGGGCGGGGTACGGTCGGGTTTTCCTTTTTTTTTTTTAAATAACATATGTATAAAAAAAACTCAATAAACAAAACAAGATAGTGTAATAAAAACATCACAAGGCTGTTTTTGTGCCTCTTATATTATTTAATAGACATATGATTTTTTTGTAATACAAATACAATTGTCTAAAATCTAAATTGCAACTTTGTGGTGTTGTTCAAAAGTTGCAAATTACATAATAAAATTGCAATTAAAAAAATTACATTCTCAAAAAAACCTGTTCTAATTGCTTGATGATTTCATGTGGTTCTTCGGTTGGAATTGGTATTTGTTGGTCAAATTGATCCACGTCGCTTCCACTACCTTCGGTTAAGATTTCGTTGTAGTTTTCATCATCTTCTTCGTTGATCTCCGGTTGACCGCACCTTCTCCGCTCCGCTCGTATCCAATCTCTCGAATAATACTTCAATTTCCAAGTCGTCTCTCGGCCAATGAGTGTCTCGTGGTCTCCTATTTGATATCTGCTCGCAGAAAAAGCGCTTTCGACGCAGTTGATGACGCTTGAATGTTCAAAACATCTCGAGCCATCAATGAAAGTGTCGGAAAGGTCTTCTCATTCCCCCTCCAAAGTATTTCAAAGCAAGTCTTCTTGTCCATCTTCATTGATAACTTCTTGATACGGTACATGAACCCCGCAAAACAAAAATATCCAACTCGCTAATTTGGTTAGTAGTAGAGGTACGGTCGCACATTCTATTTCGAGGCTTTCAATACTAGCCGCAGAAAACGACATGTCTTTTGTGAGGTTGTGTTGAAGATGAAGAAGATGGTATGGAAGCCGGTAAGTTACTAGCATTTTCTTGTTGATAAAATCTATATATATTTTTGCATTGGTGTTCTACGCTAGACACCGCTTCTTCTTTAGTTTGTTCAATAGGTGGTGGGTGATTTAGATTTTTGGGACTTGGAGGTGGTAGTACTTCTATACAATCGTAAATAGTTTCAATTAGTGATTTAGTACCGTCTATTTTAATATTAGGATTTAATACAGAACCAATAATATAAATAGAGGGAATAGGAATAAAATATTTTTTAATTTTGACAAACATTTTTTTAATAGTCGCTTTATAAGTTTGGTTTTTCCATATATTCACTAAGTAATAAAAATATTAGAGTTATATAAAATAACATAGTTGAAATAGTAGGATAATATATACCGGAAAATTCTTTTGTTGCTTGAAAATATTTCTCTAAAAATACAATAAGTTCGGAAATTTTTACCCAATCACTATCTAAAATCATATCACCGGCTTTTTATTATGAGAGTTAAAAAATAAAGTTATAGGTAATTTATAGTCATAAGCAACAAGTAGTTGCTCGTATAAAGAATTCCACCTAGTGGATACTTCTTGTGGAATTTTTCTATAAGGTAGTCCACAATCGTGACAAATTTTTTTATATTCTTTTCTACGTTGTACTTTATTACTTTTAAAAATAAAGTTTATAGCAAATTGTATTTTACTAAGAATGTCTTCAAAAAGTGATAGACCATCCTTAATTAAGTTATATATATGGCACGCACATTTTATATGAAAATGGTCCGGAAAAGATGGAGTTAAACTATTTTTTAACATTGTAATTGCGTAATTGTTATTAGAAGCGTTATCTAATGTAATAGTCATAATTTTATCGGTAATTCCGTAATAATCGCACACTTGATAAATATTTTCTGCAATAAAAGTACCGGTGTGCCTACCATCTATATATCTATACGCTAAAATACGTTTTTGCATAGACCATTTATAATCTATCCAATGACAAGTTACGAGTTAAATAATCATGGCCGTTAGTACTACGACCTATATCGACGTGATGGATACTTTGCCATTAAAATGATATAATGAAAAACGTAAATATTGTTGATATTCATGCGCGAATTTAAATACATCTCTCTTAACGGTTGATCTAGGAAAACCGTTAAAAGCGAGGATTATATATATCTCTAATGTAATGAATAAAACCGGGAGATGAAGGAAATGAAAAAGGCAAACCCTCCACAACAATTAATTTTGATATTGCTTCCCTATCTCTATGTTTATTGTATTTAGAGCCTACAATTCCCCCGTCATAGGGTTAATTTGACCCTGTACTTGGTCCGGACGATGTATCGGTATGTGAACCTTGTCCCGATGGAGCGGCGTTTGCGCACCCGGTTTTGAAGCCCGGTATTGGGCATACCTAGCTGGATGAGCACTTACTACGTGTCTAATTAAACCCCCGTCCCACCGTGACCTTTTCCGCTTTTAAATTTTAAAACATTTTTACAAATTTTACATATGGCTACTTGATTCTCTACGTCCCTATCAAAAAATGTCCATGCATCTGATTTTAATGGTCGTTTTGCTGGACCTCGTCTCATACTAGGGGGAATAGGAGGTATTTCAGTTGAAGGTGCACTAGTGGGTGTGTTGTCATCAACATTAGTGGGTATATCATCTAGATCATCGTCTAAATTAAAGTCTTCTTGAGTTCCGAGAAAATAGCTCCTGGTCTAAATCTAATGGTATTGTAGGAAAATGTTGAGTATCAACAAAATCATCCTGTGTAGGAATAAGATGACTAGAAGAAGTACACTTGCCCTGGTTGCCCCTACTAGAAGAAGCACTCTTACCCTTACCCTTAAACATACATTTTAATCCTTCCATTTTAATTATGATAATAAATAATTAAAGACAATAAAATTAAGTGCGCTAAATAAAAATATAAAATAAACAGACAAAAATAATTTAATGAAGGAACGAATGTACCAAACGCGACGTAACGTCGACGTGTAATCGAGAGGTTGAAAATTGAAACTTTCTCGATGGAAGATCCTCAAGCTAGTTGCCAACTTCACTCCCAATTCCCAAATGAATTAATAAAATTGAATATTTAGCAAACAATGTAGACTTGTAGAGAGATATATTGAGAAATTAGAGAGATTGTAGGAAGATTTGTGAGAAAGATGAAGAGAAAATGAGTTATTTATAGTTGAAAAATTGGGTTAAAGTGTAAATATAATAACTTATGGGTTAAAAATAAATATTAAGGGGTAGGGGGGTTGGGGGAGGGGGGGGGGCCTAAAATGGCCGTTGGCCAACGACCATAATCTAAAACGGTCGTTGGTGCAACGGCCATTTTTGCAAAGGGGAGAAAAGGGCGGGGTCGGGGTCGGGACGGGCTCGGGGCGGGGTCGGGATGGGCTCGGGGCGGGGTCGGGTCAGGCGGGCTCGGATCTGGCAGGACGAGACATCGTCCCGTCCCGAGTTCGAGTCCCGCCCCCGTTATTTTTTTTTTTTAAGTGGGATCGTGGCGGGACCGGGGCGGGCTCGGGACGGGGTCGGGTCGGGTCGGGGTCGGGCCGTCCCGGCCCACTGGCCAGCCCTAGTCTCTGAATTATCTACATTTACAATTTGTTTGTCCCTTCCAATATAGTATATACACTTTGGTTTTTTTGTTTTTACTCTACTTGACTTTCTCAACCTTCCTTCACCGGGTAGATGCACTTCCATGCATAGTCTTATGATTTTGTGCAGATTTATGCTTTTTACAATGGATTATCACATTTTACCTGAAATTACATAGAATTATCAATTATCTCGCACTACTGACTGTACTCTATATAGTATTTGATCGACTAAACAGACATCTCTAATCATTTTAACATTTCTAGCTTTGTAGCTGATCATTTAAAAGAAACTAAAATTTTACTCTTGTATCCATACCGTTTTGGACTGTAAAAGAAATTCTTTTTCACTAGTTTATAGAGAAAAATTACTAAAATAACACTTCGATATGATTAAATTTTTATCGTGTTTAACCCGAAAAAAAGGTTACACCCTCCGTTCTAATTTATGTGGCACCATTTGACTAGACACGGAGTTTAAGAAAGAAAATAAGACTTTTAAAATGTGTGGTCCAAAACAAGTTTTATATAAATATATGACCGTAAATCATTTTATAAAGTTAAATTGTTTATAAATATTGAAATGTGACATTTTTTTTGTGACAGATCAAAAAGAAAATGGTTACATATAAATTGAGGGGGTGTTGTAAGATAGAATAATTTCCCTTAGGGATTCCTTTCATTATTCACAATATATATAGTTGTACAAAGGTTGATTCCTAATATAGTACTAATCCTAACTTACCTTACAAAGGTTGATTCCTAATACAATTAGAATCCTAAGTTACCTTAAATATACATCTATCATAATTACAAAATATACGGAGAATGTTCGGAGAATATTCGCTAATACTCCCCCTCAGACGGAGCGGGAGGAAGCCGAACGCTAAGGCTGGATCGGAAGTCGGTGAAGAGCTGTCGCGGTAGTCCCTTTGTGAAGATGTCTGCATACTTATAGGAAGAAGGCACGTGTAATTTTTTGACCTGACCACGGGCAACCTTCTCTCGCACAAAGTGGATATCCATCTCAATATGCTTAGTCCGCTGATGTTGGACAGGATTATGAGACATCTATATATAGATGGAAGATATGTTGTCACAATAGACTATAGACACCTTGCGGAGTGGACACTGGAGTTCCAAAAGAAGATTTCGGAGCCAACAGATCTCAACAACTACGTTAGCAACACCGCGATATTCTGATTCAGCACTCGAACGGAAAAGTGTGGCCTGCCGCTTGGCGGACCATGAGATAAGATTATCCCCAAGAAATACACATTACCCTGAGGTGGAGCGACGTGTGTCGGGGCATCCTGCCCAATCTGCATCCGTGTAAGCAAGTAGCTTGGTTGGGGTAGAGGGGTATAGATGTAATCCGAAGTCTAGTGTGCCCTTAACGTATCTGATAATACGTTTGAGGGCGGCAAAATGAGACTCTCGGGGGTCGTGCATGAACAGACACACCTCCTGAACGGCATATGTAATATCAGGTCTAGTGAATGTAAGATACTGAAGAGCACCTGCTAGACTCCGATATAGAGTGGGATCAGAAACTGACGCACCGTCATTGGCACTAAGCTTGAATTTTGAGTCCACCGGAGTTGGCATAATTTTCAATTTGCCATCTTGGCCCTGTACATTATCTCTTCTGCATACTTACGCTGACACAGGAACATAGTGGTTGCGATCCGGTCACCGATATACCCAAAAAATAACTTAGCTTGCCCAAGTCAGTCATAGCAAATTCAGTTTTGAGTAGAGCAATGATTTCATTCTTCAACCCATCAGATAAGGCAGTAAGAACAATGTCATCGACATATAATAGCAAATATGCAGTGCTACTACCTCGGTGAAAGGTGAAGAGAGAGTTATCACACCTGCTACATATAAAACCAATCTGCAGAAGATACCTGGCAAAACGATCATACCAAGTGCGGGGTGCCTGTTTCAATCCATACAGTGATTTCCCGAGACGACATACAAACTGCGGAACTGCCGGATGAACAAAGCCAGGGGGCTGATTCATGTATACAATTTCTTTCAAATCCCCATGAATAAATGCATTATTGACATCTAGTTGATGAATCGGCTAACTCAAGCCCATAGCAATACTGAGAACAGTCCGAATAGTGGCCGATTTAACAACCGGACTGAATGTCTCACCACAATCAATACCCTCCTGTTGATTAGTGCCATTTGCAACTAGTCTTGCCTTATACCTCTCTAAGTCACCGTTGTCTCTGAACTTGTGACGAAATAGCCACATACACCGGATAACATTCACACCAGCTGGTCTAGGTACCAAATCCCAAGTGTTTTGCTTGGTTAAAGCGTTAAATTCCTCGCACATGGCCGCATTCCAATTAGAGTCCAGTTTAGCTAGTTTTGGATTCTTTGGAATGGGTGATAAGATTTGTGTTTAGAGATTGAAGTGAACTTTGGGTTTGAAGATCCCGTGTTGTGCACGAGTCTCCATGCGGTGAGAGGCGAGTGGGAGGTCGAATCGGGAGGCAAGACGCTCTCGGTTGCTTTGGACTGCTTTGAGGGCGCGGGATCGGTGGGCGCGGTGTTGCTTTGGAGGTGCAGGAGACTCGACTGGATGCGGGACTGTTGGGGTGGTGCTGGACAGTGGCGGGGACGGGACTGTCGGAACAGTGGGCTGCTATTGGTATAGATTTTGGATGACCGGGGACAGACTTGGTTCATCGAGAAAGAAGTAGTCGGTGGTCTGAAATTTTCGGAGATTTGAAAAAGGAAAGGTTGTTTCGTCAAAGTTGACGTGACGGGAGACAATGATTTTGCGAGTAGCTATATCATAGCACAAGTAGCCCCGATGATTAGGAGACAGACCAAGGAAGACACATGGCAGAGTACGAGGGGCAAGTTTGTGAGGTGTAGTGAAGGCTATGTCATAAGCATCCAAAAATACGTAGGTGATCATAGGATGGTAGCCTACGTTATAGGATTTCGGTAAGGGTCTTATTTTGGAGTGTGCTAGTTGGTAAAATATTAAGAAAGGATTCTACCATTCTAACACTTCGATATGATTAAATTTTTATCGTGTTTAACCTGAAAAAAAAGGTACTCCCTCCGTTCTAATTTATGTGACACCATTTGACTTGACACGGAGTTTAAGAAAAAAATAAGACTTTTAAATGTGTGATCCAAAATAAGTTTTATATAAATATATGACCCGTAAATTATTTCATAAAGTTAAATTGTTTATAAATATAGAAATGTGACATTTTTTTTGTGACAGATCAAAAAGAAAATGGTTACATATAAATTGAGGGGGTGTGAGTACTACTTTCTAAACATCTAAGAATATGTTCATTGGCTCCACTTAAGAGAGGTAAATCAGTTTGAATTCTAAGTTACTCATTCAACGTAATTATCATTATCATCATGGCCATCTCATAAATCAACTTTAGATAACAACTTTTTTCTTCTCTTTTTCTAACAAAAATGATAATAAAGATTGAAAATTAAATAGTATTCTTATCTTTGTTCAATGAAGATTTCCTTTCCTAATTACGTTTCCCACTTTCCTTCTTTCTAATGCAAAGTGAAATCCTTAAATTCTTTTTATTATTATATTTTTAATATCAATCAATACTTTACCAACTTGTCATAATATAGGTCTTTTATGAGTTTGGTAGAGTCTCTCTACTAAATTCAATGATATATATAGACGGTAACAACTCTAGAAAAGAATTTATTAAATGACAATATTAGATTATGAAAAATTTACTATAAATAATTTCATTGTATTCATTAAATCCAATACTAACTCTAATCGATTAAGGATATTTAAATGAAACTGTAAAACCGATTTAAATTGATAAATCAAATCAAATCGGTAAGGAAAAGAAAATAAACGTATAAAACACTTGTCCAAATTTTTACTACGTAACCACGGTACAAGAAGGCAAGAAGTCACAGTTACTCCGTTTTACTCCCTCAGTCTCACACTCGTGACGTTTCTCTTTTAGAATATCAATTTGATAATCTTAATAGTTAAATCGAATTAGTTTAATTTAATATTTTAAAATTATAATTTGAAAACTATACAGAAAATATTCAGTATTGTGATTTTTCTCATATTAATATGGTGAAAATATATATCTTAAAATATTAATCAAAGTTCATCTAATTTAATTTTTGAAAATCGAAATGTGACAAGTATTTGAGACGAATGAAGTATTAGTTTAGTTTAGGAAAAAGTATCAAATCCATATTAGTTAAATTCATAACACTTGCATCAGATTTTTTTTTTGTCTGCTTAAGAAATAAAATAAAATATAAATATTTGCTATCACACTATATTCCAGTCTTACCCTTGTAGCTTTTACATAATTCCACATATATCCCCCAACTGTCGGCCTATCCCTATCATCCACAGCTACATGAAAACGAATACAACTATAAGTCAATTTCTACCAAAGAAAAAAGTGTGAAAATTTCTCTTTTTCTCTCCCTCTTATCTCTTTCAATGCGTATGAATCCAATGCTCATACATTTTTGTCTGATTACCACATTAACTCAAACAAAATTGATTGTTTTTTTTTGCATAGAGAGCTTGTGGGGGTGAGTTGTGTCATAGTGACAGTGATGATGAAATCTATAAATTTATGAACGTGGAGTAGAAATTCTAATTTGGGGAAAAAATAGACTGAAAAATACAACAAACATACAACTTTTTCCCACTAAGGGAAAAAAGTGGTTGATTGGTCTCACCTTTCGACTCGATTGTTTTTTTACTTTATTTATTTATTATTATTGTCTTTACATTTTTTCTTGATTCAAGATTTATGAAACGGCCTTCCACCCTTTATTATTATTATTATTATTATTTTTATATTTTTTCCTGAGTCGTTAAAACGCCTTTACCTTCACAATAACAGAGAGATAAAATCTTTATACACCTCAAATATTACCATGCATGTTGTTGTTGTTGTCCCACCATTAGAATCCCAGGTGGCAAGAACTGTTTTTTCTTCTTCCTCCTCTACGTTATATTATACCATCATCAGTTTAATTGTCCACCACCCTAAAAGAAGCCTAAAATTAAACCTTTTTTATCTCACACACAGTAGCATCTTTACTTTCCAGTTTCAAGATTGCTTTTTTTTCTTACCTTCATTGGTCTTTAATGGCAGCCCCACAAGCCACGGCTAATTTTCTTTGTGTAAATACGTGGGTCGGTGTTTTATTCATCTGGGGTTCTCTCTTTTAAGTCTTTTTGGTCGGTATTTAGATACCCTTATAGCCCAAAGGAAAAAAAAGTAAAAAAGAAGAGTTCCAACTTCCAAGTATTGAATTATTGTTAGGTGCTTGCTCTTTTTTTGACCCTTGATAAAATCCCCCTTGATATTGTTTTTTAGTCTAAAAATGATTTTTTTATTGTCTTCAAGAAGAAGAGTTTGTGTTTCTGATTGTTACCTGTTTGGTTTGGTTTGCTCTTAATTGCATGATTTATGTGACATGAAAAAGATTCAATCTTGGTGAGACCCCTTTGTGGATGCCTCTTAATTGATGAAACAAAGTTGAGCTTTTTATTTTATTTTATTGATAAAAAAAGAGTGGTTTTGGGTTTTTCATGTTTCTGCCGACAAAAAAAGTACAAGGATGATGATATGTTTGAGGTCTTTATCACTTGCTGATGCCACACTCTGTGTCTGAAACCGTTTTTTCAATAGTTGAAGGGCCATTGTTGGTTGGAGAAAAGTTGGAATATTTTGCTCTTTGTATTGAAGTATTGGAGTTTTTGGTTTGTGAAAAACAAGGTTATAAAAAGTTGATCCCTTTGAAGAATTTGGAGATATCCTTGGAGTAGTGGAGGCAAATTGCTTTCTACGTAGTGTGTTTTTGGGGGAATTGCACTGGCCTTATTGGAAGTAGTGTTAAAGATTGTTCTTGAAAAGGGAAAAAAGCCAATTTTTTTATTCGTTACCAACTAGGTAAGTCTACAGTTCCTTTAACTTTACTCGGTTGGGGAACTAGTGGAGTTAGAAGAGGGAAATTGGTTTTCTTGTAAGTACACTTTGCTGCATATTTTATGTCTCTTCTTCCTTGTTTGCTTCTGTGGGTTCCAAAATTTTGGTCAACATTTTCCATTGTTTCCTTTATCAAACATTTTCACTACTGTAATTGACATGATCTTGGAAGCTTCTCCAGTTAGCTCCAGTGAAATTCCACATTTTGTATATTAGTAAAATTTCATGATCCTTCCATTATGTTTTGTACAAACTTTTTATTGCTTTTACTGGAAGAGATCTGAAGGTGAATCTATTTAGACAATTCGACATTGCCTAGTCCATTGGAAATAATTATTTGATGTTTCTAACTAGGATCTTTATTGGCTCTTTAGCAGCATTCATTTCAATGCCCTTTCTTGGATTCAGAAGCTTAGGGAGTTTATAATCATATGTCCTAAATCTAAGTTTTTTTCTTTCTTGAGCAGATAGCTTATTGTAGTATCAACAATTGAATAGAGTGCACTGAAGTTAATAAGTTCGCGAACATGGCAAAGAGATCACAGCGACACGCTCTGAGATATGAGAAGGATCGAGCGGGTTGCATTTGGGGTTTGATTAGCATCTTTGACTTCCGTCAAAGTCGAACCACTAGAAGGTTACTCTCAGATAGAAAGAGAGTAATCAAACCAGTTGTTGGTAAGAATTGAATCAGTCTCTGTTATTTGCTTGCAGCTTTCTACTATCCCGCTATCAGTTCTCCCATCTGCTCCCCTTGTCCAACAAAATCACATTATTTTGTCTTCAGCAGGTTCTGCTTCTTCAAGCTCTATGCAGGAATTGTCAAATCCCAGTGATAATAGAATGAATATTGAGGTACATTATCAGGCTACTTTTGACTGTATTTTGAAATATGATTCTTTTGGAACAAAAAGCTTTGAAGGGAAAAAAATACTAGATGCTTAAGCATTTCGGCTGATTTATATCCATATGCTGGCATGATAAAATATATGGCATTTATGAATTTAGGATGATGAAGAAAGTGAAGTAGTTGTACCTGATCCTAGAACAAGTGTAAAAGAGCTCATGGAAGAAGAAATGGTTAATGAGCAAAGCCCGAAAAAACAGGGCAATGGCTCTGAAATAGATGCAGAAGAGTTTAATTCAGAAAAGTCATGGCGATCAAGAAAGAACAGCAGGCGAACACGCAGACCAAGTAATACACACTTTCCTGATTTGGATGATGCAGGAAATTTGAGGTCTGAAGCACCTTGTCGTCAAGATTCTGGAGGGACGGCCCTCGATGATCTGGACATTGTAATGGAAGAACTCCGCCAGATTCATCAGAAGAATCGTAAGTTTGTGAAGCTCCGCCAAGGTTTACATAATGATCATAACAAGCAGTCAGATCAGTCACACCCGGTTGTGGAAGAAAAGGTAAATGCAGCGATTGAGGTGTTTATCAATCAGAGATCAAGAAACAATAAACAATTGGGAGAAGATAACAAGACCCTCCAATCAAAAGAGTTCATGGATGCTCTGCAGACACTAAGTTCAAATAAGGACTTTATTTTGAGACTCCTACAAGATCCAAACTCAAGGCTGGTAAAACAAATTGGAAGTTTGGAGGATGCTCAGTTTGAGGAAAAGCAGAAACCCCACTTGATTTCACAATCCAATATGTCAGAACAAAATCGAGTTCATGCAAAAACAGATGATGTCATAAACCACAAACAACGCAAAATTTTCAGGAGGAGGAGCAAGTCTCAAGAAGTTTACCCTCCAATGGAAGATGAGACACCCCGACCTTCAAGTAAAATTGTCATTTTGAAGCCTGGACCAGCAAGCTTGCAATCACCCAGTGCTCAAATCCATGTTAACATTCCAGTGCAATGTACTATGCAGAATGAGAGAAACACATCCCAGTTCTCATTTACAGAAATTAAAAGAAGACTCAAGCATGCAATGGGAAAGGATCGTCATGTGATCTCTCCTGAAGGAACCTTCCGTCGATTTCCCTCTGAACAGCTGAAGCGGAGTAACAGTGACAGAGGGATCTCTGGAGAAAATTTAGGATGGAGCTCTCCTAATAGAGACCATTTTTATACTGAAAAATTTGCTAAATCCCCTCTGGGAATGAAGAAAGGGGACAAGATTGTCAAGCTAAAAGGTATTGAAGCAGTCACGCCGACTGAGGCATCTGATTTTCCCAGGCCAGGAATGTCTAACATCTACATTGAGGCAAAAAAGCACCTCGTGGAGAAGCTGGACAATGAAAATGAGACAACAGATGTCAGTAGTGGACAGTTGCCTAAATCCTTGGGGAGGATACTTTCATTTCCCGAGTACAACAGTTCACCTGGCTGCAGCCCGAGAGAAAAAAGCAAGGATGGTATGCTACCTTCCCAAAAGAAGGAGCCTCATACTGACCCTATACAGGAAGAGTATGATAACAGACTTCAACATGTACAAGAAGACCATGTTACGGGTCCAAGTCCATCCAGCCAAGACTTGGTGATAGAATCTAGTTGTTCTGACAAGTATCCTAATGAGTGCACCATGTCTGCTAGCACAAATCTAGAGGTTCCAATTTTAGATGAGAATGCAGCTTCAACTGGTCATACAAGTCCTGAAGGTATTTTTCTCTTGATCATGTCTAGAATCTAGGGAACATTTCATTTGCCAATTCACTTGTGGCCTCAAAATCTACTATCATGTAATCAGTATCTAAATTATTGCAGGAGATCTAACTGAAGAAGCAATCAAAACCAGATGCCAGGAAGAATGTGAAATGTTGAGCGCTCCAACTGACAGAGAAATCCAAGTTGATGGTGATGCTACCAATGCAGTGGATGATGGAAGCCCTTCCCATGGATTTGAATTGTCATTTGACTGCTTAAAAGAAGTAAGTAGTGCTTGCTAGTACTTTTGTCGCCTACTATTTGGTATTGCTAGTGAGCATGCATATGCATTGCACATTGTAATAACTGAAAGTTTAACATTATTTTCTTTTGTTCAGTTTTGATTAAGTATTAGTTATATAATATTCAAACAAGTTACTCTACTGTAATATGACTGAAGAAAATGATTTATGAGAGCTTTCTTATCATACAGTTTTGTTTTCTACACCTCCTAACGGTCTAGTTTCTCATCATTTTACAAAAATGAAAAGGTTGTAACATCTAACTGTATTTTTCATGATAACTCTTTTTCTAAAATTTCCCGGTCAATAGCTGCACCATATTTCTTTATATGATAACAAGTTATGGTCACAAATAAGATTCTAAAAAGAGAGTACACGCTCTTGTTGTACTCTTTCTGTGATTTCTTACAGTAATTCCTTTCTATATAAATAGGTCAATTTTTAATTTGGTTGTTTACCTTTCTCAATAACTAGTTTGTCTTAGGATAAGATCTATGTCTTCTTGTGGTGGTGATCATTAACTTAAAAGACTACAACGGTGCTAAAACTAGATCTACTTATTAAAGTCCCACTGTTATGAGATGTGAACTAAAACACTATAGTGGTGTTATGCTAAATTGGTGGGACTTTAATAAGTGGTGAAAACAACAGAAAGGAAGCTCGTGCAAAATCCCCTCTCCCCTCCCCCTTGAAAAATGATAAAGAAAGAATTTTCCCTTTTCTTTGGTGCTACAATATCTAAAATCTTGAGCTTCTTTATTTCAGCATCCATCTGGTAAGGATAAAAAAACTCTATCTTCTCCACCAGCCTCACCTGCAGACTCTTCAAGCCCCAGGAAAGTTGAAGATCCTGACAGTGCTGTTGATAGAAGGGAGCTACCTAGTCCCGTATCAGTACTTGAGCCATTATTCACAGAGGATGATGTCAGTCCTGCAAGCACCATATGCCGACCAGGTTAAACTTGTTTTACCAAGATTTGCTTAAACCAAGATCTATCATTTGTTTATATGCTCACCAACCTTAAATGTAGTTGTTCAATTGCATACAGTCGATCCAGAAATTCAACCACGGAAAATCCATTTTGAAGAACCGGTGTCTTCCATCAGTGAACAAGATTGTCCAACAGTTTGTTTCGAAAATGAAGAATCCGCTTTTGAATACCTAGAAGCAGTTCTTCTAGGTTCAGGATTAAGTTGGGATGAGTTTCTCTTGAGGTGGCTTTCTTCTGACCAGATTCTTGACCCATCGTTATTTGACGAGGTAGAGTTATTTTCAAGTCGTTCTTGTCATGATCAAAAGCTCCTTTTTGATTGTGCAAATGAAGTCCTTAAGGCAGTATGTGAGCGCTATTTTGGCTGCAACCCCAGAGTGTCACTCGGTAAACATAACATCCGACCTGTTCCAAAAGGGATGGACCTGATAAATGAAGTATGGCAGGGAGTAGAATGGTATCTTCTCCAGTATTCAGCTCCTCATTCTTTGGACCAGCTTGTCAAAAAAGACATGGAAAGATCAGGGTCATGGATGAATCTTCGATTGGATCTTGGACATATCGGTGTTGAGATGGGGGAGATTATCCTGGAAGAGTTGGTGGATGACACAATTTTGAGCATTTCTTATGATACCTCGGAGTGTGCAGAAGATGTTCTCTTCCCAGCCAAGATTGAAATTGAGAGTAGCGTGGACCAGTAACCAGAGCCGAGGAGGCTTCCCTAGATTCTAGATAACGAAGTAGACCACGCAGCTCTTGTGAATGAAAAATGGCCCAAAATCTCGACATACTCAACTAATCAATTCACCTCTCATCTAGCGTATTGCTTGGAGTGCTTCAAATACGCTTTCTTCTCCTAGCAAACACTACTTACTTTTATGACAATAGCATAACAGACTTCCATGCAACAGCTAAGCCAATAAAAGTATAATGTGTGGCACCAGGGATCAGAGAACTCCCTTAGTTCTTTTTAAGAGATCAGAAGGTGCTAGTTCCTCCTGGGGAAAACCTCATGACATGTAGAATGTGTTTTGTGTGGTTTGTTAATGTGTGTTTTACCTACATATTTAGATTTTCTTCTTTTCTTTTCGCGTGGCAGATTGGTTGTTAGAGGATTTGGGCAGTTGTCATAAGTCATCCTTTTTTGGTCCCTCTTTTTTTTTGGACACAGTTTTCTCTTGTAAGTACAAAGTGATTGTAACTGAAAATTACATCGAAGTAGAAAAGAAAGAAATAATATCTTGACATGGTTGTTTGTATCAATCCATGATAGCTTATGTGTGTTTGAAGCTACTGCTGTCAATTTGTTTCAATTTCAGTAAGTCATATCTTGGTATCTTGAACCAGAGTTGCAAAAAGTTTCTGATTGTAAAAGGGTGAAGGAACTCTTGACTTGCCCACATAATTTTAGTGCCCCTTGAGGATGCTAATTGCTACTTTAATAGTACTTGGTTCTTAAATGATGGATTTTCATTGCACTTGCAGAAATCAAAGTTAGTCTCTATTTTAACATCATTTCACTCATGGTGTTTGGGTAAATATTATTTCACTCCATAAACTTCAGCACCCTGTACAATTTTCCTGTTATAGTTCTGGGTATTTTTATCAAAATATCATTCCCGCCTTAGAGACTTCTGAAAGATCAACAGATTAGGGTATTCAAAATTCTGCTGGTTAACGAAGAACGATAACAATGATGGGTATGAAATGCTGTGCAGATAGTCCAGTGATTTATGAAGTTCACAAAGTGAAAGCTCATAGAAATCCATTAAATTAGTTTATCAGGTAATAATTGGAACATGCACTGCTTTTATGAGATTATGTGCCATTGGGAAGCCGATAATTCAAAGACCAAGAAAGCCAATACTTGCTGGAAGAACATCAGCTGCAGACAAACTAAATTTTCAATCAGACAAAATAAACACCTAATTTTTCTGTCAGTTGTAAAATAGCATCCGAAAGAGATACCTATAATTCAAAGCAAAATGACACCACCTTAAAAGAGGAAATCAGGTTGTCGACAATGACAAGATGGTGATATAATAAAAATTCATCCTATTTCAGTTTTGACATGATGCCACAACTCCCTCAAACCAGATGTAAATTGTAATCTCTCTTTAAAACATGAATAAAATGCGCAGTTGTTTTGTTTTCTTCAGAAAAAAAGAATTGAAACTCTAGTTCAACTACTCAGAACTCGACATTTCTCTGAACTGGAGACAGACCTCAAACGAACTGCACCTTGCAAAATGGCCACAAGAATATTATACAAAGGGAGAACTCTAGCACATCTCAAAGTATTCATTGCTAGCTGATGCGAAGTCACTTCTTCTTTTTTGCTTGCAGAGACGAGGGGAAAGCAGGCCTCTTCTTGGTAAATGCTTTTGTTTTGCTTTCTGATTCCTCTTCATCGCTTTCTTCATCAACTATCTCATCTTTGGGCGAAATTGTTGATGCTTCAGAGCTCTTCAATTTTCTTCTTTTCTCAGCATCCAATTTAGCACGTAATCTTCTTTCAGCGGGGTCATTTGAGAGTACAGTTTGTGATTGACGTGGAACTGCAGCACCAATTCCAAGCCTACGAGGACCTAAGAAATTAACCCCAGGAATTTCATTAATATCGTAGCGATGTTGAAGAATATTTTTACCTAGGCGGTCGACTCTCTAAAACAACCTCATTTGGTTTAGCATCATCTGAAGAGTCACCCATACTGTTAACCCATTGCTCAGCCTGCGAATGAATCAACATATTCAAACAATAACAACAGTTTATATTCGTTACTTATGCATAACAGTAACCTTATGGATGCTACAGAACAGAACTTCCTATTTTTAGTGCCTATGCATCTTACACTTGAAAGAGTTGCCATTCAAAAAGTTAAAACCGGACATATTATCCACTCATAGCCAATTAAACATGTCTTCCGTCTTAGATAGTCTAAGAAAGGAACTCTCACCAATTTGAATGCCCTGTTCAACACAACCAATTGAGGACGTGAAGTCTTCTTTGATGCCTCTTCCAAACTCATTGTCATTTTAAACCACCTAATCATCACATCAATCGTAACAGCAAAACATATTAGAACAACCTTAAAACAAAGTACGTCAATAGGAAGAGGAGAAGGAAACCATACCACGTAAGATACAACAGTGAATGCCCTATAAGTTACTCCACAATGAGTTCGAGACCACAACCAAGAAAAGCTTTTCTTCTCCCTGTAAAATATGATGACATTCTCAATGGGATCAATAATCCTCAAAGCAAGCTGGTCATCACCAAATAAATTCATATACAGAAAATGCAGAACGCCTGGCCCTTCCCTCTCCCCTCCTTTCCCCCCACAAAATCTTTTCTTTTCCTATGGTTTATAAAAGCAATAAAGAAAGGGAGAGATAGAACTTTTCAGAGACCAATTATTTTGTAGACAGCAGAAAAGACCCACAAACAAGCAGGGTGATCCATTTGCCACAGCACTTGAATACCTAACTAGCAGCTGTCCGAATACAAGGTTTGTCGGACATGGACACGCAGACACAAATTTGAAATGAAGGGGAAGAAACAAGCAGTGGATGATATCATGTACAAATTTGTATTGCCTAAAAATAAAGGAACTTGCACTCCCCTAATAAATCTTCCCCCTCCGTTCTTTTCTAATTCATTAACATATTTTCAAAGGGATTTTAAGGCATGAACATGTTTATGCGAAATCGTCAATCATAACAAATCAAATTATTCACATAGCAAAACATAGCACTCATGTAAAATAAATTACTAATAAGACATTATAACGTAGGAGAGAGCCAACAGCAAGAGATAGAAGAAGAAACAGCTGATTCTGGAATATCATTAATCCCATAATTTCTATTGGATCTTCAGAATCAGCATGTTTCTGCAATATATCACATAATTTAAATTATTCACAACAAAAAAGTAGCATGCGTGTCTACTATAAAATTCAATAGCAGCACAGCAGCCGGCAGCAAGCCTGGGAAGGAGGAAAGGCTAATCAAGCAGACAGCAGAGAAGCAATGAAGAAAAGAGAACTGAAAAAACAGCACAACAAAGAACTGAAGAAGCAAGCAGTGAACTGAAGCTGAGATCAAATAAGCAATCTCTACTTATTCTTATGGGCCAGCTTCTCCTCTTCTTCTTCAAATAGAGATATTGCCTAACGAATAGAGTTGAATTTGTGTTTGTTGTGTGTGGGTGTATGCAACTGAAAGTATTGTGTTAACCTTACCTTATCAAAAAAAAAAACGGTCTTCAAATAGAGATTCTCAGATCTCATGGCTGTATCATCAAAGTTTTCTTGTCTTGCTTTAAGTCCCTGATTTTCTTCTAAAAGTTTAACTTGGCCTAATAAGTATCCATTTGTTGTCCACAAAATAGAGAAAGATAAGAATACATGTTCAGAGCGTGTCTTATGCATGAACCTTGTCCAACTACACTGCCCTAAATCTGGTGTTCATGCTTCATAGGCGAACATAAGCACAATGTTCCCCTCACGTTCCCAATTGCCCCGAGTCTGATGTTACTGTAGCTGTCATAAATAGTTAAATACAGTGTATTTGCTGGTTGGAAGTCGCAGTGGTTAAATGCCTTTTCGTAGAACGTTCGATGCAACCTAGATGCTAACAAAGTGGTCCACTGTAGAGACAAAGCATATGACTGGTGCTAATATCCTATGCCTGCTACCTTATCAAAAATATCATATGCCTACTGATATGTTTGAATCTAGTTTATTTTTTGAAACCCAATATATGGCATAACTCTGAAGCATTGTGTCTTCGTCTCTTCAAAGGATTCAAGTTAGGTGAAACCTAGTTTAAGCTCACAAGATGGTCTGGACAATGAACTCCCAACACAAATCATTTTTCTTTTTTGGTTTAACTAGTGAACTTTTTATTTCTAATCAACTCCTTTTTGCCCCTAAGTATGACTCTCTTCCATAGAGTTTCTTTTTTCAGTAAGATTCCATTTGATACAGCTTTGTTGGTAAAAGGTTTTATTTTTTTGCCCCCTCCCCCCTCCTTTTGTAGCTAACACATTGATTCTCCCTAAAGTATCATCAAATAGGCGATATGATCTGAAGACAGATGACAAGCTTAAAAGATCAAATCTTTAATGTGTATCAAACAGAAAATGCATATCTAGATACAAAAGTAAGAACAAAAAAAAAGTGAAGACTATCAGACTTGAGAGGAAAATTCACAAAGTAGAATGATCTCGATCACCAATGCAAAAATCCGCTTGTACTCCCAGTGCTTGATAAAATATTAAGAAGTAATGCTAGCAATTAAACCTATGATATTCCATAAGCCTTAGAATAAGGGATAAAAATAAGTAACTAGATCAATCAACTATGCCTCAATCCAAACTAGCTGGCTATATGAATCCTCTGTACCCCATTATACGTTGTTTAAGGCCCAGGTGGACAAGTCCTGTCAAGAACAGTATTCAAAGGATTCATCATAGTTAGACTATTTTTCACACTGGTAGTGTACCTGCGGCAGCCCTCTCTTATGCGAGTTTGGGTCGGACTATACTTAATGAAGCCCGTGGTCAGGTAACTAGGCAATTTTAGGGGTAGTTTGGTTGGGGAACAAGTTATCCCAGGATTAATTATCCCGGGATTGTTATCCCACCCTCCCATAGGGATAAAAATAACACTACAATCCCGGGATTAGTTATAGGGCTATTATATCCCAACCAAATGTGGGATAAATTGAACTCAAATTTAATCCTGAGATTAAATATCTCGTAGTACCAAACGAGCCCTAAAGAAAACAACAACCAAATAAGAATAAAGAGAGCCAATACCCTAATTTACTCATAGAAACGTTTTAACAGAAAACATCAATTGCAGCCGAAACATTAGAAATATAGTGCGACGACACTCTACATGAATGTTTCACAATAAAAGGTAACTATAATATGCTTGTTTAGAATCTTGGAACTTCCTGTGTACAAAATAAAACACCCCCTCATGAATTCTTCACAAGAACTTTGAGAATAATTTGCTTCTTAAGTTATCCCTGTGCAAAACTTTTCTGACACCTTTTCTAAGCAACAACAAAAACAAAAAAACAAAAAAGAAACTTAATTTATCCATGCAACTTCACTCATGTTGTTAAGATATCAAAGAATTCACAAATTGATAAGAGGGTTTTTGCCCTTTTCAACCCAATAATTGTACAAAGCAAATTACACTTTGGGGTTTCAACAAAAAAGAAAACAAACTCATGAAGATTAAAGATACGAATAAGAGTGACTCAAAGTTTTAACCTGAGATACTGTGCTGCTGTGATTGCAAACAGGGCTGGGACAGCGAAAGTAGTGAATCGAGTCCGTTGTTGTGTAAAAACTCAAAAGATTCTTGACTATTTTTTAGTTTTATATTTGATGTGAGGGTGCTTACATTAGAGGTAAGACTAAATTCGAATCTGCATCAGAAAAGTCATATTAGAAGGTAATAAAAGTGATTCCGTACTAAGGAGAATTCGAATCACTAGCCTTGTTGGTACCTTATAATAGTATTGTTATACATTGAAGTTAATCGTCAAGTGGGTTGCAATATTTTATTTAACTAGTGTTACTGTGCTTTGTACGTGTGTATTGTATAGCCGGCCAGTGGGCCGGGATCGGGTCACTCGGGGCGGGGCGTGACGTGTGGAAGTGGCGTGATCGGATCAGGTCGGGACCGGCGGAATTAGGATAGGTGTGATTCGCCGCTGTCCAGTCCCGTTTCTGATCCCGTCGGAATCGGGGCGGGATCGGGATCGGGGCGATTTTTTTTCCACTTAATTTAAAAAATAACATATATATAAAAAAACTCAATAATTAAACAAAATAGTGTAATAAAAAATCTCAAGGTTGTTTTGTACCTCTTATATTATTTAACATACATGATTTTTTTTGTAATACAAATACAATTGTTAAAATTGCACCTTTGTGGTGTTGTTCAAAAGTTGCAAATTACATAGTAAAATTGCAATTAAAAAAATTTCATTTTGAAAAAAACATGTTCTAGTTTCTTGATAATTTCATGTGGTTCTTCGGTTGAAATTATTATTTGTTGGTCAAATTGCTCCACGTCGCTTCCACCACCTTCGGATAAGATTTCGTTGTAGTTTTCGTCTTCTTCTTCGTTGATCTTCGGTTGACCGCACCTTCTTCGATCCGCTCGTATCCAATCTCTGAATAATACTACAATCTCCAAGCTACCTCCGGGTAATGAGTGTCTGTGTTCTCCTATTTGATATCTGCCGGTAGAAAAATCGCTTTCAGACGTCGTTGATGACGCTTGAATGTCAAAACATCTCGGGCCATCATTGAAAGTGTCGGGAAGGTTTTTTCATTCCCCCTCCAATATTTCAGCAAGTCTTCACGTCCTTATTCATTGAGAACTGTTTGGTACAGTAGATACGAACCCTGCAAAATAAAAATATCAAACTCGCTAATTTTGTTAGTAGCGTTACGGCCACACATTCTATTTCTGAGGCTTTCAATACTAGCCACATAAACATCATGTCTTTTGTGAGGTTGTGTTGAAGAAAAAGATGGTATGGAAGCCGGTAAATTGCTAGCACTTTCTTGTAAAACATATATATTTTTTTGCATTCGTCTTCTACGCTAGACAACACTTCTAATTTAGATTGTTCAATAGATGATGAGTGATTTGTATTTTTGGGACTTGGAGGTGGTAGTACTTCTATACAATCGTAAATAGTTTCAATAAGTGATTTAGTACCGTCTATTTTAATAGTCGAATTTAATACAACACCAATAATATAAATACAGTAGTGGGAATATGAATAAAATATTTTTTATTTTGATAAACATTTTTTAATAGATGCTTTATAAGCTGGTTTATCCATATATTCATTAAGCAGTAAAAATATTAGAACTATATAAAATAACATAGTTGAAATAGTAGGATAATATATACCGGAAAATTATTTTGTTGCTTGAAAAAATTTCTCTAAAAATAAAATAAGTTCGGAAATTTTTCCCCAATCGCTATCTACAACCATATCAGTTGGATTTTGTTTTTGAGAGTTAAAAAATAAAGTTATAGGTTTTCTATAGTCATAAGCAACAAGTAGTTGCTCGTATAAAGAATTTCACCTATTGGTACTTCTTTTGCATTTTTCTATAAGGTAGTTGGCAATCGTGACAAGTTTTTTTATATTTTTTCGTTGTATTCTATTATTTTTTAAAATAAAATTTATAGCAAATTGTATTTTACTAAAATGTCTTCAAAAAGTTATAGACCATCATTTACAGTTAAGTTATATATATGACACACACATTTTATATGAAAATGATCTGAAAAAGATGGAGTTAAACTATTTTTAAAAATTGTAATAGCGTAATTGTTAGAAGAAGCGTTATCTAATGTAATAGTCATAATTTTATCAGTTATTCCGTAATAATAAAACAATTGATAAATATTTTATGCAATAAAAGTACAAGTATGCCTATCATCTATATAACTATATGCTAAGATACATTTTTGCATAGACCATTTATAATCTATCCAATGACAGGTTACCGTTAAATAATCATGGTTGTTAGTACTACGGCCTATATCAGAAGTGATGGCCACTTTGCCATTAAAATGATATAATGAATAACGTAAATACTGTTGATATTTATGTGCGAATTTAAGTACATCTCTCTTAACAGTTGATCTAGAAAACCGTTAAAAGCTTGATTATACATATCTCTAATGTAATGAATAAAATCGGGAGATGAAGGAAATGAAAAAAGGCAAACCCTCCACAACAATTAATTTTGCTATTGCTTCCCTATCTCTATGTTTATCGTATTTAGGGCCTACAATTTCCCCCGTCATAGGGTTAATTTGACTCTATACTTGGTCCGGGACAATATCAGTATGTGAACCTTGTCCCGATGGAGCGGGCCTTTGCGCACCCGGTTTTGAAGCCTCGTATTGGCATACCTAGCTGGATGAGCCCTTGCTACGTGTCTCATTAAACCCCCCGTCCCACCGTGACCTTTTCCAGATTTAAATTTTAAAACATATTTACAAATTTTACATCTACCTACTTGATTCTCTACGTCCCTATCAAAAAATGTACATGCATCTTATTTTAATGTTCGTTTTGCTGGACCTCGTCTCATACTAGGGGCAATAGGAGGCATTTCAATTAAAGGTACTAGTGGGTGTGTTGTCATCTACATTAGCGGGTGTATCATCTAGATCATCGTCTAAATTAAAGTCTTCTTGAGTTCCAGAAAATAGCTCCTCGTCTAAATCTAATGGTATTGTAGAAAATGTTCAATATCAATAAAATCATCGTGTGTAAAATGGTCGTTGGTGCAATGGTATTTGTGCAAATGGGGGGAATTCGGGACCTGGACCGGGTCGGGCCTGGAGGGATTGGGGCGGGACGGGACGAGACCATGTCCCGCCCCGGTTCGAGTCCCGATAATGCAATTTATTTTTTTTTATTTTTTATTTTTAAAAAAATCGGGTTCGGGCGGGCGGGCCCGGCCCACTGGCCAGCCATAGTGTATTGTGTGGATTAATAAATAATTTATATAAAAAGAATATATTTTTTATTAGAATAAATATAATTGTTTAAATGATAAAAATGAATATTCCTACATTGACATAATAGCTGAATTCTTTTTTTTCCTGTAATATTGATCCTCCAAAGAAGCTAAATGCCAACAGTTCTTGGCTAGAAATAAATGAACATGAAGAGAGTTTACTTGTATTCCTACTACTTAATACAAGATATGTGAAAAATTCAACCTGCACCACATCATGAACTGCCACCATACATCCAAAATTGCTTAAAAACTTTGTCCCAAAATTCTTTAATGCCCAATTCGGCATAGGGAAAAAGTAGTTCATGCATGGCCAGCCAATATGGAAGACATGAAGGGAGTTGTAAGCTCTTCACCTTCTAATCTTCTACCCATGGTTGCCATACTTGAGCTGGTACTGAATCCGAATATCCTTTCCCTTTGTTTGTATTTTTCAAATTTCAGATAAAATTGATAGCAAATAAAATACAAATTTTGAGAGGTAAAAAAAAAAAAGTCACACCTTGTTTTTGCGTTTAGCTTTTTATGCTTCTTTAAGCTTTGAACCATCTTGGGATTGATTATTACACTGGAAACAAATGGTTAAGGATTACATGTAAAACTTAAGGAGATGATAATCAAAATTAATTATCATAACACGTAACAGTAAAAATTACGTGATTGTCACGGTAGATGCACCAATCCTGATAAACCTATAAAAAGGTTACTAAAATTGGAAGAAGAATAAAAAAGAAAGGACCCTAAACCAATTTTTTATAACAAGAAAATTATAGTCGCAACATGAAAGATGTTATAAGTAAAATTTAGATTTTAGTAGATTTCAAAGTCCTAAAGATGTTAAAGTCCTATACAAAATGTTACCAAAAAATCATATATAAACTAATAATGTCGAAACAAAAAATAAATAAATAAAGACAATCAATAATTTCAGTAGGAATTCTCGAAAAAACACAAAAAAATAAAACAAATGGAACATGTAACCATACAAACTTTTAGTCTTAATCAGAATGAGTTACAATTACTTTAAACAATATAAATAAGGAAAGCATATATAAGTAAACTCTTATTCGACTTTCAACTTGGACTCCCTTTTTTTGCCAAAATTAACGGCATGTTTTTATCGAAATTTTTGTTTTAAAAGAAAATATATGTTACTAGTGTTTATGTATATTAATTTGAGAACAAATAGTAAATGATAATTTTGTCTATTGCATAGTCTTTTAATAAAGGGCAAAAAGTTCAATCAATATTTCTAAGGCCCTTCGCGCTTTTAATATAATATAGATATAGACTATTATTAATATTCTTAAGATTTGTACTTCTTTAATTGATGTAATTAAAAAATCAATCACTAGCTTTTAATATAATATAGATATAGATTATTATTAATATTCTTAAGATTTGTACTTCTTTAATTGATGTAATTAAAAAATCAATCGCTATTTGAGCCTACTTTAGGTGTGATTTGAAATGTATTAAAATTTCAAATTTGAGAACTTAAACTAATGATATTTAATTTGGTACATGTAACATGCTTTTTTCTATTATTCATTGCTGCTAGCTTTTTTTTCTTTGAAAGTTCAATTTTAGGCTCAATATTTAATTAATTATATTTGAATTTCAGCTCTAATTTAATCTATTATTTATTAATATAATTCATTCATATTTTATATCATCAGTGGATAAAAATAATCCCTTGATTATTTTCATTGATTGAAAAACTATATATACAAGTTACAGAATCATATTTCATATTCTACTCCTAAAACTTTATTCTACTTGGATACTAAATATACATTTATGGTAATACAACTATTATGGTAAGTGTACAATACTAATTACACAACAACATTACCTAAACTGTGATACTAAATATTACCTACATATACACGGTACAAGGCAGATTTCCGAGAGCCAACTATACACAATATACACGTGTATATCATGTGTATATTGTGTATATTTAACACACCCCCGAAGTCATAACGGGCGGTCTTCGAACGCTGAGACTGTCCCTAAAATCTTCAAAAATGACTGAAGGAAGACCCTTTGTAAAGATGTCGGCAATTTGATACAGTGACGGGACATGGCATACGCGTACCTGACCACGAGCAACCTTTTCGCGGACAAAGTGAATGTCCATCTCGATATGCTTAGTGCGCTGGTGCTGAACCGAATTACCAGAAAGGTAGATGGCACTAATATTATCGCAATAAACCAAGGTTGCTTTCTGAATGGGACAATGAATCTCCAATATCAAATTATGTACCCAACATGATTCCGAGACCACATTAGCTACCCTTCGATATTCGGCCTCGGCACTAGATCGGGACAATGTCGACTGACGTTTCACAAACCATGAGACCAGGTTATTGCCGAGAAACATACAATAGCCATACATAGACCGTCTGGTGTCCGGACATCCACCCCAATCGGCATCCGTATACGAGACAAGTGTGGATGTCGAGGAGGGATATAAATGCAAATCATAGTCCAGCGTACCTTGAATATACTGAATGATACGTTTGAGGGCATTCGTGTGCTCAACTCTGGGATCATGCATAAACAAACACACCTGCTGGACAACATACATAATATCTGCTCTCGTAAAAGTAAGTTACTAAAGGGCCCCTGCAAGATTGCGATAGCGGGTCAGATCCTCGTATGGTACGCCGGCTGCGACACTAAGCTTTTGCTTAGTATCAACTCGAGTGAAAGTGGACTTAAAGGATGACATCCCAGCCCTCTCAATGATCTCAGATGCATACTTCCTTTGAGATAAGAACAACCCATCTGCATGACGAGTGACAACAATCCCCAAAAAGTAACTCAAGGACCCCAAGTCTTTCATAGCAAACTTAGAGCTGAGCATTGTCATGATAGACTGCGTAAGGTATCGGAAGAGGCAGTCAAAATAATATCATCCATGTATAACAGAATATAGGCCAAGGACGAACCACGATGGTAGATGAACAAGGAATTATCCGACCTTCTGTGAGTGAACCCAATAGTCGAAACATAGTCGGCAAACCGCGTATACCAAGCCCGTGGAGACTGTATAAGCCCATATAAGGACTTCTTCAACAAACAGACATGATGAGGATGTTTGGGATCCCTGAATCCCAAAGGCTGATGCATATAGACGGTTTTCTTGAGATCCTCATGTAGAAAAGCATTCTTTACATCTAACTGATGAATAGGCCATGCTTTCGAAAGAGCCAAGCTAAGCACAATGCGAATGGTAGCTGGCTTGACCGCCGGACTAAACGTCTCACCACAATCTACACCAACCTGTTGAGTCTTACCATCACCCACAAGCCGCGCCTTATATCGGGCAAATGAACTATCTGAATTTTCCTTATGAGCAAAAATCCACATAGACCTGATAATATTAATACTAGATGGACGGGGCACCAACTCCCACGTCTTATTATCAATAAGAGCATTATATTCATCGGTCATATCAATTTTCCAATTCAGGTCATTTAAGGCAGACACAGGATTACGGGGCAAGGGGGATTTAGGAACATTAGAATGTAAATTAAAATATCTTTTTGGTTTAAAAATACCTCATTGACTACGAGTGACCGGTCTATGACTCGAGGAAGAATTAGGCGGATTTTGGGAATTTGCTGGGCTCGGGACGGATCGCAACCGGCGGGCAGGTGGGCTTTCTTGCCCAACTCGGTAAACATAAGCAGGAACTGGACCAGTTCCAGAATTGGGCTGGACTGGCCCAATCGTTGGAACTGGCCCAGTGGATGTACTGGGACTGGCAGTGGGTGACGGACTAGTGGGACCAGCGGTTAATGGGCCCATTGGAGAATTTTAGGTGCGGGATATGTTAGAAAAATGGTGAATAATATACGGGAATATACCATCATCCAAAAAATTATACGAACTAGGCATAGGAGTACTAACCTTAGTAAACGAAAATTGGGATTCATAAAAAATTACATGGCGATTAATGATGATATTATTAGAGGATAAATCAAAGCATTTGTAACCACGATGATTAGACGAAAAACCCAAAAACACACACGGAGTAGACCGGCCCTGACGTTTGTTAATTGTGGTGGACGGGAATAACGGATAACACAAACACCCAAAAATCCTAAGATGTGAATACGAAGGGGTTTTATTATATAGAATGTGAAGGGGGGAAGAATATGTCAAACCTTTAGAAGGAATTATGTTAAGGAGATATGTAGTCATTTGTAGAGCATGATGCCAAAAAGACGGGGGTACGGAAGCATGAATCAATAAAGTCCGAACAATGTTATTAATGATACGAATTTTGCGTTCGGCTTTTCCATTTTGTGAAGAAGTATGATGACAAGAAAAATGAAAAGTGATCCCATTATTAGTCATACTCTTTGTCATACTCTTTGTCATTATCACATTGAATCAATAAAGTCCCGACAATGTTATTAATCATACTCTTTGTCATTATCACATTGAATATTTTAAATTTTCCGTTCGAATTGGGTTCTAATGAATGCTCTAAATTTTAAGAAGATGGAAAAAACTTGGGATTTTTTTGCTATCGGAAAAGTCCATAAAAACTTAGAATAATCATCCAAAAAGAGAACATAATACCGATGACCCAAAGAACTAAGAACACGTCCATAAATCACTATGAATAATATCAAATGACATTAAAATATGAATATTGGAGTCTACAAATGGCAACTTAACTATTTTTCCTAAAGAACAAGATTGACAATTCGGAGTATTACGCAAACTCTTACCAGAAATAAGACTGTTTTTATCTAAGAAAGACAAAATAGATGATTCCGGATGACCTAGATGAGCATGCCACAAGGAAGGAGCCAGAGCGGCAAAAGTGGATGGCATTGCGTGACTCGAGAAACTGAAACGTGGCGTGATAGGATAAAGATCACCCTTACTATCACACCTCATGAGAGGACTCTCCGTTTTGAAATCCTTCACAGAAAAACCAAATGGATCAAATTCTATGGACACAGAATTACCAGTGGTGAATTTTCGGACAGACACCAAATTTTTAATCAATTTTGGAGCGTGAAGGTATTTTTCAAAATAAGGAGTGGATGGGGGGGGGGAGACAATGTTTTCTGACCATACCCATAAATTGGAATTGAATTACCATTACCAACAATTATACCACGATTGTTGCTCAAATTGAAATAAGACGAGAGAGTACCTGAGTCGGACGTCATGTGAGTAGTGGCGCCGGTGTCCATGTACCAATTTAGGTCCGAAGGATTTATTCCAAGCGTGTGCATCGCAACTTCAATATCGGTAAGTGTAGGGCCCGCTGCATGATGGGCCTGGTAGGGCCCAAAAGTGCTTCCTGCTGACTGGAACTGCCACTGTAGCGTTGGGCTGGGGCTATAGAAAAAATAGTGGACTGTTGCGAAAACTGGGCAGTGGGCCGAAACTGTGGTGGCATCTGGGCCCAATATGCTGGCTGACCGTATGGACTATTGGGCCAAGGGTTACTGGCCCAGCCCCATGTCGAGGGGGTCCACTTCTGGGACTAGCCTGACTGGGGCCCACTGCCCGGATGATGTCTACTGCCATTATTACTGAAACCACCGCGATTTTTGCCATTATTTTTTTGACTATTATTGCCGCCACCGTGACCACGGTTTTGGCCAGAATTATCAACATGACATGGAGAATTTGGAGAGGACATCATCATGACTACGGGACTAGCACCGGTAGCCGCCTTCTTGTCCAAGCCGGCTTCTTCGAGCGTAAGCATAGAACGAGCATGATAAAATTATGGAAGAGGACTGCTCTGACGAAGAAGCGTATCAACACCACTATAGGCCTCAGATAGGCTTGCAACCATTTGAAGGACCAAACGATCATTTTTAACGGGCGCGCCAACGTTGCGGAGTTGGTCCGCCGATTCTTTCAACCTTTTGCAATATGTTGAAATGTTGGGAAATTTTTTCATGTTGACGTGAGAGAATTCCTGTTCTAGGGTAACAACACGTGAATTTTGATTATCACGTATTCTATTCCATGCCACAATCGATGCCACCATCGCCGTAACGTCCGGTTCGATAATCGTTTGCAATAGGTCAGTAGACATAGTGGAGTAAATCCACCGAAGAACGGTAGCATCAATGGTCGTCCATAACTTATGATCATCCTCGGGTTTGGGCACCTCCGTATCCGTAGAAGCCACCGGGGTAATATGATGGAGGACTTGATGCGAGCGTGCGTGAACTTTGAATAGTTCGGCCCACGTTGCGTATTGGACGTTTTCTATTTCAAGAATGATAGGGATGCGATTCTTGATGTTAGAGATATTAAGGGCAGAGCGAAATGTGTTCTTAGCCATAATCGCAACGCAAGACGTGATATAGGAATTGGGAAGAGATGAGGTACCGCCGGGCACGAAATCCGAGAAAGAAGGCTCGAAAATCGAGGCAAAGTGACAGAAATATGGAGAGATTGACGGAATTGTGGAGAGAGGAATAAACGACCTAGACTTCTGATACAATGAAAGAAATAATCCCTTGATTATTTTCATTGATTGAAAGACTATATATACAAGTTACATAATCTTATTCCTATTCTATTCCTAAAACCTTATTCTACTTGGATACTAAATATACATTTATGGTAATACAACTATTATGGTAAGTGTACAATACTAATTACACTACAACATTACTTAAATTAGGATACTAAATATTACCTACATATACACGGTACAAGGCAGATTTTCGAGAGCCAAATATACACAATATACACGTGTATATTTAACAACTAGTTTATTCTACTAATTCCTGTGATTTTCCTAATAAATTTTAATTTGTTACAATAAGTATTTGTTGTATGTTCATTATTGTTACATGTAACAATTTTGTTAGGAAAATCATGTGACTTAGTAGAATAAACTAGTGTTACAACAAATATTATTGTAACAAATTACACTTATTACACCACGATGAAGGAAAAATCGTGAATCATATAATTAAAGTGAATTTGTGAAAGAGTGACAATAAAGAAATTTTGAAGGTACGATAAAAGTAAAAAGAAAAGAGATGGAACTCGTTAAACTAATTGTTACAATATCATTCTTCGTGTAAAGAAAATTATACGGCCATTCATTAAGGACTTAGCATAAAAGTTGAAAATTTCAAAATCTTGATTAATAAACTTGAACAAGGAAATAATTATATTTTGGTTTTAAAAGTAAATACCATGAAACGACAATATAAGAATTAAATTATTGAAATCATAAATTGATACAAAAAGGTGTATGGATTATCTAAAAAAATGATGAAAATATACAAGAATTTAATATACATTGTGAAATGAAAAAATTATAAGGTCAAATATGAAGTTTTCTGTTATTATATAAGGTGATTATTACTTGTTAGGTATTAGATTTGATTGTTTCTTCTTGTGATGATATAGCTTTGATTGTTTTCTTAATAAATTGAGAAATCCTGATAGCTCCTATATTAGATCACGAATTACAAATATATGAAGAAGTTTTATTCCTGTTTTACAAGGTAACTCACATAGATGAAGTAAAAAATGAAGGAGGTTGTGTTGGTTTCATATTATTCAAGATAGTTTAGAAAGTTATTCATATAAGGAAAGACCTTCTTTCTTTTTTTTATCCAAGAGTTGACTAATTTATTTTTATATTTTTCTTAAAAGCATCGTTTTAAAGCAAGTAGTCTAATCTCTGATCTCTCTTGATAAATTTCATTTATATTGGCAAGTAAGATCACTTTACATAGAAACGTACTTTATGTTATTATCTAATAATGTAAAACACGCATCGGAGCATATTAAGTTTTTTATATATTCATGAATCAATGATAAGTCCAATTAACTTTTACTCCAATGATAGTTTACTAAATACACTTTAAATTTTTATATAACAGTAAAATTCTGAAATTCTGAAATTGTATATCTTAGTTAAGTCGAAATTATTATATGACATATGGATATCAATTTCATGCCATAAGAACCTTTAATTTTTATAATCGACGAATAAGATTTTATTTTTAAAACGTAGCAAAATTATAAGTTGAATCTACGAGGAAATAACAAATTAAAAAAATGTGTTAAAACATACTAAATAAGTATAATTATATGAATTAATCACAAGGACACAACAACTTAAAAGAAAAATAATAATAATATGTTGTCCATGACTCAATTTCGAGATACAAAATCATAACATAACTAAAGTGTTGAAGTCATTAAATTTAGATTTTTAATTTTTTCACGCGTCAAAATTTTAAGTATGTGTGTTGCATAACGAAAGTGCTTCCAACGAACAACAACGAGTTCGATTTTAGTTAAAATGTTGATCATAACATTATTCCCAAAATCTATCTTTTTACTTTAACTTAATATTGGAATGTTGTTTATAAATTAAAAATTCATTTATGTATAGCATGCTAAATTTGGATAACTTTGTTCTTTTATATAAAAAGTAAGAATATGATTGCCTCAGGAAGAGGCTAGTCCCTTAAAAACCTACCTCGATTAGTATCATTTAAATGCGAATATAGAGTCATTGTCGTTCTAATCGCATTTAGAAGACGTAAAGTGAGGGCGTAGTTTAAGTCATATCGTATGCTCGTTTTCATAAACTTTCAACGGATTCTTCACGCACTGGGAATATCTCATTCGTACGTCTTTCTCGTGGCGGGAACGAAACAACAAGAAAAGACTCGTTCTCCCTGAAAATAATCCGCACAAAATTCAAAACCTTATAGAATTGATGTATCAATTCATCTTAGGAGTTCAGTTAATATACATTACTAATATTGGTGAACGTTTCTCTTTTAATAATTCAGATTAGATTGCTGAATTAGAACTATTTAAATGTTCGAAACTCCGAATTGTGCATTTTACTTTGGGGTTTTAACACATTCAAAGCCCATATTCCTAATTGCACATAGGACATGAATATTCAAACTCGACAAATAGCATATAAATTTCCACTTCACGCATATTAGGCATACCATTAAATTCATTAAATTTAGCATATTATATTTTTCACCAAAACTTATTTTATATAAAATTATTTAAAAAATGAATCATTATAAATTGTGTCCGATTCTTCAATTGAAAAAAAGAGGGTCGTGTGAATGGAAATGTTTTTCGTGTTTTTAGTTTTTAATTAATTTAGTTGTCTCGTGCTATAATTTATCATTTCTCATGCATTTCCAGTTATATTCACGCCTTTTTGTTAGTAAAACACGTGAACGTTATACATTAAAAACTCTCAGATTATAATTCTTTTTTGTACGTTATTAGAGTATCAAAACTAAATTATATCGTATTTTATCCAAAGATAAATCCTATCTCATCTCAAGAATTTCAATTTTTTAAAACTTGCTATAATAAATATTTTTGATATTTCTACACAAGTTAACTTTTCATCTTTAATGCCTTTCAGGTTATATTCACACCTATTCTATTAGAAAAACACGCACAAACATTATACATAAATAACTCTCAGATTACGAATTAATTTTTCATCTTTCATGTATTTTTAGTTATATCCGCGCCTATTCTGTTAGTAAAATGCGAGTGAACGATATACATTAAAAACTCCCAGATTATGATCATTTTTGTGCATTGTTAGAATGTCATAACTAGATTATATTGTACTTTATGCAAAGAAATCATACCTCATCTCAAGAATTCCAACATTTACAAAACTTGTTCTAGTAATATTTTGATATTCTTACACAAGTTAGTTTTTCATTTTTCATGCATTTCCAGTTATATTTGCGCCAATTTTGTTAGAAAAACACGCACGGACGCTATATGTTAAAAACTTTGAGATTATGATATTTTCTTACGTTGTTAGGATATCAAAACTATATTATATCGTACTTTATCTAAAGAAAAATTCTATATCATCTCAAGAAATTCAATATTTTAAAAATTTGTTATAGTAATATTTTTGATATTTTCAGTTATGTTCGCGTCTATTCTATTAGTAAAACACGCACGAAAATTATACATTAAAAGCTCCCGTATGATCTTTTTGTTTGCATGTTGTTAGAATGTCAAAACTAGATTATATCGTACTTTTTGAAAGAAAAATCCTATCTCATCTCAAGAATTTCAATATTAAAAAAAACTTGTTATAATAGTACTCCAATATTTTTGATGTTCTTACACAAGTTATAATTCTTAAAATTACCAATAATAGACATAGCAAGCACAAAAAAACACAAGTGTACACACCATCGTCATCAACTAAAGAGTCAAAACACCCCTCACACGAGACCCTTCTCTCTTTCTCTCACTACACAACATTTAATCTGTTCCTTTCTATCTCTATATCTCTATATCTAATACATCTATACTCATCAAACCTATACATACAACAAAATAGTACTACATCTATACACGATTCGTTCGATAAGAATTTCCTTATTCCAATCCCTAAATCCTTCAAAACCACTTGAAATCTTAATCTTTTTGCTTCGTAATTTTCGAATTTGTTAAGTTGGGGACCAAAACCCTAGCTTTCACTTTCAGTTTCAAAACCCCCAATTTTTTCAAACCTTCAGTAAATTTGAGAATTAAGAAGTGATTGGCTGTGGTAGATTCCACGGTTTCCAGTGTTTCTTGATTTATTTCAGGTGATCTAATTTGGGTAATTAAATAACTGCTTTAAATTTTGAATTTTTTGGAGCTTTGTTATGTTGGGTTTTATTTGTTATATCCTGGGTATGGTTAATTGAGTTTGATTTTTTCGAAATTATGGAAATTTGTGCATTTTAGTAGATAGTTGTCTATTTAGCTAATGCTACTGAAGTTACTTGGAGGGTTGAGCATTGATTTTAACCTGCAATAGTTCGTTACTTTGTTTCTCTTTTGGGTTTAAGAGTATTGATTTTCTTCGGCGTCAGATTACTGTAATACTGGTGGTCGTTTGTAGGACTTGAATGTAAGCGTACATGTGCTATTTAGAGTACCTCTTATTAATTTGCCTTTAAAAGATATGGGGGATTAATTAGAGTTGGAATGAAATGGGCCCAAATAGAATGGCATAGATATAAAGGATTCATATAGTCAATCGCGATTATTATGGTATTGAGGCCTAATTGATTAATTATTTTGGACGTTCTGTTATTAATTCGCCATCGTTTGGCATTGAGAGAAATGTTTGACCAGTTTGGGAAGTGGATCTCATTAGTGATTTAGAATCTGTAGGGTTTTTGCTTTACTCAAAACCCTTGATGTACATGTGCTATTTAGAGAACCTCTTATTAATTTACCTTTAAAAGATATGGAGGATTAATTATAGTTGGAATGAAATGGGCCCAAATAGAGTGGAATAGATATAGAGGATTCGTATTGTCAATCGCAATTAGTTTGGGATTGAGGCCTAGTTGATTGATTAATTGAGATTACTGTAACAATGGGTAATTATTTTGGACGTTCTGTTATTAATTCGCCATCGTTTGGCATTGAGAGAAACGTTTGACCAGTTTGGGAAGAGGATCTCATTAGTGATTTAGAATCTGTAGGGTTTTTGCTTTACTCAAAACCCTTGAAGTCGACTGTGCGTGTGCTATTTAGAGAACCTCTTATTAATTTGCCTTTAAAAGATATGGAGGATTATCTATAGTTGGAATGAAATCGGCTCAAATAGAGTGGCATAGATATAAAGGATTCATATAGGCAATCACGACTAGTTTGGATTGAGGCCTAGTTGATTGATTAATGGGATTAATGTAATAGTGGGTAATTATTTTGGACGTTCTGTTTTTTATTCGCCATCGTATGGCATTAGTGAGAAATGTAGGGTTTTGAAACATTGAGAGAAATGTCTGACCAGTTTGGGAAAAGGGATCTCATTAGTGATTTAGAATCTGTAGGGTTTTTGCTTTATTCAAAACTCTTAAGTCAGACTGCTGGTGGGTCTAGTTCCTTCTCTTACTTTTCCAGACTATCAATGGTGGCTAATCCGGTCACTCAGTATCTTTTGACTGCCCGTGTTGTCAAAGGCGAAAAGCTCTTAACCATGTCTATTGGGGCTTCAAGCGCAAAGCACAATTTAATTGTGGGATTGAGTAAGAAAAGGCGCAATGAAGGAAAAAAGTAAAGATATATATGTAATTCAAAACGAAAGTAACAAATTCATTGATAGTGTTTTCTTTAACCTTATAAAAATGTTTTCTTTAACAACTAATACACTTACTTGCTGATTGTATTTGTTGTTTAGTACAACTTGATTCAAGATAGAACTCATGGGCAATGAGGCGCACGCCTTAGTTCCTTGCCTACATTGAACCGCCGCTTAAGCGAGGCGAAGCGTCGTCCCTGAGCTTATTTGTGAGCTTTAGCGCGCCTTAAATGAGCCTTTGACAACTGCAAGACGTGCAATGTGGTGTAGTTGGATTTGTTACTGTATTTGGATGGTTGAGAAATGGTCGAAAAACTGTCGTACGATTCGTTCAGCTTGCATTAGTTGTAGGATTTCTAAGTAAGTTAGTTCATTGGACTTTAATGATTTTTTTAAAATTATTATACTGCAGACTTTCTATTTTAGGAGATCATCGACTAACATTCTTTTTAGTTGTTATTTCAGTAGTGTAATGCTAATTTTTGGGTGCATGGTTAATAAGTCAAATTTACTAATTACTACGCTTGCTCCAATTTCTGGTATGGGTAAAATTTTCATGTAGGCCTAAGGTACTACACTTTAACGTTTTTTTTTTTTTTTTAAAAACTGTAGTGGTTTTCAAACCCTAGTTTCAATTTGAAACCTCGATTGAAGCCTGTTTAAGAATGTACTGCAATATGTGATTGCTTGTAAATGGTTTCCGTCTTGAGTTAAGAACAACAATATCATCTTTATCTGAGTTCCACATTGCTAATTACTTAAGCTAGAGCAATCAGCTTCATTGTTCTCTTGCTTCCCCAAACTTTTTGATGATGCTATAGTAGCCCTTAGAAATCTATTATGGTCTATTTCGTTTCATATCCCCTTCGGTACAGCAGGTTAGGGTGTTGCGTTTTTACTTATTAATCATGCAAGTACACGAAGTTACAAATAACTTGTTAGCATTACAAATAAAAAAATAGTAACAAGATTGTGTTTATGTTACTTCTATACATAGCTTGTATGTGTACTTGTGTATACATCTTGCTTTTTTGTTGGAGAAATTGTCTAAATTCAGTTCAAAGATTGTAGAGAAGGTCAATTAGGTGGATGTACTTGGACATCGTCTAAACAAAAGTTTTTGGAGCTATTTCAATCTAAATGACTTACTATTTTTGCTTTTAAGGTCTAGCTTTGAAGTGATATTTTATAGTTAACTAACAGGTATTATTTGTAATTGTTCGTTGTCTAGGTGTCTGTTAGTTGAATAATCTGGACTCAGGATGGAGTTTGAATATCGTCATGGAAGTCGGTAATAAATGTGGTGATTCCTTGTAGAACAAGGACCTCTTTTAGACTTATAAAAGGAAGTTGATGTTCACTTTAAGGTGTAAATGGTTTTGGAATCACCTGGTGGACCATCGTGTCTATTAGATTTCCAAGTGAAAGTTAGTAAATATGGCAAAACTTAAGCTTGCGAAAGCACATAGAGAAATTTGCAGTTCTCTTAGCAATAGCAAAATTTATGTATGTGCATAGTTTTAATAAATCTATGAATTAGAAATCATCGATCTTCTGCTCAAGTACCTTTGTAAGGTAAAATAGAATAAATGTCCATTATCTTCTGCTAATATACATTTATACGTAGCTACTACAGAGATCTTTTAAATTCCAAATTTATGTTGGAATAGGAGTTGAAACTTTTTTGCTTTTGATTTGTTATTTTTATACATGATTTGCAGCATAGGACAGAGACTGCCCTTTGAAGGCAATTTCTTTGAAGGTTGGATTCAATTGTATAGAAGGACTGGGAGCAGGCTGTTCAAAGTGTTGATACTTGATAGGAGACGGCTAGTAATGTAACACTTCTGTATGTGTGTATATATATGTTATGTGTGTGCCTCAGACTCCATTATGTGTGTGTGTGTGTATATATATATATATATATGCATACTTGTGTATGTGTACATTCACACATACATGTTATCATTATATATTTTGCACACACACACATATTTATTTGTATTTATGTTTTTACCCAATTGTGCATTTCTTTAACAGTGAATATTGCCTTATTTGAAATGTAGCTCTAGTTGTTCTTGTTGTTGCTGTCATTATTATTATTTATTTATTTATTACATATTTTTGTAATTACTGTTGTAACAGTTCTTGCAGTACCACTAGAATACATCCTACTGTTGTCCAATGCTGGAGGCAGCATGCAGGTGATAGTTTTTAGGGATGCAAAGGTATCATGGTGGCAGCTGCACTAGTGCAGTTAATAACAGCACTATTGGGGGGCCATCTCGGCTGGAATCAGCCTCCCTTCCGCCTAATTTCTCCAGGTAATATCTCCTGTAACGTGGAAATTCTTCAGGAGTAACAGTGTGGGCATGCTTTTAATAGCATGCCAGAAGCTTATTTCCCTAATACTTCCGGAGAAAGTTAACACAGGTCTTTCCCTTTTGCTCTAGGCATAACAATATTAGAAATGAGATTTAGTTAATAAAATGATTGCCAGTTTCAACAATCTGGACATGTCAGCCTTACATGTAAAAGAATCTGGTTGTGACAGCGTTGGACATACTATCTTCATGAGTTTCACCTTATATTTGTTTATGAATTCATCAAGGCAGGATAAACTGCAGGTGAAGTCAAAGAATGACCCTGGACTTGGTCACTTCATTTTTATCTACGTATTCATCAAGTTGGGAGGAACTGTAGGTGAAATCAATGTAAAAGGGAGCATTTAGTGGGGAATTCAAAATCATGGAGTGCAGACTAAGATAATTAATAGAAGCCGACATGTTTGACGCTTTCTCCTTCATTAGTTCTATCACTTATTTTATAAAGTGACCAGAATGGATCATAAGTGTGAATTGAATTACTTTTGTTACGTGTACTTGGGTTGCAGTGTTTGTTTGCATTAATTTCTGAGAATTCAGGGATTGAATGGTGGAATTTCTACTGTCTCTTGGCATCAGAATCCCGGGAAAATGGTGTATCATGACGGGTTACTAGTAGGTTTACTAGCCAGTTTAGCCTTAAAGCAATGTCTTACAGTTGGCATTACGGACTAACAATTGGATCTCCCCCCACCCTTAAATCAAATTGATGTTTCATAGTCATTGGATTGTTCAACTTATTTAAGAGCAAACTCGTCAAGAAAATTTATCTACAGTTGATTTGTCATCCCAAATACGATTTCCGTCCATCAAATGCATCTCAATGGCAAGCATAACAAAGGGAACACAAGAAGTAGGAAAAGATAGATGCAATTAAACATCCTGTCAAATAACAAATATCAAATATATATAGTTCAAAGACTTCCCCTGCCAAGATTAGGTTGCGGATTGTGCTGGAGGTTGCCTCAAGGGAGTTGAAGATGGGGAAGAAAATGGAGTGGTCACATTAGTGTTTTGGGGAAATGAAATGAATGAACCAATTGGTTGCCTGGTCATATGTATCTACAGAATAGTCTTTTACTATCTGATTCTCTTTTCTTTTGGAATATAATTTGTGAATTAGTAGGTTGGCTTGTACTGCAATAGTTTTACAGCAAAAAAAATTTGTAGGATGGTTTGTTGATTTCAAAAAATAAACTAATTAGCAGGGTAGGTTTTCCCTATATTATCTACTCCTTTATCTATCAGGTTACCAAATGACCCCGAATGATCCCCAGAGTCCTTATTTTTTATGAAGATGACCCCCCGAGTCCTTATAGTAAGACATCTACCTTGTGCGACAATTTGTGTCTTGAGCCTTTTTTGTATTTAAGCCTCGAGGTGCATATACTTGCATGTCGTCATACTTTCACTACCTTACTAACAAGTCAGACTTCCTAGACGGCCAGCAGAAAGTTGGATACCATGGCTTGGTTGACAGGACGACATCTATGTGTTCCTATGATGATTTTCATTCCACTGGACAATTTATTTGAAATATAAGTTAAAAAAATTAAATATACGCAACTCACCTTATTATTGCCTGTTTCATCAGAAGTAGGCGTGTTCACATTTCTATTCAATTCTTGGATGTCTTCATAATAATCATCCCATGTGAAAAAAATTGTTGGTCATCTTTTCCCATGTATTGGCACAAGCACAACTGCACAACACATTGCAAATATGAACAAATAAATCTTTTTTTTTAGAAAGGAAAAAAAAGAAGAAATATAGACCTACGTTTTTCTTTCAAATTTTAGGTTTTATGGATTGCATGCATCCGTAGTTAATCTTTATCTAATGGTTCTTTGAGTAGCTTATTTGGAATACTTTATGTTTTAAGCACAAAAGCATTGTGTTGGATTACCAGGAGAGCCTGCTATGTAAACTCTTCTCTTTTTCTTGCTTAATTTCCCCTCAAGTGGTAGACTAAGCTGAAGATGTTGAGATGGAACTTTGTACAAATGAGGAATAACATCTTATCCCTTGTTTCTTTTTGTGCACCTGTGAGGTTCCTTTATGTATAGATTATTTGGTGCATATTTTTTTTGTAGGGTTTCTGATTTTTGGTATAACTTCTTGTATACGGGACTTTCATGCCCCTACGTTTAATAAATTTTTTACTTTATTCAAAAAAGAACTAAGCTGACATGATCTGTTCTTGCAGACGGCCACTACAACTGACCCCGTACAAATTGAAGTGTGACAAGGAGCATCTTAATTCCAGGTAACGTGGCGAATATAAATCGTGAAAACTGAGTACTGCTCGGTCTAGATGGTACCATTTTGCTAATTTTGTAGTTCCTTGCAGACTTGGACCACCTGATTTTCTTCCTCAGACTCCTAATTGCCCCGAGGAGACATTGACAAAAGAATATGTCGAATCCGGTTACCGGGAGACCGTTGAAGGTCTTGAGGTATTCCTTCTGCGCTACTCATTTTTTTTGTAATTGCATGAATATAACTTTTTCAACTTGTTTTCTATATGTTCATCTTTGTTTAAACTAAGTGCTCTGTTAATTATAACAACATTAAGGAGCTTCGCCATGACAATTTTTACAAGTTATCCTCTCTTTCTTCCTCCTGCCCACTCCCCCAAAATAAATACATATCTGCATTATGCGTCTTTCAAGAATTTTGAAAGTTAACATTTTGTTTTTTCTTGGTCCACTAGTAAAATAATACATGAAGAGTTGTACTTTCTAGTGAATTTGTAATAGCGGGACCACAATGAGGGCATAACTCATAATAAAAGGGCAGCCCGGTGCACTTAGCTCCCGCTATGCGCGGGGTCCGGGTAAGGGCCGGACCACAAGGGTCTATTGTACACAGCCTTAACTTGCATTTCTGCAAGAGGCTGTTTCCACGGCTTGAAATAAGAAATATGTCCATCCAGAAAGAGCTCCTTGCCTATTCGCAACCAAGCGTTACTGATTAATGTGTGATCTAGTTCCGCAATTGGGTAATACTATCGGCACACCTAACTGTTCCGTGGAGGAGAGTTTTTGGTGTGGTGCTTTATGTTCCCGGTCCCTCCCAAGCCTGTATAGAAAGCATTCGGCATTTGTCACAGTTAAGAATGCTCTTTAATGTTGCTTTATCAGAAAAAAATTTCTCTTTAATATATACTAGAAATGTGATCTGGTTTTTCGAATGGAATAGAACTATAAGCATCTATTGTGCAGAGTAGGTTATAAAACCCAGTAGTTTTTTCATGCCTCTATTTTTCTATCAACCACAAAACCCACACTTTTCCCCTCACCAGTATCCTCTTTATTGAATTTTCTCTTTGATCTTTTCTTATGCATTTTTCTGTTTCTTCATTTCTCCTCTTTCTCTTATTTTGTGGCCTTACAGCTGTTGTGCTTCCTTGACTCTTCCCGATCGGTTGGTTGTAGACTAATTATCTAATTGGTTTTTTGATTGTCATGTTGACAGGAAGCCAGAGAGATATCATTATCTCAGGTTCAGTCTTTTACGAAGCCTGTTATCTTTAAGTGCAAGGAGGTAAACTTTTGAGAATGTATATTTGGACTGTTCATTGCCTTTTGTGTTCAATTTAGTGACTGTTCTCGTGTATATATGCCTTATTTTCCATTTCAAAAACTGTATATATGCCTTCCTGGGTTTTCATTCCTTGTTTGAAGTTGGTAGGTCTGCCATTTTTAAATTACTGATTAGCTGTTTCTCCGTCTCTCTGCAGGCAATTAGAAAATGTCACAGGGCTATCAATGAGTCTCGGGCTCAGAAGCGAAAGGTAAATGTCTTGTCTCGATGGTATTTATTTTGCTACGGCCTACGGATCGGGTCTTTTGCTTGAATTCTCTTGATTACTTCAGGACTTCATGAATTAATATTCGTTTTTTCCATGTAACATAACATGTATTTCTCAAAAAGCATGACACTAACCTGGTGATCACATGAATTTATTCATGTTACAGGCAGGTCAGGTTTATGGAGTTCCTCTTGAGGGTTTACAGTTGACGAAACCTGGTATCTTTCCTGATCAAAGATCATGCGGAGAAGAGTTCAGGAAGAAGTGGATTGAGGTTAGGCTTCCATCTCATCAGGAACCCATGAAATGGGTTTCTGACAAAATGTGACATCTGAATGTCCTAATTGATTGTCAAACATGTAGTTGTTCAGCATTGAATCCGAACAGGAAAAATACAGTATGTAGTTGCTCAAAATGATACAGAAATGTATGCAGTGTATGTGATGAGGTTCTTTATTACGACTAGCAAAGCAGTTACCATGTCTTCTCCATTTGTGTGCTTATGGTGTTCTGTCATATATGTATGAACATAGGAGGTGAGTTTAAGCTTTTCACATAGGTGCTGGCTAATTATCATGTATAGTGGTTGATAATTGGCAAAGAGCTAGGGCCCGTTCGGTTTGGATTGCGAAGCTCATTTGGACTTCATGAAAAAGGAGAATATTTTTAAAAGAATAACTGGCCCAGTAGGTTTCTTTAGAAGTAAGAGTTATTGGAATAAAATGCGTCAGAAAAACTTTTATAGACCCAAACTAGTAGACCTATTGTCCTATATTCCTCAAAATACAGAAAAGTTGGAGACTTCTAATTACTTCGATCCCCTGTGTGTTGAGATAGAAGCAAATCTCTCAGAGAAAAACTCTTCAACAGAGTTGGTGACTTTCAACAACCAAAACCAGTGAGGTAGGTGTGAAACTTTATACGCAATTGATTTTCATGCAACTTGGAAAATGGAGCAGATGAAGATTTTGAATTTGTTATCAGAACAAGAGCCAGAATATAAGTATGATGGCGTGATGGGAGAATTTTCAGGTAATTACTCAATTGGTGAACAGGAGGACGATGGCCCATAAACCAGTCAAAATGTAATTGATGTGACACAAGATATTTTGATGCGTCCCTGGCAAGAGGAAAGAATCATGAATATGCAAATTAATTTGAATCAGTCAGCAGATTCGATATGGATGAAAAGAAATATGGCAAAGATCAGTAAGCTATTAGGGATAAAATTGAGTGATGATCGTGACAAGCTAATGGTGCTTCTTCTGCGAATCGATAGTGCTCGACCCCAAAAAATAGCTCCGGCATCTTCAGTACGTGTCTCACCCATCAAGAAATGTGAGAGTGAATTAAAGCTGTTGGAGTTTGGTGTTGGTTTTAGGGGCAACCCAAGTAATGAGGGCAGAGGTAAGGGCAGGAGGGCATCTTTCTGATTAATGATGCTGAAAATTATATGCTGGAATGTCAGGGGTACCAATGATGCAAAAAAGAGAAACATGGCGAATCTGTTATTACGTAAATGGAATGTCGATATAGTATGTCTGATAGAGACGAAAATGAAAGGAATAGATCAATCTTGTATCAGCCAAGTTGGAGGATCAAGATGGACATAATGGGTTGAGTTGGAAGCACAGGGAAATGGTGGTGAAATTCTTGTTTACTGGGACAAAAGAAGATGGAATTGTTTGGACAAATATTTGGGTCAGCATTTAGTCACTATTTTGCTGCAAGAAGGCAGTTCTGGTCATCAATATGCTTTCACAGGAGTTTATGGACCGTGCGATAGGAAAGCCAGAAAAGAATTGTGGATAGAAATTGCAGCAATGTGTCTCAACCATGGACAGTGGAAGGAGATTTTAATGTGATTAGATTTACAAACAACAAAAAAACAACATACCAGTGAAATTCCACAACGTGGGGTCTGGGGAGGGTAGAGTGTACGCAGACCTTACTCTACCTTGGTAGGTAGAGCGGCTGTTCCGAGAGACCCTCGGCTCAAGACAAAGCAAAAGCACAAGCAAAAGCAAAGCAAAGCAAAGCAAAGCAAAGCAAAGCAAAGCAAAGCAAGAGAAACGGTCAGACTTGGTCAAAAAAAATAATTTAAAGCAGTATGAAAATGCTAGTATCAAAAGCGAATAAGCGGAGAAAAGGGGAGAACTAGAAACACAAGCAATGAGAGAATTTTCAAATTTTATACAAGACCTTTCTCTGATTGATCCTCCATTACACGGGGTTCCTTTACACGGTTTAGAAGCATGAACACTCTGTGTCTCTCCATAATAGATAGATTTCTACTATCAGAAGGATGGGATGAGCAATTCAAAATTTTAAAACAGAGGGTCCTTCCCAGGACCACATCAGATCATTGTCCAATTCTTTTAGAGTGCGGAGAATGGAAAAAAGGGAAATGTTATTTCAAGTTTGAGAACATGTGGTTTGAACACCAGGGGTTCACTGAATTGTTAGAAAGTTGGTGGAAGGCCTATGATATACAAGGTGAACTAGATGCTATTCTTGCAAAAAAATTGAGGTTGCCGAAAAATGACATCAAGAATGGAACAAAGAAGTATTTGGGAAATTAGAGGAGAGGAAAAGTAAGACTTTGGCTAGACTGCATGAAATAGACCATGAAGGAATGATGAATCAAAGTGAGGAGCAGATTGAGACATAAAGAATATTATCAAAAGAGAGCGGGAAGAAGTGGCAAAAGCTGAAGAGATCTCGTGGAGACAAAAGTCTAGGTGTCTATGGATTGAACAAGGTCATAGGAATACAATTTTTTTTTCATAAACAGGCCAATGCTCATAAGAGATTTAACTGTATTGACAAGATAATGGTTGGTGGGGAACTTGTTGATGATGAGAAGCTTATTATAGAGCACATACAAGGTTTCCATGAAAAGTTATTTAAAGAATCTGAAGATTGGAGACCAACTTGAGAGGATGTAAACTTAAAGAAACTTTCCGATGAAGACAAAGTCTGGCTTCAGAGATCCTTCTTCTCTTTGGAGGAAGTAGAAAATGTAATAAAGTCATTCATAAGAGATAAGGCCCCATGCCCATATGGTTTTCATTTCTTCCAAAAATGTTGGAACATGGTCAATGATGATGGTTGGAAGACAATGGAGCCGTTTCATCAAAAAAACACTTTTCTTAAGAGTCTGAATTCCACCTTTATTGCATTAATACCAAAGAAGAAGGGAGCAGTGGAAGTTAAAGATTTCAGGCCCATTAGTTTACTTGGAAGTGTCTACAAAAATATTTCTAAATTATTGGCCGAAAGACTCAAGCTGGTAATTGATAAGTTAGTGTCAGTCAACCAAAATGCCTTTATCAAAGGAAGGCAAATAGTAGATGCATCTTTGGTGCCCAATGAAAGTATTGATCATTTAATTAAGATGAAGAGGAGGGGAGTTGCTTGTAAGCTTGATATTGATAAAGCGTATGACCATGTCTGTTGGACTTGGCCGCTAAATTTGTTAAAGCAGATGAATTTTGGTGATAGATAGATTGACTGGATCAGGTACTGCATATCCACTGTTAGATTCTCCGTATTAATTAACGGGAACCCTAATGGTTACTTTGATTCACAAAGAGGATTGAGGCAAGGGGATCCACTGTCGCCCTATTTATTTACCTTGGTGATGGAGAAATTGATTTTGATGTTAAATAAGGCTGTGAACTTGGGCTGGATTATAGGTATGCAATTTGGAAGAAATGAGGCTGAAAATGTGACAATTTCTCATATTCTCTATGCCGCCGACACTCTCCTTCTATGTGACTGAAAAAGAACAAATACTTTATCTTAGAGGAGTTCTATTAGTGTTTGAAGCCGTTACAGGTTTGAAAATTAATTTGGGCAAAGAGTAATATTTTCAGTATTAATGCTGATGATTGCGTTGAGGAATTAGCTGATATCCTGGGTTGTAAGGTGGAAAAATTTCCTAGTCTATTTGGATTTTCCACTTGAGGCAAAAAGGAATGACCAAAGGAATATTTATCCTTTGGGGGTAGACTCACCCTCATTAACAATGTCTTGGATGGATTGCCAACTTATCTAATGTCCCTGTTCTCAATGCCTGTTGCGGTGGAAAAAAATTGAATTTAATGAGGAATCTGTTTCTATGGGATGGCAATGCCAACAGGAGGAGAATACACTTGGTAAAATGGCAAGTGGTTCTAGGATATAAAAAAGGTGGAGGGTTGGGGATCAGGAATTTAAAATTACACAATAAGAGCTTGTTACTCAAATGACTTTGGAGATTCTACATGGATGGTAATGGTATCCGGAAGAAGTTGATCTATGCTATATATGGTAAAAAAGTTGGGTGGAGCTCTCCTCCTATTCAACCAAATGCTAAAAGTGGACTCTGGAAGGATATTTGTAGGCTCTGGGAGGAGTTTATGAAACATGCTAAATTGGAGGTTGGGAATGAGTGCAAAATAAATTTCTGGACAGATATTTGGGTGGGGGATGATAGCCTAAAGAATAGATTCCCCCTATCTTGTTAAATTGTTTATTAATAAGAGTGGTTCTATTGCTGAGTTTCATTCAGATTCAGGTTGACATTTCAATTTTAGAAGGAATTTGAATGATTGGGAAATAGAAGATTTTTGTCAGATACTTCAACAATTATACTCAGTCCAGCTAGATCAAAGTCGGGTGGATTCTTTGATATGGACAGCCAGTAAAGATAAGAAATTTTCAGTTAAAAGTTGCTACACTACACTGTTAAGGTAATTGGGATAATACTTGGCCTTGGAAGATGATTTGAAAAACGAAAGCTCCAGTGAAGGTAGCTTGTGTGGGATGGACTGCAGCCTAGTGAGGATGTTTAACTCAAAATAATTTGCAGAAGAGGGGTTTTTCTTTATGCAACAGATGTTACGTATGTGAATATGACTTGGAATCAATAGATCACCTATTTCTTCACTGCATGTTTTCTAGACAATGCTGGAAACTATTTCTAAACTTTCGGGGCATCTTATGGGTAATGCCCAGAGATGTAAGGAGTTTATTAGATAGTTGGAAATTTCAAAAGGTTCCCATATGACTGACGCAAATTTGGAAGACCATCCCACTTTGCATTTTTTGGACCCTATGGCTGGAGAGGAACAAAGCATGTTTTGAAGGACGTAAAGTTCACATCTCTAGAGTCAAGAATCAGTGTTTGCATAATCTGTTTTTCTGGTGTAATAGGAATCTGTTATTTAGTATGGACCAATACATGGATTTTCTGGAATTGTTAGAAGAGAAAGAGTGATAGTTTGTCTGCATGATCTTTGTATGAACCATGTTTCCTTTTGTACCAGCTTGGTACTTTATTAATAAAATCTTACCTTATAAAAAAGAAGGATTTGGATTTTTTAGCTAATCTATGCGGGATGATTTGTTGAACATGGATAAAAATAACTATTCCTCAATCCCAAGCAAGTTTCGTTGGTCGAATGAATCTTCACCCTCCAAGTTGTTCTAGGGGTAGAAGATAGATGAGTTTCACCAATATTACGGATGGCATTGAGCTAAAGGTGGCCTTTTCCTATACTATCCATTCTCTGTTATGACTTATGATTGTAAAACTGATTTACTGAAGCATCTTATTAATTCAGGTAGTATCAACTATCTAGCCAAACATGTGTATGGTTCAAACTTTGTTCACAGAGAAGAAGAGGAGGACAAGTAGCTATTTTTATCATACATGTCTTCTCCTGTGTGTGTTGATTTCATTGGAGACTACTGCATCCCTCTGGAGTGTAGCATATTCACTTAGAAATTATTAATCACTCGTCAGTCCCAAACTAGTCGAAGTCAGCTATATGAATATATGTGACCATTCAGCTCTGTTTGAGTCCATTCCAATACTAAGCAATTTATCCTTTTAAGACAAACTAGGGGTTCTCTAAGAGTTGAGGTACTCTGAAGTGCGTCCATGGAGTATGGGCGGGGTCAATTTAAAGCTTAAACTGAATAGATTTTCATGAACTGGATGTAAATTTCTATGTAAAAGAAAAAAACTGGATGAAAATTTCCTTCTGGTCCATGAGATTTTATCTCTTGGGGAATTGTGGTCAGCCCCCTTTTTTTCCTTGGAGTATAGCAAGAACCGAGAAGTAAGGACTAGAATCATGGTTGGTCTTGTTCTGATTTAAGGTAGTTCAAAGTTGGGGGAAGTACGTATATGAATGAATTTGGTTCTCTGGCCCATCTTATTTCCTTATTTTTCTTTCCTTCTACTTCCCTTTCCGTAGGGATTAGAGTTTCTAGTGAAGTTTCTGGGTCTGGAATTCTGAAATATTTCTAGGCCTTCTCTTGCTAGAGAAGATCGTCCGAACCTATATATCATCTAATCCCATGCAGTCGGCATTCTCTCTCTACGTGATTAAGTTTCTCTTTTCTGAAGACTGGAGAAGGACATGCTTTTAGGTTTCAGCAGCCAGAGGAAAATACATAAATCTGAGTCTCTCCATTTTGTTATTGTTCATCATTTTCTTTGTGTATTGGATGCAATATTTTGATGTGATGACTTACATTACTTTCTTCCCATCCTTAGCGCTTAGGCAATGTGGATGCAACAACACTTACCTTACATCCTTGGCCGAGAAAGAAAATAATATGTGAGATTTGAGTACAAGTTCATAATTACCAGTCAATTTTATCTTGTATCACTTACGTTTACTTGCTCATTTGGCTTGACTCCTAGGTTTATGCACCAACCAGAAGTTACTAGAATATATTGCCGAAGTCATTGACTTGGATCGTACTCTTAGTTTAGGCATTATATTGCTGTTACTACACTTAAGATATTCACTTCATCTACCACGGCTTGTGCGGCCATAGACATTTTCCACCCTTTTTAAGGTTTTGCTTGAAGAGAAGTGTGTATGTTGTTGATGTGGAAGCTCAGTTGTTACTCGTCTTTCAGTTGTTTTGTTTGAAGTCACTTGTTATATTTTATGATTTAATAATTGATGCACTATTTGCACAAACAGTTCTTCGATAAATTTAACCGGAATTGACGACGAGAATTTGCGCTTATTCCCAGGGTTTATCCCAACAGCATAAAAGGCTAAAGTCTTTGGCTGATCATGTTCCCCACGGTTATAGGAGAAAGTCGCTTTTTGAAGTCCTTATCAAAAATAACGTGCCATTACTAAGAGCAACATGGTTTGTCAAAGTAACTTATCTCAATCAGGTAACAATATTGGTTGATAGCCGATACTAGATTTAAACTACTTTGAATAGTTTTACCATGGGAAGGATCAGATTGTACTTTATTCTTTCAGGTTCGCCCTGGCTCTTCTAGTATATCATCTGGGGTGCCAGACAAAACACATATTTCTCGGTCTGAACAATGGACGAAAGATGTTATTGATTACATGCAATATTTGTTGGATGAAGTTATTTCAAGAAACAGTGTCCATTCTGCTTTACATATCAGAGATCGGTCTCCCCAAATGGTTTATGCAGGATCAATTCAGCTCAAGAATGATCCAACCTTAGGGACCGTCGATTGTGAGGAGCCTTCTCTGCATTTTAAATGGTGGTATGTTGTGCGTATTTTACAATGGCATCACAGAGAAGGGTTACTTATTCCATCACTCATTATTGATTGGGTGCTCAACCAACTGCAGGTATTGTCTGCTTGAACGCGTGTTTCAATCTCAATAAAAATGTTAAATGGTTGGCTAGTTATTATCTGCCCTTTTTTGCTGAGATTGTGGTGTCTTCTATCTTGTGCTTTTCAGGAAAAGGAATTGCGTGGGGTTCTGCAGTTGTTATTACCTGTAATTTATGGTTTCATAGACACTGTTGTATTATCTCAGTCCTATGTGCGCACTCTGGTGGGAATAGCTATTCGTTTCATCCAAGAACCTTCTCCTGGTGGATCTGACCTTGTTGACAACTCTCGTAGGGCTTATACTATGGCTGCTCTTATTGAGATGCTTCGATATCTGATGCTAGCTGTGCCTGATACTTTTGTCGCTTTGGATTGTTTTCCTATGCCACCATGTGTGATGACCAATGTGGTGACTGATGGGAGTCTCTACTCGAAGGTAACAGAGGATACTAGAAAGGTAAAAAATGGCCCTTTTGAAGTTGCGTATTTTCTTAGAGATAAAGGCCCGGAGGTTCGGTCTGATTCTTATTCCATCAGTCGTGTTGTATCTTCAATTCAGAAGCGAGCTCAGCATCTTGCAACGGCTGCAAGACCCGGTCATCCTGGGCAAAGTGTTGTCAAAGCTTTACATGCCTTGGATAAGGCCCTTGCGCATGGGGATTTGAGGGAGGCATATAAGTTTCTTCTTGAGAATGTTCATGAGAGTTCTATTGATGATTGTTGGTTTGCAGAAGTCAGCTCCTGTTTGCGTTCCTCGCTTAAGTATATCCGGGGTGTTACTTTGTCATCTATTTGTTCCGTTTTCTTCATCTGTGAATGGGCAACTTGTGACTTCAGGGATTTCCATTATGCACCACCACGTGGAATGAAGTTCACTGGGAGGAAAGATTTCTCTGCTATATATATTGCTGTAAGGCTTTTGAAACTGAATATGAGAGGGGCAGGAATTTCATCAAGGCTCAGGGACCACAAAATTGTAAAGAATGACCATCTTCGAAAAGATCCTGGCCAGCTGACTAACCATGCTGGTAGGAGTCCTGCTAGTGGTGCTTCTGAATCTCTCTGTAATTCAAGGCGTGCACGTGAAAAATGTGGTGATTTCCTAGATATGTTTGATAGCCCAAGCCCTTTGCATGATATTCTTGTGTGCTGGATAGATCAGCATGAAGTGCAAAATACAGAAGGCTTCAAGCGTCTTCAACTACTGATTGTCGAACTTATCCGAGCTGGGATTTTTTACCCACAAGCATATGTGAGGCAGCTGATTGTTAGTGGAATAATGGATGGGGATGGACCTCTTTCCGATCCCATGAAACAAAAAAGACACTGTAAAATCTTGAAGCACCTACCTGGTTCTTATGTTCGTGATGCTTTAGAAGAAGCTCGAATTGCTGAATCCCCTGTACTTTCAGAGGTAATGAATGTCTACCGCACTGAACGTAAGCTAGTCTTTCATGGGATGATTGATAGCTACAACACTGCCTGTGGAAGTTCTAACCATAAGCATAAGGCTCGTCCTAACTCTGGTGAGAGTCTATCCGCACCCTCCATTGATCAGTTGAGATCTTCTGAATCTGGATCCTTTCTGTTGTCCAAAGATGTTAGCAGAGGTATTGAGCTTGAAGAGTTAAAAGGGTCGATTACAGCATTGCTGCAATTTCCAAGCTCTTCATCAACAGATACTGGAGTTGATGAGTCTCAGGTAAGTTTTAAGAAGGCTGTTATTTATGGTAGCTACGGTATGGATAACAGTGAAGGAACACCTGGGTGTGAAGAATGCAGAAGGGCAAAAAAACAAAAATTAAGCGAAGAGAAAAGCTCTTACAGTCGGATCTATCCACAAAATCCATCGGATGATGAAGAGACTTGGTGGATGCGAAAAGGCCAGAAGTCCATTGAGTCTTTTAGAGCAGAGCCACCTCCTAAACCAGCCAAGACAGCTTCAAGGGGTCGGCAAAAAATTGTCCGTAAAACTCAGAGTCTTGCACAGTTGGCTGCAGCCAGAATTGAAGGTAGTCAGGGAGCATCCACTAGCCATGTTTGTGATAGTAAGGTTAGCTGCCCACATCACAGGCCTGGCATTGAAGGCAGTGTTCCCAAGTCAGCAGATGGTACCAGAATGCCCAATGGAGATGTTGTTTCTGTTGGGAAGGTTTTGAAGCGGCTACGTTTTGTAGATAAAAGGACCATGACTGTGTGGTTGATAGGTATTGTAAAGCAGCTAGTGGAAGGGTCCGAGAAGACTGTGACTAAGGTTGGCCAATATGGTCGACCATTCTCTGCTGCTGATGAACGGGGTTGTGTGCGATGGAAGCTTGGTGAAGATGAACTATCAGCTGTGTTATATCTGATTGATTCTTGTGATGAATTAGTTTTGGCAGCCAGGTTTCTTCTGTGGTTGTTACCTAAGGTTCTCGGCAGCTGCAGTGCTACAGTTCATGGTAGTAGGAACATTCTAACAATTCCTAAGAACACAGAAAACAATGTCTGTGAAGTAGGTGAAGCATATCTTCTATCATCTATGCGGAGGTGAGCTCTCTATTTTCGTCATTTAAGATACGGACATTAGTTCTTTTTCTGCAGTTGTTTTGTCATCAGGTTTTGAACATGTTGCCATTGTCGGTACTGGTTGATTGGTTATTAACATGTGTATTGTAGCTCTGGCTGCATCTTAGGTAGATGGTAGAAATTACATTTTCTCGATGTGAAGGGTCAATTAGAAAAAAAGATGACTGCAATAAATTGATTCTCTTATTTTCATATGTATAATGCCTTAAAATTCTTTTGACATAATTATTATGAAATTCGTATTGGTAGATCAATTTGGATGGTAGAGTCCAGTATGTGCAGATAAATTTTGTTTTCTACTTGTTACATATCAGCCGGAACTTTTGTACTTAATTAAATAAATACCTATTTTAGTCTGCTTTAGTAGCTACTTTATTAATGGAGTCAGATTTAGGGTAAGTGTCATAAGATATTTGCTCCTGTTCTCTTTTCTGGTTGAATTATGCTGTGGTTTTTCTATTTAGTTGACGATTGGAGGGCATCCTTAGGTTATTGGCTTGAAACTATTGGACCATCTCTTGTAACTGTCACAATATTTTTTGTTCACTTCCGCTATCTGGTTGAATTATTCTGTGGTTTCTTCTGTTTAGTCAACTGTCGAACTGCACTCTTGGGATATAGGGTTGAACTGTTGGACCATCTTTATTCTTACCTCCTGTTATGTCTTTGGTTCAGGTATGAAGGCATCATTGTTGCTGCAGACCTTATTCCTGAAACATTGTCAGCGGTAATGCATCGTGCTCAAGCTATTCTGACATCAAATGGAAGAGTTTCAGGTTCACCAGCCGTAATCTATGCGCGGTACCTCTTGAAGAAGTATGGCAGCGTTGAGAGTGTTACTGAATGGGAAAAGAATGTCAAGTCAACCTTCGACAAGAGACTTGCTTCTGAAGTTGAATCTGGAAGACTGGTGGATGGGGAGTTTGGATTTCCACTTGGCGTCCCAGTGGGCGTGCAGGATCCAGATAATTACTTCCGGCAGAAGATAACTAGTGTTCGGGTATCTAGGGTTGGTTTGAGCATGAGAGACATTGTGCAAAAAAAGGTTGATGAAGCTGTTAATTATTTCTATGGCAAAGACAGAAAGCTTTTTGGGCCTAACTCTGGAAAGCTTCCTGGATTCCAAAATGGGAAGATGTGTATCAGATCGGTCAGCAGATTGTAATGGGATTAATGGATTGCATGAGGCAGACAGGTGGTGCAGCTCAGGAAGGAGACCCGACATTGGTTTCCTCTGCTATATCTGCAATTGTTTGTAATGTTGGGCAAGTCATTGCAAAGGTTCCTGATCTGACTGCCAGTAATAATCACATGAGTTCGTCCACTTCTGCTTCGTTGCAGTTTGCACGATGCATCTTACGCATTCATGTGATATGTCTTTGTATTCTTAAGGAAGCTCTTGGAGAGCGTCAAAGCCGTGTCTTTGAAGTTGCTCTTGCTACAGAAACATCCTCTGCCCTTGTGCAGCTTTCTGCTCCTGGAAAAGCTCCTCTTTCTCAGTTTCAGCTATCTCCGGAATCGAATGATTGTAATCTGTCCAGTGATATTCTAAACAATTCAAGTAGGGTAGCCATTGGGCGGGCTGCAAAAATATCTGCAGCTGTGTCTGCACTTGTTATTGGGGCAATTCTTCAGGGAGTTTCTAGCCTGGAGAGGATGGTCTCCCTCTTTAGATTGAAGGATGGGTTGGACGTTGTCCATTTTGTAAGGAGTATGAGTTCCAATTCAAATGGGAATGCACGATCAGTTGGGACATTAAAAGCAGATAGTTTGGCTGAAGTTTCCGTCCACTGGTTTAGGGTGCTTGTGGGGAACTGTAAAACAGTTTCGGACGGATTTATTGTAGACCTTCTAGGTGAAGCTTCTATTTTAGCCCTATGTAGAATGCAGCGGATGCTACCTTTGAACTTGGTCTTCCCTCCTGCATATTCAATGTTTGCATTTGTGCTATGGAGGCCATTGATTCTCAATGCAAGTTCTGGGACACGTGACGAGGTTCAGCACTTGCATCACTCTTTAATGTTGGCTTTTGGTGATGTTATAAAGCACTTGCCCTTTCGTGAAGTATGTTTGAGACACACACACAGCCTTTATGACCTCATAGCTGCTGATACTGTTGATTCTGATTTTGCATTCCTGCTAGAAGCAAGTGGTGTTGACTTGCGTTCGAAGGCTTCTGCTTTTGTGCCACTCCGCTCACGGCTTTTCCTGAATGCCCTTATTGATTGTAGAATACCACAGCCAATTGCTAAACAGAATGATGGAAATCAGGTGGCAGTACAAGGAGAGTCAAAGTTACATTGTGCTGAAAACGAGACGAAGCTTCTTGATAAGCTTGTATACATTTTGGATACCTTGCAGCCTGCCAAGTTTCATTGGCAATGGGTTGAGCTCAGGCTCCTCTTGAACGAGCAAGCTGTAATTGAGAAGCTGGAGGCCCATGATCTCTCTTTAGTTGAAGCTTTAAGATCCCTCTCTCCCAACACTGACAAAGCATCAGTCTCAGAGAACGAGAGCAACATTATTGAAATGATCCTTACCAGGTTGCTTGTTAGACCTGATGCTGCTCCGCTTTTTTCTGAAGTTGTACATCTTTTGGGGAGGTCACTTGAGGATTCTATGCTATTACAGGCTAAATGGTTTCTAGGAGGCCAAGATGTTCTTTTTGGAAGGAAATCCATTCGTCAACGGCTCAATAATATTGCTGTAAGTAGAGGTCTTTCAACTAGAGCTCAATATTGGAAGCCGTGGGGATGGTGTACTTCCAACACTGATTCCACAACAAGCAAGAGAGATAAGTTCAAATCTGAAGTTTCCTCCATAGAAGAAGGAGAAGTGGTGGATGAAGGGACTATCTTTAAGCGGCCTGTAAAGCGGTCTGGTCATACTGTTGATGTTGAAGGGCTCCTTGTCAGTCAGCAGCATGTCACTGAGAGAGCTCTTGTTGATCTAATTCTCCCTTGTCTGGATCAAGCTTCAGATGATTCACGAAGCACATTTGCTACTGATATGATCAAACAGATGAACCACATTGAGCAACAGATCAATGCAGTTATTCGTGAAGCAAGCAAGCCTGCTGGAACAGTGGCTTCTGGAATTGAAAGTCCAACTAAAATCAGCCGCAAGGGCACGAGAGGTAGTAGTCCTGGGTTAGCCAGACGAGCCGCTGGTCCAGCAGAAACAATACCACCTTCACCTGCGGCATTGCGAGCATCCTTGTCATTGCGTCTGCAGTTCATCCTGAGACTATTCCCTATAATATATGCAGATAGGTAAGAATACGCCGTGGGCTGAGTTTTTGCCATTGCTCAATCATACCACCACTATCTGTAAATAAAGCTGTGTCAGACAGTCCTCTGGTTTTGTTCATGGAAGTCCCCACTATATAATACTTGCATATGATACGACCAGAGAAATTAATATGGTGATTAGTTGACATGCATGATGCAACTGTGGTTCTATGCGATTAAATAAAGTTTCTATGTTAGGGTTGCAGCTAATCTCTACTGTATTGATAAGTGTTACGGTGGTAAATTAGTTTTATGCAACTCGCATACTTGCTTGCCATTAGTTGCTGATTTTAGGGAATAGATCCATTGTGGTATGCAGATTATATCTTTTATAGTAACAGGAGGTTTGTCTATATAATGCTAATCGTCATTTTTGGCTGTGTCAGGGAGCCATCAGCGCGTAATATGAGATACATGCTTGCCTCAGTTATATTACGTATACTCGGAAGCAGGGTTGTGCATGAAGATGCAAGCCACTCCTTTAATCAAGCTTATAGTTCGAAGAGAGAAGTAGATTCACTTGTGGAGGCTTCTGCTACTGCTTCTGTGGTTATGTGCTTAGAAAGTCTCTTTGATCGTTTATTACTGTTATTGCATGGTTTGTTGAGTAGCCACCAACCACGCTGGCTCAAGTGGAAATCTAGCTCTAAGTCACCCAGTGAATCTAGCAAGGACTACTCTGCGTTTGAACGTGAGGCAGCCGAGAATCTCCAGGTCTGATTTTTGTTTGACCTTTAATATGCAGAGTCTGGTAGAATTAAATAGTACATCTGTATCTTGAGTTAGTAACCTTATGATGAAGGTAATATTTTAAATGGAAACACTATACTAAATGGAAAACGGTAAATTTCCAGGTCCAACTTCATGTTGTGGTGCAAAAGCATATAAATATTATTATTGTCTTTCCTCTCCATGTTAAGTAGCCATTATATACTTTCTAAAATATACTCCCTCCGTCCCAATTTATGTGGCACCATTTGACTGGGCACGGAGTTTAAGAAATAAAGGAAAGCTTTGTTATGTTTACCAAATTGATCTTACTTTAGTGCCTACTTTTGTTGACTTTTCTTCAAAATAAGTATATCTTTAAAATTAAGTGGCACCCAACAAGGGTAAAATAGGGATGGTGCCATTAAATAGTTGTCAAATAAGGAAAGGTGACATTCTTTTTGGGACAAACTAAAAAGGAAATGGTGTCACATAAAATGGGATGGAGGGAGTAGTATAAATAATAGTACAATGAGACTTCATTTGTAAATGATGACTCCTTTTGTCTATGGGGTTTACTTATTGGCTCGTTTTATAAAGAACCTTGGATGCAGCCACCACCGGCGTATGCTTAAAGCAACCCTTAATGTCATTTGTATGATAAAGATTCTCTCTCCATCTCTCTTGCTCTCATTGTTTCTCTTTTTGTATGTAAATTTAGCCACTGTTTTAGAATGTATTTATTTTTAAAGTTATCCATTCATTGACTGGCTCTGATGTATATTTGTCAATAAGTTACATGACGGTGCTCCATTATATTGTTGATTGGTGCAGAATGAATTGGATCGGATGCAGCTGCCTGAGACAGTCAGATGGCGCATCCAAAGCGCCATGCCAATTCTTTTCCCTTCTTCTCGGTGGTCAATATCTTGTCAGCCCCCATCAGTAGCACCTGCTGCTCTCAGTTCCCTTCTACCCAGCAACCCAATATCTGTATTACACTCTTCTAACGGCCCAAACCAAACTCAGAGGAATCCAGCTTCATTATTACGAACAGCCACGGGTGTGGCTGGGAAGGCCAAGCACGTATCATCACAGCAAGAGAATGATCTTGAGGTAGATCCATGGATTCTTTTAGAGGACGGGGCAGGGTCAAGCCACTCACCAAGTAACTCTCCCTTGGTTGGCGGAGGTGATCATGCCAACTTGAAGGCATCCAACTGGCTTAAAGGCACTGTAAGGGTGAGAAGGACAGATCTCACATATATAGGTGCAGTAGATGATGACAGCTGATATGAGTTGCATAATTTCTTTTTGAATTGGGTGAGGAGCAGAGCCGAGACAGGTCTTTCATTAACTAACCCTTATGCACTTGTCTGGTGTCTGGAATCACCATGTCAGAGCATTGCTCTGTTTGCCTTTGGCGGTATATGAAGCTGCTAGAGGCCCATTCTTTTCTGGGGCATTGGGTTGCAGACATACCGCACAGCTTTTCTCTAGCCTGCCCTTCCGACTGCTCTAGAATCCAGCTCGACTACTAACTTGTTCGTTAAGCCCCTTCCTAGATTGCCCAAATCTTGGCGCTCTTCGGTGGTTGTTGTACATATTGGGACTATTGTTTTCCTTACGTTGAGCTGATTAGAATATTCAAAGGAACGATATGTAGCTGTTTCATGATATGCAAAGTCATTTTGTATCCTCAAAATTAGAGTAAAATTCCTTGAGAACGATCTGTATGCTCTCATTAATTGATCTTGTCGTTCCTGCCAGACACACACACACACACACACACACACACACACACACATATGCAAGGACGAAAGAAGGTTCGATGCTGTTGATTAGCACTTGCAATTCAAATTGCAAATATTATTGAATATATTCAGTCCCAAATGCTTGTGTTAGTTCATTGTGGCTATGATATTATGTTTTGTATGCCAGGGTTGTCTGAAGGGTCGATGTTGCTTGGGTTTGAGGTTTTACTATTAGTTTAGTGCACGATTACTACTATTCTTTCTGCAGATTACACAGGGCTTTTATATTAGTTACTGCCAAAGATGAACGTGTAAGGGGAATCCAGGTTTATTATTTTATTAAGTTTCGATTTCCTAACTTTCTCTCTTTTGATGTTTGTAAGAATTCTTGGTTGGTGGGTTTCATGATTCTGTTGGGTAGCAGGGGAGGAGGCAAAGAAAGTTTTCCGGTAAAGGCATGATGATACATGTCGTTCTTTCTTTCTTAAACTTTCATCACTTGACTGTAGTTACTTGAAATTTATTTGAAGTTAAATCTAAGCAAAGAAACCTCAATGCTGATTAATCTCGTAGTTCATGTGAATATAATTGGCATCACATACTTTTTTGACAAATATGTGAAGTGGCAAATCTCAAATAATCAAAGTAGAAATTCATCACCAAAAGAAGTGATGTTAATTCATCTCAAGCTGTGATTGAAGCTGTTTCTATTATTAATTATATTGTTACATGCATTTTTCAGTTCTCACAGAGTATGGGTGAGATTTTTCTGTGTGGGGACTCTTTGAAAGCATACTTGTTATCTGTTGAGTCCAGATAAAATATATTTGCAGAATGAGGTGACCAAATACCAAGAAAGTATAATTATGCTCTCTCTCTCTCTCTCTCTCTCTCTCTCTCTCTCTCTCTCTCTCTCTCTCTCTCTCTCTCTCTCTCTCTCTTATATATATATATATATAGTAATGTCTTAACTTGACATTAGCTTTTTCCAAGCTATTTTAAATTATTTATAAAAATTAATATAATTACAATGTATATATAAATGCTTGGTTTGATTCGCTTTTTTTTTTTTAGTTTATTTTTTTAAAAATCAAACAAAGTCAAAATTTTATCAGATTTATAAAACTTAAGACCAAACTAACCCAAATACAAAAAATATCAGTTTATTTCATTGATTTCGGTTTAAGTCGATTTTCACCCCTAGATGAGTTATTTGAGTTATCCTAACTTTACTTATGTAGAAGTCTTAAATATAGTTCAGTATTCTTGCATAGTCTGTCCCAAAGCAGGTATACTCGCTCATATTACTGAATTTCATTTTCAAGAAAATTAATCTATCATGTCTTGACTACTACCTCCGTTTCAAAATAGTAAGTGGAATTTTATCTTTTCACCAAAAAAGTGGTGTCACATAATCAAGATGACATTAATTTTTTACTTTCTTTCAATTTTACCCTTGAATTTTATATAACTAAAAAATCACTAAGAGCTACTTCTTTTTAAAGACATTTGATTAAGGGTAAATTAGTAAAAATATTTCTTACTTTTTAGAAGTGAGTAACTTTTTTAAGGGTTGGGTTGGGTACATGTAAAAACACCACTTATTATGAATCGGAGGGAGGATTTAACTTGTCCATTTAGTTCTAAGCTGGATAATCATGTTTATTATGCTTCTTAAATATATAGTCAGAACAAAGTAGATCTAAAAGAGTTGTGAGAAAAATGAGAAGCCAAATGCCAAAAAAAGGAGAACAAAAGACAATAGTATATGTTTTAACGTGTTACCTTACCTGCTAGAAAACAGTAAAGGCAAAAAGAATATGGATTCTTGTGGGAGCAACAAGATACACCCCACCTTCTGTTGGACTCACTAAAGGATGGTCCACAATAAATTACGTGCAAATTATAAATAAATATATTGTGGAATTATCTTGCTTAAAATTTTAGACTTGCACGAAAACATTCTCTCTCTTTTTTTTTTTTTTTTTAAATAATTAATCTCCACACTTATTATGTATGTGCACAACACATCCTTTTGTATGACCTTAATTTGGTGATGGATTGTGATAAGCTTTAAACCAATGATATTTTTGGCTTCATATCTTATTGAAGTGTGTGATCATCAATTTTTAAGTTTGATATTTATTTTTTATCTTAAATATTTAATAGTTTTTGAAAAAGTATATTAATCACTCAAGTAGCAGGATTAGTTAAGATTACCTACAAATTACAATGAAATATGTCATCTCCTTTAATTATACGCATCAACTTCAAATAAAAAATATCTGGGATTTCACAATTTATTGATCTGAATGCGTATAATTAAAGGAGATAATATATTTTATGTGGTTAACTAACTACCAAATAGACTAATGAAAACACACACAATTCTTTTTCTCAAACTTTGAACTGAAAGTGTCTAATTAGAACATTTTATTAGGAGTTGAAGCGTTCAATTAGAACAAGACTTAGTTCGAGCGTCTAAATGAAATATCTTGACAAGTTTAAAGGGTTGGTTATGTATTAAGTCATTAATTTAATAACATAAACTAAACTGATAAAGTAAAAAAGGGTTAGACTGCTACTCCCTCCATCCCAATTTATGTGACATAATTTGACTTGGAATGAAGTTTAAGAAAAAAGGAAAGATTTTTGGAATGTGATCCAAAATAAGTCTTATATAAATGTGGCTGTAAATCATGTCATAAAATTAAATTGTTTATGTGAAATTCTTTTTAGGACAGACCAAAAAAGAAATAGTGTTACACAAATTGGAAAATAAATACTACTCCATCTGTTCCAAAAGATTGTCCTACTTTCCTTATTAGTTTGTCCAAAAAAGATTGACACATTTTCATATTTAGAAATAAATTAATTATATGAGATAAGCTTATTTTGGATCACATACATTTCTTTATTTTTTAAACTTCGTGATAAAATCATAAAATTAGGTGAATCTTTTTGGCAGGATGGATTATATTGTAAATTTATAAGTTTCAGAAACTAGAAAAAAATTCACTTCAAATTAGACTTGTGATCGAATAAGTCAGATCCTGTTCAGGTCCCACATTTAAAAGAATCCAAACACCCAAAAACACCAAAACAGAAGCTGCCACAAAGATCCTATGCTGCTCTTTTGCAGTTTGGTGACACAAATCCTCACTCTCATGACCAATTTTCACTTCTATACATAGGGTTACCAAAAAAAAAAAACTTCTTGAAAATCTTGGTCCATTCATAAAAAATCTTTCTTTTTTTAGACCCCATTTATCAATTCTTGAAATTTGTAGTGATTTCTTGGTTGAATTTTGAAGATATGGATCATGAGGAGAAAAAAGAGAGTGGGATTGAAGAGAAGAAGGTGACTGATCTTGAAGCCTTGAAGAAATGCTTGGAGGAAAACAAAGGGGACAATGCTAAATGCAAGTCATTGGTTGAAGCTTTCAAGTCTTCATCATCAAGAAGTAGGCCAAACAGACCACATAGACCAATTAGGATCAAAGCTGGTTCTTGGACTCATGTGTAAAAAGCTCTAATCTTTTGAGAAAAAAATGATATATTAAATGTTGGAAATTTACCTTTGGCGGGAGTTGCGACCGACCAACTTTAACGGCTTAAACACTAGTGTAACGTATGTTGGAGAATCCGGTTCTTCACACATGCATGATCTACTAAGTACGTAGATAACCGTAGGGCCAAGAATCGTCAAATTTCATTGAGAAATGAAAGAGATATTGGTTCACGAAGTAAGGTGTTTGAAGCATGGAAAGTGTGGTATTGTGTGTAATTCTCCCTCATCGGTAGAGGAAGAAAGAATTGTTGTGTATATAAGATTCGAAATTGGTTTGGGGTTTGGGACCCCAAGGGGTATCCCATGTGTTTAAAGGAGGGAGGACCTAGATGTGCTTCGGTTCGAGGAAAGACCACACGCGCGCCGCCGCCGCCCGCCCGTCCCGTCCGGTCCGGTTCCGAGTTCCGGGTTCACGGGTTCACGGGTTCACGGGTTCACGGGTTCACGGGTTCACGGGTTCACGGGTTCACGGGCCGTGGGTCGTGGGTCGTGGTGATATTATCTTTTTGGGCCAGAAAACTTTTCCAGAAGTACAGTTTGATCCCAGAAGTTTCAGAATCGACGGTCAAAAACAGAAATACCAAGCACTCAATTCACCATTTATTTTGGCTGAATTACTCCTCCTATAATGGCCAAAACAGGTTGGTCTTTCTCCCATTTATGTTGGTGACTTTACTACCTCCATAATGGCCATTATTTGGCTATTATGGAGGCGATTTTCAGCGAAATGTGACCCCTCCCTCTCCTATATAAACACCCCATTACACCATTGTTGAGCACTAAGACATATGCACGAAAATACATAAACAGATGCGAAAAAACAAGGCACGAAAATACACAACCGAAATAGTTTTCTTCCTACAACTTCCAAGCATCATTTCGTTACTCAATATTCTTCACGGTAGCTCTTGAGTTTCCTTTGCTCAAGGGTTCCATTGCTTTTTTTATCTTGGGAGACAAATTGTCCAGGACGTATAAAGGATACATACGGGGCAATATTGTCTTAAGGACAGAGTGCCACACTCGACTCAAAGATAAACCGCTTTCCATTTTTCGCCTCTTCAACAAAATCGTAATTTCGGTTTGTTGTTATATTGTAATTTTCAGATTTCTAGTCGAAAATATTATATTCTTTGTTTATCCTTTCGAATACTTGTAATAGTTAAATACTTCCCGTACTGCTTTATAAAGTACCATAGAGCAAAATCTCCCAACAACTTAAGACAATATCGTATTGTATTACTATTAGCGTTCGAAAGATGTCGGTCAAAAGTTGTGTGACCAAATCTGGATATGGCAATGGTTTTTTGGTAGAAGAGAGTGATGATGATGAACGTGTTCATGGTGTCACCGCTACCAAGACTGGTGGGAACAAGCGCTCTTGAGAGCCTGAGGATGTCAACTGGGACAAGAGGAGAAGAGTGAAGATGTTATTCTATCTTGTAGCAGAAGCCTATATCTGTCCCCAGACAAAAGAACCGAATAATGGTGAGAAGGAAATGGACACTCAGTCTAATGAAGTGACTGAAGTGAGCCAGAATCCGAAATTGGGATAAGTATTTTTCTTACTTGTCAAAAATAAAGATTAAATGATGTCTGATTAAAAATGGATTAAAGTAAGGAGGAATATGAAAATAATTTATATTCCTTATGCTTTAACAAATCAGAAGTTTAATCTCATCTTCTTTTCCGTTTGAAGATTGGATTTTGTAAACAACTTAAGAAGATCCGTTCTTTTAAGTGTAATTATTAAAGTGTGTAAAGTATGTCGCACATACAATGGAGAAAGATCCACTAACTGTGCGAAAACTCTTACCACTCTTAAGTAAGCGCCAAGAATTATCTGGGCACCAATCATAACGGAAGAAGACTAAAAGCTAAAGACGTTGAGCCTGTCATACTATTTGGCAGAAGATCCTTCATAGGATGATATTGGACACTCGGTCATAAAAAGCCTCCGGCGACCGGAGTGGGCCAAAATTCCTTTGATATGATGATATTGGACACTCGAGTCATATAAAGCCTCCGGCGACCGGAGTGGTGCCGTAATTCATTTCATAGGAAAAGTAATGGACACCTAGTAAGGTGGGCCAGAGTTTTCAGGTCCTAAATGATCTGAAGGCCTAAATAAAGGCAGTAAAGAAATTGGACACTCAGTATGCCAAAGCAACTGGAGTGGGCCGGAGTATCTGGATCATATATGATCCGGTTACGCCCTAACCACGGGTAAGAGGTTGTTCATGTGAAGCAACACCACCTCTAAAGTAGAAGGGGTTGGAGAGGTTGTCCTCAATAGGACTTCAGGGAATGAGATCACTCTAAAAGAGGTGATACATGTTCCTAACTTGGTTAAAGGACGTTGTTGGTCAAGCTGGTTAGAGACTAGTCCAACAGGTCTGTGATAACTAAGAATGGTACAGTATGTCCGTAGCCAAATGAATGATATATTTGTAATCCGTGCGTCTATGCCATCATAGATTAAGACACGTTAAATAGCAAGTCATTCAAAAGCTAACGATGTTGAGATTGTTGCCTTCTTCGACATAAACCCTCAAAATAAATGTGAGGTAGATGAAGAGGCAAAATCACCTTTCCAAATTCCGTCAAGGGAATAGCGAAAGAAGCACTCGCTCTCTCTAGAACTTAGTCACACCTACTTGGGTGATTTGAAGTTTATACAAAATAGAGGGGGAGACAAGTACGTTGTGATCTTCATTGATGATGGTACAACGTATGGAATCCTTTGTTTGTTAAAAAGCAAAGATGAAGTTGTTGAAGCGGATAAGCGCTACAAAGCGCGAAGTTGAATATCAACTAAGCCTACGGATTGAGAAATTCGTAGTGATAGAGGGGGAGAATGTGAAGCATCGTTCATTAAACGACTGCTCATTACTCACCTCAGTCTAACGGTGTTAGCCAAGCGCAAACCCGTACGCCTAAATTATGTAGGGCAAGGCGATCCTTACCGCTAATGCGATTCTCAACGAACTCCGCATAAGGATAAGGATAAGGATAACTCTCTGTGTGAGACATGGAAATGATCTCACATACAAAAGTTGTGATGTGGGATGGCTTGGTAGAAGTTGGACTACCGAGACAGTCAAGTTCGACCTAAGATCGTAGATTGCATATCCACCGGATCTGTAAATAACAAAAGAGTAGTCGATCGCCTCTTGGCATCAAAGAATGCCGAATTCTTTTAAGATAGCTTTCCTTGAAAAAAAAAAAAGGAAAAAGGAGTAATTGCTCAAGGTTAACAAGAACCCACGAGGGCTCGATCCGTCCGAACTAGACGTTCCGTATCTACAGACTCGAAAGTTGCTTTGGCTATCCCGAACCTAATATTCCGCATCTGCAGAACTCGGGGATTCTAGATGTTGAACCGAGACAGCAAAGAAGGGGACAAAGACTTGTTCCAAATCTTCTAGCTTGTATGGTTAATAATGAACCATGAACAATTAACAAATAATTGTTATCTCCAAAAGCGCCGCTTTGGAAAGAAGCTAAAGAGAGAAATAGATTCCATATATAGAACCATACTCGTGTAATAGTTAATCTTCCTCCGGAAAAGAACCTTTGGGTTGTAAAAAGTGCTCCCCTGTGAGTAGCTTCACATCCAGGGCCATTGTAATCTTACATGGCACGGGTGTTGAAATGTACCTTCCAAACCGAAGAGTTGGAAGAAGAGGATCGAAATTGGTTGCCGAATCGTTGGGCTTCTTCCCGAACTTTCATTTTGGTCCCCGAAATGTTAACATTTTGGTCCCGAAAGTCTCGATAAAACAAAACAATGAATCTGATCACGTAAACATTGACTCTAAAGTTAGAAAGCCAACAGCTTGGAAAACCAACGGTCTTAGAGTGAAAATCATATTGAAACAAAGTCTCGATATGAAAGATATGAGTATCACGAGATGACATCTTAGGAATTGGATTTCTAAGACATCTAACGGACCGGTCGATAGTTGACAGCCTCGTTGAAGCCACCAATAGATATGAATCATAGAACCGATTGGAATCATGGTGCACCCATAGACAAGGAGCGATATGCTCGTGTCACGTGTAGTTCAATGTATTGTACACACTACAACCGACCCGGTATCGTCCAACAAACAGATCGCTTGAACTAAGGTTCACCGATGATCTTAATACATGATCAATAGAAGGCGTTAAGTCGGATATGACGATATCCGAATTATTCGCTTATCTACGGAATATAGTATTCTCGGATGTCCAATGGCGGTTACGAGAGAACACAAGATGCAAACTGGACATCGGATCCGAAGAACACCAAAGCCACAAGTAAATGTGTATGGTGGTTCTTGGAAAATCCTCTAAGCAAACTTGCATCGACCGATTCATGATGGTATCGAGTTTATCGCTTTATACAAAGCATGAAAGAAGTTGAGTAACTTCACGACTCATTAGAGGACATCCCTTATTGGGAGAAACCCATGCCTTCAAGCAGCTATACACATCGTGGCTAGCCGATCGGCTTTAGGAAGGACACGGATGACGGCGTCGGACATATCTATCACGATCCGTCGGAGACATAAGACCGTATGGCGGTTGATCATCACGGTGTCACTTCCTTATTTACTAACTAAGGGACTACCCGGAGATCAAGTGTTCTCGCTGTCTGGGAATGGGCTTAAAACCCAAAATATACGAACCAATACAAATGTGGAAACCCAACCTTACGAACCGGAGATCCCAAGAATTTGGTTCAATGGGAAAACTACGTTGTAAAGGTTCGGTTGATCGCTTCGGTCGAAGCATGAGCACTTCGGATAGTGATTTCGAAAAGAAACACCAAATCCAAAGCCGTTCCCGCGATAGACGTTAAGTGCTATCTCAGGTGTGGTAAAGGTTAAGTTTTCAAAACTCCGTAATGATCCTCAACAATTGAGGTTAGGTCTTTGGGAAACTTTTAATGGTTCCTAACACTTGTGAAGTGGGGTATAGCAGATACCTTGTTGGAGACCACCTATTTAAGTGCGAGGACGGGCCGTCTCAAATTGAACGCACTTAAGAATCCAAGACGTTGTCCATGGCCAAAACGGACAAAACATTACGAAGAAGAGAGTAAGGGAATTTGTTGTGTTGGTACCGTTGTCTTGGCTTACACTAAACACCGACGGTTCAAGACATCACGTTCACCGCGCAAGAAGTAAGTCCGATGGTATTCAACTATGGAAGGTTCAAAGCCGAGGCTACCTCTCCTTATGCAACATCGGTCCGCCGAAATATTGCCGGAAATGAAAAGACACCATGTGAGTGCGCCAAAATCTCTTTCAAGAGGGGATTGTTGAAAATTTGCCTTTGGCGGGAGTTGCGACCGACCAACTTTAACGGCTTAAACACTAGTGTAACGTATGTTGGAGAATCCGGTTCTTCACACATGCATGATCTACTAAGTACGTAGATAACCGTAGGGCCAAGAATCGTCAAATTTCATTGAGAAATGAAAGAGATATTGGTTCACGAAGTAAGGTGTTTGAAGCATGGAAAGTGTGGTATTGTGTGTAATTCTCCCTCATCGGTAGAGGAAGAAAGAATTGTTGTGTATATAAGATTCGAAATTGGTTTGGGGTTTGGGACCCCAAGGGGTATCCCCCATGTGTTTAAAGGAGGGAGGACCTAGATGTGCTTCGGTTCGAGGAAAGACCACACGCGCGCCGCCGCCGCCCCCGCCCGTCCCGTCCGGTCCGGCTCCGGCTTCCGAGTTCCGGTTCTCGGGTTCACGGGTCACGGGTCGTGGCCGTGGGTCGTGGGTCTTCTTCTCGATATTATCTTTTTGGGCCGAAAAACTTTTCCGAAGTACGCTTTGATCCCGTGTTTCGGATATACGCTTTGGACCGAATTCTTTCGGATGTGCGCTTTGGTCCCCGAAGTTTCAAGATGTACAGCTTTGGTCCCCGAAGTTTCCGGAAAATCGAATTTCGACGGTCAAAAACAAATACCAAGCACTCAATTCACCCATTTATTTTGGCTGAATTACTCCTCCTATAATGGCCAAAACAGTTGGTCTTTCTCCCATTTATGTTGGTGACTTTACTACCTCCATAATGGCCATTATTTGGCTATTATGGAGGCGATTTTCAGCAAGAAATGCCCCTCCCTCTCCTATATAAACACCCCATTACACCATTGTTGAGCACTAAGACATATGCACGAAAATACATAAACGATGCGAGAAAAAACAAGTACGAAAATACACAACCGAAATAGTTTTCTTCCTACAACTTCCAAGCATCATTTCGTTACTCAATATTCTTCACGGTAGCTCTTGAGTTTCCTTTGCTCAAGGGTTCCATTGCTGTTTTATCTTGGGAGACAAATTGTCCAGGACGTATAAAGGATACATACGGGGCAATATTGTCTTAAGGACAGAGTGCCACACTCGACTCAAAGATAAACCGCTTTCCATTTTTCGGTCTTCAACAAAATCGTAATTTCGGTTTTGTTGTTATATTGTAATTTTCAGATTTCTAGTCGAAAATATTGTATTCTTTGTTTATCCTTTCGAATACTTGTAATAGTTAAATACTTCCCGTACTGCTTTATAAAGTACCATAGAGCAAAATCTCCCAACATTAAAAATACAAATCTTTCGACAAATGTTGAATTCTGCCTAGTTGCTTAATTAGGATGATGATGAAAACTATGATGTTGAATTCTGGATTGGTTGTGATATAATTCATGAAAGTATTTTATTGATAATATGAATTCTTACAAAGCAATAACAAGATAATAGAATAATACTATTCTTGAGAGCTAAAAGTGCAAGTAAAAGATTTGTATTAAAGGTGTAGTAGAAGCCATAGCACGATACTCTGAGCGAGAAACCACATCTTGTTTCTTACTTTTCCATGAGATGAGTGAATCTCCTAAAAATACACAATAACCAGTAGTTGATTTCCGACCAGTTAGGTCACCAGCCCAATCTGCATCAGAAAATGCACAAAGCTCTAAGGATGAGGTCGATGAAAACAAGAGACTCTGTTAAATCGTTCCTCGAAGATAGCGAAGAATACGTATAACTGTAGCCCAATGTACAGATGTAAGAAAGCAAACAAACTGACTGACAATGTGAACAACATATGCAATGTTAGGGCGAGTAATGGTGAGGTACACCAGACTCCCTACAACTGAACGATATAAAGTGGGATCAGGAAGAGGATCCCCGTCAGTAGGTGTATATCGAACATTAACCTCAAGAAGAGAGTCAACTATACGAGTATCTGTGAGACGGACCCGCTCAAGAATATCTGCAGTGTACTTAGACTGAGAGAGAAGATATCCCTTCTCAGAATAAGCTACCTCAATGCCTAAAAAGTAACGTAGATGACCTAAATCTTTCATTTCAAATCGGTGAGACAAAGTAGATTTTAGGTTTGCAATACCATCAATATCATCACCTGTAATGATCATGTCATCAACATACAACAAAAGCAAAATACAACCTGCAGGGGATGATTTAACAAATAACGTTGAATCATGAAAGCTGAAAATAAACCCAAGAGATGATACTACAATGGAGAACTTGTCGAACCAAGCTCTTGGAGCTTATTTGAGACCATATAGAGCTTTCTTAAGCCTGCACACCTATCCTGGACTATATGAAACACCAAGTGGAGGGACCATGTAGACTTCTTCTTGAAGATCTCCATTCAAAAAAGCATTTTTAACATCAGTTTGTGAAATATGCCAATGACGAATAGAGGTCACTGCAATAAGAACCCGAACATATGTCATCTTTGCAACAGGTGCAAAAGTCTCTTCATAATCCATACCATATTCTTGAGCAAAACCCTTTGCAACCAAACGAGCTTTATATCTCTCAATAGAACCATCAGACTTAGTCTTAATCTTGTACACCCATCGAGAACTAATAGTTTTCTTACCAATCGGTAGAGAAACCAAATCCCAAGTACTAGTTTTGTTCAAAGCAGCCAGTTCCTCATTCATAGCCTCTTGCCAAAAAGGATCACGAGCTGCCTCAGAGTAGGAGGTAGGCTCACAGAGAGAATTAATAAAAACTAGAAAGGAAGCGAATGATGGAGCATAACAAGAATAATCAAAATCGGATACCTGAGTAGATCGCAGAGTGCGTTTAGGATAGCGATGTGGATCGGATCTGCAACCACAAGAGGTTCTGAAATAGGCGTAGGAGGGGGGTGGGTATCAATATCATGGGACCTGCCAGAAGACTGAGAAGGAACAAATGATATAGATGTAGAATCAGATGTGCAATCAGCATCAAATGGATCAATATCAATAAGGTCAGATTTTGTCACGCCATGTGAGGTAGGTGGAATGGAAAAGAAAGAAACATGCTCAATAAAGGAAACATTACGAGACACATACAATTTTCCAGAAACTGGATCATGACAACGATAACCTTTCTGCCCAACCCCATATCCAAGAAAAACACAAACGGCGACACGAGAAGATAACTTAGTACACTCCGCATGTGGACGTAGAACAAAACATGTAGAACCAAAAACTCTCAAATGGGAATATAGTGGGGTGTGACCAAATAGTCTAGTATATAGAGAAATCCCAGAGTTATGAGAGATAGGGATCCTATTAATAAGATAAACAGGTGTAAGGACAACTTCTCCCCAAAATTCACTAGGTACACTGGCGGACAAAAGTATGGATCTAGCGGTCTCACCAATATGCCTATGCTTTCTCTCGGCTACCCCATTTTGTTGTGGTGTATCAGTACAAGAAGACTGATGTATTGTACCATCAGCTTTGAAAATACTAGAAAGATCCCCATTAGTATATTCACCTCTTAAATCAACCCGAAAACATTTAATAATGGCAGAATATTAAATTTTTTTCATAGGCTTGAAACTCAGCATAAGTATGAACAAAATTAGAACGTCTTTTCAACAAATAAACCCAACAATGACGAGTATAATCATCAATAAAGGAAACATAATATCTGGAGCCTCCCTTAGTAGGGATAGGTGCTGTCCCCCAAACATCTGAATGAACTAGATCAAATGGTGCAGAAAAAGTAGAAGTACTAAGATTAAAAGGCAAAGCAGAAAATTTTCCAAGTTTACATCCACTACAATCAGAAATATCATCGGATTGTAAATCACCAAGAACACCAGTATTACACATAAAACGCAGACGAGAGCCTGATACATGACCACGTCTAGAGTGCCACAAATAAAACTTTAAATCGGAATGTGTTAAATGAAAAGAAGACAGATTAACAGGCATAACTGTTGTATGAGTAGGAAGATGCAGCTCATCCAAAACATAGAGACCTCTCCCCTTTCTATGCCTTGTCCCAATCACTCTTTTGGATTTTAGATCCTGCATATAACAAGAATTAGGGAAAAGTCCAATAAAACATCCAGTCATATATTTGACCAGCAGAAACAAGATTTATATGTAATTTTGGAATGCAATAAACATCAGGTAATGTTATAGTGGATGTATGAATGGTGCCAATGACATATGTGTGCCATCAACAGTCACAACAGAAGTGGAAAGGGGGGGGGGGGGGGTTAGAAGACATAGATGCAAAGACGAAAGAATCATGAGGCATATGATTTCCAGCTCCAGAGTCCAAGATCTAAGAAGACGAAATGATACCTGAATCAATAAATGGTGATGAGCCGGAAGGAGCAGAAAGAGCATAAGACTGAGAATTCTTTTGAAATTGTTGGAAGGCGAGGAACTTCTTAAATTGGTCAGCTACGAAGCACAGTCCTGTGACTCACAGAGGCTCCTGAAGCTGGGTGATCAAGAGAGGGCACAAAGGCAGCCTGAGTCGGTGGATACGAGTTATGGAATTGACCCCCAGAATATGGCTTCTGTTGAGAAGACTTCTGTCCTTGTCCCGAATGTGGAGTCTTAGAACCTGACATCTTCCGTAGCTCAGGCCATTGATTTTTCCAGTGTCTTGGTTTCTTGCAATAATTACAATTACCCATGATAAATGTTCTATACTGATGTGTAGGGACTGCAAGGACTGGTGCAGACGAAGGAGCTGGCAATACGGAAGTAGAAGCCTTATGTACCCCTTTTAAAGTCTTCAAACATGTTTCTTCAGCCATAAGTTCATTTACCACATTTTCAACAGATGGTAAGGGTTTGCGGTGCAACAAGCCTGAACGATAATTCTCAAATTCTGACCGAAGACCCATCAATAGCTGAACAAGACGGTCTTCATCTCTGCATTTAATATAAGCATCGCATGCTTATATTCAGTAGATTCCGTCACAACTAACTGATCCCACAAAGTGGTCATTGCACAGAAATAATCTTGAATGCCTTGTCATTCGTACTAGTGCACGAATTTCAGATTGTAACTGATATTTAACAGCAAAATTATTCTGCACAAACAATCTTGACATATAATCCCAAATCTTTTTAGCAGTTTTGAACTTAGCCAATTGAACACCAATTATTTATTCAACAGAGTTTTTAATCCAAGTAATAATCTTTGAATTATTGATCTCCCAAGTCCTAAATAATTCATCAAATTTTTCATCTCCAACATTAGGACATTTGGCTTTTCCAGACATATAATCCCAAAGCCCCTTTCCCTTTAAAAAATTTACCATGACATAGCTCCTCCAATAGGAATAATTTTTTCCATCTAACCGAACACCAATAGTTTGCAAAGAATCATCACCTCCAGCCATTATGAATTTTAAACAGAAAAATCCCAAATAACAAGTAATAATCCCAAATAACAAGCAACAATCCCAAATAACAAGTAATAATCCCAAATAACAAGCAACAAAATAATAAAGGGCAGATCTCACCAATCAGATGCGTAAGCCAAGAAGACGAAACCCAGAGGCGGAAGCCAAGATCAGAACGAGCACGAGCAGCCAAAATAAGCCAAAACGAGCACGAGCAGCCAAAATAAGCCAAAACGAGCACGAGCTTCCAAAACAAGCCAAGAACAAGCCAAAAAATAAATAAATAACTGATACCAGGGGCGTGCTGCATGCGAACCCCCAACTAACTCACCGCGAAGTTGGATCCGCGATCGAGTTAAAAATATTAACTTGCGCTCCTGGCCCTGATACCATGATAGAATTCATGAAAGTCTTTTATTGCTAATAGGTTGTTCTCTTTTATTGTTTCTTCCCTTTGTTAAGTTCTAAGTAGGGAATCAAGAAACTGTGCTTATGACAGTAGTTTGGTGAATGAAATCATTAGGCTATATCCTCCAGTAATGTGTCTGCTTTTTGATTTCTCATTTACCAAAACATATTCTAATTTCAGGCTTAAACAATTTCTCTGAAAGGGAATTTTATTTTTATTTTTTTTTTTTACATTTTTCATTCTATCAATGTAGTAGGTATTCTGTCAGCATTGTATGAGGGGCATAATATTTTTGCAAAATGCAGGTTGAATGGACCCAACATGTCCTCATTGAAAGATCTAACAGAATAAAGAATAGAAAACTACAGAATTTGGTTCTTGGATATAAGTTATAAATATACAAAACCATGAAGAAAAAAATATTCCAAGTTTGAGTACTACTCTCAAATTACACAATCAATTTGGTTTTCACATAGTGAAATTGATCCTCCATTTGTTCGAGTTCTCGACTTGGTCCTATCCTATTCAATAATGATCCTTTGTTACAGGAGCTAAAATATGACTCCCATTTGCAGAAATCAAAAAGGCTTTGCTTACTGCAATCCCTATTCTTGGTTTTTCATGGTCTTATCTACAAAAAGAACATCTTCGATCCAAGCAACAACGTTGAATGCCAAACTTTCCAGTACTCTAGAATAACTTTCCAAGATTGCTTTACCAACATCCTGCAAGAATCAATAATTCATTGTTCACTTATCTATTCAAGAACGATATTCAAGTGTAAGGTCTAACAATTAGATTGTTGGATCAAGTATGTAAGTTTGTATGAAACTTTACCCTATTGAAATGAATCTTGCTTGTGTCCAATGTTGTTTGTGAAAGTTCGGGATACCTTTGCTTCAAACTAAACAACAAACTTTCTGCTCGTTCTGCTAAAACATGATTCTTATCAGTCCGATCATCAGAGACAAGATCTTTTACCATGATCCATGATGATTTTGCTTGAGGCATGCATAATTTACGTTTCCATGTATACATTGAAGCTTCAACTTTGTCAGCAAGCTCTAGTGCTTCATGTTCAGAGCTTATGTGTAGACTGTCAAGGAGATGCACAGGTGAAAATTTCTCTGCTGAATACATGTGGCGATAGATAGTCTCTCCAACGCTCGCCTTTCCACTCTGTAGCAAAATTTACCTCCTCATTAGTACTGCAATTTCCATGTTTGTGTATATTTTAATTTGAGCATAAGAAGTATTTGTACCTTAGGGAGTGATGTCATGTATGATTCTGGAATTTCCATTTCAGCAAGGATGCTGCTGTTGATGGCCATTGCTGCTTTATGAATTTGGTTGGCACAATCACGCTTGTGTCTCAAGTGCTTCCTTCCCTTCTCGGTAATGCCACCAGAAGGAACACAAACAACTGGTAACCACCATTTCTCTTCCTTGCGCTGAGGCTGAGGCTGAACCTGAATAACCTTCCTAAACGATCCAACGCGTGTTGAGTTGTTTGACATGCTTCCTTGCTCAGCATACCAGAACTCAGTGGCCTCAAAACTGTCCAAGATTTCCTGTAAAGATCTCAATTTTAGTTTCTGAATGGACAATTTTGATTTAGAGAGATAATAGTTGTGGTCTTACGAGGAGCATGGCATCGAGTTTTCTCAGTGCAGGAAGGTTGATGTGAATATCTGACTGCGGCCTGCTTGACAATGCCTGAAAGTGTCTGACATTGTGTTAGATAAGCAGAAGTGAAAAGATAGTAATTCTTCTAATGTAATCTTTTTCTCACCTCAACAGTGGTTCCATCTTGTAGCTTCTGTGATGTACTAACATATTCTACAATGTAATCACATACAGATAAGAGACAATTCATCTCTCTCTTCCACATTATTTTCTTGTCAAGATGTAAAGGCTCCAATCTTTGGTGTTGACCAAACACAGATGCTGAAGAAAAAAACACAATTCAGTAAACACAAAATAGAACACAAATGGAATTTACTAAGTGCAGTTGAGAAACTTACCATAAAGATTTGTGATGGAATTTGAGACTGTCACTGCTGTTGCTACCCCTTTTCCTCCTCCTGACATGTCCTCTCCCAATAACAACTTTGAAAATCTTTCCTTCATCAGTTCAAGTTCTACCAAGTTTTCAATATCGACGTTAATTAACAAAATCAGATGAAACTTAAACTTGTTATCCATTTTACTATCCAATATAAACTTACCAAAATCTACAGTCTCAGGATCATCTGCAATTGTCTTGTGCTGCCTCATTCCTAGTCTCGAAAGCACTTTCAGACTCCGCGAGCTCAAAGGAGAAGCCATCTCAGAGCAACTATTTTCATCTGTATGCTCAGAAAAAGCTGAGGTCTCCGAGTTTGTTCTGCAATACGCGAATGAATTTCCACTCAACGTCGAAAGACCTATTGTTTCAGTAGAAGCTGATGGGTGATATCCATATCCCACATCAGGACTTTCATCAGGACTTGAAATGTGTTCCATTTTGAGCCTCTCTCTCAGTAAATTCCGCGGTCAAATCTGCATAACAATCAACAAAATGCAACAAAGTTGTTTCAAGATTTGTAAGCAAAAATTCAAGAAAATTAATGGATTTTTCAAATCCAACAACTTTTAAACTACTCAGGAAATAAACTGAAATAAATACCACAAAATCTACAGCTAAAAGAAAAAGTGAAATGTTTTATACTTTTTTGGGACAAAAGTGAAAGAAAAACAGCATATGTCATAGTTAACTGCAACTTTATATAACTCTGAATAAGCAGCAAAGTTTGTTTTACAAAGCAATCTTGAATATGAAGATAAAAAACTGAAATTTAAACATTTAAAGCCAACGGTAAACCATTTGCTTTTTTATGTTACCTTTTAACAGTCACAGATTTTTGAATTTGAACAGTTGAAGGCAAAGCTAATAAGTTTGCAACTGTTCCCTCAAATTTTCTTATCTTTTTTTTTTTTTCAAAAAAGAAATCTGATTAATCTAAAGAACAAAAGTAAATCTTGTAATCAAACAACGAACACCCCTTTGCTGAAAATGGCTATAAAGTTTTGGGTTTTTTTCTTGAAAATGTACAATGAGGCATGCATTATATGGTAGTGAGATATATATTAATACATGGTATATATTATTTTAATTAATAAACTAAAATTTATATGGTTATATTAATTTTCAAATGCATGATAAATATATTAATGTTGTACACATGAATGAGGTGGTCCATGGGATCTTCCTTGAACTCAAAGGCTGTATTTGCTAAGGTCAATTAGAATTTAAAATTAGATTTGGTGGGAAATAAAAAAGAGAAAAAGAAAATAAAGAGTTTGTCTTTACTTCAGTTATTAAAGAAATAAAATCAAATTCTTGCACAAAAAGCAAAATGGGATTTTTCTTAAATAAGAGAATCAGCAGGTCCTCATGGATTCAAGAAATTTGAATAAGTGGGGCGGTTTTTAATAAATTTTGCAAAGTGTGGATTAGCTTTAAAATTAGAGATATGCTGGCATTTAGTTGATTATTATTTAGTTAATTAGGTGTACTATTGTTATTTGGTTTATACAAATTTTTACAAAGTTTGAATTAGCTTCAGTATACAAGGTTGTCTCACCGTGTATATCTTATTTATGGTAACAAAATAGTTTGTATTAATTGTATATAATTAGCATTGTATACTTACCATAATTGTAGGATCCTTGTACAAGTAGAATAAGGTTTTGGGATTAGAATAAGAATAAGATTTTCCTATTATGAAAATGGTAAATTGTATATATACTCTTTCATTAATGAAAACAATCAAGAGATTATTTCTTTCATGGTATCAGAAGTCTAGGTCTTAAATTTCTCTCTCCAATTTTCTCAAAATTTCATCGACAATCCCTCCAATTTCGAGCCTCTTTTCTCGAAATTCGTGTCCGATAGTCTCTCATCTCTTTCCAAATTTTCTTTCCAATCCCTACATCATGTCTTGCGTTGCTATTATGGCTAAGAACATGTTTCACCATGCCCTCACTGTTTCTAACATCAAGAATCACATCCCTATCATTCTTGAAATAGAAAACGTCCAATACGCGACGTGTGCAGAATTGTTCAAAGTTCATGCACGTTTGCATCAAGTTCTCCATCATATTATCCCCGCGGCTCCAACGGATACGGAGGTGCCCAAACCCGAGGATGATCCTAAGTTATGGACAACCCTTGATGCTACTGTTCTTCAGTGGATTTACTCCACTATTTCTACCGACCTTTTGCAAACGATTATTGAGTCTGACGCTACGGGGAAGGCTACTTGGGATAGACTACGTGATATATTCCAAGATAATCGGAATTCTCGTGATGTTACCCTTGAGCAGAAATTTTTTCACGTTAATATGGAAAATTTTCCGAACGTTTCAGCATATTGCAAACGATTGAAAGAATTGGCGGACCAACTCCGCAACGTTGGTGCGCCCGTTAGTGAAGATCGTCTTGTCCTGCAGATGGTTGCTGGCCTATTCGAGGCCTATAGCGGCGTTGGAACTCTCCTTCGTCAAAGTAATCCTCTTTCGAGGTTCTATCAAGCCCGCTCCATGCTTACTTTGGAAGAAGCCGGTTTGGCTAAAAAGCCGGCTACAAGTGCTAGTCCCGTGGTTATGATGACGTCCTCCACCAATTCTCAAGGGTTCATTAATAAGTCGAACCAAAACCGTTCTCACGGAGGCGACAAAAATAGTCGGAAAAATAATGGGACGTCCTCCACCAATTCTCAAGGGTTCATTAATAATTCGAACCAAAACCGTTCTCACGGAGGCGACAAAAATAGTCGGAAAAATAATGGAAAAAATCGTGGGGGCAAACACGGCATGGTAACAGTGGCAGTGGGCCACAACCCAGCTGGTCCCAGCCTTGGGCCTCCTGCCCGTGGGCCTGGGCTAGTGGGCAGTGGCCCAGCAACCCCTATTTTCCTCCAGCTATAGCGCCTGGCAGTTGGGCTGCCCAGCAACAATCACGGCCCAATGCAACCTGGCCCATTAATTCTGGCCCAACAAGAATCACGGCCTAATGCAACCTGGCCCATTAATTCTGGCCCAGCAAGTTTCCAAAATTCTTCTGGGCTGGGGCAGCATGCAAGTGTGCTTGGGCCCCGGCCTTCACAGGCCCATCACGCAGCGGGCCCCACTCAGACCGACATTGAAGCCGCTATTTACACACTTGGTTTAACGCCACCAGACCCGAATTGGTACATGGACACCGGAGTCACTACCCACATAACATCCGATCAAGGTACTCTCTTGTCTTATTCCAATTGGAGCAACCTGCATGGCATAATTATTGGTAATGGTAATTCTATTTCAATTTGTGGTTATGGTCATAAAACGTTGTCTTCCCCCATCCACCCCTTATCTTGAAAAATACCATTCATGCCGCCAAATTGATTAAAAATCTAGTGTCTGTCCAAAAATTCACTATTGATAATTCAGTGTCTATTGAATTTGATCCGTTTGGGTTTTCTATGAAGCATTTCAAGACGGGGAGTCCTCTCATGATGTGTGATAGTATGGGAGATCTTTATCCTATCACGCCATGTTCCGGTCTCTCGAGTCTAGCCTTGCCGTCCGCTTTTGCAGCCCTTGCTCCTTCCTTGTGGCATGCTCGTCTTGGTCATCCGGGGTCGTCTATTTTCTTCCTTAGATAAAAATAATTTTATTTCATGTAAGGGTACGCGTAGTACTCCGAATTGTCAATCTTTTCTTTAGGAAAAAATGTTAGGTTGCCATTTGTAGACTCTAATTCTCATACTTTAATGCCATTTGATATTATTCATAGCGATTTATGGACGTCTCCTGTTCTTAGTTCTTTGGGTCATTGGTATTATGTTCTATTTTTGGATGATTATTCTAAGTTTTTATGGACTTTTCCGATAGCAAAAAAATCTCAAGTTTTTTCCACCTTCTTAAAATTTAGAGCATTCATTAAAACCCAATTCGAATAGAAAATAAAAAATATACAATGTGATAATGACAAGGAATATGACAATGGGGTGTTTCGGGAATTTTGTGCTAATAATGGGGTCAATTTTTGTTTTTCTTGCCCACACACGTCTTCACAAAATGGGAAAGCCGGACGCAAATTTCGTACCATTAATAACATTGTTCGAATTTTATTGATTCATGCTTCCGTACCCCTTTCTTTTTGGCATCATACTCTACAAATGACTACATATCTTCTTAACATTCTTCTTCCAAATGGTTGACATATTCGTCCCTCTTCAAATTTTATATAATAAGACTCATTCGTATTCACATCTTAGGGTCTTTGGGTGCTTGTGTTATCCACTCTTTCCGTCCACCACAATTAACAAACTTCAGGCCCGGTCTACCCCTTGTGTGTTTTTGGGTTTTCCATCAAATCATCGTGGTTACAAATGTTTTGATTTATCATCTAATAAAATCATGATTAGTCGTCATGTAATTTTTGATGAATCTCAATTTCTGTTTGCTAAGGTTAGTAATCTCGTGCCTAGTTCGTATAATTTTTTGGATGATGGTATATCCCCGTATATTATTCACCATTTTTTGGACGTGTCCCGGACCCCAAATCCACCAACGGGCCCACTGCCCGCTGGCCCCACTGTTCCAGCTTTGCTATATCCAGTTCCGTAACTAGGCCAGTGACGGTAATTGGGCCAGATTCCTAGCCCATTACCGCCACTGTTCCAGTGACGGGTTCCAGCCCATTACCGTCACATGATTCCAGTATTAGGCCATCAGGCCCACTGCCTGCTGACAGGTCCGTCAAGTGTCCCTATAGTTCCCGAAATCCACCCAATTCTCTCCCGAGTCATAGACCGGTCACTCATAGTCAATGGGGTGTTTTTAAACCAAAAAACATTTTAATTTACATTATAATGTTCTTAAATCACCCTTACCCCGTAATTCTGTGTCTGCTTTAAATGACCCGAATTGGAAAATTGCTATGACCGACGAATATAATGCTCTTATTGATAATAAGACGTGGGAGTTGGTTCCCCGTCCATCTGGTGTTAATATTATTCGGTCTATGTGGATTTTTGCTCATAAGGACAATTCTGACGGTTCTTTTGCGAGGCATAAGGCTCGTCTTGTAGGTGATGGTAAGACTCAGCAGGTTGATGTGGATTGTGGTGAGACGTTTAGTCCGGTGGTCAAGCCGGCTACCATTCGCATTGTGCTCAGCTTGGCTCTTTCGAAAGCATGGCCCATTCATCAGTTAGATGTGAAGAATGATTTCTTACATGGTGATCTCAAGGAGACAGTCTATATGCATCAGCCCTTGAGGTTTAGGGATCCTAAATATCCTCATCTTGTCTGTTTGTTGAAGAAGTCCTTGTATGGGCTTAAGCAGTCTCCACGGGCTTGGTATAAGAGGTTTGTAGACTATGTTTTGACTATTGGGTTCTCTCACAACAGATCTGATAATTCATTGTTCATTTATCATCGTGGTTCTTTTCTGGCTTATACATATTATATGTGGATGATATTATCTTGACTGCCTCTTCTGATGCATTACGCCAGTCTATCATGACAATGCTCACTTCTGAGTTTGCTATGTAAGACTTGGGGCCCTTGAGTTACTTTTTGGGAATTGTTGTCACTCGTCATACATGTGGGTTATTCTTATCACAGCGTAAGTATGCAACTGAGATCATTGAGCGAGCTGATATGTCCTCATGCAAGTCTACTTCCACTCCAGTTGATACTAAACCCAAGTTGGGTGTTGCGACAGGCTCCCCTTACGAGGATCCAACTTGCTATCGCAGTCTTGCAGGGGCTCTTCAATATCTTACTTTCACGAGACCAGATATTACGTATGCCGTACAATATATATGCTTGTTTATGCATGATCCCAGGGTTGAACATATGAATGCGCTCAAACACATTATTCGGTACATCCAGGGGACACTTGACTATGACTTACATTTATATCCTTCGTCGACGTCTACACTTGTCTCGTATACAGATGCTGATTGGGATGACTGTCCAGACACCAGACGTTCTACGTCTGGCTATTGTATGTTTCTTGGTAATAACTTGGTCTCATGGTCTGTAAAGCGTCAGTCGACTTTATCACGCTCTAGTGTAGAGGCCGAGTATAGAGGGGTAGCCAATGTGGTCTCTGAATCCTGTTGGTTACGTAATCTTCTGTTAGAGCTTCATTGTCCTATTCAGAAAGCTACCTTGGTTTATTGTGATAATGTTAGTGCCATCTACCTTTCTGGTAATCCGGTTCAGCACCAGCGCACTAAGCATATAGATATGGATATCCACTTTGTTCGCGAAAAGATAGCTCGTGGACAAGTACGCGTCTGCTATGTCCCTTCCAGGTATCAAATTGCAGACATCTTTACCAAAGGTCTTCCATCGGTCCCTTTTGAAGATTTTAGAGACATTTTCAGCGTACGAAGACCTCCCGCTATGACTGCGGGGATGTGATAATTAACATAAGTATACACGGTTGTCTCACCGTGTATATCTTATTTATGGTAAAAAAAAATAGTTTGTAGTAGTTGTATATAATTAGCATTGTATACTTACCATAATTGTAGGATCCTTGTACAAGTAGAATAGAATTTTGGGATTAGAATAGGAATATGATTTTCCTATTATGAAAATTATAAATTGTATATATACTCTTTCATATTATTTCTTTCACTTTAAAATTAGAGAAATGCTGGTACTTAGTTAATTAGATGTAATATTGTTATTTTCCCTGATTTGGCTCACTAGCCAACTAGATATTTGAATTATTGGCGACCAATTTGTTCATATTTTTTGGAAAAAATATATTATGATTCAATTAAAGGTAAAACAAAACATTAGCACGATTTTTTTCCAATGTGGATTTCCCCTCCTTTCTGTCATTAATTATCTGTTGAGAATACACTTAACTTGCATTTCTAAAATCTTGACAATATGAATCAAAAGAATTATATGACTCATTTAGGGTAACTAGATCTTTCTGCCACTAATCTTCTATTGAAGTTGTGATTTTTATGAAAGGTCGGATTATATAAATTTTTCATTAAAAGGAGAACAGGAAAAAAAAACTTAAAATTAATAATAATGAAAATTGAAAGAAAAAAGAAGAAGAAGTAGAAGAACAAAGTAGGAATTCTCAAGACAAGTACCTATTTAATATGAGAGGGTAGTTAATATTGTCGGAAGTTAAGCAATGAGGCATGTGAATATAACTTAATAAATCTATATAATTGTGCAGTTCTGAAAAATAATATTATAACTATGGAGGAATTGAATAAAACAGTTTAAAAAATAGGAGTAAAAGGGATGAATCATTCTCTAACGAAGAAGTAAGTTAGTGGTAGACGTGCTTGAACTCTTATTTTCTCTGATCATCTCATGTGGCATATACTCTCTGACCATATGTTATAAAATATTGAGGTTCAGTCAGATGGTTCTTAATATTTGCAAAAACATGAACCATACTGGAACTTGTCACCAACAATAAAACTAAAAATAAAAAGAATTTTCTTATTGAAGTTATAAAAAACACAGCCCGATACACTAAGCTCTCGTTATGCGTGGAGTTCGAAAAAAGACCGGACAACAAAGGGTCTATTGTACGCTTATTGAAGTTCAGATACATGTTTTTTCTTGAGAAATTCATGTATATTTTGCTTCCCTCTTTCTCCATTTCCATTTTTTTAAGTTCACACTAAAGTTGATTTTTCAGGTCATAGTTATTGTTTAAGAGATTATTTATAAGTTGATGACTTTATAATGACAAACTATAGTTTAGTGATTTATGTAGAAAAAACTATGTTTGATAATCATTTGAAAAATTAACTCAATTGATTTATGTAATCCACAAAAAAAGTACTCTTAAGACCAAATAATCATGTACTGTGAGATATTTCAATCTATTTACTTACCCCATGACGTGGAGTACATATTTTTTCTTTTAAAACTACATAAAAATATCTTTTTATTTTAATAATGTTACACCCCGACTTTTCTCAAGTCTTCCCTTAGGGCGTGATGGCATCTGGACGACCATCCCTTTCCGGGCGAACCATTTTCTTTCTTTTCGTTCTAAATTATACATATATCTAGGTGCGGAAATAATATAATCATTACTTCTTTAATGAAAGCACGAGCCCATACTCGAGCATCCCCAATTTTCTAGACTTGATGGAAGTTCAAATACATAATAAAAACATCCGAATCTCAAAAGAAAACAGTCTCATGTGGGGCATTCCCCGAGATAACGAAAACTTGGTTCTTCAAACCTACTTAATCTAGAACAACTTTCACCAAATCTGAAGTAGTGGATTGGTGGGACAATAAGGTTGCGGGACGATCGCTAGCCCTGTTGCGGAACTTTTCCTCTATCGCGCTTTCCTAAAATAATGTTAAATAAAAGAGTCAGTCCTACCATCCGGGGCTGAGTGATAACCTCGCCCTACAATTCAAAGCAACCTCACAATATTTTAAGTACATTCATATTATGAACATAATAAGCATTTCATGAAAGCAGGTTTCAAAACTGTCGGTGTACAAGCCCATACATATTCACACACACAAAATCTCCTCCCAACTCGTCCTAGGGAATACTTAGTTAACCAGTACACCTACCTTATCTCATATCACATATTATAAATATTTGTTGCGGTGTGTGCAACCCGATCCAATGCATTTCAATTATAGCCCCGAAGGCAAGTGTGTTTGAATAGCCCGAAGACAAATATATTTATAGCCCCGAAGGCAAGTATATTTGAGTAGCCCCAAAGGCAAGTATATTTGAATAGCCCCGAAGGCAAGTATATTTGAATAGCTCCGAAGACAAGTATATTTGAATAGCCCCGTAGGTGATAGCAAAACTATTTACCTTACCAAGATTTCTATCATCTTGAATGTATGACTAAACTTACACACTCACACACACACACATATATCAAATAATGTTCCGTTCTTTCAATTTTTCGCTCTTCCCACTTGTGAGGGTTATAACTCTCGAACCGTAACTTCAAATAAGGTGTTTCTTACGCCAAATAGAAGGTAACATGGAGATCTTATCACTATCTCAATTTCCCTCTGGAAATACTTAGTGTAACTAGTACAAATTCACGTAAGACCAACCCTATGAAAACTGTCTCGCCATGATTTTTTTTTTAAAAAAAGGCCACAATCTTAAAACAGTCGTAACTTTTTATCCGTAAGTCGAATTAATCTCTGTAAAGTCTCAAACTGTTGAGAATAGAGAAATATAGAACTTTCATTCAGCACAACTTTTCAGATTCCTCAACAAACCGTTCAGTTCTGTTATTTTAACAACTCTCAGAAAACTATATCGCCAGATTTTTTTTGTATAACAAGACACAATCTTAAAACAATCATAACTTTTTATCCGTAAGTCGGATTAATCTCTGTAAAGTCTCAAACTGTCGAGAACAGAGAAATCTACAAATTTTATTCAGAAACTTTTCCGATTCCTCACTAATATGTACAGTTATTCCGTTATACGTTCTGCCCTCCGGATTTTATTCAATCCCAGGTAGAAACTTTGAACTGCTATAACTCTCAAACCGTATGTCGGTTTTAGCCCTGATTGGGCTAAATATGACCGTGAAGGATATATGTACAACCCTGTAAAATTTCATCCAATTCTAACAAGTATAACTCATCTAAACAGATTGTAAATTTCATGACCCAAACTAGTTATTAAATAACCTACTAACAATAATTTCATGATCATTCTTTCAACATCCGGATCATATTCTAATATGTGTTGTAACTTAAAAATAAGGGATTTTACTAAGAGTTATGAGTGAGAGAACTCACCTTTTGTTGCTTCGTACTGCAAATGAACTTTCAAACTCCAACTAATCCTTTCCCTTCTTGCTCTCTTGGTATTTTTCTGATTTTTGTTCTTTGTGCTAAGTGCTTTCTTTTGTGCCATGTAGAATATATAGTGAGTTGTGTGTGTAACTTGTGGGAGGTGGAAGGAGAAGAGGTTGAGGGAGATTAAAGGGGAGGGGACGTGCAACTGAGGGAGAACAAGGGGGAGGATTGTGCTTATTATTATTATTATTATTAATTGGGACTTCACAAATAATAAGTGGTAGTAAGGCTTCGCATGCAAAACTTCACTTCCAGACATAAATAATTTGGATAAACTGACTTTGCAATAAAATTCTCAACCGTTTGAAGCAACTTTTGTCATAACTGTGTAAACGACTTAAGGTTAATAGTTCGATTTGGCCGGTTATTTAAAAAAAATTATATCATATCAATGTTTTGGCTACTCTGTTATGTCTAACCAACTTATACTTTGCAAAACCATCCCAATCATTTAGATTTTTTTTCTCGACTTTGGTACAATTCAATTAATTTTAATTTATTATTAAAATCGGTGAGAATCCCGCTATTATTAAAATGTTTCTAATAGAATATTGTATATCTCTATATTAAGTAAAATTGTAATTAGAAGCATTGCAGTATCTCACCTTCATGAGACCAGATATATCCTATGCCGTGCAGCAAATATGCTTACACATGCACAGCCCGACGGATGAACATATGAATGCCCTCAAACGTATTTTGCGATATGTACAAGGTACTCTTCATTTCGGCTTACACCTGTACAAGTCCTTACTCTCCGACCTCACCTCTTATTCTGATGTTGACCAGGGAGGATGTCCTGACACTTGTCGATCCACGTCGGGTTACTGTGTGTTCCTCTGAGATAACTTGCTTTCTTGGTCTTCTAAAAGACAACCTACTCTGTTTCGATTCCTTGCTGAAGCCGAGTACCGAGGTGTAGTGAATGTTGTCTCTGAATCTTGTTGGATACGCAACCTTCTCCTGGAACTTCACCGCTCCATCCATAAGGCTACATTGGTCTATTATGATAATGTAAGTGCGATATATCTTTCCGGCAATCCTGTTCAACATCAACGCACTAAATACATTGAAATGGATATTCACTTTGTACGTAAGAAAGTTACTTGTGGACAAGTTCGTGTTCTTCATGTTCCTTCCCGATATCAGATTGCTGACATATTTACTAAAGGGCTTCCGCGCATACTCTTTGATGATTTCCGAGCCAGTCTCAGCGTACGAGAACCTCTCGCTTCGACTGTGGGGGTATGATAGAATATTGTACATCTCCTATATTAGGTAAAATTGTCCAATTGTAATTAGGAAGATTAGTTACCTAGTTTATAAATAAGTAGATAATTATGTAACACTATATATATTGTACATAATGGAATGAAAGACATAGAACATATTCCTTTAGTCTCATTTCTTTTTGTATAAAACAATAACACGATTTAGCATAAACACATCAAGTATAGATTGATACAGTATTTGCATTACATTGTGTATAATGCGTGTGATAGAATGTGCACTAACCTCTGTCCACTTTAAATTTCTATCAGTATCACTTTAATAATAGATACAGTTACTCAAAAAAACTTTAAGTTAGACTATACATGAGCAAGATATAAATATCGTCGACATTCTAATATTGCTCACCGCAATCACTAAGAGTACAATATGTTCGTTTACAGTTTTTACTACAAGAGTTTGTATACATATGCAAAATCATGAAAGAAAAAATCCAAATTTAGGTACTTCTCTCAAATTACACTATCAATTTGGTTTGCACGGAGTGATATATCCTCCATTTGTTCAAGTTCTAGACTTGGGGCTATCCTAGTCAGTAAAATTAACTGTATTACGGAGCAGCTAAAATTTGACTCCCATTTGCAGAAATCAAAACAGCCTTTGCTTACTGCAGTCTCTATTCTTCTTGATTTTTCATGGTCTTATCCCCGCAAAGAACATCTTCAATCCAAGCAACAATGTTGAATGCCAAACTTTCCAATACTCTAGAATAGCTCTCCAAGAGTTAGCTGAGTAGCGACCAACCACGCTGGCTCAAGTGGAAATCTAGCTCTAAGTCACTCAGTGAATCTAGTAAGGACTACTCTGCGTTTGAACGTGAGGGAGCCGAGGCTCTCCAGGTTTGACTTGAGACCATTTAGCCTCGGTAATTTCACATGCAAAATCATATCCAACATGTTGAGCTTAAGACTGGCCCCTATTTTACGCTAAGCTTATATCAGGCAATCAAAGTGGCTTTGTCGTCGAAGATCCATTTATGAGAATGTCATGTTGGGTCAGGAGATTATACATGGTATCAAGAAACATAACAAAGATGACAGTGTGGTTATGAAGTTGGATATGGCGAAAGCCTACAACAGGGTGCCACGGCTATACTTATGCGATGTCTTGAGACACATAGGTTTCTGTGAAGTTTTAAATGACATGGTCTGGCAAACTATTGCTAGCAATTCGCACAACATTATCACAAATGGAGTTAAAAGAAGGTTTGTTTACTTCTACCAGGGGGCTAAAGCAAAGTGATCCACTATCCTCTTCTTTATTTGCACTAGACTGAAGTACTATCCATGTTCCTTAACAAGCCACACTGCAACAACCAATTTGTGGGATTCCATATGAAGGAAAAGGGAACACAGATCAATCTCTCAGTTTAATTGATGACGATCATATTCACATCAGGAAGTTCAAAATCTCTCTCTATGGCGATGAAGTAACTTGAGGTGTATGAAGACATGTCTGGGCATCAAATTAACCGATATAAGAGTGCATTTATTGTATTTGAGAAGGTCAGAGTCCAACAAGAGTCACAAAACCAAAGGGGATCATTGGTTTTTGTCAGAAGGAGTTCCCAGTCAATTATCTGGGATGTCTTTTGTATACTGGGGGGAAAGGGGTGGCATATTTTGCAGCTTTATTGAGAGAAGATCACGAAGAGAATGCAGGGATGGCACGGACGCTCTTAACTGATGGAAAATCTACCATTACTAAACATGTCATACTGGCAATGGCAATTCACTTATTATCTCCACCTAATACAGTCATGATTAAGGTTGAGAAGCATATGGCTAATTTCTTTTGGGGCTCTACTGAAGGATGGATAATTATCACTGGGCATGTTGGAGGAATTTCTGCTACCCATGAAATGAAAGAGAAATTGGGTTCAGAAGAATAGGGGAGATCAGCAATGCAACGATAATGATGCAATGGTGGATCCTTAGAAAAAAAGATACATTGTCGGGTGATTTATAAAAGCTAAATATTGTTAGGAGTCACATTTAGTTCCAAGGGAATTGGAAGGACGCCACTCGCAAATGTGGAAGAAACTGATTGAAAACAAGTATGAGGCAGAGGAGCATTTGCTATGGAGAATAAACAAGGAGAAGTATCCTTTTGTTGGACAATTGGACAGGCAATGGACCATTTGCAAATATGATACCTGATGGAATCGGGCCAAAGCCAAACAAAGCAACAGCATCACAGTTCACTAAAGATGACAACTGGGATCAGGAGATGCTACAACACTCTATCAACTAATTTTCTGTCAAGGATACTTGAAGTACTGATACACATGACATTAATGGCCCCGATGAACACTATTCAGGCAGGTAATTTTACCTGCTCTCGGCTTGGAAGATGATCAGACAATTCAGAGGGTCTTCTTTCAGAAACAAGATGATTTGGCACAGAATTCAAATGCTCATTTCTGTTTCAGCGAGCTAAAGCAATAAGCGGTTGGCAACAGTCTCAGAGATTTCAACTGATACACGAGTCTTTCTACAACCAGCAAGCAGAGTTCCCCATATCCTCTTATCAGGCTCAATAGGCATGTTGTTGACGAATTCAAGAGCTTCTTCTATATTGCCTTGACGACTAAGCATATCAACCATGCACGCATAATGTGCAAGTTTTGGAGTAACACCGAATCTCTCTTCCATAGCATGAAACCAGTTCCACCCCTCATATTCAAGAAAATGACTGCATGCAGATAGAACAGAAATGAAAACATCATTTGGTTTAATCCCAGACTTTAACATGCCTAAGAAGCACTTAAGAGCCTCATGTCCATGACCATTAATGCCATAGACATTGATCATTGAGCTCCAACAGATAAGATCTTTGTTAGGACATTCACTGAAAATTGCCTCTCCTTGGCTTATGCGTCCCAATTTGCAATACATGTCTATAAGTGAGGATATCAGAAATGCATTTGATGTATTTCCCGATTTTATCACTTGCGCATGTATCCCTTCTCCAATCTCTTCAGCAGCCATCGAAGAACAAGCCTGTATTAAACTAACATAGATGATCTCATTAGGCTTCTCATTTGCTGATTGCATCTGTTGATATATATCAAGCGCATCACTGGGACACTCACTTTGGGCATATGCTGCAATCATCGTACTCCAGGTAATAAGATCTTTTGGTTTCAGGTGATCAAACAGACTCCTAGCCGACTCAATATCACCAAAACCACTGTACATGTGAAGAAGAGCAGTCACTACTGAAACACATCCCAGATATCCCTGCTTGAGCACAAAGCTGTGAAAACACTGTCCAATTTTAATCTCATCCAGTTTTGACAATGCTCCAATTACTTCACGAATAGCACTCTCATCCGGTTCAAAGCAACAATACCTCATCTCATAGAACAAACTTAAAGCTTCATTGAAACGGTCATTTTCCACGCATCCATGAATCAGAGTCCTCCATGAAACAAAATCCTTCTTCTCTATTCCACGAAAAACAGTAACGGAAGCCTTCAAACTCCCACATTTAGCATACATATCCACAAGGGAATTTTGGATATTAACGTGAGATATAGACGAAACTTTTATTGAATAGGCATGAATTTCTTTTCCAACTCTCAAAGCACCAATATTGACACAAGCAGGGACAATCCCCACGATGCTAACATAATTTGGTTCCACACCACAAAATTGCATTTTCCTGAAAGGCTCAATAGCCGCGACGTACTCTCCACTCTTGACACAAGCTGAAACCATTGCGCTCCACAAAATTACATCTTTGTCCTTTGTGTGATTAAACAATTTCCATGCAGTAACCATACCCCAAATAGAGTAAACACCAACAAGAGCCGTTACAACGGGTAGTTCCAATTCAAATCCCATCTTAATGGTAAACCCGTGAATTCCTCGCACCATAGGCTGCCATTTTTCGGAAGCTCTTATAACGCTTAAAACTGTAACGTAATTCGGCTTGTTTTCATTTCTTAGCATTGTTTTGAACAAGTTGATCGCTTCTACCGATTGATTTTTCGTCACCAAACTGGAAATATGTGATGTCCATGATCTCACATTTTGTTTTTCAGTAAACTTAATTGGGTCCACGAAAAAAGAGCTTTCACGAACATTTAATAAAATTCTAGACGAGTAAAGTAAGTCTCTTTGACATTTTAGCAAACACCTTGTATGCATTTTCACCAATTGAATTCATTTGCCATTCGCCTACTTATCTGAAGTAAAAAAAGAGCTCATATTACTAGCTAGATGTAAAGAGGGGTAAATGCAGATTCGTTCAAGCTGAAGTAAACTTCTGCTTTAGCTTCCTGAAGGGAGAAAAGAAAAAAGGATTAGCTTTGGTCCTGTTAGTATTATGTAAGTGGCAGTTTAATCCCTTAATTATTCCTAATAACCCTTTTAATCCCTGGACTAATGTCTAATAGCTACTCACTCTCTCGCCCCTCTCTTCTGTTTCTTTAGTATTTTATCTACCTTATTTATAAGATTGAGTTTTGATTAATAATTCCTGCATCGACTGCCGCCTTAATTTCACAAACATAGAAATTAGGTCTGCGTACACTCTAATTAGACTTGTGGGACTACACTGAGTATGTTGTTGTTGTTGTATTCCATGGCTTCAGTCAGAGGTCGTGGATGCAAATGCAACAACGATCACCTCTGACTCAAATTATATACATGCTGTACATATAAATTTTTGTAAAGCATGTTAATTCTCACTAATTACGAGTTTTAGGGGGGGACTTGATTCTGAAATAGAATGATTGACAAGCAACTCTTTGAAGGGTTGAGACTTATATTCTTCACCAGGATACTGGAAACTTTATTGGGTGCCTTTTGAGGGACCAAATATGTCTGCCACAATACCTAACATTGCTTATTGGAGAAAGAAAAAAGGTTGGCCAAGAATTGAATATTTTTTGGTCCCTACAAGAAAGGAATTGGATCAACAAAACATTAATCATTTGCTTCCTTTCTTACATTGGCTGCTTTATAGTTAAAACCATAACATTTCAGTTGGTAAACTGGACCTCATTATATAATAGACATGTTAATTCTCACGATTTTTGGATGAAATTATAAGAAGAAAAGAAAGAAGGAGAGTCTTGGACTAACTGGTAAAGTTGCTACCATGTGACCAAGAGGTCATGGGTTCAAATCGTGGAAACAAACTCTTGCAAAAATGCAAGGTAAGGCTGCGTACAATAGACCCTTGTGGTCCGGTGGGAGCTTAGTGCACCGGGCTGCCCTTTTTTTATAAGAAGAAAAGAAAAGAGAGAAGAGAAGAGCAAGAACAGTTCGAACACAAATTTGGGACTTGAAAAATATCTTCTCTTAATCTTCAAGCTTACAATGTACAAGTATATATAGACACATATCCATCATCTAATCTAACTAACTCCAACTCAACATGAGCTGTCATAATTATGCTAAAATATCTACAACTAACTACTAACAGCCTGTTAACCAACTAACCACTTCTATAACAAACTAACCAACTTGCTGACTAGGCTAGTGTACTGATGTACAATTAACTAGCTCTACTACCCCCCCCCTCAAGCTAGGACCATTGAAGATGTTCTTCATGCCTAGCTTGGATAGCAAGTACGTATGCTGAACCTTAGTAAAAGCCTTAGTCAGCATATCTTCCAACTGTTCTGAAGAAGCCAAGAAGACCAAATGAACCAACTTCAATTGCACCTTTTCTCTAATGAAATACTGGATTAGCAGCTATTTGGATTGTAACAATGGATAGGAATAGGTAGCTGAGCGAAAACACCTAGCTCTTTGAACAAATTGATGATCCATACAAGCTCAGCAACAGTAGATGCCAAGCTCCTATATTCTGCGCAGAACTTTTGGAAATGGTGGATTGCTTCTTTGATTTTCATAAAATAAGTGATCCACAAAACATAACAAGGTAGCCAGTAAGAGATTTTCTAGAATTAATGCAAGAAGCCCAATCAGCATCACAATAGGCCACAAGTTGAGAGGAAAAATCTGCAGGCATGAGTAAGCCAAGACCAGGAGCCTGTTTGATATACTTCACCAATCTAACTGCAGCAGCGATGTGAGATTCCTTAGGAGAATGCACAAACTAGCTTAGACTTTGCACAGAGAATGCAATGTCTGGCCTAGTATTAGTCAAGTACAATAATCTACCAACTAGCCTTTGATATTCACCAGGATCTAGTAATAAAGGATCATCACCAGTAGGAGGAAAATACAGATCAAACTCTGAAGTTGAGTTCCATATGAACACCTGCAGGTCTAGCTCCTGCTAATCCCAAGTCTGATATGAGTTCCAAGGCATACTTCCTTTGATGCATAACAATTCCTACACTGCTTCTAGCAAATTCTATGCCCAAGAAATACTTCAAATCACCTAGATCTTTGATTTTGAAAGAGGACTGCAGTATACTTTTAGCATCCTTAATCAAAGTAGTATCATCACCAGTAATAAGCAAATCATCAACATATATGAGCACCTACACTGTATGCACTCCACTGTGCTTAATGAATAGAGAGTGATCAAGTGCACACTGTACAAAACCATATGAGACAAAAGCTGTTGTGAGTTTGATATTCCACTGTCTACTAGCCTGTTTGAGGCCATACACAGATTTGTGGCATAACACAAACAACCAATGACCTTCAAATGAGCCAAATAAGGTGATTTTCCATATAGAACCTCAAAAGGTGACTTGTGTTTCAACACTGAGGAAGGAATCCTATTAAGAATATATGTTGCAGCTTCTACACAACATCCCCAGAATTTATCAGGCAAATAACCTTGAAATTTAATGGCTCCAACAGTTTCTAATATATGCCTATGTCTTCTTTCCACCACCCCATTTTGTTGAGGGGTGTATGGACAAGAGCTCTGATGAATGATCCCATGCAACTTCATAAGTTCACAACAAGAATGATTGAAAAATTCTGAACCATTGTTTGATCTAAAGGATTTAACATTTCTGTTAGACTGATTAGCAACCATAGCAATAAAAGATTTCAACAAATCAACAACATCTGATTTAGCTCTCAATAAGAAAGTCCAAGTACATCTAGAACAATCATCAACAAGAGTCAGAAAATAGTTCATTCTATTGTAAGTAGAAGTCTTATATGGTCCGCAAACATCCATATGAACCAATTGAAAAGCATCTGTCATTCTACTGTCACTTCTACTAAAAGGTACTCTTGTTTGTCTAGCTAATGGACATATATCACAATGATCTAACACGAAACCAGTCTTATTCTTGAAAACAAAATTCTCTCTTATGCCACAGTGTTGGATCAGTGGATGCTGCTACTGTAAGTGACTTGTCCACCTTCACTGCAGCTTTATTGAGGTGTGAAAGTAGGACATAGAGACCATCTTCTTCCCTACCAATCTCCTTCACTTTCCAAGTGAGGAGGTCCTGAAATATACAGAATCCAGGAAAAAATTTCGCATTGTATTTCAGTTCTCTTGTCAATTTAGAAACAGACAGAAAGTTAAATATTAAGGAGGGAACACACAAGACATCCTTGATCACATCACCTCCTGATAATGAACAATTTCCAGTGCGTGTAACCTTAGTAAATTCTCCTGTAGGCATCTGCACCTGTCCATTATTCCCTACTTTGGTTTCATACAACAACAATTGATCATTATGAATCATATAACTAGTAGCTCCACTATCAATGATCCATTTAATGACTTCAGCTGCAAACCTACTATTATCAGTAGAAGAGATACCTGTCATTAAAGCACTTGTGTTGGTTGTGTTAGGAGCTGAATTACTCATCCTTGTTGCATTGATCATGTTGAGAATTTAATTGTATTGGTCTGCAGTGAACATGGGAGTAATATTCTGCTGTGAAACACTGCTGCTAGACCCCCCATGATACCAGCCACTACCATTTGATGTACTAGCATGAGGTGCACTGTTGCTAGATTCACCATGATACCATCCACTGCCAGTTCCTGTCTGTTGTTGCACATTTGGAGTCATTCCCTATACCATATATCCACTTCATTGCACCATGTAACCATTCCCAGTAGAAGCTGATTTCTTCTTGGACTTAAAATCAGCAGGATAATCAATGAGTTTATAACAATTCTCCTTCAAATGTCCCTTTTGACAAAAATCACATTTCATCAGTTTGAAACAACTTTCTCTTGTATGACCCTTCATGTGACGAAAATCACACACAAGACTGTAATCTCTTCTAGGTCTCTGAACACCATTCCGAGATGCATTTCTAGAAGTAAAAAGTGCAGTAGGATCAAGCTGTGGTGCTAGATTGTTAGCTACATTTTTAACATTAAACACATTAACATGATCCAACTGTGGTGTCACTACACAATTACCACCTGCCATCATCCTCTGGCTTTCATCTTGAATCAACATAGCATACACCTGATTTATACTTGGTAAATGTGATTTCATTAAAATTTGACTCCTACCCTGACTGTATCTTTCATTTAATCCCATCAAAAATTGCAACATCCTTTGATACTGAAGGTTTTCAAGAGATGACCTTGATTTCTCACAATCACAAGGTCTAGAGGAATGATAGAATCATACTCATCCCACAAGTCCTTCAATCTAGAGTAATACACTTAGATAGAGGATGTACCTTGAACATGAGTAAAAATCTCTTTGTGCAGTTGGTAAATTCTCGATCCATTTACCTTGTCAAATCTTTCCTTAAGTTCCTTCTATATCAGTTAAGCATAAGAACAGAATAGTATTCCATTCAACATCTCCTTTGCCACATTCCCTATAAACCAAGTTACAATGATCGAATAGCAATGATCCCATTGATTGACTTGACTAGCTCCATATGTGTCTCTTTTGATAGATCCATCAATAAATCCCATCTTGTTCCTTCCCAGTAATGTGAGCTTCATTGCACGTCTCCACAAACTGTAATTCTCCATTCCTACCAGTTGAATTCCCACTGAGAGTGAACCTGGTCCATCAGAGGCATACAGATACAATGGATGATTATAATCCACTGTTATCTCCATCGCTCCTTGTTGCTGCTCCAAATTCTGAGTTTCAGTTGAATCAATCGCCATGCAATGTTAGTTTTGAATCAACAATTCAATGCATATATCGATCTAGTGCAATCGAATCAGAAAACAATCAATCAACACACAAAATGATCCAATGTAACAGTACCAAACCTATAATATCAGTAAATCGAAGAAATCGATCATAATGCACATCCAAAATCTTCAAAAAACTATGAATCGTAACAGAAAACTCGTTAATTCTGCCAATCAAGGCTCTGATACCATGATAATTCCAACGATTTGGATGAAATTATAAGAAGAAATGAAAAAAGAGAAGAGAAAGCAAGAACAGTTCGAATACAAGTTTGGGATTTGGAAAATATCTTCTCTTAATCTTCAAGTTTACAATGTACAAGTATATATAGACACATATCCATCATCTAATCTAACTAACTCCAGCTCAACATGAGTTGTCATAATTATGCTAAAATATCTACAACTAACTACTAACAGCCTGTTAACCAACCAACCACTTCTATGACAAACTAACCAACTTGCTGACTAGGCTAGTGTACTGATGTACAATTAACTAGCTCTTCTACAATATGGCCATTATATTTGTTTCTGGAAATTTCACCTATGATATTGGATGCATAAATGGTTTTCACGTATTGGTGTCTGAGATTCTGGTGTTTGAACAGATTTTGTTCTCGTGTGCTTCAGAAATAATGCTATTAGAGGCTGATATGGCTTGTATTAGAATAAATTTGAAACCTGATGTATCGTTATTAAACTGAACCATATTAACTGCTTTATATTTTTAGTTTTTGGTTTCTTCAGATTTATTTTGGTTACGGTATTTGGAGAAGTACGTACAGAGCCAAAGCTTTTCTTTGATGACTGTAGGATGAGGAGAATCTTACTATCAAGTGATACCAGTTATTGTTACCTTACATATAACATTTTCAACTTATTTCCTAGTACAAAATGTTATAAACAACTTCCCCTTTTTAGGTGGAGGCCTGGCCCACGAAGAAGTAGGGTACGGACATGGCGGGGCAGCCCACTGTGGGACCAGGCCCACGATGGGTACTGCCCCCACTGATTACCGCCGCTGCTGCCTGGACGCCACTGCCCGGACTGCCCGCTGCCGCCAGCGGGTTGGTCACCGCCACGGCCTCGTCCCTTTCCACCATTATTTTTCTCTTTGTTATTGTTATGGTTTGAACCCTGTTTTTGACCATTATTTTGACGATTATTATTGCCCCCCGAACCAGAATTTTGGGGCTCCGAATCCGTGGAAAATGAGTTGGTGGAGACGAGAGCCGTGCCGGCGGTGGATGCTCCAGAAGATGCCTGTTTTTCCTTCCTTGTTTCCTCGAGAATTAACCTCGAACGGGCCTCATAAAAGGGAGTCAATGGATTACTTTGTTGAATGAACGTAGCAACACCATCATATTGTTCATTCAACCCTGCAATCAACTGAAAGACCAACCTTTGATTTGTTACGGGCGAACCAACGTTGGAAAGTTGGTCCGCAAGCACCTTCAATTCCTGACAATAGGTAGAGATGTTGGAAAAGTCATCCAATTTAACATTAGTAAATTGATGTTCAAGATAAACGGCCCGAGAAACTTTGTTATCCTGAAATATATTTTCTAACCGTTCCCATGCCTGTTTAGCCGTAGAGTTCGGCTCCAAAATGGTATGTAAGAGATCGTTGGATATAGTGACATAAATCCATTGAAAGACAATAGCATCCAAACGGGACCATAGCTTTTTGTCCACCACAATAGTGTCCGATGATGACTCGGAAGGTATGATATGGTCGAGTAACTCATATGCGTGGCAATGAATTTTAAACAATTCCGTCCAAGAGGTATACTGCCCTTTCTCCATTTAAGTGTGATGGAGATAAAGTTATTGACGTTATTAACGGCAAGAGCGGGATGAAATGTTTGTTTTTCGGCCATATGTTCCACAAGAAATCAAAAACTAGAGAAGAAAAGAAGTATGGAGATGTTTTGATGGATGTGGAGTGAATAAACCTTTGTATGTGTTAGGGTTTGGGAGATGCGTAAGCCGAGAGGGGGGTGGGAGTTGTAGAGGTCGGCTACAAATTTTAGAAGAGGTTTAGTTTTAGGATTTAGGAGAAGTAGTAAACTAAAAAACCCTAAGTGCTAAGTGGCCGAAACAGTTAAAAGGAAAAGAAGAAAAATTGATAAAGAGAAGAAGAATTACGACAAGACATCTTTGGTTTTGATACCATGTAGGAAGATTAATTCCTTGAGTATTTCATTCCAATGATAGCAAATATATGCAATATTACAATGTATTACTAATCTAAGTTTACCTAAAATATAAGATGCTAATCTACCTAATTCATGACAAATTGATTTACAATGATAATTACAAGATTACATCTTAATTAGTAGTGATTGGAAATAATTATGGGATTGTCCCATAATTATTCTTACACTAATATCTTAAACACAATTAGTACAATCACTTGTCAGTTCTCTCTTATTATTTCCTAATCAAGATTAAATACTTATTCATGCCTTTAGAATGATGAGGCACTAAAATTTTCTAAGAACTAGTTTAGCATTGCAGGTATATTCTAGTTCCTCATGAGCTCAAATTATGCATACCCTTGAAGTCTCACAAGTGCAATTCTAGTTGGTAAAGGGAGAGTCTCCCTAATCTCATTCTTGATCATTGCATTTAGTTGGTCCTTAGGATTAATCTTTTCAATGTATCAAGTTTCATATGTTATGGATGTACTGGTTTTAAGTCACCCTCCCACCTGTAACGTCTCTTTTGGGGGAAATAAACATGGTAGGGTTCCATACCACCACCGCCACGGGAGGTGAAAGCCCGGGTGGATGGCTTAAATTAAAAAAAGTACAATTCTTGAGGATTGTCCAAGTCCATATAAGGAGTCTATCCCGCACGTCCAGACCTTGTTAACTGGAGCGTGGATAATAGAATTTGGGGCCCAACATCGGTGAACAAAGAATTGAAATGGTTCTGGCTCTGATATCATGTAAAGAATGTATCTTGGGCATAACTCAACCCCAAAAGCTAGCTTGTAGGGTGAGAATTGTCCAAGTGAGTCTATGTTCCCATTTCATATCCGATGTGGGACTCTTAACAGTTTGTTATAGAATCAATCTGATTGTTCTGGATGTTTCATATGCGTGTCTTTTTCCTGGTATGTACTTTTGAGGAATCAATTTGGATTTTTTCTGCATAAATTCTATTTTCTATGGGCCAATTAGTTGGATATCAGAGTTTCTTCTGTAATTGGATACTTGGTTCCAACCAGATTCTGTGTATGTAATGATTGTTTGTTTATATCGAAATGCTTAAAGCTATAAAATATTTCACTTTGTATTGAAGTTTGACTACTAAGAGTATGAAAGGAAAGGGGAAAGGGGATAAAAAGAGGGGGGTAGAAAAAGCAAGAGCATGCTTTAACGAAGCAATAACACTGTAGAAAATATTTGTTGTTTTCTTCTTTGGTGCTACTATCCCTAACAGAATCAGAAAGTACTATTACTCATATAATTTTTGTAACTAGACCTACCTAATAAAGGAAATAGGAGGAAACATATTTAATAGTGAAGCTTAGTGTTGACCATTAATTTAACAGCTCCTGAGTTACTGAGCTCTGTCAAACTAACAACTCATGTTTTTTCTTGACAGATCAAGAGCTTTTTGTTTTGGTTTCAAAAGAGTAACATATTATATATTTAGTAATAGTACATGCAGTAGTACTATAATACATAGTTCCTAATCTGTCTGTTCCCAAAACATCCAAGACAAACAACAACTCATGTTACTCTCCAAGTGAACAGATTTGCTTATGTCCACCTAAGAATGGACAGTTACATGTTTGAATGCGGATAAGATAACCTTTTAGTATCTTTGTCACTTGTGAAACATGAAGAGGTGAAGTTTGTTCCTATGCATCTATGTTAAAAGCTAATGTAAGAAAACTAGGTGTCTAAAACTCTATATCCTTGAAATATTGAACCAACAACAAATCATTTTTTATTTTTGTATTGATAAGTCGAACTGCGGATTGACCATGAATTCAAACATGACTTGCTTGTTGCTACAACAAGCACCAGATACTTGAGATTAAGATTTAAAAGCTATCAGTACTTTGAATTGACTTTCACAAATATGCAAAAGTCATCCTTCAAGCACAGGAACATCTATTATATTGCCTAAGTACCATTGCCAATCAGTTGTGAACATACTTTTTAATTGAGGCTGAAAAAGGCTGCCACAGTTGTCACGTCCCCTTGCATAATATATTACACCAAATGGAAGTTAAAAAGTTTGAAATGTGTGTTGCATGCATGTATGTATGTATGAGATAAATTATCTAGCCACTAGAAAGAAACTCTTTTCTGAAATTAACTTTAATGAAGAGTTACATGTCCTTTTAAAGGTTTGATTAACCAAGTAACATAATTAGCATCATCTAGAAAATGATTCCTGAATCCCAATCACCAGTGCAACTTCCTGTTTTGGACATTTCCCAACCATTAAACTCGTCTACTCTATCTTCTCTTACCGCTGCCTGCAAAGAATGGGGCTTCTTTCATGTTACCAATCATGGAATCTCCAATGATCTTTACAGAAAAATTAATTCTCTCTCCAAACACCTCTTTAACCTCCCCTCTGAGACCAAACTAAAAGCAGGTCCTTACTCATCTCTGAAAACTTATACTCCTCATTTCATTGCATCTCCATTCTTTGAAAGCCTTAAAGTATCCGGACCAGATTTCTCTGACTCCGCTAAAGGTTCTGCAGAAACTCTTACTGCTGAAGGGATTTCAGAATTCAGGTAATGCTCTTTAAGAAGATTTAGATTCTCCTTTCTCTAATATCTCTAAGGTTGATATAATTCTCTGATAAATGGTATTCTTCTTAGTGAGATACTGCAAGAATATGGAGGCAAAATGACAGAGTTAGCAAAAGTCATCCAGAAAACTGTCTTGATGAGCTTGGGAGAAGAGCTTGGGATGAAGTATTACATCTCAGAATTTGCTAATTGCCATGGATACTTGAGGATAAATAACTACTCGCCCCCGGATAGTTTAGAACAGGAAGTTGAAGGTCTTGGTATGCACACTGATATGAGCTGCATAACAATTGTCTATCAAGATGAATTAGGTGGCCTCCAAGTAAGATCAAAGGAGGATGGGCAGTGGATGGATATTTTGCCATATGAAGGAACTCTTGTGATAAATATTGGTGACATGCTGCAAGCTTGGAGCAATGACAAGCTAAGATCCTCTGAGCACCGTGTCGTTTTGAAGAAGCCAGTGAATCGGTTTTCTTTAGTTTTCTTTTGGTGCTTTGAGGATGAGAAGGTGATCTTGGCACCTGATGATGTAGTTGGTGAAGAAAATTCAAGAATCTACAAGCCATTCGTTTGCTCTGAATATTTAAAGTTTAGAGTGAACAATGAGAAAGGTAAATTTGAGAAAATTAGTTTTACAGTTAAAGATTTTGTTGGGATTGAATCCAAGTTAAAGTAGAAGCATGGTTGTCATTCTTTGAGTAGTTAGTTGATAAGCTAGTACATCTCCTCAGGTTCCATCATTGCAACATAGGTATCTAGGGGTTCTGTTTGTGTGAGAGTTTGTTATATAATATTCTGTTTTGTTATTTGATGATATTGTTTGCAAGTTACTTGTAAGTGCTTTCAGTGAATGATAAGAAGATGTATCCAGAAAGGCTTTGACTTGATATAGCTAATAACTGAATGCATGTATAGTTGGAAGTCCAACTTCCAACTCATACTTCTATTAAAATTCTATGTTTGCCCACTTGGCATGTTTGGTTTTATTAATTATCTACATATTGTATTAGTTATCTACATATGCAAAGGGCATATTCTAGAAGCAGAATAAATGATCAGTTAATTTCCTTAATTTTCTGAAATCTAAATAATTGTCTTTGAAGAGAGATGGTCAAATCATACCATCATGCTTATCCAGGATTCAAACTTGAAGGTTATTAGCACCGGACTCATTATACTTTCAAAAATATGCGTTCATAATTTAATATTTGTTGAGATTTTAGTGGTCCTCTCTATTTCTTGCAGATACACAAACAATATAGGAAGATATTGGATTCAATTGGACTCATTAAATATAGGCTCCATCTACCTCTGGCCGCCCGAAAGAGCTCGAGGAGATCCAGAAAAGTAGGCAAATCCTACCTAAAGGTCTTCTTTTTATGCTGATAGGATATAAAGAATGAATTAGTCATCTTTCAAAAGATTACAGGACCAAAAGTTGCAGGCTATTGCGTCAGTCCGGGGTTTACCCTGTGCGCAGTCGAGAGAGTAGCGGCTGCGGGTTCCTTCGTCAACAAAAAAAAAAAGTCTGTATAAGCATCTAGCTGTTTTAAAGCATAATATTGATATGCACCAGAAAAAGAACTTTTTACTGCAACTTAGAACACAACCTATAATTTATCAGGGTGATACATTTGGATACATTCTGGAAAAAGTCATATCATTTGCTTTAATAGTGGATTAACTGTGTGGATTTGACGAATCACCAGGGGGGTCTAGAAAGTAAAAGTAGATTTTGCTTGTCTTAATACTATTTACGCTAACAAGATGGAATTGCATTACTATTAATAATGAAGCCATAAAGTTGTGTACTGTTTGGTTATGGTCAGCACATTGTTGATAAAATACTCCAAGTAGAATGATCAATTTGTCACCAGTCAATTGTCCAAAAAGTTAATTTTATCAAGTTGTTTATTTTAATAGGTGATGATTGTAACTCACATGGGTTTGCTTAGGCATCCTAATTGATTGGTCCCATTCTTTTTTTTTTATATTCAGCTTCTCGGCTTACGTCAGACTATTCCTGAAGATAGTAGTCCCGATCCCTCATATTGGTTCCATTCTTTCTTTGGCTAGATCTCTGGGGGCTTTACTTTTTTTTTTATATACTTATTACTATGTTTTTAGGATACATAAGGAAACTATTAGTGTTCCTCATAGGTTTGTCTGGGACCAAATTCTCTACCCCTTAGATTTGTCACTCTGTCAGACGTCTTTTCTACAAATTGTCAAAAGAAGACTAGGCAGAAAAAGAAGGTTATGTGTGATACATAATTGTTTTCTGATTTTAGAACTGAAATTATACTTTTTGTTACTAATAACCAAGAAATTGCTAAGGTAAATGGAGCACGATTTGAAACTCAGTGAATTATAGACCCGTCACTCTGCTCTAGTCTCAAGCCGTAGAAACAGTCTCTTGCAGAAATGCAAGGTAATATTGTGTACAATAGACCCTTGTGGTCCGGCCCTTCCCCGGACTCCGCGCATAATGGGAGCTTAGTGCACCGGGCTGCCTTCTATCCTGGTCCATTTAAATATCAGACTTTTGTCTATGGCGTGATTCAAACCCATTTAATTGCATGGTTTGTCCTTCAAATAGGCTGGTGTGTAATTTTTGCCCCTCAAATGGAACTTATGCCTATTGAGGCATAAGTTCTTTAAAGGATCCAACACAACACAAGTCGTGTCTGATTCCTTAACGAAGTTCCATTTGAGGGGCAAAAATTAAATACCAACACAAAATAGGAGAAAAGGTGCAAATGACGACGTGCGTCTAATCCACACATCACAAATTAGGCTCTTAACATTTACCCAAAGCCCGGGGCAAAGTGATGCTGAAGAATGTCCATGTTAGAATCCAGTTGGAATTGGCAAACACATTCCTGTTCATACTTGTAACTTGTAAGAGATCTCTACTTGTAACAACCATTTTGTTTTCTTAATGCTATTCTTTTATTTTTTAATGTTTTTTTGAAGTTTTATACTGTATAGTCATCCATCAAAATAATAATCGATTATATTAAAATTAATATACAAACTTTGGGTGAGATGGGTGCATTGTTACTATATAAAGAACAATTTAATCTGGGACATGGAGCCAAAAGAAGCATCCTGCTTAGGAAAATATTTAAGAGCAGAAAGTACTTTGAGGCAATTGGATACAACTATGAGCATTATAGGGAGTTACAAGAGTTCAATATTCAGATTTCAGAAATTCTATAAGGAACTTTTCCAAAAGTCCTATGGAGGAAACTTGTATGCAATAACCTGGATGCTCCCAAATGGATTTTTATATTTAAAGAGACTGCTTTAGAAAGATTGTATACCAAAGATAGGTTAGCAAAATGGGGAATCACTAATAACGTGGGGTGTTCTTTATGTCCTAATGGGCTGGAAACTCTAGATCACTTGTTCTTTTTATGCCCTTACTTTGCCTATGTCTGGAGGAAGCCATTGAGTTGGTAGAATAATATTGATATCGTTCTAGTGCTCGAAAATAATATCCCAAAGCTTTCGTATGTTCTCCATTACTTGTGTGGGACAACTCCGAGAATCGGAAGCTGAACTAGTATGGATGACTAAATGGAGAGGAAGATGCCCTTATTCAGAGATTTTTAGAATGGCGGTTGCTGGATGTGTATACCATCTATGGAAGGAAATAAACTACAGACAGTTCCAAGGAAAAGCAAAAGCTCCTGATGAAGTGATTAAAACTATTATTCATGAGGTCTGCCATCGAGAAACTATCAAGGTGAATATTCAAAGGAAGATAAGGACTCTAAACTTCTATCCGGTATGAGATGCTGCTGAACTGATAGGGATTAAAGTTAGCTTTGTCTCGAAACCGAGGTTGTTGCTTGACTAAGGTTGGTTTGTAATCTGAAGTTTTATTTTTCGTGCTATAAAATCTCACTTGGTCAATAAAAGTAATTTTATTTACCAAAAAAAATAATATACGAAAAATATACATATTTTATACATTGTAATATTATTTTTTACCACCGAGCCAAATATGAAAGACAAAACAAAGTTGAGTGACTATAGTGATCAATTACCCAATATTGAGTGACCATCCAAACTTCTAACTCTGATCAAGAGTTACTCGGTGTAAGTGTGTAGTATATTTTTTTGAAATATTAAAAAGTTGAGTAGTGAGTCAAGGAGATATCAACCAAGTCTTGAAATTATTAGAATTACTAGTTTATACTTGTTTAAATTATTAGAAGAAGTGCTAAGTGGTGACTTGGAATCATTGAAAATGATAATATCTTATTATGCCGACATAACTTGTGCCTGTAGAAGAATTAATCCCTTGAGTAAATCATTCCAATGATAGCAAATATATACAATATTACAATGTAGTACTAATCTAAGTTTACCTAAAATATAAGATGTTAATCTACCTAATTGATGACTAATTGATTTACAATGATAATTACAATATTACATCTTAATTAGTAGTGATTGGAAATATTCTTACCGTCCCCCGCATTCTTAGCGGGAGGTTCTCGAATGCTGAGACTGTCCCTGAAATCATCAAAGAGTACGCACGGAAGACCTTTCGTGAAGATGTCTGCAATCTGATAACGGGATGGCACATGGAGAATCCGGACTTGTCCACGGACAACCTTTTCTCGAACGAATAAGATACCCATTTCACTATGCTTTGTGCGTTGATGCTGAACTGGATTACCGGATAAGTATATCACACTCACATTGTCACAATAAACAACGATTGCCTTCTCAATCGGACAGTGAAGCTCTAAGAGAAGATTACGGAGCCAACACGATTCAACGACCACATTGGCTACCCCTCGGTATTCTGCATCAGCGCTTGAGCGAGACAAAGTTGGCTGGTGTTTGGATGACCATGAAATCAGATTATCCCCCAAAAACACACAATAACCCGAGGTTGAACGTCGTGTGTCCGGGCAGCCACCCCAATCCGCATCGGTATAGGAGGATAGAGTCGAGATGGAGGATTTATACAAATGTAATCCGAACTGATTAGTACCCTGGATATACCGCAGAATCCGTTTGAGAGCCCACATATGTTCCTCTTTCGGATCATGCATATGCAAACACACCTGCTGAACAACATAGGAGATATCAGGTCTCGTGAAAGTGAGGTACTGCAAGGCCCCTGCAAGATTGTGGTAGTATGTAGGATCACTGTATGAAACCCATGCAGTATTACTCAATTTGGCCTTTGTATCCACTGGAGTATGCGATGGCTTGTAGGATGACATACCGGCTTTTTCAAGTATCTCCTCGGCGTATTTCTTCTGACTTAGAAATAGACCACCTGCATATTGAGTGACAGCAATGCCCAAAAAATAATTTAAAGCACTCAAATCCTTCATCGCAAATTCTGTTGCGAGAAGGGACATAATAGACTGGCGAAGGGAGGTAGATGATGCAGTGAGAATGATGTCATCTACATATAGTAGGATATACGTCATGTCATTGCCCTTCTTATAAATGAATAATGATTGATCGGACTTGCTGTGGGAGAAACCAAGAGTGGATACAAAACCTGCAAACCTGTTATACCAAGTCCGTGGAGCTTGTTTCAAACCATAGAGGGACTTTTTCAACATACACATATAATCTGGATGTGTAGGGTCTCGAAAACCCGGTAGCGGGTGCATGTAAACTGTTTCCTATAGATGGCCATGGAAAAATGCATTTTTAACATCTAACTGATGAATAGTCCAGGATTTGGACAGTGCCAGGCTAAGAATCGTCCAGATAGTTGCTGCCTTCACCATCGGACTAAAAATTTCTCCATAATCTACTCCAACCTGCTGAGACTTGCCATCACCAACAAGACGAGCTTTCTATCTCGCAAAAGAGTCATCAGAATTCTTTTTGTGACAGAAAACTCACATATACCTAATAATGTTCACAGTAGATGGACGGGGCACTAATTCCCATGTCTTATTTTTAATAAGAGCATTAATTTCGTCTAACATGGCAGCTTTCCAATTCGGGTATGATAAGGCTACTTTGAGATTTTTTGGTATAGGTGATGGTTGAACCGAAGATAGTAAGTTAAACTGACGTTTGGGCCAAAAAATCTCGTGCATGGCACGGGTTTCAATGGTCCGAGGTTGTACTATCATCGGTTGGGTGGTAGGGATCTCAGGGGGTGTAGTGGAGTCCATATTTGAAGGTGTAGGGGGTGATTTACCGAGTGGTTATTGGGCCGGGGTAATGGGTTGGCTCGGTTTATCGGTAAGGGAGCAGTGGGTTCCCCCCACATGGGCCTGGTTGTTACAGGGTGGCGGGTCAACTGGTGGTTGATTATTGAGATGGTGGTGTAAAATGAGATGTATTCCGTTGTCCAAAAAATCATATGAAGGTGAGGATGTCACATGAGACTTAGCGAACGGGAATTTAGACTCATAAAAAACTACGTGACGAGAGATAAACCGAGCCATCCATAACTGGAAAAATTCTGAAATAATTGACAATAAATGCTAGTACTTAGAACGACAAAGGCTAGAAAAACATTATTATCTTAGGAAGCCTCTCCTAAATTGAAGACACTGTTGTAGCAACATTAGTTTTATATGCATGTAACCTAGTTACCTTGCCTCCTGCAAAGATCTCGAAAGTATTTTAGGCTTATTAGTCGGCAGTGAAAAGGGAAAGAGTAGGACTTAATAAAACCGGCCCTCTTTTCTATAGTTAGTAAACGAAGAATCGGTGCTACTTTGCTATGAGTAAAAGGATGTCTCGTTTGTCAATAGACAACTGATGCAGGGCGGATGGGCGATATCTACTCAGTAGTGCCTTAATCCAAAATAACTTACTATCGTCTTGAGCAAGTACCTCAATCTGAACGATTAAGAAATGCAATGTACACTTGCTTGCTAGTAAAAGAAGGTTGTTAGAGCAGGAAAGTATAGAAAGAAGACATGAGTAACATCTTCACTTTCATACATGCTGAACTGGTTTAAATCTTTGATCTTTCTTTCTTCACGGAAGCAAGTTTCAAAAAATTAATTAATTCGTGTTTGTCCTTGAAAGTTTTTATACTTGTAAAAACATGTGTAGTCATCATCTACGTGGCTACCTTGAGTTGGTATAAGATGTTGTGTAGCTCCCTCATTTATCGAAATATTCATAGTCACAAGATGCTATTCATCATTTGTCATATTTTGTTTCACTTGGACTGAATCTGTTCCCTACCCTTAGAATGGGCTTGTTTGGATCATAAGAATAAAACTGCAAATCAAGATCATCCCTTATCCTAGAAGGAGCTCCCTCTTGCTTTTCAGCAAAGCGGAGCATGTAACTAACGAAAAGATCATCTTTATCACAATTTAACCTAAATCTAAAAACGATAATCTCAACCAACTCATCGTACATAACATTCTCGCTTATCTTAATCGGTATTGTTTCTCAACCCTTCGAAATACTTGAGTAAGATTCTCCACACATTCACCATGTAAATCAATTCCTATTATTATTTGACTTCCCATTGATGGTAACAATACCTGAAGATATCACAAAAGTGCATATTTCAGTGGCTACTTTGAGTTGGTATAGGATGTTGTGTAGCTCCCTTATTTATCGAAATATCCCTAGTCACAAGATGCTCTTCATCATTTGTCATATTTTGTTCCACTTGAACTGAATTTGTTCCCTCTACCATCTTTTCAACCATAGATACCCTTAGAATGGGCCTGTTTGGATCATAAGAATAAAACTGCAAATTAAGATCATCCCTTATCCTAGAAGGAGCTTCCTCTTGCTTTTCAACAAAGTGGAGCATGTAACTAACAAAAAAAATCATCTTTATCACAATTTAACCTAAATCTAAAAATGATGATCTCAACCAACTCATCGTACATAACATCCTCGCTTATCTTAATAGGTACGGTCTTTCAACCCTTCGAACGCCAAGTATAACGAGTAGGATTCTCTACCCATCCACCATGTAAATCAATTCCTATTATTATTTGATTTCCCATTGATAGTAACAATACCTGAGGATATCACAAAAATACATATTTCAGTGGTCCTTACGAAATAGAGATTCATCAAACAACTTCAAATTGCTAAAGAACATGATTACTTGTCCTGGCAACTAATCAGTTGACCAATAACTAAACATAATTGTTGGACAACTTTAGTAGTTGTTGGGATAACTTCTGTAATTGTCCAACTATTTCTTCCCCGACAATTATAAAAGTTGTTCCACTACTACATTAGTTGTCCAACATCTACACACAATTGTCGAGCAGTTATAGTAGTTGTCGGTTAACTTTAGTAGTTGTTAGGACAACTTATGTATTTGTCAGGCAGATGTTTAACTGTTTCTTCAAACAACTTTCTTCGTTGTCCGGACAACTACAAAAGTTGTTGACAGAAACAGCCAGATTTGGGTTCTAAACCCAGCAGAAGAATGGACAAAAATTAATCTTTTCACTTACCAATAATTAATGAATGGTCATTTGAAGTAATTACAAGCTCAAGAACGAAGTAAATGCAATCCAATAGACCCAATAATATTTTGATATTCTTTTTCCACAACTTTTTCTCTACACATCTTCTCAACAAAAACACAAATATAATCGCGGATCTACTATTTAAAAACATTTTGGGGGAGTTAGATTTGTAAAGAATGAGGAGGAGGAAGATAGGATGAGCATCAATGGCGGGACGGCCGGAGACATGGGAAGAAGAAGACATGATGGTAATTTAGTTATTTTGAGGTAATAAAGATAGACATAAAAGTGTAGAAGTTTGGGGTTGCCTGAAAAAAGGTTTCTTAATGAAGTTTGACCTCATTAACATTAATTATTTATTTGTCACTTCTATTCAATATGTAAAACTTGAAGGACTCCCACTCAATTGACAAACTCATTTGTCCCCCCCCCCCCCCCCTCCCCCCCCCCCCTTCGAATCAAACAATAAACATCAGCAACAGACACGACCTATTTCAAATTTCGCAGAGATTAGTTTAGTTTAAATTTTGATTGAGTTAGATAATTAGTGTTCATGTTCTAAATCTTCATATGTGTTTAACCATGATTAAATGTGTTCAAAGTTGAAATAAAAAATCAGTTTTTATGCCCTTACATTTTTTCTTTAACTTTCTGTGTCCTAGAGACAATCATTATTAGGACAAATATACTTGTTTTTAATTATTCATTAACGTGCATCCCTTGAGCTTATGTTGTCATTAATAGAGTAAGATATTAATGATAGAGTGTAACTCACAAAATAGCTTCGACTAAAGATTATCGGGAATGAGATATCGATGATATGTTATAAGTCGACATGTGATCTGCATCACATTCTTAGAGAATGTAATATGTCTCACCTGCTACTAGTAATGGTTACTAGTGATGGACACATGAATACTTTTGAAAATATTGATATACCATGCTGATAAACTATTTGTTAGACATGTCTAGAGTGTTATCAGTGTGTGAGATATAAAGGTCATTTGACTTGAGGTCAATACGCACCTTGTATACAAAGTAATGTACTTTGACCATGTTTGTCACGACCCAAATCGGAGGGCCGTGACGGACACCCGGACCCCACCCGCCGGGTACCGCTAATCGTACAACCAACTTCTAACCATAACTGAATACGGACTAAGCCGAAAAAGATTATAGAAAATCTTAACCATAAATCCAAATTTCATATATATATATCCATACCAAGGCCGACAAGGCCACACATGACAACTAACCACAGGACACCTGTCTACAAGCCTCTAAAGAATACATGACATCACATGGACGGGACGGGACCCCGCCATACCCGTATGCGTATGCAAAAATAATGTACCACGACCAGACTGCAACTCTGAAACAAATAGAGTGCTCCAATATCAGCTGAACCAGCAACCTACTAGCGTGAACCATCACCCTCTTTAACTGAACCTGCGGGCATGAAACGCAGCGTCCCCCGACAAAAGGGACGTCAATACGACTGATGTACTGAGTATGTCATGCATGAATAATAGCATAACAGAGATATACCAATAACTGAAACAGGAACAACAGACCAATAGTAAATATCTCTGAGGGTCCTAATACATATGCCTAAATGGCATGCACAATACGGTATACATATACATCGGCCCCATTGGGGATCTTCCTTACCATACACACATGCTTTATCATTTATCATATCACAGCTGATCAGGTGGTCTGCGTTTCCCATTTCCCGTCCCCAATATACGGTCCTGGGTAAAACATGAATGCAATGCAAATAAAAATGCATGAATAACAACAGCACATCATAGTGACACAATATCCTTGTACCTTCGGCTAACGTTGTAAATATCAACATCTTTTCTGTATGCCTCAATAAGGACTTAAGAACATATTTAGACATGTTTTTAACATAGGAATCAATAACATGAATATTCTTAACTTCTAAGAGTTGAATAAATTATGGAGCAATATCACGATTATATTTCGTTACATAAAACATGCCAAAAAAAAAAAATAATTGTATTAATATACCTTGAATCCAAGCTTAACGGCTTGGTGTTGAATACTCAATACTCAATCACCGTAAATACTTCATATTGCCGTGAAACTTAAAGAACTTAGGACCACTGTAATTGATTAGAAACCTTAAAGGAATGAATGGTTGACACTGTTTTTGTAAGAACTCACCGACGGTACATGAATTGGGTCCATTCTTAAAAGTGGACTTTATGTAATTAAGGTTGTCTTACGTAGAAACAAGAATAAGGATTGAGTAGTCCTCGGGGCATAGTCCAGTGGCAAAGCCTGGACGCTATAAGGCGCTCTGGCATGGGACAGCGTGGGTTCGATTCCCGCAAGCACAAAGAAACTCTGCATGTTGGGGAATTTGACCTTATCTCATTGATCAGTTGTACGCTCTCAGAAAAACTGGTCACCGAAGCACATTCCGCGATTTACCTGGTAATAGTGTTGAAGGACCGGTGCTATTACCAATGAAGTAGTCAGGCACAAGCCTGAAAACCTGGATTATAAAAAAAAAAAAAATAAGGATTGAGTCATTGATGGAAGAAGTCTCATCTCTTTATGCTAATGACACGTAAATAATGATAAGGATAAATCTTAAAGGCGTAGTGAATGCTAACTTCAAATAAGACACCATTCATTAATTGTAAAAAAAAAAAAATTGTAATAGTTATTCACTCCTTATTTCCATGCTTACACGTAACAATGTTAATCTTGACCTTTGTCACTTTGTCCCTACTTATTAAAATACTAACTCTCATAATCACATGATATAACACTAGTTCATAGCCTAATTTTACAAACACCAATTATTATTTTTAATCACTGTCGTCACACTTATTAAATCCTAAATTATTTCGGGACTACATTCTTTTATATACTAAGCTCTTTATTAGCATACATGATAAAACAAAATTTTCCCAACGCTCGGATCTATTTATACATGCCTAGCGAATTTATATACGCTTAGTGATTTAAACCGTAACTCGAAAGTACGGGATGTTACAATGTCCTAAGCTTAAACTCCTTATAGGATAAGATACGGCTTGTGTTGGGTACATTATGATGTAAACTAAGGTGGTAATTGAGCCAAGAATAAGATTCATTCCTCGATTGGATATTCAAGAGAGCATTCAACTTCTCAGTGATATTAGGTCGACCAAGTCATTGGCCAATGCAAGAGACATATTTAGAATATGGTCTAGTTGTCGACTAATATAGATGAGATAAAGTGATCAAACCATTTGGATAGACACATAACAAATCCTAAGCTTGATCGAGTGTATCGCGAATGAAAGAAATTTATCATCTCACATAAAGGTTATGTTTGCTGGATGCATGTAAACGTACTTCATATATTGAGTTCGTCGTACGGCGCAGTCTAGGAGTTCTGTATGGACCTTAATTGGATTAGTGTCGATATATGAAGGCATATAGGGTCACACTATGTCAATTGTCTCTTTGATCTAAGGGTGTATTGAGAAAGTATTAAATATTCGATTTGGAATCGAGATATTTAAATTGATAAAAACTATGGGATAATTTCTATTAGATGGAAATTATTTAATTAAATCAAAATTGGATTTTAAATTTAATGTGTTGAATATATATATTAAATGAAAACCGGAAACGTTATTTGACGTAAGGCGTTGCGGCGCCTACTAGGCTGAGCCGCGACGCCAACCTGGCAGTGGGCCCAGTCGGACTGGCCCACTGCACCTCAGTTTTGGGTCAGGCTTGGAGCTCAACCCTAATCTGATTTGTGACCTAATTTTAACTATAAATACAACACAACCTCATTGTTATTAAACATGTTGGAAATTTGCCTTTGGCGGGAGTTGCGACCGACCAACTTTAAAAAACACTTATTATACAAAGTAATTCTTAGACTTAGAGTCTAGGATAAACTCTCCCAAACCTCTTATTATACAAAGTAATTCTAGACTTAGGTGCTTGCAATCGAAGGCGCTTGCAATCGAAGGTAGAATTGTGTGTTCACCCTAAAGTAAAAGACTTCAGATTTTATAACCTGTAAGTTCTTGTTCAAGTTCTCTTTACAGGTTTTAGGTTTTGATTGTCATATAACCATGACAGAAGGAACGGTTGGGTAAGTAAACAAAATTTTAAACTTCCGCTGCTTTACTTATGTGTTTTGAACCTAACAAAATCCTACGGTATGCATCAAATTCATTGGGTTAATATGTCAATAAATGGGCTTCTTGTTCATTTGTTGTTTAAAGTCGTGGCTTTAACTACTACTTCGACGATGTAAAGATTTACGACTTCAAGAGTTAGTCGTAACTCGTAATGATGTCATGATGGGCTTTACTTTGTATTGATATGTTAAAACCGTGTATTAGAATATATTTTTTGAGTATATGTGAAATTCTGATGATTAAAAAGCACTCGTTGATCTTTACGTTCCTTCTTCGTTCTGTGGGATAGCGTAGAGATTTTGCTTTAGATTTTTCATATGCTTTAGATATTATAGCCTAGCTTTATTTACTGGTTGTATGCCTCTTAGATATAAACAACCATATTTCTAGTTTGTTTCGACATGCTTAATATGGATATAATAATCTGGATTAATTTTTGTAAAGATACCTTATTTAAGATTTATTTATCAGTTAAACTAGACCTAGCTCCGATCGAGATATGACAATTAGTATCTGTTTGTGGTTGTTTTTAAGTACTGATGCCTATAAATATTTTTCAAATACACGCTATATGTTAGTATATGTTAGATTAAACTTCATTTCCACTTGTATTTATGATGTGTCAAATTAAAAAATCCAATCGATCCTTATCGAGGCAAATCTTCAGTAATGTGATTTAATATTTGGAGATTGAGTTCTTATGTGTTAAAGTTTTTTAAAAATACTACAGTAAGAATCAGCTTGCTCTCATCTTATGCTAAATGTTTGTGACTCAGTAATTGTTTCCTTGTTCACTTATTGGTTGAAATAACTGGAGCTAAAGTATTTGTTTAAAAGTTTAGTAGCAAATTTCCTTTTGTAATATTAGAATGCGAATTCCCTCTCTTCTTAGTTTTGTGCATGTGACAACCCAAATGAGTCCACTGGACTCCAAATCTGCATACTGTGTTGGGCTTCCAGCCCAACATAACATTCGGTCCATAACAATAGGCATCAACCAGCTTTGTCTACGCCAAAATGAAGAAGGATATTTAGGCCTGAAGCCCAAATAGGAGAACAAATCGCAGCAGATTATGAAGAAGCATAAATCAATTGGGTTAAAGCCCAATAACTAGGCTTCTTGTATTTCATTTTTTAATTTATAATTGCATATATTTTATTGAAGGACTTAGCTTTACTAACTTTTTTATTTTCTTAACCAGATGTTAACCAAATCAGAGTGTGAATTAACTACCCGCAAGGGTAGCCAAGTTGGTGTAGCAGTAGAGCGCGGGACCGCAAGGTCACGAGTTCGATCCCCTGCATAAACCTTCTTGGTTGAGCCTGTCACACATGGCTTGCCAAGTGTGGTTAATCGGCTGACGTAGTTTGCAGGCTATTGCGTCAATCCGGGGTTTACCCTATGCGCACTCGAGAGAGTAGCGGTTGCGGGTTCCTTCAACAAAAAAAAAAAAAAGTGTGAATTAACTATATTCGCTAAGTGCAACTCTTCCTTTTTTACACAAACTCAAAAGACTTAAATGAGTTTCAGAATGCAAAGCAATTTCAGAATTGATTCTGAAAGTTCAATAGCATCAACCAATTCCAGATTTTAACTAAACTCTATCAAGGATGATTTTTTAATAAACACAAGATTTGCTACAACCAAATACAAAGGTGTTTAGAATCAGTGCAATGCAAAAGAAAAAAAAAAGGTATTTCTTGAAACAAATGGTTCCTTTCTGTTATAAATTTTGGGCTAAGTTTCCAAGCCCAACAATCATTTTCACTTCAAAAAATTGCACGGTTTTCCCTTCAAATGGGCTGGTTTTAATTTTTGGCTATCAAATGGAACTTATGCCCCATAAATAAATTGTGAAATTGCAGGGTTTGATCTTCAAATGGATTGGTCTTTAATTTTTGCCCCTCAAATGGAACTTATGCCTTCTGGAGCATAAGTTCTTTACGGGTTCTAGCATAATTTGTGTTGAATCCCGTAAAGAACTTATGCCCTGAAGACATAATTTCCATTTGAGGGACAAAAATTAAAGACCAATACAAAACAAGGGAAAAAGTGCAAATGACATGGCTCTACAACTGCAACAGCAGTTACTAAAAAGACTATTCTACGACCCGCTGCCTACAACATTACACTTCAGGCATGGCATTAAGCAAGTTCATTCTTCTGCGAATATGAGATAGACTGACAGCCGATACGAGACTAAGGGACTGTAGGAATAGCGAAAGACCGGATTCAAAAATATAGTCCAATCAAAAGAAAGATGGTGAAAGACCACCACAAAGAGACCCTCGCTCACGCCTTAGTCTTATTCGAAAACGAAAGGAGTGGACCTTTCTATTTTTAGAAACTTGGGCTTGTGTCTGAAAGCCCAAAAACTATTTCTTTCTTTTAATTGCACGGTTTTCCCTCAAATGGGTTGGTCTTTAAAAAAAAATCCCCTCAAATGAAACTTATGCCTACTAGGGCATAAGATCTTTAAAGAATCCGGCATGATTTGTGTCGAATTCCTTAAAGAACTTATGCCCAATAGGCATAAGTTTCATTGTTGGGGGGGGGGGGGATTAAAGACCAGCACAAAATAGGAGTAATAGTGCAGATGACCCATTTTCTTTAAAGAAAACAGATTTTGCAATTGGGTTTCAAGGCCCAAAGTTTATTAAGTGGCCTAAGAGACTAATATGTCTTTTTAAGTTATTAAATAAACTTTAACTTTACTTTTAGAAGTTGACTTTACGAGTTTAATTCAAAGTCCAAATTTACAGATGCTAGAGGAGTAGATTGGGCCAGCCCAGGATCAGCCTAGATTTATTGCTACTCCAGTTCTACAAGACACACTGGTCAAGTTATTGAGTGTTCTTTATGATTTACTGAGACGTCTTCATATCACATCCTCGAAGATCCATTCATTTTCTAAATCATTTCTTAAAAATTGTTTAACCAATTGGAATTCATCTCAAAGATTTTTCAAATCCTCAATAAAACAAAGGTCATTAAGACCTATTCTGTGGTTCAGAAAAAGCATCCAAAAAGGGAGAGATGAGCGAGGATTTTACCTTGCGTGGTGGCGATTTACCGCACTAAATGTTCAGAAAAGATCTGGAAAAAACAAATAAGTATGAGGACTTGCCATTTCTGGCCGGGGTAGTATTGTGCGACTAGGGTAAAAATAATTGGGTGAAGTTGACCAAGTGAGAAATGTTGTGTTATTTTGGGATTTTAAGTGGTTTGGAGGTGCAAGGATTGGGCTGTGATCTTTTGTGCCTTAGAATAAGTTAAGAGAGGGGTGTGATGAGAGTAAAAAATCTTGCTAATTTTATATTTAAGAGGTAATAACACTTTAAAAATAATTAATTTATAAACGGGTGGATGGATGGGTCGGGTGGTGGGTTGGATGTATGTCCACCCGAATCCGACCCGATCCATCCGTCACCTGATTAAAATTCGTGTTTTATCAGATTTTCATCCATATAATTAGGTCTGGTGGATCGGATATCCATCGGGTCAGGGTGAAATTGCCAGCCCCAAGCGGCCCACAATGGGTAGGCAACCCATGACGGAGGCTGCTGCCACTACCGCGGTCGCAATTGGTTGTTTTCGATCAGCATGGACTGCCCTTTCACGCCGCCGTTGTTGTCGGGATTTCTTCCATCACGACCCTTGTCGGACTACTTACTCCGACAGTTGTTATGGGAGGAAGTGGACTGTTGCGGGTCCTCTGGCCGACTGTTCTGGTTGTCGGACCGGAAGGCCCTACCGTCGGTGGAGGACGTGACAGTAGTGGTGAGGGCGGCATCGACAATGCTGGCCCGAGTGGTGATGCACTTGATTTTTTGGGTTTCCTCAAGGATGAGCTTCGAACGGGCCTCATAAAATAAAGGTAACAGCGTGCATTGCTGAAGGATGGTGACTACACCATCATATGATTCGTTCAAACCTGCAATGGGTTGCATGACCAATTGTTGATTAGTGATTGGTGCGCTGACGTTGGAGAGTTGGTCGGCAAGCATCTTGAGTTCTTGACAATAGGCAAACACATTTGGAAAATCGTCCTAATGAATGTCCTTGAACTGATTTTCAAGGTATAACGCTCGTTGAGTTTTGTTGTCGTGGAAAATACTGTCCAAACGTTCCCACGTTTGGCGAACAGTGGCATCGGTCTCAATGATGGTGTGCAACAGATCATTAGATATCGTGTCATATATCCACTGGAGGACGACTGCGTCCAAATGAGACCAGAGTGCATCATTAGAAGTCAAAGTCGATGGTACGTCTGTGGACTTGGGCGTGGGAGAGATGATGTGGTCGATAACTTCTTAAACACGACAATGGATGTTAAAAAGCTCCGCCCACGAGGAGTATTAACCCTTTTCCATCTCAAGAGTCACAAGGATGAAATCTTTAATGTTGTTTACGGCAAGTGCCGAATGGAATTTGATTTTATCAGCCATGTAAGAGGAAATTTAGGAGGAAAAGGGGGAAAATGGCCGGAAAAACTAGGGTTCCGTCGTGTGAAAAAGAGGGGTGGCGGCCGAGAGAGGTCGGCGGCTAGGGTTCCGACGTGGCTGTGTACCGACGTGGAAAAAAATGTGGCAGGCCTGAAGGTATATCAGCGGCTAGGGTAGGGTTTATAGTTTTAGGCTACCATAAAAGAATATGTTCCTTGATTTTATTGATGAATGATTTACAATATATATAAGGTTACAAGAATATTTACTTTGATATAAAATAGGTAACTAATTAACCTAATTACAAAAAGATTATAATTCTATCTAAAATAGGATATATACAATTTATACAATTAATGAAAGAATATTAGGAAATATTCTATTAATTAGTATTATCAATAAAAAAAGAATTATTTTCTTACCTCTTCATTTCGAAAGCTTCCAACCTCCATAGTTATTAGCCCAGAAAAAACTTAATGTCTAAAAATGAAGCAAACGTTAAAAAGGATGAACATAGAATGCCACTAAAACCACAATGAATAGGAAAAGATTAAATTGGTAAGAGACTTAAATTTTATAACGTAGGCAATATGAAAGAGTCGAATAGTATATATTGAGACATTTATTCCTATATTTTTAAAAATAGAATACAAGAAAACTAGAGAAAAAAATCCAAAAAAAGGAGAATAATAATGATATAGATTTCAACATATCATTAAGAACGCTGTTAAGAAAAGGATTTGGAAACTCACCACAATGTAGTACCGATGAAACCAGAGACCACTATATATAGTTAGATGAAAATTGGGTGGTCAGGTAGAGAATTGGAAAGAACAAAAAATAAATAATAAAGTAGATACAATTTAATGTTCATAATTTAATAATTACTTCTAATAACGGTTGCAAAAATGATACAATTAAAGCTGCTTTATTTCTACAATTCTCATAATTGCCGGGTTTATTTATACCTTTTCCTCTTTAAGCCATTAAAGCTGCTTTTTATATCTCCATTTTTTAAGACTCATTTTCGTATACAGTGAAAGATGTAATTGTTGGAAATTTGCCTTTGGTGGGAAGGTGCGTCCACCCATATTTAATGAATTAAACACTAGGGTTCCGCATGTTGGAGGCTTTGTCTCTTCACACGTGCATAATCTACTAAATTAGTAGATGACCGTAGGGCCAAGAATCATCAAATTTCGTTGAGAAATGAAAGAGATATTGGTCCACGAAGTAACAAGTAAGGTGTTTGAGGTATGAAAATATGGTGTGTGACAAATCTACCACATCGGTGGGAAAAGGAAGAATTGCTCTCTTTATAAGTCTCTAAATTGGCTAAGGGTTTTGGACCCCAAGGGGTATCCCATGTGTTTAAAGGAGGGAGGACCTAGATGTGCTTGGGTTCAAGGCTAAGCCCACATGCGCACCGCCGCCGCCCACCCGGTCCGGGCTCGAGTCGTGGGATATTATCTTTTTGGACCCCCAAATTGCTTAATATTTATAGTTTGGTCCCTAGAATTTCTGGAAAAGTGAATTTGGCAACAACGGAAGGCAGAAAGTTTCTACCTACCGTTTGGACTGATTTTTAGAGCATTAACCAGCCATTACTTGGCTGTTAACTCCTCCATAAATAGCCCTCCTTTATTGGCCATAAACCTGCCATTAACAGCCCTCCTTCAATGACCATAAACATCCATTACTTGGCCGTTTACTCCCTCCTTCAATGGCATTAAACATCCATTTTCTTGGCAGTTGAGAAGTCCCCCCCCCCCCTCTTATGCTATATATTGAAGCCTTTTAGGCTGAATTGTGTGGACAACATATGGACAAAAACAGTGACGAAAATTACACAAAAAGAACAGCAAAAAGAGAGACATAAATATATACACAGAGACAAACAGAAGAGTAAGACACATTCCAAAATGTGAGCGGTAACGTTGGGACGAAAAACAGAAACTCTTCCTTCCTTTTCCATTTCTTCAGCAAGTCGATTCGTATTTGTTTTCTTCGTCAGAATCAACATATTTGCTTTGTAGTGTTGATATTAAGTGTTGTTTTATCTTGGAAGACTATTGCTCGTTAACGTAAAAACATATATACGGGGCAATCTTGTCTTAAGGACAGAGTGTAATCACTCGACTCAGCACACAGTTGTAACAATCCAGATTTAATGTTTCTTGATTTCAGGTTATCAAGATTCAAGACTCAACAACTTTGCGGCAGTTCTGAAGATTGACAATTCGTTTATCCTTTCGAACACTTGTAATAGTTATTTACTTCTCGTCCTGCTTTACATACATATATCCACCAGTAATTCAATTCCAAATTTTCCTCTTCATTTTGAGCTGTTACACTCTTCCTTTTGGAAGGAAGAAATTAATCATACATTTAATAGGACATTAATGAGAAGTAAAGGCCAAAAAGATGTGGAAAAAATTGTTTTTGGAGATTTTTTTAGGATAAAAAGATTCAAATTTCTGAGAAAAAAATATAAATAGTAATGATGGCCAATTAGACATGTCACATCACTGAGCTCATTCCCGGTTTTATTATTATATATAGATTACAAGTGTTTTAAAGAATAATCATTTTTACAAAGTTAGCTAAATTACAAAGTTAATTCATCAATTGGATTAATGGAGTAATTAAATGCTAAACAATTCTTTTAAATAAAACCACTTCTAACTCCCTTTTAAAATAAGTTATATTATTTTAGCAACAAAAATAGTTGAATCCTCTGGTAATAGTGTTTATGGATTTCCCGAGATGCATAACACCTTCCTCGAGAAATCATCAGAATTTAGAACCCTTACCCATCCTGTGGTACAAAATTAAGGTTTTAAAATACCTTTCAAAATGATTTCTTAATTTCCAAAATAATTAGGTGGTGACTCTATTTTCACACAAAAATAACCAAGTTATGAGATACTTTTAACCCAAGTTTAAAAGTGGATCGTAAAAACACAAATCAATGAATGCATGGCATATGTCTTCATATACACTCTTATTACAAAAGTGTAAATAATTAATACACTATCTCATCTCGATTTATGATTTAATCAAGATAAGTAAATGATTTGGTGTAAAACAATCTTTTTGGGACAGAGGAAGTATTATTTGTGTTAAGCCTCTGTTTCTGTCACACCCCAAACCAGAGGGGCGTGGCCGGCACCTGATGCCTTACTTTACCATGAGCATACTATTTGTAACTCGTGATCATCTGGAATTTTATAAGCAAAATGTAAATTAATCATAACATCATTAGCCGGCAAGGCCACCATCTACAACAGCAAACCCAAAACAAATACATGCAAGGGGCGACAAGGCCACCATGCTGACATGCTATACACACAGGACACATCCACAAGCATCTGAAAAGAATATAACTGTATTATGGTCGGGACAGCACCCCACCCTACCCATTATCTCTGTAAGCATATCAATATTTTAGACATGTTAACTTCGAATGACATGGAGCTTACCAATCAAGCTGAGCTCAACATCGCCTATTGAGGAGGCCTATATATCTGTCTCGCAAGCCTGCACGCATGAAATGCAGTGCCTCCGATAAAAGGGACGTCAGTATGAAATAATGTACCGAGTTATAAGGCAACTGAATAACTGAAAGCCGAAATTGAACTGAAAGTATGGATAACTGAAGGTACTAAGAGTCAAAAACAATCTGAGTAAGTACCTACCTGGTTCTCTCCCATCTCAAACACTAATGCAATGCAATACATATATAGCTACCTAGCCATTTATAGGGCTCGGTGAGTATGTGACTACCCGATCATGTAGGCTCGGTAAGTGTATACCTAGCCATGTAAGCTCGGTAAGTGTCTATCCGGCCATGTAGGCTTGGTAAATGTCTACCAGTCTGTGTACGGCTCGGTAATGCAGTGCACTGTATAACTGTAAACATATAAACGGTTTCTCTTCTTTCTCCCTGAGTAATGAATATATGAACTGAAATGTACTCTTTTCTTTCTTACTAATAAGGAATAAGTACAAAGTGAATATGAATTCCCGACAAGGGATAGCTAAGATATCAGATGTTATCAATCATGGACTATGTCCGCAAGATATATACACACTCACCTAGTGAGGTAATAAGCTCTAAGACGGAAAGTACTCCCGATAAGGGACAAACAATGGAATATGATGGATGTTTCAATACGAGGCACAAATTCATTATAAACACTTCTATTATACATTTCTAGTGAGTACCATTTTAGGTACGGAATCATGCTATAGAATGAAATGATAGCCATTACATGCTTGTCACTAGCTCAATAGCTCAACTTGTACCCGCTCTATGAGCTATAACAACAACAAGAATGACACTATCGTCAAATTACGAATGATTTGATTATCGTATATCGAAAGTTAAATTTATTCTGTAATGAAACGGACAACATTTTCTTTTTTCTTTTACTTTCCTCAAGCCCATAACAGGCATAGTAACAACCCAACACAACCAGCAACTCAAATCAATCATACAATGAGTGACAAGTTTGGTTTACAACTCATAAAGATGTACTTTCAAACCTTTACTTCTTTCTTACACAAGTACACAACATTAACAACAACATACTCAAGTCCTCTCATCAATTCCATCCATAAAGTGCTATAAATACACCTTCAAAACAGTTCAGTAAGTCACCATAACTCAAACATGAATTTTCAATCAATATCTCACAAGTTCTAATTTCAATAACTTAGATAAGACTTAGATAAGCTCACACCCATATAAAAGAGGAGGATTCTTACTTTAAAACCACTAGCACAACTCAAATCTGGACTTACTTTAGTTTAAAGGAACTTCTAATACAAGTTTTAAAGGCAAGGAGTACATTAGTAAACTTCTACAAACTTTCTGAGGATTAAATCTCGTTATTATCTTGTGGATTTGATCTAGGATGATGGAAAACCCTTGGGAGAACTTTGGGGGGGTGTTTTGGGTTGAAGGGGAGTGAAAAATGAATGAAAAATAAGCTGCATCGTTTGATATATATCCTTGGAACTTTCCACCGCCTCACCAGGTCCTAAAGAAGCTACTTCACAATGTTTTTTTAAAATATACATAACTTTTTGTACAAAGCTCCGATTGACGAACAATTTGTTGCTTTAGAAAGTAGTCTCGCTGAACTTGAATTTAGATAGGTTATGTACCCCATAACACCTTATACACTAGAATATATACACCCAATAAGTTAGGCCAAAATTCTGTCTAGAATTCTACCTACTTTTCCCCTAGTTTCGGCGAACTTAATTTCTTCGATTCATTTAGAACGAATTCTTACGTGACTTACTTAGCACTTGTTTTAAAACCTTCCTTAACCTTGTAGAGTTATGTTAACTTCTCAATGTCACCTTCACCTTAACTCATTTATTATTTTAAAGATGATCTCATTTTTGAGCTTACGTCAACTAACTCATGATGCAACTTAGCATGCAAAATTATGAGATTTAACAGTTTATTCTTAAAAGATTCAATTTCTCACAAATTCTACAACAGTGATAATATTTATTCGTCCAACATGTTAATACACTCACTAAAGAGCTTGAGCATACATTTCTAGCATTATGTTCCTTTTAGGGATGTGCTGAAACTGGTTTAATAAATAAACTGAACTAATAAAAATGCTATTGGTTTATCGATATCGGGTTAATAATTTTGTATTTTTTATTGTTTTATCGATTCGGTTTCCCTTTTAAGGATAATTTAATGATTAACATGATAACCCAATAAGCTTATGTTAAAATTATTTTTATCTCTAATTATATAGTAGTGGCTTTAAATTTGAATTTTTAAATACAAACTCGATTTCTAAATTCTTACTGTAGGCACACTTATTCTCTTAATGTTCAATTCACTTATCATTTGTACTTACATTGTTTATAATGCATTAAATAATTTAAAAGTTCATTATCATTTGATGATTTGATGCTTGATTGCTAAATTGTGTTTTATAGTTTTATCTTGTAATTTGTGTAGACTTTTATGCATGAAGGCAATGTATATATGAACATGAAAATAAGAAAGAAAAAAAAATAGTGGAGCATTTTCTTATTGATCAAACCGAAAATCGAATCGTTAAGGATAAAAAACTGATAACGAATATCTCATCGATTTGATTTATTGATTTAATGTATTTACAAATTGAAAACCTAACCGAACCGACCGTAAGACTCCTAGACCTCCTTTTGATCTTTTTTTTTTCTTTGTTGAAAAAATGCATAAGTTGTCGAATGTTTCTTAAATTGAATTGAAAACTGGATTTAAGTTATGTAGGCTAACAATATATAAAAAATTCACACTAAAAATATATTAAGATGTAGGATTAAATTTTTTAAATTCCCCTTAAAATCAGTTACAAATTCCTCTCTCAATACTTGCTTATTTTGGCACGTACGAAGATAAGGTCACACAAAGCACTTCATCCGTGTCAAGCATATGCTTAGACACGCTTGACTTCCTTCACAGGCGTGAGAAACCCTCGCCGTGTACCACCCTCGATCTTTCCCTCCTCCGCCGGAAAACCAACCGGAACACATAAATCTCTTCTCCTCTCCATCAGGTTCTCTCTGTAGGAAATATCAATTCAATTTACTTCCGTCACTCTGCTCCGGCAAATTCGCCGGAATATTTATTCCTGTATCTATATGGATCTGGTTTCTCTACGCGATGCTCGTCGGCTTCGGTGCATGTCTCAGAATAACTAGATGTAACACGAGACCGCTGTAAGTCATCTATTTTTTGTGTGGAAAATTGCTGGAAACAATTTTTGTTAGAAGAATCTTTGTAGCCAACCCCAACTGATTTTGGATTGGGGTGTAGCTACATTGATAAATTGTGGTAATATAAGCAAAAAATTGAAGTCTTTATTAGATGGTGCAAAAATCAAGCTTTATTTGTTATCTCAGATAGTTGAAGTAGATGAATTGTTGGTAGGACATGTTCTTTCATTTTGTGCATGGCATCTAAATTATACACACCGGATAGTGTATTTTATAGGATCCATAAGTTTAACCAGTTGTAAAAGAGGTTACTTACCGCTTTCCAAAGAAACATGTTCACGCTTATTGTAGACTATCTGCATTTGGTTTTTAGCTAATATGATAGTGTAATTTTATTTAATATTGGTAGGAGTAATTTATAAAATATAAACCTGTATGCATATTGACTTGCGATTTGGGAGATGAGATTCCTGTTTTTTATAAGTTGGCTATTTCTGTTAAGATTTTTCTAGTTATTGGTCCTAACGGAATACCTGAAGTAGTGGCTCCACTCTTCATGACCTTTCTTTGAAATGCCTTTTGTGGTCTAATCATATTGATATTTGCTTTTGAAATTCTTTTGTTGAAATCAGGGGGCTGAAGAGCCAAGCTTCAGTAATCGTATCAAAAATGTCTTCTGGAGTACTTTAGTCCAATTATTATGCTGAAGCATGACACAGAGTGTAGGCAATGTCATCTTTATCTGAAGTTTGAAATGTTGTAAAACTCGAGTAAAAGAAGTGGAAAAAGAAAAGCTGGAATGGCATCAGAGATGCAGAGATATGATACAAACGAAGATGATGAAGAGATGAGGATGGATGTGAAAGAAGAAGATGATGAGGATGATGATGATGAAGAGAAGAATGCAGCCATGCATGCAATGACAGGTTTTGATGGGGTACATGGATCTAGCAGCAGTAATAGCTTTCAACACCATCAGCAATATCAGGAGCAACCAACCCCAGGGGGATCCCGTAGATGTAGGCCACTAGAAGAGAAGGAAAGAACAAAGCTTAGGGAGCGACAGCGAAGAGCTATTACTGCAAAGATCTTGGCTGGACTCCGAAGGCACGGGAACTATAACCTTAGAGTTAGGGCTGATATCAATGATGTAATTGCTGCTTTGGCAAGGGAAGCAGGTTGGGTTGTTCTTCCAGATGGAACCACCTTTCCCTCAAGATCACAACCACAGGTAACTCTCCTTCCCCATTTTATGCAAAGTTTTTGTCTTTTTTTTTTCCGATATTACAAAGTTCACATATAGTCTCACCGTGTTTATGTTAGGCAAGATGATAGAGCATCGTTCTGGAGGATTTTTGTCAATTGATACTTATGCATCAATCTTGTTTTGTCTCTAGTAGATCTTAAGAAAACCCAATAGTGGTGTTATTTTTCCTCTGTCTACAGGGCACAGGCACTGCTGGTGGGACACCCACCACAATGGTGACTTCATCATCTTCACATATACCTACACAACATACTCCACCAGCTTCGTTGAAAGGCATGCCTTCTGGGTTTCAGAACACAGCCGATCAGAGTGCCTGTCAAATAAAAAGTGTTTTTGTTCCTACTTCATCCCCTTATGATTCATCATCCACTACCCGATCACAAACTTCAGCCATGGTGGCAGATGGACGAGACACACAAAATGACCCATTTCTTGTAGGGTCTGTGGATTCAATCGACAAGCAGGTGAAATGGGTAGCTTCAATCTACTGTAGAACATGTAAATTAGTACGAATACATTCACTTTTCCATTTCATTTGTGTGGAAATCTATTGAAGTGTCAAAGCAAGAAAAAATACTCTAAATATCCCGTATACATGCGGTATCATATGTGTGAAGTTGATATTTTTGTTTGAATGCCTTTTCAAATCATAGTTTTGTTGTTTCAATGGGCCTGTAAGAGCATTAGATAATGCTAATATTTCTGAAATATTTTATTAGGTTGTTGACATGCACACAAAGTTACAGGAGCGTGATTTTGCTGGGACACCCTACATTCCTGTTTATGTTATGCTACCTGTGAGGCTTCTAAACTTAACCTTGTTAATTCTTCCTTGTTCTTCCCATTTCTCAATTATAGAGCTGTCAAAACAGGCTGGCCCAGCCCATCCGGGTTAGCCCACATGGGCTTTGGAATTTGACGGGCTAGGACGGGCTGGCCCACCAGTTTGATGGGCCTTAAAACATCAAGCCCAACCCATCATAACGTGGACTGCGGGCCTGACCGGCCAGCTCACCTTTAAAAAAATATTTTCATAATTCTTTAACTTAAATTCTAATTTTTAAAAATGTTAACATAAATATTTACAAGGCTATTACATGGTATTACTACTTTCTAACCAAGTCTCAAATCCACAAATAAAATGATTATAATAATGCTTTTAAGTTTAACTTCAAGTAAAACTTTGATTGTATCGCTTAGGTATGAAATATCTATCATTCTGTGCAAATATTTTGGATACAACCGAACAAGAAAACGATCTTGTAGGACCAAACCCTCTGCGAAACTAAATAACTTTTCACATTGTTAACACTTAACATATTAATAATTGATATCACTCGAACCAAATAGAGATATTAATATCAAACTAAACAGTTATTGAGTAGTTAATGAGTAGCAATACAACTATATTTTTTAATTAATTTTTTTATTTGACCCACGGGCGGCCCAACCCACGCACGCTCAAGCCCACGAGCCAACGGGTTTACTTGGGCTGGGCTAAAAATCCTCGTTCTTAAATGGGTTCCAAAAATTCAAGTCCAACCCTATCAAATCACGGGCTGGGTTGGGTCAGCCCACGGGCCTTAGCCCATATTGACGGCTCTACTCAATTACTGTTCTGGGGCCCTCTTGTATCTTTACTCCAATTCCCTAGCAACTTGATCCTTTTGACATGGAACTTGTGTCTTCAATCTACTTCCATTCTTATTAAAACTTTAGAAGAGGCGAACTGTTGTTTACAGCTTTCCTCAAGTCCTATGTGGTTAACCTGATTCTTTTTTTGCATGTTATATTGGCAGTTAGGAGTTACTAATATGAAGTCTGAGCTTGTTGATGCGGATGGTCTAGTGAAGCAACTGAGAGTGCTAAAGTCAGTAAATGTTGATGGTGTGATGGTGGATTGCTGGTGGGGCATAGTAGAGGCAAATGCTCCACAGCAATATAACTGGAATGGATATAAAAGGCTTTTTCAAGTTGTGAGGGAGCATAAACTCAAAATAAAGGTGAGATTCACATGCCCTTTGTTGTGACTCAATTGTTTTTCCACTTTATCCCATTTGTTTACGTGAATGAATGCATTATTGGGGAAAGAGGATGTTCTTTTTACCATCAACTGATAAAGACAAGGACTTAATTCCTAAAGAAAATATTCTTTTGGGACTTGTGATTGTCACTATAGCTATTGCATTGTTTTGGACTGCAATGTTCTGAGATTTTAACTGGATTCAGGTTGTGATGTCTTTCCATGAATGTGGAGGTAACATTGGTGATGATGTTTGCATTCCACTGCCTCATTGGGTATCCGAAATCGGCCACTGCTGTAGAGGTATGTTATGTGGGTCAGACTGCACTCTTATGATTATGACCTAGTGCTCTAATGATAATAGGAATATGTGATAGTGAATTTCTTCTAGTTATTTTGAGGTTAAGAGAGCATTTCCTACCTTTCTTTCTTCTTTTTGGAGCGAGGATGAGGCTAAAGAACAGCTTCTATTGACCACAAAAACTTCCAATTTTGTAGACGATCAAATGTGTCAGAAAAGTGAAAATATTCTGAGTAGTGGATATCTTTTTCAAGTTGAAAGCCTTACTGACCACTAACTCTGGAACAATATGTATTTTCTTGGATAATTGAGGCAATTTTGTTTATCTAGCAAAAAAAGAAAAAGATGCAGAGTGTATAATTAGTGATTGTAATGATTATATTCCATTATCAAAAAAATTGGTGATTGTATGAACATGATATCTAACATAGGTTCAGTGCTGGCACAATGTGTTTATGCCATTTTAACTTCTATATTTTGGAGATTCTCTATTGTCTATGTTCTCACTATATTTTTATGCTTAATGGCAATAATTGATTAGGAGTTACTGTTGCTGAATTGTCAAGGAGTTACTGAAGAAAAAATAAAAATCACAGCATTTGAAATACTGGTATTTTCTTTAGAGAAGATTTGCTTGTCATGCTGTACTCGTCACATTAGATTTGCTTTCAAGAGGTTTTACAATTCATATCTTTCCTAGATACTCGTAAAAAACAGATATAGTAATATCTTACCCAGATAGTCCTTTTGACTAATGTAGGTCTATTTTGATTATATGAGAAGCTTTCGAGTTGAATTTGATGAGTTCTTTGAGGATGGTATTATTTCCATGGTTGAAGTTGGACTAGGCCCATGTGGAGAGCTAAGGTATCCCTCTAATCCTGTAAAGCATGGCTGGAGGTATCCCGGTGTTGGTGAATTCCAGGTAATTTCTTTTTAATTCTTTTTTGAAGTTGTGGTTAGTAGAGCTATATCTTAGATTTGTATGAATGGCATGCAAAAGAATTTCGTTATCAAATCTATATCTGTTTGTACAGCATTATATTCCTGCCTGAGGTCAGAATTGAAAAGAAAAGGTTTGTCTAAGTGATTACAGTATGTTAGGATCTCTGTCAAAATTAGAGTCCAAGGTGTATTTCGATCACATATTTGTGACCATTTATAGCATCAATATGACTTTCTTGTCTCCCATAGTGTTATGACCAATATTTGCTGAAAAGCCTGCGCAAGGCGGCTGAAGCAAGAGGACACTCATCCTGGGCACGAGGACCCGATAATGCTGGTTCCTACAATTCACGGCCACAAGAGACTGGATATTTTTGTGACGGGGGCGATTATGATGGGTACTATGGTAGGTTTTTCCTCAACTGGTACTCTCAAGTTCTGATTGACCATGCAGATCGTGTGCTTTCTTTGGCCAAGTTAGCTTTTGATGGGACATGCATTGCCGCAAAGGTTAGTCATCTTAAGGGAAATAATTTCAATTTATGATACATCAGTTGCTATATTCTTCTCACTACAAAATTATAATTGCCAGCAGTCAAGTCTCAATTAAGAATGTACTATTAGAGGCATTTAACAGGCAATGGGCTCTTACTTTTACTTGAAAACTGAAAAGGAGGAGTAACCAGCTTCTGTTCTGTCATGTTCACATTGCTCGCACCATATTTACTCTCTCTCCATCTGTCCTCTTGTCGAACATTGGTAGCCTTTACTTGTGGAAAGCAATTTGGCAGTTAGAACTTAGAAATGACTCAGGGGTGGCAATCCAGCAAGCCATTGCAAACTAACTTGCATTATTTATCAAGCAGGGTTTCCATAAAGTTTATCCTTAAAATAATGATATAAACAACTATTATTAAGCTATTAAAAAATTCCTGGACCCGTTTCTACCTCCTGGACTTCGGAGTATAAAGTTTACGGCTTTACACTTTGTAGGTTTCACCTATGATCAGATTGATGAATATAGAAAATTTATATAGTTGACCCTGCTAGTTCGGAATTGAGGCATAGTTGATTAATTCACTGGTCTAAAAGCCATTAATGACCAAAACATTTTAGGAACAAACTATTTTAGGAACAAATGTTTGTTGCAAATCCAGACTTGTTCTGCACTTTGGTTTCCGAGGCCATAGTGGAGAACAAAATGTTTTCTGTACAGAATAGCATTAGTCAGTTATGAAAACCTCAAAAACTAGTTTATAGCTTTATGGATATTTTTCCAGATGACAAGCCCAACATGAATTCTCCAAAACAAAAAACAATACCAATTTTCTCAAATTCAAATCCAGACACTTAGAAAGTTGTTTTCCTCAAAAAATAGTTTAGAGCTTTAAAGGTACTTTACAGATGACAAGCCCAACATAAATCCTCCAAAAAAAAAATCTCAAATTCAAATCCATACACTCAGAAAAAATTCCAAAACAGAAAACTGTTGTAAGTACAGCTCTCAGCAACTTTGATGCTGATCTTTTGGATTTGAATACAAGTTATTACCTTTCTCAAAAAACTGTTGTTAGTACGCTTTTGTTTTTCCTGCTGGAGGTTCTATTGCCTGACTTTCCGATACTGTTTCGTCTGCTAGGTCTCACAAATCTGTTTTTGTTAAATGTAATCATTCAGGTTTTTCTTGCGTGCTACCCCCTTTGATGAAATTCATGCACTTGAAATGGAAAGTAGATTATCCTCGCTTCGTCTTTTATTTGAAGTTTGCTAGAAGCGAAGAGGCTTCTTTTTATATTAGGTATAGTTGATTCAATTTCTACCATATTTTATATCTAAGCAGCTATCAGGAATTCATTGGTGGTACAAGACAGCAAGTCATGCTGCTGAATTAACAGCGGGGTTTTATAACCCGAGCAATCGAGATGGTTATGTTGTGATTGCAGCAATGCTGAAGAAGCATGGAGCTGCATTGAACTTCAAGTGTGCTGAAATGAGCATGTTAGAGCAGGCAGTGGACTTCTCTGAGGCTCTAGGTGATCCTGAAGGATTAGCCTGGCAAGTAAGCTTCGAGCACTAAATCTTGACTTTTCAGCTCTGCTGAAAGATAAATGTCTACTAAATAGACAATTTGCTATCCTTACTTGCACATCTGTCGAACCATTATGTTAACTGCAGATTAAAACACTTTGCCTTTGAACATCTCATTACAGGTGCTGAATGCAGCTTGGGATGTTTCTCTGCCAGTTTGCAGTGAAAATGCACTTCTGTGCCATGATAGAGGGGGCTACAATTGTTTACTGGAAAAAGCGAAACCCTTGAATGATCCGGATGGGAAGCATATTTTTGCTTTTACCTACCTTAGGCTCAGTCCCCTTCTCATGGACGGACAGAACTACATGGAATTTGAACGATTTGTTAAGCGAATGCATGGTAAAGGATTGGAAGTCTTCTAACTCTTCAGTCAGTTGTTTTGGTAGATTTGTAGTTGATTGGTTTGTGATTAATTTGGGTAGAATTAGTTGGATCGATACTTGAGGGTTCAAAACATGTCTACAAAACTTAGATATCTGTACGAATTGTAGACTTGGGATCAGTGATATTGTGTAAGAGTTGAATATTCATTACATCGCTAGTGTTGTCTTGGAAGATGATAATTGATAACTAGTTAACTGGGGAGATTGCTAGTTGAATCATGGCTAATGGACATCATATCGATTAGTCTGTTCATTTCCTTCATCGTCTAAGGTTCTTCCAGCAATAAATAGACTATAAAGCATGTTATTTATCGCAGTTAGTGGAAATAAATTGTTTCTTAATGAAGGTAATTGTTCTGCCAGCTATTTATTGACCTATCATCCCCAAGATTATCTCATAGGCACAATTATGGTGACTTTGTGGTTGGTTTCTCTTGTCTGTTTTGCAGGGGAAGCAGTGCTTGAGTTCCAATCGTAGTTGGGGAGAGGAGGCAATCTTTAAAATGTGCATAAGTTCCCTCTTCGTTAGGGAAAACAGGAATATATATTTTTTCAGTATAATGTAAGCTTAGTTCAGGAGAGCAGGCAACCTTCAGCTTGTGCGCATGTGGGATTATATTTATTTAGTACAATGTAAGAATACACTTCTGAAGGAAATATGATGAAGCTGCAGTTCTATCTGTGTATCCTCTGGTCAGTGTTGTATTGCAACTTGACCTAAGATGTTTGATTCATGTTGACGATGATCTTATGCCGTCTTAAGGGATTTCAATTGTAGAAAGCTAAACTAGCTTAAGTTGCTGAAAGGATGGATTACTAGTATGAGGAAACTGAATCTTTAGACAGTGATGTACTTGTCATACGAGATTATAAAATCCGCTTGCAAGGTGTTGGAGTTCTGTTATTTGCGCTTCAATGTAGGAATTATAAATTTGTGCCTTTACAAAGTAGTATAACTCAGCTCAACAATCTTTTGAACTGGAAAAGAAAAGATGATATGCTGAATATTGACCAGCATTTCTTTCCCATTATTGTATGTTAACAGGATAGGTGTAGTATTACTTTTAAGGTGAACTGGCAATTATCGTCTAAATTCAGTAGCTCTTTTGTTAACCTGATAGGCCTGCTATTACTTTCAAGGCAAATTGGCAATTATAGTCTAAATATTAGCCAGCAACTCTGTTCCAAGATAGTATGTCAACCGGATATGTACTACACCGACTACCTGGTGGAACTGTACCAAATGAAAAAGCATAATTACTATAAAATAAGACGTCAGTGAACTATTAAACACCTATGTTACTGAAACTGATGTTTGGGCAGCCAAAATTTTGTCCCTCAGAGCTATTAACTGATGTGATCTGGGAACATGCTATCATTCATAGTAACTGATGCATGACTAGTGAACTAACAAAAGACGTGTTTGCCTGTTCTCTACTAAACGCCATCCTACTTTAATTTAACCTATACAAGGGCATCAAATGTATTCTAAGAGACCCTACAGAAAGAAAGAAAAAATGAACATGACATGGACCAATCTATGACTTATTCAACCCTATTCGCCCGCCTCATCTGTGTAAAAATAGACGCCCTGCTAGATCATCCCAGCTCTCTCCTCTTTTTGAAAATGGCGAGAGAGGACTCCCCTGGTTTTCCGAAATCCTGTCCTATGTCGCGGAAAGTTCCATATGCAGGAGAATATGCTTGGGGAACATCCAGTGCGACTGCCCTCTGCAAAAGCAGCCTTGTGTTCCTCCATGTAATCCTTAGCGATAGACACGCCTGTCGCTCCATTCTCTGCTGCATGTGGATATTCATAGATTCTGTGCTCTGATGCCTCTCCAACATCACCTGTGTATAAACAAAATGGAACAATTTCATGAATTACAATATGAAAGCTTTAACTAATCATTTTCCACAAATTTTCTTACAGTTGAACATATCTGACAGGACAAGAATTTGTTTTTCGGATGCTGTAGGCAGGCGCTCCTCCACAGGCTAATAAAGCAACATTTGCACATCAAATTTATTATGCATTTACCAAGACATCTAATCACAACAACTCTCAATCCCGACCATGACTTCTAAAAGAAAAACAATATATATGCGTGAGGATCCACTCTCTGAAAACTGATAGTTTTTTTCCCCTGTATTTGTTCTAACAAATCAAATTTCCTAATGCCATAAAATCTTAAGCATTTTAACTTTGTACTAACAACAAGATCTTTTTTAAAAAAAAATTCTTACAATATTCAGTAGTTCAGTCTGAATTCATTGGGCTACGCCTAATAAGGTGTAAACTCATTTGCTGGCCATGAGATCAAGTCACAAATGCTACTGTTGGTTGGTGTTGTTGCTTGTTTTAACGACCAAAAGGTGGACAACACTCTGCTCAAAGGGATGGCCGGTTTGTTGAGACAAAATAATAAAACCTGGAGAAACCAGGTTCAGATCCCACCTACAACACTCAATGTGAGTCTATCGATTTCAGACTTAGTGGGAGGTTATCCAGCACTTGTGCTTGTGAATAATAACAGATTGCTCGATGGGTTAGTCGAGGTGCAGAAAAGGTATGTTAGTCGAGGTGCAGAAAAGGTATCTTGGACATCACAATTATTAAAACAAAAATATCTCTCAATGAATACTCCAAATTCTACTTGGAATGATCATCCCATGTTGTCATGGTGCCAAGTGACAGCATCAATTTTTTTAGCAAGAGTCTGAAGTTTTGATTGGTAATATAAATCTTAACATCCAAATTATTTGCATATAGTGTTAAAGCAAGTTTCTTATGGTCTATTTAAAACTTTAATGTAGTAGTGAGGGTTCATAGTGGCAGGTGTAATAAGTAATGGCAATGACCCACTTAAGCCTTCAGTTTTTGGAATTCAGAAAGTTATTTTTTGGAGACTTTCTCTCCCTCTCTCCCCCTAGAAAGAAAAAAGAACGGTTAATTTTGGAAGTAAACAGGCCGGCTTCATGGTCTGTTCACCATGACGATATTGCTCTCCATTAACAGTAGGTATAGAGCATACATGTTGAACAAGCATATTATGTAATTCAAAGTGTGTTGACTCCCTCTTCCTTTTTCGCCTCATCTTCCTTGACCCTCCTCAATGGAAGAAGGAAAAAAGATGGAGAAGACAAAGCTAGGTTAACTTCTCAATCAACTTGGAATTCTTATGAAACACCAGAGAATATGGCTAACAGAAATGAAAAGTTACATGAGATGTTTAAAGAATGGAGCTGCAGAGAACTTGCATCAATTGTTCTTTGTGATTCTGTCAATATCCTGTTAATGGCGTGATCAGATGTCATGTTGCATGAAAGAACTATGTGCTCAAACCGTCCATCAACAGGCATAGCAGTCCTCACAATGGGTCTAATATTAGCAAAGCTGCAGCAGAGGCAAAGAGCAGAAAAGAAAGTTTGTGCTTCAGCAACATTCCAGGTAAAAAGGTTCAAAGACCCGCATTTATGCACCTAAATCATTGCTTTGAAATGGTAAAAAAGAAGTAAGTTAATAAGACTTATTTATTGAAACAGCTGTATTTGAGAAAAGGAATGTGCACAAGCAATTGAAAGGAAGGATCTTCCTTTTTTACTAAGAAGAAACACACACACACACCCCAAACCCCCCAAGTGGGACTGCAACTTATTGCTCTTCAACATGGATCCACCAAGTATAAAATTTGTAGCCAAGCTAGTGTTGGAAATTTGCCTTTGGCGGGAGTTGCGACCGACCAACTTTAACGGCTTAAACACTAGTGTTACGTATGTTGGAGAATCCGGTTCTTCACACATGCATGATCTACTAAGTACGTAGATAACCGTAGGGCCAAGAATCGTCAAATTTCATTGAGAAATGAAAGAGATATTGGTCCACGAAGTGAGGTGTTTGAAGCATGGAAAGTGTGGTATTGTGTTCAATTCTCCCTCATCGGTAGAGGAAGAAAGAATTGTTGTGTACATAAGACTCAAAATTGGTTTGGGATTTGGGACCCCAAGGGGTATCCCATGTGTTTAAAGGAGGGAGGACCTAGATGTGCTTCGGTTCGAGGAAAGCCCACACGAGCGCCGCCCGTCCGGTTCCTGGTTCTCGGGCCTCGGGCTGTTATCTTTTTGGGCCAGAAGTACAGTTTGATCCCAGAAGTTTCATATGTACAGTTTTGACCAGAATTCTTTCAGATGTACAGTTTGGTCCCTGAAGTTTCCAAAAAGTCAGAATTTGGACAGTCAAAGCAGAAACGCCACAACACTCAATTCAGCCATTTATTTTGGATGAATTACTCCTCCTATAATGGCCAATCCGTTGGTCTTTCTCACCATTTATTTTGGTGGCTTAACTACCTCCATAATGGCCATTATTTGGCCAATAATGGCTGTTATGGAGGCAGTTAAACAACCCCTCCCTCACCTATATAAACACCCCTTGCACCATTGTTGAGGCACACTTACAACACACGAAAATACACAAGCAAAACAGTTTCTTCCTACAACTTCCTTGCATCATTTCATTGCTCAATATTCTTCACGGTAGCAGTTGAGTTTCCTTTGCTCAATTGTTCCATTGTTGTTTTATCTTGGGAGACAAATTGTCCAGGACGTATAAAGGATACATACGGGGCAATATTGTCTTAAAGACAGAGTGTCACACTCGACTCAGCAAAAACAGTTTCCAGTTTTTCTTGTTCAACAATTGTAATTTCAGTTTTGGTTGTTGAATTATATTTTCAGCTCTTGTACGTTTGAGCAGTTATTTGTAATTCTCGTTTCCTGCACCTTTGTAAACCAACAGCTAGGTCTTTAAATGGTATACTAGTGAAAAGATAGCGTATGAAATCCCTGCCAAAGTTTTACCAATTCCTTTCACAAATTTGTATGCGCAAATGGAAATTCATATACCTGAAGGGCTTCAATAATGTGATAAATACGACCTGGAGCATAAAGGCGTCTTGGATCTTTCACAAATCTCTTCAGCGTACTTCTTCTGACACAGAAATAGGCCACCAGAATGTCGAGTGACATAGATGTCCAAGAAATAACTCAGGGCCCCCAGATCCTTCATAGTAAACTCAGAGGAAAAGAGAGACATAATGGACTGGCGGAGAGCATCAAATGATGTGGTGAGTATGATGTCATCAACATATAATAATAGGTAAGTCGTGTTTGTAACCTTGTTGTAGATGAACAAGGAATGATCAGATCTGATGTGTGAAAAACCGATAGAGGAGACATAATCGACGAACTGTTGGTACCATGTACGAGGAGCATGTTTCAGTCCATAGAGAGATTTCCGCAACAGACACACATAATCCGGATGAATAGGATCCCTGAAACTCATAGGTTGATGCATACATACCGTTTCATGAAGATCCTAATGTAAGAAGGCATTCTTGACATCAAGTTGCTGAATGAGCCAAGACTTGGATAAGGCAATGCTGAGGACGGTCCGGATGGTTGCGGGCTTTACGATCGGACTGAACGTTTCATCTCAGTCCACTCTCACCTATTGAGACCTGCCATCACCTACAAGACGAGCTTTGTACCTCTCAAAAGAACCATGAGATTTCTTTTTATGTCTAAAAATCCACATAGAACGAATAATGATACCATCAGCTGAACGAGGTAATAGGTCTCACATCTTTTTATCAATAAGAGTATTATATTCGTCAATCATTGCGACTTTCCAATTAGGGTAGGACAAGGCATCCTTCGGATTTCGAGGGACATGGGAAGGGACAATTGAAGCGGATAGGTTAAACAATTGTTTAGGTTTATGAATTCCATGCATGACACAAGTTTCCATGTCCAAGAGCGTGTCTCGGGAAGCGGGTGGGAGGGGGGGTTGCCGCGGGACTGCCGGGAAGAGGATGAAGGGCAGGGGTGGCGGGACCAGCTGGCCGATGCTTGGTTTGCCGAGAGGGGGCTGCGGAATCACCCTAAGGCAAGCTGTTCCGGGCCACCGTCGGCAGAACCGGGTGGGCAGTGTGTCCCGGAATGTCCAAGGTGGGTGCGGGTGCCGGGATTTGAGACGGCGGACTGTGTAAATGATGAATTAGAAGAGGGTTCAGACTGTCATCTAAGAAGTCGTAGGAATGCCGAGATGGCGAGTTTAGGGAGGCAAATGGGAATTGAGACTCATCAAATAGGACATGACGTGAAATAATAAATTTACGGCTCGACAAGTCATATCATGAGTAACCACGATGATTGGCGGGGTAACCCAGAAACACACACGGGGAAGACCGGGGTTGGAGTTTGTGAGTGGTCGGATGGAGAGGATAACATAGACATCCAAAGATACGCAATTGTTATTAGGAGGGGTTCCTATGAAACAGAACTTGAGTGGGTGACCGTTGAGCTAGAAACTTATTTGGAATTCTGTTTAGGAGATAGGTGGCCATGGAGAGTGCGTAATGTCAGAATTGATGGGGAATTGAGGCGTGAGCAAGTAGGGCACGAATTAAGTTGTTTATGATTTGGATTTTTCGTTCGGCTTTACCATTTTGGAAGGAGTTGTGAGGGCAGGAAAAATGAAAGGTAAGACCATTTTTGGAGCAAAACTGTTTGAATTGATCATTTTTTAATTCTTTGTTATTGTCACATTGAAAACATATAATGCTCTTTTCAAATTGTGGTTTTACGAAAGCACTAAAATAAAAAAAAAATGGGTAAACCTGTGATTTATTACCAATTGAAAAAGTCCATAGAAAGTTAGAAAAATCGTCCAAAAATAACACATGATATCGATGGTCAGTCGTAATTAAAATAGGGGACGTCCACAAATCACTATATATGATATCGAAAGGCAATATAGTACAATTTGTGGATGCAGAAAATGGTAATTTAACATGTTTTCCCAAAAATACAGGATTCACATATAGAAGTCCTAGAAATACGGTTGCAATTAATAAAATTATTTTTTCTAAGGGAGCGTAAATCAAAATCTCCCGGATGTCTTAATCTAGAATGTCATAAGGAAGACGAAAGAGTAGCAAAAATTGATAGAACTGAGGCTAGATTATTGACAGCGTTTGAAATAGGGTAGAGATCTCCGGTGCTGTCACATCTCATAATTCATCTCTCTGTAGTAAAATCCTTCACAGAAAAACCATCAAAATCAAAAATCAATGGAAACATTATTATCAGTTGTGAAACGTCGCACAAAGATTATATTCTTAATGAGTTTATGGGCATGGAGGACATTTTTTAAGATTAGTGGTGGATGTGGTGGGGATAAGGATGAATGACCAAAACCGCGAATGAGAATGTCTTGTCCACTATCAATAATAATATTCCGATTTAAATTACTCAAATTGGAATAAGACGAGAGAGTATCTTGTGATGCCATCATGTGAGATGTGGTGTCTGGAGCGTTGAGTGACATTGTGTTCATAGCTGCCTCAATGTCAGTCGGTGCATAAGTTGAGGACGGGGGGCCTGTGATGTGTAGGCCTGTTGTGGACGTGAGCCGAGTATGTCAGGGTGGGCCTAACGGTTATGAGGTGGAGTCCACAAGGATGTCGGATATCGGTTCTGTTCTCACTGCCGCGGTTGTTGCTGGATGTTTCCTGCCGGTGGGGAGTGCCCCTTCCCGCCGCCGTTGTTGCTGGAATTTCGTCCGCCGCGGCCCTTGTCGACTGCCTGCTCTGGCGGTTGTTGCGGGCTGCTGCGGGTCCTCGGGCCGGCGGTTCTGGTTGCCGTTGTTTGAGGCCCTACCGTCGGCAGAGGGGCCGACAGCGGTGGTGATGGCGGTGTCGGCAATGCTGGCCTGAGTGGTGTTGCGCTTGATTTTCTAAATTTTCTCAATAATAAGCTTCGAATTGGCCTCATAAAACGGAGGTAACAACGTGCATTGCTGAAGGATGGTGGCAATGCCGTCATAGAATTCTTTCAAGCCTGCAATAAGTTGAATGACCAATCGCTGATTAGTGACTAGTGCGCCGACGATGGAGAGTTGGTCGGCAAGCATCTTGAGTTCTTGACAGTATGCAGAGACGTTTGGAAAATCGTCCTGATGAACATCCTTGAACTGATTTTCAAGGTATAACGCTCGTTGAGTTTTGTGTCGTGGAAAATACTGTACAAACGTTCTCATGTTTGGCGGGCAGTGGCATCGGTCTCAATGATGGTATGCAACAGATTATTAGAGATCGTGTCGTATATCCACTAGAGGATGGATGCGTCCAAACGAGACCAGAGTGCATCATCAGAAGTCGAAGCCGATGGTAGGTCTGTGGACTTCGGTGTAGGAGGGATGATGTGGTCGATAACTTCGTAAACACGACAATGGATCTTAAAAAGCTCCGCCCACGAGGAGTATTAACCCCTCAATAGTCACAAGGATGAAGTTTTTAATGTTGTTGACTGCAAGTGCACGATGAAATTTGGTTTTGTCAGCCGTGGAAGAGGAAATTTAAGAGGAAGAGGGAGGGAGAATGACCGGAAAAACTAGGGTTCCGTCGTGGGGAAAAGGGGGCGGTTGAAAGATGAAGTCAGCGGCTAGGGTTCCAACGTGGGAAAGGTGGCGGCCGAGAAAAGAGGTCGGCGGCTAGGGTGAGATATTTAGGGTTAGGCTCTGATACCATAAAGGAATATGTTGCCTGATTTTATTTATGTACAATATATATAGTAGTACAAGAATATCTAAACTAGGTAACTAATCAACCTAATTATAATAAAAAAATATAATTCTACCTAAAATAGGAGACTTAATTACAATAGGAATACAATTTTATCTAAAATAAAAGATATATAATTAATTAAAAAATATTGGGAAAATATTCTATTATATTGTTTCACCAAATGGGTCATTACTCAATCAGGCAAAAATGGGGTTTTTCAAGGTTTTGTTAAGTAGTTGAGCTAACACAAGTGATCAAGATTGAATCTTTATTAACTCAAGAATCAAGATTGAATTTTTATTCATAAAAATAAGAGAGGGGCATTAAATTACCACTAGAACAACTGGGCAAATAGCAGTTGTAATCATCAATACAAATTTCAAGAAAGGAACATACCATATGATTTTATTGAATAAAAGAAGAAAAGGGGTTGCTTTTGAAGCTTGAAAATAGATAAATCACTGAAAATTGAAGGGAAAAGTGGAAGAAAAAGCCGTATCACACCTGCAACTACTTGTCAAACCCACCATTTTTGTGGGTCCATTACAATTAAGTGAAAGAATATTTTGGGATTATGCTGTTTAATTACTACTAATACTACTATTTTTTATGATGATGATGATGATGGTGATGGTCTGTGCTTCGTTGTGATTTGTGTGGAAAAACAGTTACAGTTCCTATAATTTTCGTATATATTTTGAGGTAGATAGAAGTTTCCTAAGTGTGCAAAAAAAAAAAAAAAAAAAAAAAAAAAAGGAAAGAAAGGTTTTGTACATATCATTAAAATATTATTTTAGCAGATAATCAAGTGTCTCAATTTGTACATATTCCCTTAGAGATTCACTTTTGTTATGATCACAAAAGATTTTGCAATACTTACATGAAGTTTTAAATTATAATTTATTTATGATGGTTGTATTGGCAATTTTCAACATGTAATGCTAATTGAATCGATTGTCCTATTATTCACCATTATTCATCATGCAATAATATTGTTGGCCCTAGTCTATTTCATGGTTTTCTAGAAGTATAATAATATTTCTTAGTCAAGTGCTAAATTAATTATAGATTGGTTAATCACGTGTTACTAAAATCATTCGGTAACATTCTCTTATCTCATGTCTTCACACATATGTTTCTTATCTTCCACAACTAGTTAGCAATGTTACATCATGTACTCTTCTCAATAGGTACAAATTAAGACCAATTCGTTATTTGCTAATCAACATTCTCCCAATATTTTTTTCCTGTAATAAATTTTATGTCTTTCGGATCATACATCGCTAGAAAGAAAATAATATGCTATTTTTTATATTTGTTACATTTAATTTAAAAATACTTTACAATATCATTATCGCAATCCCTCATAAGTTATAGATAAATTATGCACATCTTAACTATTATACTGAATATATGCTATTTTTCATCAACATAGGTACACCAACACACAAAATTTTCAAAATTATATCAATATGGCAAAACACTATTACTCGTATAAAATATTTTCTTAAAAAGAATTGGTTGTGAATAATAGGGTCAAAGTATTTAACTATTAATGTGAAATTCGAACATCCGCATTAGGTTACTTGAAGTAAAACTATAAGTTATAAATTATGATTTTTTATGAACAAGGTTATCTGAGACGTAAAAAGCTCATAGAAAATATTTACTTGAACCCCTAAATAGTAATAGTGTCCTCCTCTAAAATAAAATAAAAAAGTGATTAGTTAGTAGTAATATTATAACATCACTCCACCCTTTCCAAGCAAGGGTGTACTTGCTACATTTACAAGTTTTGAAGGTTCTAACTCTACAATTAGAAAACTGCGTGGGCTTTATCATCAATACATTATCATACTCATTACCAAAACCATCCTTCTTCCCGTCAAAATGCTGTATTTGCAAATTTTAGGTCCAGAAGCTGCTTAGCCAAGATTAGTTTTAGTACCTTCTTTTTAAGCCAAATTTTGATTTTATCATCTTTAATCTTATTTGGATACTGTGAAGCACCGAACTCTTGAGTTTTTGTAATTTGTTGTTTCAGAATGAGAATGGTTCAAAACTTTTTATAAAACTGAACTCATCCACCAGATATAAAACTTGCAGTAAATAGAATCCTTTCCAGTACTACGCCTTACAGTAAATTATTTTCCCTTCCATTGGAAAACCATCCACTTCTTCCCTCACCAAAAAATGGCATCAATCAGCTAGGTCTGTCGTATGTCAGATCATTTGTCATGCATGCTTCCCTTATGCGCTAAGTTAGTCTTTAGAAAGTTTTTTGATGAGCAAACTCTTTTACTAAGCCCAATACTCATATTTGGCTTAAAATTTCAAGTGAAATCAAGAAATAACTCAGTACTTGGCCTCGGCAGTCATTTTTGCCATCTAGAGAAAGAAGAAATAAAAGATCCAAGCTGCATATGCCAACACCGTCTATCACAACTGAAGTCCCCATTCAGTCATCAAATAGTCGCAGTTTTAATATTTGAAAGAAATGGAGAGGAAGAGGCAGATATTGTTAAGTACATCAGTTTGAAATCTCCTATCTCGCAAAGTTACAGAACTCTAGCAAAAACCGACAAACATTGGGTGCATACAGCATGAAGATCATCACCAGACCAGCTCAACATAACTGAAATCGCCTTAGCCCAGTGAATCTTGTAACAGCACCATTCACGCATGCAGGATAAAATATGACTGGTTGACCTTTACAGTAAGCCCTACACTGCTCACAGAGAAACAATACAAATGAGTTATCATTCAAGCTGGACCAGGAACACAGCCAAGGAATAAGAGGGAAGGAGAGAACAATTCTTGATTAAACTACTGGAGAATCATTAGAAAAATTATTTTTTTCTAGTAATGCAAGAAAAGGATTCACACACATTAGCTATCATGATAGGGTAGTAAATCAATCGTATATTTTGTGGCTAATCCTTTCCATGTCTAGTACAAATTCTTTTCCGAGGTATTTTATCATAGTCACAAGCAGATGTACGTATCTAGGCAGTAGCATCATGCTTTCACTTCCCTAAGTAACCATTAATTTGTATGTACACAACGAGGGGAAAAATGGAAAGGGAAACAAAATAAAGAGCTTCTGCAGTGATGTCCCACAAACTACTCAATATTAACTTGGTCATGCTCGAAGATCATCAGTGCAATAGGAACCAGTAAGCAACCTAATAGATGAAGAAAGAGGAAAATGTAGGAAAGAACACACAATAGTGCACATTTCAGCTTCTCACAACACTATACAAGTCACTACCAAATGCAAACAAGAACTAAGAAGCCATCGGACGACATTTGGTAAAAAGATTTTTGAAGAATTTGATTGGTAAAATAGTTCATGGAAGTTGATGTTTTTGGTAGTAGTAGCTTTTTTAAAATTATTCCTTGACAGTTTTTCTTGCGAATGGAAGAAGAGGTTATGGGTGAACACAACTCCTCAACACTTCTTCAACTTCAAAATAAAATTTCAACATCAAAAATTTGAAACACATCCTGTTTCCAGAAATACAAGTTCACTTTTGCCAGAAAGTTACATAAACAAATGGCAACCTATATTATTAAATATCAAAGGTTTACACAAACAAATGCCAACCTAGATAATTTAATACCAGAGGTCAACTATGGCATTGACGGAGGGAGGCATGTTCTGTGATAAGCAAATAACTTCAAACAAGAACCTCATGGCATCCAAAAAAGGTGAGCCTAACAAATACAGATGAGATAGAACCAATCTTATTGCAGACCACCACACAATTGAAAACAAGAGAAAAAACCTAACAGTAACAAGAAAATGATAAGAAAGTATATTTCTAAAAGAAGATAATCATTAGCAGTTGAATAGTAGTCCACCATATGACCTAAAATCATACATCCAAAAAGAAAATGTCCTCAAATAACTTTACATAAGAATTCATAAATGTTGTGTATTTCCTTCTTAATTTGATAGCAAATAAGTTCAACCTAAACCTTTGAAAGAATCACGGATATGGCAGCTAGTTAAACCATTCATGTTTTATCCTTTTATGGTCCAATTTATAATATGAGAAAAGGACGTTACAAATATAGTAGTGTAAATGAAAACTAAGGAGCCTTTAATCAAATAACATTGCGATGCTTGAGCTAAACTGCGGGGTATAATATAAAAGTAGTAATGAATATTAAAAGAGCCTCCAACATATATTTTTTCTCATACTTCCAAAAAAATCCTGTTTGAAGTTAAATAGGAAAAAAATACTGAAGACATATAATTCTTCTACATGAAGAACTAGAATTCGAGCTAAGATAAGCATTACATAACTAAAATCGAAGTTTGATGTAAGACAGTAACAAAACGTATATAATACTAGCCATATTTTTAGTAACCCACTTTTCCAATCACCTAAGCACAATATTTTAGCAAGAGTTTGTAAATTCATACACCAAGGATCAGTACACAGAACATAAACTAGATTTAGAGAACTATATTTGAAGTTTGAAGTTAGATTGCAATATATGAAATTGGAACTACTTAAACATGCCCATTATCATATTATACTCCCTCCACTGCTTGAAAGCAGTAGTTCATCAAAAAAAGCACACTCCCTCTACTACAATGTTACACGACACTACCTTCTGTAATGTTGACATCATTCCATTATTAATAATATTATAAACAATATCTCTGTAATCTACACAAATTCCTATCCATTAAGCTTTTTAACTTAAAAAGTTAGGGGTCTTTGAGAACAGCCTCCCTGCCTTCACAAAGTAGGGTAAGGTATGCGTACGCACTACACTCACCAAACCACATTTGTGGGATTACAATGGGTTTGTCGTTGTTATTGTTTCTAGTTCTATATCAGCTAAATTTTATTACATTACCACCAATATAATAATAACTCAAATTAACATATCAAACTCGAAACTTAGTAAAAAAATAACATAAAATGAAACAGTACGCACCGGTTCTACTACTGCTGTGGAGGAGCATTAGGCGGTGGCGGCATACCAGGACGAGGAGGTCCATAAACAGGAATCTGACCACCGGGAGGCGGTGGTGGCATACCCGGACGAGGTGGTTGACCAGGAGGACCACCATGCATTCCAGGTGGAGGTGGACCCCTCATCATGGGTGGCGGGGGAACCATGGGCCGCTGACCAAACTGCGGTGGAAACTGTGGTGGACCACCAGGCCCAGGCCTGAACTGTGGTGGCGGTGGTGGGCCCCCAGGTCTTTGCATGTGCATTGGCATTGGTGGCCCACCACCTGGTGGCCTCATAACTGGTGGTGGATAATTAATAGGTGGAGCAGAAACTTGAGGCATTGGAGGCCGAGATAATTGAGGCTGCATCATACCCGGAGCAGGCCCACCAACTCCCCTAACAGGCCCAGCAAGTCCAGGTTGGGCATGAACTAAAGGCCCAGTAGGAACACCACGACCAGCGGCACGGCCAATTCCTGGACCGGAAAGAGCAGACCCGGCAGAAGTAGACTTGACCCGGGATTCATCAGGAGGAGGTGGGCCCTCAACAGTCATGGAAATAACCTCTTCACCACGGAGTAGTACGAGACCAAGTGTACGGCGATCTTCACGTTCTTCTTTGGATCCTTTTGTTGGAGGAAGTTTACGGAACTCTTCGCAATCGCCGAGTACGAGGTTCATGTGTCGGTCGAAAGCCATGAATTTTCCGATCAGTTGACGACCGTCTTGGATTGTAACACGCATACGGTAATTGATGTATTGAAGCATTTTGGAACTCTTTGACATCGACATTTTGATGGAATTTTCAACGGGGTTTTGGGAATCGGACAGGTAGATGACGGCCAGAGGACTAGGGTTTTATGGGGCGGTCCTTTAATAATACCCTTATGTTGCCTCACAAATTAACATTCAATTAATACTATAATTATGTGAATACTCTTTATGTTAGGGAAAAAAAAAGTAGTATCGGTATTCTCGCTTCTTATTTTATTGGAAATTTTTGTTAATTTTGTGAATATGAAATATGCTATCTTTGACTGATTTTGTTCTTAAGTGTCCTAATTATTATGAAAGGCTGAGATTAATTTTTATCATATTCTCTATTCTTTATTAAGCTCTATTAATAGTACTAATTGAAAAATTACAAAAGGAATCTAATGAAAAACAAATCTATAGCATTTTTTTTGTCAATGTCAAAGAACTTATTGAGTTTCAAAATTAGTAAAAATTCTCAATTTTTTATTATGCTCTAATGTACTAATTTTTAATTTCTGAAAGTAGTAATCTCGAAATTATTATACTATAATTATGATATTATTTCACACAACAATTAACGTGAATAATAATATTGGGTTAAAAATTAATCTGAATACAAAGATATCTTTCTCCAAAACTCGTATCTCGAACTAGAAAAATTCAAATTTGTTGGGTGTGCGTGTGTATATATATTATCAATAAAAATATCGCCATTAAATAAACTTAACATTATTTAACAATGTGTTATAATCTTCATATTATAATTCGCATATGATAATTTATTAACCGATCAAACGACTCTCTATATATATATATATATATATATTAGTATAAATTTCACAAAATACCTTATTTGAACATAATCATTTAACTTGTACTTAGTTAAATTTTAAAAAATTATGTAATTTGTATCTAGTTTTGAAAAAAATCAAAACACGCATTGCCTCCTTCCTAAAGATGGCAGTGTATCTTGGACCCTGTCCGGATCCGATAGATCTATATCCGTTTTATAGGATATGGATCTTCAAAATTTGGACCCGACGGATCTGGATCGGACCCGGATCCGTTTCTGACGGATCTGGATCTTGTATTTGAGATCCGTATCTGGTCCATATCCGACCCGTGGATCCATTTTTTATTAAATATATCAATAACCTAAAATGTAATTTTATAAGTATTTTATTAAGAAATTCATAATTTATGTATTTTACATTCAGATTTGGACTTTATTTTTAAAAAAGAGAACTTTGAAATCAATTTGAGAGGGAGCAAATCAGTACACATTATTTAGTTCTATTCTAACAATAGAACATATGATCATCTAAATACTTTGGAAAATAACTTTGTATTTGAAGCAATTTATTTTATATATATATATATATATATATATATATATATATATATATAAAAAGTGAGATTTCAAGAAGAAACAGTGAGTAAAGGTGGATATATTAACTCCTAGGCATGTTCTTGTTTTAACATAAAAATGGCTTAAGAGGGACATTAGGCATATTTCTAGCTCAGTACACTTTCATGTTAACAAACAAACAAAACAAGAAAAAAATATATGAAATACCACTGATTCCCATTTGAATCCCAAATCGATTTGATTAATCATCCCATTTTTCTGTGAAATTTGAATTTCGAAATTTGTGTATCGGCTCGCAAGTGGTTATACAAAAGAAAGTCAAAGTCTGATGGGACTATTGATCGCTACGGATTCGTATACCATGTAGGTGAGAAAATCCTCTGTGACTAGCTATCCTTATTCTCCTCCCAGGGATGGTTAGGAATATGGGTGCGGGAGGCTGAGGGACGACCACGATGAGTACGCGTTTTTATATAGGATCAAACGGCTTTTGTTCGATCGAGGAGCAGAGATAGATATGAGCTGACAACTTATCTTTCATGGTATTTTGTTTTGGGTGAGATGTACACCGAAAGGAATTGACGCTATAAACACTTTTCACTGGTAGTCCTCGATCGAAAGTTAGCTCGACTAGCACCTTTGGGCGGGCCCTCTCTTAGTTCAATTTCGCTCGAAAGCAATGGTCATCTGTCTTTCCCTTTGGAATGGAAACCAGAAGCACGACTGGGTCCTCGTGGTCCAAGATAATCAAACCATCAATAATAGTAAGGTAAGCATGAGACTTTTTGGTAGCACCGGTGAACCAGATGGCCGCGGCGATGGAATCTGGTAGGGGTGAGCACGGGTACAGGGTACCCAGATACCCGACCGGAATCGACACTAACGGGTAGGTTCCGGGTAGATATATTATAATAACGGGTAGGGTCCGGGTAGTAAAATTAGGAACCGATCAATGTCGGGTCCGGTTCCGATTCCGACAAATAGAGACAGGGTTCCCGGACCCGGAACCTATAAAATATTAAATATTTTTACTTTTTTTAGGAACATTTGGACCACTTTTTACTTTCTCCAAAATTGTTTGTTGCACGCCTGCACATTGATTTTCCCCACCCCAAGACGCAAATATTTCAGCTTTTTCACCCCTTTATTCTATAATATTTTCTGTACCCTAAGAAAAAACACACAAAACTCTCTCAATAGCAATGTCGTTTTAGCTACACCACCGAACTTCATCATCGTCATTGTTGAAGCTTTCTCTCAGGTACTTTCATCGTTGTCGTCGTTGAAGCTTCACCTTTGCCTCTTTTTCTCCCTTGGTTGTGTTCACGTCGTTCCTAAAATGCATATGGGTTCATATCTAACTCTTCAATTTCTTTCTAATATCCTATGCTTCGTTTATTTCAGGCGATACTCATCTTCAATTTGTATTACTTTTTGATTTGAAATGTAAATCTATTTTTAAAATTTGTGTATATTTTTGTAGCTCTGAAGATGAAATTTAGAGATTTACTAGTATAAGAAAGCTTTCTTTTGTATCGAAGAGCCTATGAACACGAAAATAAGTTTAATTCAGATATTTCCAAATTTATTTTGAAATCAACACGTTCAATTAATTGAGTGTCAAATTTGGCTTACAATTTTAGGTTTTGGTTACAGAATTAGCTTTTCTACAATGAATAGGTTTTCTAAAACTTCTTATAAGGGTACTAAAAACTCCGATTGCAGGCTAAAAAACCACAAGATGAAATTATTTTAGAATTATTTTTGATTCTCATAGGCTAAAAATTGTTGCTTAATTTGTGTTTTTCTATTTACAGGGTACCAGGGAACCTACCCGGACCCGCAGGATCCGGGTAGGTTCCGGTAATGATTGCTACGGGTAGGTTCCGGGTAGTAAATTTAGGAACCGATCTTTTACCGGGTAGGGTCCGGGTAGTTCAAAAATGTTAGGGTACCCGGACTCGCTCACCCCTATAATCTGGGACGGAGGACTTGTAGTATCTCTCTAGATCTAGCAAAAGCGAAAGACCCCTGTTACAAGTGAAACTAGTCTCGAACAATAACCAGACATAATAAACAGGGACAAGGCAAGATGCTGACATATTCTTTTTAACTGGCTTTTTTGAGGAAAATACTTGACCAAAATACACTTAGTTTGCAAGATCATTTAAAGACTTAAGCATGATTCATGTTTTAATATAGCTAATTTAAAGGCAATTTTTTTTACATATGAATCCAGATCCGATTCGTGGATCCGGTGGATCCGAATTTAAATCTTATTTTTATGAATCCGATGGATCTGGATCCAGATATGAAAAACAGATCTGGATCTGAATCTAGTAGGATCCGATCCAGATCTGATATGTTGCCATCCCTACTCATTCCCTTATGAAAAATGACAAAATAAAGTAAGTATTGTTGGAACTTTTTTTTAAACATTGGCAATTTACTACTGTTGCAAAATAGATTTGTTAATTTTGTCATTTTTTGACAAATTGATTTTTGAGGTTTTTTCTTTGTGATAATTCAAATTCATGTTTCATTTTAAGCTCAATTAGAGTAAATTTTGGCGTTACATTATGTGTTAAATTATTGAAATCCAAAGAACAAGTTATTTTCGATAAAAATTGTGCACCAATTATATGTAGCTAAAGTTCAACGAAAAATGGTAGGACTTCACTTATACCTGCCTGAACTTCAAGAAAAAATGTATGAACTTCAATCATGTGCTTGAAGTTCATGCATAAATAACTGAATTTCGGTTGTCATATATGCATGAACTTCAGACATAATTCTTAAATTCATTTTTTTGTGCGGAATGCTCTTCAAAGGCTGGTCTTTAATTTTTGTCTTCAAATTTGGAATCTTTAATTTTTGTCCTTCGCTTAAAAATTCATGAGTTATGGGTTAGAACCCCTGCTAAAAAAAAAAAAAAAAAAAAATCGCAAGACAAAGATTTGTAGCAAAATTAGGCCTATATCGGCAGAAGTTTGCCTTAAGGACTAATTTTGGGTAAATATTTTTCTTACGACAAACCTCTGAATAGGCCTAATTTTGACAGAATAGGCCTAATTTTACATGAATAGGCATATTTTTTTGCTATAAACCTCCGCCTTGCGTATTTTTTTTTAAATTTTTGCATGAGCAGAAGTTCGAACCGAGAACCTCGGGGTATTAGGCGAAGGCCAAAAATTAAATATTTTAAATTTGATGGGCAAAAAATTAAAGACCGCTCCGAAATAAGGGCATTCGTGGGAATTACCCATTTAAAATTCAATCATAAATGACAAAAAATTCAATTTCACACATTTTATCTAAAATTCAACTTAGGGTATAATTTAAAAAGTAGTCCCAAAATTGATTATACTGTACTTCCCCATATATATTATAATGTGCAATACTCTTTTTAGATTTTGAATTCACCTCTAAATTCTTACACAAATTTAAACCGTTTGATCACAAATAAAATTTCAATTTTGAAAATTAAATTTTAATAAGTGTTTGATTATCAAATCAATCGATTATCTCAACTTCAAATTAGGAACATATAATTTGAAGCTTGAAAAAACAAGTTATAAAATTTCAAATCACTCATAGATAGAGACGGCAGTGGATCCTGGACCCGGTGGATCTAGATCCGTTTTATAGGATATGAATCTTCAAAATTTGGACCCGACGGATTCGGATCAGATCTGGATCTTGATCTTGTATTTGAGATCCGTATCTGGTCCAGATCCGACCCGTGGATCCATTTTTTATTAAATATATTCATAAGCTAGAATGTAATTTTATAAGTATTTTCTTAAAATTGCTAAGCACATCCTTGCAAGTTTAATTCTCAAAATAAGTTTAATTTATCCTCGCGTTAACTCAAAAATAAAAAAATAAAGAGGTAACTTCGATAATAAAATCAATGTTATATTAGTGAATGACTAACATCTCCATATACAAGTAGTTAAAATTATATTCACTTCATTTGTGAAGATTCCAAGCACATGCAAGTTCAGTATTGTGAAAATACTAGTCAGCATTTTTCACAACTATTGTCATTGTCTAACATTTTCAATTAATAGCTCACAATCAAAACGAGACAACGAACAAAATATCTCATATGAACATTTCAAAATTGAAATACAGTAAATTGTTAGCTAAGTAAAAATCGTTTGTCAGTTCAAAAAAAATTCTTAGCAAGATAATTTTTTTTACATGTGGATCCAGATCCGATGAATTCGAATTTGGATATGATTTTTATGAACCCGATGGATCTGGATTTATGTATAAAAAACGGATCTGAATCTGGATCTAGTAGGATCCGGTCCAGATCCTATCTGTTGTCATCCCTACTCACAAAACTTCAATTTCACTTTCATGTTCAAACATAATTTTTAACTTTCAATTTCTTACTACTATTTTTTTAAAATCTCAACCAAATTACGCCAAAACACCTACGAAATAATACCCTCCAAAAGAAAGAGAGCACAAAACGTGTAGTCCTATTAAATCATTTTAACTTTCAATCACATTATTATAGTAGTCGGTAGTCCTATGTTAAATCATTTTCCAATTAGACACGTTTAAAATTGGTAATTAACAAAACGTGTGACTCGTTAAACTTCACCGAATCATCTGGTGATACAAACATGGATACTGAATCAGGTAAACTTTTTCTTCCTTGGGTGAAGTTTCAGAATTCTTGGTGATGTAATTATTTGTGATGTTTCTTCACTTATTATAATTCTGCAAGAAAACCCATGTAAATATTTTTTTTGTGTAGTGATTGAGTTCTTGGGTGATGTGCCATTGTTGCAGAGGCTGCCTAGTTCTTCCCTTAGAAAAATTGCCCAACTCGTCAAGGTTAAACATTATGGTAATTTCATTCTTATTTTTCTTGAGTCCCCATAAATTTAACTGCTAGTTTTTCTTTTCTTTCAGGAACTCAATATCTTGTTTGTTGTATTAAAATGACAGTAAAGATTCATCATTTGATTAATCAGTTTATAGTCAATTGAGTACAGAGGGATTATATCAGACTTCCAGCTATAGTACAGAGGGTTGTTAATGTTTGATAAAGTTTAATAATTTGTTTTATTATAGTTTATGGTGGACTTTTTCCTTATATCTATAACAAGACAATGGAAATTCATCATTTGATTAATCAACTTATAGTTATTTTATTTATCCTTTTCTGGAGAATTAGCATTTTTTAGCCCTTGTTCTTAGAAGTGGACATGGGTTGGTTTTCCTTGAGGGTCTACATTTACTTGAAAACCTTAAGTTCTCACATAGTTTTCATTTGATGATAGATCTGTACAGAAAGAAAAATATTTGAAGAGGTGAGGGTCACAGCCTTTGACTTTTTTTTTTTTTTTGAAATGTACAAGATGTGGAAAAAAAGAAAAAGGATTAACAGTACAGGGGTATGAAAAGCATTAATAGAAAGGGGTTATCTGGAAAAGAAAATTGAGGATAGAGGAGCGTCGGTGGTAAATACTACGCCAACCATTAAGTTAGTTTTCTAGTGAAACAAATTAAGAGGGGAAATCTAACTGCACAATTTGCATCCATTCCGGTCAAATTTGCAATGTCCACTAGCTGAATAATTGCAACCCCTTTCTTCGAACAAATATTAGCATAATTGACGTGTTAAAGTCAAAAATCAGTTGATCAATTACTCAAAAATTTTGCTATATCAATTTTGTTAGTCCTAGGGAATAGCATAGTGATGAATAATTTAAAATCATAAGGAGTCCAGTCCAGGGAAGAAATCAATAGGAAGTTCTATTTGCTATGTAAGAATTCACTTTTATGAAATGAAAGACTTTCACATGCATTGTCTTGGTAATAAAGGTCAATAAGAACCGAGTATCGATTTGCTACAACTGAAGTTTTTGCATTGTATTCTACAATGATGGCCTTTATTATCTCATTCATATTCCAAGTGAAGAAAGAATATTGCAGTTTTATGTAATCTTTGCATCTTCTAGATACCTTTTAAATATTATCAACTTCATAAAAGAAAAAATATTTCAGTTTTATTCTACCAACTATCTCTTTGAAGCAGATAGTTCACATTTTTATTCTAGAGATACTGGAAAAGCCAAGTCAACTTTCCCTTATCTTATAGGTTTTATCATTCTTCTCGTTCATTGCTAATACTCTTGACCTTGTCCATTTCTATTTAGTTTATGTTATTTGCATGAGGTTCCTAGGTAGAATAGTATTCGAAAGGGAAAAAATTTAGAGGTTTGTATTGCATATAAAGATGGGACTGAAAAGCTCGTTTATTTTGGTGGATGGGAGGTTGTCACTACTGATTTGTCAAAGAAATGGGAAACTAGCTCCACAAGAGCCACATAGACTTTTGTCTGCAGTATTCTCTGTGGGAAAAAGTAAGCTTAAAAGTCTTATTGCTTGAATGTTATCTTAAAACAATTTTGCCACCCCACCTATTTTTGTCTCAAATATGGCGCAAATTGTGGTTGATAGACCGGATTTACTTCGATTCTTCAAGCACATTGGGCTCTTCACAAGAGAGCATTAGGTTGTAACACCGGAAAATTGTGCCTGTTATATGTGTTTATTAGAGATTATATAATTTATTTTATGAAGGGGAGCCTTGGAGTAACTGGTAAAGTTGCTGCCATGTGACCTGGAGGTCACGGGTTCAAGCCGTGGAAACAACCTCTTGCAGAAATGCAAGGTAAGTCTGCGTACAATAGACCCTTGTGGTCCGGCCCTTCCCCAGACCCCGCGCATAGCGGGAGCTTAGTGCACCGGGCTGCCCTTTTTTTATAATTTATTTTATGGTTAGTCATAAGATAGTAGAGGAAAGATAAGATGCTGCTCATTGTTCTTTTTATATCAATTAGGAAGTTACTTTTCATGACTGTTTGTACTTCATGGTGCAGTAAGGTGACTGAACTGAACCCTGTTGTTCTTGTAATATCGATTCACAAGTAACTTTTGGTAGCTTTTCCTACTTTGATGGTTCAGTAAGGTGAGGGACTCAAATCCCAACCCCAAACTCACCAACCCCCAAGAAGAAACGAAAAAAAATTAAAGGAAAAAGGGGGTAATGACAACACTTGGGGCATTTGCTTCTGGTCATGTGGCGTTTACCAGTTTGAGAATTTGTTTTTTCTGGTTGTCTTCTGGTCATATTGCTAGGATTCAACAAGAAATATCCTGACTATTTCAATTCAACACGCCTAATAAAAGATATAAGATCATGGCTGACTACTTTAATAATGATGTTATTTTCCAAAAATTACGACCATGATTGTGTGGTCTCCTTCTTTCAATTTATTTTGTGTTATCGTTGCAGATCGTGGAGATTATGTTATCCGAGAAGGGGAAGCTGGGGATGGAATTTACTTCATATGGGCTGGAGAAGTAATTCTTAGTGTTATTTTTGCTTTAGTTGTACTGAATGTATGTGAACATAAATCATGAGATTGAACTTTTCTATTGTTATGGTTATCTTATTTCCAGGCTGAAGTCTGCGGTTTCAGCCAAGCTGATGATGAAAATCGTCCTGAATTCCAGCTGAAACAATTTGATTATTTTGGTCATGGTGAGATGCTCCTTGTCATCTTCGTATAATTTTTGCCTCTCGGTTTTCTCTTGATCCAAACTTCCAAAAGCTTAGGAATTTTTTGAATTGACTATCTTGTCCTGTTATGGCCTATACTCAGTGTTTTAACTTTTTGCTGTATAAATTTTTATGTGTCACTTCAGGGTTTAGATTCAGATATTACCTCTCTGTAGGTCTCTTTTTTGCCTCTGTTAGTAGCACATTCATGTTTTAGTGCTTTAGACTTTCAATCTCAAGTGTTGGGTGATTACAAGGTTCAAAATGTTATGGCAGGTTTGGCAACACCTACACAGCAGGCTGATGTGATCGCATTGTCTAAGGTACTGCCTCTTTCCAACCATGGAACAGTTTTCTTTCTCATATTAATTTCATGATGTCCAGGGGATTCTGCATCTAATTTTGTAGTTATGTTCTAACTTTCTCTAATGGCAGCTGACCTGCTTAGTGCTGCCTCATAAGCATAATAATCTGCTCCAGCCCAAATCAATTTGGAACGCAGACAAAGAAAGAGATACATGCCCACTTGTGGAGCACATATTGCACTTGGAGCCTATTGAGGTATGTTATTTCTGCCTTCTGTAACCTAATCATTGACCTCCCATTTCTTTTACTTCATATGTTGACCATAAAGTTTCTGTTCTTTCATTCTTTATATTTATTACACTCAGTCATCTATGCTAGTTTATGTACCAATACTTGGGTATGTGGCCACCTATGACATACTATGGTCTTTAACAAAATTTGGGAGTTTAATCTCCATTATATTTCTGGCGTTGAAACCCATACCACTGATACTCAACACTTAAGCATTCTCTCGCCTTTCTTCCTCCCCATTTAGAGATATGGTTTGCACCTGATAGCTGATGGTGTTAACCAGTGAGTAGTTCGGTTTGTAAGGCAAATGGGTTTCGTTTCATGTTAGCGAGTAGAGACTTAATTGACTTACATCAGGAATATACTGCTAATAAGTGGTGTTGACATTCTTAACTACTTAGGCTAAGAAATGATCCCTTTTTTAACTACTAGGAAAAACTACTAGTGAGTTTCTTTTGATTTTTTTTTTTTGCCAAGAAATGATTTTATTCAATAGACTGCAGTATCGAGGAGGTAATGAGTGTATACAGAAAACTCACAGGACTTGACTCCTCTATGTGGCCAAGGAGGCAATGAAGTCCAATGCAGGAAATATGTTTGATTTCCCCTCAAAGCATTGGTAATATCTGCCTAACCTATTGTCGGCAGTATGCAAAAGAGGAACTTCTTGGTGCATAGCTGGTGATAATATTTCATTCTTTACCGTTGCGCATTGAACTCCGAGTCACTTGTCTTTCTTTCGTGAGATCACGGTTCCATTTATTTCATATGCTTTCTTTAGCAAGCTCTGTTAGATCTTTTAAGGGTTCGATTTGCTTAAGAAATAAGATACTTGTTATCCGCAAGGGTGGCTCGGTTGTTGAGCATGGGGCTTCCATAATGGAGGTCTCAGGTTCGAAACCCCCTGCCTGCGACAACAGGGGATTTGCCTTTTGGGTCGAGCTCGTCGCACGGGGCTTGCCTAGTGTGGGTTATCTCTCTTGTGTGGGTTCAAGCTATTACACAGGAGCGGGGTTTACCCTGTGCACACCCAAAGGGTAGCAGCTGCGGGTTTCCTTGTCATAAAAAAGAAAAGAAATAAGATACTTGTTCTTATGAATGCTTGAATTTGTTCAAGATAATTTGGTAGATCAAGATAAGTGCTAGCCTATCACCATGCACTTGCAGATTGTCTGTCTTTGGAACATTTCTTTTCTGAAGGATTGATGTTTCATTGTTTTCCCAGTTCAATATCCCCTTATAAAAGAGGAATATTTTGGAGTTCTAACATAACTGTTCTGTTGAAGGTGAACATTTTCCAAGGTATAACATTGCCAGATGCCCCTAAATTTGGAAAAGTGTTTGGAGGTCAGTTTCTTGGGCAGGTAAAATTGAAACGTCCTCTTTCTCCACCATGCCGTGGACCACTCACTTTTGTTGGAGTTTAACTTCAGATGACTTGGGACCTCGTTGTGAATAATTACTTCATTCTCTATGCTCTAATATGCAGGCATTGGCTGCAGCATCAAAAACTGTCGATTTTCTTAAAATTGTTCATAGTTTGCATGCCTACTTCCTTCTTGTTGGGGATTTTGACAGTAAGCAGCTTTCTACTTTATTTGTTGCTTTAAGCTCCTTTTTTCCCCACCTTTCTAGTGTTTAATGATGCATAACTGCCGATGCTATATCTGAAAGATAGCCAACTTAAGCTAATGCTCATATCTTTGAATTCTTTGGAATCCTATGCCAGAGCGCACAACTGTATGATTTGATGAAACAAGTTCGTATGTGGGTATGTCTGTTTAAGATAATTCTCACATGCAGTCTTTTCATTGTGGGGGTGTGGATGCAACAGTAATATTAACAACAACAACAACCAACAACAACAACATACCCAGTATAATCCCGCACGGTGGGGTCTAGGGAGGGTCCTCTACCTTGGGAGGTAGAGAGCTGTTTCCGAAAGATCCTCGGCTCAAGAGCAACAGTAATACTAAGATTTTCAAATTTCCATTGTTTAAGAGAACAATTAATGGACAAAGGAGGAATCATATAGCCGACCCCAACTTGTTTGGGATTGAGGCATAGTTGTTTAAGAGATCAATTCTATGACTTCTAAATTTAGGCATACATCCTAAAATTGAGGATTTCTCCTTCCTATTATATTAAATCAGAGAAATTTAAGCTAACCATTTATCTAGTGTTGTTTGGAGAATCAGATATTCTTCCCTATTTATGAACAGAAGAGCGTGAAAGAATTTATATCTGTTTGTGTTCAGTTTCCAAGAGGTACAATGTGTGCGCAATTACGGGTTTGCATAATTCTGAACAGAAAAAGAGATTTTTCTATGTTAATAACCTTAACCTTAACCATCTTTTAATAAGTAAATATAACATATTATGACTTTCAGTTTGTTAGTATTCTCAAAATTTGAACACCCTAAACATTTGGAACAGAGGTCGAATCAAGACTACTGAAGAAAAGAATCAACTTGCAATGGTAAAGCTGTTTAGTGCACTCAACAACTGCATAAAATTCTTATCCAGTTAAATCTTTTAGCCGGTTTTGGTTTCCTTTCTCCACTTATAATATGTGCTAAGGTGGAGGTTAGAACCTAGATGATTTCCTTGCACCCAACCCCCAAAGAGAAAAGACACAGAAAGAGGATGAGAGGTCCTGCGTGGGCTTTGTGTTACTGTAGGCATGTTGCCTTGGTGTTGTATCGGACAAATTGGCTTTTAATTGAAGGGGAATCAGACAGGTAATTGAGCCAGTGCACTGCCTTTGCCAGTCATTAACCCCCATAGCTAACTGATCCCGGGATGCTGGTAAGATGTATAACAAGCTGGCTAGGGGTGACAACTTTTTGCAGGACTTTTTCCCACCTACACAACCACCACCTCTTCGCTACACCATATGAGATCCCTTCTTTTATATGCAGAAAGTGGCTTGATGGAGTTGAGGCCCAATTTCTCAACAAAAGCAAAAGGTGGGTATACTGGAGCTTCTCTAGATTCAAACAGCCCTATTCCCATTCTTGAAGTCTAGATTTCTAGCACATTCTTCACCCTCAGTTCTCTCTCCACCTTATTTTTCAGGGCACTTATAATTATTACTCCCTCTGTCCCAAAAAGAACGACTCACTTTCCCTTTTAGTCAGTCCCAAAAAGAATGACATATTTCCTTATTTGGCAATAATTTAACTTTAAACTTTACCTTCTACGCAAAACGAGATGATCTATAACCACACAAATATCTTTGGCTTATTTTAGACCATAACATTTAAAAGTTTTCCTTTATTTCTTAAGTGCGTGCCAAATGAAAGTACATCACATAAATTGGGACGGAGGGAGTATCAATTATCTTCTTACGGGTATAGGTTAATATTATGGAATACTTTGTCGTAGTTAGGGATTCCGGTAATTAGGGAAGTTTCCTTGATCTAAACTTTTCTTATTTCATGTAATCTAAACTGACCTTATTTCTACTAGCCTAAACTCCATATAAGGAGCTCTAAAGAGCAAATATCTTTTTTTTTTTTTTTTACTTTATCAAAGAAAAAAAACTAATATCTTTATTTTCACGTAGTATAAGACCTATTACAATGTTGGTTAATATTTTAGTAGCTTGGGCCTGCCTGAAAGGGGCGTTGTTGGGACAAAGTTTTTCCTTCTTCTCAATCTATTTTTGATTCTTTTCAGTGGCGGCTATAGCGATGTCACTCTTATTTCTTGTTATTGTTCCAGTGGCACTGCCTTCATTCGGTGGCACATATCTGTTTACTGACTACTATACATGGCATCTCTTTCAAGCCAAACGTTCCCAATACTTCTTTCTCTTCCTTTTATTCAAGTTATCAGTTTTCAGGTGTCAAGTCCCTCCTCTGAACATTAATTTTCACTCATTGTCCTGAAAAAGTCTTTGTTTTTTTCCTTCAAAATATCAGAGTTTAGGTATTGACTCCCTCCCTTGAACAGTGAGTTTCAGATCACTTTTCTAGAAAATTCTTCTTCCCTTCTTTTCTTCATGGAACTAAAGTCTATCCTCTAAACCGTGTATCGATGGTCATTCTTCTGACAATTTTTTGGTTTCTCTATAGTTGTCAATTGAAGTTACCCTGATGATGTCTTGAAGATTTGCAACACTATACTTCTTTCCGGTAATTGAGAGTATAATTTTTTACTTGTGTGGTGTGTAAAAAGCTTTCTTTCATTGTGCAGTTACTAGTGATTCTTTGGACGAAATAATTCTAGTACCACTTCTCTTTTTGAAGATTGTTCACTATTCAGGCAACAGTATTTCGATAATATTATTTAAATGACTGTTCCTGCAATAGTAACTTTCTCTGATATACTTCCTTATAAAAATAAAAACAAACCTTTCTCTGACATACTTGGCTTGACTTTCCAATTTTGGTTCGCAAACTCAAGTTGCTACTAACTAAAGTCTGATGGAGCATGTTAAAAGTCAAGAGAATTGATGTTGTTATATGTTAGAAAATATCAAGGTTGATATTGTAGAATATTGTATCATAGTTAATAATTTCACTAACTAGTAGAGTTTCTTTTTATCTGATGCAGTCTAGAAGTTTCTTATGTCATGTGGTCTAAATTTTGCCTTATTGCTAGAAGCCTAAACTCCTATATAAGGGGCCCTATTAGATACTATCTACAACCAATACAAGTTCTCTTTTCTTCTTTTCTCAACTTTCACTTTGTATATTTCTATATAAGTATATGTACGTATGTATGTTTATTCAATAAACTAAATGAAAACAGACTTGGTCGTAGTGCTGCTAACTTAGTGTAGATCCTTAATGGAGCTTAAACCATTCTTTAATGTTTACAATTATAACCAAAAGTTGTCTACTTGTCCACCACTCCACCCTGATTATGTCTGTCACAAAAATATCAGTGCTGAAGATGAAAAACATCCAACCTTTGTAGGCATTAGGCATTTTTGAGTAGCTCCAAGTTCTGTTTATTCATCGGATTGCCACGTGCTTTAAATGAAGGCATCAACCGCCTTGCTGCTGTCAGTTAAGGAAGTCTAAAGCCCTCAGAATATTTTTTTTAAGCTATAGCCAGAGTAATTGAAGTAATACAAATCTACAGGAAATCGAGAAAGTATTACTAGTATTTTTGTAGTTCGAACTTCTAAGAAAGGCACCAGTGTGTTCATATTTTGGGGTCTGCTAGTTCTAGTGTGTATCAGCTTACTGAGATTTGCTGACTATTTGAGTTTCTAACTTTGCTTCTCTTTTCTGGCTCTTTTGTTTGTTGCCAAAATATAAGAATCTTCTTCACAAGCTGTCCTTGAATACTAGATTCTATGGTTTTCATGTTGTCATTGCTCTTCAAATTACTAAATAATTGGCTAATATTTACTGGACTGAAGCTTTTCCTGCCTTGAGGTTGATGGGTTGTAGGATTTAAAACCTTCAACAATTTATGAAATACGTTTTGCTTATTGACTTATTAACGGTTGTCGTTAGATTGAGGACAGTTTGCTAATATGGCTTAGTTATCCTGGTACTTTCTCATGTTTTCCTGACTGAGGAGTCAGTTCACTGTGGTAAACCTCTTTTTCATGTACCAATGTAAATCTGGTTGACCAAAAACTTGTATCTTAATTCTTACCCAGTCCCACGCTTATGATTGCAGTTCCAATTATATATCAAGTTTACCGTGTACGTGATGGAAAGAGCTTTGCTACACGGAGGGTGGACGCAATTCAGAAAGGGAATGTCGTATTCACATTGCTAGCTTCATTTCAGGTGATTATCAACCTTTCATCAAGTTGGTCACATCTTAGGATACCCTTTTTATGGCTCACTTTTGTCTGAATAAAATATGTTTCTTAAATTAATACAATTGTATGTGGCTCACTTTTGTCTGAATGAAATATGTTTCTTAAATTAATACAATTGTATATAGCAAGTTGATCAGATATGCATGCTACATAATGAGGGTTTGTGGTATAAATACTGACTCTGAAGAAATGCATTCAGGAGGAAGTATCAGCATATAAAGCATAGTTGTGAATGAATTCAACATAACTTGGATTTCTATTAAATTGTCATTCTTATTCTCATCTGTGGATATCATGTTGGCATCACATGTTGATATTGATTTTTAACCTTCTAATCTCATGTAATAGGAGGTTGTGGAGAACACGGATTAGGGTAGAAGGTTAGTAGGTAGTAGAGCGTTGTCTCGCGTATCCTTCCATACTAGTAGTCGTAGTATTTCTTCGGTAGTTCTTGTCCTTCGATTTTTGTTATTATTTGATATTCCTTGTCCTTTTTCGAAATGTTTTGTCTTATTTTCTATAGTATCTTGCCATGATTTTTTCACTTCGGTTATTTCCTTTTTGACCTGCTTTGATATGCTTTCTCTTGAGCCGAGGGTCTATCAGAAACAACCTCTACCTCCCAAGGTAGGGGTAAGGTCTGCGTACACTCTACCCTCCCCAGACCCCACTTGTGGGATTACATTGGGTATGTTGTTGTTGTTAATCCCACATAATAACGAAGAAAGTTGAAAGCTGGCAAGCTTCACTAGGGAAGATAATTGGATCGGCTCATCAACTTTCAGTCATTTCTGAAATGCTTTGTTCTGCTCGTTTTGAAATCCTACCATGGAATACCCTATTTTGATATTTTCTTGATTCAACTGCCGCCCCCACAAAAAAGCCTAGACTTACATGAGTGAATGGGTTTTTGATGGATCACTTGTTTTTGCCTGGAATATTGCAGTAACTTTCTGGTCAGATGCAACTTTCTGTGATGCACTTTTATGTTTTCATTACACCATTATTTTATTTACTGGTTGTTATGTTTGTAATAGTTTGTTTGAAACTGTATCTATTATTGGGAAACATACGCATATGTACCTTCGGCCAATCTTAATTACCGGCAGTAGCCCAAGTATACAAAACCTATGTACTGAGATGTATATTATATGTGTAGTATACGTATACATTTGCTGGCTATTTTGTAAACTAGATCACCCAAAGGTATTGGGCTGTAATTTTCCCTTTATTATTGGTATACAACGTGACAGAAAGATGAAGATGGATTTGATCACAAGGAAGCCGTAATGCCTAATGTGCCTGATCCAGAAACGGTAACCTACATACAATTCCATTATCTTTGCTATATCTGCAACTCTGCTCCGAGCCTCTTCTTACACTTTTGTTGAAACTCAATTACAGCTTTTATCAATGGAAGATTTGAGAGAAATGCGCAAGACTGATCCTCGGCTTCCCAGGTCAGACTCTGCCTGCTGTTATGGCATCGTACTATAGTGTTTTAAAAATTTGTTTGGAATTTTCATGGCCAAACACTGGTTTTCAAATAAAGTGAACAGTTATTCCTGAAAAGTGAATAATTTTTATGGTCACGGGTCTTTATTTTTTTTTGTTTTGATTCTTCTGTCAAAAAGAAAACACAACTAAGGAATTTGACCTTTTTTTAATTTGAATTCAAAGCATTCATTAGCTGCCATCTTCTGAAAGGCATCGTGACCTTGGGGAAGTAACAAAAAAGCATTCATTAGCTGCAATCTTCTTTAGCACGGTTTAATTAGGAATAAACAAGTCATACTTGATCTCAGCACACTAACTTAAGCCTCAAATGATTTTTGACAACTCTAGATTTAATCAATGCGAGGGATAACAGCATTATCAGGATTAAGTGATTGCACGTTTTCCTACTATGTCCTGAGATATGAAACTTTGAAGCTGCATAAAGCCTTTTTATTATGTTTGTGGTTACTTATTTTTTGGATCCCTGGTTTGGTGATACTAACTTTTTGCTTTATCCTGAGCCGAGGGTCTATCGGAAACAACCTCTCTACCTCCCAAGGTAGGGGTAAGGTCTGCGTACACGCTACCCTCCCCAGACCCCACTTGTGGGATTATACTGGGTGTGTTGTTGTTGGTTAGGTGATACTAACAGTGAGTTTTGACAGGACATACCGAAATAAGGTTGCTACTGCAAATTTTGTACCCTGGCCAATAGAAATAAGGTTTTGTGAACCTAATAATTTTACTAATCAGACCAAGTCTCCTCCAAGGTTAGTCATGCTGTCAGCTATTAACTAAACTGATAGTTCATGTTATCTTGTATATTATCCTCATTGTGTTTGCATAATCTCTTTTCTATGTAACACAGTTTGAGATATTGGTTCAGAGCAAAAGGAAAACTTTCAGATGACCAGGCTTTACATAGGTAAGCCATCAGTTCTGTCATCTAATTAGCTGGGCTCGTAATTAAAAGGAGTAAAGCAGGCTGTTTAGAAGCCTCATCTTATCTCAACGAGAGACTCTCATGAGTAGATTTGTTATTGAGCTAGAGAAAGAGTTCTAAAGGACCTTGGGGTACACAAATGAACACGAGTTTGTTATCTGCACTTCTTTGGGTATACTTCCACTGGGATCGTGTATAACTCAGTAATAATTAATAGCAGCACTTCAAAATTGTATATTTTTTTTTCAAAATCATGTTTCTTCCTTGTAGGTGCATATTTACCATCAAAAGGGAACATTAAACAAATTAAATCAGGAACATGTACTCCTAATTTCTTAGCACACAGAAGTTTTTACATTTATGCAGAATGAGGCCATAGTGCAGTCTGCATCTTTTAATGCAATATTTATGCTGGTTGCAGATGTGTTGCAGCATATACATCAGATCTGATCTTTCTTAGTGTCAGTCTGAATCCTCATCGAAAGAAGGATTTGAAGACAACTTCTGTTAGTCTGGATCATTCGTGAGTAACAACTTTTTGACCATTTTGCTTTTTCGTTGATGTACCAGCTTTATATTTTTGGGGAATATGTCAATGTTTGTCTGAGCAGCTTACATGGATGCATTGATTACATGCTGTTCCGGGATAGCTTAATGAAGTTCTTCGGAAATGGTTCCCAACTCTTAAAACATCAGGCTTTCGTACTTCCTTTTGGCCCTTCAAATGTCAAAGTCCAATACCACTCCCCCCCCCCCCGGGGGGGGGGGGGGGGGGGGGGCATGTCTAACTACATAGAGAGATAACCGTGGTACATCTTATCTCACTTTTTTTCCTTTTCTCCTTTGGGCACGTTGGTTCAAATTAAGAAGCTGACTCGTATTTCTTTATGTGAGAAATATATAGTGTATTAGTTAAAAGGGTGATAACCAGTCACATTTCATCAGAAAATACATTAAATCAGGTGAGAAAATCTAAACCAATCAGGGCTGGAAAAGCACCACACATCCCTATTACATCACCCTACACACAAATGCACAAGTTTTTGAAGAACAAGAGAGCACAAAAAATCATATGAGTGTGCAACAATAATAAGTACGCCTCGGTCCCAACATAGTTGAGGTCGGCTATGTGAACCCTAACTAACTACGTCGCTCTATCTAGACCCGTATCAATCCAATATTTAAACATTCAGGTACAGATATCAATGTGAGTATAAAGAAATAAAAAGGTTGAGCCTTGAGTAAACAAAACTAAATGGTCAAAGAAATTAAACAGAAAAAATAAATTGCCAATAACCACTTATTAAGGAATTTTGGCTAAATTGTGTTATAACTTATAACAAGGTGCATATCAAGAAAGAGGTGGAGTAAATGAAAACATTGGCTTCTTCACTTAATAGAAGAGCTTAATTGATCTAGAGATGTTTGAAGTTGGTGGCCTGTGATACTTACCAGTACACCACCCCCACCCCCCAACTCCAAATGAACTAGGTGACGTTTGGTTGAATTAAAGTTGTAATGGCTGTGAACTACCTCGTAAAAATTTAAATTGTTGGAGAAGAGGGCATTGGTCGCATAAAAAATAGCAGCACCAGTTGCCAGAGATATAAATGGTGCTTAAACTACATTGGAGAGAGAGATTGGCGCCTAACTATCATTAAGGGAGTAGGGGGGCCAATTGCAGGAGAGAGGAGCGGCGGCGGGCACAAAAAGGAGGAACAAAACAAGAAAATTGGCCTGGTGGGCCCGCACATGTTGGCCGGTTTGGCCTCCGGTAGCGGAAGCTATTAAGTCTCTATCAAGATCATATAGACTCTGATACCATGTGAAAATAGAAAAAAACTTTAGTTGACATGATTAACAATGTATAAGATGTGCTTCTTATATGTAAGTTTTAGGCTATGTAGAATATGTTAGATATTCAATCCTATGCTAATAAGTAAATGGTCTATAATTAAATATAGAATATCCTTAAGGTATCCTATAGAATATTTTATAAGATTTTTCTTTCAAGTATAATGAATCTAGAGGGGTCTGCTTTCTCTACTCTCTCTCCTTCTCTCTTTCCGAACGGTAAGAACTCCAATCCCCACCCCAACAACCCCCATCTGTTCCGACGGGTAACCAACGGTAAGAACACCTGTTCCGACCAGCCACCAGTAAGTCCATCCAGATCTTTACGCATCATCCCTCTTCTCTCCTTTTATTTTTAGTTTTTTTCTTCCCTTTTTTTGCCACCGGAAACCCATCTCCAGCAGATTTTTGGCCAGATCTGCACAGGCAGATCCAGCAGCCACCGACGATGACAGTACTTTCCGGCAGTGAACAGTACTTTCTGACAGTGAGCAGTATTTTTCGGTGGTGAATAGTAGTTTTCGATAGAAAACAGGTTCTACCCAACTGGAGTTGGTAATCGGCGTTCCAACAATTTTTGCCGGTGAACGGTGTCACGACGGTGAATAGTGCCCTACCCAACTAGAATTGGTACCTCCGGTCGCCCTTATTGATTCTTAATCTCTCATCCTTGTAGCATTTTTTTTTTGCTTCGTTTACTAAATCTTAAATTTTACATTCTAACCTATAGTTCTATCATTCTTGTCGTAGTAGTTAGATTTGCTTCTACATTCTTGCGGACTTGTGCTATAGTATTGATTCCTGCTCCTTTTAGTGTGAACTTTTGATTAGTTTATATCCGCTTTAGTGGCTCTGGTGACTAATGGTAGACTAGGGTCATGTTCTCGGGTGGGAACGGGGGTGAGGGATGGGGGTAAGTGGGGTAAGTGGGGGTAAGGGAGATGCTAGGCTGAGAATAGGTTCTTGGAACATTGGGACTTTAATGGGGAAGTCCATAGAACTAGTTAAGATTCTTAAGAAGAGGAAGACTAATATGCCATGTGTCCAGGAGACCAGATGGGTAAGACCTAAGGCTAAAGAGGTAGACGGGTATAAGTTATGGTTCTTGGGTAGGTCAAAGTATATGAATGGGTAGGCATTTTGGTAGACATCGAGCTAAGAGATCCGGTGGTAGAGGTTAAGAGGGTCAATGACAGGATGATAACGATTAAGTTGGTAGTTGGAGGTTCACTATGAACATTATTAGTGCTTACGCGCCGCAGACATGCATGCACGAGGAAGAGAAGATGCTCTTTTGGGAGGATTTGGTTGAAGTGGTGGGGGGTATACCACCCACTAAGAAGTTATTTGTAGTAGGAGATTTTAATGGACATATCGGGTCACTTGCAGAGGGTTATGACGACGTGCATGAAGGCTTTGGCCTCGGGGACATGAATGGGGGAGGCGTCTCATTCTTGGAGTCACTAGAGCTTCTAGGATGGTGATAGCCAATTCGAGGTTCCTGAAGGAGGAGCACTTGGTGACTTTCTGTAGTTTGGTGGCTAAGACTCAGATAGAATTTTTGCTCCTTAGGAAGGTTGACAGCGGTCTTTGTAAAGACTGCAAGGTTATTCCGAAGGAGTAGCTTACAATCCGACATAAGCTTTTGGTGATGGATTTAGAGATCAAGATGGAAAAGAAGAGGAGGGTTGTGGATGACAAGTTAAGAATCAAATGGGGGAGTTTGACCATGACTAGTGCAAAGGAGATGGGAGAGAGGTTAATGGCAAGGGGGGTTGGGGGAGTAGTGGGGATGCGATCGATATGTGGGACAGGACGGCCAGTTGTATTCAGGAGGTAGCTAGAGAAGTGCTAGGAGTCTCGCGGAGTAGCCGTGGTAGGCATCGACGTGACTGGTGGTGGAATGGTGAAGTTCAAGAGAAGGTAGAAGCGGAAAAAACGGCGTATGCAAAATTGATAGAAAGTAATTATGAGGTGGAGAAGTGGACGAATAGGGAATTGTATAAGATGACGAAGAAGGAGGCAAGAGCTAGCGGTTACGGAGTGAATGCTAAACTGGAGTATATTATTCGCAGACGACATAGTCCTGATTGATGACACTCGCAACAGAGTGAATGCTAAACTGGAGGTTTGGAGACAGACTCTGGAATCTAAAGGGTTCAGGCTGAGTAGGACCAAGAAAGAATACTTGGAGTGCAAGTTCAGTAACGGGAGCAACCTTGAGACAGACGTGGAGTTGAGGCTTGGTATTCAGGTCATTCCAAAGAAATGAAGCTTCAAGTACCTCGGGTCCATTATCCAATGGAATGTAGAGATTGATGACGATGTCACACATCGTATTGGGGCAGGGTGGATGAAACGGAGGCTTGCATATGGAGTCTTGTGCGATAAAAAGGTGCCACCAAAACTTAAAGGTAAGTTTTATAGGGTGGTGGTTAGACCGACTATGTTGTATGGGGCGGAGTGTTAGCCAGTCAAGACTTCACACATCCAAAAGATAAAAGTTGCGGAGATGAGGATGCCGAGATGGATGTGTGGGCATACAAGGAGGGATATAATTAGAAATGATGATATCCGGGACAGAGTGAGGGTGGCCTCGGTGAGGATAAGATGCGAGAAGCGAGGTTGAGTTGGTTCAGGCATTTGCAGTGGAGACATACAAATGCCCCAGTGCGGAGGTGTGAGAGGTTGGCTATGGACGGGTTCAGGAGGGGTAGAGGTAGGCCGAGGAAGTATTGGGGAGAGATGATTAGACGGGATATGACACATATGCAACTTACCGAGGACATGACCTTAGATAGGGGGTTATGGAGGACACGAATTAGGGTAGAAGGGTAGTAGGTAGTCGAGCGTAGCCCTACTTATGCTTACAAACTGGTAGTTGTAGTGTTAGTATTGTAGGCCCACTTAGACTATCATACCCGTAGGCGCAGTAGTACTTTATAGTAGCGTTTGATTTCTATTGCTATGTGTTCTTTAATGTACTTTATTTATCTTATGTACCTGCATTTGTTACTGCTTCTTTTTCAGAATGCGCTAGCATGGCTTATTTTCTTGCTTTGCTTGTGCTTATGCCTTGTCTTGAGCCGAGGGTCTCTCGGAAACAACCACTCTACCTATCAAGGTAGAGGTAAGGTCTGCGTACACTTTACCCTCCCAGACCCACGTTGTGAGACTTCACTGGTATGTTGTTGTTGTTGTAATGAATCTAGAAGTTTATGAATCTAGACCCATATTCACTTGATATTCTTTTTTTGCTTGCTAAGGTGAAATTTTTAAATTTATCAGCATAAAGGGTATGCTGGTACGAACAATTGAATAGCACAAAAATAGTTCTCACAGATAGAGAACTGATAAAGTTGACTAAGGCCTCCACATTGTAACAATTATGTATCCCTGCCTTTGGTTGGGAAAATAAATAGAAAGGTTTGACAACATAAGATGGTAGTGGAGGGAGATGGTTGTTGGTAATGGAAGTCCAAAATTAGCTTTTACTTTTACTGATGGGTCAGTTGCTGAAGGGCATTGAGGGACATTGAAGTGGTGACGAGTCATTCAGAATGCGCTAACCTGTTCCAGATGGTCTCAGTTGGACCTCTTTTTGCTAATTACAACTTACTGTAACAATAGTTTCTTATAGGATGGAAAATTAATGTCTCCAAATTAGTGATTTGTTGTGTTATTGACACGAAAGATCTGCAAATAACTTGTCAGATTCTGATAGGATGGGATTCCCCCCCTAACCTGCAGGTCAAATACCAATAGTTGAAAAGAGGGGCATGAAGTTACACGTTGAATTAAAGTTCAAACTAGAGTTCAGGGTTGATATTTTACTTGAATCGTGAGTGTCATTTGACATGCAAATGTACTTATACTTTCACTTTGTTTCCTTTTACCAGGATGTGGTTCCACAGACCTTTGAGAGCTGATGATTGGATATTGTTTGTGGTAAGAAGGAAAAGCTAAAAGTACTTGTGATAATTTTTAAGAATAGTCATCCCTTTACTAGTGGTTTCCATTACTTGCAGCCTTAGTTCTTACTGTTTATCATTTTATAGATCCACAGTCCGGCTGCTTATAATGCACGTGGCTTTGTCTCAGGCCAAATGTTTAATAGGATGGGAGAGGTAAAGTACTAGATCTGAGAAGTGTTAATCTGTGAGCTGCCAAAGTGTTTTACATTCGTTATATTTTCTTGCTTTGATGATGTGCTTTTTTTTAATGCTTGTTGATCTCCAGCTCGTAGTGTCATTGACTCAAGAGGGCTTATTGAGGCCAGCCAGAAAACCACCTGCATTCCGACCAAAGCTCTAATTCATGGCAGGTTGAATGAAAAAAGAGGACTAGTTACTATATGTTCATCAACAGTGAAACTGCAGAACAGCTCAAATAAGTCCAGATATAATTGTTTCTATATTTTATTATACAAAACCACCTGCCATTGTCTCTGCTTCACCTTTATATATTAGTTACCCCACCAAAAGAGGCGTTGAAATTGTTACATTGATCGACCTACGATTATTAAAGTTAAATTATTTTTGTTAACAAGTTTCATCATATGCATTCACTATTAGAATAAAAATGTTGCAAACAATGGTTTGGCTAAATTTCTATAGTTTCACTCATTTATGGACACTCACTCTTTGTTTCAGAAAAGTTCTTCACTGTAATTTCATGCATGATATTCTCACAAGTGAGCTCTCTTTTTGAGCCCTCACCTGTTTGCCTTATTCGTTTATAACTAACAATTCAAAGGCAAATTAATTTATCCACACTTTGCATAATTATGCAATTTTTTGTATGTGAATCCACACATTCCCAATTGGTTCATCAAATGTGATTGAATTCCCCAACAAAATTATAATTTCCAGAATAGAAATAACAATGAGGTCTTGCGTGCGTATGATCAAGTTCAAGAGTATTGCTTTGCTGATTCAACTGTTTTTTCTCAATGAATAGATATAAGCCAAACACCTAAAGAGCGTATTCTGCTAATGTCAAAATCAAGAGAGTTGGGCCAAATTTCATAAAATAGATGCCCGACGCTGTTTTTTCATTCAAAAAGAAATTTGTAGGGAACAAAAATTAAAAACAAATTATATTAAGCAATATATAGATATAACAGTAAAAACAATACATATCCCTTCAAATAGCAATACATAATTCGTGGGTTGCAATTCTAGTTTTGTATTTCTTTATTTTTTTTCATACCAAGTTACAAAGATCTCCTCCCAATAGTATTTTCCAAAACATTTTGTAAGCACTAATTCTCGGATAATTCACAAGGTCAGTTCTTTCTATTCATTTGAATTACTTAAGAGGTGAATTTGTGCACAGACTTGGAACAAAAAAAATTAAATACAATTTCGTCTGATCTGGTTTTTATCAAATTGCTCAAAAGGGTCTTAGAATTTGATAATTGTTTATTGAATGGGGTTTGTTTTGTATAGTTGTGGATCTCTTAATTTGAGGGATCTGAAACTTTGAACCTTCTTTTGAATCAATTTGATACATGTTACAAGCAATTTAATGTTGATTTAAAGTTATACTTACTGAACATTGTGAGGTTATTCTTGTTTTGTTTGATTGTTTTCTGAATGTAAGCTAAATTGGTACTAGAGATATTATAATATCTTAATTTCCTCGAAAAAAATTGGTTGTCAATATTAAGGATTCATATAGCCAATTCATATGAAGGATTCATATAGCCAATTCGATTAGTTTGAGATTGGACCTTAGTTGCTTGATGATATAATTTGATATTTGCAATGGCCTTTACTCTTCTTTTTAGGGGAAAAGTGATGCAGTGTGCTTCTAGTATTTGTAGTTAATTTTTTCTGAATTCCTGATCTTCAGAAGAAAAAGAATTACTCCATCTGTCCTAATTTATGTGGCACCATTTTTTTTTTGGGCCGTCTAAAAAAAAAGTACATTTCTATATTTAGAAATAATTTAACTTTATGAGATGATTTACAGCCACACATTTATATAGACTTGTTTTGGACCACACATTTCAAAAGTCTTCCTTTCTTTCTTAAACTCCGTGCCAAGTCAAATGGTGACACATAAATTGGGACGGAGGGAGTACTATATTTCTTTAGTCTTAACATAAGATGACTGGTTTTGGCTTGTATACAACATAGAGCAACTTTACTGTTATTGATAAGCTTGTGGATCTCTGATTTGTAGGGCACAAGAACAAACATGGAACCAGTGTATTCCGAATCAGAGAATTTTGTTGAGACAGAAAATACATTGGATAATGACCAGTCTGTTGAGGTTGAGGACAGTGGGTCGGGGGGAATAGCGAGTTGGATGCAGAGGTATCATCATTAATTCCCGGGCTTCCTGATGACATTGCACTTTTCTGCTTGGCAAGGGTTCCTCGAAGGTATCATGTGCTTCTGAAGTGTGTGTCAAGAAAATGGAGAGACTTGATTTGTGGTGAAGAGTGGTATTCCTACAGAAAGAAACATCATCTACAGGAAAGTTGGATTTATGCCTTAGGTAGAGACAAGTCTGAACAGTTGTGGTGTTATGTTTTGGACCCAACTCGATTAAAAAGGGGATGGAAGCCCATTCTAGGACTACCACATCGCTGCATAAGGCGAAAAGGTGTAGGCTTTGAAGTGTTGGGGAAGAAGCTATTCCTTTTCGGTGGATGTGGCTGGATTGAAGATGCTACTAACGAAGTCTATTGCTATGATGCTGCCATGAATAAGTGGAATCAAGCTGCTTCCAAGGTATTTTTCCAACTTGTTTTCATGGGAGCATTTTGAGTTTTTGAGTTAACCTATTAATATTCACTTGCCAATTTTTTTGGGACTTCAATTTCTAAATAAGTAGAGAACATTGTTGTTGTCACGTTTTGTCCATCTGCCACAACTTTTGTATTTCCTTCTAGGATTATTAATCTTTAGAGAAATCAGATCTGTAACAGAACTTATAGGTTAGGCCTCGGAAGACCTTTAGAGCATGCATGAGTTGATTGCCTAGTGCCATGAGAAACTCTTTGGCTCCTTTGCTTATGGGGGTTTTATTCACAGTTGTTTTTCCTCCAAGCTAGGTGTCTTTCCCTTTTGGTGCATTTATATTGTTTATAATTTTTTTCATGGTTACAACCAAGCAGCCCCGCCCTTGTCCTACTGATGAGAATAAGAATCTTATCATTTACATATTAGTATGGTCATTCAAGTTAGCCTTCTGTTTTTCTTTCAGGTGCTACTGTGTATCTGAAGTGTTAGATGAAAAAATCTATGCAATTGGCGGCATAGGGCCAAATTCTAGTAATTTACCTTCCTGTGAGACTTACAACGTGGAAACAAAAAGTTGGACTTTGCACGAAAAGCCTAACATTTTCCCTGATATTGAAGATTCTATAGTCTTGGATGGGAAAATTCACATTCGTGGCAGTTCTTCACCTCTATCTTCTTTAGTGTCTGCATTTGTCTATGAACTATCTAGCAGCACATGGCAGCCGGCAGCTTCTGAGTTAGTGTCAGGTTGGCATGGTCCAGCAGTTGTTGTAGATGGGACGCTTTATGTGTTAGATCAGTCTTCAGGTAGCAGGTTGATGATGTGGCAAAGGGATATTAGGGAATGGATGGCAGTGGGGAGATTGTCACCCCTATTGACAAAGCCTCCCTGTCGGCTTGTGGCTGTTGGGAATAATATCTTCATTATTGGGAAGGGCCTTAGCACCGTCGTCTTTAATGTTGTAAACGCAAGGAACATGGATGGTGTGTTAGTGAGCACTTCCATTCCAAAGTCAATATCTGATGATGATGTAATAAGTTGTAAAGCAATCACAATCTAAGTGTAGGAATATCAGAGTGTAACGGCTTGCTGTGACTTGTGTGGCACATTGATACAATGAATTACTAGATTCCTGAAGATCAAAATTTTAACGAACCCCTTTTCCAGGTTAACTATTCTTATTATGTTATGGGAACATGCTAACTGAAGGGTTTAATTATAAGAGGACTTCTCATTTAACCAGAAGCATGAGGAGACTACTTTTTATACATAAGGAGACACCTGATCCTCTTTCAAAGTCATTCAGGACGCCATTCTCCCCAATGTGCTTTGAAAATATTTGGATGATAGGGTTCGGCTTACACCACAAACATAGAACCTGAAGAAACTGTACTAGCATGACTAAAACGTAATCTCAATTACTTAATATTTGCCAGTATAGATTTTTTTGTTCCATTTCGTCTTATTCTTTGCTAAGTCTTCATGGATTCCAAGAGATTGTAGGTTTTTGGAGACATGATTTTAGGTCTACTACCTCATTTAACACCTTCACACACCATAGTTCACTAATATTATATTCCACCAAATTTAGGTTTTGTTTTGTCAAAATATTTACATAACACCAAACTGTCACTTCATCAAACAACTATGCTATAATCCCAAACTAGTTAGGGTCCATTCCACTCTTTTCAGCTTAATAAATCAACCAATTTGGGCCTCTATTCACCTTTTTTCCCCCTATACTAACATTGTCCCAGAAACAGAAACAGAAACATGAGCTTAGAAATTACAACAACTAAACACATTTCAAAAGTTTCACATCAAGACAAAGAAAATTAACACTTGGGTATCACAAATTTACATCTAAGTAGACGGAAAAAAAAACCATTTTCACCTTCTAGAACATTCCAGAGCAAATATATCAAAACTAAAACATTACGCATCTGATAAGCTTAGAAAAGTATATATGAGAAAACCCAAGAAACGTACCGGAGGTGGGTTCAGTAGAGGACCCAGATAGAGATTCGGGTCCCCAAAACGGGTCTTTGAGAGGTAAGAATGGAAGAGACAGTAGTTTTGAGCTATACCGGAATTGTTCCCTTGTACTCCGCTATTCTCTCAAGCATTTGGTTAATTTGTTCCTCCTACTTCTTCCAGCTCCAATACGTCGTCGTTTTTCTCAAAGGACTGGCAGGAGCGGATTTGAAGAATTGAAATGAATTTGAGGACCGCTTTTAATTGTTACTTACTCCATTAATTTTCACTTATTGGAGTGTATGATCATCTGATCTAAAAACTTAAGCTGTTAGATAGAATACACTTTTAATATTTGATTATATTTTTAACACGCCCCCTCACGTGCTGGCCTGATTTTTTTTCATGATCCAAGCACGTGGATTTTTTTTTTTTAGAATGAATGGCGGTGAGGTTCGATCCCAGGACCTTTGGCCTGTTCTAATACCATATTTAAAGTGTATTCTATCTAACAACTTAAGTTTTTAGATCAAATGGTCATACACTTAAATATGGTATCAGAGCTAGACTCATTTCAATTCTTTGTTCACCGATGTTGGACCCCCAAATTATATTGTTAAACGATCTAGTTAACGAGGTCTGAACGTGCGGGGGAGTGTTAGGAGTCCCACATCAGAAATGGAATGGGAACATGGACTCCTTATATGAATTTGGACAATCCTCACCCTACAAGCTAGCTTTTGAGTTTAAGTTAAACTCAAATTTATTCTTTACCCCACTAATTAGTTTTACCTTGCAAAATTAAACCAAAAGGTTCGGTTTTTACTTCCAAGTTCCAACACTAAAATTATGGGTTCCGTCGTGCGACCAAAAGGTGTGCTGTGTGCAAGTTCACTATTCCCTGCAATAAAAAATAAGATTGACCTTAAACAATTCACTTACCTCTAAAAAAAATCAAAAAATTAAGTAAAATATCTTTACTTATGATTTTCTTTTCTTTTTGTTAACATAATTATCATGAGAATTACGAATGTGTTAAGGACAAATTTAGAAAAAAGAATTAAATACCGTGAAATATTAGTTATTGTGAATCAACTTTTAGATGTTAAAATATCAATTATTTTGGACCGGGAAGAATAATTAGTATGAGAAATAGTTATGTAATTTAAGTATATAAATACTTTTTAATATTATAATCTTAAATTAATATAAAAAAATATTATTTGACTTTTTTGAACTTAAGCATGCCCTCATTTCTATAAACGAGTATCAATGAGGCTAAAATCATACACCCTCCGATCCATTTTACTGTATTTTTTTCATGCTCCTTAGAAAATATCTAAAAAGAATATTTTAACTAAATAGGCGTTTGGACATGCGATTTCATCTAGCGTTCAGACATGCGATTTCATCTTATGAGATGAAATTCCAAATCATCCAAAAAAGCATGATTTGAGATTCAAAAATTTTAAAACGTAAAAGTTACCCATAAATTTATATTTTGTAAAAAAATAATTATAAGTTGATAAATATATTTACCAATCATGTTTATCAACCATTTATATCAAATATTAAGAGATCTAAGTTGATAGTATATTTACAACAAATTCACTCTTAGTAACCATGTGAGAGGATTATATTAAAGAATAATTACACTACAACTCATGTTCAATTTTTCATTTTATTAAACTAAAGTTTGATCAATTGATGTTGTATTTTTTAGAAAGGCCTTTTAGTAATGTATTATTAATTTTGTTATGAATTATGACTTGCTCATTTGGTAAGATTGTATAAAAACTAGAAATTTTTTGATGGTTTTCACAACTTGTGGTGTTTTTATGTCTATAATAAAAAATACAACTTAAGAAATTCAAATTGTATGTCCAAATAAAACTTTAACTTCAAATTATCATGATTCATGATTTCAAATCATGCTCATAAACTATCCTTATTTATTCTTTGATTTCATTTAATACTATCCTCTTTTTATTACATTAATCTCTCTTCACATTTATTGAGTAAAAATAAAGGTGGAAACTAATAGTTAATTATATCTTAGTTTTTTAAAATGATAATTTTTTTGGACCATCTAATCATCTATTTTTAGTAACACCGCTATGAAAAGTGAACCGGAGGAAGTAAAACAATAAGTTTGAATTAAAAAATAAGAAAATTGGATGGACTAGCCACTTATTTCTTGGATCACTTTTTAATGTACAACCTAACAATTAAAATGTAATTGAAAATAATCATTTTTTTTTGTTATAATGACCTTTTATTCTTATCTACTTCATTTGAAAGCGACAGATCCAACTCTTTATAACATTTTGAATTGTAACAATTCAATCTTTAGTAGTTTTTATGGAGTTTTGAGCTGAGTTTGAACTTTGAACTAATCAAACTTCAGAAAATTTTCATGAAGTTTTGAAGTGCAATTGTTCAAGCTCTAATATTGTTTAGTGAAGTTTGAATAATATAAAGTTCAGAACTTAATAAAAATTTCAAGAAAAAATTTTGAAGTATGAATTGATTAGCTTCAAACTCTAAGAATTTTTTTGTGAAACTTAAAATATGTAGTTTAAATTTCAAAATTTTCAAATTCTATAGTTTTGTATTTGGAACCGGCAAAAGTTCAGTAAATTTCCAATTCAATTGCTATAGTTCGTCTTAAAGAATTCTATGTCTCTAAGTATATTTTTCTAAGCACGATATATTTTTCTTTTGTAACATTAATATTCGAACCAACTTACACGTGCTTTAAGCTATAAATATATGTATCAAATAATTCAACACAATAAAATTTAGAAATATAAGAAATATCTTCTATATTTACCGAAATTTGAATCTTGATCCCTAATTTTGTACCTACTTCATAGATTACGACTTCACACCCTTCTATGCACGTTACAAGTTGAAAACTTTTTGTAATTTTTTTTGATATTTAAATGGAAAAGATTTTTTTTAGAAATAACAAATTCTCAACTAATAAAAGAAGATGTCACTTGTGTTAATACTTACTTATAATACAAGTATCGTTATCGTAGATCAATGAGAGAAAGCTGCTGCACTTCCTTCTCAGCAAACAAGTCTGGGTGGTGTAGTCGGTTATCACGCTAGTCTCACACACTAGAGGTCCCCGGTTCGAACCCGGGCTCAGACATTTTTGCCTTTCTTTTTGTCTCCTTCTAGCAGTTTTCCATACGCCATCGTTTTTGGTTTATCATCTAGTAGAAATTCAATTCTCCAACTCCTACCAACTGAGAACTGTGTTAAAATGTACTGCTGCCCACTCTCACCGTCTGCTCATTTTCTTTCTCCACAAACTCGTAAAAATCAACCAAAAGATTTGATTTTTGCTTCAAGAACATATCATGGGTTTTGTAATGCAAGCAAAAGGGTGTCTATTTCTCTAATTAGTTTGGGAAATGAACCAAAAGATTCGGTTTTTACTTCAAGATTAAATTATGGGTTTTGTAGTGCAAGCAAAAGGGTGTCTATTTCTCTAATTAGTTTGGGAAATGAACCAAAAGATTCAATTTTTACTTCAAGACTAAATTATGGGTTTAACAGTGCAGCCAAAAGGGTGTCTATTTCTCCAACTAGTTCGAGAAATGGTGACCGTTTGGTCAATATCAGGTGTGTAGAGTCGAATGATGATGGGTTTTATATAAGAAAGTGTGTGGAGATTGCTAGGAAAGCAGTTGGCCATACGAGTCCTAATCCTATGGTTGGCTGTGTAATTGTTAAGAATGGGGAAATTGTAGGTGAAGGTTTTCACCCTAAAGCTGGTCAGCCACATGCTGAGGTGAGATATTCTCTGTCTGTATCTTTATTTAGCTTGGTTGCTTAGGATGTTTATTTTTATGTTTTTAATGAATGTTTCTGTTGTTTTTTGTCTTTTGGATATTGTTTGATTCCATTCTTGAATTGAGATTGTGAGATTTTGAGTTTTCGACATTCTATACTTGAGATAAGTAAGATGATGTTTGGTTAGTAGTTTTTAAGTTAAATCTCTTGGTTTGGAGCATAATTCAAATGGTTAAACTACTCTTAGATTGCACGTTGGCTCAATATTTTGGCCTGTCTCCATTTTATTGTAAATTTGCTAATAAGGAATAAGGAAAAAAACCCAGAAAAGATTGGACTAGGCATTTGAGGAAACTGATGTGTTTAACCTGAATATTAGAGTATTAAAATAATTAAATATATGTGGCAAGACATGTCTTCGATTCCATAAAGTGGGTAGGGAACTTTAGACTTTGTCTGTGCTCAGTTTTCTACGAGTTGAACCTCCTTTATATGTAACTTCGGTCTGATGAGGCGGTGTAGATAGTGCGCAATATTTTTGTTGCATAATATTTAAACATTAGTGTAAATGTAGGTTTTTGCACTTCGAGATGCTGGTGATTTAGCAGAAAATGCAACAGCCTTTGTGAGCTTGGAGCCATGTAATCATTACGGAAGAACTCCACCATGCACCGAGGCATTAATCAAGGCCAAAGTGAAAAAGGTGGTTGTTGGGATGGTGGATCCAAATCCTATTGTAGCTTCAACTGGTCTCAGTAAATTAAGAGATGCAGGAATTGAAGTGATCACAGGCGTTGAGGAAGAACTTTGCAGGAAGCTTAATGAAGCTTATATACATCAAATGTTGACTGGAAATCCATTTGTCACACTCAGGTATAAATTTGATATTCCCACAATTGTTACAACTTGCTGTGCCATGTTTCAGGACCACATCATTCAGCATGCTTATATCGGTTTCTCAATTACCGGATAATTAATCCAAAACAACAGGTACTCTCTCTCGATTGATGGTGGTTTCGCGGATCAGCTGGCTGCAGAAGTCATGGAGTCTGGTGGATACTACTCAAAGTTATTACAAGAATATGATGCAGTTGTTGTTTCTTCCTTCTTGTTGTCAGAAAAGTATTCTGTTGTTTCATCTAAAGAACCAGGAGCAAAGCAACCTCTTCAGATTGTATTAGCAAAGAGTTCAGGTTCACTTCAACTCCCTGCTGTGACAACTGACACATCATCTAAAACTATAATCTTCAGTGATAAGGAGATTGCAGTGGAGTTTGAAGAAAGTCAAAGAGGGATAGAGACAGTAGTTTTGGATAGGATGAATTTAACAGCTATTCTTGAACATTGTAAGCGTCAAGGACTCTGCAGTGTGATGCTAGACTTGAGGGGAAACTCTGCAGATTTTGAGGAAATCCTGCAAGAGGGTTTCGAACAAAGTTTATTTCAGAAGGTTATTGTGGAAGTTTTGGCAATTTTGGGTGGAAATAGTAAAGAGGCTTTCAAGTATATGCAGCAAAATCGAAGGCTGAAGAACTTAACATCGAGGACCTTAGGCGAAAGTATTCTGCTGGAAGGATATTTATAAGTGGATGATCATTTTACTGAAATTAAAATATGCTATTAGATTGTATAAATATGATGATCATACAAAAGTATCCTCCGGTTATAAGAGAGAGTAGCACAGGCAGCTGCAACAAGTCTACAAGCATATCAACGTTACATTCCTGCCTCAAAAAGAGGGAACTCGATCTCTGGACCAATCACTACTTTATTCATGTCTCTTCAAACTATGCTGAAAGGTCCAGGGCGAGATCGAAGCTTCTCTTGTCAACGTCGTACAACTGACTGTGTTTTGTACTAGAGTCTTGGTCCATTCAAGTTTTTGCTAGAAAATGTACAATATTAAGACAAGCATGTAATGTTGCTTTCTATCCTTGCGTCTTCAATTGGCAATAAAGATGTCTCTGTGTTTTGTTCTTCACTTCCATTTGATCATGCGATGAGCTTGTTAATAGCTTATCCAGTATTTTAACTAAGGTGTCACAAATAGTGGATCCAAGCACCATTTTTTATGAGTTTATCAAGTTTCAAATCGGGAATTTGAAAGCACCAAAAAAGTACATTCCTCTCTAATTCGTACTGAAAAATCATGCCTTCTTGCATCTCCTGAGATGAGGGAATTTTTCTTTTAAAAGCAAACACCACTGAGAAAGACCAAAGTACTTTGTTTTATGGTTGCAATGACAATTCCTTCCTTGGCTCTAATTTTTGGGAAAAGATTGGACAATATTTGAGTCGAAGTTGAAAACATCATTGAAGTTGAAGTTGAGAAGATGTTTGTATTTTTCAATTAGCACAACTAATTTATACTTTAGTTTCCAAGTTCCAGTGTTCTTGAGGCTGCAAGTTCAGAGAATCCATAGAAAAGTCGAAAGCTGCCACATCCACAACTCGGAATGTTCCTCTTCTTCCTTCTCCTCAAAATCTTAGCTTCCTCTATTCTAAGGTACTGCTTCTTTCCAACCATGGAACAGTTTTCTTTTCCGTATTGATTTCATGATGTCTGGGGGATTCTGCATCTAATTTTGTAGTTATGTTCTAACTTTCTCTAATGGCAGCTGACCTTAGTACTGCTTCACGAGCATAATAATCTGCTCCAGCCCAAATCAATTTGGAACGCAGACAAAGAAAGAGATATGTGCCCACTTGTGGAGCACATATTGCACTTGGAGCTTATTGAGGTATGTTATTTATGCCTTTTGTAACCTAATCATTGACCTCCCATTCTTTTTACTTCATATGTTGGCCGTAAATTTTCTGTTGTTTCCTTCTTTCTATTTATTAGACCCAGACATCTATGCCAGTTTACGTAACACATTTCCCCCCTATGACATGCTATGGCCATTAACAAAATTTGGGAGTTTAATCTCCATTATATTTCTGGATTTCAACCCATACGACTGAGCGTTAACACTCTAAGCTTTCTCTCGCCTTTACTACTCCCCATTTAGAGATATATGTTGCGCCTGATAGCTGATGGTGTTAACTAGTGAGTAGTTCAGTTTGTAAGGCAAATGGGCTTCCCTGCATGTTAGAGAGTAGAGACTTAATTGACTTGTATCTGGAAGATACTGCTAAGAAGTGGTGCTGACATTCTTAACTACTCAGGGCTAACAAATGATCCTTTTTCCAACTACTAGGAAAAACTACTAGTGAGTTTTTTTTTTGTATATATTTTTTTTTTGCCAAGAAATAATTCTATTCAATAAAAACTGCAGCATCAAGGAGGTAATGAGTGTATACAGAAAAACTCATAGGACATGACTCCTCTATGTGGCCAAGGAGTCAATGAAGTCCAACAAAAGAAATATGTTTGATTTCCCTTAATAGCTTTGGTAATTTCTGCCTGACTTATTGTCGTCAGTATGCAAAAGCGGAACTTCTTGGTGCATAGCTGGTGATAAAATTTCATTTTTCTTACCATTGCGCATTGAAGTAACTTCTTTCTTTTGTGAGATCATGGTGCCATTTATTTCAAATGCTTTCTTTAGCAAGCTCTGTTAGATCCTTTTTTTTTTTTTAAATTGAAAAAAAAAAAAAAGATACTTAATTCTTATGAATGCTTGAATTTGTTCAAGATAATTTGGTAGATCAGGATATTTGCTATCCTATCACCATGCACTTGCAGATTGTTTGCCTTCGGAACATCTCTTTTCTGAAGAGTTGATGTTTCATTGTATTCCCGTACAGTGTCCCCTTATAAAAGAGGAATATTTGGGAGTTCTTACATAAATGTTCTGTTGTAGGTGAACGTTTTCCAAGGTATACCATTGCCAGATGCCCCTAAATTTGGGAAAGTCTTTGGAGGTCAGTTTCTTGGGCAGGTAAAATTGAAATGACCTCCTCCACCACACCGTGACACCCATTTTTATTGGTGTTTAACTTCAGATGACTGGAGACCTCTTTGTGAATAATAATGCTTCATTCTCTATGTTCTAATATGCAGGCATTGGCTGCCGCATAAAAAACTGTTGATTTTCTCAAAATAGTTCATAGTGTGCATGCCTACTTCTTCCTTGTTGGGGATTTTGACAGTAAATAGCTTTCCGTTATTATTTGTTGCTTTAAGCACTTTTTTTCTTCTTACCTTTCTAGTGTTTAATGATGCACAACTGCGACGCTCTACATCTGAAATAAATAGCCAATTCAAGCTAGCGCTCATATCTTTGAATTCTTGGAATCCTATGGCAGAAGGTACAACTGTATGATCTGATGCAACTAGTCCATATGTCTGTTTAAGATAATTCTCACATGCAGTCTTTTCATTGTCGGGTGTGGATGCAACAGTAATATTAAGCTTTTCAATTTTCCATTGTTTAAGAGAACAATTGTATGACTTCTAAATTTAAGCATTCATCCTAAAATTAAGGATTTATCGTTTCTATTAAATTAGAGAAATTTCAGCTAACTATTTATCTAGTGTTGTTTTGGAGAATCAGATATCCTTGCCTATTTATGAGTTGAAGTGCGTGAAGTTTTCTTGTGTCTGCTTGTGTTCAGGTTCCAAGAGGTACAATGTGTGTGCAATTAAGGGTCTTTTTTTAATAAGTAAATATAAACATATTATGACTTTTAATTTCTTAGTGTACTCAAAATTTGAACGTCCTAAACATCTGGAACAGAGGTTGAATCAAGACTACTGAAGAAAAGAATCAACTTGCAATGGTAAAGCTCTTTAGTGCACTCAACAACTACATAAATTTTCTTCTTTGAAGTTCTGCTGGCTGGTGGCCAACGAACTCCGATGGGAACTTGGTGAAGGAAGACGTCAGAATCGCTACGAGCGAGGTTTTGAGCCCGGGTGGTGATACCACCAGCAACAGAAGAATCAAAAGACATAAGTTAAAGATTTGGGAAAAGGGTGGGTAAAAGATGATTTCTTTTTCAAACAGTAGGAAGAAAAGTACTAAAAGTTGGGAGAGAGTGAATAGGAATCCTTGTACGAGGAGTTTTATATAGGAAATAAGGAAAAAGGTAGCGTTTCGCCCAAAAGGAAGGAAGTCAAGTCATCATTACGGCTCCAATCACCGAGGGAAAGACGTGGCTGAACACACGACGTGTGTAAAACAGGCTTCGCAAGGACGGCAAAGCATTTAATGTAAGGAGTCAGAGTGTGGATAAGGTTAATCGATTGAACTAACACACCAAGTTCGAGGAATGACGTGATGAAGCAAGTATTGATGGTCGAGAACTCTTCCACTTCCCGGGCCCTTGAGTTCAAAGACCTCGAAAAGTAGGGGACTATCTGTATTGGGTAAAGAACGCCTTTGTGTGGATTGGGGTGTCTGGAGATTCAAACGGCTCTGAGGTATCCAACAACTGTCTTCTACACTTAACAACTCCCGTCAAATCAACCCTTCTAGATCAAAGCGTTGAAGTGTGTGTGGGTCAGGTTAGTAGCTGAACGAGCTTTCTCTAAGAAATTTGAAGCTACATCTATCTCATTGAGTATGGCTATATGACAGGGTACTAAAAGACTGGGGCGAAGATATGGACCTACGTGACGTGTATAAGGTCATCTTCCATTTCAATCGGATATGCAACATGCTCACATCGTCATAACTTTAGAGGGTTATAATAGTTTAATTTTGACTTATATGTATGTAAGACTTGGAGGGAAGGAATCATATATTGTCCCCTTGCTCACACTTGTAACCTAAACTCTATTTCTCTCAAAGCAATATACTGAAAGAAGCACTTGTCTATTATTTTTCATTATTGATTCTAAATCAAAGCTTTCTAGTTCATATTATTTATCTATCTATTTATTTATTTATCTGTCTTTTCCCACGTAATATCGGATTCATTGAGGGGTTCTCCAGATCGAATACAACTCACTTGTTTTTAAATTCTAAAATATAAATTTCTAGTTAGAATCGATTTCACCGAAAATTAGTGAAAATGATCAAAATAGTCCTTATTAATGTAAGGAGGTTGGACTATTTTGGTCCGTGATATATATATGACTTGATCGAAATAGTCCTTCATATATTCAAAATGTGATTGTTTTGGTCCTAACCCTAAATGTTACGTCATGATGCCGATGAACAACCACCCCCGTCCCAAATTCAATTCCCCTGTCGTTTACTTCTTTCAGGGATAATCTCTATGCCCGCTTCACAAATCATCCACTGAAAACCCAATTTAATCCGCAAACTATTGCTGCGAGTTTCAAAGAAGAAAAGAAAACTTTTTTTCATTTCTCAGTTAAATTTACCCAGCAACCGTTAAGTTTTAGGGTTTAGGACCAAAACGATCACAATTTGCATACATGAAGGACTATTTCAATTAACGGGTATATATAAGGGACCAAAATCGTTCAACTCCCATACATTAAGGACCATTTTGATAGTTTTCTCAAGGATAATCACACAAATGTTTTTTTTTTCTACATGGTGAAAACCCCTTTATTGTATAAATTTTTAAATTATAATTTAAAAATATATTATTATATATATATAGATAATAGAGGACCGAGAGATAATTGAAACATGTATATATATATATATAATATATATATAATAAGTGGCATTAGATTTTGTGACAAATTTATAAAATTGATTATTCTATTTATAAATGTTAATTTAAATAAAATATATAAATACCTAAGTTGAGAAAAAGACAGAATAGAAATAGAAAACAACTAAATAAATTATTCTTGCCTTCTTCTTCCTTTAATAGTATAAAAAGATAGTATATAGACGAAGAATTGAAATATAAGGGTGGAATAGACATTGGATAAGTTAAAAGGGGAAGAATGTGAATATTCCTAGTTGAAGGGGGGGCATTTTGATTTTAAAAGCAAATTAGATGATTTTCACCCTTTTCGTGTATATCTAGCAGTAGTTTACAAGGATTCCTTGTTCAAAACATAGCTGACCCTGTTCTTCTTCTCGACCAATTTGTGCTTCAATAATAGGTACTCTATTAGATTTTCGTTTCTTTACTGTTGTGTCTTGTTGGCATTATATATCTGTGATAAACTTAGCGACTTTTTGATTCTACTTGTCAGCATGAATTACAGTCTTATGAAAGAATAAAAAATGAGCACGCCAGTTCTTTAACAAAAGCGAGGGGTGCACTCTCCTAAAGGTTGGAACTTTTACACAGATCACAGCAACAAGCTGGTTTTATAATACTGTTGTATATGACAAACAACAGAAACAGAGTTGATAGTAGTTAAACAACAGTCTGAAAGCATGAATTGATGATAATGAAGCATTCAAACCATTGTTAGCATTTATGGTCTGTACAGACAGTGATCAATCTCCTTTTGTGAATGAAAACGATCAGTTGTGACAAAAGTTTGCAGAATACATTAAGAGAACATAACATCAACATTTGCAAGAATAGGTACTCTTAGATTTTCATTTTACTTGCATGTCTTGCTGGCACTGTATTTTGTGTCTCTATACTAATGCACTTCCAAAATAGATGGTGCAACTTTTTGATTCCACATGTGCATGAACTACAGTCTTATGTCTTGGGCAACTACAAAGAGGTAAAATGGTCTCTTATTCAGCGATTCTCTTCTATTATTAGCTTCATTTTTGGGACCGCAAGATACAACCTTTTCCAATGTTTTAAAATGAACATAGCAGTTCTTCAATAAAAGCAAGGGGTGCACTCTCCTAAAGGTTCGAACTTTTACATAGATCACAGTGATATATGGGCAAAACAACAGAAACATATTTGAAAGTAGTTAAACCAACTTGTTCTGATGATGGTGGCTAAAAAAAAAAGTAGTTAAACCAACAGTCTAAAAGCATGAATTGATGATAATAAAGCATTTCAATGCATAACTAAGTTACTGTGAAGAATTTATGGTCTGTAGAGAATCCCTTTGTGAACGTAAACTATGAGGATTGTTAGTTGGGTTTGATTGAAAAGACTCAGTGCTCTCTCACTAGAAGTTTCTGGATCCTTCAAACATTAACTTTTTCTTTTCATTGTGGCGCAAACAAGGTGAATAACTTGAATCAAACAGTTTGGAAAATGGTACCTGAAATTTCTAGACACGACTATGATCTTTTCCCTCTCAAACTGAGATTTAGGCTATAAAAAGTATCCTGTATTTGCAGATTCTTTGATGTTAGACATGGAACACAAGAAAAGAATTGATTCAATCAGTAGTATGTGCCTGAACCAGCTGAATTCTATGCAACAGAACCATGGTGAATGTACATCAGATATCAGATGGACAACAGAACAGTACCTCCAAAAACACTACGTGGTATACTGTGTTTCATTTTCTATTACATTTCAATTACTAAGCTTCCTAGAAGGTATGCTTGTTTCTCTAGATAGAAACTGATAACAATCAAATATGTGGAATTAAACAAAAGCAGGTACAATAGAGATTTAGAGAAGACCCAAACAAGGTAATTGAATGAACGCTTGAAAAAGAACAAATGCCCACTCAATTAAATATTTGTAAGAACCTTATCTATAGGAAACGCAACCCTCAAGGGTAAGCAACTAAGCATATTGCCCTTTCAAGCTACCTTGATAAAGAGTTCAACCAAACAACGGATTCCATCTATAAACACTCCCAAAAGAGTTTCATCATTCATAATAAAAAAACAAGCTAAGAAACCCTAAACTAGACTATTTATAGTGACTATTTAGACTATTACAGAAATCGCTACAATGGCCTTAATGGTGAATTACAGACTGGCCTGAAAGCATATTTATGTCTAGAGACAATCTGTATTAGGACAAATGTACTTTATACACATTCGTATTATTATTACTGGAGATTAATATTTTGGCATTTGCAATTATTGAATTATTAATTGATTGTTTATAATATTCTATAATATGCATCCCTGGAGGTTACGCTGTTATTAATAATGTGAGATATTAATATTATAACGTAACTCTTAAAATATCATCGACTAATAATCATCGAGAATGGGATATCGATGATATGTGATAAGTCGACATGTGGTCTGCATCACATCCTTAGAGGTAGGGTGGGCAAAAAACCCGGAGAACCGAAAAAACCGAACCGAAATTCAGTTCGTTTTTTTCTCATTTTTTTTTTAAAAAAACCGATTTTTTGAAAAACCGAACCGAATCAGGATTTAGTGATTAGGTTCGGTTTTTTGATTTTGGATATGAACCGAGCCGAAAAAACCGAATTAAATATATAATTATTCTTATTTTTTATTTTAGGCTACTACTATCTCTTGAATCATAGCCATTGAAGTCAATCTATGAAGCTTTTATGGAAATCGAATGTGGCATGAACTTGATTAACATATCACGGAAGCATTGACATAAAATGTAGGGAGAGAAAGTAGTTGTAAATTGGTGAAACTTTAAATGGTCATAACTCTGCGCTCGGATGTCCGTTTTACCCGATTTTTTTTTTTTGGGTATTTTTTCGAGACGGGGCCGGTCCAATCGGCGGTTTGGCGCAACCAATTTTTACGAAAACGTCTGTTTTCCCAATCAATTTGTGTTTTTTCCAAATCGGTTTCTAATTTTCTTTTTTCTTTAGTAAACATCTCACGATACACAATAGATTTCAACGTCGAAATTTCATGGTAGTGTAGGTGTGAATGTCAATTTTAGTTTTGGAAATTCAATTAAAAAAAAAATCCCCGACCCGACCCACTAGAAAAAACCGATATAATCCGATACGTTCGGCGATATAAACCGATACGTTTGGCGATATAAACCGAACATATTGTTTTTTTTTAAAAAAAAGTTGTATTCGGTTTTTTTTTTAAATAACTCATTTTTATTCGGTTTATATTTTTCGGATACAAAATCGAACCGAACCAATGTAGTATGTCTCACCTGCTACGAGTAATGACTACTCGTGATGGACACATGGATACTTTGGAAGTATTGATATACCCTGCTGATATACTGTTTGTTATACTTGTCTAAAGTATGATCAACGTGTGGGAGATAGAAGTCCTTAGACTTGAGGTCAATACGCACCTTGTCTACAAAGTAATATACTTTGATCCTGTCCTAAGCACAAATGCCTTATAGGTTGAGATACGGCTTGTATTGGGTACATTACGATGTGGATTAAAGGTGGTAGTTGAGCCAAGATTAGGATTCATTCCTCGAATGTATATTCGAGAGAACACTCAGATTCTCAGTGATATTAGGTTGACTAAGTCGTTGGCCAACGCAATAGACATATTTAGAGTAAGGTCTAGTTGTCAACTAATATAGATGAGATACAATGATTAAGTCATTTTGATAGACATTTGACAAATTCTAAGCTTGATCGGGTGTGTCGTGAATGAAAGGATTTTATCTTACCACATAGATGTTAAGTTTACTGGATTCGTGTAAACGTACTTTACATATTGAGTTCGTCTTGCGGCGCCGTCTAGGAGTTCCGCGTAGACCTTAATTTGATTAATGTCGATATGTGAAGGCTTGTAAGGTCACACTATGCCGATCGTCTTTTCGATCTAAGGATGTATTGAGAAGGTATTAAATATTCGATTTAGAATCGAGATATTTAAATGAATAATGATTGTTTTAATTAAGTCAAAATTGGATTTTGAATTTAATTAAGAATGTGCGGAAAATAAATCGAGACGGTGTAGGGCCACGTCGAGCGCCGCGGCGCCCACACCATAGGGCCGCGGCGCTAATGACCTAATCTGTCTCGATTTATGGGCCAGGCCCAAGGTCAAACCCTAATCCGATTTGACCTAATTTTTCACCTATAAATACAGACATTCATTTCATTATTCAATACATTAATTTCATATTATTATAAGTCTTAGAAACTTAGAATCAAAACACTCTCTCGAACCTCTGCCGGATTTCCTAGCTTTCCGAAAGAGAAATACATTGAAGGTTGGAGCTTGCAATCGAAAGGGCTTTCGCATGCGAACCCACAGTTGATAAAGATTCCAGATAATACAACCTGTAAGTATTCATGTTTCATGTTACAAGTCTTTGATTGTCATATAACCATACCAGAAGTAATTGTTGGGGTAGGTAAGAACAAAATTTTAAACTTTCCTTTGGCTTACTTATGTGTTTTGAACCCAACAAAACCCTACATGGCCTCCGTCACTGTGCATTGCGATTGCAGTGCTGAGTCTTGCGATCGCGCTGAAGCAATAGGTGGCTCTCAACAGCGAAGGTGCGGATCTTCAGCTCCTGAACCTTCCGCAATAGCGGCTGCTAAAACGCGATCACTGTGGTATCTGTCCAGTCTGGCTTTGGCATTGACTTCCCTGTTCGCGGGCTCTCTTTCGCAATAGAGATAGAGGTCTCTAGCCTTCAGAAATCTGCAACTTCAGTAGCCTTCTTTCCTTGATCTTGGAACTTTTGAAGCACTCCATGACCTTGATGTCTACTTGTAGTTTCTACTTGTATGAGCCCCATATTGTCAGTGCTAAGCCGAGAGCTATCAGAAACTCTCTGGATTTTACTGCACATCTGCAATGAACTTCAAAAGCTCTAAACTAAATTTAAGTTATATGAAGTAAGGTAATACTACTGTTGTAGCATTCTTGTTTATTGAGCAATAATTTTCTACACAGCTTGACATGTATGTACACCTATGAAGTGAAATATTCTTTCTTGGGGTAGATTCTTTAATGCTTTAAGTGAACTGATTTCTTGTGCAGTATATTTGATCTGTATTGTTTCCTACCTTTAGTATATCCTGGAAATTTCGCCAAGGTATTTAGCTAACTAAACATTTGTTTTCTCTTTCACCAATCCTTAGGAAATGATTCCACGAGCAGTACACTTTGTGTACAAGTTCTCTATGAATCTGAGAAGTAATTTTCTTCCCTGAAGTTGTGTACCAAGTAAAATTTGAGGTTTCCAAGTGTTTTTATTGTTTTATAAGGCTGTAGCAAGGGGCTAAAGGAACCTTCCTTCCAGGTTATACAAAACCAATGCTATCTCTTGAGGGTTTATACAAAACCATTTTGCTATCTCTTGAAATTTGGGAGCCATAGCAACAAGGTATTACTTGAATAAATCTGCCATAGATCAGATTTAATGAACTGAATTTGCGAAATCTTATTCTCATTCTTCTTTAGTGATTATGCTGGTTGAGATATAGATTAAGAGGTTGGGGAGATTGTTGACCATCAGAGGCTTGGAGCACTTGTGTAAATAGATATAAGACGAGTCTTTTACATTGTTCTTGTCTAAAACTATAAATTATTTAGAAATGGCATGGCCCATAGATATCCAAACTGGGAACCTTGTGTATGGTTCTTTTATCTTGGACAGTTTATACTTATAGCTGGTAGGAGATTCAGTGCATCAGCCTCCAGAAACTAACCAATTTGCTTCAAGTTGTGTTTTGTTCTTTCTATTCCCTTTCACACTTGGGGTCTTTTTCTTCTTCTTCTTCCTAATGCTTCAAGGTTTAGCAATTATGGTGATGAGCATAATCTGTATTGCTCTTACATTTTTGCACATCAATTGTGGTGTGTATGTATATAAACTGGAGGAGCATCCTAACAACTTAGCATCTCAGGTAGCTCTTGTTTGAATTTTTTTCTTTTGTTGCTGCTCTAGCTTGTAATTTGTCATTGATTCCACTTTCTACCTGTACTGCATCAACCAGACCTTGGATTCAATAGGTGAGAAAAGAGCTGCTAAAAAGAAGAATATTTACGTGCTTGCGAGAATTGTTTCAGCTGCTAATGATCTAGATATGGTGTTATCTTTTTGGCTCAATATAATTAAATTCAATATCTAAAATAAAAGCAGAGAAGAAGAATGTACAAAGACACAAAGCAAAAGGAAAATTATGTGGTTTTCAAAGTAAATTTATTCAAGAAATAGAATTTATAGTGATTTAGGGACCGTGGATATGAGATTGTCATAGCCATAGGCATGGAACCTGTTTGATGCTTTCTCAGCATCTTTCCAAGATCAAATGATCTACTAATTCCAGTCTTTTGACCAATGGCCAAACTTGGCTATTTGATTGTCATTGAGAGGACATTTTATGTGAAACATCAACATTCTTGTTGCTACTCCTACAGATCATATAGTAGCAAGGTAATTAAGACAAACAAGAAATATGTCTTTGCGTCTTCTTTTCTATGGTAAGAGAAATCATGAGAGTATAAACTGGTCATGATTCAAAGATGCAGCACTAAAGTTAAAAATATTATATTACTTGAATATATAAACTGGCTATTTTGTCGTCATAGGGGAAAACCGAGATTTTGATTTTTTTTTTTTCTGACTGAATCTGTTGTACACATGGTTTTCTATATATTAAAACGCATGTAGATCTGGATATGCAAAACATGTGTACTTTTTACTGATGTTCGTTTGGGAAGGGGCATATTTGAATTTTTTTAAGTGTTCAGGTGTATAACAGAAAATAACATTAGGAGCCTCTATGAGACGATAGGTTAATAAAAGATAAATCACCAATATTAAAGGCATTTTTGACCATTTTCCATTTAATATAAGTCACATCGATTCTGCTGGAGCAATTGCATACGTTTAATATTTTCATTCTCCAGAATCTCCACTCACATTGAGAAAAGGCAGAGGTATGGAAGTTAATACTCTTATTTTTCGAATAAAACAGTAACCATTTTCTTAGGACATTCTTTTCAAGTGGGAAGCTAAAGTATGTTACCAAGTTCTGCTTAACCATGTTATAAGTGGGAATAAACATTAAATGGTTAGAACAAAATATTAGGTACAACTACTTTTATTAAGCACTGGTACGAGTAATTTTTCAAAAATGGATCTAGAATAATTGATGTAAAATTAGAATGGAGGTATGCCTCTAAACTCTCCCAAATGTGATGTGCAAGGGTATCGGGTCCAGTCCTCTACAATTTTGTTAATTGAATTTTTTTTGTTAAAAATATTGTTCTTTTCGTTAAAGAAACCTTCTAAAAATAGCTTTGCCCAACTTTTGAAAGTCAAATGCAGGTAAGTTTTTTGAACAGACACTTCCGTTAAATTTGATTGTTAATGTTAATTGGAACAAGCAATATAAAATTAAAAGTTTAAGTTGTTGAAGAAGAAAAAGACAACGAAAACAACGTTTCTCACGGAAAACATTCTTACAAAAATGACTTCAGTCATACAAACACCCAATAATTTTGATTTTACTTTTAAGTATCTATTTATACATCAACTGAAACTAGTCATAACTCACCGTTAAGATCAGCTACGACAGCAAATAAACAAATGGTGAATACAAAGAGGCAAACGAATCAACACCAACTACGCTTGAATATGGTGCTTCTCTCGGGTCAGTCGTGCTCTGAAAGACCCACAGAAAGTGTGATTAATATGTGTTACAAAGGGTTTTTGCTAAAACGCTTTCTGAACTGCGATTGTAACTAGAAACGCCTAATGTCTTTTGGAGGCTTAAAGTGAAGAGGATGAGTTTCTGGCGTTGCATTTTCATCTTCTCTCCACATCTTGATGGTTTTATCAGCTTCACAACTGATCAGCCTTGAGCCAGTTACATCATATGTGAGAGCGTAGATGCCAGCCTCACTATCCAATGACCCTGAAACATGGTAAGACTAGAATAAACCTTTCACTATTTTTGAGCAAACAATAATAGTAAACATCAAATTATCAACACGCATACCAGGTTGAACAATAGTTTGAGTTTGCTGGAAATTATGACCGCTTTTCCAATCCCAAAACCACATGCTTCCATTGTCACCTTCACAAGGAAATGCACAATGCATCAGCATACTACATCATTGACCTCCAGCTTAAGAACCAGAATGAGGAAAGCAGGGATTGGAGGGGCGGAACAAAAAATGAGGGGAAGGGTGATCCGTAGATGGCGTGGTGTCATTAACTATTTCTTACCTCCTGTGACCATTACACCATCATCATTAACCGCCATCGCATTGACTATGGTTTTCTGTTGGGAACTGGAAAAAGAAAATGTCGACATGATTTTAGATTCTAACTTTCTACGAAATAAGGATACTGAATATGATGCAAGATATATTAAGATGTAGATGTAAAGTTTTTATAGCGTGTCACGAAACTTACAGCATGTTGTGCATAAATTCTCCTTTTGGAAGGCTGAATTTTTTTATGTTGTCGGCTGATGCAGAAGCAAAACAATCCCTACAGCAGAATGAAAATAATTATTAGTAGTGTACTCTGAGGAGAAGGTAGTGAATCAGAGAAATAGCAGCATCTGTTGTGTAAACATACTCCGAAGGATGCTGAGCCATAGCTCGAACAGATTTCTTGTGATGTGTGAGGGTTGCCATTGTCTTACCTGCCAGACAAGGACAATTAACAATCGTAGGAATTCAGAAACTGAAACTGTTATAAGAGAGAATAAAATCCCAGTAAAGAATTCAAGTTACCATATCTAAGGTCCCAGAACTTAATGGTACTGTCATGAGAGCCAGTTATAACCTGTGGATCCTGAAACAAAATGTCCCATCATGAAATCTGATTGATAAATGTAGGCCATAATGCAACAATGAAAGTCATTAACATATGATTATGACATCACCAAAATGAGACACCTTGCGTAATGTTTTTAGTAGAGCCATGTAACAGTCCTTAAATCCGAGTTAGGTGTAAATGTGTTAAATGGGTATTAATATGACCTTTTAGGTAAATGAAGTACTAACAAGATGAGTTTGGGTGGAAATAGTTGAGTTAAGACCAAGGCGAATAGCGAAGTGCGTAAGATTCGATAGAATCGACTAAGTTTACGGTAGGTTTGACTTCCAGCTTATTTACGTGTAAATCCTTTGAGAATTAGAGAAACCTTATGAAAGTTGTAGCCCTTTGAGATATCTTTCCAACGATTTAAGGTGGAGCTCAAACGGAGCTGTGAGTAAAAAGTTATGACTGATTTACTGAAAGGACGCAAAGCAGTCCGCTGGACCGATATGCCTCGCAGATGGCATATGCGGCGCATTTCTGGATGCATTTTGATCCAAAATTTTCATGCATTCAGTTTGGATATGCAATGGGAAATGCTCTAGCATATGGGGATATGCGACACAAACCCTAGGGCGGAACAGCCCCGCCTATAAAAATCCCCAGAACGTGATTTTTTCTTAAGTCTCTCATCCCACTTCATTTTGGACGACTTTTTGAGAGAAAACAACCCTAAAGCTTTCCCAAAACACCTAAGGTAAGTTCTTAATCAATTCTCATCAATCTAACATCAAAATCATTACTCTTTAACACTAGTTCATCTTCTCAAACCCTAGATTCTTGAGAATTAAAGGAAAAATGAAGAGGGGGGCTTGTGTGATTTCATCAAAAGGTAAGACTTCAGATTTTTATGAAATTATTATTGAAGTTTGGACTAGTATAGAGTAATCTAAAAGGTTAGAATCCACCAATGATTCCCATAAGATTCAAGAACAAGATTTAAGGCTTAGAAGAAAAAATAGCTAGTTCCGAAATTTCAAGAAAACTTAAAGATACGAATGAAGTTTTTATCTTTCTCATCTAAAACCATTGTAGTATGATTGTTGAACTTGGAGGAATATGTTTGAGCGGGAATTGAGGTATGTCTACATTTCAAAACTCGTCTTTGATTGTTTGTATACGTGAACCCTAGTTTGGTGGTTTCGTTGAACTTATTTTAGACAAGGTCATGCGTGTGTAGGGTCAAGCCCGCATTGAACCTTTTACGTAACATACTACTTTGATTGAACTTGTTTTGTCCCATTTTGAGATGATTGAACTTATTTTTTAAAGATTGAAGCTTTAAATGTGTTCTACCTTTGAATGGATTTTCTTGAACTTTAAACTGAATAAGAGATTTGAATAAGGTTCCTAAATTGATTATGACTTGAAATACCTCTATTGTGAGAAGATGCTTGAGAAGTGAATTCGGCTATAAGCCATGATTGATGATTCGGTTAATATGCCATGACTTGTACTTGTTTGTGTTTGGGCTTGTATGGGCAAGATGTGCTAGTCCAGAGAACGATTAGATGTTATGGATCCTAATGTATCACTTGTGACTATTGATGTGTCAGACCAGAGGACGATTGACCTCCGAGGCGTGTAGCCCGGTGTATCAATGGTTGTGCTTGTCCAGAGGACGATTAGCCTCCGTGGGACAAATCCCCGGTGTATCAAATGGTTGTTCGCTTGTGAGTTGGCATGTGTTAATTCTTTGGTTGCCCATAAGTTGGCTTGTTGATAATTTCGGGTTCGTAAGCAAAAGACTTAATATGGTAAACACTTAATGAGTTTAACTTGATGTATTCTTTGTTATTGGTTGCTTTTGTTGAATTTTACTAAGCTTGATATCATACTCTAACTTTGGATTTCGAATGGTTTTCATTAATATTGTTTTACTGATTCTACTATCTTATTTTGGCTTTGTTAACTATTGCCCCTTAGACACTCACTGAGTACCCAATACTCAGGCATACTATTATTGTTTTTATGGTGTGTCAGATAACATAGAAGAGCAGGTTCGTGATACGCATACTGGATAGGAGAACTTGTTGCTTTCTGAATCACTTGGTGAGTCCACATGCTTGTTTGTGGGACACCGCCCTATCTTTATTTGTCTATTTATTTCAGTTTCGGGCGGCGTCCCGAAGTTAGATACTCATTTGTTTATCTTAGAAGCTCCACCACAGATAGTTATCAGATTTTGGGTAGATGTTTAAAGTCTCGTATGACTTGCTGAGGCTTTGCTACGTTTTATGATTTAATATCTATATTAGACTTCTGTTGATTTTATTAAGTTGAGCATGTTCATGTTTTAATCTTTATACGACTTGTTATAAATAGTTAACGAATTAGAATGATAGTTTAAATGTTTTAGAAAGTGCTTCTGATGTTGTTCATAGCATTGGATGTCTGGTACGTTCAGGGTCGGGTTTGGGGCGTGACAAGCCAGCTCACGGGAGTTCTTTGCTTCTTAAAGTATCAGAATTTCCAGCAAAATTACCCTAATTGTGCTAATTATACAGAGACGACTTCTAAAAAGAACAGGATTACGTGGACGCATCAGTAGTTGCTAAAGTTTAACTGTCTCATGAAGGTGCATCCATTTGCATGGCAGTCTGTACCGTGTTTCTACTATGTGAACCCTCCTTATCAAGAAACATCCAGCCATCACATTAGGGGTTAAACCAGAAAGTATCCAAAAAAGGTCATTTGAATCTTGTGCTCACATAGATTTTAGCATAAAATCACAATTTATCTTTATATGAAATACTTCACAGATTCCGTATGATTACCAGCTAGAACACCACCACCACAGTTGAGCATTTTCGTTTTCAAACTAAACATTTTGATTCAGAAAATCAATTTGTTTTATTATTTAAATAACATCAAAAACAAATAATAAAACAACCAGCAACCCAAGACATGTTTTATTTTTCCTCAAAAGGTCAGCTCCGGTGATTTTGACTTCTATAACTTTCCCTTAAATTTTTTAAATTGCACCCCCACCCTCTTTTTTTCCCCATTTTTAGCCAATACAGATTTAATCTCTTTATGTTCTTCTTCAACAAAAATTTAACGAGAAATACATTCTTTTTTTTTTGGAAAAAAATGGGTAGTGGTGTAGACAACTTAAGACTGTTAATGAGAAATACATTTGGTAGCATAAAAAATGTGAAGCCAGTCTTTAATGTATTAGTTTTACCCATTTGTGAAACTTTAAAAAATTAGATCAGCTTGAGGTGTCTGGATGAGAAACCATGAAGTGGGAGTCAAGAATAGGAATATGTGCAAGTACGAGTTTCTACTTGGGAATTAAGCCTAGTTTACATATTTAAATTCTTGAAAGTTGTGAAAGCTGTAAGGAAATATAATGGTGTCAAACATTTTTGAATGTTCCAAAAATGGAAGAGTGAAAATATTTGAAACGGATAGAGTATCAAATACAGTAGGACATATTATGTGAAGTATAAAGTGTACTTTATAGAAGGAAACCTACATTTCTAGGATCAAAACTAAATCTAAATTACCTATTTAAAAAAACTAAATCTAAATTAAGTTTGTTCCTAACAGGCAGTAATCTCGACGTAGATTACTATAAGCTTCAAGAAAGCCTGGATTTCTGCCTATAGAATGATTCTTCCACGACTCTCGCTTGGGTTCTAACTTCAAACTTCATAGGAGTTCTGACCCACTTGACTTTTTGGTCTGGCCAATTCGAGTGTAAATAAAAGAAGAATTTGTTTATAATCACAGGGTGAATAAAATTGAACCTAATTTCAGACAAAGAAGATGAAAAAAAATCTGATAGCTAGGAAAGTTACAATGAGTCTAAAAAAAAGGCAGCCCGGTGCACTAAGCTCCCGCTATGCGCGGGGTCCGGGGAAGGGCTGGACCACAAGGGTTTATTGTACGCAGCCTTAACTCACATTTCTGCAAGAGGCTGTTTCCACGGCTTGAACTCATGACCTCCCGGTCACATGGAGGCAACTTTACCAGTTACTCCAAGGCTCCCCTTTGAAAGTTACAATGAGTATGTAAATTAAAAAATAGAAGTTAATTGGGTTCTGGAAATAGGTAAATGAAGTCATAAGGAGCAAATACAATTTCATGATATAAGGTTTTATACATGTTCATTTGCACTGCTCGCGGAGCAGTAAACCCCGAAAATCCAGAATCAAGCTCTTATTTGAATATGATTGGGTCCTGCAGTGGTAGAGCCTTGAGTTCTATTTTCCAACGTTGTATGGAGTTCACTCTTCTTGTATTTTTTGCTCCTTTCTTTAGTTATTGGTATTGTCTCAGTCTAGTCAGTTAACTGATCCACTTGTGAGTGTGTATAGTCCAATTTCTTTTCTTCTTGATTGGTAAGTCTGGTTATCCAATCTAGATTGAGACTCCAGAAATTTAGGATTTCGGCTAACCAAACTAGGGTTTCAAATCAGGATCAAATTGCTCCTACATCCAGATTTTTTAAGCTTCCTATCGTGACTTAATCTCCATACTATTGTACCTCTAAGTCCTAGGCTGTGTTATTGCCTCATGCTTAAAACAATAAGACACAGATTTAACATTAGACCCAACTATAAAGGAATGCTTACCATCGGCCTGGTAAAAACAGAACAAACAGTGTTATCATGTCCAGATAGGGCATGAATTTGCATTTTGCTACGAATATCCCAAACCTGAAATCATGATAAAATTCAAATAAAAGTCAGAACTGCACCAGTGTTAACATAGTAAGTACAAAGGTAGAAAAGTACTAAAAGATTCAGTACTAGGATCAGCTATGTAATGATACCCGGCAGACAGAATCACGACCCCCAGTGAACAAGATGTCAATGGTTGGATGAAGAGCCAAGCAATAAACACCACTGAGGTGGCCATGATAGGAGCGGATCACCTGAAAAAAACATATAAGCCAACATACACCCATAAAAAACATTGACCCTGAGTTGTGAATGGCTATCAGCACTGTCATAATTACCTTATTTTGTTCCAGGTCCCAGCATTTAACTAGCTTATCATCACCAGCTGAGAACATGTATGTGTGTTTGTTGCTAACAGCAAGGCCTGCAAGGAGACTCCTTTCGTCACTGGTCTATATCTTACATTAGCACCAATATCCTCAGACATGTCATAATATTTGATCGAATTTCTGAGCAAATAAAAGTTCTAGAAACAAACCTCGCACTTGTTCAATGTGCCCTGTTAAAGTGAGCTTCAATCTTCCACTTGCCAAATCCCATATCTTGTACCATGACAGAAAAAAGAAGATATACTTAGTGCGTTCCCACCAATTGCTGTTATATACTACATGCATGCCTTCGATAACTTAGGAATGTAGTAATGTAACTTTGTCTCGAGTACCAACTCTACAGCCTTATATCAAGTCACACACAGATGTTCCAACTAACCTCCAAGATATTCAAGAGTCATGATCAGAAGTGATACTTATAGGTAGATTGTATATAATTTCAGAAAAAAATATAATCTCAACTAAATCATCTCCATTGCTGGTCATGCATACCATAAATCTTTTTTTTTGATAATGGTAACATTCAGTCATTCATACCATAATTTTTTTTATGCAAAGTAAGAATCCAGGCGAATTCGAATAAAAACTGCATAAATGTACACTAATTTTCACCTGAACTTGGAGAAAACAACCAGTACAGTTATCACGCTCTCAAAAACAAATTCTGGTACCAGCAATACTATTTCAATTTTTCTTTTACTTTTTTCTTTCTTAAATTGGTGCCATTTCAACTTTTTAGTCCAGGGTGATATGTATGTATTTCAGTCTATCTTTCAGTATAACTTTTTTATGATTGACCAATACTATACTGGCTGTTGAAGAATGATGTGACGACCCCTTATCTGACAGTTTGGAGCTGGTAAAACTGGTGTAAGGTGTGGTGCACAAGCTGAAAGAATGTGGCTACATTCCAGAGCCATTACACCTTAAATCCGATTATACAGCAGCTTTTAAATTAAAAATTATGGTCCATATGATAATTGTTTCATTTCTACTGACCCCCCCCCCCCCCCAAAAAAAAAAAGAAAAGAAAAGAGAGAAATGTTTCATCTCTGCAAAAACTGGATTCTTGACCACTTCATCTCCCCACAAAAGGACATTTCCAAAGCCACACTAACAGGTTTATTCCCACTATGGGAAATTTCCTGATACAATTGTTTTACCTTGATAGTGCGATCTGCTGACCCTGTACAAAACCAAGTATTACTAGGATCCACCGCGACGGACCGCACCCATCCCAAATGGCCACTGATAACCTATACAATAAAACAATGCCATGCATTAGAACTTAGATTTATAATATGCCATGACACATTGAAGACTCAACAGCATAAATAGTGCAGGTGTAAAGTATAAGATAATGGATATGGATTATTGACAGTCTTTTGAATGAACTAGACCCATTTATAGAGTTTATCCTTTACAGGACAAGTACATAACAAGAGGTCTCACGATTCAAATTGACAGATGTCTAAATTGTTACGAGGCCATCCACTATCTTGCTATTTTGACCAGACTGCACAACATAGCAGCTTGGAAGTCAAATCTTCTTAGAGATCAACTTTTCATAAGTTGACAATTTAATCCAGTAAAGTGGCTCTAAAGTTTTAAACGTTCTAAAATTACTGCATACATAGAAAGTTTTGAACTTCTTAGGGATGATTTTTTGGTAATCTAAAAGCATGCCATAAGCACAAACCTGGAGGAGGCAAAATTTAAGATATTAAGTGTAGGTTCCTACCCTCCACTAGATAATTGATATAGTTACAAACAAAATTTAAGGACTACAACAGTAACCAAATGACAATAGTAAGAAGGTGAAATTGATTCACACACACTGCCCTTCTCAAGCGGAAAGGTTATTTAGCTGGAGTCAGGTGCTACAGAATAATTGAAACCACTACATGAAAACTTGGAACAATAAGAAATTTATTAAAAATCAAAACATAGAAATACAGCCAGGCTTTAATCGGTGTACAATAATGCCCAGCCACTACAACAACAGAATTATCTTACTCTGTAATTTTTCCAGGGAGCACGCCATATTGGGCGAGGCCATCTGCTAGGTATTCTTTCCATGATTGCAGCAGTTGACAGATTTCTGAAGGGGAATAAAAGTAAAGAATTCATCGCATGAGTACAAGATCTGATGGCTTAAAGAAGAAATTCTTTTGCAGCTTTGTCTTGGATGATAGGTCAGAGACACAATTTTGTTAAGAAGAAAGAACACATACACAGACGCACCCAAAGGTGTGGCCTGATGTTCAATTCAGAGGGTGTAAACCTTGAAAACCGGGGTTCGAATCCAACAAAAACAAAAAGCACTAGATGATTTCTTCCAATTTGACCAAGACTTGGTGGGAAGAGTTATCCAATACTTGTTCTGGTAAGAGGAAACATATACCTGGTGGAATAGGCGAGGTAAGCGCAAGTTGGCCTGACACCACCATTATAAAAAATAAAAAGAAAAAAACACATACATAGACGTCATTGTGGCTCTGTTAAAATGGCAATATCCAGATTTTAACTCAAGCATCTAAACTGTTGCACTCAAGATGAACTCTTGATATGCCAAATGCCAAGACTAGGTATGAACATGAACTTTTGGAAAAGGATTTATGTCGAGGTACTGAATTAGTCACACAAATAAGAACAATACATATTTGTATATTTTGAGTTACACATCACGTTCTTCGTGTCATTTGATTAAACACCTATTAGAAGGGAATACAACAAAAAAAGATAATCTAACAATTTTGAACTATCTGTTAAGAAACATGAAGGCTGAAATACACATTTGACACAGCCCTCCATCTAGTTCTGCATAGTTCCTTTCCTCTAGTATTTTGAAAACCAATCAGATAGTTACTACTTAAGTGTCTATAACAAGATCTCATAACATGAGCACTGACTATCCATCACAACATCAGATAGTTACTACTTAAGTGTCTATAACAAGATCTCATAACATGAGCACTGACTATCCATGATGATATACAGACATCACCAGGAAACCAACCCGCCAAGCTTATGGATAAACACTATCAAACTGCTTAAAATTTTGAAGCCTTTTTTTGGTGGGGCCCGTGCTTAAAACTTGAAGCCTTGTAAGCATCCATGCCAGAAGTTTATTCATTTCACAGAAAATTCTCTCTAAAATGCACCATATTCGAATGAGTTGGTAAAGAGTGCTACTTTATTGAAAGAGAAAAGGTCAACAGAGTAAATAACAATGGAACTCATATCATGTTAACTACATCCACTCATCTCAATACTCTTATTTTAGCACAGGAAACAGCAAGCAACTAGTTGAGTGGTCTTCTAAACACTTTCCAACTGCTAGTTACAGAGCCCTGCTAATCAGGTCCAAGTTTATTGCCCAAATTTGAAAATTACCCTAGTTCTATGTAGGGAGATGAGGCAAAAAAGGGCTTAGTAGACAAAGTCACTCAACCAAAAAAAAATAGCTTGATACAATTCAAAAAATTACCAATATCGCATTTAATATAGTGAAATATAATAGGAAAGAAAGGCATGCATAATAACCTTTCAGATGAACCGTGAGAAGGAACAGCAGCATTGCTTTTCCCATCACTCCTGCAAAATTATTTCACAATATTGTAAGCATAAATTGGAGTATGGAAGGCCAAGCAGTCCCTGCCAACATCATATCCCCCAAATAAAAAAAACCACCAAGATTTATGTGGGTATCCATGTGGGTTGCATGCAGGTGTCTAAAGAAGGACAGAAAGTACTTACGGGCCCTTCGCTGGTATGGATGGACCAAGAGCCAGTTCATTTCCGGTTCCCTTGTCTCTTGTACTTTCAGGACCTGCCAAGAAAGCCAAATGTATATCATAAATGAGAGAAGAAATTTAACCGGAAAATTAGAAATATAATTCACTACGGCAGGTTCCATATTCCAGCAATATTTGTCCTTCAGAAAACTAACAGAATATTGTAAATTTGCATTGGCCTTAGAAGTGTATTTGGAAAAACAAAGCTCCAATGAAAGTGGAATGTTTTGCATGGTTATTGGCGAAAGGAGCTTGTCTCACATACGAAAATCTTCAGAAAAGGGGAATTAATCGATTCGGAGAACCTGTCATGCAGGTTTATTACAGGAAGAATTTCAGAAATCCTTTCACAATATGAAAGGAAAAAAATGATTCTAGGTCACTATGAAAATTCACTATGATTATATAACGAACAAATCTGAGGGCTTTATAGACTGAATGATTAATCCATCAAATAGCTAGTACTTTGGGTCAGGCTATCCTATTCAATCTGTAACAAGAAAGCATAATGTAAGGTTCTAAATTGACGAGAACATTGAATACCTGGAAGAGCAAGGGCATTGGAAGGTGCAGAAGCTTGATTCTGTGCAGCCGCCTTGGCATTAGAAGACGGTTGGGCTGTTGTGCCTTTTATCCCTCCGTACTCAACATTTAGCTGTTGCATGTAAAACCCATATCAATTTGAATCCCCAAAATACATAACATAGACACCTCAGAATAACACAATTCCCCACAACTTTAAAGCATGCCCACTAAAATCCAGTATTGAACTTCTTCCTTTCTATCTAGTTAGCAAGAAAATTATAATAATATATAAAAAAGAACCAGCATAACTACTAACCTTATAGCTCGTTCGAATTTTCTTGCTGCACAAAGGGATACACAAAAAAAGGCAAAAATCAGATAAAGCAATTATATTCAAGAAAATGAAAATTAGGGCAAGAAAAAGGAAACCCTTTAAAAAAGGTCAATTTTTTTTACTATATATTGAACCCCCATTTGAAAATTTTGCCTCTGCTATTGTTAATCAGAAAAAGTTGATTGATTGGCATTGTAAATTCGATTGGATTTGAGTTAAAGGGTACCTTTGAGGATCAGGAGGAGGGAAGTGGGCATGGAGTGGAGAAAATAGGTCAAGAGATCGTTTAAGGGATTTGAAGCTTAGCTTCTTCAGCGACTGTGGCTCCACTGGCACTTCCGATTCCATTACTTCAGTACACTTTGTATAGTGCTACTGCTACTTTGCATATGGATTATGGAGTAACAAACAAAATAAGTACTATAGACGGCGTTTCGACATAAACATTGTGAAATTTGTAAAAAAGAAAAATACTACATTTATTTTTAAGTTGAAAAGAGTAATATTTGTGTTGGCTATGGTTATAAATAGTAGTTTTTTTTTATATATATTTTTTTTGTGACTGATTTCGAGCGAAAGTTCTGAAAATAATTTACTATTACGTAGTACTTTTGAAAGTGTATTTCAGTCTTTTACTATCCATCTGCTTGAGCTCCATAAATTTTTTTTTTTTTTTTTTTACGAAAGAATTCGCAGCCGCTACTCTCTCGAGTGCGCACAGGATAAACTCCGGACTGACGCAATAGCCTGCAAACCACGTCAGTCGATTAACCACACTTAGCAAGCCATGTGTGACAGGCTCAACCAAGAAGGTTTATGCAGGGGATCGAACTCGTGACCTTGCGGTCCCGCGCTCTACTGCTACACCAACTTAGCTACCCTTGCGGGTTAAACTGTGGTAGGGTAAACTTTTTAAAGTGACTGGTCCCACCGCATTACGGCCTCATACCCCAGAAAACCTCACCTCCAGCCTGGCCCTACGGATTAGTATACACCGCTTGGCCCTACGCGTATGGAGGAATTTTTTTTGGGAACACAGTTCCATTCTCGCTGATCAGAGGACTCAAACTCGGAACCTCAGACATCAATACCCTAATGTATTGGCCACTGGGCCAAACACTTTGGATCCATAATTTTTTTTTTTTTTTTTGATAATCCAGGTTTCCAGGCTTGCGCCTGACTACTTCACTGGTATTACCCAGACGTCCTGGAGATGATGGGACCGGTCCTTCAGCACCCCACCACCCGGTAAATCGCGGGATGTGCACACATGGTCAGTGTCTGCTTGCGTCCAACGGATCAATGCTACAAGGTTGACCCCCCACAGGCCCCATCCACAAGGCTTGGCGGAGACCGAACCCACACTGCCGCGCGGCTTTTTAGCGCCCAGGCTTTACCACATGTATGTGCCCCGGAGGACGATATCCGGAGGGGAGAATCGAACTTGCGACCCTAAGGCCGCAAAGTTGACTCCCTGCCCGCACCTCTAGATGATGGATCCATAAATTTCTTGATTATACGATGGAGGGACGGAAGTGAAGAAGAAAGACCGTTCTTTTTAATAATCATTACCATTCTTTGAAAGCTTGTTGCATGAGACTGTTCACCCGCTCTACCCCATTTCTATTCAAAGTACCTCCCTAAACTCGAGAAAAAAGGAAAGAAAATCACGGGTATGAGTAGCTAATACATGAATGTAGTCTACAGTAATGTATTTATTCATTTTTTTATTGTTAAAATAAACAAATGAGATCAACAGAGAGATGAATCTCAGTTAACCGTGTTAGGAAGGTTACCTTAAAACATTGTGATACCTTACTACGTAGTACATATTTAAAATCTGCAACTGATTTTATTTGCTGACTGAATAGAGGTTGTATTCCAAGGCATTTACTCCTGATTCTTATTTTTTCAAGTAGTTATTTCTAGGGGATTAGAAAAATAGAAGGAAGAGAGTATGACACAGAATTGAACGCACATATATTGTATTGTATGAAAGGCTTTCGCAAGTAACAAGTATTACTAAACTGAACGTCGTGTTATCTACTTCAGATTCATTTCTTTTGGTCATGAGCTTGTCTAGTGAACTGAACTGTCTCACGATTTCAATTTGGTTAGAAAAACTTTTTCTGAATTATTCGTGTATCACTTGAGTAATAGTACGAAGATCTACTAGTTATAAAAATGAGGATCCGTTGAAAAATTTATAGTCTTAGCAGGGAATACTCTAATCTTTTCCAGCAGTGATGCAATATGAGTCCTTTAAAATTTCTTAAATTACAAATGAGATCAAAACACTTTGCCGAGGCTCGAGTAGAAGAAGGGGTACTTGAACAGTGGTTAATCTAGTGACCTATAAAGTAGGTTGAGAAACATAAAGTTTTAGGTTCATATTTTAATAAAGGTAAACTAGTGATTTCTTTTCATAGTTCCACGCCTTGATAGGCAGAGTTGTTTGATATTTGTATTTGGTGAGAAGTAACAAGTGTCTCATAAAATTACTTAAGATCCGAATATCCTAATTATAAAAAATTATTACTAGGAAAAAAAATAAAGAAGTTGTTGTGTTTAGGGATGTCAACGGGGTGGGGCGGAGAAAGGGTACCTCATACCCGTATCCGTCACCTAAAACCCACCTCCACACCCGCCCCACCACTCATGGTGGGTAGCACTTTTGATATCCATACCCGCTCCACTACCCACCAAACCATCCCACATACCCGACCCCAACTGGAGCGGGTGCGGGGCGGTACCCGCATTTACCCGCCCCACTGGAGATGCTTGGAGTATTATTGGGCAGGAGGTGACAAGTGTCGTGCTGGAGTTCTTTGAGAATGGTAAATTACTAAGACAAGTAAATTCTAGTATTATATCTCTGATCCCCAAAGTGACAGCCCCCCAATATGTTAGTTAATATAGGCACATATCTTGCTGCAATGTCCTATATATATGCATTTCTAAATTAATTTGCATGAGATTAAAGAACATCATTCCTACTATTGTGGCCGAGAATCAAGCAACTTTTGTAGCTGAAAGATCATTGGTTCATAATGTCTTGATATGTCATGATTTGTTTAGGCATGGAGATCCCATGTCACCGCTATTGTTTGTGTTGGTGATGAAATATCTTTCTAGAACTCTACAAGAAATGAGTGAACTGTCTGATTTTCAGTTCCATCCTATGTGTAAACTCTCAAAATTGACTCACCTATCTTTGATGATGACTTGATGATTTTAGGCGGTGCGAATAGTGGGTGCGGTGCGGATCTTATATGAAATCTACCCGCCCCACTACCCATGACGGGTAGCACTTTTAATATCCATACCTGCCCCACCACTCCATACCCGACCTAACTGGAGCGGGTGCGGGGCGATTTGTGTTGTGGGAAAAGAAAGTAGAGGATTATGATGTGGAATAGAGAGGGTAGCGCATGCGATGTGGATGAATCTCAGATCCATATCCATATTGGCGGCTTTACCAAAACGACCACTTGTTGGTGTTGATGAGACTTCACAATACTCCCACTTGTTTCGAGGTCCAAACCTGGTTTCGTCATCTCAATTGACCCTTTTACTACCCCTCGGCCCTACCCTTTTAAAGCTCTCATGCCATCCTACGCGCGTGGCTTTTGGAGGCCCCTTACAACTTGTAAAATAATTATTTTTGGAGAGTTGTCTTGGTTATCGTACTAGTAGTAGTAGTACTCCTTCGATATTCTTGTTTCTCACAGTATTACCTTAGAATTTATTTTCCTTCTTATACCGTGTTATCATATTATTTTGTTATAATTATTATTTCCTTTTCAAAATATTTTATCATATTTTTTTGTAGTATTTTGCCATAGCTTCTTCACTTCAATTGTTTCTTCTTTCCAAACTTCTTTCATTTGTTTGCCTTGAGCCGATGTTCTATCGAAAATATTTCTACCCCAAAGTAGGGGTAATGTCTAGGTATATTCTAACCTCTTCGAGCGTATGTTGTTATTGAATTGTTATTGCAGATTAAATAATTTAATTATAAAAGTCATAGATAAAGTGCAAAATATGTATACTGTACTTGAAGTGATAAAAGATTATATGGAAGATTACAAGTATGTTACTTCCTTATTTACAACTCACTACTGCAATTCATTTTCCAGTTAGATACGATGTTGGTATAATTGGAGGTCTGATGGTTAGAATTTGAGTGTTATTTGGTTGATGTACTAATTATGCATTAACTGTTATACGAGAAATGTTTACATGATGAATAATGTGATTGTTGTTGTGTGATTAATTAATATGCAAATCATAATGTTTTACCCACTTATTTAACTTATTTGGTGTTAAATTCAAATATATGAGGTTAGTAAATTTTGTTTAAGAGAAAACAAAAAAAAGTTGACACAAGTTTGGTTCCCTCAACTAAGGAGGACCTACATTGTCACTCGTGGCCGGCTCAATGGCTAGGCAAATAAGGCAATTGCCTTAGGCACAAGGGGGGGGGGGGGGGGGGGGGGGATTTTACTAAGAATAAGTTCTGTGGTAATTTTTTTTTAAAGAAAATCGAATATTTATGATAAAAAGCACAATATTTTTATAAATTTATATTATTTTATTTTAAAACCTTTTTCAAATAAAAAAAAATAAAAAATGTTGTTTTGCCTTCTTACATTTTGTCCGCTAACACTCAAATTATTTTATTCTTCTTAACTCTTTTTATATTCTCTTTCTTCAAATCTCTTATAAGTTAGAATAATTATTTATAAAAAAAAAAGTCAAATAGTCAATAGTCAATAGTCGAGAAGTGTTGAACAAAGTGAATTAAAAATCTTTTTTTTTTTTTTGTTCCTTCTTAGGTTTTCAAGGTTTGCAACAAGTATATTAAAGTGGGGCATACCAAATTGTCAAATTTTATCATTTTTAACTCTATTATTTTTATTTAAAGTTTGTCAATCTATTACTGATAGAATTATATTAAGAGTTCCTGTAATAATTGTCTCAGTGGAAGGATGTTTATCATCAATGAAATTGATAAAATCTTGCCTAAAATTAATAATTGAAAAAAATATTTGAAGTAATCCATCTTATAAAAATTATTAAGTAGTAATAATTTTGCATCTAAAAAAAGTTAAAAATATATATATTTCAAATAAAATAGATATGAAGTTTGTTTAGGTTAGGGGTGTCAATGGTACAGTTCGGTCGGTTATTTTTTTAAAAATATATCATATTAATTTTTCGGTTAATCTACGGATATAACTAAAATTAGACTTTTCTAAAATGTCTCAATACTTTTGATTTTTCTTCAGTATCGGTATGGTTCGGTTAATTTTCAGTTATTTATATGACGTTACCTTATATAAAATAACAATAAATTTTGGTATAAAGCTCATTCCAAATTTTGATTTTGCGTGGTATGTGATAAATTTGCTGCTTCTTTTTACAGTATAAACTCACATGCTTTTATGATGTTTATTGATACATATACAATAGAAATAATTTTTGACCTCAGATATCAATCCTTAAACTTTTTAAATAGTTGAACATGTTTGACTACTATTAACTTTTTTGAATTAACAAAATTTAAAGGGATAGAAAAAGAAGAATAGTCTCAAAACATACCTTCGTGCAATTATATTTTATTGAAGAAGTAAGTTGGGAAGCAATACTGAATCCTAGACTTTGTGACTTTAAATAGAAAGCAGTAAGCCTTGTAACTCGTTTATTTAACAATGTAAGATAAGTTTTGATATTACTTGTAATTCCCCCAAAAGCCCATGGCCCAAGGTGAAGTTTCTAATGTTTTATAATTTTAAATTAAAATTGACACACACACATATTCGGTATTTTTTTGATTTTTTTTATGAAATAAAAAATCTACCTAATTATTCAGTACAATTTTAGTTTATACTAGAACCCTTCGATTTTACTAAAAAAAAATAAAAATCAGTTTGGTTCGGTCAGTTTTTAGAATAGTTTTGACACCCTTAATTTAGATATTAGGCCTTTAATTAAAAAAAAAATTAGGTCTCTAATTATGTTGAGCCCCCCGCTGTCACCGCAGGTAAGAAACCAATAATTGTTGAGGAAAATTCGATACACAATAAGACTGTTCGTAGCCAATGAATTACACTACGGTCGAAATCTTGAAATGCTGTCAATCATTAGCACACACTTGACGTGTACTTCCTCCGGATAAAAAAGAGTATTTATTTAACTATTTACACACCTTTTAAAAATATTAATTTTTAAATAAATAAGTAATTTAACTAATTTTTTTAATTAAATAAATATTGATATTTGATCATCTAACACTTACTAAGGCTAAATTTGAAAAAATAAGGCTATTTTTTTTATTGATTTGATGAATGAGCACTTTTTTTTATTTAAAAAATAAAGACTAAGTGGACAAAAAGATCCGGAGGGAGTAATTTGTAAATACGTACCAATGAGACTTTGGAAATATGAAATGGCTAATTTAATATTCCTTTCACTTCATTATCATCGTGGAATATTGTTAGCTCCACATATGATTTATTATCATTTGCTTTCTCGTCCATCTCAAACTTTTTTCTCTTTTAATAAATTCTAATTTAAAATTCGATTTGATTTCTTTAGATACCTTTTAATTAAAAACATACGTATTAGGTCGACGTACTCAGAGATAATCTGTATGAGTAATTGTTTACGTGCAATATGTGTTTATAACGGAAAATAAGATATGTTGTCTTAATGTTTGTTAGAGAGTTAGAGAGAGAGAAAATTTGGATACAAATTTAAATTTTAAACATAAATTATACGATCAAACAAGAGATAAGCAGATAATATTTAGAGCTCAAACATGTAAATCCCATGCTAGAATAAATCCTTGTGTTATTTATCATATCTCTTTTTCACTTAAGTGTTGTTACAACTTATTCCCCGTCTCAAAAAGTGATTTTTTAGAGTAAAAAGGTCAAAATCTAAATTTGGATTAATCTGAAATTCTGAATATGATTTCTCAACCTTTATATTTTAATTGATATTTTTTTGTTTAAACATCACAATTAGTAAATCTTTTCACTATTAAGATAGAACTCCGAATAGTTTTAATTTAAAATGGGATTGATCAAATACAATTTGTTAGAATTCTGAGATTGACAAACATTAGAACACATAACATAATCTAAGTAGATAAGAGTACTAGACTTATAAAGGTATGAAAAAATGGGGCATACTAACAATATCACTTAGCTAGCATTTGACAATAGATGTTGGATCAGATTTAAAAAAAAATATCTTTAAATATCTGTTTAGCCTTGAAATTTGATCAGATTTTAAAAGTTTATGTTCAATATATTTTCAAGTTTTTGGGGGAAAGAAATTTTACTTCCACTCACAAAAGTTTAAATTTTTCAAGTAAAATGCATATTCAAATACAACTTCGAGTTAAAAAAATCACAATTTCAAAAACTCAAATTTTCAAATTTCAAGTTTCAAGTTTCAACTTCAAAAATTACGGTCAAACAGGAGCCTAGTAGACCAATTTATTCACTTTAATCCACTTATCACTAATAAGATATTCTTATTCCACTTTATGCTGCAAAAAAATTACCTCCTCCATCGCAATTTATGTGACACCATTTGACTTGACACGAATTTTATGAAAGAAATGAAGATTTTTAAAATATATGGTCCAAAATAAGTCTTATATAAATGTGTGGTTGTAAATATAAAAAGACGACATTCTTTTTGGGACAGTCCAAAAAAATGATGCCACATAAATTGAGACAAATGAAATATATAGATTTACACATACTTTAATGTGAATATTATGTTGGTCCTCTATTGTACTTTATAAAGCAGTACAAGAAGTAAATAACTATTACAAGTATTCGAAAGGATAAATAAATATTCAATATTCAGAAATTGAATCTTGTTGAAGAAATAGGGCAATTTTCAAAACTGCCGCAAGCTTGTTGTGTCTTGAATCTTGATAACCTGAAATCAAGAAACAACTAAATCTGGATGGTTACAACGTTGTGTGTTGAGTCGAGTGATTGCCCTCTGTCCTTAAGACAAGATTGCCCCGTATATATGATTTTACGTTAGCGGGCAATAGTCTCCCAAGATAAAACAACACTTTAATCTCAACGCTATAAAGCCAATAGGTTGAGCATGACGAAGAAAACAAATATGAATCGACTTGCTGAAGATATGGAAAAGGAAGGAAGACTTTCTGTTTACTCTTCTCTTTTATCTCTGTGTATATAGTGTGTCTCTGTTGTGTATATCTTGTGTATATGTGAGGGTTTGCTCACTGTTTTTTTTTCCCGGTCACGAATAACACTGATTTTGGCCACTGTTTTGTACAGATTTTGGCCACTGTTTCGTGCTCTTTTGTGACTGAAATGTGCTGCTATTTTCGTGTGTATTCTCTCACATTATTGAGCCAAAAGAGGCACCAATATATAGCATGGAGGAGGGCGACCCAACGACCACAAACAAGGCAGTAAATAGCCATTAGTGAGGGCTGTTAATGGCCATTAGGAGGCAGATTAATGGGCTGTTCATGGCCAATGAAGAAGGGTTGATAATGGAGGAGTTAATCAGCCAATACTTGGCTGATTAATGCCTCAAAAAACAGTTCCAACGGTAGGCAGAAAGTCTTCTGCCTACCGTCACCTTTTCATAAACTCTAGGGACCAAACTGTACATAAGAAACTTCAGGGATCAAACTGTACATCTGACAAAGTTCTCTGGTCTAAAAATATAATATCAGAAAGTCCCCACAGCCCATAGCCCACAGCCGAAACCGGACGCGACGGGCGGGCTGCGGCGGCGCGCGGGCTTAGCCTAGAACCCAAACACATCTAGTTCCTCCCTCCTTTAAACACATGGGATACCCCTTGGGGTCCCAAACCCTTTACCAATTAGAGACTTATATAGAGAGCAATTCTTCATATTCCCACCGATGTGGTAGATTTGTCCCACACCATATTTCCATGCATCAAACACCTTACTTCGTGGACCAATATCTCTTTCATTTCTCAACGAAATTTGACGATTCTTGGCCCTACGGTCATCTACTCATTTCGTAGATCATGCATGTGCGAAGAGACAAAGTCTCCAACATGCGGAACACTAGTGTTTAAATCATCAAAGATGGGTGGACGCATCTCCCCGCCAAAGATAAATTTCCAACATATTATTTAATACCGAAACCAAATGTCGCATAATAAAAAATATTTTTCTTATACGCCCAATCAAACAGTGCATGATTTTATATTGGAATTAGTTTCGCAATCCTTTTAAACAAACGAACCCATCTTCTCTAGAATTTCACTATTTGAGTAGAACTATCGATCGCGCTTCTTCGATTAGCCTAGAGTCAGGAGCTTCAGTGGCAACTTGGGTCAAAGGTGAACATTATGACGACAGTTAGAAAATGGGTCTGCTGTCAACGCGTCACAAACTGCGCGTGGTAGAGAAGTCGTTATTAAATGAATATCGGCATTATCCATCTTTTTCAGGTTTGAGAGAATGTGCGCTTTCTCTTAGAAATTCAATCTTCTGAATCTCTGCTCAAACAAATTGGCATCACTCAATCACATACATATATCTATTACACCTTCTCAAACAACACAAACAGAAACACCACCTCTCTCTACCCCACATCTCTATAATCTATTTCCCATTTTCATTTCAGATAAGGACTTCTCACAGGTTATACTCTCTAACCTTTTAACTTTCTTTTCTTCCCCCATAAGGGTCACCTTCCTTTTTGCATTTTTATCAATTTGGTGTCAGTTTATTGACTAAAAATATCATAAAGTTGTGATCTTTATTGAATTTGCAAATCAAGAATTGATTTTTATTAAGAGTTCATGACTGGGGTTCTTGTTCTTATGCAATGTCATTGATTTCTTTGTTGGGTTTTGGCTCTTTCTGTTGAAATGTTTGTGAATTTTGACCATGAAGCAGAAAATTAGTGTTTAAGGTTTTGTTTTTAATGGTAAGGTGAGAATGGCCAGGCTAAGATATTGGTTCACTCTGTTTGTTTTGCATTTGTCTTCATTGTGAAGCCCTTTTCCTTTTCTACTAGGTTTTGGCAAGCTGTTAAAAGTTCTTGTATTCTTGCTTGTGCTTTAATCTTAGCCCTTTTGCTTTGAGCTTGCATTTCTTTTCCTATGCACATCTTAGCTTTGCTTTTCTGTTGAAGTTTTGAACTTAGGAATTTTTTCCTTTCCTTCTCCCACTACAGTGTGTTTTTACCTATATCTCTTTTGCTGAGTTTGTTACTATTTCTTAACTTACTTTGAGTCATTCTCTGACTTTACTTTTAAAATCTTTTCAGGTTTTGCATTTACTGGGAGGCTTAGTTCTTGAATGAGCTTTCGTTGTTATTCTCGTGCTAGTTCGGAGGTGAAGTTAAATTCACAGCTAAATATGTTCTGGGGTTTAGGGAGATCTTGAATTTGCATAATAAAGTTCCCTTCAGCTTTTAAAGAAGTTCAGTCTTTTTTTTGCCATTTTCTTATCCAAGGCTGCAACTTTTACTGGTTTTGATGTTGCAAAGACTGATCAATGCTTAGGATAAAGAGTTGCGACTCTGATTCCCCTTCCTTTGAAATTTAAGTCAAAGTTCGAAGGGGATTTATTGTTTACGGAGTTCTGAAAAAAGAAATAAATGTATGGATCAAAGGGACGCTATGATGTTACCTGGATCCGCTCCTTACTATATGCAGAGAGGGATGAGTGCGAGTGGGAGTGGGAATGCCCCTGGTTTACAGGGATCACCAATCATTAATCCTTCATTACCTACTGCCCATATTCTCTTTCAATCTAGTAGTAGTGGTGCTTCGATTCCACAAACACTAGTTATGGATCCTTCATCAACAATATCACCTAGAGGTAGTATTGGTGCATCATCATCAGCACTGCCACAAGGTGAGTCTGTGCGCAGAAAGAGGGGTAGGCCTCGGAAGTATGGATCTCAAGGGGCAATGTCGTTGGCATTGAGTCCACCTCCATCTACTCAGGCAATGACGTTAAACCCAACTCAGAAGCGGGGTAGAGGAAGGCCACCAGGGTCTGGACGAAAGCAGCAACTTGCTTCTTTTGGTAATTTCTCCCTTTAGTTTGCATTTCAATAGATCCTGGGCAATTCTATTAGTTTAATGGTAATGACCTGATATATTTGTTTAGTACTCTTAGTAGTTGTTCGTTATGTTCTTTGTTTCATCAATGACTTAATCTGATTGAGGAAGTTTTACCAAATTGCTTTTGTACAGTCCTCTTAGGCCATATCATGCTCCTTTCTTGCAGTTGGCTATCTCCATCAATATGATTTTGTTTATCATTGTGTGTCGTGCTCAATAGTGAACGGAATATATTTGCGAGAAAGCTACCTCATATAAGTGATAGATAGATATGTAGAAAGGATGATAAAACATATTGTTCTGATAAGTTCACTAAAGCATATTAAAGTCACATAAGGGTTCAGAGTGGAAGACTAAACCACCAAATTTTATTTCTTGTCCTAAAGAACATAATTGGAAGTAAAATATGCTACTATCTCACTTAATCAAAAGAAGATTTCAAGCATTTTATAATGTATACCACATGTTAAAGTGGTTTATAAAACCTCAAAACTATATATTCGCAGATTCATAGTGCTGCTATTTAGGCAACCCGTGTTTTTAGTTGGGGATTAGGATGAATGTATGCCCCTTGCATATTGGATTTCATCAATGATGCTAAGGCAAATAGGACTCATTTTAATGACAACCAAAACTTTTTTAAAAAAAAGACGAAACCATATTGTTTTATTTTTGGGTCAGTTACTTCTTCCCTTTTAGTTTGACAAAACTTAGTGAGTCTCCGCTCTGGTTTGATGTCAGTGTTATTCATCAATGTGAGTATCCTTTTCTACCCATTGAGCATTTTGTGAATTTCCTGCACTGGGTTGCTTCTTTGACATGCTTTTGGTTGCTGGGCTGCTGTTGTTGAGCCTTTCTATTTGATTGTCGCATAATTGGTTGATTCTCTTGCTAGGTGGATGGTTGTCCAATACAGCTGGAATTGGTTTTACCCCGCATGTCATCATGATTGCTGTAGGAGAAGTACGTAATTCACATGTTTTAGAGTGTGTAATATTGTATAGCATCACATAGATAGTATGGCTGAAACTACTGTTTCTTTTTTTCCTCACTTCTACCATGCTGGCACATTACAGCTTTATGGTTCACTATATACATGGAAACTGTTAGAGCAAGGGAATTAACTTTTCCTCCCCCTTTTTATTTTCCAAGGTTAGGCTTTCAAGGAACTTGAGCAAGAAGTAACATAATGAACTCAATGGCAAAGAAAAAAAAAGAATAATCATTTAATTTTGGTCTAGATATCTTCATGAACCTTAGACTGATCAGTACATGAGTATGTGCAGTGAGATGGATCCTTTCTGGTTGCTATAGGCTTCTCTCTATCGGATTGGGGTGAGTTTGCTTTTGGAAAGGGGAGAAGGTAGAGCAAAATGTTGAAATGTCTTGTATGCTTAACTATTGCGCTTGAACTTACTTATCATTAACTAGAAACAACTAAAGATCCTTCTTTACGGGTTTGCAATCTTAATATAAAGTATCTCTCAGAATATCTCCTACTACCATTCTGCTGTTTATGGGTGCCTTCTTAGCTGTAGTTGGCTTAATGAATTGAGTATGTGCAATTAGTTATCCTTAGGAGGTTCCTTTCAATAGTTGAAACTTCAAAGACAAAAATCAATTTATGTCTGAATTAACAAATGAAAGGCAATTCTACACTTGATCTAGTAGCAGTTTTGACCTTTAAAATTCCCTTGAGCACAATATAATATTATTATAACTTCAATTGGGAAAAACTGCTTGTGGCTTACCTTAATTAATATTCTTTCAGCCATTCAGTTACTTTTCTATTTTAATTTTAATTGTGGTACTAACAATAGTAATGGAATGGTTCATTTGCATTTTCTGCAGGACGTCACAACAAAAATAATGTCATTTTCGCAACAAGGGCCTAGATCAATATGTATTTTATCAGCAAATGGTGTCATCTCCACTGTAACTCTTCGTCAGCCATCAACTTCTGGTGGCACTGTTACATATGAGGTCTGAAGACTAACATTAAATTCCAAAAATATGATTTATTAGGCTGATAACAGTAAGTTGCTGACTCCAAAATGGAGAGCATAAATGTCTATAGTTTAGACTAATTTGCAGGAAGTTGTTATCTTTTCTTGAGATGCAACGATGAAATTGAGTTGTTTGCTAATGGTTAGAAAAATAAAATTGTTAGCCTTTCTACTATTTGTTTGGTCTAATAACTTTACATGGATCTGTTAGTAATCCTGAAATAAGTTCGAGAGTTATTTTAACACATAGGTTGAGAAATTGAGGTCTAGACTTTAAGGTTGTTTTCTTGATTCTTATGTATAAATGTTTTAACTCAGTAAAGTCATTTTTTCTTGGTCTGACATTCAAATTGCAATAGTGAGGAAATCAGTCATTTTTATCCATACCTACGATTGAGATTCTGGAACTTTTGTGCCTGTATCTTTTACAAACTCGTTGACCAATATTTTCTCAGTTGTCTTCTACACTGTAATATACCAAATATGAATCAGTCTTTTGGTATAGTTCTCGGGGGTTGGTCCAGGAGAGGGGGGACTGCTTATTAAAGTGGATAAAGTTTTCTCTGTATTAGGAGCTTGTAATCTAGTTAAGAAGTATATTATTGCATATTACCTAATTTACCCCCTCATTATCCATCTTTTTTCTGCAAAAATGAACTTCCAAACATATGTTCTTATCCCATGCAGGGACGGTTTGAGATATTATGTCTATCAGGCTCTTTCTTGGTAAGTGATACTGGTGGATCTCGGGGTAGGATTGTTAGCCTAAGTGTTTCTCTTGCTAGTCCAGATGGTCGTGTGATAGGTGGTGCAGTTGGAGGTGCTCTAATTGCAGCAAGTCCAATTCAGGTATCCTTTTCAATCCTTCCATCTTATTGAAATCTCTATTTGATGTCTTCAAACGGAAACATGTCTTCGTCGTATGATACTGTGATGAACTCATTTGGAAAAAAAGTATGAAACTATATAAGGTTGCTTCCATTTTAATCTACATGCACCTTTGAATCTCAAAAAGGTTTGGCTGGTTTTAGATTTTATATAGTTGTGCGATCATCGCTAAATCATGCCGAAATAGGTCTTCCTAAAAAATCTGTTTGCACACGTGATGACATGGTGGCTAAGCCTTCTTACCTTGTGGCAAATTCAGATCCTTGACTTATCACTTACCTGTTCAAAGCCTGAAATTGAAAGTGAATGACTTCAGGTAATAGTGGGAAGCTTCTTATGCTCAAGTTCAAAGGCAAAGAAAAGAGCTGCAGAAAGTGTACAGAGTGCAGGAACTTCATATCTTCAGACCACTGACAATTCCATAAATCCGACTGATGCTCTTTCGAACCAGAATCTTACACCATCCTCTTCAATGGGAGTATGGCCTAGTTCAAGGCAGATGGATCTACAAACTGGCCATATTGACATTGATTTGATGCAAGGATGAGACAAGTGAGCACTGTATATATTGTGTTCTGATTTCTCCAGTCCTACCATCTTGAGCCACCTTAGATCGTAGTGCTATAGGAGTTCTTTTTGCAGTTTAACATGAATTTGCTTTTCTACTCGGTGGTAGTTCAATTCATGCTGGAGGCTTTAGTCGGTGCGTGTAACATATTGTGGGCTGTCTTCTAGATACAGACTGTTCCATCCATTTGGATAATTTTTTCTTGATGTTGTGGTGGAAGACATACTTTTATTATTTCTTGGTTTCATTGGACTGATATATCTGCCTGATTTCAAAATCTGATCCTCTGTAATTATTCTATGCATTGAGTGCGTTGGACGTGTTTTAATTTTCTGTCTATTCCATGGGGAAAACAATAAATTATGTAAATAGATGTATAAGTTTGCTATCTCATCTTGCACGAAAGTATAGAATTTCAATAGATTTTAATGCAAATATTAGAACATTTTTTTATCACTCTTACGTTGTCACATTCTTATTTAAAATACATATAGTCGACACAACACTGGACAGCAATAACTGATTACAAGTACTGAACAATTCTTGAAATCATCTTTTATGCTGACTTGACAAGGAAACAAGCATGTAGACTTTAATAACTCACAGAAAAATGCAAATTAAGTGACACATTGAGATGAACTTAACAAATAGGCCTGCAGGGCTTGCATGCACACTGCTTTTTCACCTTATGCTTGTAAATCCAACTGAGAACTAAGTTGTCTTCTTCTTCTGGGTGCCATTGTTGTTGCTACGACATGGACGCCCTCCATCGGGTAAGTCTTAATGGAAGAATCACCATGATGCAAGCATAGTGAGAAAATGATGAAGATGGCAAGTATAGCTGTGCTTTTCCCGGCCATTTGTTGTGTACCTAATGCTTCTTGCAGAGGTTACATATATATATGGGGTTCCAGTATACGTGTGGGCTCAATTGTATTGCTGTCGATGATTTCATCGTTAATTTCATACTATACTATATTTTTATGTTCTTGTTTTCTGGATTTATGTACCACCTACTATCTCCCACCACCATATATGTGAAACTCGTGCTCAAAACGATCATTGGTTGAGATTAAAAAGTCGCAAGTTTCCAGCTGCATACCAAACCTTCTTGGATTCAGCAGTCTATTTCTGGTCTAGTGACTTGTCATTTGGCCCCAGAGTTCGAATAGGAGACGAATTCTCAACCTGAAAATGACATCCTTTCAATTTCGTTCAAAAATAATTTCCAGTGCATTTATGTTTTACAAAAATGTGTACTGCATGACTCGGCATTCAAGTGGGGATTGATGCAAAACATGTGTTGAGAAACTAATACTAGATTAAAGGATTTCCCCTCAAAATTCATTTGGAAAGGAAAAATAACTGGCCGGGATTTTTTTTTCAATCCTTTAATTTATCGATAAAAGAAATCTTGTCTAATTTTTCTTCTAATCTACATATCTTTTGTTTGTTTGTTTGTTTGTTTGTTTTTGGGATTAGGAGAGAGCCAGGGAAAGATCTAGTACTATAAAATAACCTTGTACCTCTGCAATTCTTTTGTCACACTTGAATATATCAATTATTGGTAGCTAATGCCTAATGTTATGTTTCCATCACTATAGTGTAAGGAAAAGAGAGTCACAAAAGAATCACCCACTCATTAATACCAATCAAAAGAAACAAGGAGAAAAATCAAGAAAGAGGATCTACTGAAATCCATCACCTTTTATATGTTTCCTTGTAGCAATTAATTATGTACTAATACGGATTATGTTTTTGAAAGTCTATCATCACGTTGAAATAGAAAAATTATTGTTTGAAAGCAAGTACAATATAATTAATGTCATGCATCTCCATGATCTTTTACTGGTGCCAGTCAATTGGTCAATGTTGTAAACTTTTTATAAATTTGATAGGAATAGTATTTAGATCAGTTCAAATACCACAGCCTGCCAAAATATGGAGTCTATAAGCTTCACTAATCTGGAAATAAATTGAAAGATAAATCGATTATTCTCTAGTCATGTGTGAGACTAGCGGTAAGATCTCTATTATCTTCAACCTGTACTTAAATTAGTGGGACTTGAATTGCCTCGTTCATTGATTTAATCCTATTTCAAATTATACAGGACACAATTGTTTAAGCTAGCTTGTCTCTAAACATGAAAACCTTTATTCTAGCATCTGTATATATTTTATGTATATTGCAACATACTACAACCAACTAGAGTTTATTTTAGTACAATCATAACAATCTGTCTTTTCCCATGAGATCAATTATGATATAAGTAGGATATTGATTAAGTTAAAACATGGTAATGATGGTTTCACTACATGTTTTTCCATGCATACTGCTCAATTTGACTTTAGGAAAAGAATGTATAGCACAGTAGAATAGAAAATAAGTCTTCAATTCGTCAAATTTTGATACTTCTTCTGTTGTTAGAAATTTTTTGCTGGTTGATTCATTGTAGGATTTTCCACCTGAATACTTATGCCACTGCTTTTACAAATGGATCAGTGACTTAGTCGGAACCATTGTTGAACAGGCTTATGGTAATTGGATAGATGGTTGAGGTTTTAAAGGTGCTATTTCTGCAGTTCTGAATTCCGCATTATTGAGCTTAAACCAGCAAATGTTTTTTTTCTTTTCCAGGGAGTGTGCATCACTATAGAAGTTAAAAAGCTCAGGTTTTAATCATTTGAGGCCAATTCACAACTCCGTATATGTACAAAGTATAGCTGGTTCCACGGTCGGATAAAAAAAGGAGTTGGTGTAAAAATATTCTAGCTGATGCAGTCTTTACAAATTTGATATTGAGGCCTAGTTGACTGATTGATCTTTGGTTAAAATGTAGTAGGTTTAGATTAGACACTGAACCAAGTTTTTTTGTTTCGAATTTCATTAATCGTGTCTCGTTCATAGGCATGAAATTTCATATTACTATCACTTCAAAAGTCTATATGAACAGAATTTCATTTACTGTAATTTCACAACAATATACATGCAGATTTACTTGCATCAAAGCCACATAATCTGATTATGAGCGCACACCATCATCATATTGGAACGATACAATAAGTACTTTAATGATGCACTAAGCATCAGACCATGTAATGTCATAATCGCCCCAGTCACCTTCAGGTATACCCAAGGCTTCCCACACTGCTTTAGAAGCATCAACAATGTTATTGGGGCATGGGGGCTGATAATCGTGTTCGTCATCACATCCCATGGTTGAGTCACACTCGTCTACAACTTTAGCCTTCACACTTCTTCCATTAGCACTTACCGTGATATAGTTAAGGCACCTACCTCCTCCACTATACCATCCGGTCGAAAGGGCAACAACTGGAGTTTCATCAGAATGGTATTGGTTATCACATTCCGATGGTCCACCACCATCTCCTCCCGCTTGGAAGCTATTTAGAGTTAAAACAGCCTTGGTATTACCGGTCACAGGAGGTGAACATTTGTAAGTGGTGTACATCTTGCCTTGTTTGCAACAATCTGAGTCATTTTCGGGGTTGCATTGTCCTGGAGGTGGCTTTATGCCTCTGATTTTTCCACTCGGCTGGCAAGCCTGTAATCTTGCATCTAAGCAGTAAGTAAGAGTGGCAAAAATCAGCAATACCAAAAGAGATGTTCGTGCTGTAGAGTTCTTCATGGTTTTCGTTCCTGTTTTCGTGTATGGTTTTATTTTCAAATGTTGGTTGTGTGGAGACTGGGATGATCTAACTGGTTTATATAGTGTTTCCGTCATATAAAAATCCAATATTCTGCTCAAGACATGAAAAGTTTCTTATAATTAAGTATACATTTATTAAGTTTTAGCAGTCAAATTGTCTATTGGAGTGATTCTTTACCCTTTTAATTATAGTAGCTTGCTATAGTAAATTTGGACATATTTGATTATAGCTTCGTTACTTTCCTTGACGGTCACGGCCTTTGTTTTCTATCAGCGGACATCTAATTTAGAGTTTTCTGCTTCCTAATGTAGAAAGGCATTCTACCACAACCTAATACGGCAAGAACTTGATGGGGTATTTTATTATCTTGGATTCTGATGTAAAGTATGAGTCCATCAAACAGAGTAGATAACCTGGTTCTCTACTACTCTCTTAAGTAAATGCATAAGGTAAATAAAACAAGATATTTACGTGGAAAACTCCTTGCTCAAGGGATTAAAAATCACGACCTACCAGTGTAGAATTTCTCAAACTCCACTATAACTGAGAAATATTTAGATTACAACCTCTTGCAATCTAGGAATTAAAACCTTAATCCCTCACCCCCTTACAATAACTCTACTGCAAGCTCTCTACAATAACTCTATAGCACAGACGCACTCTTGACTAACTCTAGCCAAATGTACAACTCAAAGACTTGAGAAAACAAACTACCTACATACAACTTCTTATACGTAGAGTAGGTTTACAAGTTGGAGAACAAAAGACAAGGACTCACAAACTTAAGGACTTAAGACATCTTCAATGCTTAGGATCTGGTCCTTGAGTATGTTGCTGCTTTGTTCTTTAGAAAGTCTTGAGAGCAGCGACAGATGACAGTTGAGAGAAAATATTATTTTTAGGTTTTAAAGTGATGATTCTTCTCTTGTAACATGTTGTTTAAATATGAGAGTATGTGGGGGAGATATCACATCGATTGGCCTAGAAGATTTGCAGATGTGCTGCTGCATTGCTATTAGTCAGTACAGTGCAACAACTTTTACAGCTGTAGAGTACGGCTGCTAGGGAACCGATCACATCTGGTCCATATATGGTTCTGTTTGACAATCATCAAAACTCGAAATAGTAGGACTTATCAATTTCCCCCTTTTTGATGATGACAAACCCATAATAGATATTCCCCTTGAGAATCAGACCTATAGTCCTTACATTACTAACTTGTTCCCCCTGAGAATCAACCCTATAGTCCTTTAATACCACATCACTTAGAACTACAAATCCGCAGAGACACACAAACCAATCTTCACACAAACCTTCCCCATTTTGGCATCATCGAAAAGCATAAAATTTGTGAGCACAAGCATAAAGAAGTTCAACAACATTACCTCATGGCCACTCGGGCAACACAACACAAGCAATAACAGTGACGAGCAGTATAGGTACCATAGCACGTAAACACAAAAAATGCCTAAAAAGAGATAATTTAAACATCAGCAAGCAGCTCTAATCATTATAGACATGAAAATTAAATAGTCTAGTGTGCCAAAAGTCATCAAAATACAATCATTAAAACAGAAGGATTTCAAAAGATTGGAAAAGGGCTTAAGAAACATAAGTATTTAGAAGAGAAGGGCTTAAGTAGGGAAGATCTTGAGAAGCCTGTCCACCCTCTCATTTGCAGTCCTCTAATCTTGGACCAGTTGCTCACGAAGCTCATCCACTTTTTGCTTCAGCTGAGCATTAACTTCCTCTAAGGTACCACTAGGACCTAATTCTCTCCCCTTTTCAGCGAGCTGAGATTTTTAGGATTACATTTTCATCATGTAACCTCTAGATCTCAGCAGTGGCCTTTTCTTGAGCCTCAATCAGTTTTGAAATTATGGAGTTGCTTCTTACACCTCCTTTCTTCGGCATACACTCACATTTTTCCAACGTAGTTAAAGTGAGCATTTGCTTCCTGGTTCCCATGGTAGTTTTTCCCGTTTTGACACTAAATTGCTCAAATACTTTTGTGAGAAATAACCCATAGGGAAGAACATGCCTACCATCCTTTGTATTCACTACTTTCAGAATGTGCTCTATCATGAGGGTAGGTAAGCTAATAGGGGTGAATTTAGCTAAAGCCTCGATGACGATCAAATTAGAGATAACTACCATAGACCTTCTCTCAACCCTAGAAAGTAACACTTTGTTGACAAGCTCTAACATGAGCTGATATTCGGGCTTGAGGAGTTTCTTGAAGATTATTTCCCCAATATTTATCACTTCTTGCTTCACAATTGTACTTAAGAATTTAGTCGAAGCAACACTCTCTTTAACAATCTTTAATCCATCAGTTGGAATACCGAGGATCTTACCAAACTTCTCCTCATCGATGACCAAGTCAGTTCCATTCACAGTTACCACCAGAGTATCATCATCGGTGGTAAATAAGTTCCCATAGAGTTGACAACCTCTTCTTCAAACACACTAGGAACATGAGGGGCAAAGAGATGATTCCAATTCTGGAAATTAACTATCTCCAAAAGTTCTTTCATCCCACCTCTTCCTGCAATCTCAGTGTCAAAAACTCTCCCACGCAACACTTTTTAATATTTGAGAATCTCTTTTCTCTCCCACTCAGACAATTCTTTCCTTTGTTTCTTTGATAAGGAACCAAGCTCCTCTTCCACAATTCTCTTCCTCTTTCGTGGAGAATGGGTCTTAGTTTTCTTCTTCTGAGACTCTTCAGCCTCATCATCTGGGTCAGCACTCTCAACAGACTTTCCCTTCATCATACTTTTCCTTTTGGAATTATTTCTTACAAGTGAGAATTCCTCCATCACACTTTCTTCATTTTCAACAGTCATCACATTAGCAGGTGACACTTCCTTCTCATCAATCAACAATCCTTTCACCAATCGTTTCTATTTCTTTTCGGAGCTTTTCTTTTCTTTCATAGAAGACTCTAGTTGAGCTTTCTTCTTCAGTCTGGTAGTTGGCGCTTTGTAGGTAATACACTTCCTTTCATTTTCACTCAGACGAGCCTTAGAAGAGGCCTTAGACTTTTTTTTGAACACAACACTCAAAACTATTTCATCCTCAACATCAACCTACTAAGAAAGACTGATAGGACCAGGTTCCATTTCAGGAAAGAGCTCTGCTAGGGGTACGGTAATAGGGGTCATAGGTTAAAGAATGATGTCCAGAGTTTTCCTTAAAGAACCTGGTGTTCCATCCCAAATGGGGACAGTCTTGAACTTTGAAGATTCAGACGCTCCTTGGGTTGACAGACCAGTTCCTTCTTTAGGTTCAGTCATAGGTTCCCCTTGAATGAGGGCACTAGTTCCTTCACCAATTCATTTACTACTTAATCCATCTAGGGATTCTACAAAACCTAACACGATTTCAGTAGCCTCACTTTCCAAGATGTTACCCCTTCCCTTTTCTCCCTCACTCAGACTACCATCAAACATATGATCAACATAGGACTCAGAGTGTCTTTTGTCTGAATCAATTAAATTTATATCAGTAGCAGGAATAGTATTACATGTTTCTTATCCGATTCAACATCTTTTCTTTTATCCTCAGCAACATCGAAGGAATTTGGCTCGAAAGACTCATTGACTAATTTCTTAGATTTCTCCCATGTCTCAACTAGAGTTTTCAACTGTACAAAATTTACAGTTAGGGTTGTCCCTTAAGAATGGTAGAGGAAATTTCAAGCAAGAGTTGTTTTGGGGTTTGGTTCTTCGACTGCACCAAAAATGGGTGAAGGGGGAGGAACTAGTGAAGTTGGAGATGATGGAGGGAATTTTGGGGGTGAAGAATAAGGGTTTTGTTCAGGTAGATTTGGGGATTTTGGAGAGGACATAGTGTTGATAGATTTTGGTGAGTTGGATAGAGAAGATTGCGACATATATTTGCCTTGATCGAAAAAAAAGCTTAGAAAGTTTAAGAGTTTTGTAGCCATTTTGGTTTGAGAAGGAGAGAGAGAGAGTGAATTGGATAAATTGTTCTTGAAGTTTAGAAAAGATGAGAATACGAGATTTAGGTGTAATAAGACAAATTAAGGAACCGATTTTGATAGGTGAAAGAAAAAGAGACTCTTCGTTTTTCATAATATCTCAGACACGACATGACAATTAAGACCTTATTCAAAAGTAGAGGTGGGAAGAAATTATTGATGAGGCACTCTAAACAGTTTAATGCACACATAGGTACTGAAAAGACTACTGACCTGAGTCATAAGAACCAGGTTCTTAGACAATTTTCGAAAGTGAAGGCAACCATTTTGAGAAATGCAATGCTACCCATACCTGAGTTGTCATGAGATAGACATGTGTGCATACCTATGACAGTATTGAACTGTGTTAGATGCCACTAAAAATACTTTTAGCATTGTGCTTGTTCTCTTATCATAGCCAATCATTGAAGGGGCTTGTGAAGGGACAACTAGTTGAACTTTGATTAATCCCATTTTCAAGTGACTTCTTTCATAGTGTTTTCTGTTTAGTGCCTTTTATGACGATCTCTGTTACCCGGTCCTTCATTTTGCAAAACTTCATACAAATCAACACCTTTTCAATATTGTCCCTTGGGAAATGGTGTCTAATATCAATATGCTTGGTCCCCTTGTGTTGCACTGGATTATCTGCCATATTTAGTGCACTTGTATTTTCATATACAAGAGATACACACTTAGTAATGCATCAAAATCCTCAGGTTGTTGCTTGATCCAAAATAGTTTACCATAACAAGAGGCAACACCTATGTATTTAGCTTCCGCATTAGAAAGATCCGCAGAGTTATGTTTCCTTGAATCTCATGAGATCAAGTATGATCCCAGAAAATGAGCCAATCCAGATGTGCTCTTTATGTCCTCCAGATATCCGACATAATCTAGGAATCACTTTTGCAACCTTCAGATCTGATTCCTTTAGACTTGATTTGAGTCTCTATGCATGGATTCATTTACAGGGGAACCAGATTCATTCATGTCCAACTGAGCAGCAGTGGATATAGGAGTATCCAATGGTCTTAAAATTCTCCATTTCAACCCTTTTAGAGGCTTCCTGAAGTACTTATGTTGATTGATTAAGCTCCTTTTGCACCTCAAATTGATCAGTGCTTTGAAGATTGAAAGAACCAGGTTATGCATAGTGTACTACCTCATTGTCTTCTCCATAGGCCAGATCTTCATGATCCGTTTGTCCAGATCCCTGAGTACCTGATGTCGCTTCAGTAACTTGATATTCAGCTTTATGAGACATGGTAGAGACACATGGTTCCTGCATGCTTCTTGACTTGGCCCATCAGATTCGTCTTTCCATGTGAGATTTCAATGACCTCAATAGAAGTCTATGAAATTTTTACTTTTTAGCTTCAATATTTTTCATGCCTTTGTCACCCGAATCAATTAGTTCATCAAAAAAAAATCACATGCATACATCAAAGCTCACATGCTCATAATTATTGTTGAACATGCACCACTTTCTTTGGCTTGAAAGGAGATCTGACCTACTTCCCTTTAACGCAAGTTTTGCACGTCTCGTGATTCTTGAGCTTGGTTTTGGCAGCCCACGAACCAAGTTCTTCATAATCAACTTATTCATCGGTGGAGAGCTTGTGTGCCCCAGCCACATGTGCCCCAGTTCAACATCATCAATCTGAGCACTAAGTTATGTCAGGTCATGCCCATGGATCTCATCAAGGTCACCCACACAAATGCTCTAGTCTCTTCTTTCTATCAAGACCACTTTTTCAGATATGAAAGACACTTGACAGGCTGTAAATTAGGTCATCCACATTACATACATCTTCAAAAGTATGGGAGAGTGTCTTGTCAATTTTGCCCATGCCAAGAAGGTAACCTTTCTTAATATTTCCAAGGACACACTCGATCCCTCCTTGAAAGGCTCTGAGTGAGAGAGACTCTAGTTATATGCTTAGAGTAGCCACCAGATATGTACCATTTTGACCGCCTCCTCTCACTCTAGCCTGCAAACGAGGTCACTGATCGAATTTAGGAACCCAAATCAGTTTGAGTCCCTTTGTGTGATAAAAATGGATGAATTCGACTTCTTTTAGTCGATGTTGTCAATCCAATTTTTCTCTTTCTTGTACCATGTCCCACAGTTCTGGATTTCTTCTTAATGAATTTCATATTTTTCTGCATAGACTGAGATTTTGCTTTGCATGAATCTTTGTAATGGCCATTCTAACCACAATGAGTGCATAACTAATTTTTAGTCGTAGTGACATACTTGTTGTGAGAATTATATGGAGTTTTGGCCTTTTGGAACCCAAGGCCTTCCTTACCTCATTCTTTGATTTTGTACATAGAGGTAATTATGTCGGAACACCAGGTCCAATGAAGCAACTTGTCAAGATCAACTTTTACCTTTTCCAGATCCTTCTGTAGCTGTCTATTCTTCTCTAGCTCAGTAGTGAGACTCATCTTGATTTTCTTAAGCTCATTTTCAAACTCAACTTGAGTCTCACTAGCCACCTCCTTTCCTTTTGAAGGAGCATTCATCCATTTTTTCATTTGACTCTTTAATAAAGAGTTTTCTCTAGTTAATTCGTCAACCTGTTCCTTCAGACCCACAATGCAAACCACTATATCATCTATTTCTTGCTTTAAACTTCCAATTTCTTCAATTAGGCTACCCTTCTCATTGATGCTATGATATGTATCAATTAACATATTTCTAAAGACATCAATTTTCTTTGAGAGTAGATTCTCAAGTTTTTCTGAACATTAAGAAAATTCACCTCATCTTGATAACAATCATCATCAGCCTCAGATTTGACCATGAGTGCAAAAATTGACTCATATTTTGAAAGTCTATTGTCAAGAGCCATCATATCAGCTTGGTTATCTCCGTCTTCAGATTCACTGAAAGAATCTCCCCAAGCTGCCAGAGCTTTCTTTACCAGATTGTCAGGTTCATCTCTTCTTGTGAATTTTTATCAAGACCGAGCTTTCCACACTTGCGACAACAATCGTTTCCTTTGGAGTTCCTGTTGAAACTTTCTTTCTGTGAGACTCAACCATTTCTTCAAACCATCTTCTTAAATCTTTGAGTTAGATACGCTATATCAGATTCATCACTACTTGTGTCACTTCTAGTAGCCTTGAGAACCAGGGTCTTCACCTTCTTTGGCTCTCTTCTTTCATCATCCTTTTTGTCTCTTCAGTTCATAAGTCTTGAGATTTCCAATAAGCTCATCAATGCTCATTCTTTGCAGGTCCTGAGCTTCTGAGATAGCGTTAACTTTGCTTTCCCAAGACGTAGACAAAACACTTAGCAGCTTACGAACCAACTTGTTGGTTTTGATGACTTCACCAAGAGAATGAAATTCATTGATTATGGAGGTGAACCTGGTATGCATGTCCTGAATGGACTCACTATCTTTCATTTTAAATAGTTCATACTCGGTAGTGAGCATGTCTATCTTGGACTGCCTTACTTGACTTGTTCCTTCATGGGCAGTTTGTAGAGCCTCCCAAATCTCTTTTGTCGTTTGACATACTGAGATGCAGTTGTATTCATCTAGTCCAATCCCACACACTAGAATTTTCTTTGCCTTGAAGTTTTTCTCCACGAGCTTTCTATCAACATCATCATACTCTTTTATGGTTTTTGGAGTTGATGGAAGTCCAGCCGGATCTGTGTTTGTTGGGACATGAGGACCATCACAAATGATATCCACAACACATAGTCTTCAGCCATGATGAAATCGTGCATCATTGTCTTCCACCACCCATAATACTTTTCATTGAATCTCGGTGGTCTTGTGGTAGATTGTCCTTCCTCTAGATTTGGTGGAGCAGCCATGAGAGATCCTTTCTAGGTGTTAACTTTTTAGAAAGTACCTACTCTGATACCAATTGATGTAAAGTATAAGTCCACCAAACAGAAGGTAAATAATATAAGATAATTACGTGGAAAACTCTTTGCTCAAGGGATTAAAAACCACGACCTACCAGTGTAGGATTTCTTAAACTCCACTATAACTGAGCAATGTTTAGATTACAACCTCTTGCAATCTAGGAATTAAAACCTTAATCCTTCACCTCTTACAATTACTCTACTGCATTCTCTCTACAATAACTCTATTGCATAGACACTCTTGACTAACTCTAGCCAAATGTACAACTCAAATACTTGAGAAAACAAATTACCTACATACAACTTCTTACACGAATAGTAGGTTTACAAGTTAGAGAACAAAAGATAAGGACTCACAAACTTAAGGACTTAAGACATCTTCCGTGCTTAGGATCTGGTCCTTCAATTTTTTGCCGCTTTGTTCTTGAGAAAGTCTTGAGAGCAACGACATATGACATTTGAGATAAAATATCCTTTTTAGGTTTTCAAGTGATGATTCTTCTCTTGTAACATGTTTTTAAATATGAGAGTATGTGAGGGAGAAATCACATCGATTGGCAATACTGTAGTAGCACCAATATTCTTTTAATCTAAAACAACCAGATGGAGACTTAGTTTATTTAATGAGTGAAAATATAAAAAAAGATGAGGACAGGACATGCAAACATAACCTCAACAAATGTAGGAGAGGGGACATATTCTTTAATTCTGCATTTGTAATCCCCCCCCCCCCCCCCCCCTCCTGTTGCACTAGTAAGTGATAAAACTCCAGTAGGATTCATCAACCGATTATAGAAAATCACGAAATTCCGCCGGTAACATGTTCACAACCACCAAGAAGTTTGCAAAGTAGGAGACCAACAACAAATCAAATAAAAAGATATGAAAAAGAAAACTTGATGTATTAGTAAAGCTGGTTAAAAATGGCAAATGAGCTGGATGGTTAACAATGAAATTCAAGTTTTGAAAAATAAGCAAAAGTCCATGAGGGGATATGTACATTCTCATCAACACGACTATCACTTGCTTATTTTGATCATCCCATAACTCCAGTAGCTATATAGAAGATTTGGTTGCTTGAAATTCTAGTAAGACGACAAAACAAAAGAAAATTAAAAAGAACTATCTACTAGACTCCGGTGTTTCTCTTGAGCTAGAATCCTCTTTTCCCGACCCAACTCCTCCACCAACGTGAATCCCAGTTAGATTCAGGCATGCTACACTTTTTCGTTATTGGGAGAAACCAAGTACTCTCTTTCGGATTAAGGAAACAACTCTTAGAGATCTCGTCATTAATATTTATACAAAAATCTAGATGTTTATGATTCAGTAGTAGGAGGCAAACAATATGCTAAAAAAGTAAAAAACAGAACTTCCTTCTCTTTATTGCTTTACACTTCATACTTGAATGTTATGCTAATTTCAAATTAGACAAGTACTACAAACACTACAGCAGCTTGCACTTGGCTGCTGCTGTCTTACTTGTTCCTTGTGGCAGATTCTGCAGCTTCAACAACCTGCTGATTACCTTCTCTCAAATAAGCGTCAAGCCTGCTCTGTAGCGTCATTAAGGCCGAAGTTAACTGGACAAAGAGGTTGTATATGATGTACTCTCCGCAGGATACTACCTGATATATTATCTTGAATATTTGTGAATTTGTTGTAGCTCAAACACATTCATGTTCACTATGTGGTTGTTCTTTTGCTGCCCTAGAGTGATGCTTGTTTATCTACTATAGCTATAAATATTGTGATAGTAAACATCATACACAAGCTTCTAATCTGGGTAGATATATATACCTGACCTCAACTAATTTGAGATCGAGGCCTATTTGATTGATTGATAGATCTTGGTCATAATGTAGTAGGTTTAGATTAGCTACTGAAACAAGTCCTGTTTTTCCGATGTCACTAATCATGTTACTTTCATTGGCGTGTCTTTCATATTACTATGTTTCAAAATGAGAATTTAGTAGTATTTACACCACATATTACACATGATGTGCGTATGCACACAATCATCATATTGGAACGACACAATAAGTACTATAATGATGCACTAAGCATCAGACCATGTAATGTCATAATCGCCCCAGTCACCTTCAGGTATACCCAAGGCTTCCCACACTGCTTTAGAAGCATCAACAATGTTATTGGGGCATGGGGGCTGATAATCGTGTTCGTCATCACATCCCATGGTTGAGTCACACTCGTCTACAACTTTAGCCTTCACACTTCTGCCATTAGCACTTACCGTGATATAGTTAAGGCACCTATTTCCTCCACTATACCATCCGGTCGAAAGGGCAACAACTGGAGTATCATCAGAATGGTATTGGTTATCACATTCCGATGGTCCACCACCATCTCCTCCCGCTTGGAAACTATTTAGAGTTAAAACAGCTTTGGTATTACCGGTCACAGGAGGTGAACATTTGTAAGTGGTGTACATCTTGCCTTGTTTGCAACAATCTGAGTCATTTTCGGGGTTGCATTGTCCTGGAGGTGGCTTTATGCCACGGATTTTGCCACTCGGCTGGCAAGCCTGTAATCTGGCATCTAAGCAGTGAGTAAGAGTGGCAAAAATCAACAACACCAGAAGTGATTTTACCAAGCTAGAGTTCTTCATGGTTTTTCTTCCTATTCCCTTGTCTAGTTCTGCTTTTGAAGTGTTGGTTGTATGGAGAATGGGATGATATAACTGGTTTATATAGTGTTTTGGTAGACAAAATGCCAATATTCTGCACAATGCATGAAAGTTTCCTTATAATTAAGCATACATCTATATATGGAGTTTAGCAGTCAAATGGTCTATATACTCTGTACTAGACTGGGACATATTTTATTATGATTACTTTACTTTCCTTGACGGTCACGCCCTTTTCTATTATTAGTACCTATCTAGATAAGAATGGTAAAGACAAGTTTGTATCTTTCTGTATAGTAATAGAACAGCAGATTGTTTCATCTGGTCGCTAAACATGTAAACCTATATTGTAGTAATCTTTTCAATTGTACTGCCACGGAAGCTAACGTTTCTCCAGAATACCCCCAATTTGACTGTTGGAAGAGAAAATGTATGCGGTAGAACAGAAGATAAGTCTTCAATTCATGGAATTTTATACTTGTGCTGTTTTACTCAGGAACCTATTTTGCCAGTTGATATGATTAGGTCTTTTCACCTTAATACTTTTCTCGCTGCTGGTGTAAATGGCTTTAAGAGTGCTCATGAAATAAAATAGAGCTTTAAGGTTGTAGGAGTGCTGTTTTCTATATCAATAGATAAGCATTAATGTAGTAGTGTCAAAGAGCTCATTTCATTGTTGATATGAAAATCTTATGATTACATAGAACTGAATCCAATAAAAATTATATATACACAGCAGAAATGCTTTTGTGATCGAAATAGATGGGACTATTAAATTACAAAAGCAAATTCTTGACCAAGTTACAATAAACTTGCCGAATTCAATTGCAGGAACTTTTAAGGAAACAGACAGCTTTTAAGGCAGCAACCATATTATTTGGTCATGGAGGCCAATCGCAAACCAGGGTGCTGCATAACACCCCACGGTTGTCACTCCCATAGTACTCCCCTATTACACCATCCATTTGGAATAGTCGCCACTAGTATGGATTGAATTGGCAAGACCTCATTCTCCTTGTTGATTTCAAATCATCTTGAACTGTTTATGAAAATTCCGAATTGGACGATCAAACAGTCAGCAGCTCTGTCTTGCCTGTCCTCTGACAGATTCTACAACCTCAAGAACTGAAGAACCTGCTTATTTACCTTCAGTAAATCATCATCAAGCCTGCTCTGTATTGTCATTAAGGCAAACTCAACTAGAAAAAAAAAGGCCGTATCCAAAGTACTACCTGGCTTGACTATTGACATCGGCAGGAGTGCTACAAGATATCAATTTTTTCCTGCAGACAAATATAAGTTATCACAACTAAAGTGAGCAGAGAAACCTGAGAGCAAGAACAATCATGTTCAGTAAATAATTTTGTATTCTTGCTATACAGTAGTACTGTAGTAGCAAGAAATTTTAGAACTAGAGGATTACTTTCTCTATTAAACAAAAAATTAGGCAGGAAAACCTAACCTCGTTAAATGTAGGACAACAGGGAAAATGGACTTTTCTTATGCATTTGTAATTCCACCATGGGCTCCAATATTGACTTTCTCGCTATTCTCCTTGTCACCGAGGGAGTCATTGCCATGATTTGGATCATAACTACCATGGTCATCATTAAAGTTAAAACCACCGGAATCACCATCACCATCTCTGTCATGGTGGCCATCTCTTCCATCAATCTGTCGAAAAATGAAAAAATAAAATAAAATAAAATAACAGCATAAACTACAATAATATGCCAGAAAGGCAGAAACAGCACACAGTATTAGTGCACTCCAGTAAAAGCAAAAAGGGAATCAATTCTACGTGCAATACTTCTGAACTATCCTTTTCCGATTGTTTCTTCGAGAACGAGTCGATTGCTTTAAAGACATCTGCAAATGACACCATCATTTGTTCCTTAAGCAACTTGGTTGCTTTAAAGACCTAACAAGACCAAAAATAAAAATGAAACAGCTGTTTGTGTTTAGATAAACTGAAATGTTAAACTAAAAATATACACAGAACTGCAACTGCCCATACCTCTCGAATATCACTCTTTAACTCCGACTGTTCATCAGAGAGTCGTTTGAGCTCGGCACTCCTCTCCAAATTGTTCATTGGGGGATCCGACTGGGTTTTGGACTGATTTTTGCTTTTTTTAGGAGTGCTTAAGTCGTCATCACTAGGATGAACTTCAAGATCTCTGAATGTGACCTCCTTATCATTTGGATTTCCAGATGATTCAGGCAAATCCAAGTGAAATTGCTCAAACTCCGTGGGAAAAACATTCTTGAACTTCAACTACATAAAAAAAAAAGTAAAAAAGAGTACAGATGAAAGATGAAAAACAGCCCCATAATATTTAAGATTTTTACAGTATACATTTTTGCTACATGCTGCATACACTGCATGTATATATTATCTATACTAGTTTTTGACACGTGTGTTGCACGTGTATTCCAAGTTATTATGTATCAAATTCTCTATAATTACACAAGATTATTAAAATATGTTTTTGAGTAACAAAAGACAAATTTAAAAAGTAAAAAATTCATTAATATGATAAAAGTTAGCGACTTGATAATTGAACTCAATAAGCCAATATAAAATTTACCAAATAAAATAAAAATATCTCAATGCTCAAGCTTGGGACACTATTGTCACTATTGCAGCACCCATGATAATATACAACACAAGGAAAAAAACGACAAAAATGAACTGATGAAGTGGAATAAAATTCTGTAACCTGAAACTAATAAACTCGAGCTACACAACTAAGAAAAGTGAAACTACCAGCGATGATGAAGAAGCTGGTTGAGTCATCTCTGTCATTCTTTTTAAAAATCTCCGGCTGATTCAATACTGGTTATCCACTTGAAAGAAGACCATTCCTATTTTCATTTTGAGACACGACATGAATCTTTAAAATCATTATCTCCATTTCTTTCTCAAGCTCTTTTTCTCGACATAATGAGTGAACATCAAGAGAATAGAATTTTTTAATATTATTATAAATGAAAAATCACATCATAACCGAAAAATTTTAGAACTTTAAATTATACATCAAATCATATCTGAACTACATAATGAAGTGTGTGTGTGTGTGTGTATATATAAAGAACTGCATGATAAATTTGAAATAATGAACATGAGGATGTACATATTTTAATATAACTACCTCTAAGGGTTCTAACAATAATAAAAAGAATTACAGATGAGACTGGTAGGGAGAAGATTGAGAACTTCGACTGTGCATACAAAAAATCACTGCATAATGAAGTTAAACAAACCATTTACTGTGCAATTTATAGATAGTGTAAAAGGATATGAAAAGCCAAGAAAGCTAAAAATTGGCTGAAAAGGCTGTGCAAAATTATTACTATTAACGTAGAAGATGAAAGAAAAAAACAGTAATAAAGAATGAAATAACTATGGGTGTTACTATTAACATGGAAGATGAAAGAAACAAAGAATAAATAATGAAATAACTATGGATCATAAAGAACCAAATTTATACCTGCAATAATTATGGGTTGATTGAAGAATTTTTCCAATTCACGTTCAATGTAATAAAAATTATTTAATGAAAGGTCTTTTGTTTCATTAAGGACAAAATAGTCAATTAACTTTTGAAGGGTATTATCGTAATCCAACTTTTAACTATGGGGCTTCCCACTTTTAGTATTACTCCCTCTATCCCAAAAAGATTGTCTACTTTCCTTATTAGTTTGTTCCAAAAAGATAACACCTTTATATTTAGAAACAATTGACCTTTATGAGATGATTTACAACCACACAAATATCTAAGACTTGTTTTGGACCACACATTTCAAAAGCGTTTCATTATTTCTTAAACTCCGTACCAAGTCAAACTAAGACAACTTTTGGGACGGAGGGAGTATATGATATGATACTGCATATTACAGATTATGTATATTGACTTGCAACTCACCTTGTCCCTGCTGATCTTGAAGCATCCACCAGACAACTCATTCAAGGTTGGTTGCTTCTTAATTTTCCAATTTAGAATAAGAGGCACTTTGTTGTCAACCCGGTGAGCCAACTTGCCATCAACATTAGTGCAACACTCGTAGAACCAGCACTGAAAAGCTAAAGGTAAACCTCCAAGCCTATACATCTTTAGACCCTCCCACAGCCTATTGTTCATGGACTCCATCATGGCTCTAAATACAAGTATACCCCAAGGGAATGTCTCATAATCCCCGCTCTCAACAATATCAAAATCAGCCTTTGTGATGAACTTTTTCTTAGGCGTATTTGAGAACAAGAATGTGTGTATGAAATACAACACAGCAATCTTGACTGCATCCTCATCCGACCTCCATCTCTTTTGGAGGAAGCAGTCAACCAATGATTGCTTGGGTACCTTTTCAAGTCCAGAAAAGTACATATCCATCAACCTATTGGTACCACTAGATTCATAACCCTTATCAGCATCACCACAACATCTCAAACCAGTAATAATCCCCAATTCTGCCAGTCCAAAACGCAACTTGGTTCCGTTCACTTTAAACCACATTTCGTCCTCTCGTTCTGGGACCACCTGCCTGAGCAATAAGGAATGTATAAGCTGGTTCTGTACAACTACATGAGGCAAATCTAGAAAGTGCCCGAATGGGGTTTCTCTGAAGATCTGGAGCTGTCTATCATCCAATTCGCTCTTCAACATTTTAACAACTTCACAATTTGTGTGAGAACTTACACGCGTGTGGAAATGTCTGTTTGGTGGAATGTAGAAATCCCAAGTCTGCATCCAAAAAAATATTGATGTTAGCGAACAATTAAGAAATTCATCAAGTACTACCTATATACTTATTGTGGAAAATATACACTGTATTTACAATCAGACCCCTCGACACCCTTTATAAGGGCATTTTACTATAACATGCAAGTTTTCTTTAGAATCGATTTTTTATGTTATATTTCAACTCTCTATAACAACATCCAGCATTATAACGCTACAATCTTTGTAAAATTGCCAACCCTATAACAGACTTTACTCACTTATCTATATATCATTGTTTTATTACTAAAAACAATCTATACTAGTAGGGGTAAGGTCTGCATACACACTACCCTCCCCAAACACCACTTGTGGGACACTGGGTTTGTTGTTGTTGTTTAAAAAGCAACCTATTAATTATTTCTTGTAGGAGACATAATCTTTAAGAAATTCGTAAGTTCCAACAAGTAATCTGGAATGTCAAAATCTCTCGTTAAAAGATGAAGTTGGGGACTTTTTGTATTCTGCCGTTTTTCCACTCCTTCCACCTTATAAAAATTGTATTAGCCTTATCCAATTTTTACTAATGAAATATGAATATCATTTGAGATTTTAGTTAAATAATTTTATTATCTTTTATAACACAAACAAATTGAAAAAGATGAGTTTTTGGGGCTTTTGATCTATAACCGCCAAAATAAGATCTAAATGATAAACGATATTATAGGTGTATACCAGTTGACCGCTATAAAAGGCTACAAAAGGTCCGGACAAATGAGGTGTTATAGAGAAGTTTGATTGTACATTGAATAACACTATAATAGTTGTGTATGCACCTGCAGTATATACAATACACACACTTCACATATAGTTTATAATGATCATATACACTGTAACTGCTTTGATTACACTTCACCTCACAAAGAGGTAGGGGTAAGGTCTGCGTACATCCTACCCTCTCCAGACCTCACTTGTGTGATTACACTATACATAATATATTAATATACGCTGTATATAGTAATATATACATTACGCATACATGATATACTCTTAATATACACATTAAACACAAGATACTCAAAACAATAAACCACTAACCAGTGAAAACAGTTGAAAGAGTACCTTCAAATTGGAGGAGGTTGAAATAAATAGTTTCTTTTGTCTACCATCCACCTTTCTCTTTTTTGATCCAATAACTTCATCTCCGGCATCCACCAGTACTAATTTACCCTTATTTTTTCCAGCATCCTTTTGCCGCTTCCTTTTTCCACCTAATTTACCTCTTACAGAACCTTTAGCCCTAGGTAATTTTAGTGATTTTTTCACATTAGATTCAGTATCTTCACCTGCTCGACCATGAGAGCGAGACCTTCTTCCATTGGAGATTTTCCCAACAGATTTAGGGGTTGAATGCAACTTCGAATCATCAGTATCAGTATCAGTAAAATCATAAACAGACAAAGGGTCGACTTTCAATACTTTTCTGCTTGCCATTTTCTTCCGTCGAGCCGACTTTTCCATTGTCGGGAATTCAAGGGTTTAACAGAGGAAGGGTTTGTAAATGGTGTGGGTAGGTTACTATAGTGTTACAATAAAAGAGAGAGAAAAGAAGATTTGTCACTAGTATAGGAACGGAAGCTAAAATACATATAGTTGCTATATGTAAGGGATTATTGGTTTTTAATTAGTTGAGATTTTAGTGAGCTATTGAGTAGGATGGCAGGTGAGTATAATTTTGCGGATTTCGTACCGCATTCGTCCTAGTTGAGGCAGGTATGAGTATAACTTTGGCGAGTAGTAGACGGGTATAGGTATTGAAAATGTATCATCACTTGTAGGTGGGTAGGTGGTGGATTTGGAGTCATACCCGCCTCTCCGCCCCGCATCCAACCGCCTACCCGCCCGCCTTATACCCATCCCAAGTCCAAAATATTAGCAGCCCATAAGTCGTGCCTTCAGCCCATAAGTCACGACAAGTCTCTCATTCTCCAACAAAACTCAAAACTCTATGCCTCTTCAGTCCTTCACGCCTCCCTCTCTCTCGTTCCCCTTCACGCCGTCTCTCCTCCCTCTCTCATTCTCGACGTCTCTGCGTTTTTTCTTTAAAGGAAAAATTACAAACTTTTTTCACAAACCACCTCAACGTCTCTGCCTTTTTCTTTAAAGGAGATGTTGATCGGAAAATATTATTGTCTTTGCTTTGTGCTTTGGGGTTGTCTTGGTGAGGTCAATTTTTGTGCATTTGTTAAGTTTTACCTATTGGGTTTGTGGAGTTCAATTGAAAAAAGTTGAAAAACTTTAGCTTATATAGCTGAAATAATATCTGGGTTTTATCTACATTTGTAATATATAGCTATTTGGGTGGATACTTTTTGGGTTTTCTTGGAAATTTTGTTTTCTTGATTCTTTGTTATGCAAGGGGGAAGAGGTGAAAAAAATGGGAAATTCTGATGGTGAAAAAATCCGGAATTCTCTTCCCTCTCTCCCAAATAAAATGAGAATGTGACAGTATTGATTCTTGACTCAAATTTTTGTGATAATTTTATAGAATTTGAATTTTTGGGATCATGTTGACCACTAATTGCTCACAAATGAATTGATTACAAAATATAGCAGGAGGGTACAGGCGGGTATTGGTGGATATTAGCGGGTGACGGATATCCACTTGAGTGGTGGAGCGGGTGTGGATTTAGGAATATACCCGCCTAGGCGGATAGGGATGTTGAAAATTGTACCCGTCACGGGTGACGAGTAGGAGGCGGGTATAAAATTTTCTGGCGGGTACGGATGCGAGGGAGGCGGTACCGCCCCCGCCCACGCCCAATTGCCATCCCTATTACTGAGTGTTAATTCTCTTTTTCATGAGAAACTCTGCTAACCACGAAATGCTTACCCCCAAAAAAGGTTCATATCTAGTAGACCTCCTTATCTTTCTTTAAATAAGAAATCATGTGTTTGTAATTTTGTATAGATATATTGAGATTGTTAATTGATAGAATATTATAAGAATATTCCCGTATTATTGTATGTCTTTTATATTAGGTTAATTTATATTTCGATTGTAATTAGTAAGATTAGTTACCTAGTTTGTAGTCATGTAAATAATTATGTAACATTATATATTGTACACAATAATCAATAAAAAGGTAGGGAACATATTCTTTTATGATATCAACAGTCAAACCCTAAAATTTCTTACATTAAGTCGTCGGCCGCCTCATCCTCGCCGCCGACATCCTCCTTCTCTTTTCTTCAATTTCCCGGCATCCTCCTCCCCTCATCTTCCCCAATTTTTTCAATGGCTGAACAACCCAAATTTCATCCTGCTATTGCTGTTAACAACATCAAGAACTTCATTCCTATTACCCTTGAGATGGAAAAAGTCCAGTATTCCTCCTGGGCGAAATTATTCAAGATCCATTATTGTGTGTACAAAGTCATCGACCACATCATCCCTCATAAATCAAAGCCCATTGTCGAGCCTCTGGGGACACGTGATGGTCCTTATGATGAACCTTGGTCACGCCTAGATGTGGTTGTTCTACAATTGATATACGGAACAATCTCGAACGACCTATTACATACGATCATTGAAACCGACGCCACTGCACGACAATCGTGGGAGAGATTGGAGAGTATTTTTCATGGTAACAAGACACAACGTGCCTTGTATTTGGAAAATAAATTTAAGGATACTCAGCAGGACAATTTTCCTAATGCGTCGACCTATTGTCAAGAACTTAAGATGATTGCCGATCAACTCTCAAACGTTGGTGCACCGGTCACAAATAAATAATTGGTAATGCAACTCATTGGGGGTTTGACTGAAAATTATGACGGCATCGCTACCATCCTCCAACAAAGCACGGCATTGCCTCCATTCCATGAGGCTCGTTCGAGACTTATTCTCGAAGAAACCCAAAAAAACAAGTGAGCTACGGCTAATGCGAGCACCACCGATGCCGCCCTCGTCACTACTGGCGGCCTATCTGCCGACGAAAGGGGCCTGAGTTCCTGTTCATACTATCGGCAACCCAACGACTCGAAACACAGCCTGCCTTCCCGAAATCACCACAAAGGGATAAATTTGGCAAAGGTCGCGGTAGCCGTGGAGGAAGCAACAGTAGTGGTGGGAGGGGATAGCCACTGCCGCCCGATAGCCACCCGCAGCGACAACGGCAGTGGCAGCAGCCTCCGTCGTGGGCTGCCTACCTGCCATGGGTTACATGGCCCAACAGGCTTGGGCTGCTCCACCTTGCCCTTACCCAACGTTCTCCTGGACCCAACCTACGGCCCGACAACCCAACATCTTCGGCACACGTCCATAGCAGGCAAACGGTGCACATGTCTCTCCTCCTTCAAACTACGCACCGACGAATATTGAGGCGGCTATGAACACGATGTCTCTCAACATTTCAAACGACAGTTGGTACATGGATACTGGCGCCACATCTCATATGACGGCATCCCAAGGTACTATATCGTATTATTTCAATATGAGCAATTTAATTCGTAATATTATTATTGATAGTGGACAAGGCATTCCCATTCGAGGTTATAGACAATCATCACTCTCCCCGCCACATCTCCGTTAGCTTTAAAAAAATGTCCTCCATGCTCCGAAACTTATCAAAAATCTAATCTCTGTACGTCATTTCACAACCGAAAATAATGTTTCCCTTGAATTTGATACTTTGATTTTTCTGTGAAGGATCTTATGACAGGGATGCGAATAATGAGATGTGACAGCACCGGGGACCTTTATCCTATCACCACCACCGTCGGCCATCCAGCCTCCTCTCCATCAATATTTGTAGCTATTTTGTCTCTTTTATGGCATAATAGATTAGGACATCCGGGAGATTCTAATTTACGTTCCCTTAGAAAATATAAATTTATTAATTTCAAACATGTCTCTTATCCTCCTGTTTGTGAATCTTGCGTTTTTAGGAAACATGTCAAATTGCCATTTTATTCTTCATTCACATGTACTTTAATGCCATTTGATATCATACACAGTGATTTATGGACTTCTCATATTTTAAGCATGGCCAGTCATATATATTATGTGTTGTTTTTTATGATTATTCGAACTTTCTGTGGACTTTTCCCATTGGTAATAAGTCTCAAGTCTATTCTATTTTTTCGGCCTTTAGTGCTTTAATTAAGACACAATTTGAAAAGAATATCAAATGTTTTCAATGTGACAATGGGAGGAAATTCGATAATCAACAATTTAAACTTTTCTACGCCAAACACGGCCTTGTTTTTCATTTTCCCTGTCCACACACCTCTCAAAATGAAAAAGCCGAACGATAAATTAGAACCATAAACAACTTAATTCGTGCCCTCCTTGCCCACGCCTCTATCCCTCATATTTTTTGCATTACGCTCTCTCAATGACAACCTATCTCTTGAACATTCTCCCAAACAAGTCTCTCAACCACAAGTCTCCCACTCAAGTTCTCTATCTTCGGGATCCTTCCTATAAGCATTTACAAATTTTCAGATGTCTATGCTACCCCTCCATCCCTCTACTCAAATCAACAAGCTACACCCTCGGTCATCCCCGTGTGTCTTTCTTGGTTACCCCCTAATCATCGAGGTTACAACTGTTACGACTTGTCCAGCCGAAAAATAATCATTTCTAGGCATGTCATATTCGATGAGTCCCAATTCCCCTTTTCCAAACTCAATTCTCCACCTCCGAATTCTTATGACTTCTTAAATAATGGCCTAAATCCCCTTCTAATTCATCACTTACAAAATCAGTCGCTACCATCACCGACGCCCGACCCAATCTCTGCCGTCCCGAGTCGGGCAGCCCATCCAACCCAACAATGAGAGCCTCGGAATAGCCCCCCTCGGCTTTCTGATTCGGCTGTCGCCTCTCGGCCAGCGCCCCGCCCCCTTTTCCCGACATCACTGCCTTGTCTCGGCCCCACCTCCTCAATCCTGATCCTATTCCCGACCCCGCTGCCTCATCTCGGCCCCACCTTCCCGATCTTGTCCAACCCCCTACGGCACCCCTACGGACAATGGAAATCCGTGCTATGCATGACATTTCCAAACCTAAATGTCTATTTAATTTATCCAATTTAGTTGCCCATTCACCTCTTCCTCAAAACCTGAAAATGTATTGTCCGATCCTAATTGGAAAAATGCAATGATTGATGAATATAATACTCTTATTGAAAATAAGACGTGGGATCTAGTACCCCATCCTCATGATGCTAATGTTATTCGTTCTATGTGAATTTTTCGACATTAAAAGAAATCGTATGGTTCTGTTGAGAGGCACAATGCCCGTCTTGTAGGTGATGACATGTCTCAACAGGTGGGAGTGGATTGTGATGAAACTTTCAACCCGGTGGTAAAACCGGCAACTATTCAGACCATTCTCAGTATTGCTTTGTCCAAATGTTGGCCTATTCACCAGCTTGATGTCAAAAATGCTTTCTTGCATGAGGACCTTCATGAAACCGTTTATATGTATCAACCTATGGGATTCAGGAATCCGGTTCATCCAGATTATGTGTGTCATTTGAAGAAATCATTGTATGGACAGAAACATGCTCTTTGTGCATGGTACCAACGGTTTGCTGATTTTGTATCCTCTATCGGTTTTTCACATAGCAAATCTAATCATTCACTTTTCATTTATAGCAAGGGTAATGACATGGCATACACCCTATTATATGTTGATGATATCATCATAACTACATCTTCTGATACACTTCGCCAATCCATTATGTCACTCATTGCATCTGAGTTTACTATGAAGGATTTGGGCCCCCTAAGCTATTTTTTAGGTATTGCTGTTACGAGATATGCATGTGGATTATTTCTTTGTCAAAGGAAATACGTCCAAGAGATCCTTGACCGAGCAGGCATGACGTCTTGCAAACCGGCCCACACACCGGTGGACACTAATTCCAAACTCAGTGCATCTTCCGGTTTTCTATATGCCGACCCGACTCACTATCACAGTTTAACAGGAGCATTGCAGTATCTCACTTTCACGAGACCAGATATATCCTATTTCATGCAACAAATATGCTTACATATGCACAGACCGACGAATGAACGTATGAATGCACTCAAACGTATTTTGTGATATGTACAAGGTACTCTTCACTTCGGCCTACACATGTACAAGTCCTCACTCTCTAGTCTCACCTTTTATTCTGACGCTGACTGGGGTGGGTGTCCGGACACTCGTCGATCCACGTCAGGTTACTGTGTCTTCCTCAGAGATAACTTGCTTTCTTGGTCTTCTAAAAGACAACCTACTTTGTCTCGATCCAATGCCGAAATTGAGTATAGAGGAGTAGCGAATGTTATTTATGAGTCTTGTTGGATACGCAACCTTCTGCTGGAACTTCGCTGCCCAATCCGCAAAGCTACATTGGTCTATTGTGATAATGTAAGTGCGATATATGTCTCGGCAATCCAGCTCAACATCAGCGCACTAAACACATTGAAATGAATATTCACATTGTATGTGAAAAAGTGGCTCGTGGACAAGTTCGTGTCCTTTATGTTCCTTCCCGGTATCAGATTGCTGACATATTTACTAAAGAACTTCCGCGCATACTCTTTGATGATTTCCGAGTCAGTCTCAGCGTACAAGAACCTCCCGCTTCAATTGCGGGGTGTGATAGAATATTACAAGAATATTCTCGTATCATTGTATATCTTTTACATTAGGTTAATTTATATTCCTATTGTAATTAGAAAGATTAGTTACCTAGTTTGTAGCCATGTAAATAAATATGTAACATTATATATTATACACAATAATCAATTAAAAGGCAGGTAACATATTCCTTTAGTAATAAATATTTCAAATGTCTGATAAAAGGACGCTAGTAAATATTTTTTAGAAAATCCCTTGAAGTTGCTTACAAAGAAATGTAAATTAATACATGGAGAGTATTTGGGGTTGGGTGGTGGTGGGGGACTTTATAAATAAAATAGTAAAAAAATTATCAAACTAAAAATGCTTATAAGTTTGAAAAATTATATAGGGGTGATCAAATTATGATTTTTGACTATTTAGACTTACAAGCACTTGTGGTGTTTAAGAAAAAGCTTAAACACCAAATGCCATAAGCCGTTGTGGTGTTTAAAAAAAATCAACAAATGTCATAAGCTAGTAGGCTCAATTTATAAGCTTGTGCCAATAACTCTGGAGCACCAATAATTCCTTTTCAAGTGTCATCTTGATGAAGAGCATATGCGCAAAAGTTCCCCACCAATGGTGTCAAATTTTGTTGGTAATGACCTCGAGCAAGTCCCTCCTTGCTCACCAACTAAATACTTCATGATGTGGTATGAAATTACCTCTATATGTTGAGCTCGTGCAAGATCTTCAATATTAAACATTGACGAGATATTAAGGTGCAGCCGAGGCTCTCAAATTGTTAGACGATTAAGTTTAAATCAGCAAACTTTCTTTTATTTGGACAATAGAGAAAAGATTTATATAACTGACCTCAACTAATTTGAGATTGAGGCCTAGTTGATTTATTGATTGATCTTGGCAAAACTGTAGTAGGTTTAGATTAGCTACTGAACCATGTCCTGCTTTCCAGATTTCACTAATCATGTCTCTTTCATGGGCATGAAATTACTATCATTTCAAAAGTCTATATGAACAGAATTTCATTATACTGTAATTTCACAACAACAAACATGAGAATTTAGTAGTATCGGCATGTTACATAGAATCTGAGTGTGCACACAATCATCATATCCTAATGATAAGGGTAAAATACTATAATGATGCACTTAAGCATCAGACCATGTAATGTCATAATCGCCCCAATCACCTTCAGGTATACCCAAGGCTTCCCACACTGCTTTAGAGGCATCAACAATGTTATTCGGGCATGGAGGCTGATAATCATGTTCATCATCACATCCCATTGTAGAGTCACACTCGTCTACAACTTTGGCCTTCACACTTCTGCCATTAGCACTTACAGTTATATAGTTAAGGCACCTATTTCCTCCACTATACCACCCGGTTGAAAGGGCAACTACTGGAGTGTCATCAGCGTGGTATTGGTTATCACATTCTGATGGTCCACCACCATCTCCACCCTTTTGGAAGCTATTTAAGGTTAGAACAGCCTTCGTGTTGCCAGTCACTGGAGGCGAGCATTTGTACGTGGTGTACATCTTGCCTTGTTTGCAACAATCTGAGTCATTTTCCGGGTTACATTGTCCCGGTGGTGGCTTTATGCCTCTGATTTTGCCACTCGGCTGACAAGCCTGTAATCTTGCATCTAAGCAGTAAGTGAGAGTGGCAAAAACCAGCAAAACCAGAAGATGTGCTCCAAAGCTAGAATTCTTCATTGCTTTTTTCCTTTCTTTTATCTGGTTTTCGTTTCCAATAGTTGGTTTTGTAGAGACTGGGATGATCTAGTGGTTTATATAGTTTTTTGGTCAGACAAAATGCCAATATTCTGCTCAAGGCATGAAAAGTTTATTATAATTAAGTATGCAGTTATTGAGAGTTTAGCAGTCAAATGGCCTAGTGGAGCACTCTTTTATCCTTTTAGTTATTTGGCTCTAGTAGGTTTGGACATATTTGATTGTAATTTATTTTACTTGATGGTCACAGCCTTTGTTCTTGATATCTAAGTTGGAGTCTTCTGTTTCAGACAACTTTACACCCACGGCTTAAACCTAATCATGCTCTCTTATTGCAGGAAGGCATCCCATCACCACCTAATATGAAAAGAAAATGACGGGGTATTTTGTTGTCATGGATTATATAGTTGCAAATGCTGTACAACAGGAGCACCACTGCACAAAATAGTGTTAAAGAAAAGCTTGGAATAATTCTGGTTAAAATTTAAAATGGCAAATGAGCCTTATAATGGCTAAAACAATGAGCTTCAGGTATGAAGATGATCAAAAGTCATGAGGGGATATATTCTCATAACAAAGACTACCGCTTGCATAATTTGAGTATTTGACCATCCAATAACTACACTCAGATCAAAGATTATGGTTGTTTGGAACTCTATTGACAGGACAACACAATCCTCAGTAAGCTAAAAGGAATTCTAGCCAGTACACCTAATCTTGTTTCTTTTAAGCCTAGTCCTTAATGACACTGGAGCGTGATACAATTCATTTACAATAATCTCATCAACTTCTTTTTGAGTATCATCGTCATGATGAGTATCCTCGCAATTCACAAATATTACCTACCACAGTTAAGTTTATATGGTCAATCATCTCATCTCTATCTTGCTCACAAACAAAATAGCTCATTCTGCGGAATGGTATAACCTCCTCTTGCAACATAAAAAGTAGGAGCAAGATCTTCATAGTAAACATAAATGAAAAATATGGCGTAAAAGGATTTCAAAGTGTTGAACTTTAATGCTTTTACTAGGAACATGCTTGTCCTCCTCGGCATCCTTGTCACTGAGTAAATACAGATGACAAAATAAATACAATCTTTTTTCGTATTCGTTTCCTGATTTGGTGTAATATTAAATAGGTAACACTTCCTACTCTTTATTGATTTTCAATTCATCACCATTTATTCCACTTCTAATTTAGACAAATGACTAAAAAAGCAGCTTACGATTGGCAGCAACTGTCTTGCTGGTCCCTTCTTTCAGATCATCATCAAGCTTGCTCCGTGGTGTTGTTAAGGCAGGCTTAACTGGCAAAGGAGATTGTACTTGAGGCACTCTCCGTTGAACAGGACATGTGTTATTTATTGTCTTGAGTATTTATATAGTTATATGGGCAGCATTGCTACTAGATATCAAGTTGATTCAAATCGACAAAGATTAATTAACACAACTAAAGTCAAATATAAGTATAGGACCCTTTATGGACCTAAATGAAAATTTGCATTTATTGACGTGCTGAATTTCATATTATTAAGTCTAAAGCAGAAAATGCCTTTCCTTTATTTCCAGGAAGTGATCATCATCATATAAGTTAAAACAGCTTAGTTTTCAACCATTTGATGCCGATTCATATGTACGAAGTATAGCTGGTTCCGTAGTATGATAAAGTAGGAGTTAGCATAGAAAGTCTTTAACTTTGATACAGCCACTTCTAAAGTATTTATTGTTGGATATGTAAAGCGGTACAGGAAGTAAACAAATATTACAAGTGTTCGAAAGGATAAACAAACAAGCCAATGTTCAGAACTGCCGCAAACTTGTTGAGTCTTGATCTTGATAACCTGAAATCAAGAAACACTAAATCTAGATTGTTACAATTGTGGGCTGAGTCGAGAGATGACTCTCTGTCTTTAAGACAAGATTGCTCCGTATATATGCTTTTACGTTAACGGGCAATAGTCTACCAAGATAAAATAACAACTAATCAATACTACAAAGCAAATAGGTTGATTCTGACGAAGAAAACAAACACGAAACGACTTGCTGAGGAATAGAAAAGGAAGGCAGAATCCGTCGTTCCCAATTTCATCTTTCCAGAAACTCCAGGGACCAAACTATAAATATTAAACAATTTTGAGGTCTATCGGAAGAAGCCCGAGACCCGAGCCCGGACCGGACGGGCGGCGCGCGTGTGGGCTTAGCCTTGAACCCAAGCACATCTAGGTCCTCCCTCCTTCAAACACATGGGTTACCCCTTGGGGTCCCAAACCCTTAGCCAATTTTGAGACTTATAAAGAGAACAATTCTTCCTTTTCCCACCGATGTGGTAGATTTGTCCCACACCATATTTCCATGCCTCAAACAACTTACTTCGTGGACCAATATCTCTTTCATTTCTTAACGAAATTTGACGAACTTTGGCCCTACGGTCATCTACTCACTTAGTAGATTATGCACGTGTGAAGAGACAAAGCCTCCAACATGCGGTACCCTAGTGTTTAAGTCATTAAATACGGGTGGACGCACCTCCCCACCAAAGGCAAATTTCCAACATTTGTACAGCCTACGACAACTAATTTAGGAGGTTTCGTAGATTGATTGATTGATCAAGGACAAACTGTTGTAGGTTTAGATTAGCTACGAAATCCTTATTTTCTGATGTTTCAGTAATCGTGTCTGTATCGTAGGCATCAATTTCATATTACTATCAATTCAAAAGTAGATATGAACAGAATTTCATTAGCTGTAATTTCACAACAACAAACAAGTCAATCTGGTAGTATCTTCGCCATATATTACACATAGTCTGAGTATGTACACAATCATCATATTCCAACGATATCGTAGATACTATAACTTAATGCATTAAGCATCAGACCATGTGATGTCATAGTCACCCCAGTCACCTTCGGGTATACCCAAGGCTTTCCACACTGCTTTAGAGGCATCAACAATGTTATTAGGGCATGGAGGCTGATAATCGTGCTCCTCATCACATCCCATGGTAGAATCACACTCGTCTACAACTTTAGCCTTCACACTTCTGCCATTAGCACTTACAGTGATATAGTTAAGGCACCTATCTCCTCCACTGTACCATCCGGTTGAAAGGGCAACAACTGGAGTATCATCAGAATGGTATTGGTTATCACATTCCGATGGTCCACCACCATCTCCTCCCGCTTGGAAGCTATTTTGGGTTAAAACAGCCTTCGTGTTGCCGGTCACTGGAGGCGAGCATTTGTAAGTGGTGTACATCTTGCCTTGTTTGCAACAATCTGAGTCGTTTTCCGGGTTACATTGTCCCGGTGGTGGCTTTATGCCTCTGATTTTTCCACTCGGCTGACAAGCCTGTAGTCTTGCATCTAAGCAGTAAGTAAGAGTGGCAAGAACCAGCAAAACCAGAAGATGTGCTCCAAAGCTAGAATTCTTCATTGCTTTTTTCCTTTCTTTTATCTGGTTTTTGTTTCCAATTGTTGGTTTTGTGGAGACTGGGATGGTCTAAGTGGTTTATATAGTGATTTGGTCAGAGAAAATGCCAATATTCTGCTCAAGGCATGAAAAGTTTTTTATAATTAAGCATGCAGTTAATGAGAGTTTAGCAGTCAAATGGTCTAGTGGAGCTCTCCGTTTGTAGTTATATGGCTATAGTAGTTTGGGACATATTTGATTGTAACTTCTTTGTTTTACTTGATGATCATGACCTTTGTTTTCTGTAACTGGACATCTAAGTTGGAGTTTTATGTCACAGACTAACTTTACACCCACGGCTTAAGCCTAATCATGCTCCCCAGTTCCAGAAAGACGTTCCATCACCACCTAATATGACAAGAAAATGACAGGGTATTCTATTGTCTTGGATTATATAGTTGCTGAACAAATATTGTATTATTGCTGTACAACAGAGGAGCACCACTGCAAAAAGTGTTAAATAAAAGCTTGGAGTGCAAACAAGCGGTATATTGGCTAAAACAATTAACTTCAGGTTTGAAGATGATCAAAAATCCATGAGGGGATAGATTCTCATAACGAAGATTACCACTTGCATAATTTGACCATCCAATAACGTCACCCGGATCAAATCTAAGATAGTCATTAATGACACTGGAGCGTGATACAATTCATTTGAAATAATTTCTTCTTTTTAACATCAGCTTCATGAAAAGATTACCTACCACAGTTAAGTTTAATGGTCATCATCTCATGTCACGAACAAAATAGCTCATTCTGCGGTATGGTATAACCTCTTCTTGAAACATAAAAAGTAGGAGCAAGATCTTCACAGTAAACATAAATGAAAAAAAAGGGTGTAAAAGGCTATCAAAGTGTTTAACTTTAATATTTTTACTAGGAATATGCTTGTCCACCTTGTCACAGAGTAAATACATGTTCATCAGATGACAAAATTAATACGATATTTTTTCACATTCATTTCCTGATTTGGTGTAATATTAAATAGGTAACACTTCCTACTCTTTATTGATTTTCAATTCATCACCATTTATTCCACTACTAATTTAGGCATTACGATTGGCAGCTACTGCTTGCTTCTCCCTTCTTTCAGATCATCATCAAGCTTGTTCTGTGGTTTTGTTAAGGCAGAGTATCTTGAGTACTTATATGGGTAGCAGTGCGACTAGATATCGAGTTGTTTCAAATCAACAAAGATAAATTAACACCACTAAAGTCAGATATAAGTATAGGACTCTGAAAACAATTATGGACCTAAATGAAAATTTACATTTATGGACGTGCTGAATTTCATATTATTAAGTCTAAAACAGCAAATCCCTTTCCTTTGTTTCCAGGAAGTGATCATCATCATATAAGTTAAAACAGCTTAGTTTTCAATCATTTGATGTCAATTCATATTAGGGTAGCCTCAACAATATTGGGCCTAAAGCCAAGCTTCAAACAGAGTTCCTAATTTTTTTTAAAGGAAAGATTGTCATATATATTTTTATTTAAACTGTCTACTTTTCTAGCTTTTTTAGATGCGAAGTCATTAATTACTGTTTTATAATCAATTTGTTCTAACAATTCCCTTTTCACTTGATAATATATCTAATCCATTCAGTCTCTTTTTTGATACATTACTGATCTTAGATAACGATTTTATCAATTTTAATTTTGAAAAATTTCTTCCGATTGAGGCAACAATTTATATAGAAAATACATCTTTAAGGAAAAATTGGGGCCCCTAAATAATTGGGGGCCCAAGCGATTGTTTTATTGGTCTTTTAGTCGAGCCACCCCTGGTTCATATGTACTAAGTATAGCTGGTTCGGTAGTAGGATAAAGTAGGAGTTACCATAAAAATAGTCTAACTTCGATGCAAACACTTCCAAAGTACTTTTAGCATAAAAATAGCCCAACTTTTATGCAGTCACTTCTAAGTATTTGTATAGCCTACGGCAACTAATTTAGGAGGTTTAGTTGATTGATTGATTGATCGATCGAAGCCAAACTGTTGTAGGTCTAGATTAGCCAGAAAATCCTTTTTTTTTTCCAGATGTTTCACTAATCACGTCTGTATAATAGGCATGAAATTTCATATTACTATCACTTCCAAAGTAGATATGAACAGAATTTCATTAGCTGTAATTTCACAACATCAAACAAGGCAATCTAGTACTAGTACAACAACAATATATCCAGTGAAATCCCACAACGTGGGGTCTTGGGAGGGTAGAGTGTACGCAGACCTTACCTCTAACTTGTTAGGTAGAAAGGTTGTTTCCGAAAGACACTCGGCTCAAGACAAAGCATAAACATAAGCACAAGTAAAGCAAGAGAAACGGTCAGACCCGGACAACAAATTTAAAGCAGTATGAAAATAATGGTAACAAAAGCGAATAAGCCATGAGCAATCTAGTACTAGTATTTTCGCCATATATTACACACAGTCTGAGTATGTACACAATCATCATATTCCAAGCTATTAGCGAATATTCTCCGAATATTCTCTGTATATTTTGTAATTATGATAGATGTATATTTAAGGTAACTTAGGATTCTAATTGTATTAGGAATCAACCTTTGTAAGGTAAGTTAGGATTCGTACCATATTAGGAATCAACCTTTGTACAGCTATATATATTGTGAATAATGAAAGGAATCCCCAAGGGAAATTATTCTATCTTTCATGGTATCAAGAGCCTAAAACCTAAATCCTCATTCCCGGCGAATCGATTTTTTTTTTTCGATTTCACTGAAAAAAAAAAAAAAAGAAGAAAAATTTACGGTTTCTTCCTCCATATTTCGGCCAAACCAGAAAATTCCCTTCCTCGACAGCGGCAACCATGTCTTCCCTCACAAATTTCGTTTCATCCACCGGCACACTTGAAAACCCCTCTCAACGTTCGGTATCTTCTTTCATCCGGCATTCGCCGTTAACAACATCAAGAATTTTATCCCTATAATTCTTGACCAAGAAGACTATCAATATTCCATGTGGATGGAACTATTCTACATTCATGCATGTGCATACAACGTGCTCGATCACATTGACGAATCTGTTCCTCGTCCCACCGATGTTACGGACTCAATCAAGGCGTCGTCTTGACGCCATCGTCAAACAATGGATCTACGGCACCATCTCCAAAGATCTGTTATGCACTATCATGAAAACAAAGCTACGGCACGTGAACTTTGGGTCCCGGCTAGAAGAAATCTTTCGGGACAATAAAAATACTCGGCCGTGTATTTTGAAGAGCAATTCAACAATACCCGCCTCGAGAATTTTAACAACATGTCCGAATATTGTAAGCAACTGAAACTCATAATCGATCAACTATCCAACGTCGGAACTTCTGTTTCAGAAACCAAGATGGTGCTTCAACTTGTTGCGGGTTTACCGAAAGGTGAATATGACACACTCGCAACAATGATTCAACAAGCCGACCCTCTCCCAAGTTTCAACAAGGCACGTTCACAACTATTGTTGGAAGAAACTAGACGTGCTAAACAAGAGGAACATAATCAACAAAGGGCGTTAGCCGTTGACGGGATGGCAACACTGCGGCCGGCGGCAACCGAATCCATCATCGGATGTCCAAAGAAGAAGAAGAAGACCACCTGGTTGCGGTCCACTGGCGAAGAAGCGGCAAGAAGGCGGCGAATCGGCCGCAAAGCAAGAAGCAGCGAAGCGGCGCGGCACTGCAAAGGCACAAGAAGAAGAAGACAAAGATCTGCAGCGAAGCGAAGCGGAAGAAGAAGAATCGCAAAGCGGCAAAGAAGAAGAATAATCGCAGCGGCGAAGCGGCGGCCCCGGCTTTGTCCCCCCGATCGATTTGGGCCAGGCTACACCACCGTGAACCTTCAATGCGGCGACGACAATTGGTACATGGACACCGGAGCCACATCTCACCTCACCCGTCGTCGGTAACCTATCTCAACTACGTCGGTTAAAGTGTCCTCAATTTATTACTTTGCGCGGCAATGGTCATCGCATTCCAATTGAAGGTTACGGTAACACACACACCAAACATACACACCCGCCTTTCTCCCTTAACCACGTCCTATACACACCTAACATCATTAAAAACTTAATCTCTGTTAGAAAATTCACTAACAATAATTACGTGTCTGTCGAATTTGACCCTTTTGGTTTTTCTCGTGAAAGAACTCAATACGGGAAAATTCTTACACGCCACAACAAGGTGTGGAGACCTCTACCCATTCACTCAATCTTCCGCCGTCGTCGCCGCAAGCACCTCTATCCCTTGCGGCAATCTCTCCCTCCACTTGGCACAACAGACTCGGACACCCCGAGACCCGCTTTTACTTTTCTTAGGACTTCTAAGCGTATTAAATGTAATAATGGAAAAATTGCCCAACACTGTTTTTCTTGTCCACTAGGCAAACATACTCGTCTTCCATTTATGTCATCAAACAAAGGTTACTTTTTCTCCCTTTGATATTGTTCATGCTTGATTTGTGGACATCTCCGATTGTTAGCTCTTTGGGTCATAAATTCTATCTAGTATTCTTGGATGATTTTTCACATTTTGTCCGGATTTACCCACCGAAATTCAAATCGAAGTTTTTACAAAATTCCTCGAGTTTCACAACTTCATTAAAACACAATTTGAAAAATCTATCAAATCATTCCAATGTGATAATGGACGTGAATTTAATAACTCGACATTTCACAATTTCTGTTCTAAACAAGGTATGGTTTTCCGTTTTTCTTGTCCCTATACTTCTTCCCAAAACGGAAAGGTTTGAAAGAATTATACGTACCATCAATAACATGGTTCGCACACTTCGTTTCATGCCCGCCTACCTACCACCGCCTTTTTGGGTCTATGTCTTTGTCAAAATGGTAGAATCCCTTCTTAATATTTTACCAACTAGCACACTCCAAAACAAGACCCCTACCGAAATCTTATACCGTAGGCTACCATCATATGATCACCTACGTATTTTTGGATGCTTATGCTACCCCAACATGGCCTCCACTGCACCTCACAAACTTGCACCTCGCACTCGCCATGTGTCTTCCTTGGTCTATCTCCTAATCATCGGGGCTACTTGTGCTATGACATTGCTACTTGCAAAATCATCGTCTCCCGTCACGTCACCTTTGATGAGACAACCTTTCCTTTTTCAAATCTCCGGAAATTTCGACCACCGATTACATCTTTCTCGATGAACCAAGTCCGTCCCCGATCATCCAAAATCTATATCAACAGCACCCACTTTCGTTCCGACAGGTCTCGCCACCGTCCGGCACCACCCCAACAGCTCCTCGCTCACCCCTACAACCCCCGGTCGAGTCACCGAAACCGGTCCGGTGACTGAATCCGCCGCCCACCGGTCCGTGAACCGATGGACCGAAGAACCTCCCGCCCCGATCCACCGCCACTGCCGTCTCATCGTATGGAGACTCGTGCACAACACGGATCTTCAAACCCAAGGTTCACTTCAATCTCTCCACACAAACCTTATCACCCATTCCACAAAATCCAAAACTAGCAAAAGCCGGACCCAAATTGGAATGCGGCCATGTGCGAGGAATTTAACGCTTTAACCAAGCGAACACTTGGGATTTGGTACCTAGACCCGAAGGGTGTGAATATTATCCGGTGTATGTGGCTATTTCGGCACAAGTTCGAGAGACAGGTGGTGACTTAGAGAGGTATAAGGCAAGACTAGTCGCCAATGGCACTAATCAACGGGAGGGTATTGATTGTGGTGAGACATTCGGTCCGGTTGTTAAACCGCCACTATTCGGATCGTTCTCGGTATTGCTATGGGCATGCATTGGCCAATTCATCACTTGATGTCAAGAATGCATTCCTTCATGGGGATTTGAAAGAGAGGCGTGTACATGCACATGCTCCCCGGCTTTGTTCATCCCAAGTAGCTCCGCGGTTTGTGTGTCGTCTCGTAAAGTCATTGTATGGATCGAAACAGGCACCCCGCGCTTGGTATGATCGTTTTGCCGGTATCTTTTGCGATTGGTTTTGTATGTAGCAGTGTGATAACTCTCTCTTCACTTTTCACCGAGGTAGCAAGACTTTGCATATTTGCTATTATATGTCGATGACATTGTTCTTATCGCCTCATCCGACGGTTTGAAGAATGAAATCATTGCTCTACTCAAACCCGAATTTGCTATGACCGACTTGGGCAAGCTAAGTTATTTTTTGGGTATATCGGTAACCGGATCCGCACCACTATGTTCTTATGTCGGCGTAAGTATGCGAGAAGAGATAGTGTACAGGGCCAAGATGGCAAATTGTAAAATTATGCCAACTCCGTGGACTCCAAATCCAAGCTTAGTGCCAATGACGGTGCGCCGCTTTCGATCCCACTCTATATCGGAGTCTAGCGGGTGCTCTTCGATGTCTTACATTCACTAGGCTCGATATTACATATGCCGTTCGGCGGTGTGTCCGTTCATGCACGACCCCCGAGAGTCCCATTTTGCCGCCCTCAAACGTATTATCGGATACGTTAAGGGCACACTAGACTTTGGATTACACTTATACCCCTCTCGCCCCAACCAAGTTACTTGCCTACACGGATGCAGATTGGGCGGGATGCCCGGACACACGTCGCTCCACCTCGTGTCTTGTGTATTTCTTGGGGATAATCTTATCTCATGGTCCGCCAAGAGGCGAGCCACACTATCCCGTTCGAGTGCCGGGCGAATATCGCGGTGTTGCTAATGTAGTTGCTTTGAGATCCGTTGGCTCCGAAATCTTCTTTTAGAGCTCCGGTGTCCACTCCGCAAGGCGTCTATAGTCTATTGTGACAACATATCGCCATCTATATGTCTCATAATCCGGTCCAACATCGGCGGACTAAGCATATTGAGATGGATATCCACTTTGTGCGAGAGAAGGTTGCCCGTGGTCGGTCAAAATTTTACACGTGCCTTCCTCTTATCGGTATGCGGACATCTTCACAAAGGGACTACCGCGACGCTCTTCACCGACTTCCGATCCAGCCTTAGCGTTCGGCCTCCTCCCGCTCCGTCGAGGGGAGTATTAGCGAATATTCTCCGAATATTCTCTCGTATATTTTGTAATTATGATAGATGTATATTTAAGGTAACTTAGGATTCTAATTGTATTAGGAATCAACCTTTGTAAGGTAAGTTAGGATTCGTACCATATTAGGAATCAACTTTTGTACAGCTATATATATTGTGAATAATGAAAGGAATCCCCAAGGGAAATTATTCTATCTTTCACAAGCATCAGACCATGTGATGTCATAATCGCCCCAGTCACCTTCGGGTATACCCAAGGCTTTACACACTGCTTTAGAGGCATCAACAATGTTATTGGAGCATGGAGGCTGATAATCGTGCTCATCATCACATCCCATGGTAGAATCACTCTCGTCTACAACTTTAGCCTTCACACTTCTTCCATTAGCACTTACAGTGATATAGTTAAGGCACCTATCTCCTCCACTATACCATCCGGTTGAAAGGGCAACAACTGGAGTATCATCAGAATGGTATTGGTTATCACATTCCGATGGTCCACCACCATCTCCTCCCGCTTGGAAGCTATTTAGGGTTAAAACAGCCTTGGTATTACCGGTCACTGGAGGTGAACATTTGTTAGTGGTGTACATCTTGCCTTGTTTGCAACAATCTGAGTCATTTTCCGGATTACAGTGTCCTGGAGGTGGCTTTATGCCTCTGATTTTGCTACTCGGCTGGAAAACCTGTAACCTTGCATCTAAGTAGCAAGTAAGAGTTGCAAAAACCAACAACACCAGAATTGATGTTTCCACAATAGAGTTTATGGTTTTTGTTCTCTGGATTTTATTTTCAAATGTTGGTTGTGTGGAATTTGGGATGATCTACTTGGTTTATATAGTGTTTTGATCAGACAAAATGCCAATGTTCTGCTCAAGGCATGAAAGGTTTCTTATAATTAAGCATACAGTTATTGAGTTTAGCAGTCAAATAGTCCAGTGGAGTAGTTTCTTATAAGAGAAAAGGGTCAAATTTACTCTTCTACTACGTAAAAAGGATCAAATTTACCCACTATCGACACAAATATAACCCACAATTACTAAAATAGTTCAAATATACCCGGCTGTCCAAGGTGGAAGCCAAATCCTACTAGCACTTACATTTTGATAATGTGGACGCCACATGGCATGGCACCTCACCACCTCCAACTCATTTTACACCTTCCTTACCCTTCTTCTTCCATCACTAGCTAACACCTCTTCTCCCTCTACGGCTCCACCATCACTGCCACAATCACTCACCACGATGACCATCACCATTTACGTTTGGTGTTCAGCAAAGTGGGTTAATATCAACAACAAAATTGAAGTTGCTGATTTAACTAAAGATTATAATCTTGACACATAAAAAGCTTTGACCACTTTGTCATATACCCATATCACTGAATACCAATAGTTAAAGAACATTTGCTTCCAGGGACTATACAAAATTGAAATTCAAGCTTTAGTTGAGGAATAACTGTTATGTAATACCATCCTCACATTTTTGTTGGCAATATAAAAAACTATCAATTTGGATTCCTGGGTGAAAATTCAATATCAGGTCGTGAATTATAACATCGGATTTTAAGAACTCCCAAGTTCATAAAACTACATCATGCCTGCTTGAATGGAAAGGTGGTGGTGGGAAATCCAATTTAATATTAACCCACTTTGTTGAACACCAAGCGAAAATGGTGGTGGTCATCGTGGTGTTGCTTGTGGCAGTTGTGGTGGAGGGAGAAGAGATGTTAGCTAGTGATGGAAGAAGAAGTGTAGGAGAGGGGCTAAAATGAGTTGGTCTGGTGAAGTGGCATGTCACGTGGCGTTCACATCCAAAATGTAAGTGTTACATAGCATTTGACTTCCATCTTGAACAACTCTAACGGAAGATGGGTATATTTGAACTATTTTAGTAATAACAGGGGTATATTTGTGTCAATAGTATAACGGAGGGTAAATTTGATCCTTTTTACATCGTAGAGGGTAAATTTGACCCTTTTCCCTTATTATAATTTCTCTTAGTTATACTTATGATTGGACTATAGACTTCAGATATATGTGATTATAATTGCTTATCTTTCCTTGACAGTCACGGCCTTTGTTTTTTATACATAGATATCTTAATTGGAGTTTTCACTTTCTGCAACTTTACCTTCACGGCTACAGCAAAGGCATTCTACCACAACCTAATGTGACAAGAACTTGATGGGTTAAATTATTGTCTTAGAATTCTTCAGTTGCTGAAAACAATTTTGTACTTTTTCTGCACAGTAATAGAACTACATATTGTTTCATCTGGTCGCTAAATAAGAAAACTTGTATTCTATTATCTGTATTTCTTTTATTAATAAGGTAACAAGTAACAACTAAACCAAAGTCCTGATTTTAGTACAATCTTCTAATCCCGCGATATCTATTTTGCTGCTGCTGAAGTTAAGTTCTCTCCATGTATACTCCCCAATTGGACTATTGGAGAAGAAAATATAGTGCAGGGAATAGAAAATTAGCCTTCCAACTCATTGAATTTTGATACTTCCTGTTCTGTTTTAGTTAGAAATATTTTTCCGTATCAGTTTTCAACTGTGTTGAATTTCTCCTTGGCTACCAGATTCTTCCTGTCTTTTTTCTTCCAGTAAACTCTATAACCAAATAAAGGGCATACAATGAGCCATTTTCTTGTTCAGAAATTGAAATATCTAAAAGAGATGTTCTTTATTGAAGTATACTGTGCTACTGATATGGTATTCTACTAATATTCCTCTATCCATCGGGAATTGAAGCATCCTTGTGTATACCACAAATAGCTGTTCGAGAAAATACATGATATAAGTACATTTCATGGAAAAAAAATCCTCAAGCTAATCATGAGGCAAGAAATAACTGGAACCCTGTATCCAGCCCCTGATGAGTGATAAGAATGTAGTATAATCAAACACGGATTTTACATCAGATATTATCAAGATCCAAGTATCAAAATGATACACAATATCGACTGGATTGTATGCACTTCATAGAAAATAAACAGTACACATCTGATATACAAACACATGCAGTTCTCAGTATCTTTGCCTAATTAATTGGACATTCCAAGAGCCTTGGCAAAGCTGCTAAATGTGCTGAGAATGCAACTAACTTGCTGCACAACATACACAAACAAATCAAACTTTTGAACATTTCTTTAATTTCCCAGTCTTATTTTTCAGGTCCCTGCGCTTTGCTCAACTCCTTGCTGACAAAATTTTCCTTGAGGGCAATGATTAAATCAGATTTCAGAAAATATCACAGAACTTTCAACGTAACACCAGTAACCTATAGCATACTATCAGTCTTAGCTGGAAGTCGGCGAAACAAATTCAGGGGTGCTGATGGCAATTTGTGGCGGAACCTGGGATGCCTCATCGCATAAAAGCCAGACAAGACAGCAAACACCTGAAAAGGTGTAGCATACAGCACAATGGCAGCAAGCAGGCAGAACAAAATGAATAGTACAGTGGCACGCGGGTCTCGCCAACTAAGAAGTACCTGGATTCGCTCACCTTGTGTGGCCACATCTCCTACTACTGTCTGAATTCGACCAGCCAGACTTCTCAGACGATCATATCTCATCCTAACAAGTTCTGAACTCCGTGATGTAGGAAATGTGTCGAATTCCTCATCAAGCTCATCAGGGTGTGTTGAATCAGCATGTGATATTCTTGTGTTCATATGAGGAGGGTACCTCGGCCGATATTGATAGTTCCAAAGCCCTATTAAGCACATGTACAGAAACACCGTCGGGAGGATTAATTCTGGGAAACAGACAAGCATAAGGAAGAGAACATGTACTAATGATGTTGTGATAGGAGTCTTCCACATGCATACATCTCCGAACCATTTACCAACAGAGAATAATCCACTAGAGACGGACATCAGCCTGAAAAAGTTTGCTTTGCTGCGCCTCATGCTCCAGAGGTGTGCATCTGCATCACTCATGTATTCAACCACTTCTTTTCTGAGAGGAGGTTCTGCACGGCTAAGCCGTGCAGCCACAATATTTACAGCTTGATGTCGCAGCATATCTTGCTGCACTACAGACAATGGCTTCACATAATGCATTTTTGGCAAAAGCGGTCTAGAGTATTGAAACATCATGTTGACCATTGATGTACATGAAAATCGTATGGCAAGATGCAATTCTCCCATCTTCTTCACGCCAGACGGGTGAAGGACAAGCAATGGATAAGTATGTGTGTATACTCGACCAGTTTCAATTGTTGATACCCGAATACGAACCTTCCCAATTTTCATGTCTCTTTTGGCATTTGAATCTTTTTCTTCAAGCTGTCCATTGTCAAACACCCCAACTGTCAAAACAGTAGCTGGATCATAGACTTCCCAAGTGTATTGCTCATTAAACTTCGGATTCAAGCTGTCAATAACTGTCCTGGTCCGCACCCACTTTTGACCATACTTCGCCACACAATATGTATCTGTTGTACCCCTTCCATCTCTTGTTTTTGATGGGTGTAGTCCATCAACATTCAGGATACCTAGTTCCAAGATACCAATTGATGGCTTCCACAGCTGTTTTGCTGTCGGTCGAAGATCACTACTATAATGAGTTGACTCATCAAGTACATGGTATCCTCCATCCAGTGATACACGAAGATGGATCCTACTGGAAAACTTATCTTTATTCTTTGGCTCTTCAATCTCAACTGAACCCGGCTCTTGGAGGTTGTACCATCTTGATCGAACAAATCGATCATCTGCACGCCTTTCAACACTGTTTAATGGTATAATGACCTCTCCCAGGGCCTCATCTTTGTTGGAAGCAACACGATCCTCAACTGAAAGTATCAGATGTTCTTCAAATGGTTCAGCAGCAACGAACATCATTTCCTCATTCCACAGAGCATTCATTGTTTGAGATCTAATTGGCTTAGTCTTCAGCATCTGGTTACCAATCCGAGCCTTCACACAGACATCAGGAAAACGACTTCTCTCTGACACAACTAAGTCTTGTGCTTCAATTACATTGACACGAACATACCACAGCCTAGGAGAATGGTAGACTTTCCCACGGATTTGTGTGGACGGCACTGACATATCTATTGGACTAGCTACATCTGTATGGAAAGCATCAGGAAATGCTTCGTCAGCTTGTGTACCAATCCACACTGCAAGCATCAGTTCCCCCTTCTTTTTCTCCCCTTTCTTGTTTTCCAGGCGGTACCACTCAGGAGCCAGTGGACTATCTGGAGCAACTCGGGTTGGAACTTCATGCAGATCAACTCGAACAATCCCAACAAAGTCATCTTTCAACATATCCTTATCCTTAACCACAACGTCCAAAACAGAAGACTGCATTCTTTCTTTAGAAAAAGCAAACACTGTATTCCATTTTCTCGAAGTGCTGTGTGACTCCTTTGTAGTTCCCAATTCGTACTTCAACATAAGGGTCAAGACTTCCTGTGATGTCTTTAGAAGGCAAATCTTGTGCTTTCACGACCCTTACAAACAGGAATTGCATAGGCTCAACAAGGTCATATGTGCTAGATGTTCTGCCACCTCGAATAACTCGACCCCCCACTATACGCCCTCCTCCAAGGACAGGGCTCGTCTCTTTCAGTGAATATTCAACTGGCTGTGAAGATGAACCTGAGTACATCCGCACTACTCTCGGCCCCTGAGAGGTAGATTTCATCTGATCAGCCCCAAATCTTGTCGGTTGATGGGAATCTGCAAAGGAAGAATAAGGCTCTTGTTGCTGGTGCTTTGAGTTTGGCAGGTGGTGGAATGTGCGTCTAGCCCCTTTTTTACCATTAGCGACTGGTTCGGAGAGGAAATCCGGAACTTGTTGTGTAAGTTCATCACTTAGGCTTGAAAGGGAACTGATATGGGATGAAGAAACCGTCGCAGGATACATGTTTGATACCCTAACCGATGGATCATCAGTTATAAAGACTTTCAGGCCAAGCTCTCCCCTAGCACGCGAGAAAACACCTGCCTTCTCCAAAGGGTAATGCAAAACAACAGCATCAGAGTATGGAACAAAGGATGATCCATTGATCTTGACCTTTCCAAGAGATGATTTAGAATGGCTTGATTTGTTGTTGTTGTAAATAAGAGCTTCGAGTGTGAGGCTGGACAAGTCACTAGAATCAGAAATGTTGAAATAGAAAGTCTCATTCCAAGCAGGGTCCAAATCTTTTTCTTTGATTGTGGTGCGAAATTTTTGGCCATCAAAGTGAAGCTCTACAAAGGGACTAGATGAGCCTTGGCCATCTTGAGACAAAAGATTGTGGGCACCAACAACTTCGAGCCCCAAGCTTGAGGTTACTCATGGAGTATGAGCAGGATAGTTCTGAATCAATTCAAGAGGACAGATTGAGCAAATCCAGTCAAGCAGGTGAAAACTGCAAGAAAACATAAATATCATCATAAGGGAATATTCTCACAGTGGAACAAGCCAACTTGAAAAATCTACCACAGATACTGCATTTCAGTAGCAAAATGAAGAAGCAAATGGATAATGAATCTTCTTGAAAAAAAAGACCTGACATTACTTTTAGGTCATATAAGAGAAAAAACCAAGTGAAGTCCACAGCATTTTAAGAGCTTCCATTTCACCAAGTAACAAAATACAAAGATAAACTCTGTGAATGACATAATATTCTTGAGGACATTAGACCAATCAACAAAAAATGAAACAGAGAGAGAGAGAGAGATAAAGCACTCTTTATGTCAATCAATTCAAGATTCCATCCACCGGAGAGCTATCAGGGCAAGGCACACTACTTAAGAGACATTATACTCGACTCAAAAAGAAAAGTATTTATATAGTATATAAGGAAGGAGACCCCTTCCAGAGGAAGTGTTTGTAAAGTAACTAGAGCAGGCGGTTGTCAAAAGACAGAATTTTTTATATTAAGTTATGGAGAAACAACAAATACTTGTAAAAAACCAGCAAGAGTATAAGTGTTCGTTGAAAGAAGAGATGGTTGGTATCTTCCCCGACAGAGACGGGAACAGCCTTCAAGCTTTACCTATTATCAGATGCATCCTGGTGCGGAGCTAGGTTAGGCCGAGGGGTTCATAGATGAACCCCCTTCGGCGAAAAAGTACATTGTATATACAAGGTTAAAATTATTTTTTATGTATTATATAGTATATGTTTAACCCTCTTGGCTTCTTCATGTGTTTACTTCTTTATATTTTTTAACCCCCTTAGTAAAACTCCTGGCTCCGTCTCTGCCGGTCACTATTTGTTTTTTTAATCTTCTTTTTAAAATTCAAAAGTAATACTAGAAGAAAAGGAGTTAAGATTCAAAGCAAGAAAATAACCATCTTTGAAGGAGAAAAGGGGACAGAGGAATCTTTGAGGATATAGATAACTTAACCGTAACACAACACACCTTTTCTGAAGATGTCACAGAATATCCTTAAAGTTCTCTTATCAATAGACAACTCAAGATAGAGAAACAACAAGAATCTGAATCAACCTAGAGGGACTTTCTGCAGAATCTTTTGACAACTTTTCCTATTCCTTAACAAATCATTTTTAGGACATGGATTAGTTTAATTTTTTTATTAATGTGACCCCACTTCAAAGTTCAAACTAAGGACCAAAAACTTGTAATTTTCACAAACTGTTTTACTTGCAAATCATGGAGACCAATCTTTTTTTCCACAAAACTAACACCCACAAGCATTAAAACAATAAACGAATTTACATAAAAAAAAAAAAATAGACAAGTTAGCTGATACCCTTTTAGACACCTAACACTAATTAAAAAGCAAGAAATAAACTCACAAAAAGTTGAACTCAAACGCCAAAAGCAACAAGATCATAATTCACTGATTTCAACAATTATCAACAAGATAATCTAACCAGGAGGAAATAAAACAGTACTATGACAAATATATTAGCAGCACAAACTGGTTAAACCCCACAAAAATGAATTATAAACAGTGAAACAGAGAAAGATAAATCAAACATTAGATAATACTACAAGATCCTAGCAGAATAATAACAGGAAAACAAAAAGGAGAATATAAAAAGAGAATAAAAATTGCACCTTTTTCTTTGATTCTCAGCTTAAAAAACACACTATTTGTATCATGAAACTAAATTTGAGGAGGAAAAAGGAAGAGAGGTTGAAGATGGTGCAAGGAAAGAGAGAAAGAAGAAACAAAGATATATTCAGAGTCGTGGAAAACGAGATAATATTATTGAATAAGTATTACGAAGAAAATTAAATACTACTATTTGTGTACTTGCCACTGATTACATGATACATGTACACCAGCAAAAGATTGAGTTGTAAAATAAAAGGACAAGTAGAAGATAACGAAGCACATGAATGGTCCACCACTTCTCTAATTGGTCCATATGATATCAGTATCACTTACTTTCGTCACTATTAACTTTTTAAATTTTTTCCTTTTCATGTTTTATTTAGATTTATTCTGGTTTTCTTTTTTTCTTTCCTTTTTTTGTTCTGGTTTGGAAGACATTTTTTAAGTCAAACACAGACAACTATTACTTATCTGTATTGAGTGATTAGTTAAATCACATTAATTTGTTATAATTCAATAATAAATTGAGATAAATATATACAATGGAGTAATATTCATATCTGCCCTTTATTTTCATCTATTCAGATGGCATGTTTGATTATTATCAAAAGATAATATTTTTCATGGTCCTATCTTGTGTATCATGGGCTTGCCAACGGGGTGGGGCGGCCTGATCCGATCAGACCCGAACCCACCGTGGTCCCTCTATTAAAAAGAAAATTCGGTAACGGGACCTCGGCTAGTCCCGCCGGGGCCCGGCCCGCTATAGTACTGCCATCCCCGGTCCCGCCCGATAACCCCCCCCCCCCCCCCCCGCATAAAATAACTGTTGCACAACGACCATTTTATATTTTGGCCGTTGTGCAACGGTCATTTTTGACAAGATGGTTTTGTTCCTAGACAGGTCATCCTATTCCTAGACAAGATCCTATTTCTAGACAAGATGATTTTGTTTATACTGAGCATTTTCCTGCAATACCATTAGATTTAGACGATGAGCTATTTTCTGAAACTCAACAAGACTTTAATTTAGAAGACAATCTAGATGACACACCACTTGATCTAGATGACACACCGACTAATCTAGATGACACACCTACTAGTGCACTTCAAACTGGAACGCCTCATATTCCCCATAGTATGAGATGAGGCCTACCACAACGAAAATTAAAATCAGATGCATGAAAATTTTTTGATAGGGACGTAGAGCATCAAGTAGTTAGATGTCAAATTTGTAAAAATATTTTAAAATTTAAAATGGGAAAAGGTCAGGGTGGGACGGGGTGGTTTAATGAGACACGTACAAAGGTTTCACCCAACTAGGTATGTCCAATACCTGACTGAAAAACCGGGTGTGCAAATGTCCTCTCCATCGAGACAAGGTTCACATACTGTCTCGGACCAAGTACATGGTCAAATTAACCCTGTGACGGGGGAAATTGTAGGCCCTAAATACAATAAACATAGAGATAGGGTAGCAATAGCAAAATTAGTTGTTGTGGAGGATTTGCCTTTTTTAGTTCCTTCCTCTCCTGGATTTTATTCATTATATTAGAGACATGTATAATCATGCTTTTAACAGTTTTCCTAGATCAACTGTTAGGAGAGATGTATTTAAATTTGCACATGAATATCAACAGTATTTACGTTATTCCTTATATCATTTTCCTGGTAAAGTATCTATCACGTCTGATATAGGTCGTAGTACTAACAACCATGATTATTTAACGGTATTTAACGGCAACATGTCATTGGATAGATTATAAATGGTCTATGCAAAAACGTATTTTAGCGTATAGATATATAGATGATAGGCACACTGATACTTTTATTTCAGAAAATATTTTTTCAGTTTGCGATTATTATGCCATAACTGATAAAATTATGTCTATTACATTAGATAATGCATCTTCTAATAATTATGTTATTGGACTTTTAAAAGATCTTTTAACTCCATCTTTTTCAAATAATTTTCATATAAAATGTGAGTGTCATATATATAACTTAGTTGTAAAGGATGATCTAACACTTTTTGCAGACATTCTTGATAAAATACAATTTGCTATAAACTTTATTTTTAAAAGTAATAGAATACAACGAAAAAAGATTATAAAAAAACTTGTCATGATTGTCAACTAACTTATAGAAAAATTCCCAAAGAAGTACCACTAGGTGGAATTCTTTATATGAGCAACTATTTGTTGCTTATGACTATAAAAGACCTATAATTTTATTTTTTAATGCCCATAATCGAAATCCAAATGATATGGTTGTAGATAGCGATTGGGAATTATTTTAGAACTTATTGTATTTCTAGAGAAATTTTTTCAAGCAACAAAAGAATTTTTCAGTATATATTATCCTACAATTTCTACTATGTTATTTTATATAGCTCTAATATTTTTATTACTTAGTGAATATAGGAAAAAACCAGCATATAAGGCACCTATTAAAAAATGTTTATCAAATTTTAAAAAATATTTTATTCCTATTCCCACTATTTTATATTATTAGTGTTGTATTAAATCCGACTATTAAAGTAGACGGTTGTAAAACACTTATTGAAACTATTTATCATTGTATAGCAGTACTACCACCTCCAACTCCTAAAAATCCAAATGACCCACCACCTATTGAACAAACTAAAGAAGAAGTGTTATCTAGCATACAAAATGAATGCAAAAAAGTATATATGTATTACCATCAAGAAAGTGCTAGCAATCAACCAGCTTTCATACCATCTTCTTCTTCTTCTTCAACACAACCTTATAAAAGACATGTTGTTTCTGCGGCTAGTATTGAAAGCCTTAGAAATAGAATGTGCGGTGGTAACACTACTAACCAAGTTAGCGAGTTTGATATTTTTGTTTTGCAAGGTGTTGTATAGTACCATGCAGTTATCAATGAAGAAGGACGTGAAGACTTGTTGAAATACTGGAGGGAGAATGAGAAGCCCTTTCCGACACTTTCAATGATGGCCCGAGATGTTTTGAACATTCAAGCGTCATCAACAGCGTTTGAAAGCATTTTTTCTTCCGGCAGATTTCAAATAGGAGAGCACATACACTCATTAGCGGGAGACAGCTTGGAGATTGCAGTATTATTCAGAGAATGGATACGAGCGGAGCGGAAAAGGTGCGGTCAACCGGATATCAACGAAGAAGAAGACGAAAACTACAACGACATCTTATCCGAAGGTGGTGGATGCGACGTGGAGCAATTTGCAAAGAACCACAGGAAATTATAAAGAAACTAGAAAAGGTTTTTTTGAAAATGTAATTTCTTTAATTGCAATTTTAGTTTTACTATGTCATTTGCAACTTTTGAACAACACCACAAAGTTGCAATTTTAAAAATTGTATTTGTATTACAAAAAAATCATATTTCTATTAAATAATATAAGAGGCACAAAAATAGTTTTGGGATGTTTTTATTACATTATCTTGTTCAATTATTGAGTTGTTTATATATATGTTATTTTTTAAAATTAGGTGCAAAAAAATAAATACAAAAACCCGATCCCGATCCCGACCCCCGTCCCGCCCCGCCCTGATAATACCGGTACCCTTTTTCGACGGACGGACATAGGCAGAACCCGCCAGTCCCGCCGGATACCCATCCCGCCCCGGATCCATCCCGTTGGCCACCCCAGACATCATTACTAATTTCCTATTTGAATTGCATAATTTATTTATATTACATTATTTGTCACAATAGTTTCAAACATTTCTACCACCACCTTTTTCTATAATATCTTAAATGTTGTTTCTCAATGTAAATTTCATTTTAGAAAAAAATAATATATTAATATTCAAATTTACATGAAAATTTAAGTGTGTTTATTTTGCACTCTGATGTGATTTGCACAGATAGGATCAGTTTCTGGTGCTATTTTGTTTTGACCTTGTTTAAATAAAGCTTTGTAGTAGAAAAGTTTTCAGGTTAGAAGTTGGTGTTCAATTCCTAAGGGATATCGAGAAGATTGTATTAGAGTGTATAAATATTATTTAGCCATATTTATTCTTATGTAATTATGGTAAATACAGGATTCTGTTGTATAATGATTTCACATTGTACACTCTATATATATTTTGTATTAATGAGAAAGACTCCCCAAGAAAAATTAATACATTTTTACATGATATCAGAAGCCCAAACCACAAAACCTAAAATTTTTCCTCTTTTTCCGGCGGCCTGCCCGAGACACAGACCTGTGCTCTCTTCTCTTTTCTCTGCGTGTCAGGGCAACAAACATGCTCTTTTCTCTGCGTGTCAGAGCAACAAACAGGCTCTTTCCTTCCTTTTCTTCTTTTCCAGAAAAATAACAACTATTCTTGCCTCTGTTAACAGTGGCCTCTTGCCTCTGTTAGCAGACAATAGACACCCATTTTTCTGCCCAAAACCTCCCTCGGTTTCTGTGCTTCATTGCCTCCCCAAAACTGAAAGCAACTCTATTTGTTGTCTGCTTCTCCTTAAATCTGTGCCTGTCCATTATTTTGTCCTTTACCCGAGAACAAATCAATGAAACCATGTATAGGGGTATCATTGGGTCTCTACTGTACTTAACTGCTAGCAGACCTGACATTGTTTTCAGTATTGGGTTGTGTGAGATGTTCCAATCAAGTCCAAATGAACCTCATTTAAAGGATGCAAAAAAGAATTTTGAGGTATCTCAAAAGGTCTCCGAACCTGATACTCTTCTATCCTTCAGGAGAAAATTTTGACTTGGTTGGATATGCTGATGCTGATTATGATGGATATTTGGTGGATAGGAAGAGCAGATCTGGAATGGCATATTTCGTGGGGTCAAGCTTGATCTCATGGAGAACGAAGAAATAAAACTTTGTGGCTCTTTCTACTGCTGAAGCTGAGCATGTGGTTGTTGTCTCTTGTTGTGCTCAATTGTTATGGATCAAACAAAAACTTGAGAATTTTGATGTGCTTACTGATTATGTGCCCTTGTTGTGTGGTTATATAAGTACACTTAACATGGCAAAAAAATCAGTGCAACATAAAAGGACAAAGCACATTGATGTTAGGCACCATTTCCTAAGAGATAATGTTAAAAAAATATTTGATTTGTATGAAGTTCTACAAGACAGAGGACCAGGTAGCAGATATTTTCACGAAGACACTGAGCCGGGAGCAGTTTAAAAGAAATCGCTTGGAGTTGGGCATCAAGCTCAACTAATTGGTCTTTCACAAGTTCCTTCAACGATTGACTATGTTAAGAGGAAAGGTACAATTAAAAAGCATTTTTTGGTGGCATCTAACTCACTCTTATACTGTTACAAGTATAGACACATGACAGTTTCAGGATAACACAATCATAGGTGACATTGCATCTTTCAGAGTTTTTGCCCTGAATCTTTCAAAATTATCCAGGAACCTGATTCATGTTACTCACTTTTTAGTAGTCTCTTCAGTGCTTGTATGTATTTGAACTACTTAGAGTGCCAGGTCATTAAATCTTCCCTCCAAATTCAAAATATTTCTTCCAAACGACACAACATTCCTGAACCTACCCAATCCTCTTTACCCAATCAAACTGGCTCTCTCCTTAGTACATATTTTCCTACTTCACTCCTCACTTAAAATCTAAAACTTTTGTCTTACTCTCTCACTAAACATAACGGTTCTTTCAATCCATGCACGTTCTTCCTTTCTCTATTCTCCTTACCAAAATTCACCATGACTCACCCGAATCATTCACTCCAAAGGTGCCAAAAACGAACCCCACTCTGTCACCTTCCAAAGTCTCGACACCTTCTGAACCAAAACCCCCTATTTCACCCCTAAAATGTCCAAACTCTACCAACCAAAACCTCACTGTTTCACCCATAAAATTCCTAATTTCTGGTCCCTCCAGGACTCGCAAGAGTCAAAATCCTAAGAAATTTGTATCCTCTTCCTCGACTTCTGCTCCGATTGAAAAATCCGACTCAGTAGAACAAACTGTCTCAGTGTCCAAGTTTTTTCAAAATACAGAGGAACTAAATGAAAAAGATGATGAAGTGGAGGTTACGAGTCAAATGGTTGTGGAAACAGAGGTACAAGGCCGTGTGACAGAAAATTTGATTTCTGATGACATGCATAAGAGTGCAGATTTTGGTGTTGAAGAGAAATAAGAAAAGGTTGTCGACAAGGACATTGCTGAGGACAACACTGCAATATTAGGTAATTCCACTCAACGTGATAGTGTAAAAGGGGTAAATGAGTCTTCAATAGAGTTTGATGAGACATTATCTGACATGAGTCTTCATTCCCACCGAACTAGTTCACTGGAAAATGTATAGTGGAAAATAGGTTTCCATTGAAACGCTGAGAAACTTTCTAATTTTTTCATGTGAAAATGCTATTTTTTGGATTTTTCCACCGACGTTCAGTGGGAAATAAGCACTTAACATTTTTCAGCAGGAAAATCAGTGAAAAAATAAAGATTTTCTTAGTAGTGTCACTAATTGCTCTAGCTTCGCTTAGTGTCTGTTATTCCAAATTTCTCCCATTATCTACTACTAATAATAAATAACCAAATAAATAGATTAATGAACTATTCTTTACAGTTATCAAATGTAGTAAATTGTAAATTGAAAACCCTAGTAAAAGTCGAAAGATAAGATAAACATAAATTCCTATAAATTCTAAAATATGGTTAACAGAGTAAAAAAGGTGAAATATTTATAGTGTACCTATGACTTAACAACAACAACAACATACCTAGTGAAATTCCATAATGTGGGGTCTGGGGAGGATAGAGTGTATACAAATCTTACCTCTACCTTGGTAGGTAGAGCGGTTGTTTCTGAGAAACCATCGGCTCAAGACAAAGCATAAGCACAAGTAAAGCAAGCAAGCAAGCAAGAGAAACAGTCAGACCCGGGCAAAAAATTTAAAGCAATATGAAAATGCTGATATCAAAATCGAATAAGCCATGACATCGCATTCTGAAAAAAGAAGTAGTAACTAACGCAGGTAAATAAAATAAACACAAAGTACACTAAAGAACACATAGCAGCAGAAATCAAACTACAGGGGACTATACAACAATACTGTGCCTATTAGTATGATAGACTAAGCGGGCCTACATTAATAACACTACAACTACCAGTTTGCAAGCGCAAGAAGGACTACGCTCGACTACCTACTACCCTTCTACCCTAATCCGTGTCCTCCACAACCCCCTATCTATGGTCATGTCCTTAGTAAGTTGAAACTGCGCCATATCCCGTCTAATCACCTCTCCCCAATACTTCTTCGGCCTATCTTTACCCCTCTTAAATCCATCCATAGCCAACCTCTCACACCTCCGCACTGGGGCATTTGTGTCTCTCCTCTGTACATGCCCAAACCATCTTAGCCCCACTTCCTGCATATTATCCTCTACCAAGGCCACTCTCACTCTGTCCCGAATATCATCATTTCTAATCCTATCCCTCCTTGTATGCCCACACATCCATCTCAGCATCCTCATCTCCAAAACTTTCATTTTTTAGATGTGCGAAGTCTTGACTGGCCAACACTCCGCCCCATACAACATAGTCGGTCTAACTATCGCCCTATAGAACATGCCTTTAAGTTTTGGTAGCACCTTTTTGTCGCATAAGACTCCAGATATGAGCCTCCATTTCATTCACCCTACTCCAATACGATGTGTGACATTGTCATCAATCTCTCCATCCCTTTGGATAATAGACCCGAGGTACTTGAAGCTTCATTTCTTTGGAATGACCTGAGTACCAAGCCCCACCTTCACGCCTGTCTCAAGGTCGCTCCCGTTACTGAACTTGCACTCAAAGTATTCTTTTTTGGTCCTACTCAGCCTGAACCCTTTAGACTCCAGAGTCTGTCTCCAAACTTCCAGCTTAGCATTCACTCCACTGCAAGTCTCATCAGTCAGGACTATGTCGTCTGCGAATAACATACACCATGCCACCTCCAATTGGATTTGTCGCGTCAGTTCATCCATCACCAAGGCAAATAAGAATGAGTTAAGAGTTGATGTCTAGAGCAGCCCCATCATTACTGGAAAGTGCTTCGAGTCTCCTCCTACTGTTTGTACCCTGATCTTGTCTCTATCATACATATCTTTGATCGCCCTAGTGTACATCATAGGTACATCTCTAACCTCCAAACATCTCCATAGAACCTCCCTAGAGACTTTGTCGTATGCCTTCTCGAGGTCGATGAAAATCATATGTAAGTCTCTCTTCCTTTCCCTATATTGCTCCACCAATATCCTAATAAGATGAATGACTTCTGTAGTTGAATGCCCCGACATGAATTCAAACTGGTGCTCGGAAATAGACACGCCTCTTCTCACCCTCATCTCCGCGATCCTTTCCCAAACTTTCATAGTGTGGCTTAGCAGCTTGATACCCCTATAGTTGTTGCAACTCTGGATATCACCTTTGTTCTTGTACAAAGGAATCATTGTACTCCACCTCCATTATTCGGGCATTCTCGCCGTCTTAAAAATGACGTTAAACAAATCAGTCAGCCACTCCAAACCTGCCTGCGCTCTTCCAAAATTCAACTGGGATCTCATCAGGCTCGGTCACTTGTCCCCTGCTCATCCTGCGAACAACACCCTTAACCTCCTCAACCTTAATGCTTCTACAATACCCAAAATCCTGGTACCTACCAGATTGCTCCAGATTTTCCAGCACAATGTATCTATCTCCTTTTTCGTTCAAGAGTTTATGGAAGTAAGACTGTCACCTCCGCCTAATATGCGCGTCCTCCACCAATATTTTGCCGTCTCGTCCTTGATGCACCTCACGTGATCCAAGTCACATAAGATATTTGATATGATGAAAGTCATGTGCTATTGAGAACACAATGTATGGATAATTCAAGAGTCATAATCAAACATATTTTATCTGACATTTGATATAATATGAAAATCATTACTGTTATATAAAAGATTAATGGGTTTTTTCAATAATGAATTAGATAGACACGAATTAAATAAAAAATAAACAATAGCTGTCACTTGTCAGCAATTTGTGATAGAGATAGAATAGATATATACTAGGAGTACTATATCATAAATTTTATGATAATTATAATTTTATTTTAATGGCCTCAACATTTTTTTCATTTACATTTGAGCATTCAATTATTAGAATAAAAAATTGTTCTTTTCAGTGCTTTGAGTACTCACACTAAACCCTTTCAATTACGGAATGAATCAAACGGTGCTTTTGTTGCAGATATTAATTCCGGAAACTCTTTATATAATATTCTTGTGACAAGTTTTATTGTAAGGTTATATCATATTCTGAAAGAAAAAGAATCATAAAATTGTACTCGAACTAGTTGACAAGGAATATTTAATTGGCCATTAATGCTTAGAAGGTCACTTCGATAGTAAGATTCGACTTGTGATATTACAACTTTGAATGGTAATATTTTGACTACTACATACGCTGGTGAAATTTAAAGAGAAAAAACTTGCCTACTACAGTGCTATTAGATCACGCCGTCTTGATAGGGGCATAGCTACTTTTGGTGTCGCGAGTTAATTGAATTTCCTTCACCATAAAATTATTGTCGTAAAATAATTGTGTAACGCAAAAAGAGTAAAATAAAATATTTTGTACATAAATATAAATATATTGAATACCTCTGACATAGATTCATATTGTAAATGTAACAAATTTTTTTTACTTTTTAAAAATCCCCTAACCAAATTACTGATCTTGATCAGCCACTTATATTTTTGTTACTAATCCAACATTATAGGATGAATGTATAGGAAGCAACGAACACTTGTGTTATAGTCCAAAAACAGGCCCTAGAAGAACTCTCAGCCCTTTGAACATTTTCTACAACACACAAACATTTGCAAGCACAGTGCAGTCACACAAATCAAAGATCTATCTCCACACAGATCTCTCTCTTTTTATCTTGTTTTTTTCTAAAACTTTGCTTCCTTTTTTCATTTGTTTCTGAAGCTTCATTGTTCGCCAGTTATCCAAAATGGTATGTTCTGTTTCTTTTTCAATTTTCTGTTCTTTCTTTCGATCTATCATCATGCATGGACAGTTTGAGTCGCATTTTTTTAAACATAAATAGAACGGGAAATGTTATAACATATATGATATGATCAGTGTTCTCATTTGTACGTAGATAGATCAGTAAAGAAGGAGGAGGTTAGGTGCTATGTGTCCTGTTATATTAATTAGCGTATAATTTTTTTTTGTGTAATTTACAGAGGTATTATAAGAATTACTTGTGTCATATTCCAATGAAGTAAATATTGAAGTGTGTGACCATCTGATTTAAAAGCTTAAGCTGTTAGATAGAACACACTTTTAATATTTGATTATATTCTCAACACACCCCCTCACGTGCTGACTTGATTTTTTTTCATGGTCCAAAGCACGTGGAAATTCTTTTTGAGAATGGGTGGCGGTGAGGTTCGATCCCAAGACCTTTGGCCTGTTTTGATACCATATTGAAGTGTGTGACCATCTGATCTAAAAGCTTAAGCTGTTAGATAGAACACACTTTTAATATTTGATTATATTCTCAACAGTAAAGGATATAAATACATGTACACTAGGGTTCTAACTATGGAAAGAACATAAAAGGAAATCCTCTAATTATGCTATGGATCCCTAACTATATGCTATTATGTACATTACATCAAATGGAGACCATGTTCATTTCGTAACACTTTGCAACATATAAGCTACAATCTATTTTAAAAAGTTTATGCCTAATATTTGTCTCAAAATTCCCAAACCAATTCTCTCGAAATAAAAGTATATATATGGTTAGATTAATGAAGCTTTAATTTGTCGATTGTTTTTTGTTTGCATACAATTGTGAATATTTGGATAGGCGAATTCAGCATCAGGGATAGCAGTGAGTGATGAGTGCAAGCTGAAATTCATGGAGTTGAAAGCAAAAAGGAACCACAGATACATAGTGTTCAAGATTGATGGTCAGCAAGTTGTTGTTGAGAAGGTTGGTGGACATGCAGAGACTCATGAGGATTTAACTAACAGCTTGCCTCCCAATGAATGCCGCTATGCTGTTTTTGACTATGATTTCACTACTGATGAAAATGTCCAGAAGAGCAAGATCTTCTTCATTGCTTGGTACATTGTTTTTGTGCTACTATTGTTCTTTTTTACTAATTAATGTCATGATGAATCACCAACATCTTTCCAAAAACTTATGTTCAGATTAGTATGCTTGTATTTCACATGAAAGAGTGTTGCATATGCATGTACTTTCTCATAGAATGCTGCATTATATTTCGCGAATCTTTTTTGCTGTCTGTATTTATGGTACGTGACCTATTACATCTCCAAAAGGTGAAAGTTATCGCTTTTAGTTATCAAATTATGAAAGGTGTATCATTTTGAGCCACATTTCATGTGACTTTGACAAAATTATTGGGGATGTAGGGCACCGGAAACAGCAAGGGTAAGAAGTAAGATGCTGTATGCAAGCTCCAAAGACAGATTCAGGAGGGAATTCGATGGTGTCCAGGTCGAGTTGCAGGCTACTGATCCAAGTGAAATGAGCTTGGATACCTTCATTGGTCGAGCTCTCTGAATTGTGTCTACACTGTTGGGGCCTTTTATTCAGTCACTAGTAAAAGCATATATTATAGGCCCTTTTCTCAATGGTGTTTTGATGATTTTTTGTTCATTTACGCTTTCTTGTCTAAGACGTTCAGTTTATATGTCTTTTAAGATTTTTGTTTGTACACTATAGATATGATCATGTGTGACAATGTGATGGAATCCTATTTTCTAATTATATTAAAGTTCAATTCTTGTTCATGTTGTTGTCTTTCCTTTTCCCTCTTCATTTTTCTGTGTAGATTCTGCTAACTCTCAAATGTTTTGTATTCTGTAAATGAAATCCAGTACATGATTTCCTCCAATGATCCCCACTTTTAACATTGATTCTGTTTTAGAAGTTCTGAAGTAGCTGAGATTAGAAGATCAAAAGCTATTTTATATTTTCAAGAAAATGGTGTAAAATCCAGGATTTCAATAACCTAAATTCATTTTACTAAACCAAGTTCAGGTTATTTAGGTTTGATCCATATCACAAGAAAATTTCTTCTTTGATTATGTAAAGAACTCTGGAAACCAGGGAGGAGAGTGTTAGTGTGAACCATTTTGAAATTCCACTCAACTTTTTATCTGATCTGTATTGCAGAAGGAGATAGAGCATTTATATACAGATCAAAAATCAAAACATATGATTGTCATATCAAAGTTAAAGCTAGCTTGTTAATTTTTGAGGAAATCTCCCAAAAAGTTTGATACCGCAAGTTTTCTCAACTTCACTTAATCATAAAGCTTGGATTAGGTGGGAGGGAGCTGAGGGAGAGGAGCGGCTCCTTAAGCTCGAACCCCTTGGCTCTAGTTATTGGTCGGCAGAGGGTGCATGGGATGACCGGGATTAGTGGATTCCTTTTGTTTTATGCATGTCTTTAGTTTTGGATTTCCAAATCTATTTTGGCGGGTCTATCTTCTTCTGGACGAGCTGAGGAGCTAGTTTTTCTTCAAATTATGTACTTATGAATGATGGTGCACTAAGGGATGTTTCTTTTCCTATGCCAACACATCTGTTTCTCCAGAGTTTGCAATTTCTTATCGAATTAGAGTTTACTGCAATAATGAAACTTCTTATCCTTCAAATTCAATTTATTTCTTTCATGATTGGGAAACTCTCAAAAACCTCTCTTAAATTTATCCTCCTTCTTTGTTCTTTCAAATATGTCTAAGAACAATTTTCACCCTATCACGCTTCCAATATCAAGACTCGGTGTCCCTATTGTTCTTGAGATGGAAAACGTTCAATATGCAACGTGGGCGGAGTTGTTTAAAATTCACGCTATCTCTTATCAAGTTCTTCATCACATAATTCCTCCCGCTAGACCCCGTCCTGCGGAGGATCTTGTGGATTACACTTGATGCTACCGTTCTTCGGTGGATATACGCCACTATTTCAAAGGGACCGTCTACGACGATTATGGAGCAGATACCACGGCTATGGCATGGAATAGATGCGTGACATATTCCAAGACAACCAAAGCATTCCCGTATCGTCACACTCGAGCAGAATTCTCTCTCGTTCGAATGGACGTATTTCCGAACGTTTCGCATATTGCAAGAAACTAAAGGAATTGGCGGATCAACTCAACGTTGGCGCACCATAACAAATAATCGTCTAGTTCTACGATTGGTTGCCGATCTTTCGGAGGCCTATAATGGTGTTGGCACTCTCCTTCGCCAAAGCAACCCCCTTCCCGACTTTCATCAAGCCCGCTCCATGCTTACGTTGGAAGAAGCCGGTTTGGCTAAAAAAGGCGGCTACGGAGCGAGTTCGGCTTGTCATGATGGCATCCTCTCCGAATCCGTCGCTTTTGTTAATAATTCGGGCCAAAACCATAATAATGGTGGAGGCAAGAATAATCGCAAGAATAATAAAAACCGCGGGGGCAAACGATTTTTCATAGCAAGATTGGTACTGTTCTAGATACTTCATAAATGGAAATGTGATAAATTGTTTTGTTTAATCCTTCAAGTCAATGAAAGTTGATTGCACAATATCAATGGAACAAATGGACATTTCTATATAGATTGACATTGGAGTAATAAAGAACGATAATTTTCTGCCATATATGTCTTGAGGAAAACTGATTTACAGTGCTACAGAAGTGTCTTCTTTTCTCACTTCTGAATTTAGGCAAGATCTTCAACATTGAAAGAAAGATAGCTTAAGCAAATACTATGTCCCTGATGTGGAAAAATTTCAAATACTTTGAGTTTCTTCCCACAGTTCAACTTGCTTTGTGAGGTTCTCTTTTCTCTCGATAAAATCTTGAAGATCCGCAGGGCTCCAGGGAGTGGGCATGGTGCAAGGCTCTGAAGATGAAACATTATTAACCATGGAATGTACCCTAAACTTCTTTCTTGGTCCTTTCGTTGAGCAAATCAATGTATCGGAGCATACTTCAACAGCTTCTCTAGGCACAGTGGGTCGATACTTCAAAAGCTTGGCGTATTCAGACAAGAGATGAAACATGTAGTCGTAAATGTACTTCATTTGTAGCTCATCATGTACAAATTTGCTCCCTGCTTTTCCAATTTCTTGTGCCTGTTGAGAGTCATATTATAAACAAATTAATGTAACAGAAGATTAGCATTGTCATATATTTAGAATGTCACCTTTTTTGCATTCTTATTGCCCCAGTCTACAGCAAAGTTGATGGATTTGCATTTGTCATTCTCATTTATTGGCCAGTAATGGATTGTTGGCAGCAAACTCCTTGCGAAGAAATCATAGTAGTGGGGATTTATGAGCAGAGCCACAGAATCACAGGCTAAAATATATTTTTGACTCACTGACCATGCTAGCCCTTCAATATAAATCTTGTATCTGTCTCATCATGCCAATTCCAAGAGAAAATTGGTGCAACAGAAATAAGTAAAGAACAATTCAGAGACTCGAAGATATGAAAGATTCAGAAAAAAATGGCCTAGTTTAAATGCATTCTGAGATTGCCTGCATACCTATGAGTGCACTGACTGGCTAAATCTGAAGTTTTATAGCCTTGTCTGCGTTCAAGAGGCCATTGCTGAAAGGATCATATCAGCTTATCAAAAATAGCATGATTATGAAATAATGTTCGAATTTTCAGCATTGTGAACCTAAAGTTTGCAACATAAGACTTGTCAACATGGGACCAGGAGGTCACGGTTCAAGTCATAAAAACAACATTTTGCTAAAATGCAATATAAGACTTCGTAAAATAGATCTAATGTGGTCAGGCCCTTCCCTGGACCCCTCACTTAGCGAGAGCTTTGTGCACGGGCAAACCCTTTTATAGCCAGCCGAGAGTTTGCATCTTCTACTAAAGGAATTCCAAAGCACGTAACTGTGATAAAACTGAGGCATGACACTTACCAATCCATATATTCGAGCGTTCCAGTCCTGCTTCTTAGAGACATTACACTTCAGAAGGTCACGTCTTGCTTCGCCTAACAATGCATTCCCTCTCCAGTAAGCATAAGGCTCCCTTTCTGTCCACTTAGTCATCTCATTGCTTTGCTGCAAATCCTTTTTCAAGGTTTCCCATGGCCATATGTTGAGTTCTGGCCTGCACTAGTACCAAAACAAACCAATTCTGATACAAATCAACAGATATAAATTCAACTTAACATTGGCTTTGTAACTTGAAAAGATAAGAATGTTTACCAACCCCAAAAGGACCAATCAGGGAAAACAATGTCAAAACTCGACTCATTTCCACAGTAGTGAAACAATGGTGGTGGAATTGAGTCCTTTGATTTTTCATAATCACTTTTTTGTGTTACTGGTTGATCACCACATTCAAAAACGAAATCTAAATCTGGTAGCATGCCAGGGTAAAATCTAAGAAGTTGCAATATCCCCCACAACGTGACCATATCCCTTTTTTGGAAAGTTGGTTTATACTTCTCAAAATACACTCTTCCATCTAATATGACTATTCTAAAATGGGCTACCTCTCGAGCTCTTTCTACTATTTCTCGCGTTATCCCTGTGTCCTTCCATGGCCTTAAATCTTCGTGAATCCATCGGAAGTATTCAGGGCATGACTCAGATGATGAACTGAATTCAGGCTCGTTTGGTGTAGTTCGTGGACACTTTATTGAGCAAGAAACTTCAGGGAAATGATCAACTTTATTACTCTTGTGCAAGGATCCTGTATTGATAGACTGAAAAGAACAGGTTGCTATACATGAGAAAAAGATAAATATCAGGATCGCTGAATTTTAACCAGTATAATAGAAACGTAACGTCACAGAATTACCCTATCACATTAAAGTGATTGAACTATGTGTGAATTATTCAGAATATACAAATCACCGGAATATCAAATTTCAGCGTCGAGTTATGGCACATCATTTTTTTTTTTTTTTAAAAAGGTTAGATTGTCTGAGCAAGCACGTACTTACTAGATCCATCCATTGAATTGTTAGTGCTAAAATGGATAGTAGAATGAGACAGAGTCCAATAGTGTTCTTAAGCCAGGAAGTTCTGCGCTGCATTTCAATCATTCCAAATGTTTTTTTATGCAAAGCTGAAATTTATATGGAATTTGCAGTATTTCATAAGCTATGTATTATTCATTTCAGACTAGAAATGCCAAATGATATTTCAAGCCTTAATCTCACAATTAACGAACAGCTAAATCTTTTTCACTAGTGAAAGAGACTGAAAGTTGCATTAACGATGTAGAACTTTTATCTTCTTCAAGCTCCTTCTTATTGTTTGTTACTTTTCCTGATAAAATTGGATCAAGGAGAAGAAATTAATGGTTGGTTGAGATATATTAAACTTGTAAACTCTTGAGAAATCTTGTCATTTGAAGCCATGTGGTGAATCTTGATTTCTTTTAAATATGCGGGTATTGTTTGTGCTCCATAAGAATAGCAACATTTGGTGGAAAATAAATGGCTCCCTGTAAATTTTATGATAAGTAAAACGTAAGGATATATTTTCTTAATTGTGGTTGTTTCGAATTAAGGGTATCGTTTTAACAATAAATATTTCATACTTGCTTGTTATGATATAGTTGGATTCCGTAACTCTAGTCTCTAGATCTATTTGAAATATATTTCCAAAGGTCTGCAATGGGACAGTTTGCTTATCAAGAGGTCAATACCGTGACACATACATAAGTTTAAATCCTAATATAATAGCCTGTTTTACTAGTATTTAGTTAGATCTTTTCTAATCCCCTGTAAACTTTGTAAATATGTATTTCAACACCTTAAAATGATGTTGGCCTGAGATGAATGTTATTAGAAAATATGTTCAATGAGATTTCATGTAATTGATTCCAACTCGTTTGAGATTGATATCTAACAATTATTGCTATATCATGGGTTAAAGAGATTGATGATAAAATGAATGATATAATTATATGAAATAAATCTAAAATGAAATGACTTTTAAATAATTACACGCGCTTTAGAATCTTGATATATATGCCGCACCTCCTAAAATTGAAAGGAAGAAAAACCCTTTTGTATCTCAGTAATATTTGTTCTTAAATTGGTTCAATAGCTTCCCACCTTTGTCAATTAGTCTAAAGAAACATACATACACACACACATAAAACTTGTGTTTGGGTTTTGTATCAAAAGCTACTAAGCTCTAATTGGAAGTTAATTAGTAGTTTATTAAGGAAAGAGGTTGAAGAAGCTCTACATAACAATACATTAAACTATTTTTCTAAATACAAGTACAATATACATTTTCTAAGTTGCATACATAAACTAAAAGGTCCTTATTGCTTGTTTAGGTTGCTCCAATATTCATTCTCCCATGCCTCCACTTGTTGTGTGGCCTTTATTTTTTGTTCAACAATAGATTTAAGATCTTGAGGTTCATAAGGTGGAGCAAGTGTGCATGGATTTGTATAACTTGGTGATTTCTCTAACCCTTCTTCCATGAACTTTCTCCATATACCTTCTGAATTGCATGCCAATGATTCTGAACATATTTCAACTGCCTCTGCTGGAACTTTTGGTTCAAATTTTAGCAGCTTTGCATATTCATTCAGCAAATGGAATATGTAATCAAATATATATTCCATCTTCATATCCTCGTGAATGAAATTACTTCCTGCCTTCCCGATGGCCTCTGCCTGCAATGATTTTCCAAAAAAAAAAAAAGTTTGTTAAAAGAATGAGTCATTACTAAATGAGTTTAAATAATTTTATGGACTGACGATGTAAAAGATATATACTGAGAAAAAAGTAACACTAATTCTTCTCAAATTAAAACATTATTTGGATTGCAATAATAAGTGAAATTAGTAGTCTAAAAATAATATTAATATTAGGGATAATTACCTTTTTAGACCGCCCTAAAAAATAATAGCCGACAAATGTATATATTTTGTATACTATATACACACATAATCAGTGTATATATTTTGTATATTTTACCTAGCGTCTGTAATTAATTTCGACTGATGGGCCAAAAATAAAAATAAAAACTTATAATATTACACAGTTAAGTTGCTATAACATGTTAAAATACATTACACTGATAACACCGTTAATGTATACAAGTTTAATTGGCGAGTAATTTTACCTTGTCAGTGTAATTGTTGCCCCATTGAACAGCAAACTTGAGGGACCTACATTTACCATTACCCCTAATGGGCCAATAATGCTGCTGAGGAATCATCCCTCTCATGAAGAAATCATGGTAACGAGGTTTTACGTATAATGTTGGAGAATCGCAGGCCAAAATGTATTTTTCACTCACTGACCATGCCCATCCTTCCACATATATTTTATACCTGCAATCAACCCAACATAAATTTCAACTTCCAATCCACACCTCAAAAGAAACTACTTTTCTTTTTGGTTTCTTTTCCTTTTTTGTTTTGAAAGTGTTGAGACTATGGCCATATATCTAGGGGGTACCATATGAGCTGTTTGGGCTTAAGTTGACCATGTTAGATGGACTAAATCAATATATGGGCTAGTGTCAACCCGTCCAAAGCTTATATGGGCTAAGATGAGCGGGTCAAAATGGGCTAAATGATGGGTCATAACCCAACTTGCCCAACTTGACCCATTACTTTTACAAATTTCAAACTTACCTTTTATGACGTTATTTTATTTTGTATGATTTGATTTTTCCATATATTTATTTTTAAAATAAGAATAATATTTTTAAGAATTTTTTTATTTTTTATAAAAGCAAAATAAATATATAAAATAATGGGTGGGAGGGCAGGGGTAGTGGGGCGGGGGGGTGAGAGGGGCTGGGAGTGGGGTAAGAAAAGTTTGTCATTTTTTATAAAAAAAATTGTATAAGTAAAATAAATATATAAAGTAAAAACTTCGGAGGGTGGGGTAGGAGGTGGGGATGGGTAAGCAATTTTTTCTCATTTTTTATAAAAAGTTTATAAAATTAAAATAAATATATAAAATAGAAAATTTGGGGGGTGGGTGGGGGGCGGGGGGTAGTGGGGTGGAGGGGGAGGTTTGGGTGATAGGGTACGAAAAAAATTTCATTTTTAATAAAAATTTATATATAAGTAAAATAAATATATAAAATAAAAACTACGGGGTGGTGTGGGAGGGCAGGGGGTTTGGGGGTAAGAAAAATTTCATATATTTAATAATTTTTTTATAAAAGTAAAAGAATATGAAATAGAAATTTGAGGATGGGGTAGGGCATGGGGTGGAAGGGGTAGGAGATAAGAAAAAAATTCATATTTTTAATAATTTTTTTATAAAAGTAAAAAAATATGAAATAGAAATTTGAGGATGAGGGTAGGGGAGGGGATAGGGTGGATGAATAGTGTGGTGGGTGGTTGGGGTGCGTTGGTGTATTTTATTTTATTTTCCGAAATAATAAAGAAATTTTTTAAATAATTATTTATAAACAAAAATCTTAATCTGGAGTGAAGTTCTAATAGTTGAGATTGAACATTTTCATGAGTCAAGTTTGAGCATCATCATGGATTCATTTGAATTGTTGATTTATGATGGGTCAACTTGGACTAGCCCAAACCAACTCATCATCAAAATTACTTTTGCCCAAACTCATGAAACTTTGGGCGGGTTGGGCGGGTCATTTGGATTTTGGCTAATTTTGACACCCCTAGCCATACCTATGGGTGCATTGATTTGCAAGATCTGATTCCTTGTACCCTTTTTTGGATTGATCAACCCAGTCCTGAGGATTTGTCATTAAGCAATAAACTGTGTTAGCACTTTGTAATCAGCAGTCAATTAGTAAAAATACAGTTTCTTGGCAAAAAATAAGAAGCAAAACCATATGATAGATTATGAATATAGTAATTAAACTGATTTAAGATATGACTTTATCTCTTATTTTATTTTCATATAAAAAACAAAAAAGAAAGAGGGAAAATAAAAAAGTTATCATTATTGACAAATTTGCGGTTAAGGTAGTATTTGGACAGATCAAAATAATTTTAATAATAATAAAAAAAAAGAGCCATTATCCAACCCCAAACATAGTTGGTTCTGAGATGGGGTGAACATGGGCTGAATAACCGGTCAAATACAAACACACCCAACTCTTATCGTGTTTTACTGTATTTGTTTATTTTTTATATAATTTGTTTAGTTAAAAAAACTAATTAAAAAATCTTCTTTATTATAGCTACATATAATATATCAAACAAAAAAAAATTAAATATTTTAACACAGTTTCTCATGGATCAATTTGGGCTAGATACTTAGCCTAAGTACTCAAGCCAACTTTTACATGAGTTGAATCTAAATGAGTCAAGATGTGTTGAGTTAATAAATAGGTGGATCAATGACCCGCTTAAACTTAGAATAATTAAGCGGATTATATTTTCATTGGCTAATTTTATCAACCCTAATTATGATAATGCAAATTTGGAGAAAACAATGGCAGTACAAACCTGGACATATAAGAGAGTATCAAAGTTCTGTTTGTCTGTAACATTACACTTCATGATATCTTTTCTTATGGGAGAAACATGAGGATTTCCCTTCCAATAAGCAAAGGGTACCCTATCCTTCCATTTGGTTCTTTTGTTACCTTCTTTTATGTCCTTAATCACACTTCTCCACGGCCTTATATTTGTCTCAGCCCTACAAAATTAAAATAACAAAAAAAATCATCTTCTAAGTCTTCGTGTCTAATTTTCAATTATTATTCGAAATTGAAAATTTTCTTGACAGGATAAAGTCAACATTTTCTTGTATGAGTTATATACATGAGTGATATTTGTCCAGTTATATTATGCCACATGCATTATCAAAATCATAAAATATTGTAAGACTTGAACCAATAATCCAATCATTACGTCAATGACGATACTATTGTGTCTTGTTTCTGTAACAAGAACATAACGATTTCATGAAATCGGGGTATTGGGTTATGCAAAATTGGCCTTTCCCATGGTAATAAGGTTCTTTATAATTGAGTTATTTTAATTAAGATGTAATAGTAATCTAGTCAAATACACGTTACAATTAATGGCATATCAAATTAAATGGTCAAAACTTTAAACGACTGATAATTAAAAAGGACCATTAGCAAAATAGTTTTGGATTAATGAATGTTACCAGCCCCAAAATGACCAATCTGGGAAGACAATATCCAAACTATGCCAATCTGAACAGTAGCGGAACAATGGCGGTGGGCCGGAGTTAGGTTGCTGGTAGTCTTTTGATCGGACGACCGGCCGGTCATTGGTATCAAACATGATCTCCAAATTTGGTAATTTCCCAGGATACCACCTTAGAAGCTGTACAATTCCATACATAGTGTACAAATGTCTAGTCTGAATAAATTTCTTATTATATTTCTCAAAATAAATTTTCCCGTCCAATATAATTAATCTGAAATGTGCATGCCTTTTGCCTTTCTCCAACATTTCACTGGTGATTCCTGTCTCCTTCCAAGGCTTTAAATCTTCATGAATCCATCTAAAATACTCAGGACATGTTAAATTATTAGGGTTTAAGGGTTTATAGGAAGTAGGATAGTTTCTTGGGCATGTATTGGACTGATTCCATGCAGCACAATCCAAAGGGTATTCAAGAATTTGGGGCTGAATGGTTGGCCCTGCTACTCTTTTATTGGAATGACTAGTGTATTTTGCCTGCATAATTTAAGGAAATAATAATTTAACAAATTAACTCATTGGGAATTTTAAATCAGCTTTTGTTTATGCAATACTTAAAGAAGCATCAAAAGACAGAAATAAAAAAGAACCGCAATGCATTTATTTCCATAAACAAATACAACGTTTGCCTGGGAATAAAGTAGCATCAAAACAAAACTGAAGTGGGGTGGAGTGGTACAAGATATTTGTACACTCCTAAGCTTAATTCATAGATCAATCTATCATTTTTGTTAAGAGGTGGAAATAACATTTTGAGTTTATCGAGTTCTAGATTGTACATTCTAAAAAAATAGCTTACCAAATTCTTGATAAATTATATACACATATTAAGTAAATTTTTAAATATAAATACAAGATCTTGAGCCAAAGTTAATGAGTGTTGCCGAATCGGTAAACAGACATGCAGGTTCAGCTCTTTTATGTATATTAGAGGTTATTAAAGGCCTAAAGCTAGTCCCCTCCCAGTAATTTTTGATATTTTATAAAATTTCCAGTACAAATGTTTATCTTTTGAAGAAAGGTCTTTCAATATCAAACTCATCTATTTTTCAAAAAACAAGTATACCTGACTGATAACAGTAGCTATTTGATTACATATCTGTTTAAAGTAATTTACATTTATGCATTAAAATGACACTAAGGTACACATATAAAGTAGAGTAAAATGGTCAAAGGTACGCACAAGTTCATTATTTTTAGAAAAAGAAGGTAATTATATATAAAGGAGAGTGGACCATGCCATGTTGACTTACAAGATCAAACCATCCAGCCAAGCACAAGAGAGAAACTGCGAGCAAAATGAAGAAAAGCAACAATGATGTTGTTAAGGTTGCTGTAGTTTTCTTCTTCTTCAGATATTTCCATTTTGCTGAATTCTTTTGGAGAGCTGGCCTTAGCCAGAATTCATTCATCAACTTCTCATTCTTCTCTTTCATGATTTCTACCACAACTTATATATTTTCTATACACTTACCTATAAGACCTGCATAATTCAAGAAAATATCAGTTTTCACAATCCATAACATATAAAATGAGAGAAACGTAGTTCTCTTTTGTTGTGTTTTTTGGGTGATGGAGAGTGTTTTTTTGAGAGCTGCAGGTTTTCACAAGAAGTTAGTATGTACTAATATAAGTAACTTACCAAATTAATGGCTTCAAGAAGGAATCAAGAGAAATAATTAAAATGAATAAAGTATTAATCCTCTTGGTTACTTGTCACGTGTGCTATGGGGTTAATTGCTGAGTTGAAACTGACAATGGAGAAGCCTGGATTTTCTTATTCAAGTGTCGAAAATATAATAGTACTACACATTTAAGACCCACAATTTATGCTTTCTTTGCCGTTTATGTAAGTTAATTAAGTCTTTAATTTCAAAAGAAAATTCCACGCCAAACTTCAAAGAAAATATGTGCTTGCTAGCTATAGGTCAAATCTTGATTGATAAGTATACGTATCGATGTCTGACTAAGTCCAAGTTTTGGCTATGAACCTACCATTTTAAAGGAAAATTATGTAACTTCAGCCGAGTTTAATTGGTTTGGACTTTTCACAGAAAGAAAATAAAAAGATTGGACTAAGCTACTTTCAAATATTTTTCTTTAATTTAACTTTTTCTTCTTTAATTCTTTAACGGGTGATCATGTCCGAATTAATTTGTGTGCAACTCGATTATTTCTTCGGGATATCTATTAACCTTCCAGTACTCCTAATGCTTAATTATACTACTACTAAAACTTGAGCAGATGGAAGATATAACTTAGTGGTTTAATCTATGCTAGTATATAAACACTAATATCCCATAATTTTTACTCCTAGTTAGGCCTTACCTTCCCCTATTATGGGGCCTAAAGTACGATAACAGCTGTTACAGGGAGTAATTAATGTTGACAAATTTAGATGTTTTAGTTCCTTATTAGACAGTACATTTAGAAGTCCCATAATCATCAAACACGAGAGAAGTCAGCTACATATACGGTGTTTGCACAAATCCAATCTATACATAACACATGCCTTAGTTAAAATACATTCTCACATTAATTTATTAGTTAATCATGATAAATTAGTAGTATGATTTAGTGTAAACATCATGCGCGAATAAACTTTACTGCATTCTGGGTGGGTCTGACCCCGGGGATCAATTGATAGGTATTAGCGAATATTCTCCGAATATTCTCTGTATATTTTGTAATTATGATAGATGTATATTTAAGGTAACTTAGGATTCTAATTGTATTAGGAATCAACCTTTGTAAGGTAAGTTAGGATTCGTACCATATTAGGAATCAACCTTTGTACAACTATATATATTGTGAATAATGAAAGGAATCCCGAAGGAAAATTATTCTATCTTTCATGGTATCAAGAGCCTAAAACCTAAATCCTCATTCCCGGCCGAAATCAGATTTTTTTTTCTGATTTCACAGAAAAAAAGAAAAAAAAAATCTGGTTTCTTCCTCCATATTTCGGCCAAACCAGAAAATTCCCTTCCCTCGACAGGCGGCAACCATGTCTTCCCTCACAAATTTCGTTTCATCCACCGGCACACTTGAAAACCCCTCTCAACGTTCAGTATCTTCTTTTCATCTGGCATTCGCCGTTAACAACATCAAGAATTTTATCCCTATAATTCTTGACCAAGAAGACTATCAATATTCCATGTGGATGGAACTATTCTACATTCATGCATGTGCATACAACGTGCTCGATCACATTGACGAATCTGTTCCTCGTCCCACCGATGTTACAGACTCAATCTGGCGTCGTCTTGACGCCATCGTCAAACAATGGATCTACGGCACCATCTCCAAAGATCCGTTATGCACTATCATGAAAACAGTGCTACGGCACGTGAACTTTGGGTCCGGCTAGAAGAAATCTTTCGGGACAATAAAAATACTCGGCCGTGTATTTGGAAGAGCAATTCAACAATACCCGCCTCGAGAATTTTAACAACATGTCCGAATATTGTAAGCAACTGAAACTCATAACCGATCAACTATCCAACGTCGGGACTTCTGTTTCAGAAACCAAGATGGTGCTTCAACTTGTTGCGGGTTTACCGAAAGGTGAATATGACACACTCGCAACAATGATTCAACAAGCCGACCCTCTCCCAAGTTTCAACAAGGCACGTTCACAACTATTGTTGGAAGAAACTAGACGTGCTAAACAAGAGGAACATAATCAACGGCGTTAGCCGTTGACGGATGGCAACACCGCGGCAAAGAAGAACCAGCCATCACAAAGATGTCCAAAGAAGCGAAGCGACCACCTGGTTGCGGTCCACCGGCCAGAAGAAGCGAAGAATCGCCGCAGGCGCAGCGGCGGCGCAGCAGCCCAAAGACTAAAGACTAAGGCGACACTGCGGCAGACCAAAGCGGCACCAAGACCAAAGCACCGGCGAAGCACCAAAGATTCGTAGCGCGCGGCGAAGAATAAAGAATCGCAGCGCGCGGCAACCGCAAGAAGAGCCAAATGCCCTCCGTCCCCGACCGATTTGGGCCAGGCCTACACCACCGTGAACCTTCAACAGCCCGACGACAATTGGTACATGGACACCGGAGCCACATCTCACCTCACCCGGTCGTCAGGTAACCTATCTCAACTACGTCGGTTAAAGTGTCCTCAATTTATTACTGTCGGCAATGGTCATCGCATTCCAATTGAAGGTTACGGTAACACACACACCAAACATACACACCCGCCTTTCTCCCTAAACCACGTCCTATACACACCTAACATCATTAAAAACTTAATCTCTGTTAGAAAATTCACTAGCAATAATTCTGTGTCTGTCGAATTTGACCCTTTTGGTTTTTCTGTGAAAGAACTCAATACGGGGAAAATTCTTACACGCCACAATAGTGTGGGAGACCTCTACCCATTCACTCAATCTTCCGCCGTCGGTGCCGCAAGCACCTCTATCCCTTGCGGCAATCTCTCCCTCCACTTGGCACAACAGACTCGGACACCCCGGAGACCCGGTTTTTACTTTTCTTAGGACTTCTAAGCGTATTAAATGTAATAATGGAAAAATTGCCCAACACTCGTTTTTTCTTGTCCACTAGGCAAACATACTCGTCTTCCATTTATGTCATCAAACATTGTTACTTTTTCTCCCTTTGATATTGTTCATGCTTTGATTTGTGGACATCTCCGATTGTTAGCTCTTTGGGTCATAAATTCTATCTAGTATTCTTGGATGATTTTTCACATTTTGTCTGGATTTACCCACTGAAATTCAAATCTGAAGTTTTTACAAAATTCCTCGAGTTTCACAACTTCATTAAAACACAATTTGAAAAATCTATCAAATCATTCCAATGTGATAATGGACGTGAATTTAATAACTCGACATTTCACAATTTCTTTCTAAACAAGGTATGGTTTTCCGTTTTTCTTGTCCCTATACTTCTTCCCAAAACGGAAAGGTTTGAAAGAATTATACGTACCATCAATAACATGGTTCGCACACTTCGTTTCATGCCTGCCTACCACCGCCTTTTTGGGTCTATGCTGTCAAAATGGTAGAATCCCTTCTTAATATTTTACCAACTAGCACACTCCAAAACAAGACCCCTACCGAAATCTTATACCGTAGGCTACCATCATATGATCACCTACGTATTTTTGGATGCTTATGCTACCCCAACATGGCCTCCACCGCACCTCACAAACTTGCACCTCGCACTCGCCATGTGTCTTCCTTGGTCTATCTCCTAATCATCGGGGCTACTTGTGCTATGACATTGCTACTTGCAAAATCATCGTCTCCCGTCACGTCACCTTTGATGAGACAACCTTTCCTTTTTCAAATCTTCGGAAATTTCGTACCACCGATTACATCTTTCTCGATGAACCAAGTCTGTCCCCGATCATCCAAAATCTATATCAACAATGCCCACTGTTCCGACAGGTCTCCAGCCACCGTCCGCACCACCCCAACAACTCTCCTGCTCACCCCTACAACCCCCGGTCGAGTCACCGAAAACCGGTCCCAGTGAACTCTGCCGCCCACCGGTCCGGTAACCGGTGGACCAAGCAACCTCCCAGCCCCGATCCACCGCCACTGCCGTCTCATCGTATGGAGACTCGTGCACAACACGGGATCTTCAAACCCAAGGTTCACTTCAATCTCTCCACACAAACCTTATCACCCATTCCACAAAATCCAAAACTAGCAAAACGGGACCCAAATTGGAATGCGGCCATGTGCGAGGAATTTAACGCTTTAACCAAGCAGAACACTTGGGATTTGGTACCTAGACCCGAAGGTGTGAATATTATCCGTGTATGTGGCTATTTCGGCACAAGTTCAGAGACAGTGGTGACTTAGAGAGGTATAAGGCAAGACTAGTCGCCAATGGCACTAATCAGTAGGAGGGTATTGATTGTGGTGAGACATTCAGTCCGGTTGTTAAACCGGCCACTATTCGGACTGTTCTCAGTATTGTTATGGGCATGCATTGGCCAATTCATCACTTGATGTCAAGAATGCATTCCTTCATGGGGATTTGAAAGAGATCGTGTACATGCATCACCTCCCGGCTTTGTTCATCCCGGCTCTCCGCGGTTGTGTGTGTCATCTCGAAAGTCATTGTATGGATCGAAACAGGCACCCCGCGCTTGGTATGATCGTTTTGCCGGTGTATCTTTTGCGATTGGTTTTGTATGTAGCGGTGTGTGATAACTCTCTCTTCACTTTTCACCGAGGTAGCAAGACCGCATATTTGCTATTATATGTCGATGACATTGTTCTTACTTGCCTCATCCGACGGTTTGAAGAATGAAATCATTGCTCTACTCAAAACTGAATTTGCTATGACCGACTTGGGCAAGCTAAGTTATTTTTTGGGTATATCGGTAACCGGATCTGCAGCCACTATGTTCTTATGTCGGCGTAAGTATGCGAAGAGATAGTGTACGGGGCCAAGATGGCAAATTGTAAAATTATGCCAACTCCGTGGACTCCAAATCCAAGCTTAGTGCCAATGACGGTGCGCCGCTTTCGATCCCACTCTATATCGGAGTCTAGCGGTGCTCTTCGCATCTTACATTCACTAGGCCGATATTACATATGCCGTTCAAAGCAGTGTGTGTCCGTTCATGCACAACCCCCGAGAGTCCCATTTTGCCGCCCTCAAACGTATTATCGGATACGTTAAGGGCACACTAGACTTTGGATTACACTTATACCCCTCTCGCCCCAACCAAGTTACTTGCCTACACGGATGCGATTGGGCGGGATGCCCGGACACACGTCGCTCCACCTCGAGTACCTTGTGTATTTCTTGGGGATAATCTTATCTCATGGTCCGCCAAGAGGCGGGCCACACTATCCCGTTCGAGTGCTTTGAAGCGAATATCGCGGTGTTGCTAATGTAGTTGCTTTGAGATCTGTTGGCTCCGAAATCTTCTTTTAGAGCTCCGGTGTCCACTCCGCAAGGCGTCTATAGTCTATTGTGACAACATATCTGCCATCTATATGTCTCATAATCCGGTCCAACATCGACGGACTAAGCATATTGAGATGGATATCCACTTTGTGCGAGAGAAGGTTGCCCGTGGTCGGTCAAAATTTTACACGTGCCTTCCTCTTATCAGTATGCAGACATCTTCACAAAGGGACTACCGCGACAGCTCTTCACCGACTTCCGATCCAGCCTTAGCGTTCGGCCTCCTCCCGCTCCGTCTGAGGGGAGTATTAGCGAATATTCTCCGAATATTCTCTGTATATTTTGTAATTATGATAGATGTATATTTAAGGTAACTTAGGATTCTAATTGTATTAGGAATCAACCTTTGTAAGGTAAGTTAGGATTCGTACCATATTAGGAATCAACCTTTGTACAGCTATATATATTGTGAATAATGAAAGGAATCCCGAAGGGAAATTATTCTATCTTTCAATAGGAAACAGACCTTATTCAAATTACAAAGAACTCAATATCCAACTTAGGCAGAGTAATCTGAACTAGTTGCGGCAGCTTAGCCATGTCATATATAAGCAACGCTGCCACAAATAAAGCATGTTTACAATTCCTCAAATAAATTAAGTACTATATTGAGATATTATCCTATCTCAATATTCAAAAGTTCTATATATAATTATTTGATGCCCATGAATATCTTGTGTTAATAAAGTTATGTATAACTGATCATGTATGTAGTGAAGGTGACTATAAACATGATTTCAAACTAAATGATTGAATGAAAATGCAGAATATGCTCCCTCCCTTCAGAACAAGCAAAATAATTGTGAACCAAATGTGAGTTTCATGCAGTTGATTAATGTTGTGAAAGCTAGCTACTCCTATCTTTTATTGCAAATAGAAAAGGACTTGGTCAGTCAATACACAGAGAAGTTGCTTAAATAACCCATTAAAGATTTAAGCGGAATTCTCTGAAGTAATTTGAAAGCAGATTAGCCTGGTTGAGTAACTTTTAGTGAGACCTAAGCAATTCAATGGGTGTTGAAGTAAACTATAAACATGTGATGAAGCCTCAAAATAAGATTAATTAATATGACTTTGATAAAGTGACTCAATGCATATTTTGTCATTAAGCAACATCACGATTACAACATCCTTTCACATGTATAGTGCATTAGGTGTATAATTTAATTGTCTGATGAGTCTTCCAGAACAAGGCAAGAACGTTGACAAGAGAACCAAAAAGGTAGACCGATGATAACAACTATACAATTTTAAACTACACAAACATCCGCATCATTAATTCGCTGCTTTAATTCTATCAAATGTGGTTTATAATATCAACCTGTGCTCCAAATACGGTCCATGTCCACTCCACACTTCAAAGTCCAAAATTGCAAAAGCATTCACATATTAACTTCTGTCCAAACAACGCCCATTTGAGTTTTTGTTCGGTGATTTTTACCCAAATAACCGGTAGGATTGACCGTTTACTTTTTCCAGTTGATTACATATGTTATATTATATATTGATAACCATTTGAATACATACATACATGCCCATACTACATTCAAACCTCTCTATAACATCGTTGGGTTCGAAATTTTTGGATGTTATAGAGAATGATTTGAAAATATACCACCATATACACGGTATACACACCGTGTATATGGTAATTTTGGTAATAGGTTTTTTGTATATAATTAGCATTGTACACTTACCATAATTATAGAATTCTTGTACAAATAGAATAGGAATATGATTTTCCATCTGAAAATTGTAAATTGTATATATACTCATTCATTAATGAAAATAATCAAGGGATTATTTCTTTCATGGTATCAGAAGTCTAGGTCTAAATTACTTCCGCAATTTCTCTCGGTTTTCCGATCTTCCCTTCTCGGTCGAGCTGCATCGGAATCCGTACCCCTCCTCGGATTTCGTGCCACGTTTACCTCCTTTCTTCTCAAATTTTCTTCCCAATGCCTTTGTTCTTTCGTGATGTCTAAGAACGTATTTCATCCTGCCCTTATTATTTCCAATATCAAGAATCACATACCTATTGTTCTTGAGATGGAAAACGTTTAGTATGCGACATGAGTAGAGTTGTTCAAAATTCACGCAATCTCACATCAAGTCCTCCATCACATAATTCCTCCCGCTACCTCTACTCCCGCGGAGGATCCTCGTTATGGATTACTCTTGATACTACCGTCCTTCAGTGGATTTACTCCACTATTTCTACCGACCTTTTACAGACGATCATTGAACCAGACACTACAGCTATGGCTACCTAGAATAGATTGCGTGATATATTCCAGGATAACCAACACTCTCGTACTGTCAGATCTTTATCCTATCACGCCTGCATCCAGTCTCTCGAGTCAAGCCTTGCAATCTACTTTTGCAGCTCTAGTTCCTTCCTTATGGCATGCACGTTTGGGTCACCCTGGGTAGTCCATTATTTCTTCTTTGCATAAGAACAATTTTATTTCTTGTAAGGGTACGCGTAGTACTCCGATTTGTCATTCTTGTCCTTTAGGGAAACATGTTAGATTGCCATTTGTAGCTTCTACTTCTCGTACTTTAATGTCATTTGATATTATTCATAGCGATTTATGGACCACTCCCGTTTTAAGTTCTGTGGACATCGTTATTATGTTCTATTTTTGGATGATTATTCTAATTTTTTATGGACCTTTCCGTTAGCAAAAAATCTCAAGTTTTTTCCACATTCTTACAGTTTAGAACATTCATTCGTACACAATTCGAACGGAAAATAAAAAATATTCAATGTGATAATGGCAAAGAGTATGATAATGGGTAGTTTCGGAATTTTTGTGATGCTAATGGCATAGTTTTTCATTTCTCTTGTCCTCATACGTCCTCACAAAATGGGAAGGCCGAACAAAAAATTCGTACCATTAATAATATTGTCCGAACTTTATTGGTTCATGCTTCCGTACCCCTTCCTTTTGGCATCATGCTCTACAAATGACTACTTATCTTCTTAACATACTTCCTACCAAAGGATTGGCATATTCATCCCCTCTTAAATTCCTCTATAATAAGACTCATTCGTATTCACATCTTAGGATCTTTGGGTGCGTATGTTATCCACTATTTTCGTCAACTACAATTAACAAACTTCCATCATGTTCTACCCCTTGTGTGTTTTTGGGTTATCCATCTAATCATCGTGGTTACAAAAGTTTTGATTTATCGTCTAATAAAATCATAATTAGTCGCCATGTTATTTTTTATGAAACCCAATTTTTGTTTGCTAAAGTAAGTAGTTCCGAGCCTAGTTCGTATAATTTTTTAGACGACGAGGTCTCCCCTTATATTATCCACCATTTATCGGATTTGTCCCGCACCCAATATCCACCATCGGGCCCACTACCCACTGGACCCATTGTTTCTGCCCTAGTTGCGACTATTGGGCCGGTTGCCCAGCCCAATACCAAAACTGCTTCTGCTTCATGTTCTGTTCCTGACCCAGCCATTGTTTCCAGTTTTGGGCCTGTAGGCCCACTGCCTGCTGACCATTCCGTCACCAGCCCTTCCACTGCCCAAAATCCACCCGTTTCCTCCTCGAGTCATGGGCCAATCACTCGTAGTCAAAGGGGTATTTTAAAACAAAAATATCATTTTAATCTCAATTCTAATGTCTCTAAATCCCCTATATCACGTAACCCCGTGTCTACCTTAAATGACCCGAATTGGAAATTGGCTATGAACAACGAATATAATGCTCTTATTGAAAATAAAATGTGGGAGTTGTTCCCCCGTCCTTCTAGTGTTAATATTATTCGGTCTATGTGGATTTTTACTCATAAAGATAATTCTGATGGCTCTTTTGCGAGACATAAGGCTCGTCTTGTAGGTGATGGTAAGATTCAGCATGTTGCCGTGGATTGTGGTGAGACATTTAGTCCGATGTTCAAATCGGATATCATTCGCACTGTTCTCAGTCTGGCTCTCTCAAAGGCATAGCGCATTCATCAATTAGATGTGAAGAATGCTTTCTTACATTGTGATCTTAAGGAGACCGTTTACATGCATCAGCCCTTGGGTTTTCGAGACCCCAAATATCCTCATCATGTCTGTTTATTGAAGAAGTCCTTGTATGGGCTTAAGCAGGTCCCTCGGGCTTGGTATAAGAGATTTGTAGACTATGTTTCGTCTATTGGGTTTTCTCACAGCAGGTCTGATAATTCATTATTCATATATCATCGTGGTACTTCCCTGACTTATATTCTATTATATGTGGATGATATTATCTTGACTGCCTCTTCTTATGTTTTGCGCAAGTCTATCATGATCATTCTCAGTTCTGAGTTTGCTATAAAAGACTCGGGGCCATTGAGTTACTTTTTGGGGATTGCTATCACTCGTCATGCAGGTGGGTTATTCTTATCCCAAAGGAAGTATGCTGCTGAGATCATTGAGCGCGTTGGTATGTCCTTATGTAAGTCTACTTCCACTATATTCTTTTTTGAGAAATAATTCAATAAGCTGTGTCATATCATCACTGTCTAATGCCACAAAACAGTGAACAGAAACACTGCAAAACCAGTGACGAAAATCAGTGAGCAAACACCCTCATATACACAACAGAGACAAAAGAGAAGAGTAAACAGAAACTCTTCCTTCCTTTTCCATATCTTCAGCAAGTCGATTTATATTTGTTTTCTTCGTCAGGCTCAACCTATTGGCTTTGTAGCGTTGAGATTAAAGTGTTATTTTATCTTGGGAGACTATTGCCCGCTAACGTAAAAGCATATATACGGGGCAATCTTGTCTTAAGGACAGAGGACAATCACTCGACTTAACACACAACGTTTAACCATCCAGATTTAGTTGTTTCTTGATTTCAGGTTATCAAGATTCAAGACACAACAAGCTTGCGGCGAGCTTTGAAGATTGACCTATTTGTTCAACAAGATTCAATTTCTGAATATTGAATATTTGTTTATCCTTTCGAATACTTGTAATAGTTATTTACTTCCAGTACTGCTTTATAAAGTACAATAGAGTACCAACAGAAAGTGCGGTCAACCGGAGATCAACGAAGAAGAAGACAACAACTACAACGAAATCTTGTCCGAGGAACAGAAGCGACGTCGAACAATTTGACCGACAAATTTCAATTCCAACCGAAGATCCTCAAGACATTGTGAGGAAATTAGAAAACGTATGGTTAACTATGTAATTTTTTTAATTGCAAATTTACTATGTGATTTGCAACTTTTGAATAACACCACAAAGTTGTAATTTTGAAATTGTATTACCAAAAAATCATATTTCTATTAAATATAATAGGCACAAAAACAGCATTGGGATGTTTTTATTACTATATCTTGTTCAATTATTGAAGTGTTTATATATTATTTTTTAAAATTAAGTGGCAAAAAAAAGGTCAAATCCCGATCCCGACATGTCCCCCCCAAATCCCGGCCCCTCTACCGGCGGGATATGGGATGGGACGGGACTGGACCTCTTCCCGTCCCACCTATCCCGGCCCGCCAGAACTCGAGTCCCGACCCTCCCCGTCCCGCCGGGATCCGCCCCAGCCCGTCCGGCCCGTTGGACAGCCAGCACCTATCATTTATCTCACTGTTTGTCCATGTTCGATATGGTACATAGCTAATTGTGGGTCCCTTTTACGTATCCAAATTCTAGATATATCATATCGTATATGGAAAAAAATTATACATTTTAAGAAAAATGTAGAAAAGGATGACAGAATAACAATAAAGAGAGAGAGAGAGAGAGAGTTCATCCGTAACTCTTTTTATCAACTATACCATCGACCTCGATTTTGTTGTTTTTGAATCATCATATAAATAGAACTTTTCATTTTTTTTCTTTAATTTATCGGTCACGAAATTAGATTCTCTTTTAAGTCAATTGAAATAGTGAAATATCGCTAGTGAAATAAGCTATAACAATCAAAGTCATCGTTTACGAACCTCTCATGTAACAATTTTAATTGATGAAGTCCCGTGACAACTGCCCATTCTGAAAGTAAATATAACTAATCTAACACATCATTATTGATCAGGGTTTGCTTTGATCGTCAAAACTTAAGATGATGTTCTTATAAGAATTTCTTAGCGATTAAAGAGGTCAAAAGAAATTCTCATGTTGTAATTAAGAATGAAATAGGCAGTCACTTAACAGTGTTTAAAAGGCATTTTTGGGACTCGCCCTGGGGCGGGGCACTGTCAAAACGTCATGGGGCTTACGTGTGAAGCTTAGTTCTATGAGGCTTATGACCTAAGCGCCTGACTGTACTCTCTAAACACGCTTAACGTCCAATGCTCGGGACTCGCGTAACAGTTCTTACACAAATTGTGAGTCAAATTCCTTAGTTTAGCATTGTTGACTCACATAATTTTTTAATAAAATGATGTTTAATAATTTTTCATCTACTGAAATAAGAAGATTGAGAGTAACTCACGTAACAAGCCCTAATATTGCATACTTACTAATTGAGAATACCGTGAGGGTGAATAGCAATTAACATTTATTTTTAAAATAGATAGATGAATTTTACATCTTCACTTATCATTGATCTTCATATTTTTGTCCTATGTCTCAAAATTATCATATTTTATTATTTCACTATTTGAGAGTAATTTTACTTTTATTATTGAAGGAGTGTTGTTTTAATTATACTATAAATAAAGTTGATTTATTATATTTTTTTCAGGGAGGTAAAATTACATAGTATGATAGTAATGTATTTTAAGAATTTATGATTTTTTACTGTTTGAAAGTAAGATGTTATTGTTGATTTACATATCATAATTGCTTTTATATCATTGCATTATTTATATTTGTAAAATAATGGTAGAAATTTTATTTTTTATGAGTTTCTTTAATGTTTTTAATTTTTTAAAACATTAATGTATTTTTTTATATATAATTTTGTGTTATTATACTATTTTACTACATTATAAATTAAATATTTAAAGATCCATGCGCCTCGCTCCATGCTAAGTAAAATGCCTCACCCACGCCCCGCATTTTAAAACACTGATCACTTCTTAATGTAACTATCAAATGAAAAGGGCAAAATTGGATTTCCCCGGAATTTTCTTTTAATCATCAAAAGACATTTTGATCCAATTAAACAACGATTTTTTCTGTCTTTTGCTCGAGTTAATTATAGATTAAGTTAAATATATATATATATATATATGATGGGAAAGAGAAAAGGAAAGCAGAGAGGTGGAGGCCAGTAAGCATCGGATAATGGAATATTTGTACTCCCTTTACAAAATAAGAGAATCAATAAGCACATAGAATCCATAAACCATTAAGCTAGTGGTTTTCATGAATACTAGCAAAACGTGCTATAAAATGATTAAAATCGCTCTATTTTATCCAGAGATTTTAAATTTGAAATCCGACTTTTCTCTCGAATTTTGCGCATTGCAAAAATCTTATGCATTGGGCTGCCTTTTATTTAAATTTGAACCATATGAGATGAAAATTAATTTGGTAGAGAATATTTAGTCGACTTGCTAACACAAATTCAAATTAATATGACCAATAAATTTTAAACAGCATATGTTTAAAGAAAAAAAGTTGTACGCATATTTCAATTAGTACCGCCAAAAATCTTCCAACTTTGACTTTCTTTCTTTTTCACTGTTCACTAATCCTACTTCGTCCAAAAAAAAAAGTAAAAGAAAATAGGAATGAGTTATTTTTAATTCTCAAAGCTTCAAATTTCTAAAATTAACCATTAATAATTTGAAATCAAAAGAACAAATCCCAAATTATACTTATCAACTATTTACTTTCGGATCTTGTTAAATTTGATAAAGATATACTATGATAACTTAGACGAACTAATAAGTCGAATTACTATTTACAAGTTAATTCTGAAATTGCGTACCTTGTTATCTAATTATGTACGTAATAATCTGTTTTATGACTTTTGAACATGATAGTTGTTGGCATTTATTCGGAGTAGGCCCATATTAATTTTTTCTTTAGAGTAAAGGAAACCATGGATGCTTCGTGATTTGACAACGAAAAAAAATCAAAAGAAGGGCACACAACGACCACATTAATAAACAAATTAAATGATGAACAATCAGCTAGCATAAACAAATAAAGTTGGAAATTGAAACATGAAAACTCTCGTAAGAGATTTCTTGAAAGTTAGTAATCAAAATGCAGATATTTTGTATCTAAACAAACAAAAAGAGCAAAAATTAAAATATCTAAATTTTTGAAAGTATATCTAGATAACTACGTAATGGGGAACTTTGTCGTCTAAAAGTGGTTCCATCGTCAAGTTGACAAATTACTTTTGGTGGAATTATCCTATAAAAGAAGTTGCATATCGTATATATCATGCTTATAATATAGTGATGTCGATGAAAGCTTATGACATAATATATGTGAGTTATATTTTTATCATCATCTTCTCTGTTTTATTTTTCTGCTTTTGTTATATACTAAAAAAAAATAAAGGAAATGTTGGTTACAAAAATGCAGAAACGGAAATTACAAGTAACTGCTAAGTATTGCAAGAACTGAAATTACAATTCAACAACAAACTGAAATTACACAGAACTTGAAGAATAAACTGGAACTGTTTTGTGGTATGCTGAGTCGAGTGTTTGCACTCTGTCTTTAAGACAATATTGTCCCGTATGTATCATTTCTACGTCCTGGACAATTGTCTCCCAAGATAAAACAGCAAGTGAACAAATGAGCAAAGAAAACTCAAGTGTTACCGTGAAGAATTTTGAGTAATAAAATGATGCTGGAAGGTAGTAGGAAGACTGAATTATGTTTCTGTATTTTCGTGTACCTCAACAATGGTGACAAGAGGTCTTTTATATAGTTGAAAGGTAGTAGGAAGACTGAATTATGTTTATGTATTTTCGTGTACCTCAACAATGGTGACAAGAGGTCTTTTATATAGTTGAAGGAGAGGCTCATGAACTGCCCACATAAGTGTCATTACTGACAATTATGGAGGTAGTAATTTGAATTGAGTGTTGTTCTCTGTCCAATCTGACTTTCTTGAAATTTCAGGGACCAAACTGTGCATATGAAAGAACTCTGGTCCAAACTGTACACGAGACCCGAGACCCGAGACCCGAGACCCGACGGGCGGCGGCGCGCGTGTGGGCTTTCCTCGAACCAAAGCACATCTAGGTCCTCCCTCCTTTAAACACATGGGATACCCTTGGGGTCTCAAACCCCAAGCCAACTTTGAGACTTATAAACAAAACAATTCTTTCTTCCTCCACCGATGAGGGAGAATTGATCCCAATACCACACTTTTCCATGCTTCAAACACCTCACTTCGTGGACCAATATCTCTTTCATTTCTCAACGAAATTTGACGATCCTTGGCCCTACGGTCATCTACGTACTTAGTAGATTATGCATGTGTGAAGAACCGGATTCTCCAACATGCGAAACACTAATGTTTAAGCCGTTAAAGTTGGTCGGAAGCAACTCTCGCCAAAGGCAAATTTCCAACCAGAAAAAGATAATTCGTATTTATGAATATACAAAGTTTTCTGAAAATTTTCTCAAACTGTTTTAGAAAAATAAGACTACTCAGGCTTTTAAGTTTTGTTAGACACATCGAAAAATCAACTGTAACTTTTTTATCAACTGTAACTTTTTGAGAATTTATATAATAGTACAACATGCAAATACAAAAAATGTATGCTATCAAAAAGTAACCTTCTGAAGTCTCACAAATACGCCGAAAATTAATGTATTGATAAAATATATGAACATTAATAACATGAAGACCTTCGGGACCTCGACGCCAAACTTACAGGTTACTATACAAGGCAGGCTTAGCCGACTCTACCTCCTAAATGGGTTTAATCTAATAAAGGTATCCATTGACAGTTTGGTAAATTATTTTTGATATGGCCACCAATTAAGTTATAGGAGCATTTTGGACCTGATTTAAAATCGTCATACGAAAGCAGTGATTTGAAATTATGATGATTTGAAGTTAAAATTTTATTTGGATATGTAATTTAGGTTTTTAAGTTATATTTTTTCTCATAAGCATAAAAATCCCACAAGTTGTAGAAACCATAAAAACTTTTCCAATTCTCATACAATCTTATCAAATGAGCAAATCATAGTTCATAACAAAATTAATATGGAACTAGAAAGACTTTCAAAAAATACAACATCAATTGATCAAATTTTAGTTTAATAAAAAAAATTGAACTTGAGTTATAATGTAACTATTCTTTAATATAATCCTCCTACATGGTATGAACAATCTCTTAATATACTACCAACTTGCAGATCTTTAAATATTTGATAAAATGGTTGATAAACATGATTAGTAAATATATCTACCAATTTATAGATTTTTTTTATAAAATATAAACTTATGGATCAAGTTTACATTTTACAAAATTTGAAATCATGATTTGCAATCCCAAATCACACATTTTTGAATGATTTGAGATTTCAAATCATGATATGAAGTTAAAATTGAAATTTTGTCCAAATTGTATAAACAAACCATAATTTGCAATCAAAATATAAAATCATTACATGAAAACACATGGTCAAACGCCTACCTATTACAATGTACCAAGCGATTTCGGGTTTTAGCTTTCAGAATGAAAAAAATGTTTAGTATGAACACTTAATTATTTAATAGATTTTATATAACGTGAATATAACTTAGTTGAAATAATAAGTATTAAATAAACTACTTTCTCCGTTCCATTTAAAGTGTCTTACTTTTCTTTTGATTTGTCCCAAAAAGAATGTCTCTTTCAGCATTTACTAAAGTTGACACTTCAAAGATCCTACATGACTTGCTTATAACCACAAAATTTAAAAATCTCTCTTTATTTCTTAAATTTCACACCTAGTTAAACTAAAACACTTAAAATGAGATAGAGGGAGTACTAAATATTTATAAGACAAATGACCATCAAACCTTGAGGAAATATATATATATATATATATATATATTTCTATTTTAACCTCTAACGGGGAACAATTCATTTTTCTCTGTTATTAAATATCAATATAATCAACTCATTAAAAGTTGTTTGTCTTACTTTGCTTGTGCTTGTGCTTTGTCTTAAGTCGAGAGTCTCTCGGAAACAACCGTTCTACCTACCAAGATAGAGGTAAGGTCTGCATACACTCTACCCTCTTCAGACCCCACGTTGTGAGATTTCACTGGGTATGTTGTTGTTGTATTATCATGAGTTAAATTCTATTTTGAACGGTAAGATTGTATTAATCTCTCTTGGGGAGTATTTCTCATTAATACAAATATATTTAGTGTGTATTATGTTGAATCCTAATTGAATAAGGATCATATATTTACCATAATTATACACTACTATTAATTATAAAATATATGGCGAATATATGATAATATTCACTAATAGACCCCCTCAGTCGGAGCGGGAGGAGTCCGAACGCTGAGACTAGATCTGAAGTCCAGGAATAACTGTCTAGGAAGACCTTTCGTGAAGATATCCGCATACTTATACGAAGAAGGCACATACAACACCTTAACATGACCTATAGTAACCTTCTCACTAATAAAATGTATACCCATTTCAATGTGCTTGGTTCTCTGATGCTGACCCGGGTTATGAAATAAATAGATTGCGGATATATTATAACAGTATACCATAGACGCCTTACGCAAGGGATAATGAAGCTCTAAGAGAATGTTTCGGAGCCAGCAGCTCTCAGCTACAACGTTTGCAATGCCTCGATACTCTGATTCTGCACTCGATCGGGATAGGATGGCTTGCCTGTTGGCAAACCACAAAATAAGATTATCTCCTAAGAACACACAGTAGCCTTGTCCGGATAGCCTGCCCAATCGACGTCCGTGTAAGATATCAACCTGGACGGTGCAGAGGGGGAGAGATGTAATCCATAATTGAGAGTACCCTTAACGTATCGAATGATACGTTTAAGAGCTGTGAAATGAGGCTCCCTTGGGGCATGCATAAATAGACACACATACTGAACATCATAAGCAATATCAGACCTGGTGAAAGTAAGATACTGGAGTGCACTTGCAAGGCTCCTATACAGAGTGGGATCGTACACTGGATCACCGTCATTAGCACTGAGTTTCAACTTCGAGTCGACCGAAGTAGGCATGATCTTACAGTTCGCAATTTTGGCCATGTACATAATTTCTTCGGCATACTTACGCTGATACAGGAACATAGTAGTTGCATATCTAGTCACTGAGATTCCCAAGAAGTAACTCAACTTCCCCAAGTCAGTCATAGCAAATTCGGATTTAAGCAGGGCAATGATCTCATTTTTCAAAATAACAGAGGATGCAGTAAGAGCAATATCATCAACATATAATAACAAGTACGCAATGTTACCACCTCGATGAAAAATAAATAGAGAATGATCACATTTGTTGCATACGAACTCAATCTTCATAATGTAAGTAGCAAGACGCTCATACCACGCCCTGGGGGCTATTTCAAACCATACGGTGACTTGCAAAGACGGCATACATAATGAGGAGCCTCTAGAAGTACAAAATCAAGTGGCTGGTGCATATAAATAGTTTCTTTCAAATCCCCATGTAAGAATGCATTCTTCACATCAAGCTGATGAATCGGCCAATGCTTACTCATAACTATGCTCAGAACTGTGCGGATGGTAGTCGGTTTAACCACCGGACTAAAAGTATCATCATAATCAATGCCCTCATGATGGCCTGTGCCATTAGCCACAAGTCTCGCCTTATATCACTCAAGATCACCACTGTCTCTAAATATATGATGGAAAATCCACATACACATAATCACATTAGCCCCATGTGGCTTCGGAACCAAATCCCAAGTGTGTTGTTTTGTTAAAACATTAAATTCCTCACGCATGGTCGCATTTCAATTCGGGTCAAGTCTGGCTAATTTTGGATTTTTAGGGATTGGGGATACGGTTTGAGTGGACAGATTAAAATGGACTTTGGGTTTGAAAATCCCGTATTGAGCACGGGTCTCCATTCTATACGTGGGGATAGGAGTTGTTTGGGCAGGAGGGTGGGGTGCGGACTGGGGTTGGTTCGGGTCAGTAATGTCTCGGGTTTATGGTGAGTCGGGTCAAGGCAGGGACAAGTTTATCGGAAGGGAGAGGGAAGGGTGCGATGATAGTGACTGGTGTCGGGAAGGGTTTTTTACGGGGAGTGGTGTTGGGATTTAGGTTTGATGGTGAGGAGTCGGTGGGTCTGGGTTTCGATGGCGAGTGTTGTCGGGACAGTGGGTGTTAGTTGCCGGTATCTGTGGGTGTGTCGAGTTGTGAGGCCAGTGGGTGGGTGAAGCAGTGATGGTCTGGGTCGGTGCCGGTGATGGTGGATTGGATGGAACGTGGATGGAAGCGGCGGAACCTGGTTGTGAGTAGATGGTGGACGACGGGGAGGCGTCGGACTCGTCTAGAAACGTGTAATCCGTGGTCCGATTTTTTTGGATGTTTGCAAATGAGTAGATTGCTTCATTAAACGTGACATGACGAGACACAAGAATCTTATGTGAAGATAAGTCATAAAACAAATGCCCCTTATGATTAGACGGGAAATCTAAGAAAACACAAGGAGTGGTGCGGGGTGCAAGTTTATACGAGGTCGTGGAGGCAAGATTAGGGTAACAAAGGCAACCGAAAATCCGTATGTGATCATAGGAGGGGATCCGACATAACAGAATTTCGGTGGGTGTTCTATTTTGGAGAGTTTGTGTAGGCAAAATATTAAGAATATATTCGGTCATTTTAACAGCATAAATCCAAAAGGAAGGGGGGGGGGGGGGAGAGGCATGAAACAGAATCGTACGAAACCATGTTATTAATAGTATGAATGATTCATTCGGCATTGTCATTTTGGGAGGAGGTGTGAGGACACGAAAATCGAAAAACCATGTCATTATTAGTGCAAAATTTGTGAAAAGCAGAATTATTGAATTCACGACCATTATCATATTAAAACAATTTTATGGCCTTTTCAAATTGTGTTTTGACATAGACACGGAATTCAAGAAATTTGGCAAACACTTCAGATTTGAATTTAAGTGGTAAACCCAAATAAAATGAGAAAAATCATCTAATAAAATAAGATAATATTTATTGCCTAGAGAACTAGGGATGGGAGATGTCCACAAATCCGCGTGAATAATGTCAAACTAAGAAAACGTAACACTTAAAAATGACTGAAAAGGAAGACGAACATGCTTCCCTAATGGGCAAGAATAATAATTTTGGGCAAAATTCCCATTATTACATCGAATAAAATTATTACTTCTAAGAAAATTATAAACATGAGTGCCTTGGTGTCCGAGTCTATTGTGCCAAGTTGACGGAGAGATAGAGGTATGTGATCGGGGACAGGTAGCGGAAGTCGATGAGAAATGATAGAGGTCCCCCATACTATTGCATCTCGTAAGAGGTGTCCCCGTAAGTAGATCCTTCATAGAAAAACCAAAGGGGTCAAACTCAACAGAAATAAAATTGTTACGAGTAAATTTCCTAACAGATATTAATTTTTTAATGATGTAGGGTCATAGAAGACGTTGTTTAGTGAGAAAAGTGGGTGGTGTGGTTTTGTGTGGGTTGTACCATAACCTTGAATTGGAATGCGATGATCATTACCGACCATAATAAATTGAGGATACTTTAAACGAAACAGTTTAGCGAGATTACCTGAGGATCGTGTGAGATGAGAGGTGACTCCTGTATCCATGTACCAATTTTCATTGGGTTGTTGAAAATTTAGTGCGCCGAAGGCCTGGCCCAAATCAGTGGGGGCCAAGCCATAAGTAGACTGTTGGGCCAAGAGTGGTGCCTGCTAGGCCGAAGCCAAATGAGCTTGTTGGGCCAGGAGTTGTGCCTGACGTGGGCCTGGGTAGTGGCCCAAAATACCGGGATGCCACTGATTTGTGAGCTAGGCCGCAGCCGGGTGTTGTGGCACGTCGGATTTCTTCCAACAATAATTATGACCGGGCCTTATTGAAACTAGGTAGGGGATCGACTTATTGTATCATGGTTGCTAAAGTATCGTATTCACCTTTTGGTAAGCCACCAACTAGTTGGAGAACCATATTTGTTTAGGGAATTGGTGTCCCTACATTGGATAATTGGTCCGCAACTAGCTTCAATTGTTTATAATACTCGGACATATTAAAAAAAAAATTCAAGACGTGTATTATTGAATTGTTCCTCCAAGTACACTGCACGGGTGTGCTTGTTGTCTTGAAAAATCTCCTCCAATCGTGTCCATAACTCACGAGCCGAGGCACCAGTTTTCATGATCGTATGAAGCAAATCCTTAGAGATGGTGCCATAAATTCACTGTTTGACAATGGCGTCAAGACGTCGCCAGGCCGTTTCATCAACCTCAGGGGGGCGATGGAGAGAGTCGTCAATATGATCAAGCATGTTATAGGCACATGCGTGAATTTGAAATAGTTCAACCCACGGAGAATATTGACCGTCTTCTTGATCAAGAACCAAGGGAATGAAGTTCTTGATGTTGGTGACAGCGAAAGCCGGATGGAAAGAAGGAGTGGAGTAGGTAGTGAGTTGGGTGTGTGTGACGATTGGGGAGGAAGATGAAGCGGTGAGAGAGGTGGGAATAGCCATGAGAGCCATTAGACGGGCTGGATTTTGGTGAAGAAGAGAAGAACCAAAAAGAATTTAGGGTTCGAGTGGGGTATGGCCACCGGCCGAATTGGAGGGGGGCGGGGGCTGCTGAATTTGGAGAGTAGGTTTAGATATTTTTAGGGTTTGACTCTTGATACCATGTAAGATATTATTAATCTCTCTTGGGGAGTATTTCTCGTTAATGCAAATATATATAGTGTGTACAACATTGAATCCTAATTAAACAAGGATCCTATATTTACCATAATTATATACTACTATTAATTACAAAGTATATACAGTAATATTCGTTAATATGAACTTCTTTATACCCTATCTCACAGCTCATCAAACTTTGAGAGAGTAGTTTAGCCGATTACATAAATTTGTTTAAAATTGACAAATCTAACTAGTAGTCCAAATATTAAAGAAGTACTAATTGAATTTCGTTATCATGAAAATAGTTACTTTCCCATCCTAATTTATATGACACATTTTTATTTTTAATCAATTCTAAAAAAAATATTTTTTTTATTTGATAATAATTTAATTTTAAATTTTATATTTTACACTTAACAAAATAATTTATAACCAATCACAAGATTTAATTTTTTTATATTTTTAAAATTTAATGTTCAGTTAAATTACATCATATAAATTAATACCTTAGTAATTAATATTCACGTAAAAGGGAGTGTGCCGACACGTTCACAACACTGTCTCCACGTTTGATTCAACACAAAAATTATCCAATTTCTTCACTTCCTTTCTTTCTTTTTAGCGTATCCAAAAAAGTTGTACTAGTATTTAATATTTATATAGCCAGCACCCAACGGAGAGAATCTCCAGATATTGAACAACTAGTTTCCATTTGCTTTTTCTTGATTCCTTCTTCTTTCTATATAATTAAGAATGGCAGAATCTACTGCAGTAGCAGCTCAACCTCAAGCAGAACCAGCTGTTGTTGCTTCCAATTCTCCTGCCATGGCCCCCAAACCTGATGATTCCAAAGCTCTAGCTACTGTTCCTCCACCAAGTAAATCAATTAATTCTTTCTTCTCCTCTACCATCTCTTTTTTTCTTATGAAAATTCAGATATTTTTCTTTAATATGGGTAGTAAATACTCCCTCTGTCCCGGATAATTTATATATCACTATTTCCTTTTTTTTTTATCCGTCACAAAAAGAATGTCGATCTTTCTATATTTAAAAATAATAACTTTATCGTATGATTTACGGTAGACTTATTTTGAACCACATAAATTGGGATGGGGACGGAGGGAGTATTCAACATTATTACTGTTTGGTGCCTGTAAAAGATATTATAAAATTTATTGACTGTTTCAATTGTTTGGTCTAAACCACTATAATTCTGACTTTTGCTATTCATTTCATTCTTTAAATCTTTGGTCTAAACGACTATATAGATTCTCTCGATGTTTTTATTTAGCTTGGAGAAGTTTGATAATAAGCACAAGTTTGAAGTTTCTGTTGGATATCTGAAGACTGCAAAAGCAATCCAAATATAACCTTTTTTACTGCCCGTTATTCCTAATTCTGTTTTAGGTCAATTTTTCAGCTAACAAACTCCATCCTGTGTTTACATCAAACTAGATGATTAATTAATCACGACTAAGTAATATTTTGAGGTAAAAATATGTATTAATTAATCATGGTTAGATGATAGAGCTGTAGGTAAATTAAAGAAAGCATGTTATGATTTATTATTGATTTGGTGAAAACACCGGATGTTAATAAGTTTTTTCTAACCAGGTCCACCAGCTCTACAATAAAAGAATGGGAAGAAATTATTGATTTAATTTTAACTTGGATTACTGCTCGGTCGGATTGCTTTGGTTTGCTTTTGAAAGAAATAATCCCCTTGATTATTTTCATTGATTGAATAGATATATATACAAGTTACATCTTTCCATAATACTACAAATCCTTTTCCTATTCTACTTCTAAATCCTTATTCTACCATAATTCTAACTATACAATTATGGTAGGTGTATAACACTAATTAAGGTATCCTTTTTATTACAATATACTACAAATATATATACCATATATACACTATCCTAATATCACTTGGATATGTACAATCTGGCCGAGAGAGGCCCAATGGCCGAGAGGCCCAATTCTGTGACCTGCTGGGACAGCCCACCGCTTCATTAAATCCAAAGATATATATGTGATATACACCGATGTATATTCGATGTATATCACATGTATATTGCTTTGTTTAACACACCCCCGCATCATAGCGGACGGTTTTCGAACGCCGAGACTCGTCCCTAAAATCTTGAAAGAGAACCGCCGGTAGACCCTTTGTAAAGATGTCGCAATTTGATAACGAGACGGGACATGGCATACGCGAACTTGTCCCTTTGCAACCTTTTCACGGACAAAGTGAATGTCCATTTCGATATGCTTGGTGCGCTGGTGTTGAACTGGGTTACCTGAAAGGTAGATGGCACTAATGTTATCGCAATACACCAAGGTTGCCTTCTGAATGGGACAATGAAGCTCCAACAAAAATTACGTAGCCAACGCGACTCGGAGACCACATTCGCTACCCCTCGATATTCTGCCTCTGCACTGGAGCGTGATAGAGTTGCTTGACGTTTTGCCGACCATGAGACCAAGTTGTTGCCAAGGAACATACAGTAGCCAGAAGTCGACCGTCTGGTGTCGGGACAACCACCCCAATCAGCATCCGTGTAAGAGACAAGTGTGGATGTAGAGGAAGGATACAAGTGCAACCCATAGTCGAGTGTTCCCTGAATATACCGAATGATGCGTTTCATTGCATTCATGTGCTCAACTCTGGGATCATGCATGAATAAACACACCTGCTGAACCGCATATGTAATATCCGGTCTGGTAAATGTGAGATACTGGAGGGCCCCCGCAAGATCGCGATAGCGGGTCGGGTCCTCGTATGGTGCACCCGCTTGTGGCACTTAGCTTTGGGTTTGCATCAACCGGCGTGGAAGTGGACTTACGGGATGACATCCCGACCTCTCTATGATCTCGGCGAAGATACTTCCGTTGAGACAAAACAAGCCCCCGAATGACGCTTGACGGCAATCCCCAAAAAATAACTCAACGGCCCTAAGTCCTTCATAGCAAATTCAGAACTGAGCATGGCCATGATAGACTAGCGCAAAGCATCGGAGGAGGCCGTCAAGATGATATCATCCACATATAACAGAATATAGGCCAATGACGAACCACGGCGGTAGATGAACAAAGAATTATCGACTGCTTGTGAGTGAACCCAATAGTCGAAACAAAATCGCAAATCGTGTATACCAGCACGTGGAGACGCTTAAGCCCATATAATGACTTCTTCAACAAACGGACATGATGAGGGCGGTTGGGATCCCCGAAACCCAACGGTGATGCATATAGACTGTTTCCTTGAGATCACCATGTAGAAAAGCATTCTTGACATCCAACTGATGGATCGGCCAAGTCTTTGAAAGAGCCAAGCTCAGTAGAGTGCGAATGGTAGCCGGTTTGACCATCGGACTATACGTCTCACCACAATCAATACCAACCTGCTGAGTCTTACCATCACCAACAAGTCGCGCCTTATGCCGAGCAAAGGACCCATCTGAATTATCCTTATGAGAAAAAATCCACATAGACCTGATAATATTAATACCATATGGACGGGGCACCAACTCCCACGTCTTATTATCAATAAGAGCATTATATTCATCAGTCATAGCAATTTTCCAATTAGGGTCATTTAATGCGGACACAGGATTGCGGGGCAAGGGGGATTTAGAGACATCAGAATGTAAATTAAAATGTCTTTTAGGTGTAAAAATACCCCGCTGACTACGAGTGACCGGTCTATGACTTAAGGAAGAATTAAGGGAATTTTCTGGGCTCGGGACGGACTGGCCAACAAGCATTGGGCCTGCTGGCCCAAATCGGCAACCACTGGAATCGGCTTCTGGACCGGTTCCGAGAATTGGGGAGCGGACGGCCCAATAGCCGGAACTGTTCCGATGGCTGTATTTTCTGGGCGTGACGGTACTGTGGGGCCAGCGGGCAGTGGGCCCGTTGGAGGATTTTGGGTACGGGAGATGTCCGAAAAATTCCGAATAATATACGGGGATATTTGGTCATCCAAAAAATTATGACTTAGGTTCGCGAGTATGAACTTTCGTAAACGGGAATTGAGTTTCATAAAAAATGACATGACGATTGATTATGATTTTCTTGGAGGATAAATCAAAACACTTATAACCACGATGATTTGACGGATAACCCAAAAACACACACGGGATAGACCGAGCCTGAAGTTTGTTAATTGTGGTGGATGGAAATAACGGATAACACAAGCACCCAAAAATTCGAAGGTGAGAATAAGAAGGGTTCTTATTATATAAGATTTTGAGAGGGGAAGAATATGTCAGACCTTTAGACGGAATTATGTTAAGAAGGTAAGTGGCCATTTGTAGAGCATGATGCCAAAAATACGGAGGTATGGAGGCATGGATTAGGAGAGTTCGGACAATGTTATTTATGGAACGAATCTTGCGTTCGGCTTTCCCATTTTGTGAAGATGTATGAGGACATGAAAACCGAAAATTTATCCCATGAGTAGCACAAAATTCTCGAAACTCCCTATTGTCATACTCTTTCCCATTATCACATTGAATATTTTTTATTTCTCTTTCGAATTGAGTCCGAATGAACGCTCTAAATTTTATGAAGACGGAAAACACTTGTGATTTATTCGCAATTGGAAACGTCCACAAAAATCTAGAATAATCATCTAAAAAGAGAACATAATATCGATGACCCATTGAACTAAGAACAGGAGATGTCCATAAGTCGCTATGAATAATGTCAAATGGCATAGAAGTATGAGAATTGGAGTCTACAAATGGCAACTTAACAATTTTTCCTAATGAACAAGACTGAGAAATTGGAGTACGACTCGTACCCTTACAAGAAATAAAGCTATTTTTATCTAAAACTGATAAAATAGAAGATCCCGGATGACCCGTACGAGCATGCCACATGGAAGGAGAGATGGTCGCAAAAGGCGATTGCAAGGCCGGACTCGATGGACGAAAACCGGGCATGATAGGATATAGATCCCCCTACTATCACACCTCACGAGACGACTCTCCGTCTTGAAATCCTTCACGAGAAACCGAAATGATCAAATTCAACGAAACAGAATTGTCATTTGTGAACTTTCGGACGGACACTAAATTTTTAATCAATTTAGGAGCATGTAAAGTATTCTTCAAGAGGAGTGGTGGATTGGGGGGAGACAACGTTTTCGACCATACCCTAGAATTGGAATAGAGCGCCATTACCAATAATTATCCCCGAGGGGTGCTCAAATTGGAATAAGATGAGAGAGTACCCGAGTCGGAAGTCATGTGAGTAGTGGCCCCGGTGTCCATGTACCAATTTTGGTCCGGTTGAGTCAATCCCAACGTGTGCATCGCGGCCTCGATATCGGTCCGAGTAGGGCCTGCCGCATGATGGGCTTGCGGAGGTCGGGGCCCAAGAACTCCCGGCCGTGCTTGTCCCGGCCCGTAATTGCTACCACCGCCGCCGTCTTGGCCACCGGCCGGTGGGCCGCCACTCGCCGGGCATTGGGCTCGGACCGTTGGCTGCCCCACCGGCCGCCGGGAATTTCCCCCGCCCGCCGGTATGGGCCGGCCGCCCACGGTCCCTCCCACCGCTGCCATCGCCATGGGCCCCACCTGCTGGGCCCATGGGGGTGGTGGGCCACCGTTCATTGGATGGGACCCACCGACGTTTTGCGACTACCGGAACCTCCACCATTACCACCGCGTTTGCCCCCGCGGTTTTTGTTATTATTCTTGCGATTATTCTTGCCGCCACCATGATTATGGTTTTGGCCCGAATTATTAACAAAACTCGAAGGATTAGGAGAGGATGCCATCATGACAACCGGACTTGCTCCGTAGCCGCCTTTTAGCCAAACCGCTTCTTCCAACGTAAGCATGGAGCGGGTTTGATGGAAGTCGGGAAGAGGGTTGCTTTGGCGAAGGAGAGTGCCAACACCATTATAGGCCTCCGAAAGACCGGCAACCAACTGTAGAACTAGACGATTATTTGTTACCGGTGCGCCAACATTACGGAGTTGATCCTCCAATTCCTTTAGTTTCTTGCAATATGCAGAAACGTTCGGAAATACGTCCATTCGAACGAGAGAGAATTCCTGCTCTAGTGTGACGACACGGGAATGTTGGTTGTCTTGGAATATGTCACGCAATCTATTCCATGCAGCCATAGTCGTGGTATCTGGCTCCATAATCGTCTGTAGAAGGTCCACTGAAATAGTGGCGTATATCCACCGAAGAACGGTAGCATCAAGTGTAATCCATAGCTCAGGATCCTCCGCAGGACGGGGTCTAGCGGGAGGAATGATGTGATGAAGAACTTGATACGATATAGCGTGAATTTTAAACAACTCTGCCCACGTTGCATATTGAACGTTTTCCATCTCAAGGACAATAGGGACACTTAGCTTGATATTGGAAACCGTGAGGGCAGGGTGAAAATTGTTCTTAGACATATTTGAAAGAACAAAGAAGGAGGATCAATTTAAGAGAGGTTTTTGAGAGCGGAAGACGAGATATTTGGAGAGAAAAAACCCGAGGGGGGGGGGGGGGGGGGTTCTCGGCCAAGGAGGCAAAAATTTTGAGAAAAGAAAATTTTTGTTTAGACCTAGTCTCTTGATACCATGAAAGAAATAATCCCCTTGATTATTTTCATTGATTGAATAGATATATATACAAGTTACATCTTTCCATAATACTACAAATCCTTTTCCTATTCTACTTCTAAATCCTTATTCTACCATAATTCTAACTATACAATTATGGTAGGTGTATAACTAATTAAGGTATCCTTTTTATTACAATATACTACAAATATATATACCATATATACACTATCCTAATATCACTTGGATATGTACAATCTGGCCGAGAGAGGCCCAATTCTGTGACCTGCTGGGACAGCCCACTGCTTCATTAAATCCAGCGATATATATGTGATATACACTGATGTATATTCAGTGTATATCACATGTATATTGCTTTGTTTAACAGCTTTCTTTGAGCCAAGGATCTATCGGAAACAACCTCTCTACCTCTCATGGTAGGGGTAAGGTCTGTGTACACTCTACCCTCCCCAGACCCTACTTGTGTGATTACACTTGGTACGTTGTTCTTGGATTACTGCTTAGGCCTCCTGATTGGGGTTGAGGGATCTAATTCTATTATTGTTCCTATCTTGCTGGACTCGACTAACTTTGATGCCTTTATACTGCCAACAACTTTTTAATCATTAGGTCCAACATTTCTCCCTTACTTTTGACTAATAAATAAATAAATACAGCTGTATGATTAGATGCCCAGCTTAATTAGTGAATGGTCACTCTGGTTTACCTTTCATCAAGAGAATTAGTGGATGGATACTAATAGGAATCATTGGTAGATAACAACTGTAGTGAAGGCGAGTAGCGGGTACCTACTGTAGAGTCACTCTGTACCCGCACTAGTAGGAGGTAGTAGGTACCAGGTAGAATAATCGAGATGCACGTAAACGGACTTGGACAGTACCTTCATTTAAAAAAGAAAAATTAAGTAATAGTTGCGTAAACAGATCATTGGTGTTACCTTGGTTGATCACATACTTGAAGTTCTGTGATTATTGTAACTAATCTGATTGAAACAACAGAAAGCGTAATTTTGAGCTGCTTGTATCTTGAGGGAAATATTTAGTGTCTGATGATATATTCTCATTTGCTGATTTTGGCAGAGCCTGATTCTTCAGAAAAGAAAAGTTCAAAGGGATCCCTCGACAGAGGTATGCACCAATATCATCAGTTCTTGAAACTTTTCTGAGTATAAGGGATGTGCTTATCTTGCATATTGCAATATTGTCATGAAGATTTTATATTCTCAATGAAATAGCTTTTCCATTTTAACATTCATTAGCTGGCTTAGGCAACTTCGGCTGGAGCTTTTCCTGTTATGTGACAAAATACATCGAAACAATGAGTCTATCAGAGTCGGTCACATCTCAGTAGTTAACAAGTTCTCTATTTCCTTTTTTTTTAAACCAGATGTTGCTCTCGCAAAGCTTGAAACAGAGAAAAGGAATTCTTATATCAAGGCATGGGAAGAAAGTGAAAAAAGCAAGGTGGACAATAAGTAAGATTTCTAACTTTCTATATTATTCGATCATCATCATAGGGTTGATGATCTTCTTTCCTTCTTTTATTTGAACACAAGAAAATTGTACAGACCAAAACTTCATTGCCCTTATGGAAATCTAGTCACTGTTAATTGAGTTCTTTTAACGAAAAGTTTAGTTCTTTGAAAAATGTAGATAAAAGATCTTCACATTGAAATTGTGCGACATTCTTTTGCGGATACCTTAATGCATCTTTATCATTTTACTGTTACCTTAAACATGTTTGACATACCATTCATCTACACTCAAAAAGTTATTTGCCAATTCAATTACCTAAGTCATCTTCACCTTGCGTTATGATTGAATAGGGCCCAAAAGAAGCTCTCTGCAGTTCTAACATGGGAGAACACCAAGAAAGCAAATATTGAAGCTAAACTGAAGAAACTTGAGGTAACCAGGCTCGAAATATAGTATACTTGCTTCTTCAATAATTTTGAATATGACAATACTTGAAAACATGATGTATTGTGGAAATGTCCCATTATGAACTGCTTTGCCATATTTTTTCATGAAATACTCTGTATTCTGTCTGCAAGCTAGGTTGTCATCCAAAGACTTTTATTTACTTAAGCATATCGAGAAACCTTAGTGGTAGCTAAAGCCTAAAGGGGTAACTTCAGACTTTAAAAGCTGGTTTTTGTCGCCCAGTGCTGACCAAAACAAAGGTAATGCATAGGATGCGACAATCCATGTGGTTGAGTTGTTTAGGTATCACTGAGGATTCAAGGCACGAAGCGCTTTTGTCACAATTAAATATTTAATGATATTGATAACCTTGTGAAAATTTTGCAGGAACAACTAGAGCAAAAGAAAGCAGAATATGCAGAGAAGAATAAAAATAGAGTAGCCGCAGTTCACAAGGAGGCAGACGAAAAGAGAGCTATGGTTGAAGCCAGACGAGGAGAAGAACTTCTTAAAGCAGAGGAGATGGCTGCCAAGTATCGTGCTACGGGACAAGCCCCTAAGAAGTTGATTGGATGCCTTGGATGTTAAAGCTATGAAATGTTTCATTTCTCCTTTGTGAATTTTTATGTGTGTTGCTCTTTATTGGGTGTTTCAAATGTGTCGAGTTTTCCTGGTTTGTGTAAGAAAAGCACTCATGAAGGTTTTAAGTGTCATTATAATGATAAATTCTACTTCAGAAGTTCTTCTAGTACTTCATACTGAATCTGAGATTGTGTATAAAAAGTTTGGAAGCTCCAATGAGTTGAAATGTTGTCAAGAACACTTGGTCTTCCTAATTGTCTGGCACTAATAAACTTCAGAAGTTTCTACTAATACTTATCCTATTTGGTTTGCTATTCAGGTTGGAACCAAAAAAATAAACTGTAATATGCAAGTACGACTTATAGAAACAAAACATAGACCTCAATTTCTGGACATTTCAGCTAAAAATATCATGCATGAAAGCACTATTGCTATGACACTGATACATAGAGGTAAAATACATTGTCCTTTCCCCAGCTGGAGCTGAGATAGCCCTATTGTTATGAAATTAATATATAGTAGAGTTAGAATTGTTGGTATTTCTATGGTACTTTATAGAGCAGTACGGGAAGTAATAACTATTACAGATGTTCGAAAGGATAAATAAATTGTCAATCTTCAAAACAGCCGCATATGTGTTGTGTCTTGAATCTTAATCACCTTGCAAAGCCAATCTTGAGAACTGCCGCAAGTTTGTTGTGCCTTGAATCTTGATAACCTGAAATCAAGAAACAACTAAATCGGACGGTTACAACGTTGTGTGTTGAGTCGAGGATAGCCCTCTATCCTTAAGACAAGATTGCCCCGTATATATGCTTTTACGTTAGCGGGCAATAGTCTCCCAAGATAAAACAACACTATAATCTCAACACTACAAAGCCAATATGTTGAGCACTGTCGAAGAAAACAAATATGACTCGACTTGTTTGAAGATATGGAATAGGAAGGAAGAGTTTCTCTTTACTCTTCTCTTTTGTCTCTGTGTATATAGTGTGTCTCGAGTGTATATATTGTGTATACGTGAGGGTTTGGTCACTTTGTTTTTCCGCCACTTGTTTTTGCGAAATTACGACCATCGGTTTGCATAATTTCGTGACCGAAATAAGCTATTTTTCTCGTATCTTTCCGGTGCTATTTTCTGCCTGTTTGCTGCTCAATTTTCTTCCCGTTTTCTAGTACTTGTTTTCAGCCAAATGAAGCTCAATATATAGTATGAGGAGGGGCTATCCAACAGCCACAAACAAGGCTGTAATGGCCCTTAAAGGAGGTCATTAAAACCCAAGTAATGGCTATTAAGGCCTTGAAGAAGGCGCCCAAATGCCCCAAGTAATGGTGTTAATGGAGAATTAATCAGCTAAGTAATGGCTGATTAATGCTCCAAAAATGCAGTCCAACGGCCTTCCGTCACCTTCCCGTAAAGTATGGGGACCAAACGTAAATATTGAAACTTCGGGGACCAAACTCGTACATATAAAAGAATTCTCGTCCAAACTGTACATATGAAACTTCGGGATCAAATCGTACATCTGGCAGAGTTCTCTGGTCCAAAAAGATAATATCAGAAAGGCCCACGAGCCCGAGACCGGACCGGACGGGCGGCGCGCGTGTGGGCTTAGCTTTGAACCCAAGCACATCTAGGTCTTCCCTCCTTTAAACACATGGGATACCCCTTGGGGATCCAAACCCTTTACCACATTAGAGACTTATATAGAGAGCAATTCTTCCTATTCCCACCGATGTGGTAGATTTGTCCCACACCACATTTTCATGTCTCAAACACCTTACTTCGTGAACCAATATCTCTTTCATTTCTCAACGAAATTAGACGATTCTTGGCCCTACGGTCATCTACTCACTTCGTAGATCATGCATGTGTAAAGAGACCAGGTCTCCAACATACGGAACACTAGTGTTTAATTCATCAAAGATGGGTGGACGCATCTCCCCGCCAAAGGCTAATTTCCAACAAGAATATGTGTTCTTCACACAGCTGGAACTACTAAAACAACCAGCAGCAAAAAATTTCAGAATCCACTGATCAGAGAAAGCACCCTGCATATTCTGCTTTAGGGCAGATCAATAAGCTTTCACTCAAGAAGGGATACAAGCTATAGGAATCACTATGTCCTAGAAAGCTCATGTCATTGTTACCAGGGAAATCAAAAAGAAGTTGCAATGCTGATTCAGATGAGTCCTCCATGGCATCAGAGCTCGAAGTGTCTGATCCTTGCAAAAAATCTTCAGTATATGGTTGGCCAATCTTCCACTCCGTATATTCATTTTGGTTGCTCCCTGTAACACCGAGTACAACCGCAGTCGTAATGCCTGAAGCTGATCCATACTTTGTACACGAAGATGCTTGAGAGGCTGGACTTTGACAAGCAGTTTTTTCTCATTTCTTGAATTTCCTAAATGCCTCTCCTATATCTGAGTTCCATATGCACAAAAAAACGTCAGTCTCAGACCTCCCGACTGATGATGGAACCAAGAACTGGGACTCTCTGGAAAGACGAGCCTCAGCTTCGAGCCTAGCACTTTCCCATTGTGCCAAGTGACGGGCTGAAGGTGATGTAGCTGGTCTTCTCAGCAGTCCATGTTCATGAGTCTGAGCATCAATGCCCATGGAAAGCAGGCGCTTTTTCAGGTGAGTATTCCATAGATTCTCCATCTCATTGTCTGTCCTTCCAGGTAGTTGTGAAGCAATTGCGGCCCATCTAGATGAACTTAGTAATCATTATTTATAGTTATTGATGTATATATGCTGCTTACAGTTTTTTTCAATTTGGTAAAGGAATGAGAAATACTGGAAATTGAGCATGAAGCTACAAAGGACAAAACAACATCATGCAAAAGAAAGGTAACCTGTTTCCAAGAATGCCATGTAACTGTATGACAAGCTTCTGTTCTTCGGGGCTAAAAGGACCTCGCTTGATGTCTGGCCTTAGATAATTCGTCCATCTAAGACGACAGCTTTTCCCACAACAAAGAAGACCTGTCAGTGAAAAATTGCAAAAAGGATCGTCATAAACAAGTCATGGTAACACAATTCTTTGCTTTTAATGCCTGTGAGTCCAATTAGAGAATTCTAACTTACCTACCAAAAGAGGAAAACAGTTGACAAGAATTCAGGTAAAACAAATTGATTATTTATGAGATTATGATACCATAGAGACCAATGTTGCCATTGTATTCTAAAGAACTATGGTGGTAGCCAGACAACTGCAACTAGGCTGGAAACAGTGAACCAGCACTCGCGAGGCTAGTTCACTCGGATAACATTTGGCACCAACATGACCGTTGACTCATTTTCACACCAAAAGGCTATGTGTTAGCCCAGCATCGTTAGTGTCTTTCGGTACATCATCGATGAGTCCAACACTATTGGTGCACACATGGAGAAGAGAAACAAAAGAAAAACAGAAATTCTTAACTTCCGAGGCACAACTCATGAACTTGAGACCTTCAAATGAGAACTGTGACAAAGGAATAGCAAAGAGGCCCTAAACAAGGGACAATTCCCAATAGTTTTACTTCTTTACTGACATTCCAAGTTGACATGAAGTAAGGAGAAAAAGAGAGGATCTCCAGAAACAAAGGGTGTGTTTGGTATGAAGGAAAATGTTGTCCATGAAAATGTTTTCACGGAAAACAAGTGGGTTTCTTACTTATATTTGTGTTTGGTATGAAAGAAAAAAATATCGTCCCAAGGGCATTTGTATGTAATCTAGCAAAACACTATGGGGTGGGATGGAGGGGGGTTCAGGGGTGGCAGGGGGTGGGTTGGTCAAAGGGTGGGGGTTGAGGGCGTTGGTTGCGCGGGGGGACAATGAACTTGGAATGTCACTTATGTAATTTGTTTTCTCTACTTCCATCAAGGCTTCTTTTCCTAGAAAAAATATTTTCCAAAAATTTTGGCCAACCAAACATGGAAAAATTGAAAAACACTCCATACCAAACACCCAAAATATTAACTATTTTGCTGATTAGATATAAAAGTAGAGCAGCACTAAAGTTTGAAGTACCAGTGGAATGAAAGGGGTAATTTATGTCATATTGTAAAACAGAAAAATAAGCTCAGTACAAGAAATTTTTTTCAAAAAAAAACAAACAAAAGAATCACCTTTCCATATTAGTATCACATGAAAGTTGGAAGAACATTAATGCTCATGAAGGGTAAAACCTAATACAGTAGAAACTAGTTTCACTTTCCTCTCTTGTTCCATTCCCACCCAAAAGAAGGAAAGAATCCTGCCTCTTCTACTTATCTCAAATACAGAAAGTATCCCCTCTCCATTTCCCTTCTTTTTTACATTACGTAAATGAAATTTATGTCATTGTAGAGTTCACCAGGCCAATGAAACTAAAAAATTCAGTCAAGATATACAATTAGATGACTGGTAAATGAAATTTTATTGTGATTAAACTGCATGAAGAAAAACACATGGCTGCAATCCAAACCAATCCCCTTTTACTCATGAGGTGGGGGCAAATGGCTAAAAGCTATGTTGCTCGAACTCTTCAAAAAATGTCAATGGGTGCGTGTCGGACCCTCCAAAATAGTGTATTTTTAGAAGATCCGTGGGTGTGGCAACATTTTGAAGAGTATGAGCAAGATAAACTAAAAGAACATGGAACTTGAGTCTTCAAAGTGAGCTAAAAATAGAAAGCAGAAAGAGAATAGTGGTGAAACCTGCAAGTTTTGGGAGAGAACGCCAGCTACCATGACCATTCTTTTTGATAAATTCAACAAGTTTTTCATCTTCTTCAGTTGTCCATGGTCCTTTCTTCAGACCATTCTTATCACAACATGGTGTTCTCCCCATTCCTCCCTCTCATACACATGCAACGCACACACACACACTCTAACTCTACTTGTTCCTCCTCAATGATCAACTAAAGTCAAGTCTTTAACTTTAAGCAAAGAAAGATGAATCTTCCTAGGAGAGTGAATAGCAGTAAACAGAAGAAAATTGACCTATCAAATGGAGTAGCACAGTACAGACTTGTAGAGTGCAAGTATCAGCGAGTCCATAGCCGGCTACACATTAAATTCCATGATATGATGTGGTTTAGACAAATACTACCGTTCCTAGCATTGCATAAATGTGTCCTTAAAAAAATAGGAGTAATTGAATGATTGACTTAATACAACAAGAAAGTTGCATTAAATGCATGCCTCTTCCTACCCCTTTTCAAATTCTTGAGGTTTTGGCTATTCAATTTGATCATATAATAGTAGTACTATTAGGCAGAGTAAGTTTCCGGGTCAAAGGCAGTGAGGAGAGAAAATCAGAGTGAAAAAGAGGATCGCATCTTATGATAATGCAATGTGAGCAGTAACCAAAGGTCCTAGTTCAAGTGATAAAGGTTGATTTGTGAGTTAGATGATAGGTTCGAGTCATGCGCCATGCAAATTAAGTCTGATATATCTAACTGGATAAAAATTTCGAAAGCTATAGTTAGTTCTAAAGGTTGGTTCTAGATAAATTTCTCGATCATAAAAAAATAATAATGCAATGTGCATTGAAGTCAATTGAAATCAACATAGGGACTGAGAAATCAAAGTCAAGCAATTGTGCCACACTAGTACTTACCATCTGAATAGATAGATTTTATGATTTTTTTTATAACGTAATAATTTTATTAAAAAGGAAAATTAACACAAAAGAAGCACGTATATACAAAAAACATGCCAAGAAATTGAAAACCTAAGAAAATATGAGTTTCTCCAAACAATACCCAAGTTCATCTCATACATTTTCAAAAATTCTCTTATTCCATGTTCTGCGTCTTCTCTTCCACATTTCCACAATTCCAACTAAAACGTAACTCTTTCATAGTATCTGGCATAAGCCAAGGTATTCCAAACCAACACAATAACCTCGAGGCTACCCGCAACCCCACATGGAAAGAGAAGGTGATCAACATCTTCACCCAAGCCATTACACATAAAACACCAACTAACACACGTGACATTCCTCTTCCTCAAATTCTCAACCGACAACATCACTCGTCTTCGTGCTAATCATGTTAAAAATCCATATCTTTCTCGGTATCTTAGGAATCCAAGTTCGATTTGTGTGCGAATGCAACCTCTTTAGTTCTTTCTAACCAGTAGCTTTTCAGAGAAGGACTTAACATAAACTAAACCATTATTTCCCTCCCTCACGTAAAAAAAATCGTGGTTATGTTATATCGTTACTTGTTTATGAAGCAATTCAACTAAATCTTGGAACTCTGTTACAATTATCTTGTTTATGGATATTTTTTTAGTGTTCCTTGTCTATGGATCTTTCATTTATCTTGATATACACATGTTTGAAGGATAATATATAACTTTCGGTATTTATTAGGGGTGGCCACAGTGGGCAGGGTTCGGGGCGGGGTCCCGGCGGGACGGGACCTGACAAGACTGGGAGGGCGGGACCGGTCATCCAGCGTGATTGGCGGGCCGGGACTCATGACCCGCCGATGACCCGTCCCGGTCCAATCGGAAATGGGGATCGGTCTTCGCGGGGCGGGGTCGGGCCAGGATCGGATTTTTCAAACTTTTTTTTTTTGCACTTAATTTTTTAAAAAATAACATATATAAACATTTCAATAATTAAACAAGATAGTTTAATAAAAACATCTCAAATTTATTTTTGTGCCTCTTATATTATTTAATAGAAATATAATTTTTTTGTAATACAATTTCAAAATTGCAACTTTGTGGTGTTGAAAGTTGCAAATTACATAGTAAAATTGCAATTAAAAAAATCACATATTTATAAACACCTTTTATAATTTCTTCACAATGTCTTGTGGTTCTTCGATTGGAATTGGAATTTGTTGGTCAAATTGTTCGACGTCGCTTCCACCTCTGTCGGACAAGATTTCGTTGTAGTTTTTATTGTCTTCTTCGTTGATCTCCGGTTGACCGCACCTTCTACGCTCCGCTCGTATCCAATCTCTGAATAAAACTGCAATCTCCAAGCTGTCTCCCGCTAATGAGTGTGTCTGCTCTCATTTTGAAATCTTTCGGCAGAAAAAGCGCTTTCAGACGATGTTGATGATGCTTGAATGTTCAACACATCTCGGGCCATCGTTGCTAGTGTCTGAAATGTCTTCTCATTGTCCCTCCAATATTTAAGCAAGTCTTCACATCATTCTTCATTGAAAACTGCTTGGTACGGTACAACACCCTGCAAAACAAAAACATCAAACTCGCTCACTTGATTAGTAGTGGTACCACTAGACATTCTATTTCTAAGGCTTTCAATACTAACCGCAAAAACATATTTTTTATAAGGTTGTATTGTAGAAGAAGAAGAAGATGGTATAGACGTCGGTTGGTTGCTAGCACTTTCTTGTTGTAATGTGAATATACTAGTTTGCATTCATCGTGTATGATAGACAAAACTTCTTCTTTAATTAGCTCCTTATGTGGTTGTTCATTGAATTTTTTGGAGTTAGAGTGGAAGTACTGCTATACAATCATAAATAGTTTCAACAAGTGCTTTACAACCGTCTATTTTAATAGTCGAATTTAATACAACACCAATAATATAAATAGTGGGAATAGGAAAAAATATATTTTTAATTTGATAAACATTTTTAATAGGTGCCTTATAAGATGGTTTTTTTTCCATATATTTATTAAGTAACAAAAATATTAGAGGTATATAAAATAACATAGTTGAAATAGTAGGATAATATATACCGAAAAATTCTTTAGTTGCTTGAAAAAATTTCTCTAAAAATACAATAAGTTCTGAAATTTTTTCTCAACCATTATCTATAAGCATATCAGTTGGATTTCGATTATGGACGTTAAAAAATAAAGTTATATGCATTCTACAATCGTAAGCAACAAATAGTTATTCATATAGAGAATTTCACCTAGTCGCTACTTTTTCAGGAATTTTTCTATAAGGTAGTCCACAATCGTGACAATTTTTTTTATATTCTTTTTTTCTTTGTATTCTATTACTTTTAAAAATAAAGTTTATAGCAAATTGTATTTTATTAAGAATGTATTCAAAAAGTGATAGACCATCATTTACAACTAAGTTATAAATATGTCACGCACATTTTATATGAAAATGATTAGGAAAATATGGAGTTAATATGTTTTTTAAAAGTCTCACAGCATAATTATTAGAAAAAGCATTATTTAACGTAACATACATTATTTTGTCAGTTATATCATAATAATCGCAAACTTGATGAATATTTCTACAATAAAATTTCCGGTGTGCCTATCATCAATATATCTATATGCTAAAATATGTTTTTGCATAGACCAATTATGATCTATCCAATGACATGTTACAGTTAAATAATCATGGTCGTTAGTACTACGACCTATATCAGAAGTGATAGATACTTTGTCAGAAAAATGATATAATGCATAACGTAAATATTATTGATATTCATGTGCGAATTTAAAAACATCTCTCCTAACAGTTGATCTAGGAAAACCGTTAAAAGCAAGATTATACATATCTCCTTTTGTAATGAATAAAACCAGAGGAGGAAGGAAATGAAAAAGGCAAACCCTCCACCGCAACTAATTTTGATATTGCTTCCATATCTCTATGTTTATCGCATTTAGGACCTACAATTCCCCCGTCGTCGGGTTAATTTGACCATGTACTTGATCCATGACATTGTGTGAACCTTGTCTCGACTGAGAGCGCATTGGCGCACCCGACTTTGTAGCCTCATATTCATCCCACCTAGCTTTGTGAAAACTTTGTACATATCTCAATAAACCTCCCGTTCCACCCTGACTTTTTCCCATTTTAAATTTATAAACATTTTTACAAATTCTGCATCTAACTACTTAGTTCTCTTGGTCCATATAAAAAAAATCTCATGCACCAGATTTTAATTTTCGTTGTGTGGGGCCTCGTCTCATACTAGGGGGAATAGGAGGCGTTCCAATTTCAGTTTGTGGTGCACTAGTGGGTGTGTCATCTAGATTATCTTCTAAATTAAAATCTGGTTGAGTTGCAGAATATATCTCATCGTCTAATGATATATCATTAAAAAAATCGGTTTCATCTATATGAGTGTAATCAATCAAATTAGCATGTCTAGGAATAGGATGACTAGAAGAAGTACTCATGTCCTTGTTACCCCTACTAGAATAAGCACACTTACCCTTACCCTTAAACATACCTCTTAATCCTTTCATTTTAATTATGCTAATAAATAATTAAAGATAATGAAATTAAGTGCGATAATTAAAATAAAGGAACAATAATAATTTAAAGAAGGAACAAAGGTATCAAACGCCGACGTAATGTCGACTTGTAATCGAGGTTGAAAATTGAAACTTTGCTCGATGGATGATCCTCAAGTTAGTTGCTAACTTCAGTCCCAATTTTTAAACTTTGATAAAATTATACAAATGAGTAAATAAAATAAAATATTTAGTAGGCAATGTAATTGTAGACTTGTAGAGAGATAGATTGAGTTGAGAGATTAGAGAGATTGTTGTAGGAAGATTTGTGAGATTAAAATGAAGAGAAAATGAGATATTTATAGTTGAAAAATTGGGTTGAAGTGTAAATATAATAACTTAGGGGTTAAAAATAAATATTAAGGGGTAGGGGGGTTTATAGGGTGGGGGCAAAAATGGTTGTTACACAACGGCCAAAATTACAGTCATTTTTGCAAAGCGGGGGTCGGGGTCGGGGAGGATTTGTGGCGGGTTTTGGGGGTATGGGCCTGCGCAGGATGAGCCCAGGTCTCGTCCCGGTTTCGAGTCTCGACACCGTTTTTTTAGGGGGATCGGGGCGGGGTCGGGTCGGGACCGGACCGACCCGCCCCATTGGCCAACCTTAGTATTTATACTATATCAAGTAATTGAATAGCAGTTAAATATTAAAATGATAATACGTTCATTTAATTATGATTAAGTGATAAGTGTACGTATTAAAAATATTTTTGGAATTTATTAGTTTTGAAGGGTGTGGTTTTATAGGAGTCCAAACATGGTCCTTTATATTTGGATTTCCACTCAGAATAGTCCCTATTATTTGAGGTAGAGCACTAATAATGCTTCATCTTTCAAATAATGAAGCACATTTAGTCCTAACTATTCTATCTATAATTAACAGAATGTCTAACCTACTATTTAAGTTTTAACTTTTTTAAGCTCTTGAAACAAAGACTTCATCGACTATTAAATATCATCATTACAAAATAATAAAGGCTTTATCAACTTAAAAAAACTGGAAACATCGAAATTTGCAAATTGATTCCAACTGTGGCTACCTGTACTCTATTTTTAAAATGAAGTTATTGTTCGAATTATATTGAGTAATTAATCTTATCAACGATGACATCATCATTTGTGGAGTATTAGCGAATATTCTCAGAATATTCGTCGTATATTTTGTAATTATGATAAATGTATATTTAAGGTAACTTAGGATTCTAATTGTATTAGGAATCAACCTTTGTAAGGTAAGTTAGGATTCGTACCATATTAGGAATCAACCTTGTACATCTATATATATTGTGAATAATGAAAGAAATTCCGAAGGGAAATTATTCTATCTTTCATGGTATCAAGAGCCTAAAACCTAAATCCTCATTCCCGGCCGAAATCAGTTTTTTTTTCTGCTTTCACAAAAAAAAAAAAAAAAAAATTTTTTTTTTTCTGGTTTCTTCCTCCATATTTCGGCCAAACCAGAAAATTCCCTTCCCTCGACGACGGCAAGGCAACCATGTCTTCCCCCACAAATTCTGTTTTATCCACCGGCACACTTGAAAACCCTCTCAACGTTCGGAACTTCTTTTCATCCGATTCGCCGTTAACAACATCAAGAATTTTATCCCTATAATTCTTGACCAAGAAGACCGTCAATATTCCATGTGGATGGAACTATTCTACATTCATGCATGTGCATACAACGTGCTCGATCACATTGACGAATCTGTTCCTCGTCCCACCGATGTTACGGACTCAATCGGCGTCGTCTTGACGCCATCGTCAAACAATGGATCTACGGCACCATCTCCAAAGATCCGTTATGCACTATCATGAAAACAGGTGCTACGGCACGTGAACTTTGGGTCCCGCTAGAAGAAATCTTTCAGGACAATAAAAATACTCGGGCCGTGTATTTGGAAGAGCAATTCAACAATACCCGCCTCGAGAATTTTAACAACATGTCCGAATATTGTAAGCAACTGAAACTCATAACCGATCAACTATCCAACGTCGGGACTCTGTTTCGAAACCAAGATGGTGCTTCAACTTGTTGCGGGTTTACCGAAAGGTGAATATGACACACTCGCAACAATGATTCAACAAGCCGACCCTCTCCCAAGTTTCAACAAGGCACGTTCACAACTATTGTTGGAAGAAACTAGACGTGCTAAACAAGAGGAACATAATCAAAAGGCGTTAGCCGTTGACGGGATGGCAACACCTGCGCGCCAACAAGAAACCGAAGCGGTTCAAAGAAGAAGCAGCAAGCAGGCGGCAATACGAGCGGCGGAGGTCGTGGCAAAGAGAGGTCGCAACAACAAAGGCAAGGGCCGCGGAAAGGGCCAACGCAACCAGGTGGATCGGACAACACCACCATCGGACAACAAAGTGTGGTCCAACCAGAAGCAGCGGTGGCCCAACCAAAGAGAACCGGGCCTCGCCGCATGCCCGTACCCGACCGGGGGCCTGGGCCCGGCCAGCCTTGGTCGATCGGCTCCGTTGGGCCCTGCCCAGCCCACCGGCAGCCCACCACGAAGACAGCAGGCCCACCCCGATTGCGGTCCAAGAAGAAGCAAGAATCGCGCAGCCATTTCATTGCGATCCCGAAGAAATAAGCAGCAAGCACACGCGCCAGCAGCACTGCCCCGACCGATTTGGGCCGAGGCATACACCTCCGTGAACCTTCAACAGCCCGACGACAATTGGTACATGGACACCGAGCCACATCTCACCTCACCCGGTCGTCGGGTAACCTATCTCAACTACGTCGGTTAAAGTGTCCTCAATTTATTACCGTCGGCAATGGTAATCGCATTCCAATTGAAGGTTACGGTAACACACACACCAAACATCCACATCCACCTTTCTCCCTAAACCACGTCCTATACACACCTAACATCATTAAAAACTTAATCTCTCGTTAGAAAATTCACTAGCAATAATTCGTGTCTGTCGAATTTGACCCTTTTGGTTTTTCCGTGAAGGAACTCAATACGGGGAAAATTCTTACACGCCGCAATAGTGTGGGAGACCTCTACCCATTCACTCAATCTTCCGCCGTCGGACCGCAAGCACCTCTATCCCTTGCGGCGATCTCTCCCTCAACTTGGCACAACCGACTCGGACACCCCGGAGACCCGCTTTTACTTTTCTTAGGACTTCTAAGCGTATTCAATGTAATAATGGGAAAATTGCCCAACACTCGTTATTCTTGTCCACTAGGCAAACATACTCGTCTTCCCTTTATGTCATCAAACAAAGTGTTACTTTTTCTCCTTTTGATATTGTTCATGTTGATTTATGGACATCTCCGATTGCTAGCTATTTGGGTCATAAATTCTATCTAGTATTCTTGGATGATTTTTCACATTTTGTCCGGATTTATCCACTGAAATTCAAATCAAGTTTTCGCAAAATTCCTCGAGTTTCAAAAATTCATTAAGACACAATTTGAAAAACCTATTAAATCATTCCAATGTGATAATGGACGTGAATTTAATAACTCGGCATTTCACAATTTCTGTTCTAAACAAGGCATGGTTTTCCGTTTTTCTTGTCCCTATACTTCTTCCCAAAACGGAAAGGTCGAAAGAATTATACGTACCATCAATAACATGGTCCGCACACTTCATTTCATGCCCGCCTACCACCGCCTTTTTGGGTCTATCTTGTCAAAATGGTAGAATCCCTTCTAAATATTTTACCAACTAGCACACTCCAAAACAAAACCCCTACGAAATCTTATACCGTAGGCACCATCATATGATCACCTACGTATTTTTGGATGCTTATGCTACCCCAACATAGCCTCCACCGCACCCCACAAACTTGCCCTCGCACTCTTCCATGTGTCTTCCTTGGTCTATCTCCTAATCATCGGGGCTACTTGTGCTATGACATTGCTACTCGCAAAATCATCGTCTCCCGTCACGTTACCTTTAACGAGACAATCTTTCCTTTTTCAAATCTCCGGAAATTTCGACCACCGATTACATCTTTCTCGATGAACCGAGTTTGTCTCCGGTCATCCAAAATCTGTACCAAGCAAGAACTCACCGTTCCGACGCCATCGTCGCCTCCAAAGGCGGTGTCATCTCGACCCTCCCGCAAAGAATGCTACCACCCGATCAAGCTCCCACACCACCCATGCTGCACCATGTTGAGTCTAATGCACCACCAACACTCGCCTCCAGTCCAAGCAAATCCAACACCCCGTCGAGTCTCCTCGCTTCTGCAAAGAACTCTGCTTGCCACCCGATCCCCGACCCACCGCCTACCGACCCAAAGAACCACCACGACCTCCCACTGCAGCCCCCTCACCGCACGGAGACTCGCGCACAACACGGGATCTTCAAACCCAAGGTTCACTTCAATCTCTCCACACAAACCTTATCACCCATTCCAAAGAATCCAAAACTAGCTAAACTGGACCTCAATTGGAATGCGGCCATGTGCGAAGAGTTTAACGCTTTAACCAAGCGAACACTTGGGATTTTGTACCTAGACCAAATTGGTGTGAATGTTATCCGGTGTATGTGGCTATTTCGTCACAAGTTCGAGACAATGGTGACTTAGAGAGGTATAAGGCAAGACTAGTTGCAAATGGCACTAATCGGCGGGAGGGTATTGATTGTGGTGAGACATTCATCCGGTTGTTAAACCGGCCACTATTCGGACTCGTTCTCGGTATTGCTATGGGCTTGCATTGGCCGATTCATCACCTTGATGTCAAAAATACGTTTCTTCATGGGGATTTGAAAGAGATCGTGTACATGCATCGCCCTCCCCGGTTTTGTTCATCCGGCAGCTCCACGCTTTGTGTGTCGTCTCGAAGTCATTGTATTGATTGAAACAGCCCCCCGCGCTTGGTATGATCGGTTCGCCGTATCTTCTCGCAAATTGGTTTTGTATGTAGCAGGTGTGATACCTCTCTCTTCACTTTTCACCGAGGTAGCAGCACTGCATATTTGCTATTATATGTCGACGATATTGTTCTTACTGCCTCATCTGACGGGTTGAAGAATGAAATCATTGCTCTACTCAAAACTGAATTTGCTATGACCGACTTGGGGAAGCTAAGTTATTTTTTGGGTATATCGGTGACTAGATCCGCCGCCACTATGTTCCCGTGTCAGCGAAAGTATGCAGAAGAGATAGTGTACAGGGCCAAGATGGCAAATTGTAAAATTATGCCAACTCCGGTGGACTCAAAATCCAAGCTTAGTGCCAATGACGGTGCGCCAGTTTCTGATCCCACTCTATATCGGAGTCTAGCGGTGCTCTTCGATCTTACATTCACTAGGCCCGATAATGCATATGCCGTTCGGCAAGGTGTGTGTGTCCGTTCATGTACGATCCCCGAGAGTCCCATTTTGCCGCCCTCAAACGTATTATCGATATGTTAAGGGCACACTTGACTTTGGCTTACATCTATACCCCTCTCGCCCCAACCAAATTGCTAGCCTACACGGATGCAGATTGGGCCGGATGCCCCGACACACGTCGCTCCACCTCCGGCACTTGTGTATTTCTTGGGGATAATCTTATCTCATGGTCCGCCAAGCGGCAGGCCACGCTGTCCCGTTCGAGTGCCGAAGCAGAATATCGCGGAGTTGCTAATGTCGTCGCTGAGATCTGTTGGCTCCGAAATCTTCTTTTGGAGCTCCGTGTCCATTACGCAAGGCGTCTATAGTTTATTGTGACAACATATCTCGCTATCTATATGTCTCATAATCCACTCCAACATCGGCCGAACTAAGCATATTGAGATGGATATCCACTTTGTGCGAGAGAAGGTTGCTCGTGGTCGTGTCAAAATTTTACACGTGCCTTCCTCGTATCGCATGCGATATTTTCACAAAGGGACTACCGCGACAGCTCTTCACCGACTTTCGATCCAAATTTAGCATTCGGCCTCCTCCCGCTCCGTCCGAGGGGAGTATTAGCGAATATTCTCGAATATTCGTCGTATATTTTGTAATTATGATAAATGTATATTTAAGGTAACTTAGGATTCTAATTGTATTAGGAATCAACCTTTGTAAGGTAAGTTAGGATTCGTACCATATTAGGAATCAACCTTGTACATCTATATATATTGTGAATAATGAAAGAAATTCCGAAGGGAAATTATTCTATCTTTCAATAATAAAGGCTTTATCAACTTAAAAAAACTGGAAACATCGAAATTTGCAAATTGATTCCAACTGTGGCTACCTGTACTCTATTTTTAAAATGAAGTTATTGTTCGAATTATATTGAGTAATTAATCTTATCAACGATGACATCATCATTTGTGGAGTATTTTTCAATTTATTTATTTTTTCTTGAATATGTATTATAACATTAGAAATTCAATCTTTACACTTTTTTAAGAACCATGGTGATTTTCAAAGTAATATATGATTGAAAGGTCACTTATTAGGAATTAGAAAAAAGTAAAAAGTTTTTTTTAAAAAGTATAACACTGCAAAGTGAAAGGAAAAAACACAAAAAATTTTAAGAAGCGCGATGGAGTAGGACAAAAGTAGAAAGAACTGTTAAATGGGGCATGATAAGACGAGTTAAAATTTAGCGGGTTAAGGTTAACCTTGCCCTTCATCGTCGTGCTCCATTTTTCATAGTATAATTTTCGCGTATTTACTTCTTTACATTCTGGAACCCCTTAGTGAAAAACTTGTCTCCGTCACTAGCTGTGGCTCTGCCCCTGGCTTCAATATGAAGTGAATATCAAGCAAAAGAGATATGCATCAATGTTAAGAAATAGGAATTGATTGAACGATTAGTTCTAGAGTTTGTGTTGATTGAAAATTGCCCATTTCATGAAGTTGTCTATAATGGAAATGCTGAATTTTTACATTAAAGAAATGAAAGTTGGAAACAGGTTGGAATTCAATGATCAGATTTGCACCTCTAAAGCACACATTTTTCTCTTATCTTTTGTCATAAATTATTAATGGTAAGACCCGTTTTGTGTTGTTGTTCAAGATGTTGTAATTATCGGGTTTCAATGGAAGAACTAGGTGGTGACACACCTGATCTTTATGACTGTGAGATCAGACTGGTTAGTTTTTTTAATACTACTACACATACAATAGTAATGAAAAGAGGGAAAGGAAAACTAACTTTTGGTGTTTACAAGGATTTGCAGGAAACGGAAATTACAAGTAACTGCTTATGTAAGAATTGAAATTATAATTCAACTCTAAAACTGAAAATTACAATATAACAACAAACTGAAATTACTATTTTGTTGATTAAGAAAACTGGAAAGTTGTTTTTGCCGAGTCGAGTGTGGCACTCATCCTTAAGACAATATTGCCCCGTATGTATCCTTTATACGTCCCGGACAATTCGTCTCCCAAGATAAAACAAAGAATGGAACTATTGAGCAAAGGAAACTCAAAAGCTACCGTGAAGAATATTGAATAACGAAATGATGCTTGGAAGATTAGGAAGAAATCGCTGCGTCGCTTTACGCTTTGTGTATTTTCGTGTATATCAAGTGTGCTTCAACAATGGTGTAAGGGGTGTTTATATAGGAGGAAGAGAGATTTGTTTGATCGCCTCCATAACAACCATTATTGGCCAAATAATGACCATTATGGAGGTAGTAAAGCCACCAAATAAATGGAGAAAATTGCCAACGGATTGGCCATTATAGGAGGTGTAATTCACCAAAATAAATGGCTGAATTGAGTGCCGGACGTTTCGTTTCGGACCGTCGAAATTCGACTTTTTGAAAACTTCGGGGACCAAACCGTACATCTTGAAACTTCAGGGACCAAACCGTACATCCGAAAGAATTCTCGTCCAAACCGCACATCCGAAACTTCGGGAATCAAACGTACTTCGGCAAAGTTTTCTGGCCCAAAAAGATAATATCAGAAGACCCACAGCCCACGACCCGTGAGCCCGTGAGCCCGAGAACCCGGAACCCGGAACTCGGAACTCGGAACCGGACGGGCGGGCGGCGGCGGCGCGCGTGTGGTCTTTCCTCGAACCGAAGCACATCTAGGTCCTCCCTCCTTTAAACACATGGGATACCCCTTGGGGTCCCAAACCCCAAACCAACTTCGAGTCTTATATACACAACAATTCTTTCTTCCTCTACCGATGAGGGAGAATTGATCACACACCACACTTTTCCATGCTTCAAACACCTTACTTCGTGAACCAATATCTCTTTCATTTCTCAATGAAATTTGACGATTCTTGGCCCTACGGTTATCTACGTACTTAGTACATCATGCATGTGTGAAGAATCGGATTCTCCAACATACGTAACACTAGTGTTTAAGCCGTTAAAGTTGGTCGGTCGCAACTCCCGCCAAAGGCTAATTTCCAACACTAACCACGTTTAATACTTAATGATATTGTAGAGGGTGAATCCACAAAGGCGAAAGGAAAAGGTTTACATAGGTTGTGGTGCTGGGTTTGGAGGTGATCAACCAATAGCAGCTTTAAAACTGACAGAAGTATATCATGAGTCACGGGATTCGAGCCTTACCTTGTTGAAATCAAATTTATTTTACAAATTTATCATAATTGTAGAATTTTTGTACAAGTATAATTAAGATATTAGTAGTATAGTAGAAATAAGATTTTTCATATTTGGAGATTGTAAATTGTATATATACCCCTTCATTAATGAAAATAATAAAGGGATTATTTCTTTCATGGTTTCAGATGTCTAGGGCTAAAATACCTTCTCACAAAGACAATTCCGCGGCCTTTTTCAGTCTCAATTTCCATGCAATTTCTCGATTTCCCAAATTTTCTTCCAAATTCCTAATTCACCTATTGTTCTTTCGTTATGTCTACGCCAAAGAACATGTTTCATCCTGCCCTTACAGTCTCCAACATCAAGAACCACATCCCTATTGTTCTTGAGATGAAAAACGTCCAATACGCGACGTGGGCGAAATTATTCAAGGTTCATGCACGCTCGCATCAAATCCTCCATTACATCATCCCCTCGGTAACTGGCAAGGAGAAGGTGTCTACCCCCGAGGATGATCCTACGTTATGGACAACCTTTGATGCTACCGTTCTTCAATGAATTTATTCCTCTATCTCTATAGATAACTTGTAGACGATTATTGAACCCGACGCTACGGCGATGGAAACTTGGAATAGGGTGCGTGATATATTCCAAGATAACAAAAATTTATGTGTTGTCACTCTTGCGCAGGAATTTTCCCATGTCAACATGGAAGATTTTTCGAACGTCTCAGCTTATTGTACAAGGCTGAAGGAATTGGCGGATCAACTCCAAAATATTGGTGCGCCCGTTACCAATGATCGTCATGTTCTTCAGATGGTTGCAGGCGTAACTAAGGCCTATAATGGAGTTGGGACTAGAGATGGCAACGGATCCTGGACCCGATGGATCCAGATCCGTTTTATAGGATATTGATCTTTAAAATTTAGACCCGACGGATCCAGATCGGACCCGGATCCGTTTATGACCAATCGGATCTGGATATGGATCTTGTCTTTGAGATCCGTATCCGGTCCAGATCCGACCCGTGAATCCATTTTTTATTAAATACATTATACATTTATACATCCATAAGTAAGATCAGTCCATAACCTAGAACTTTTTTTATTTTTCTCGGTCAGGCCCAAGTCCTTTAAGGACCGAAGTCCAGCCCATCTGCCTGTCTTTAAGCCAACGAAAGGGCAAAGACCTCCTCATTCATTTCGTTTCCTTCTGTAAGACAAACCCTAGCCGTCGTCTCTACTTGTCGTCCCTACACAACGAAAGGTGAATTCGATTTTTGTTTTTTATCTCTTTTAACTTCTGTTGTTTTCATAATCTACACAAAAAAAAAAGAATATAACTAAAAGAAGATTGGTTAACCATTTATTTTAGACGAAGTTGTTTGATCTGGGTTTTGGTATCTCTTTAATATATCTTTCTTGTTTAAGGATTTTGTTCGAATATGAACACATTCAAAAGTTAAGTAGTCTTGGTATTATGATGGTTTATCAAGACTGTCCTGGATACATCTGTTAAAGTTAAGGTTTGTTGAATGTCAAGAAATTTGCTAGAAATGTGGATTTTAGAAAATTGTAGCTAGTAAAAGTAAAATAAACGGAATATCATTTGTTGCATGTATATGCTTGAGAAGAAAAGAAAAAGCTTAAAATCAAGAGTAAATCAGTTTTCTAAATTAGTCCTGCAAATACTTAATATGGAGGAAAGTCCATATTAACAGTTTTTCATTTATTTAATATTTGATGTTTTGGAATTTTGAAAGATATATTAACAGTCAAACACAAACAGAAAAAGAAAAATTGTGTACGATTTTATCAATCCAACAAGAGCAGAGAACAAAGACTAATTTTTGCTTACAAATTTCTCCAGCAAATTGAAGCGTCGATATAATTCATATTTGCACACACATCTATTATTTGTGAGAAAAAAAACTTTCCAGTATCTCAATTTTGAAATTGAAAACTGGAAACTTGAATGCATTGGATATGAATGTTGTTGTGTTTTGTTGATTCAGTATCTGAATGCACTGGAAATTGAATGCATTGGAACTTTCCAGTTTGCTAGTTACTGAAAACTGAATGCATTGGCTTTAATATTAGATATGAATGTTGTTGTGTTTTGTTGATTCAGTATCGTACTATCCTAGAATGGTTGTATGTTGAATGTTGGAATATTATTCAAGGCAAAAATTTTACGTGTGGATCCAGGTCCGATCCGTGGATCCAATAGATCTGGATTTGGATATGATTTTTATGGACCCGATGGATTTGGATCCGGATCTGGATATAGGTATGAAAAATGGATCTGGATCTAGTAGTATCCGGTCCAGATCCTATTCGTTGCCATCCCTAGTTGGGACACTGCTTCGTCAAAGTAATCCTCTCCTACTATTTTATCAGGTCCGTTCCATGCTCACGTTGGAAGAGGCTAGTTTGGCTAAGAAAGCGACTATCGGTGCAACTTCCGTCATGATGATGGACACGTCAGCTGACCCTCACTCATTCTCCGAAAATTCGGGCCATAACCGTACCAACGGTGGTGAAAAAATGGGTCAAAATCAGAAAAATAATGACAAGAACCGCGGTGGTGGTGGCCAGAACAGTGGTGGCGGCAGCATTGGTGCTCGGAACAGTGGACCGCAGGCCAACTGGCCGCAGCCTTTGGCCTCCTGGCCAATGGCCATTGGCCAAACATCCCTTATTTTCCACCGACGCCATATCCTAGAAACTGGGCCCAATTCCAGTCAACTTCCAGGCCCAGTTTCCCGATCCAGAATAATGTATCACGATCCAATGTTGGGCCAGGGAAGCAGGCGGGCTTGCTTGGGCCTGTGCCTCAGTAGGCCTTTACTGCTGCAGGCCCAGCTCTAGTCCCGACACCTACGGATATTGAAGTTGCAATGCATACACTTGGATTACATCCCCCCGACACAAATTATTACATGGACACCGGAGTCACTTCTCATATGACGTTCGCAGAAGGTAATCTCTCGTCTTATTTCAATTTGAGCAATAATTGTAGCATTATTATTGGTAATGGCAACTCAATTCTAATTCGCGGTTATGATCATACGAATTTGTTTCCCCCACATCTACCTCTCGTCTTGAAAAATGTTCTTCATGCCCCTCACTTAATTAAAAATTTAGCGTATGTCCGAAAATTTATCACTGATAATTGGGTTTCTGTTAATTTTGATCAGTTTGGATTTTATGTGAAGGATTTCACGACAGGAATACCTCTAATGAGATGTAATAGTAGGGGGGAGCTTTATCCAATCACCACCATTTTGACGAGTCAAGCCACACCTTCTACCTTTGCCGCTATTGCTCCTTCCTTGTGGCATGCACGTTTGGGTCATCCGACGTCATTTATTATGTCTTCTCTGCATAAAAATAATTTTATTGCTTGTAAGGGTACGCTTGGTACTCCACTTTGTCCTTCTTGTCTATTAGGAAAACATGTTAGATTACCGTTTGTAGCCTCTACTTCTCGTACTTTGATGCCTTTTGACATTATTCATATTGATTTATGGACTTCTCCCGTTTTAAGTTCTTTGGGCCATCGTTATTATGTCTTATTTCTGGATGATTATTCTAATTTTTTATGGACATTTCCTTTATCTAAAAAGTCTCAAGTCTTTTCCACATTCTTAAAATTTAGAGCATTCATCCGTACCCAATTCGAACGGAAAATTAAAAATATTCAATGTGATAATGGCAGGGAATATGATAATGGGTCGTTTCGAGAGTTTTGTGACACTAATGACATATCTTTTCGGTTTTCTTGTCCACATACGTCCTCACAAAATGGGAAGGCCGAGAGAAAAATTCATTCCATAAGTAATATTGTCCGTACCTTGCTAGCCCATGCGTCATTACCACCTTTTTGGCATCATGCATTGCAAATGGCTACATATCTACTTAATATCCTCACTCTTAAAAGATTAGCATATCAATCCTCGCTTAAAATTCTTTACAATAAAGATCCTCCGTATTCTCATTTTAGGGTGTTTGAGTATTTATGCTATCCACTTTTTTCGTCTACTACAATTGACAAACTTCAAGCCCGCTCTACCACATGTGTGTTTTTGGGTTATCCATCTAATCATCGTGGTTACAAATGTGATGATTTATCCTCTAACAAAATCATAATTAGTCGTCATGTTATTTTTATGAGTTCCAATTTCCGTTTGCTAAATTGTGTAGTTCTGTGTCTAGTTCGTATAATTTTTTGGATGATGGGATCTCACCGTATATTATCCATCAGTGGGCCCAACCTCCCAATTCTCCGAATCCGCCAGCAGGTCCACTGCATGCTGGCCCCACAGATCTCATACACAGTACCGCGGCACGGCCCAGTTTCGTGGTTGCTTCATGTTCTCGGTCAGTCGGCCCACTGCCTGCTGGCCCATTACCTTCCCGGCGGCCCGCTTCAGTTCTTGGGCCAGGCATTGGGCATTGGGCCTGCTGGGCAGTCCCACATTCTCCCAGTTTCCCGTCCAGTTATTGGGCCAGCAGCCCAGTGCCGCTAAAATTTGAGTACATTTCACTTGACTTGACGCTGGAGAGGAAAAATAACAAGCTTACTGCAGCTAAATGTGGTGTGTGAGCAAAATCGGTAACTGTTGGAGTAGATTAACAATCAGACAGAGGACACTACTCCTAGTGACTTGACTGCCTTTGATTATTTTGAATCTGAAGGCAATCGGATTTATTTTGTAGTTAGACGTTTGTATCACTATTTATGGGCAAGTTCCTAGAGTGGTTGCTCCAGTTCTTCAATACTATATTGACAAAATTTTGTTGATGTAATAATATTGAAATTAGTTACAACTCTCTTTAGAGCCTCTCTGTCTCTACGAGGTAGGTAAGGTCTGCGTACACTCTACCCTCCCCAGACCGACCTGTGGGATTACACTGAGTATGTTGTTGTGTTAGTTACAACTCTCTTTAGAAAAATATCTAAGGTCCCTATTATGATCAGGTATATGAGCTCGGTTGGAATTGGGATGACTTGCATCTACTTGCCCAAGGTTCACTGGCTGGCCACCTGCTAGAATGTGGTTGTCAACTTACTGGAGGATACTATACGCATCTAGGTGAACATTTGATTCGTATTGCTATATTTCAGGGATGTGCACCTTTTTAGGAGGAGTATGATATGGGTATATTGTGGTGAAATCTGCGTACACTCTATCATCACCAGATTTTAATGCGTGAAATTATACTGGGTATGTTGTTGTTGTAGCCTATTCTGGCTGGGGTTTTAACACTCAAAGTTAAGTCTTTCATCATGTGCATTAGTGATATTTTGCTTCATAATATGAGAACTTTAATGTGTTTTTCTGACTAATGAAGAACAATAACTTATCAAGTTGCATTCTTTATTTTTGAGTTTCTTGTCTATAGTGCTTCTCTGGAGTTGCATAAATACATCAAAATTAACAGTTTCCTTTTGGACCAATTGGAGAATAAAAGATTATTTTTTGGTTATTTTTTTTCATGCAATGTTGTTATGGGCTTTTTAGATAAACTAATAGCATTTCCTTCTGCTAGAGCTGGATTAAATTCCAAGTAGTACCTTAGTCAAAGATGGGCACATCCTGTGAAGAATTGGTTCTTAAATTGAATTTTAGGTTCTATTCACTTAATTAAGTAATTACAGGTAAATCTCTTTGATCAATATTAAATGGTAACATTGTAAAAATGGTAAATAACTAACATAGGTTAAATTACGCTAATAGTGCAAGAAATATTTATACCGCCAACGTGTATAACTTAAATACCTTTTAATTTTGTTCATTGTGTTCTGACCTTGAGAAAATTCTTTGTTTTGATAATCAGGTGGACACATTAACCCTGCTGTGACATTTGGTCTATTTTTGGCAAGGAAATTGCTCCTAACCAGGGCAGTGTTCTACATTGTGATGCAATGCCTTGGTGCAATTTGCGGTGCTGGTGTTGTCAAAGGGTTCCAGCCATCTTTGTATGAGATTAAGGGTGGAGGTGCCAATCTTGTGAACCATGGTTACACCAAGGGAGATGGACTTGGTGCTGAGATTATTGGCACTTTTGTTCTTGTCTACACTGTCTTCTCTGCTACTGATGCCAAGAGAAATGCCTGAGACTCCCATGTACTTGTGAGTATTCATTAGTTGACTTCTCATTTTGTGCTTTAGATTTTCAAGTTGCGCAAGTTACGGCAGTCGGCCAAAAATAATTACAATTCGCCAGCCAAATATACATGTTAGATGATATTAATCTCCCCTTGGAGAGTCTTTCATTAATATCAAGGTATGTATAGAGTACAATATTCATCCCTTATACAATAGGAATCCTACGCCTATACAAAAGAGGAATCCTAGTCTTACCATAATTATATTTACACAATATATGAAAATATTCTAATTATGGGTAGGGAATATATTGTTTCCTATATTTACACGTTTACACACCTCCTCAGTCGGAGCGGGAGGAGGCCGGACGCTGAGACTGGATCTGAAGTCAAGAAATAACTGTCTGGGAAGTCCTTTGGTAAATATGTCTGCATACTGATAGGATGATGGAACATGTAACACTCTGACATGGCCTAACGCAACTTTCTCACGAACGAAGTGTAGGTCTATCTCAATATGCTTGGTTCGGCGATGTTGAACCGGATTATGAGAAAGATAGATGGCGAGAGATGTTATCACAATACACAATAGATGCACGACGCAAATGACACGAAGTTCTAACGGAAATTTACGAGCCAACAAATCTCGCCTACTACATTTGCAACGCCTCGTACTCACCTCGGCCGGAGCGAGATAGGGTAGCTCGTCGCTTGCGGACCAAGAAATCGATTATCCCCTAAGAAAACACAAAAGCCGGAGGTGGAGCGTCGCGTGTCCGGACACCCCGCCCAATCTGCATCCGTATATGAAAGCAACACCGTCATGCGGTGCGAGAGAGGTATAGGTGCAAACCATAATCAAGAGTGCCCTTAATGTATCGAATGATATGCTTAAGAGCAGTGAAATGAGACTCCCTAGGGCATGCATGAATAAGCACACCTGTTGAACAGCGATAAGCTATGTCGGCTCGGTGAATGTGAGTTACTTGAAGTGCACACCGCAAGGCTCCTATACAGAGTAGGATCAGAGACTGGAGCACCATCCATAGCACTGAGCTTAGATTTGGAATCAACTAGAGTAGGCACCTCTTTGCAGTTCGCCATCTTAGCCCTATACACAATCTCTTCTGCTTACTTACGCTGACACAAGAACATATGATTGGCATACCTGGTCACTAATATCCCTAAAAAGTAACTCAGCTTCCCCAAATCAGTCATTGCAAATTCGGACTTGAGCAAGACAATAATCTCATTTTTCAATCCGTCGGAGGAGGCAGTAAGAACAATATCATCCACGTAAAGTAATAAGTAAGCAGTGCTACTACCTCGATGAAAAATGAAAAATGATGTATCACTCTTGCTGCATACAAACCCAATCTGCAAGATATACATGGCAAATCGATCATACCACGCACGGGGGGCCTGCTTCAGGCCATATATTGACTTATGGAGACGGCACACATAGTGAGGAACTGCTGGATTGGTGAACCCTGGTGGCTGATGCATGTAGATTGTCTCTCTCAGATCCCCATGTAAGAATGCATTCTTCACATCAAGCGATGGATCGGCCGGTGTTTGCCCATGGCAATGCTCAAAATCGGCGGATGGTAGCCGGTTTGACAACCGGGTCGAAGGTCTCACCACAATCAATGCCCTCCTGCTGATTTGTGCCATTAGCCACAAGACGGGCCTTATACCTCTCAAGATCCCCATTGTCTCTGAACTTGTGATGAAATAGCCACATACAACGAATGACATTCACCCCCTCAGGTCTAGGTACTAGATCCCACGTGTGTTGTTTAGTTAAAGCATTGAATTCCTCATACATAGCCGCATTCCAATTAGGGTCTTGTTTGGCCAATTTTGGGTTCTTTGGAAGTGGAGAGATGGTTTGGGCAGACAAGTTGAAATGGACTTTGGGTTTGAAAATTCCATGCTTTGAACGAGTTTCCATTGGATGGGTAGGGACAGTGGATGGCGGAGTGGTGTTTGAGACGGGGGTAAAGTCGGATAAGGAGACGGTGGGGGCGAAGCCGTCGGAGGCGTCGCGGCTCCTGGATCGAGAGTCGCGGCGCTAGAAGGTTGACAGGCTTCTCTGAAGTTTGGGCACCGCGGCTCTAACGACGGAACAGAGGATGTGAGTTGTTCGATTATGAGGGGAGATGTGGCAGACTCGTCAAGAAATGAGTAGTCCTGTTTTTGGAATTTTGGAAGATTCGAAAATGGGAATGTGGTCTCGTCGAATGTGACGTGACGAGTTATGTGGATCTGACGAGTCGATAAGTCATAGCATAGATAGCCCCTATGGTTCGGCGAGAATCCTAGAAAGACGCATGGAGTGGACCTAGGAGCGAGCTTATGAGGGGCAGTAGATCTAAGGTTGGGATAGTACAGACAACCAAAAATCCGTAGATGATCATAAGAGGGGATTCTATGGTAGAGGATTTCGGTAGGGGTCATATTGTGAAGAGTGCTAGTAGGGAGAATATTTAGAGTGTATTCTGACATTTTAGCGGCATAGACCCAGAAGGGTGGAGGGAGGGAGGCATGAATCAATATGGTGCGAATCATATTGTTAATGGTGCGGATGATTCTTTCAGCTTTACCGTTTTGTGGTGAGGTGTGAGGGCAGGAGAAGCGAAAGACCATGCCATTAGTAGTACAAAAGCGGTGAAACATAGAGTTGTTGAATTCACGACCATTATCGCACTAAAATGATTTTATGCCTTTTCCAAATTGTGTTTGAATGAACTTGCGAAACTCAAGAAATTTGACAAACACTTCCAATTTAAATTTAAGAGGGTATAACCAAACGTAGTGTGAAAATTCATCAAGCAACACAAGATAGTATTTATGACCGAGAGAACTAGAGATAGGAGATGTCCATAAATCGGCATGTATGATATCAAAAGGAGCAAATGTAACACTAGTAGATGATTTAAACGGAAGACGAATATGTTTGCCTAAAGAGCAAGAAACACAATTTTGGGCAAGTTTCCCCTTACAAGCAATGAAATTGTTGCCTCTAAGAAAATTAAAAACTGGGACTCCTAGATGACCAAGCCTATTATGCCAAGTTGAAGAAGAAACAGCCGCTAGAGTGACGGGAGAGCAATATCTGGCAGCGGAGGTGGAAGTGAATGGATAGAGATCCCCCGTGCTATTACATCTCGTAAGAGGTGTCCCCGTATGAAGATCCTTCACAGTAAAACCAAAAGGGTCAAAATCCACAGAGACAGAATTATTACGAGTAAATTGGCGAACATATATGAGGTTCTTAATCATGTGTGGGGCATATAGGGTGTTTTTGAGGGAGAATGGTGGATGAGGAGGTTGTGTGTATGAGGTACCATAACCCTTAACTGGAATGCGTTGTCCACTACCAACTGTAACATATTGAGGATGCTTTAAACTAAACAGTTTAGGAATAGTACCTGCAGACTGGGTGACGTGAGATGTGGCGCTTGAGTCCATGTACCAAGTATTGTCAGGCTGTTGCATAGAGAGGGTGCTGAACGCCTGACCCAACTCAGTGGGTGTCATGCTAGAGGAGGGCTGCGGGACCTGACCTTGCATGAAGTAGGCTTGCTGTGGGGCTGGAGCGGGGCCTAACAAACCGGGGTAAGAATACGGATTGTATGGTGCCGGTACTGGAATGGACTTGGCGCCGCGGCTCGAACTGGGGCGCAACGGCTCTGTATTGGGGCACCGCACAGCGCTGTAGACGAACTGCTGAGGAGCCGCGGCCCAGTTGTTTTGCTATCTCTGTTGTTGTTGCTGCTATTGGTTATGTTGACCGCGACCCTTGCCACGACCACGACCTCCTCTACCGCCGCGGCCTTTTCCACCCTTGCCGCCGCGGCCCTGCCGCTGTTGGGAGTTGTCTGGTGGCGTCTGATCTTGGGGTTGCGTGTCGAAAGCTAACACCTGCTGGGCGTGCTCATCCTGCTTAGCACGACGGGCTTCTTCGAGCAACAATTGTGAGCGAGCTTTGTTAAAACTCGGTAGCGGATCTGCTGTTGAATTATGGTGGGCCAAGGAATCTTATTCCCCCTTAGTAAGGCCAGAAATCATTTGTAGCACCATTTTATCGTCAGTGACAGGCGTGCCGATGTTGGAGAGTTGATCCGCTAGAAGTTTAAGCTGCTTGCAGTATCCAGAGACATTGGAGAAGTTTTCAAGACGTGTTTTGTTGAACTGTTCTTCCAAATACACGGCACGAGTGTGCTTGTTGTCTGAAAAATTTCCTCCAAACGATTCCACAAGTCAAGGGTTGTGGAGTCGATTTCATGATAGTAAGGAGCAAATCCCGAGAGATACTACCATATATCCATTGTTTGACGCCGCATCAGACGATGCCGGATAGAATCATCAACCTCCGTAGGGCGCGAAATAGTGTCATCAATATGGTCAAGCACGTTATAGAGACATGCATGGTTGCGAAAAAGTTCAACCCAGGGAGAATACTGGTTGTTTTCTTGATCAAGAATAATGGGAATATGGTTCTTGATGTTGGAAACGATGAAGCGGGGGTGAAACGGGGGTGATGACTTTGTGGTGGGATTTGTGGAGGTAGAGGCGTCGAAAGTGTGGAAGAATCAGGGATAGCCATTTAGAGAAGAGAAGAAAGGAAGAACAAAACCCGAAAAACAAGAAGCATATCCAGGAGGGCCGCGGCGTAGGAAAGGCAGCCGGCGGCTGTGGAAGAGAAAGGTTTTTAGGGTTTCGTTTATTTGGCTCTTGATACCATGTTAGATGATATTAATCTCCCCTTGGAGAGTCTTTCATTAATATCAAGGTATATATAGAGTACAATATTCATCCCTTATACAATAGGAATCCTAAGCCTATACAAAAGAGGAATCCTAGTCTTACCATAATTATATTTACACAATATATGGAAATATTCTAATTATGGGTAGGGAATATATTGTTTCCTATATTTACACGTTTACAATACAAAATATATACATTATTATATATCAAGATGTATATACACACTATATACAAAAAATATACATTTGCTGGCTATTATTGTGGTGGGCGGTTATTTATGTCAATTTCACTTTAAAGTTCAGCTAATTGATGGATATATGTTCTAACTCATGGTTGTGTTTTTACAGATTTTGGCTCCTCTTCCAATTGGATTTGCAGTGTTCTTGGTTCATTTGGCCACCATCCCTATTACAGGCACTGACATTAACCCTGCTAGAAGCCTTGGTGCTGCCATTGTCTACAAGACTACAACAGAGAACATGCATGGAATGACCATGTAAGTTTACTTCTATGCAGCAATGGATGTAGTTATATTATTTGATTGGAGTAAAAAATTTCTTATGAAATATAGTTACTAACTAATATGAGTTTAAATGGAGCGACATGCACGGTAAGGATTCATAGAGCCAATGACAATGACAATGACAATTTGCTTGAGATTGAGGCATAGTCGTTGATGTTTTTGTGTAGCTACACTAAATCCATGCCACTATCATAGTAATATTGAATGTAGCATTATTATTGATGAGCTATTTTCTTGATTTGTTTGTTGATGTTTTGATTTTATAAGTAGCTAAGAATTTTCTTTTTCTTTTCATGGTTTTGAATAAATGCTGTGGATTTTCTGGGTGGGACCATTCATTGTTATACCATCAGGTTATCATGAAAAGAAAAACCTATGCTTAATTATGGGCTATGGCTATTTCTTGTTTCAGTATTTGGTTACTTTGCTATGATAGACAATGATGTTCAATGTTGATTATGTACAAAAGCTGTTGTAATGCTTTATCAATGTATTTGGTTTTGAATTTATCTTATTTATTCTAGCTTCTGTTTGAGACTTTGAGTATTGATGCCTTATTATGTTCGCCACTATTAGCGAATATTCTCAGAATATTCGTCGTATATTTTGTAATTATGATAAATGTATATTTAAGGTAACTTAGGATTCTAATTGTATTAGGAATCAACCTTTGTAAGGTAAGTTAGGATTCGTACCATATTAGGAATCAACCTTGTACAGCTATATATATTGTGAATAATGAAAGAAATTCCCAAGGGAAATTATTCTAACTTTCATGGTATCAAGAGCCTAAAACCTAAATCCTCATTCCCGGCCGAAATCAGATTTTTTTTTCTGCTTTCACAAAAAAAAAAAAAAAAAAAAAAATTTTTTTTTTTTTTGGTTTCTTCCTCCATATTTCGGCCAAACCAGAAAATTCCCTTCCCTCGACAGGCGGCAACCATGTCTTCCCCCACAAATTCCGTTTTATCCACTGGCACACTTGAAAACCCCTCTCAACGTTCAGTAACTTCTTTTCATCCGGCATTCGCCGTTAATAACATCAAGAATTTTATCCCTATAATTCTTGACCAAGAAGACTGTCAATATTCCATGTGGATGGAACTATTCTACATTCATGCATGTGCATACAACGTGCTCGATCACATTGACGAATCTGTTCCTCGTCCCACCGATGTTACAGACTCAATCTGGCGTCGTCTTGACGCCATCGTCAAACAATGGATCTACGGCACCATCTCCAAAGATCTGTTATGCACTATCATGAAAACAGGTGCTACGGCACGTGAACTTTGGGTCCGGCTAGAAGAAATCTTTCAGGACAATAAAAATACTCGGGCTGTGTATTTGGAAGAGCAATTCAACAATACCCGCCTCGAGAATTTTAACAACATGTCCGAATATTGTAAGCAACTGAAACTCATAACCGATCAACTATCCAACGTCGGGACTCCTGTTTCAGAAACCAAGATGGTGCTTCAACTTGTTGCGGGTTTACCGAAAGGTGAATATGACACACTCGCAACAATGATTCAACAAGCCGACCCTCTCCCAAGTTTCAACAAGGCACGTTCACAACTATTGTTGGAAGAAACTAGACGTGCTAAACAAGAGGAACATAATCAAAAGGCGTTAGCCGTTGACGGGATGGCAACACTGCGGCCAACAAAGCAACCGGCGATTCCAGCGGCGGCGGCGGCGGCAGCGACGAAGAGCGGCGGAGGTCGTGGCGGCGAGAGGTCGCAACAACAAAGGCAAGGGCCGCGGAAAGGGCCAACGCAACCAATGGATGGACAACGGCCAGGCCACGCGGACGGGCAGCGAGCGGTGGTCCAACCAGCCAGCGGCGGTGGCCCAACCAGCGAATCCGGGCCTCGCACGCATGCCCCGTACCCGGCTGCGGGGGCCCGGTTCCAGCGGCCTTGGTCGATCGGCTGTTGGGCCTGCCCCGGCCACCAGCGAGCCCACCACCAGCGCGACGAGGCCCACCCGATTGCGGTCCAACAGCGAAGCAAGCTGCAGCAGCCCATTGCGATCCCGGCCGAAGCAGCACACGCGACCCGCGGCCAACGACAGGCCGGGCCCCGACCGATTTGGGCCGAGGCATACACCACCGTGAACCTTCAACGGCCCGACGACAATTGGTACATGGACACCGGAGCCACATCTCACCTCACCCGGTCGTCAGGTAACCTATCTCAACTACGTCGGTTAAAGTGTCCTCAATTTATTACTGTCGGCAATGGTAATCGCATTCCAATTGAAGGTTACGGTAACACACACACCAAACATCCACATCCACCTTTCTCCCTAAACCACGTCCTATACACACCTAACATCATTAAAAACTTAATCTCTGTTAGAAAATTCACTAGCAATAATTACGTATGCATCGAATTTGACCCTTTTGGTTTTTCTGTGAAGGAACTCAATACGGGGAAAATTCTTACACGCTGCAATAGTGTGGGAGACCTCTACCCATTCACTCAATCTTCCGCTGTCAGACCGCAAGCACCTCTATCCCTTGCGGCGATCTCTCCCTCAACTTGGCACAACCGACTCGGACACCCCGGAGACCCAGTTTTTACTTTTCTTAGGACTTCTAAGCGTATTCAATGTAATAATGGGAAAATTGCCCAACACTGTTATTCTTGTCCACTAGGCAAACATACTCGTCTTCCCTTTATGTCATCAAACAGTGTTACTTTTTCTCCTTTTGATATTGTTCATGCTGATTTATGGACATCTCCGATTGCTAGCTCTTTGGGTCATAAATTCTATCTAGTATTCTTGGATGATTTTTCACATTTTGTCTGGATTTATCCACTGAAATTCAAATCTGAAGTTTTCGCAAAATTCCTCGAGTTTCAAAAATTCATTAAGACACAATTTGAAAAACCTATTAAATCATTCCAATGTGATAATGGACGTGAATTTAATAACTCGGCATTTCACAATTTCTGTTCTAAACAAGGCATGGTTTTCCGTTTTTCTTGTCCCTATACTTCTTCCCAAAACGGAAAGGCTGAAAGAATTATACGTACCATCAACAACATGGTCCGCACACTTCAGTTTCATGCCTGCCTACCACCGCCTTTTTGGGTCTATGCTGTCAAAATGGTAGAATCCCTTCTAAATATTTTACCAACTAGCACACTCCAAAACAAAACCCCTACAGAAATCTTATACCGTAGGCAGCCATCATATGATCACCTACGTATTTTTGGATGCTTATGCTACCCCAACATAGCCTCCACTGCACCCCACAAACTTGCCCCTCGCACTCTTCCATGTGTCTTCCTTGGTCTATCTCCTAATCATCGGGGCTACTTGTGCTATGACATTGCTACTCGCAAAATCATCGTCTCCCGTCACGTTACCTTTAACGAGACAACCTTTCCTTTTTCAAATCTCCGGAAATTTCAGACCACCGATTACATCTTTCTCGATGAACCGAGTTTGTCTCCGGTCATCCAAAATCTGTACCAGCAGCAACTCACTGTTCCGACGCCACTTGCCCTCCCGGCGAGTCATCGACCCTCCCGGCAATGCTACCACCCGGTCCCAGCTCCCACACCACCCATGCTTTGCACCATGTTGAGTCTAATGCACCACCAACACGCCTCCGGTCCGGCAAATCCAACACCCTGTCGAGTCTCCACAGCTTCGCAGCAACTCTCTGCCACCCGATCCCGCGGCCAGTGCCCGCTACCGATCCGACAACCGATCCCGACCTCCCACTGCAGCCCCCTCACCGCATGGAGACTCGTGCACAACACGGGATCTTCAAACCCAAGGTTCACTTCAATCTCTCCACACAAACCTTATCACCCATTCCAAAGAATCCAAAACTAGCTAAACTGGACCTCAATTGGAATGCGGCCATGTGCGAAGAGTTTAACGCTTTAACCAAGCGAACACTTGGGATTTGGTACCTAGACCAGTGGTGTGAATGTTATCCGGTGTATGTGGCTATTTCGTCACAAGTTCAGAGACAATGGTGACTTAGAGAGGTATAAGGCAAGACTAGTTGCAAATGGCACTAATCAGCAGGAGGGTATTGATTGTGGTGAGACATTCAGTCCGGTTGTTAAACCGCCACTATTCGGATCTGTTCTCGGTATTGCCATGGGCTTGCATTGGCCGATTCATCACTTGATGTCAAAAATGCGTTTCTTCATGGGGATTTGAAAGAGACTGTGTACATGCATCGACCTCACGGTTTTGTTCATCCGGCAGACTCCACGGTTTGTGTGTCGTCTCGGAAGTCATTGTATGGATTGAAACAAGGCCCCCGCGCTTGGTATGATCGGTTCGCCAGGTATCTTCAGCAAATTGGTTTTGTATGTAGCAGGTGTGATACCTCTCTCTTCACTTTTCACCGAGGTAGCAGCACTGCATATTTGCTATTATATGTCGACGATATTGTTCTTACTGCCTCATCTGACGGGTTGAAGAATGAAATCATTGCTCTACTCAAAACTGAATTTGCTATGACTGACTTGGGGAAGCTAAGTTATTTTTTGGGTATATCGGTGACTAGATCTGCTGCCAATATGTTCCTGTGTCAGCGAAAGTATGCAGAAGAGATAGTGTACAGGGCCAAGATGGCAAATTGTAAAATTATGCCAACTCCGGTGGACTCAAAATCCAAGCTTAGTGCCAATGACGGTGCGCCAGTTTCTGATCCCACTCTATATCGGAGTCTAGCAGGTGCTCTTCAGTATCTTACATTCACTAGGCCTGATATTGCATATGCCGTTCAGCAGGTGTGTCTGTTCATGCACGACCCCCGAGAGTCCCATTTTGCCGCCCTCAAACGTATTATCAGATATGTTAAGGGCACACTTGACTTTGGCTTACATCTATACCCCTCTGCCCCAACCAAATTGCTAGCCTACACGGATGCAGATTGGGCAGGATGCCCCGACACACGTCGCTCCACCTCCGGGTACTGTGTATTTCTTGGGGATAATCTTATCTCATGGTCCGCCAAGCGGCAGGCCACGCTGTCCCGTTCGAGTGCTGAAGCAGAATATCGCGGAGTTGCTAATGTCGTCGCTGAGATCTGTTGGCTCCGAAATCTTCTTTTGGAGCTCCAGTGTCCATTACGCAAGGCGTCTATAGTTTATTGTGACAACATATCTGCTATCTATATGTCTCATAATCCGGTCCAACATCAGCGAACTAAGCATATTGAGATGGATATCCACTTTGTGCGAGAGAAGGTTGCTCGTGGTCAGGTCAAAATTTTACACGTGCCTTCCTCGTATCAGTATGCAGATATTTTCACAAAGGGACTACCGCGACAGCTCTTCACCGACTTTCGATCCAGCCTTAGCATTCGGCCTCCTCCCGCTCCGTCTGAGGGGGAGTATTAGCGAATATTCTCAGAATATTCGTCGTATATTTTGTAATTATGATAAATGTATATTTAAGGTAACTTAGGATTCTAATTGTATTAGGAATCAACCTTTGTAAGGTAAGTTAGGATTCGTACCATATTAGGAATCAACCTTGTACATCTATATATATTGTGAATAATGAAAGAAATTCCCAAGGGAAATTATTCTAACTTTCAGCCACCTCTTTTTGTTTCGAGCTTAACTTGTGTCAATATTTTCACAATCAGATCAATTATAAAATAATTATTCTCTTCGTTTTAATTTGTGTGTTTTGATTCGAATATTAGGGTCAAACTAAACTAATTCTCGCTGTGAATTTGGTCATAGAATCTTTAAATTTTTAAACATAAAATTCACATTTAGGAATTATATATATAAAGTATTATAAGTTATAATAGTTAACAATTCTAAGTATTTAAAAATTATTTGCAAAATCGCGATCAAAGGAAACATCTTTTGACCTCTCCAAATAGTAATAAGAGAGTATAAGTAATTATCTGTGATAAATATAAGTAATTGATAACTTTTTAGATATGATAACTGATTGTCTGACCAGCTAATTTTACACCATTGGTAACTTTATCATGCAAAAAAAAAAGGACATTTCGGTATACTAAGTTTTCGCTATGCGCGGGGTTCGGGGAAGGGCCGGACCATAAAAGTCTATTGTACGCGGTCTTACCTTGCATTTCTGCAAGAGGCAGTTTCCACGGCTTGAACTTGTGACCTCCTGATCACTTAGACAACAATTTTATCAAGGAACACATTTTTAAATGTTCAAAAAGTTGGAAGGCATCATTTTGGTGGGCTAAAGCAAAGAATGGGCCAATGTCTAAATTGGCTATAATCCAGCCTGTTAAAGTAGCCCAACGTTTCTATCTTTTAGTTTGGACAAGACTCAAGATTCAAAGTAAAGACTACCTAAATCATTTACATAGCCCCTCAAGTAAAGACTACCTAACTCATTTATTTATCATACAATTTGATCTAGAAATTCTGTATTTTTGATAAAAATATGTTAAGATTAATTACAAACTCGAATTTGAGGTTTAACTCGTTTCTTTTAAAAATGGATCAAGTTCAAATTAATTAGACTTAAACATTTTGAACTCGATCATGATTTGAAGCTTGTTACATACTCGAGTTGCACTCAAACTAAATCAACTTGACTTGCGTAAAACGTGAGGTGAATTAAAAAACTTAAAGAAACACATTAAAAATTAATATCCCTATGGTCCTTGGACCACGGTATCCAGCCTCTTATTTATGGTTCTTGGATATACACCAAACTAGTAGGTGTAAATACCAATCACGTGGATAACTTAGAAATACGTAAATAGAAAGAAGTTGAATTAGAGAATTCGATTGCATTATAAAATCTCAATTGAACATATTATTATGGATTGTATAACATGAAACCTATAAGCTGGTCCAAAGCTTCAAAGAAAGTAACAAAAGTCTGATCCCAAGTTACACTGAAAAATAAAATTTCTCGTACTTCAGACCCCAAAGTAACGATAAGAATACGAGAAAGTAAAACCATTAAGAGGACTAGAAAATGCGGCCATTTATAAATGCAGCCTTCCAAATCCGGCACATCAACCAATTCAGTTATCATAACTACATGATTTAATAAAGTAAAAATATCCATTAATTAACCATAATTAAGTAATAATTGTGTAGTATGTTCAAACACGTGTTATGTATTCATTAATTGGTGTAGTAAATACTGATAAGTTTTTACCTTCCAAAGAGTGACTTTAATTTTGAATGTCGAATTCTTTGTGCTTCATCAAATTTGATAGTCGTCCCCTTAACTGCATTTTCAAGTGTCAATTAGCTTTGAGAGGTCCAACGATTGAGATGGTAGCTTATATGCCTAACCATGAACAATCCACTTTTCAACAATAATATTGGTATTATTTATTATCTTCGAATTCATGCACACACACATGTATATATACACACTAAATGAATATCCGATTGTTACACAAAGAATAATGAATATAATGTAATAAAACTTCGCATCACTGATTAAATTATTTGAACATGTCTTTCTATAATATCTTTATTTAGCAAAAAAGAAGTTGAAAGAAAGACGTACGGTATTAAAAGAAATTAAGGAGAAGAAGAAAGTTAATTAATTGAGGAGGCAAATGACATATATAGGTGGAAGCTGGGAAGCTGCTGCATCCATATATTCAAGTCAAAAACTAAAGACATATATGAATATGTTGGGGGAATATGTATATATGGTCGGTGGTTGGTATATCTAATAAATTTTTCTCATACAATAGTCAATTAATGAATCAACAAGAAAGACGAAAAGTCTTCATATGAATTGGTTGTAAAAGAAAATTGGAACAAGTAGCCTGTGCGTAATAAATAGCTAGCTAGCCAACTACAAGTAGTGGAAACACCAACCTGATCTACTTATTAGACTTCAAAATAAAATATAAAAGAAACGTTTCTTCTTCTTCTTCTTCTCTTTTTTCTCAATCCAATGCTAGCATGTTGATATTGTTGAGAATATAATTAAATATTAAAAATATATTTTATTTAATAGCTTAAGTTTTTAGATCAGATGGTCACACACTTCAATATTTGATTATATTCTCAACATATTGAAGTGTGTTGAGAATATAATCAAATATTGAAATGTGTGATCATCTGATCTAAAAGCTTAAGCTATTAGATAGAACACACTTTTAATATTTGATTATATTCTCAACAGATATAACTAATTACATACTACTTTCAACTTTACAAGGATAAACTGAATGAGGAATAAGTTTTTTTCTGGAGACTAGCTAGGGTTTCTTGTTTTAATGGTATATATTGATATTCATAGGGTTTCTTGTTACAATGGGCAATGTATATTTTAGTAACTGCTTCTCTTCCCTTGTGTTTTCTTCGGCTACTCTCTTTGTCCCAATTTGTTTGACACTTCTTGCTTTTCGAAAGTCGAACTTTTTAATTTTAATGGTGTGTTTGAAATAGAATCTTTAAATTTTTTGAAATAAAATTTACACATTCAGAAATTACGTAAAAAACACTATAAGTCATCATAATTAATAGGTTAAAATATTTAGAAGACATATGAAAAAAATACGGTCAACCCATTATTTCAACAAAATAGGTCTTTCTAGTTTGAGAAATAATTCATGTAGTCTGATGCTTCATTACACGGACTTTTCTTTATCATCATTTGGACGTATAAGCCAGTAATATTATTACTATAACATTTAATTTTTCCTTCAATTGTATAAAATATTTCCTAGAACTGTATCTGGAGTATAAGAAAGAGAAAGTGGAATAGAATTTGTATGTCTTAGCTTGCTACTATGAATTACTGATCAAGATTAATGAGTTTAACTAAAACTTTTTTTTTTCATAATTGTGGTGTCCGGCTTATTTTGTGTGCACCTCGACTTATTATTGAGTTGTGGAGTCTAATTCATCGCCGACACTAGTTTTCGCTATATATAGACTAGAGACGTCGTTTTTCTTTCCGAAGTCGAGCAAGAGAGAAAGAGAGAATTGTAAACTCAAACTTTCTATTTGATTATAATAAAATCTGCAGCGGCAAAGTGGACGTAGCTCTCGCATGGAGGGTGAACCGCTATAAATCTGTATGTGTTATTTGTTCTTCGCTTATTTACTGTTTTCTGATTAGGTAGGATTTGTGACTCAAATCCTAATACTTATTCCACGTGATACTTGCTATCTCCCACCATCACATGTTGCCTTCATGATTCTCACCACTTCATTAATCACTAGGCTACATCCTTAGGCTTAACTTATCCTTTAGTATACTCGTTATTATTATTCTAGTTTCATTATTTTTCATTGAAAAATAAAGTCAAAGTTCCATGAAATGTGCATAAAATTAAGGATGTTTTGGTCTAAATATGCTAAAGATTAACACAATTAACCTTTGATGTGAAGGGGAGGTTCATTATTGATTTTCACCAAAGAAGAGTATAGATCTAAATTATTTATGCAAATATTAAAACATCTATTCCTGCATCAAGCAAAATGCTACTACTATGTACTTGGGATTACTACTTCAAGTTCATTGGCCAAAAAGCTCAAGTACATAATCAATTCCAAAAATAATAAATGGCCGCAAAACATGACAGCTTTGCCATTTATAGCACCAACAAATTAGAGACAAGTAATGAAACTGAAGGACATAAAAGTCTAGTCGGTTGAGAAGTGAGTCAAGAGTTGTCCCAAAAAATATTATTGCTTATTTACCGCAAATCAAGAAATTCGTGACTTTAACCAGAAAGACAAGAAATTAAACTCTAATTTACTTTCGTACCTGAATATTATTTGATGTAAATATCGAGTGTGTGAACATTTTTAAAATTGATCAGCTCCTTTCCTCCTTCCTAATCTAGCAAATACTGTTAATTGGAGCAAATAAAATATAATTGCTTCCCAAAGTATGTAAACACATATCTTATTTCAACAAGCTAAAATAATTTACATCACTAATTACATAAGCATCCAACCAAAACGAGTATTTATTACACCAATTAACTTCTATTAGTATAAATATCATTTCTGAATATATAAACTTTTATTCTAAAAAATTAAAAATCATGTCTGAGTTCACACCAAATGTTATAGATATACTTAACTCTGATAATTCAATAAATTTAATCCTTATCTTCACGAAATATACAAAAGCACAACCAAACACCAAAATTTTATCAAATGCTGCATTAAATTCCATCAGGGACATTTCCGTCTTTTCACTTATCTTACCTCCAACAAAATTCCCAACTATAAAAACCATCCCGCGTCCACAAGGACTTTTCAGTAATTTCACACACAACCACCTTCATTTAAAACCAGACCTTCCCTCTCCTCACCCTCCAAAAATACTCTGTTTTTTTCTCTGTAAACAAAATGTCACTACCAAAATCCAAAAAAAACTTCCCGTCGGTGACGTCATGTGATACCTCCGACTTGAACAACCGCTCCGTCGCGGCGGATCTCGATGGAACCCTATTAATTGGCCGTTCATCTTTCCCCTACTTCATGCTAGTCGCAATTGAAGCCGGAAGCCTTTTCCGCGGACTAATCCTCCTCCTCTCTTTCCCTCTCATCGCGATCGCGTACATATTCGTATCCGAAGCATTAGCAATTCAGATGCTAATTTACATTTCTTTCGCCGGACTCAAAGTCCGGGACATCGAGCTCGCTTCGCGAGCTGTTCTCCCGAGATTTTACGCGGCGGATGTGAGGAAGGAGAGTTTTGAGGTGTTTGATAAGTGTAAGAGAAAAGTCGTGGTTACTGCAAATCCGACTATTATGGTTGAGCCATTTGTGAAGGATTTTTTAGGTGGTGATAAGGTGCTTGGAACTGAGATTGAGGTGAATCCGAAGACTAAGAAGGCTACTGGATTTGTTAAGAGTCCTGGAATTTTGGTTGGGAAATGGAAGAGATTGTCCATAGTGAAGGAATTTGGAGATGAAATGCCTGATATTGGATTGGGTGATCGTGAATCTGATCATGATTTTATGTCCATTTGCAAGGTAATTAAATTAGCACTAATTTAATTGCAACTCAATATTGTGTTTTGATTTATACACTCTCTGTTCTTATTTTAGTAGTCATGTTTGCCGTTTACACGTGTTTAAGAACATTTTATCCTTGTTTTACACATTAATCTGTTTAAAATAACGCTCACTCTATTATTAACATGACTTTTTCACTTTCTAGAACAACTAATGCTAAGAATTAGTTGTGAGCCAAGTTTCTATTGGAATCAGCCTCTCATCTACCTTATTAAGATATGGATAAGATATGTGTAGATGCATATAGTGAGATTACACTGAGTTATATTGTTGTTATTGTTAATGCTAGGAATTAAGTAGGGAAAAAAATTATCTAGTTCTTTCTTAATTTTATAAAATGACAAGTATTTTAGAACTACTATTTTGAAAAACATGACTAAGAAATAGGAAGGGGAGGAGTTTGACATTATTACTATTTGACGAAAGTGTGATTGTATGGGCGATAGAGAGTTAGATTATGATTTTGTGCGCATGCAAATTTTATTTTAAAAATATGTATTTGAATTGAGAACGAAATAAATTACAAGATTTGACACTTGTATTCCGAACTCGTCATTTTTGAAGCCTGAAGAAGTATACCATTTATTTCTTTAAGAGAAATCTAGAATCCTTAACCTTTGATAAGTGTGTACATATTTGCACTAACATTTAGATTAGTGTACTGAAATTCTGTAAGTATGAGTCTTAAAGATAGAGACTGTGAATGAAGGTTTTGTCATATATGTGAAATCTAACAATATTTAAATCTTTGACATTTAGCTTTTCCATTTCTATTTTTGGCAAATTGTATTTAATAATAAAATTTAAAAGTGTAATTAATCAGAGGTTGTTCCGACTTCCAACTAGTGCATAATGTTATTAACCAAACATAGCCTAATTTTACAACCACAGTCCACAGATGGACCTTAAACTTTTCATCGTAGTAATGTTCTTTATACTCTTATTATATTACCAAGTGGGGGTTGCGTAAAGAATTCTTATAAATATATGTGATAATATATCTTAAAATGGAACCTTACGTATGATTTCTTGTCAGAATCAACAAATTGAAAAACAAGCCTCCAATGAATCTGGTTTATTTAAAACTTTGTACTTGAATAATAAATTAGAATAAATATCATGCTCATTTAGTGTAGTAGTTGAGCCCAACATGTGAAAGTAAATTGTGAGGGGCCTCAGCAATTACTCTCTTACTTGCCACTTAGCAGAATTCCAGTGTTCCTTCACTCTTACTTGTGTGTCAAATGGACCCTACACATTGATATACATGTGAATACAAGGAGTAATAAAGGACTTGATTTCATTTTGTTTGATAATTTATGGATATTGTTAGTAGTTGGTTTTTCTTTATTGAATAATAAATGTACCTGAAAAACCATAATGTTACATCAAGATTTTGTATGACCTATGTGTAAATTGTATCCTGTAACAACCTCGAACTGACCAATAGGTGATCTACATCGTCGTCTATGCTAACATACATATGTCAAACAGGATGGTTATATGGTGCTCCCGAGCAAATCAGCAAAACCAGTAGCACTTGATCGATTGAAAAGCAAATTGATCTTTCATGACGGTCGCCTGGTCCAGCTCCCAACTCCCCTCAACGCATTAATCACCTACATTTGGCTGCCATTTGGATTTGCTCTCGCGGTGTTTCGTGTATACTTCAATCTCCCTCTCCCGGAGCGCATTGTTCGTTATACATATGGGATGGTCGGGATCAACCTCGTGATCAAAGGCCCTCGACCACCTCCACCATCGCCTGGAACCCCAGGGAACCTCTACGTGTGCAATCATCGTTCAGCCCTCGATCCTATTGTCGTTGCTATTGCACTCGGGAGGAAAGTGTCCACTGTCACGTACAGCGTGAGCAAGCTCTCTAGATTCCTGTCGCCAATTCCAGCCGTTGCTTTGACACGTGATCGCGAAACAGATGCAGCAATGATCAAGAAATTGCTCGAGAAGGGTGATCTCGTTGTATGCCCCGAGGGAACCACATGTCGCGAGCCGTTTTTACTGAGGTTCAGTGCTCTCTTCGCGGAATTAAGCGATAGGATCGTGCCAGTAGCAGTGGACTCAAAGCAGAACATGTTCTATGGCACATGTGTCCGCGGGGTGAAGTTTTGGGACCCGTATTTCTTTTTCATGAACCCAAGGCCAGTTTATGAGCTGACATTTCTTGAGCCATTGCCAATGGAAATGACTTGCAAGGCTGGTGGGAAAACATCAATTGAAGTAGCCAACCATGTGCAGAAAGTGTTGGGTGGGGTTCTTGGATTTGAATGCACTCAGTTGACACGGAAGGATAAGTATATGTTGCTTGGTGGAAATGATGGTAAAGTTGAGTCCATGTACTCCAAGAAATCCTGAATTAGATTTCATTGGGACAAAGTATTATAGCTAAATTGCGTTTGGTGGGGTTTTGCCAGTAAAATTTGTGTTCAACATTATATAGAACTCTGCTGTTGAAGGGGTTTTGTTTGTACTACATGATTAGTTACTCTGTATTCGTATTCAACAGACAATATTAATTGAGATCAAATTTGTGTCTGGACTAAATTCTCTTGTTTTCACAATCAAGTGTAATTATAGGACTGCTAAAGTACTTTTTTAGTTCACTAAAGTGAGAATTTTGCATATTTTACATGTAAGCATGGTTTAAACTTTAGAAACCTTCCACCAGGACTCATTTATTTTTTGAATTAAACAAAAAGAAACTTCATTGTATTTTTGAAGTAAAAATAAACTATTACACCATTATAATTAGTTCAACATGTTATTAATTCATGTATAACATATAATCACCATCTATCTAGTCCCTTGCGTACAAGAAAACAAAATAGTATAATTCTTTTTATATGATTCAATTAAATTGACCTACAATAGTAAATAATTATTCATCAAACCAAATATGATTACTTGAAAACTAGAGTAGATAATTTGTTATAACATATTAACTGCGATCATAGTGTAAAACATTTAGTAGAATTTATGTATTGGAAAGATAAGAGGAATGCAAGAAATTAGTCTTGGGCCTAACCGATGAAGCCCCATCCATAATTGGGTTAGGTTGGACCAGGTCTTAGTGGATTATTTCAGGAAATTACACTCAATGATATTGAAAATTGGTGGTCTTGAACTTTTGATCTCCGCTTATCTCATGGTCAAACCTTCAACGTCAAAAGTAAAATTTGTTAAACTTGAATGTTGTCGGTGGAGCACGCGAGGTCCAAAGTTCAAGACTATCCACCTTCATGGCTATTCTTCTAAATCACCTGGATTATTTGCATCGTATGACCTTTTTTAAGCTACCATTTACGTTTTGTCCTAGCTAAGCCAAAATGAGCTACATTTTGTCTTTAAAAGTTGTTAGGTGGACTTTTCTTTTCGTAGATCAAATTTATCCCATTAAACTAACAATGAAAATATTTAAATAGTAACACAAAGAAAGGCAATTTGGGCAAGTGCCTGATTCTTAGCCCCTCAAGCTTAGGTCTAGCTCGAATTTGTGTTATTAGTTGTCAATGGTATGAATTTGGCATCTGAAATTGGATGTCCCACCTGCAATTATTCAACATGCAATTGGATCAGAAGTTGTGAGATAGAAGTAGAACAAGTAGTTTATACACAAGAAAATGAAGTTCTTACTCTTCGAAAAATTAAAGCTAATCAATCGCAAGCTATATAGATACAACGCGGGTACCTTTGCTTATTTACGTTTTACTTTTTGATTTTTTAGAAAAGAAAGAAATGCCGATTAAACAAATTAATATTTCTATCGTGATAAAAGTAAGTCACATGTGATCTAATAGTTCAAAATTTCCTCTAATGCATATTAATTGGGTGGTGAAAGGATGAGTTGCTCAACTAATTAGACGTAAATTTGAATTCTACTTAAAAGAGTTTAATTGATGTTGAATTAAAAGATGGTTCATAAAAAGGGACTCAATTATTTACAGTATTGTGTTAAGAGTCAACGACTTATTTTTCTGTATTTCTTCCAACTACAACCTATTATATCATAGCACTTTTAATGGTATGAAATTAAAAGATCATTATCAATCATGTAATTGATTTAATCATCAAATTGTAAATTTATAAATTTATCCCATTCTCATGTACTAAATATATTCGCTAGGTCTTTTCATTTGACTCAAGAGTATATACCTCAGTTTATAGAACTCCACTCTTTTTATATTATATAGTTGACTGAATATTTAAATAATAAATTCATAAATCTATTCTTTTTTTTTTTACTATAGAGTGAACATATTTATTATTCTTTCCTCTTGACTCAAGAAAATATAGCTCGGTTGATAGAAACTACTCTTTCATTAAATATTTATCGTTACTAAGGAATAATGATATTATGTACCTAAGCTAGTAACTCACTTTGATTTAGGTTTGAGATAATCATTTATTTCGTAAAATTTGTAATATATATTCAAGTAAAAAGAGTCTATATACTCCCTTTTCCATACCATTAGGAGGCTTACCTCTTGAAATTTGATATAGAGTGAATCAAATAATAGCCGTACATAGAAAAAAGTAAAATTCTAAAGCCTATTTAGACATAATTTTTTCAATATTACTCTAAAATAGAGTGATTTTTTGATTTTTTTTTTTGCAGATGAGTTTCAAGTTATTTTCACTCACTAAACTTCAATAATTTTTCTCAAATTAAATACATTTTCAAACAACAATATCAATTTTCAACTATTTTTTATTAACTTTTTTTTCTTATTCCTTTTCAAATATCATATTACTTGTGCAAATGACATATATTAGAGATTTGATGTATAAAGAAGAGTGGATTAAAAAATAGGCACAACAAAAAGAAATATTCGTATGCAAAATACAAAACATTGTAAAGTTCACGTCAGTATATTCCTTATGGACTCGCTAATGAAGGGCTTTTCAGTAAAAGCGGTAGCACACAGCTTTCACTTGAATACCCAAAACTACCCTTGGCGTCACACCTTGTTTTCATCGATTTCCCGCTCTTAAATCATCCTAGTATAGTCAAACATGCAGGGGTATTCACGAGATTTTACCTTCATAACACGGATAACCTCTCAACATAAAGCCACGTGTCAGTTTCTCAGCCCTCTATTGCTTTGGGTTGTATCGACGCCCACTGAGATTTCTATTTTTCCCGCTTTTCATTAAAAAACAGAAAATATAACTAGCAATTTTCCACTTGAAATTTGGATGAAGAACATCACTAGTGTTGTTATCTTCTTTCACTCCACTGTTTTTAGAGAGAGAAATTTAGATTTTGTTTCGACGGAGAACGAACTCGTGTGAAGCTTAGAGACTGTTAGCTACCGGAAAAGTAGTCGCCGGTGAAATGGCTATCGGCGCCGTTGTTTCTAACCGGAATTTCGGTTGTTTCGTCGGTTCAGGTAAACGATTCTCCGTTGTTGACTCGTTGCTTTGAACTTACGCTACTTAAGTGTTGTTTCTGCTTAGCTGTTTAGCTGATTAACAGTTCGGTGTACGGAAGCTATGAATTTCTATGGCAAATGTTCGACTTTGTAGCGTTTCGAGAATTAGTTAAAAAGTGTTGGTGAGCGGATGAATGTGGCAATTGATTGCATGTCTGTTGAATTTGTGAATGTGGTTTTTTTATTATTAGGAATATTTAATTTCGGTGGTAATTCGGCTTAAAAATTGGTCGCATAAGGACTCAAGGTTCATGACAATTTTTCGCTGATTTGATTTTTGTGCTGAAAGTACTGATTTGCCTCAATGGTTGAGTTAACCTGTAGAGTTATACTGGTATCTAATAAAATCTTTTGCATGCAACGGGATGATTATAGATTTTTGTGTGACATAGATTTTACATTTGGTCATTTAAGTGTTTAAGTTAGATACATTGGATGAGGAAGACGTAATAGAAATGACAATCATTTAAGCGAATATATCGAGGTTGATGAGGGGAGCCTTGGAGTAATTGGTAAAGTTGATGTCACGTGACCAGGAGGTCATGGGTAAGCCATGGAAACAACATCTTGCAGAAATGCAGGTTAAGACTGCTTACAATAGACCCTTGTGGTCCGGCCCTTCCACGGACCCCGTGTATAGCGGGAGCTTAGTGCACCGGGCTGCCCTTTTATATCGAGGTTGATGTTTTACTACTAATTAACTGAGACAAAGCTTAAATTAGTTACTGCTCGATGATGTGTAAAATAACCATTTGTTTCTTTATCTCATTAAAAATCACTGTACAGTCATTTTTGGTATTTCATGACTAGCCTATTAACAGAAAAGACCTCCGATTCTATCAAGATAACATTTGCAGTGTAACCTTTCTGACCCCTTAGCTTCTAAAAATCTCTTGCACACTTTCTAAAGGAATATACTTTACCACACTTAGGTGAAGTAATGGATTATTTGATAAATACTTGTTCTACCTGACAAAACTAAGGGGATATTGACTTCAAAATTGGGATAAACATAAGCAAATTAACTCATAATTTGACTCAGTTTTTTGGGAGAAATATATGTGAATGTTCCAAAAATGCTGGGAATCTGATTCCTGCTGGTCATGGAAAATGCTGCAACAAAGTAAGTTGATCTCTGGATAAAGCCAGTAGTTCTTGAAAAGTAAAGAGCAGAATCTTCTAACTTTCTTTTTCTTGTTCAGAATGTTAGGCAGCATTTGTAGCTGCAAAAACTAGTTTTTACACTTCACTGAAGCCTTTTCCTGATTTTGTCCCCTACTTTATCTATTCAATTCTTGTATCTTGCATTTTTCGTGGTGCATTAATTAATAAATCAATGAACTATCTCAACAGGCAGAGAGCAGTATACAATACATCACCATGGAGAGCGATTGGGATTTGGTGCTTTGAAGTATGTTCAGAGGAATATGTTATACAATGAGCGGTGTCTCTCAAGGACTGGCTTGTCTTACTCGGGTTGCATATATAGGTCACTTCCCCAATCTGTTGGACCTTTGGATTGTAAATCTTTCAGATCAAAATCACCATTTTATGTTGAAGTCGTTCAACCTAACCGATTTAGTGGAAAGTCGCATGCCATCAATCGTAAGCGAAGAACCAGAAGATGGGAATGCTATCTTTCCTCTACTGACTCGGGTTACAGTTTGATTCAACCAAGGAAGCTGGATAAGCTTGGTTTTGTTGATGGACAGAAGCAGCAGATAAAGCATGCTGCAGTAAATAGAACCCAAGCCAACTACAAATCTGATGAATATGACATAACTGGAGCTTTGGAGTCTCTTGTGTCACCGGAAGGGGCAAGTGAAGCCATTTTGGTGGAAGGGGTTGAGCAAGCAAAACCTTGGTGGGAGCAATTTCCGAGAAGATTTATTGTTGTACTGCTGTGTTTTGCTGCATTTTTGTTATGCAACATGGATCGTGTGAGCAATTCATCCAACTTTTATCTTGATACTTAGCTTTCCATTCTGATCCTATGACCCCTCCTAAGATTGGATATTAGAATGCCTATTTAAGATTTTTGAATTTAGTGTCCATTGCTTAACTTTTAAAAAAAATAAAAAAAATACACCTAAGCATAATTGATTCAGTAGCTTAAACACATGGCAAACTTCATGGCCACTGTATAACTATTGCATATCCTACGATTTCAATAATCAAAATTCGTTCCCTTACAAGCATGATCAGATATTCTAACTACCTTGGCTTCAAGCCTTTAATTATAGATTAAGCCACTAAAGCTGTTAAAGTTCTTAAAATTAGCTGAATGAAAACGAGTTTCCTCCTTCCATACTTTTTCAATTGATCTGTTGGATATTGTTTGATAGAAGACCATGTGTAACCATTTATTACTGCCCTAACTCGGCTTCCACTTTGGTTTTAGGTAAACATGAGCATTGCAATTCTTCCGATGTCAAAGGAATTTAACTGGAACAGCGCTACGGTTGGTCTTATTCAGTCTTCCTTCTTCTGGGGCTATCTTCTCACTCAGGTTTTCTTCATTTTAACATTGTCGTGGTCTCTTCTAGTGTATGAACTTTTTCCTGTTCCAGCACTAGTGTTTGATCAATTTGTTGCGTGATGGATGTGGTTTTCATGTATTCTGTCCATGTCTCAACCTAAGGTTTTCAATTTCTGATATGCTATTCTCATGTGCTAGATAAACCAATATCTTACTTTTGTACATGTTCTATATGCAGATTGTTGGAGGAATATGGGCAGATAAACTTGGTGGGAAGGTAGTGCTCGGCTTCGGAGTTGTCTGGTGGTCGATTGCAACTGTTTTAACCCCTTTCGCCGCCAGACTTGGACTTCCGTTCTTACTTGTCGTGCGTGCCTTAATGGGTATTGGGGAGGTTAGTCTCTATATGGTTTTTCCCAGTTTCTTCCAAAATCTTAGATGCAGCTGATTTTCCAAACATTGTAAGTTGTCCTTAGATTAGTGAGTAGCCTGTAATTGTTCTGGTTACAGACATTGAAGGACAAACCAATTGCTTCATGCTTAGCTATACTAAACATAGTGGATTTAAGAAGATACATCTCATAAACTTGTGGATCAATTGTGAGGCCTCACCGCACACTCTGATTCTTTTGTACCATAACTGTAGTTGGTAATGAGTTAAATCAGTTATCGCATGCATAGTCTCTTGTTCTGACTATTCTCCTCAGGGAGTCGCAATGCCTGCCATGAATAATATGCTCTCAAAGTGGATTCCTGTCTCAGAAAGAAGCAGATCTCTTGCCCTAGTGTATAGCGGAATGTATCTTGGTTCTGTTACAGGATTAGCTTTCTCTCCTTATTTGATCCAAAAGTTCGGATGGCCATCAGTTTTCTATTCCTTTGGTTCCCTTGGAAGCATCTGGTTTGCACTGTGGTTGACCAAGGTGTGTTTGTATATTTTTTCTGTATCTCTGACTTCTGTTATTTTTTATACTCTTCCAATTTTTTCATGACTTATTTTCTTTATTTCTTCCTTTTCACTGCTTTCATCAAATTGGCTTATGATTAAAACAAACCTTAGTGCTGCTAGTTGTGAATCTTAACAATGCAACAGAGTTATTAGTTTTCAGCCTCTTAAGATCATTGTCTAAACCTAAAACTTAGGTGCATCAGTTTCATGTTAATGGATCAAAAATGTCTCATTGTTATTTCCTTTCCATGATTTTTCATGGTTGAAACATCACTTCATGATATGGTTTTAGCTACACTAATTTGTGGGTTCTGGTGAAAAGGGTGAGCTCTTGGAGTCCAGTTCTGTCTGGTTTATTATTCCTGTGCCATGATATCTGAGTCCTACCTGACTAGTATCATTTGTTATACATTAACTATTTTGCTTTCCAGGCATATAGCTCTCCGAAAGATGATCCAGGGCTTAGTGAGCAGGAAAAGAGGCTGATCATGGATGGAAGCGTCTCTAAGGAACCTGTCACTAACATCCCCTGGAAACTAATTTTATCAAAGGCACCTGTTTGGGCCCTCATTATCTCCCATTTCTGTCATAACTGGGGAACATTTATTCTACTGACATGGATGCCTACATACTATAGTCAGGTATCTGGTACTGCTGTCTGGTGCCATCCTTGTTGGATTATCTTCTTCTCTTTGCATATTCATCATTCTGGAAAATGGAGAACAAAAAAAAACAAAAAATTTGATTTTTGTCTTGGTCCAAGTGGGGATATTGTTAGATTCATGCACCATTTCCTGGAGACTATCTGAACTTTAGAGCTCAGAGATTCTATTAGCGTTACAGAATGCTGTATGGTTTTAGGATTGGTCTAGAATGGTTGCTTGACATAATATTTTGTGTTCATTTTGGATTGGTCTCGGCTAGTCTTCTGACATTCTATTTTTTTTGTGCATCTGTGTTTTCTCTTTTTCGTTCTTCTGTGGAGTGTGACGCGTGACTGCCTTAGAGGTTCCTTGACAAGATAATTTTAAGCACTTTCTGGGCCTTCTATATCAGTCAATTAATCAGCTATGCCTCAATCTCGAATTAGCTGAGTTTGGTCAATCCATTCTGCTCTATTCCATATTCAAGTCTATTTTCTGGCTTTCCAATGTCAATATTTTTCGTGGCATCATCAAATATTAGTATTGGTATCATGCATGACCCTGTTAGATTTTAAGAATCTTCCAGGCTTGAGATTTTTTAACTATAATGCCTGAATCTGAGGTAATAATCTTGTGAAAGTTGTAGCTAATCATACTACAACTTGAATTTGGATATTGGGTTGTTGTGTCATACCTTTAGAAGTGCTTTCCTTACTAGCTGTAGTGGATCTTGACATTTCTCTGTATTCGGTGGGTTGAATTTATGAGGTTTCGGGTTAAACTATCTGAAGTGACTTAATGCTCATCGATTACTTAGAAGATGGTACCATATCTAGAAACAAACCTCACTGTGCAAGCTGATTAAAGTCTTTCCAATCTTCTTATCTCAGGTTTTGAAGTTCAACCTCACCGAATCTGGACTACTCTGTGTATTGCCATGGCTGTCCATGGCCATATTTGCAAATTTAGGTGGTTGGATTGCCGATACACTTGTGAGCAAAGGATTTTCATTAACATCAGTTCGTAAGGCAAGCACTTATAGAACCTTTGTATACAGTTTTATACAGTGTATATCATTATAGTTTAACCATCTAATGATGAGCATTATTTGTATTTATTTTATTTCAAATAAATTTGCAGATTATGCAGTCAATCGGTTTTCTGGGCCCTGCTTTTTTTCTTACACAATTAAGCCATGTGAAGACTCCTGCTTTCGCAGTGCTATGCATGGCGTGCAGTCAGGTCGGTGCCATAGATAATGGAATGACATACTTTTGGTAGATGCTTGCAAGTCTGTTGATTAAAATAATAATTTGATTTTTTTGCAGGGATCGGATGCGTTCTCTCAGTCTGGCCTCTACTCTAATCACCAAGACATTGGACCACGTTACGCCGTAAGTACTTCTACTTCATATACATGGCAAAATGAAAAAGAAAAGCTTTTTATGTTGATTGCTGTGTCTGGAATTGTTTCTCCTACTTTTTCCCTGGTCAATAGGTAGCTACGCTCCCAGGATGCAACTTGTGGACTTCTATCTTGGCACCGTTACTGGAAGTTCTTGTCTGTGCACTGTTAACTACTACTCCCCTCGTTCCCATTTATGTGACACAGTTTCCTTTTTTAGTCCATATAAAAAAGAATGACACTGTAAATTTGGACACAATTAACTTTACACTTCTCATTTTGCCCTTAATGAGAAGCTTTTATAACCACATATGTTATCACATGCTTAAGGGCCCGAAGTTTCAAAAGTTTTATAGCCACTCCAATGCTATGGCATGTTTAAAACCACAAGTTTCAAATGTCTTCGTTTATTTTTTAAACTCCGTGTCGATTCAAACTATTCCACATAATGTATATTTTTGAGTTAGTAATCATGAAAGAAAATTTATATCGTGTTATCTTGTTGGTTGACGGCTGTAAACCTCTTCTAACGACCAATTATTTATTGAACAAACAGTTCGGACATTTCATAGCTTGTTTTGAAATCTAGATGTTTTTAACTTTTGTATTCTGCCCCTCCCGCAGGGAGTGTTATTGGGATTATCCAATACTGCTGGTGTGCTAGCTGGTGTCTTTGGTACAGCTGCAACTGGATACATACTACAAAAAGGTATTTATATCGTATATTTTCTTATCAGCTTGGTGCTTCTGAATGAGAACGTCGGCTTTGAGTTTATTCAATGATATTCCTGTATTTTCGTTGTGCAGGGTCTTGGGATGATGTATTTAAGGTGGCTGTTGTATTATACATAATAGGCACATTAGTCTGGAATTTCTTCGCAACTGGAGAGAGAATCCTTGAGTAGATAATGAAATTTGCACATATGAAGCCCAGTGAGAAAGTGCAAATCCTTTCTATACCTGGAAACGGGTTTCACTACAAGCATAAAATCCAGTTAAGAGAACAAGGTGTTACGCCCCCAGGTTTATACCTAGAAAAGCCCTGCAATGAGGTCCTAAAACAATTTTCAGAGTTGCCTTTGGAAACTTTCTCCTTAAGGGTGCTCTCTACCTGCATAATACTTTGGACATATTTAGTCAATAGCTATCTGGGTAATTTGACCCTGTAAATGTTAGTATATTTACTGGCATGGATTTTCCATAGAAAACCTTGATATGAAGCCGGGACATTTCTTTAGCCAGAGTATTCTCCTTCAACCTTGATACTGTTTGCTAGTCATGTTATATGGATGCATTATTATGGTTCCATGGTAAAAATTGTTGGGTATTGATATTGGTGAATGGGAAATGATTGGAAAGAAAAGTGGGAGTTGTCCCATATCGGTAGTGGAAAGAAAAGTGGGAGTTGTCCCACATCGGTAGTGGAAAGAAAAGTGGGAGTTGTCTCACATCGGTAGTGGAAAGAAAAGTTCTTCTACTTATAAGTAGAATTACTCTTTCTTCTCAGTAAAAGGGTTGAGGGGGCAAGGAACCCTCGCGCCGTCGTCGCTCGCTCGGCTCGGCTCGGCTTCGGCATCGGCATCGCGGCATCGGCATCGGATTTGGTCAAATGATCTGATTGATTGATAATCTTTTTGGACCAAATTTTCTTTAATTTTTAATTATTTAATTAATTATTACTTAATTAAATTAATTAAATCCAATCCTACCCGTTAGTGACCCTGACCCGCGACCCGGTTCTTTCCCACATTTAAATTTTCCACCAATTTTCAGTGGCTGTTCAGAAAGGTTGCAAACCTTCGAAACAAGATACTTCCATGGCTATAAATTCGTTTGATTCCTCGAATTTTACTTACAAATTTTCTGAATTACAAAATCTTCTTCTTCTTCTGCACGAATAAATTCTGTGTGATATACTACTGTTGAGTGGTTCGCCGCTACCAGAGTTTGAAGTACTACTATTCGATAAGATAATCGTTCTATCCTTGGAGGGGATATTCCATCAACCTCGAGTACTTGTGAGGGGAATAATTTCCTTAAGGACGCACTTTGAACTAAGTGGGCTTGATTATATTCGAAAAATTATTCTTATTTTTTCAACACCGATTCTGTTTATTTTCGGTGTTTATTGTTTATCGGTTTTTTGGAATACGATTAAAAACAATCTTAAGGAAATTATATTTTTAGATTAATCGTATTTTGTTTTGGAGATTAAAACTCGTGTGGTTTTCTACTCCGTGTGAAATTTCATATTCGACTTGAAGAAATAAAAACTTCGTTGGAATATTAAAGTTCATACTTGTACAACGATTTGAAGAACATAAAAACTTCATCGTTGTTGTATTCTCGTTTGGAGATTAAAACTTGTGCGCTTTTCTACTCCATATGAATATTAGTATTCGACTCGAAGATATAAAAACTTCGTTGGAATACTAAAGTTTCATAATTATACTTTGCAATTTGAAGAAATAAAAAATCTTCATCGTTTAAGTCTGTGATTGAATTGCTATTCTGGTTTTATTAACTAAAATAGTTTGTCGATTTGACAGTGACAAACGAATAATGGCAATTGAGTCTGGAACTACCTCTGCAGTTACTGCACCTGCGGTTACTCCTACAACCCGTACCGTTGTGCCACCGGCCGAGAAACTGCGAAGTTCACCTGCCAACTTTAAAGGATGGCAAAGAAAGAATGTTCTTTTGGCTTACCACCCTTGGTATGCAAAAGTTCACCAGTGAGGACCCTCCCGTGCCTGCCGCCGACATGCCTGACAACCAAAAGTTCATGGTTACTGAGGCTTGGAAACAGGCTGACTTTTTGTGCAAAGGCTACATTTTAAGTGCCTTAGAAGATGACTTGTACAACGTTTACAGTGCAGTAGAGACTTCCAAAGAACTATGGAGTGCACTTGAAAAGAAGTACAAAACTGAAGATGCTTGCTTGAAGAAGTTTGTGGTTGCCAAATTCCTAGACTACAAAATGGTGGATGGAAAAACCATTGGAACCCAAGTTCAAGAGCTTCAACTTATCTTCCATGACCTTATTGCTGAAGGTATGGTAGTAAATAAAGCGTTCCAAGTGGCTGCAATGATTGAGAAGTTGCCGCCCTCATGGAAAGATTTCAAGAATTATCTTAAGCACAAAAGAAAGGAAATGAAGTTGGAAGATCTTGTGATTCGTCTCAAGATCGAGGAAGATAACAAAACCGCCGAGAAGAGGTATCGTAAGACTTCACCAATTGAAGGGGCAAACATCGTTGAAGATGTCGCTCGAAAAAGAACAAGAAAAGGAAGAGGCCTTCCCGGAAAGGAGAAGGATTCCAACAAGAAAAAGTTCAAGGCAACGCTTTAATTGTGGGAAAGGCAAGGCCACAAAGCCCCGATTGTCGTCTCCCGAAAAAGAACAAGGGAAAAGGACAAGCCAATATGGTGGAAAAGAATGATGATATGGATGATCCGTGTGCAATGCTATCGGAGTGCAATTTGGTTGGTAACCCAAAGGAGTGGTGGCTTGATTCTCGGTGCCACTCGACATGTTTGCGCTACAAAAGAAGCATTTGCAACCTATGCTCCCGCTAGACCCGAAGAGGTACCGTTTATGGGAAATACCGCAACAGCCCAAGGTTGAAGGATATGGGAAGATACTTCGAAGATGACTTCCGCAAGGTCCCGACTCTCAACAATGTTATGCACGTTCCAACAATTCGGAAGAATTTAGTTTCAATGGACTACTCGTCAAAAACGGGTTTAAATGTGTGTTGGTTAGTGAGAAAATTGTAATAAGTAAGAATGATTTGTTCATAGGAAAGGGCTACCTCACCGAGGGCCTTTTCAAACTCAATGTAATGGTTGTTGACAGTATTAATAAGAATTCACTTCGTCTTACTTATTGGAGTCAAATAATTTATGGCATGTTCGTTTAGGACATGTCAACTACAAAACCTTGCGAAAATTGATTAATTTAGAAGTATTGCCTAAATTCGAGTGTAATAAATCTAAATGTGAAATCATGTGTCGAATCTAAGTTTGTTAAACATCCATATAAGTCTATTGATAGGAATTCAAATCCTTTAGACTTAATTCACACGTATATATGTGATATGAAGTCAATACCATCTCGCGGTGGGAAAAAGTATTTTATAACTTTTATTGACGATTGCACTCGATATTGTTATGTGTATTTGCTTAATAGTAAGGATGAAGCAATTGATGCATTTAAGCAATACAAAAACGAAGTGGAAAATCAATTAAATAAAAAGATAAAAATGATTAGAAGTGATAGGGGAGGAGAGTACGAATCTCCTTTTGCAGAGATATGTTTAGAATATGGAATTATTCATCAAACTACCGCCCCTTACACACCACAATCAAATGGAATTGCGGAAAGAAAAAATCGAACATTAAAGGAAATGATGAATGCCTTACTAATAAGTTCGGTTTACCGCAAAGCTTGTGGGGGAAGCTATCCTTACAAACCTAACCGAATACTCAACAGGGTGCCCCACAAAGAAAACACAATCTATTCCATATGAACTATGGAAAGGAAGAAAACCCAACTTGAAATATTTCAAAGTGTGGGGTGTTTAGCAAAGGTCCAAGTTCCTTTGCCCAAAAGGGTAAAAATCGGACCAAAAACTCGTGGATTGTGTTTTTATTGGCTATGCTACAAACAACAAAGCTTGTCGGTTTTTGGTTCACAAATCGGACAATCCCGAAATACATGTTAATACGGTAATTGAATCGTATAATGCTGAATTCTTTGAAAACATTTATCCGTATAAACCGAATGTGAGTCGTCAAGTGAAAGATCTAAGCGACCGCGGGAAGAACCAAAGGAAAATACACCAAGTAAAAAGGATGCAAGGCGTAGCAAACGTCAAAGGACATCTACTTCCTTTGGACCGATTTTGTGACATTCTTGCTTGAAAATGAGCCTCAAACATTTAAAGCAAACATGTCTTCTTCGATTCAAAGATTTTGGAAAGAGGCGGTCAATAGTGAGATTGAATCAATTTTGAACAATCATACATGGGAATTGGTTGATCTTCCTCCTGGAAATAAACCTTTAGGATCAAAATGGATTTTTAAAAGGAAAATGAAAGTGATGGCACTATTGACAAATATAAGGCAAGACTTGTGGTCAAAGGTTATAGACAAAAAGAAGGCCTTGATTACTTTGACACATACTCGCCGGTAACAAGAATAACATCTATTCGAGTGTTAGTAGCATCAAGTCGTATATGGTCTTGAAATCCATCAAATGGATGTCAAGACAAATTTCTTAAATGGAGAATTGGAGGAAGAAATTTACATGGAACAACCTGAGGGCTTTGTGGTTCCTGGTAAAGAAAGGAAAGTGTGCAAACTTGTTAAGTCACTTTATGGACTTAAACAAGCACCCAAACAATGGCATGCAAAATTTGACCAAACAATGTTGGCAAATGGATTTAAGATTAATGAGTGTAACAAATGTGTTTACATTAAAAATACTCCAAATCATGAAGTCATTGTTTGTTTATATGTTGATGACATGTTGATAATGAGTAGAGATATTACCGATATAAATGCTACGAAGCGTATGCCGGCTAGCAAATTTGATATGAAAGACTTAGGAGTTGCTGATTTGATCTTAGGCATCAAAATTCATAAAACTCCACAAGGTCTAGCATTATCGCAGTCTCATTATATTGAAAGAGTACTTGACAAGTTTAAGTATTTAAATTTCAATGTTGTAAAGACTTCAATTGATGTAAGTTTTGCACTTCAAAAGAATAAAGGTGAAAGTGACTCACAATTGGACTATGCACGAGTTTTGGGAAGTTTGATGTATATTATGAATTGTACACGACCGATATAGCACATGTGCTATAAGCAAGCCGAGTCGATTCACGAGTAATCCCAATCAAACTCATTGAATGGCAATGAAACGAGTCTTGGGGTATTTAAAACACACCCAAGACTATGCTTTGCATTATAACAAATATCCCGCCGTGATCGAAGGATATAGTGATGCAAATTGGATCGCCGGATCATTTGAAGTTAAATCCACGAGTGGTTATGTTTTCACAATTGGGGTGGATCGTTGTCTTGGAAATCATCAAAACAGTACATGCATCGCCCGCTCTACAATGGAATCTGAATTTATAGCTTTAGACAAGGCCGGTGAAGAAGCTGAATGGCTCCGGAATTTCTTAGAAGATATTCCATTCTGGCCCAAACCTTTGGCTCCTATATGTATACATTGTGACAACAAGTCAAGCGAATAGGTAGGGCAGGGAGAATAATGTACAATGGAAAATCTCATCACATACGACGAAGACACAATACCGTTAGACAACTCCTCTCTAGTGGCGTTATCACGATTGACTATGTAAAGTCAAGAGATAACGTGGCGGATCCGCTTACAAAAGGCTTATCTAGAGAGGGAGTTAGTAGATCATCAATGGGAATGGGGTTAAGGCCGAGGACAAGTCATCATGGCGGTAACTCTACCTAGTAGACCGGAGATCCCAAGAGCTAGGTTCAAGGAGATCAAACAAAGTTGTAATCGACGGTTCAACATTGTCAAATAACTCAACCCATTCTCGGATGAAGACAATGTTCGTAAATAAGGATAAAACCTTATGGCTTGTTAATGAGTTAATAAAGCATTAAGGTTATTTAATGATTATCTAATGCGTTGTATGACCGTATAATGTGGCTATAGGACCACATGTTTAGAAATCACCTATGTGAGTGTTAAGTGTAAGCCGCTTTAAAGGGGAATGACAAGAAAGGCCCATTCTCTACACACTCATGAAATCGGGAGGTGTTCATGGTCAAACGAACACAACCGTGAGAACCATAAACGGTTGAGGGTTGATTGTGTGACTTATGTTGTCTAGGTATACAACAAAGTTCGACGGTTCAAAGATATCAAATCTACCGATTGATCGAGTATATCCGATATAAGTTCACTACGGAAAGTTCAAAGGGAAACCTACTTATCCGTATGCAACAATTCTCGCTTGTATATCACACTTGTCCGCGCTTTTATATTATAGCCATTCCCCATTCATGTGGGGGATTGTTGGGTATTGATATTGGTGAATGGGAAATGATTGGAAAGAAAAGTGGGAGTTGTCCCACATCGGTAGTGGAAAGAAAAGTTCTTCTACTTATAAGTAGAATTACTCTTTCTTCTCAAAGAAAAGGGTTGAGGGGGCAAGGACCCCTCACGCCGTCGTCGTCGCTCGCTCGGCTCGGCTTCGGCTTCGGCATCGGCTTCGGATTTGGATTTGGATTTGGATTTGGATTTGGTCAAATGATCTGATTGATTGATAATATTTTTGGACCAAATTTTCTTTAATTTTTAATTATTTAATTAATTATTACTTAATTAAATTAATTAAATCCAATCCTACCCGTTAGTGACCCTGACCCGCGACCCGGTTGGATCCGCGTGTCTGACCCGCGACCCGGTTCTTTCCCATATTTAAATTTCCCACCAATTTTCAGTGGCTGTTCAGAAAGGTTGCAAACCTTCAGAAACAATACTTCCATGGCTATAAATTCGTTTGATTCCTCAGAATTTTACTTACAAATTTTCTGAACTACAAAATCTTCTTCTTCTTCTGCACGAATAAATTCTGTGTGATATACTACTGTTGAGTGGTTCGCCGCTACCAGAGTTTGAAGTACTACTATTCTGGTAAGATAATCGTTCTATCCTGAGAGGGGATATTCCATCAACCTCGAGTACTGTGAGGGGAATAATTTCCTTAAGGACACAGTTTGAACTAAGTGGGCTCGATATATTCTGAAAAATTATTCTTATTTTTTCAACACTGATTCTGTTTATTTTCAGTGTTTATTGTTTACTGGTTTTTTGGAATACAGATTAAAACAAAAATTACCCGCACCTGGTGTTATACATCATGCATGATGTGTTTGTACTTTGTACATATACTTTTAACACTTAACCGTGGTAAATTAACATGCATTCTTACCTCATTAAAACCACCTATGGTAAATTAACATTTTAGTACGTCTCGGGATGCTGATTTGACTCTTAAGCGATGGACACTAAAAAAATTAGGAAACTTGAGACGGAATAGTATCAAATTTAACCAAGTAAAAGTAATGTATTACCCTTTTCAATGTAAGTTTGAATTACTCACTTATGTGCACACCGTTAGTGGTTAACCTTATAGTTTTTCTCTGAGCAAATTCAATAATACTTGATTAAACTAAGACTTTGAGAGATTGCCTCTCGGACTTTAAAATCTTGCATCTCTTTGGATGGTCGATTCCAGGTAATATGAGACTTGCCATTTGAACAATTTTCACGTTCAGATGAGAAATGATTTTCACCTTCTTGATTGCAAATATCATTTAATTTTAGGGGGGAAAAGAAATTAGATTAAGCAATTCAGTTAGGTCAGTTATTTACTTGATTGTATACCATCTTCCAAAAACTATTCTCAACCTAGGAAAGGGTCATACTATTAATACTATTATCTTTATCATATTTAGGGTTATAATTATGGTAGAACTAGAATTCCATGTTGTATAGGGATTCCACATTGTACACCTATATATATTTTATATTAATGAGAAAGGTTCCCCAAGAAAGATTAATATAATTCTACATGGTATCAAGAGCCAAAACCTAAACCCTATTTTCTTTCATCTTATTTCTCCCTTCACTGCCTCTCAAATCCGAAAGCAAACTGATTGTTGTTTGCTTCTCCTCAAATCCGAAAGCAACTTTTTGGTTTCGGGCTTTCCACGAGAAACAATCAAAAACACAAACCATTCTCGGCTGCCACAGACTGATTTTTGCAGAATTGTCTGCTTCCTGTCTTACCTTTTCCTTTAATCGAGAAAAACAATCAAAACTTTTTTTTTGCCTTCTATTTGTTTCCTTTACCAAGAAAACTTTTCTCTCTTTTTATTCTTTACACGAAAATAATTAAAATTTTATCCTTTACCCGAGAACAAATCAATGGCTTCCTTGACCCGTCACAACCCGATAATGTGTGGTATATGGATACGGGCGCCACGTCTCATCTCACCAACAATTCAGGTAATCTTCCTCAACTGCACCAATTACCAACTCCACAATCTATTATGGTCGGTAGTGGTCATCGCATTCGAATTCAAGAATTTGGCCACCCTCTTACCCCACCACTGCATCCCCACTTCTCTCTTAAAAATGTCTTTTATGCCCCAAACATCATCAAAAATCTAATTGCTGTTAGAAAATTTGCCATTGATAATTTCGTCTCAATTAATTTTGACCCGTTTGGATTTTCTGTAATGGACCTCCGTACCAGGAAACTCCTTACGAGATGCAACATTGAGGGGGAACTATATTCGTTCCTACCCACATCGCTTCTAGTGTCACTACTCACTTCGTTTTAACAACCATATCTCCCTCTACGTGGCATAGTAAACTTGGTCATCCGGGGTCTCACGTTTTTTATTCTCTTAAAAACCGAAATTTAATCCAATGTAACAAACGAAACCTTTCTCATAGTTGCTTCTCGTGTCAGTTAGGAAAACATGTTAGACTACCATTTACGACTTCTATGAGTACTACTTTCTCCCCCTTTGATAATATTCATGCTGATTTATGGACATCTCCCATAATTAGCAACTTAGGCCACAAATACTATTTGTTATTTTTGGATGATTTCTCTCACTTTGTTTGGGTCTATCCACTCAAATCTCAAGTGTTCTCCAAATTTGTTGAGTTTCGTACACTCGTTAAAACGCAATTTGAAAAATACATAAAATCGTTTCAATGTGATAATGGTCGAGAGTTTAATAATTCCCTATTTCATAAATTTTGTGTGGCTAATGCCATGATCTTTCGTTTCTCGTGCCCTCACACTTCCCCTCAAAATGGAAAAGCTCAAAGAATTCTCCTAACCATTAATAATATGATTCGTATCCTCATTTTTCATGCGTCTCTCTCCCCTACTTTTTGGGTATATGCACTAAAAATGGTAGAACACATTCTCAACATTCTACCCACCCGTGCGATTCAAAATAAGACACCCACCGAAAGTCTCTACTGTCGGATCCCTACCTATGACCATCTTGGAATTTTCGGTTGTCTGTGCTACCCTAATCTAACATGCATGCCCCCCCCCCCACACAAATTTGGCACCCAGATCTACTCCGTGTGCCTTCCTAGGTGTCCCATCGAACCATAGGGGTACCTGTGCTATGAACTATCCACCGATAAAATTATAATCTCACGCCACATCACTTTTATCGAGTATGTTTTCCCGTTTGACAAAATTAAAAAATTATGAGTCACTGATTATCAATTATTGGAAGATTCAGACCCATCACCGCTTGTCCAACAAGCATTCCACCAGGCTGCATCTGTTCCAGACGCACAAACTGCCTCCACCGAAAGTCTGGTCGTCAGCTCCCCAACCCCTCCAATCAGATCTGCCACCACCAAAAATCGCACATTTGCACCTCCATCACCTTCCCACTCAATGCATCATTATCTGTCATGACCGGTTCCGACTGCCACCACCACCGACAGTCGGTCCGACGACTCGAACCCCATCAGAAAACATCCCCACCGCAGTGTTGCCACCCACCGCTGTCACTACCGACGGCGGCTCTCCGGCAATGTCATCATTTATCTCTCCGATTGCCTCAGCCACTGGCAACCGGCTCATCCCTACTGTCTCCCCTCCATCACCGTCTATGTCTCGGTCACGACAGTCGCCGACTGCCATCACTACTGGCAACTGGCGATCCATCTCTGTCAACACCATACCACTAAACCCCCGTTAGGCCCCAACCTACCTTCGACGCCATATCCAACGTTACCTAACAAACAACACATTCATTTACCCACCCCGTCAACCAACCAAATCGATGCCATCACAACACCACCACTACAACCCATCTCCAACCCAGATCCAGCAACCACACACCCGACACCCCACCCCGTCACCAAACCCAGTTCCCCACACACCATATTCAATCGGTCAGCCCCCAGATCCCACATCCTCCACCTAATCCCAAAAATACCCCTGCCACCACCCACTGTATGTAAGCCCGTGCCCAACACGTAATTTTTAAACCCAAAGTCCAGTTTAACTTGTCAACCCAAACAATTTCATCAATTCCAACAAACCCAAAATTGGTCAAACTAGACCCAAATTGGAATGCAGTCATGTGTGAGGAGTTTAATGCTTTAACGAAACAATACACTTGGGATTTGGTTCTTAGATCGGATGGGGTGAATGTGATTCGATGCATGCGGCTTTTTCGCCACAAATACAGAGACAATGGTGACCTAGAGAGGTACAAGGCAAGACTTGTGACTAATGGCACTAATCAACATGAGGGTATAGATTGTGGTGAGATATTCAGTCCGGTTGTCAAACCGGCCACCATTCGTGCAGTTCTGAGTATTGTTATGGATAAGAACTGGCTTATTCATCAGCTTGATGTGAAAAATGTGTTTCTACATGGGGATTTGAAAGAAACGGTTTATATGCATCAACCGCCTGGTTTTGTCCATCCAGCAGCCCCTCAGTATGTATGTCGTCTCCGTAAATCACTCTATGGCTTGAAATAGGCCCCTAGAGCGTGGTATGATCGCTTTGCATAGTATATCATGCAGATTGGGATTGTGTTCAGCAAGTGTGATAATTCTCTATTTATTTTTCATAGAGGTAGTAGCATTGGGTATTTATTATTGTATAATGATGTTATTGTGTTCATTGTCTCCTCTGATTTTTTTTAAAATGAGATCATTACGCTGCTTAAAAAAGAATTTGTTATGACTGACTTGGGGAAGTTGAGTTAATTTTTTGGGGATTTCTGTGACTAGATCTGCAGATACTATATTTCTTTGTCAGCGTAAGTATGTAGACGAGATTGTATACAAGGCTAAAATGATGAATTGCAAGATCATGCCTACTCCAGTTGACTCTAGATCAAAGCTTAGTGCTTTGGATGGTGATCCAGTGTCAGATCTCACTCTTTACAAGAGTCTTACAGGTGCACTACAATACATCACTTTCACCAGGCCTGATATTGTTTATGTTGTTCAGCAGGTATGCTTATTTATGCATGCCCCCAGGAAGGCTCACTTTACTGCCCTCAAACGTATCATTCGATATGTTAAGGGCACACTTGATTATGGTTTGCATCTATATCCCTCCGCACCGAACAAATTGTTGTCACATACGGATGCTGATTGGGTAGGTTGTCCGGACACACGACGCTCCACCTCGGCTACTGTGTGTTCTTAGGAGATAATCTTATTTCTTATTCCGCTAAGAGGCAACCCACATTATCCCGTTCGAGTGCAGAAGCAGAATACAGAGGCATTGCTAATGTTGTTGGTGAGATCTGGTGGCTCCGAAACCTTCTTTTGGAGCTTCAGTGTCCATTACGTAAGGCTTCTTTGGTTTATTGTGATAATATATCCGCTATATATCTGTCTCATAATCCGGTTCAACATCAACGAACTAAGCACAATGAGATGGACATCCACTTTGTTCGTGGGAAGGTTGCTCTCGGCCATGTCAGGGTATTGCACGTGCCTTCTTCATATCAGTATGCAGATATATTCACCAAGGGCCTTTCTAGACAGTTATTCCTCGACTTCAGATCCAGTCTTAGCATCCGGCATCCTTCCGCTCCGACTGAGGGGGTGTATTAGCACGTGTATACCACTATTGTATTTACCATATTTAGGGTTATGTAATTATGGTAGAACTAAGATCTCTGTTGTATAGGGATCCACATTGTACACCTATAAATATTTGTATTAATGAGAAAGGCTCCCAAGAGAGATTAATACAATTCTACACCTACCATCAAGTTTTAGGTTCTGTTTATGCTTGATCAGTGATCCTTTTCTCTACTTTTGCCATTGAAAAGGAAGCATTTAAATGTATTTTGTGGGACAAGAGGTCAGAAACAAAGAAATGACACAAACACCATTATTCAAAAAAAAAATTAACAAGATACAAAAGAATTAACATACCAAATAAAAGTGAAAGTGTGCAAAACTAGAAAAGACAGAATTCAGGGAGAACCAAACAAAGTAATATGAACAAATAAAGGGATCAGCTTTAGGATAATAGAATAATTAAAAGGAATAAAAAACAGTACTAGCTACTACTTGTACAGCTTATTTCTACTAGTAAAATTAGTGAGAGAAATCTCCATCCTCTTCAACCTCAAAATCATTTCCAGTTGTGCCATCTACCACCCAAAAAATGTTTCTCCCACAATGAATGTGATGTACCTTAAAATCATGAATACCACCATTCTCCTTTATGACAAAGAGCTGCCATAATTGAACATTCATGTGAGAAATCAACCACCATAAGCTCATCCAATTGAACTATACTTCCTTACAATCAATATTCGCCGACACCATTCTTTAATCCACCTCAACCCCCTCCCCCTGCTACCCCTCTCCCCATTATGAACATTCATCTTTGACCCATTCATTTTTTACCACTATTCACGAATGGTGTGAGGTCTCTTGGACGAAGATTGATTTTAAGTCCATCTTTCATGAACAAAGTCAACGACATTTTTTGTTCCACCTTATGGCCAGGAGCCACAGTGAGCCGGTGGCGGAGCAACACTGCTGCCCCCACCGACTTCATTTGCAAATATGCCAAGTCTTTCCCTAGACATATCCTTGGACCAGCATTAAATGCCACAAACTTGTATTGTTCATGCATTACAAACTTTTTACCATCTGGGGTTAGCCACCTTTCTGGTTTGAATTCTAAGCAATCTTCTCCCCATGTAGTCTTCATTCTTCCGGCTGAATATATGGAATATGTTATTGACGAACCCGCCGGAACAAATGTCCCGTCAGGCAACACGTCGTCCAGCACCACGTGCTTCGAGTCCTCCGGCACCGATGGATAGAGCCGGAGAGTTTCCGACAATGCAGCTTTCAAGTAGGTTAGGCGGTCAACTTCCTCGAACGCTAATGGCTTGTTGAGCCACGATGACGTGTCATCACCACGTGTCTCCATCAAGACCGTGCATATTTCCTGTAAGATTTTCTGTTCAACTGCTGAATTTTGGATGACCAACCAGAAAAACCAACTCAACGCGACGGATGATGTGTCACGTCCAGCTAGAATGAAATTGAGTGCTACGTGTTGCAAGAACTTATCGGTGTAGGATTCTTTCTTCTTCATGAACCTTGATAACAAGTCATCATGTGGGTTTCCGTCTTTTTGCTGACTCATCAACTCGAGCTTACGTGTATTGATGATGTCAGACATGTATTTGTCCAGCTGTACAATGCTTCGTTTCAAGCTGACTTCCATTCCAAGCCCAAGCCATTTCTTCAGCTTCCATATAACTTCTGGCAATATGAACCGCTGCAACGACGCCTCCGTGGCTCGGTCAAATGACGAAGCAAAGGTATTCTCCGGTAAGTCGGGTGCCAATGTCTGCGGGTCCTTACCGAAAGCCAACCCGCAAATGTTATCGAAAGTGAGCCGAAGCAAAAGATCTTGTAAATCAACCGGCTTGCTTTCGAGCTGAGCCGTCTTAAGAATGGGACAAAACCTAAGGTCAATGGCTCGGTTGACCCACCAGGCCATGGCTTGACGGATGGTCCGAGTCGTGAACTCGAGGGCCGCCGTCTTCCTTTGGAAAAGCCACGTGTCACCATCAGAGTTGAAAATCCCTTGGCCAAGCAGCTCATGGAAAACGGCTTGCCAAGTCGGACCTTTCGGGTAATTCTCGAATCGGGTCTTCAAAATATGCTCCAAATTCTTCGGGTCGCACGTGACTGTCACGAGACCTTGCTTCCGGGCCAAGAATGGAATGGCACATATGCATGTCTGGTACGTACCACCACACGCGCGGAGGTTATCAACAATCCAGTCATGCATACGCTCCGAGTTCTCGATCAAGCCCGGTAAGCTGCCCAATAAGGGCCAGACACGTGGACCCTTGAGAGATCTTGAGATGAAAGTGAACCATAGAAGATAACATGTTATGGCAGTAAACAAGAGCAAAGCTATGGCAATGTCCATATTTTTTTGAGAGCATATAAAAGAAGAAAACAAAATGGCCAGTATAGTAATATTAGTACTCAGTGGGAGTAGTAGTACTATGAGATGTAACAAAAGAAATGGAGAATAAAAGGGAATTTATAGGGAGGAAAATAAAGTAGAATTGAGGAGCAATAACTAAGTGCCAGACTGTTTCTTGAATTTCACCATCTAATTTTTTTCCCTCTCTATCAATACACATTGCATACAAATAAAAGGCTATATTTTAGATTTGTAGCGAAAGGACAATCAGTGAAACCACTACACACTCTAAGGAAAAATACAAAGAGGGGTGGTGGGGGATGGGGGTAGGGGGTTGGGATGAAAAGCTCCCCAACTAATTTTTGCAGAGAGAGGAGTTTGTCTTTAAATTCAAGCATGTGCTGAATGAAGTAAATGAGATTAGTTGAGAAAGTTTGGAAAAAGAGAAAAAAAACCAGTTGTAGATTCCATTGAAATAAAATAAAAAGGGAAGTGAACATACAAAGGAATAGAGAATTATAGTTATGGAGATGTATATTTTTTTTTGGTGGAAAATTAAAACGTATAGTTAAGAATTAGTAGAACAACCATAAATGGAACATGGGAGTGTGATCATGCAAGCTGGTTAAGGGTTCGGTGAACCACCTGCCACCAACAAATTTATAGCCAAGTACCTCACGATTTTATCCATCTAACTTCTTTATCCTTTTATTTTTATTTTTTATGTTAATCCCTTTTCACCACTAGAAATAATATCTTTGCAATTATTAAACACAGTCGAATCTCTTTATAACAACATTTATCCGTATAGTTTTTAATTGTTATAGCAAAATATTACTACAGAAAATATATAATACCTACCACATAATATGAAAAGACCATTTTTTTTTTAAAAAAAATTGATTGTTATAGAGAAATATTGTTCTAAAGGATTACTATTATAGAAAGATCTCATATTACTATCTCCAGTTTTAAGGAGTACTTCCTCCGTCCCAATTTATATGACATGGTTTGACTGGACACAAAGTTTAAGAAATAAATGAAGATTTTTGAATCTTATGATCTAAAATAGGGGTGGCCAACGGGCCGGGCCGGGACAAGTCTGGGCGAGTTTGGCAGGATCGGGTCGAAACGAGACGGGGCGGAGGGGCGGGATCGGGACAGACGGGATTCGCCGAAGTCCCGTCCCGATCCCGGTCCCGTTAAGCAGTAAAAATATTAGAGCTATATAAAATAACATAGTTGAAATAGTACGATAATATATACCGGAAAATTCTTTTGTTGCTTGAAAAAAATTCTCTAGAAATAAATAAGTTCAGATTTTTTTCCCCAATCACTATCTACAACCATATCAGCTGGATTTTGATTATGAGAGTTAAAAAATAAAGTTATAGGTTTTCTATAGTCATAAGCAACAAGTAGTTGCTCGTATAAAGAATTCCACCTAGTGGGTACTTCTTCTGTAATTTTTCTATAAGGTAGTTGGCAATCGTGACAAGTTTTTTTATATTCTTTTTTTCATTGTATTCTATTATTTTTAAAAATAAAGTTTATAGAAAATTGTATTTTACTAAGAATGTCTTCAAAAAGTGATAGACCATCCTTTACAACTATTAATGAAGGAACGAATGTACCAAACGCCGACGTAACGTCGACGTGTAATCGAGAGGTTGAAAATTGAAACTTTACTCGATGGAAGATCCTCAAGCTAGTTGCCAACTTTACTCCCAAATGAATAAATAAAATTCAATATTTAGTAGACAATGTAGACTTGTAGAGAGATAGATTCTGAGATTAGAGAGATCGTAGAAAGATTTGTGAGAAAGATGAAGAGAAAATGAGGTCTTTATAGTTGGGAAATCGGGTTAAAGTGTAAATATAATAATTTATGGGTTAAAAATAAATATTAAGGGGGTAAGGGGGGTTGGGGGAGGCCAAAAATGGCCGTTGCACAATGGCCAAAATGTAAAATGGCCGTTGGTGCAACGATTATTTGTGCAAAGAGGGAGTTTAGGGCGGGATCGGGGGGCGGGACCGAGACCGGGTCGGGCCTGGCGGACTGGGGTGGGCCGGGACGGGTCAGAACGAGACCATGTCCCGTCCCGGTTCGAGTCCCGATATGGCAAATATTTTTTTTTTAAATGTCGGGGTCGAGGCGGGACCGGGCCGACCTAGCCCACTGACCAGCCTTAATATTACAAACCGAACACTGAATTTACGCGTTATTATTTTTGTTTGTTTGTTTTTTTCCTTAGCTATCTTCCTGTAAAATTGCTCCAATTAGATGTTTTACATCTTTATTATTATTTTCTTTGGAATAAAATGCATGCAACTATGTAGTCTTGATTATTTAAGTTTATTATTGTTTCCTGTTTTCATATTTTGTTCTTAATCGGCTTTATTATTAGTCCATTCATCCTGGTTAGTAGTTCTATCTCCAGATCAAGGTCAATGTCAATATCGGTTAAGAATGGATCTTGTGCCTAACTCAACCCCAAAAGCTAGCTTGTAGGATGAGGATTGTCCAAGTCCATATAAGGAGTCCATGTTCTCATTCCATATCCGATGTGAGACTCTTAACACTCCCCCACACGCCCAAACCTTATTAACTGGAGCATGGATAATATAACTTTGGGGCCCAACATCGGTGAACAAAGAATTGGAATGGGTCTGGCTCTGATACCATGTTAAGAATGGATCTTTGTCCGAACTCAATCCCAAAAGCTAGCTTGTAGGATGAGGATTTTCCAAGTCCATATAAGGAGTCCATGTTCCCATTCCATATCCGATGTGGGACTCTTAACAAATATCGCCACTGGCATCAAGATTGTCACTATCATCAATAGCATCATTATCATAAAAACATTTAGGCTTGTTATCTAGGAACTTATTTAGGAATACTATAATGAATGGAACATAGTAATTTGTCGTTAGGAACTTGTTTAGGAATATTACAATGAAAGGAATATAAGATTTTGTCGTGAAGTGATTGAACAAATAGGATCGTCATGTTCCTATAGACCGTATCACTAAAATACCTCTAGAGGAGATAAGGCTAAGTGGAGGCAAAATGGTTTTTTGTGAGATCGGAAATATGTCTGATGCACAATTTAAGAATGCACCCTAACTTTGAAAATGTGCATCCAGAAAAGTGAGTTTACGGGCCAACTTATATCAAATTAAGATGTCTAGATGTGCATTTTGAAAGTTGGTGATTTAGTTGTCAGTTCATGTCAAGTTAAGGTATCTATCTATGTGTTATGCCTTTTGTCTTTGTTTATGATGGTTCTTGTTAACTCTGGCTGTGTGAGCTTGCTCACATTGCCTGTCAAAAATGTAGATAAACAATGAGAGTTATGGCATGTTGACAATCAGCATAAAACTAGTCAATTTCATGATGAACCCTCGCACTATATCGGTTCTTGTTAAACTTGATTACATGTATTTCCAATAGGTGGTGCTTGTGGTTATGGGAATCTATACAACCAAGGTTATGGAACAAAAACTGCAGCTTTGAGCACAGCTCTGTTCAATAATTGGTTGAGCTGTGGATCTTGCCATGAGATTAAGTGTGTGAATGAACACAAATGGTGCTTGAGAGGATCTATTAAGGTAACAGCAACCAATTTGTGTCCACCAAATAGTGTCGTTCCTAGCAATGCTGGTGGCTGGTGCAACCCTCCACTTCACCACTTTGATCTTTCTCAGCCTATCTTCCAGCACATTGCCCATTATAGAGCTGGAATTGTCCCTATTGCTTATAGAAGGTATATTCAATTCAATTAGTTTCATAATATTTGGTCTAATAAATGCTTGCTTATGTGATTTTCCTTCCCATCTTTATATTCATGCTCGTTATACGCGTGAAAAACACATACTTTATTTAACTAGTCGTCAGGTTGCGGCATATGTCCAGTCAATGGTTAAAGTCGTTTAGGAGACTTAATTGTGTTGATTAAGTTGAGGTGTTTGGATGAAATCATATGGAGTAGAGGATCGGAAATATAAATCAATGCAAGTATAGGCGTCTATTTGACTACTCAACCTTATTTATTCAGTTGTTGTGGGCACTGCAATTTTCCTTTTTGTGGTTATCCACCCGGTGTCCAATATTCATATTGAGCCCTGACTAATCCGGATGCACGCCACGTGCGACTCATGACCGTATTTTCTGGTTTAGCCTTCAAAAATTGCAAAAGAATTACACATCATCTCGACTAGTCCACTAGATACTTACTACTTCCTACCAACACAAGTACCATGTCCACCAAGACTTACATAGATGGGAAGGAATCACTGTATATTTTTTTTTGCCTTTGTTAGGATTTAAACGATAGTCCAACCCGTGACCCCAAAACATAGGCCCACTGCCTTCTGGCCCAACCCGTGACCCCCCTCTTGATCCAGTCAGCTCCGACATCACTACATCGACCCAAGTCAAACCCATTTCTATTCCGATTCAAGAGGTTGTTACTCGTAGCCAACAGAGTATTTTTAAACTGAAACGACATTTTAATCTGAACTCTAATGTCACTAAATCACCCCTAGCACGTAACCCCGTGTCTGCCCTTCGTGAACCAAATTGGAAAATGGCCACGAATGATGAATATAATGCTCTTATTGAGAATAAGACGTGAGATTTGGTGTCCCGTCCGTCTGGTGTCAATGTGATTCGTTCTATGTGAATCTGATAGTTGTTTTGAGAGGCATAAGGCCCGTCATGTAGATGATGACAAAACTTAACAGGTTGGCATGGATTGTGGAGAGACATTTAGTCTGATGGTCAAATCGGCAACTATTCGCATTGTTCTTAGTCTGGCTCTCTAAAAAACATGGTCCATTCATTAGTTGGATATGAAAAATGCGTTCTTACACGGTGATCTCAAGGAAACTGTATACATCCACCAACCATTTAGTTTTAGAGACCCCGATCATCCTAACCATGTGTGTTTGCTGAAGAAGTCCTTGTATGGGCTAAAACAGGCCCCTCGAGCGTGGTATAAAAGATTTACAGATTATGTGTCTACTCTTGGATTTTCTCACAGCAGGTCTGATCATTCTCTGTTCATCTACCATCGCGGTACGTTTGTGGAATACATTCTGTTATATATGAATGATATTATATTGATTGTCTCCTCTGATAAACTACGCAAATCTATCATATCTCTTCTCAGCTTCGAATTTGCTATGAAAGACTTGGGGTCTTTGAGTTATTTTTTTGGTATAGTTGTAACTCGTCATGCAGGTCATCTATTTCTATCCCAAAGGAAGTATGCAACTGAGATTATTGAACGGGCTGACATGTCATCATGTAAGTCATCTGCTACTCCGGTTGACACCAAATCGAAGCTGAGTGCTAATTCTAGCATACCATATGCGGATCCCTCCTACTATCGCAGTCTTGCGGGTGCTCTTCAGTATCTTACATTCACGAGGCCCGATATTACTTATGCAGTACACCAAGTGTGTTTATTTATGCATGATCATAGGGAAGAACATATGCATGCTCTCAAACGCATTATGTGTTACATTCAGGGCACTCTGGATTATGGTTTACATTTATATTCATCGTCTGTATCTACTCTCATGTCTTATACTGATGCGTATTGGGGTGGATGTCCAGATACCAGATGCTCGACATCTGGTTATTGTATATTTCTTGGTGATAACTTGGTCTCTTGGTCGGCTAAATACCAGGTTACTTTATCGCGTTCTAGCGCGGAGGTCGAGTATCGAGGGGTAGCCAATATGGTGTCTGAGTCCTGTTGGCTGCATAACCTCCTCTTAGAGCTTTATTTTCCTATTCAGAAAGCTACCTTGGTATACTGCGATATATCTCTCTGGAAATCATGTCCAACATCAGTGCACTAAGCATATCGAGATGGATATTCACTTTGTTCGCGAAAAAGTAGCGCATGGACAAGTACGTGTCTTGCATGTCCCTTCACAGTACCAAATTGTTGACATCTTTACTAAGGGTCTTCCCTTAGTTCTGTTTGAGGATTTTAGGGACAATCTCAATGTACGACAACCGCCCGCTATGATTGTGGGGGTGTGATAAAACATACGTAGTAAATTCCTAATATACTACGTATATTCCTTGATATTATTAGTGATATTGTACATATGTAATTATGGTAGTAATATGTAGTATTAGGAAAATGTATATTTGATTTTCGTAATTATAGACTAGGTTTACTATTATATATCATGTATATTTTCTTTCACCCAATTCACGGGTCATGATGACACCTACACTATCTTCATGATAGGTCGACTATCCCCAACATATAAAATCAATTAAAAAAGGAATTGCGGAAAAGTTAAATACATCAAAGTACATTTTAATGTCTTAATATATAAAAGTGTGGAAAGATAACTTAGTCAAATACAACCCCAAACCTGATCTAACTTGTACATTAACTTTTAATAAAATACACGTCTTATAAATACATAATTTAAAAGTTGTCTTGGAATGTAAATAGGCAAAATAAAATGAAGAGAGATCCAGGAATGCGGATCCAAATGGTAGCTCACCCTCGAATATGGAATAGGATAACCTTGGGATTAGCCACAAGGCCTGAAACTGGAGCGCGGATCCATATTTGCACAGAGTACAACAAGTGTAGTATGAGTACAGCCACTAGTACTTCGTAAGTATCATAGACCGACAATGAAGGGAAATTGCATAAAGCATATAGACTGAATACAAAACACGTAATGGACCAACTCTTGTTAAACACCTTAACTAAGATCAATAATCATGTTTTCATATAAGGCAACATGTAAGCATGTAATCAAATAGGAAGAAAGTATAATGAATTAATGATATGAATGAATGTAATGCATTGGCCAAAATCTATTCCGTTACACATGCTCTAGGCCATGTCATACATTCATGACCCATATTGACTCACGAGGTCCATATACCTATCACTATAACATCCGGAGCCATTTTCCATCGGACTGTGATCACTCACTGTACCACCCGACTTTACCGTTTGATTGTGAGAACCTCACTATATCTTCCGTCTTTACCGCCGAATTGTGAGAACACCACTCTTGCTTTCATCCCGGCCTTTCAGACCATCTGATATTCCTTTTTTCACAATTCAACCATCAAGTATATAAATAAGGATAAAATATAGCATGTATGATTTCATATACAAACAATATCATGAATACATGAAATAGACATGCGAGTGTCATGAAATTACATAATATCAACTCAATTTCAAGAATGATTCCTCTTTCATGAATTGGACGAGATGTAGAATGTTGAAGGTAACAAGTCCATAACCACAAGTATAATCAAACATGGCCATCATAACCCACATAAACAACAATCATACCAAGCCAATGGATTTATCACCACCTCCATTGCCCGAAGGCTCAATATGCATTCTTTGTCACAACACATTCTTTTTTTATAAACTACACATACAAATACATCGGTACCCACATAAGTGCTAGTCACAATCAATAATGTGGGACCCTCTTTCACGCCCAATACCCCTTCAGTATTTATAAACTATATACGTCCTCCAATCATAGTCTAAAGAGTAAAATGTAACCTACCTCAATAGCTGAGCAGGAGCCACGAACATTCAAATCGGAGTCTTTCCTTTCCGAAACACCTTTGAATGTTCAAAGTCTACCAAATATGAATTATACATTAAAATACGAACACCCTTATTGACTAATTAAAGATCATTATCAAAATCTCCCTAAAAAGGGACCCAAAACCACGTTGACGAATTCAGAATTTTATTTCAAAATAGGTACAACCACTATCCAGCTAACTTAAATCTAGAAAATCCGATCAAAAAGCTATAATTTTGGCATTCAATTTTCCCCTTTTCCCAAATTTTACCTTAAAGCTAAAACCCCTCAATTCTCCACCAAAAACATGAAAACCAAGCTAAATCACATATTTAACCAATGCGAATTACTAAAATAAATATTAGGATCTTACCCCGATGAAGAATTAGAGTCCTAGCACTTGAAATCACCTCCAATCAAGCTCTCAAACCCAAAATATGACCTAATGAAGTCTAGGTTTGTAATGGGAATTTAATCACTGCTACAGTGATTTCCTTCATCCCGATCGCGACCTGGACCAACTGGACTCTATGTGATCACGAGGCATTTCACACGATCGCGAAGGCCAGCGACTTTCCCAGTCTAAACGCTCCGCGCAACCACGAAACCTACCCATGCTATCGTGATAGCCTGTACCGCCTTGGCTATGCAATCGCGACACACCTCTCGCGATCGCGAAGGATGCCTAGCACCAGAAAAACCAGCAATCACCCAATTCCAAAATCTTCTGATCCAACACCTAAAACTCGTTCAAAATCTTACGGACACAAATTAAACATGTAACTTGGGTATAAATGATGCTACGAACTTGCTCGCGCACTCAAAATACTTATATGACCCTATTTAGGTACGTTTTTCTACAAAATCATTCTAATTTTCTTTAAAATAAAAACTTAGAAACCAAACACCCGAAATCTTCCCAAACCCCTCGATATATGTACCAAATATCCAACTAAGTTGTAAATCACGTTCCAGACCTAATGGAACTGTCGGAATCGATTTCAAACACGTTTACCGAAAAGTCAACTTTTAGTCAAACTTCTCAAATCCAAAACTTAAGAAAGTTAATTCTAGGATTTTCTTCCCCGATTCTAATATGATTTTCTCGGTATTTGCGTCACTCATCCCCATAAGTCAAATATGCCGGAATAGGGCTAATTGAAGGGTCACTTTGGGAATAAAAATCCAAAAGTACAAAATGACCAAACGAGTCATTACAGGATAGAAAAAAAAATTGATTGATAGTCTGATGGACACAAAGAAAAACAACAACTTTTGACTTTTTTAAAAACGATACATTTGACTAACATGTAAAAATGAATATTTATGATATTTGAGACTCATCATCCTTCCTTCTCTCATCTGTAACTCACCGTTGGCATTGGTTTATTTAAATATGTCTAATGAAGACTAATTAGCATCTAAATTAGATTAGGTCCAATTCAGCTACATTTAGTAAGTGGCCAAATTTGTCCCCGGGGCACAGGCGAGTTGGTAAGTGGCAAGGTGATTGGGGTACAACCACTCCGACGTCGCGGGTTTGAATCCGTGTGGTGACAGTCTTTGCTGAAATATTGCAAGGGTTGTTGCTGGGTTCGTGTCCCGTTGGTTCTTTCCCTTGCAGGGCTGCCATTCACGCATATCCCTCGATTTACATCTCACCTGGCCAAGGGGCCTCTGGTACAGATGGGGGGTTTCGCCTTCAGGACTTTCCCCTTCACAAAGTAAGTGGCCAAATTTGGTTAGTCCAACTGCTTAATTAATAACTAGCAGATAATTATAATATATGTATGAATCTACTTTTTTAAGAAGCTGCCAAAAAAAGATGAGAACAATCAAATCAAAGATCACAAAAATTGTGCTTTAGATTTAGCACTTGACAAGACATTTAAATATATTTTGGTTATATTTCGTGTATATAAAGCTCTCAAAGAAAAACCATAGTACACCATCTTTTCTTTCCTCTCTAACTCTCTTCATTTTCTTTACCAAATACCAAAAAGGCAAGAACCATGGATGTTAAGGTAGAAAAATCAAGAATCATCAAGCCTTTATATGAAACAACCCCTCATCCAATAACAAATTACATTCCCCTTTCTGTCTTTGATAAAGTCACTTTTGATGCTCATATTGCAGTAATCTATGCATATCACCCACCCACCCACCCCACCCCACCAACTTATGCATTTGAATTAGGACTTCGGAAAACTTTAGCTATTTATAGGGAATTGGCAGGGAGACTAGGCAAAGATGAAAGTGGTAATTTGGTCATTTTTCTCAATGATAGTGGTGTTAGATTTATTGAAGCAAAAGTGGAGAATGTACTTGATCATTCAATACTCCTTAAGCCTTCACCTATTTTGCTTAGCTTACACCCTAGCTTCAAAGATATGGATGATTTGATACAAATTCAAATCACTAGATTCACTTGTGGTTCCATGATTGTTGGATTTATAATTCATCACCAAGTGGCGGATGGTCATTCCGCTAGCAACTTCTTGATGGCATGGAGCTGAGCCACTCGAGGTCTCGGAGTCAATCCACTTCCTTTTCGTGATCGTACAGTTGACACCCGCAGAAACCCTCCATTTATCGAGTTTGAGCACGAGGGTGCAAAGTTTATGTAGAAGAAAGTGCAACAAAAATATTCACTCGATGAAGCTCCTCAAATAGAAAAAGATGTAGTTATAGAAAAATTTCATTTCACTCGAGAGTTTCTAATCAAGCTCAAGGCAATTGCTTCCTCCAAGAATGGCCATGATAGGCCTTATAGCACTTTCCAAAGCCTTGTGGCACATATACGGAGGGTTATGACTCGAGCTCGCAACCTACGTGGTTCAAAAACTACCCGTATAAGAATTGCGGTAGATGGACGGATGCAATTAATCCCTCGAGCACCGAGCGAGTACTTTGGGAACTTGGTCCTCTGGGCGTTCCCGACGGCAAAAGTGAAGGACCTTTTGCATGAGCCTCTTCCACATGCAGCAAAGCTCATTCACGACGCCATCACAAAAGTAAACAACGACTACTTCAGGTCATTCGAGATCTCATCCCCACAGCAGACATGAACAAGCACATGCTTTGCCCTAATTTGGACGTTGATAGTTGGTTGAGTTTCCAAGCTCATGACTTAGATTTTGGAACAGGTAGCCCTTGCTCTTTCATGCCATCTTTTTACCCAATTGAAGGCATGCCATCATCTAATGGAGAAGGAGGAATTGATGCTTTCATCCCTCTTTTCAAAGACCACTTGCCAACATTCAAGAAATTTTGCTATGCTATGGACTTCATGCAAGTAAAAAAGCCTTATTCATCTATTATACATAGTTTGACCTTTGATGTGTTACATTTAAGAGTTAGAAAAAAAAATTAATGTTCTCGTATTATATTGCTCATGTTATCTCTAATTAAGTTGTACTTTCAAAGAGTAGTTTTCAGCTTTAATTTTTTATGTTTTGTCTGTTTTTCTTTCCTTTTTTCTGCCATTTCTCAATGAGTTTAAGTTGGTATAAAGAATTTTTATGTTATTATGTTATCTTTGTTATATATAATATATATAAGTATTATTTAATTATAATATTTAAACTAAAAGAGAAGGATTATTAATTTGAATTTAAGTGTACTGTTTTTTTCTGATGGGTAAATCAACAGATGTGTTGTTTCATATTTTAATCCAGATGTTGCCTTCTAATTCTAAATTCAGTTTAAAGCACCCATTGGGTGGTCTCTTAATTTTCCCTATAAAAGGCATTGACAGAAGCCTTAAGAAAGGCACGAAAAACTCTCTGCTTCATCTCCATTCTGCCATTTCCAACTTAAAAAAATATTCTATTATTTTCTTCTTTATTTCCTTCCTTCAAATCCTTCATTTTTTTGGATTAAGTTCTTGTGATTGAAGAAATTAAAGAGTGGAATTTTAATATCTAGAGTAGACATTATATCCTTGGGATAGACTTCCTTTTAACTGTTTGCATTGTCCGGAAAAAAATAGTATCCTAAAGATAATTTTTTAAAACGCCTTGCCTACTCGTTGCCTACAAGGAAAGCGGCCCGATGAACTCGCCGAGGTGACCCTTGGTTGCCGGAGCTGATGCCGTCGCTGCCACACACTTCAACAATAATATTTTTTTGGCTTTATTGTTGAACTGTTCTTGCCTTACCAGTATTTCATACCCCAGTAAAAGTAACATGTTCATACAAAATAAAGAAATATCATCACATGACTTGAACTACTCTGTTCTATAAGCATCATGACCCCTTTAATGTATGTTTAATGATCATATCATGTACAATATTGTGCATTAACTTGGTGCATCCGTTCAGATGATTGTTCAATAGTCATGCTTGATTACGTGCATTCATTGATTGCATTCTCCTACCGTGTGAGGAGCTAGAAATTGTTGGAAATTTGCCTTTGGCGGGAGTTGCGACCGACCAACTTTAACGGCTTAAACACTAGTGTAACGTATGTTGGAGAATCCGGTTCTTCACACATGCATGATCTACTAAGTACGTAGATAACCGTAGGGCCAAGAATCGTCAAATTTCATTGAGAAATGAAAGAGATATTGGTTCACGAAGTAAGGTGTTTGAAGCATGGAAAGTGTGGTATTGTGTGTAATTCTCCCTCATCGGTAGAGGAAGAAAGAATTGTTGTGTATATAAGATTCGAAATTGGTTTGGGGTTTGGGACCCCAAGGGGTATCCCATGTGTTTAAAGGAGGGAGGACCTAGATGTGCTTCGGTTCGAGGAAAGACCACGCGCGCGCGCGCCGCCGCCCGCCCGTCCGGTTCGGGTTCACGGGCCACGGGGCGTGGGCCTTCGATATTATCTTTTTGGGCCGAAAACTTTGCCGGAAGTACGGTTTGATCCCGAAGTTTCGGACGTACGTTTGAACCGAATTCTTTCGGATGTCTTGTTTGGTCCCGTTTCAAGTTTCAAGATGTACGAGTTTGGTCCCCGAAGTTCGAAATTTCGATGGTCAAAACAGAAACGTCAAGCACTCAATTCAGCCATTTATTTTGGCTGAATTACTCCTCCTATAATGGCCAAATCCGTTGGTTCTTTCACCATTTATGTTGGTGACTTTACTACCTCCATAATGGCCATTATTTGGCTATTATGGAGGCGATTTTCAGCCCCTCCCTCACCTATATAAACACACCCTTACACCATTGTTGAGCACCACAAAGAACAGAAAAATAACAGTTCATAAAGCTCACGAAAATACACAACAAAAACAGTTTTCTTCCTACAACTTCCAAGCATCATTTCGTTACTCAATATTCTTCACGGTAGCTCTTGAGTTTCCTTTGTTCAAGGGTTCCATTGCTGTTTTATCTTGGGAGACAAATTGTCCAGGACGTATAAAGGATACATACGGGGCAATATTGTCTTAAGGACAGAGTACCACACTCGACTCAGCATAAACCAGTTTCCATTTTTCAGTTTTCAACAAAATCGTAATTTCAGTTTTGTTGTTATATTGTAATTTTCAGATTTCTAGTCGAAAATATTATTGAAATCTTTGTTTATCCTTTCGAATACTTGTAATAGTTAAATACTTCCCGTACTGCTTTATAAAGTACCATAGAGCAAATCTCCTAACAACTTAAGACAATATTTGTATTGTATTACTATTAGTATTCGAAAGATGTCGGTCAAAAATTGTGTGACCAAATCTGGATATGGAAATGGTTTTCTGGTAGAAGAGAGTGATGATGATGAACGTGTTCATGGTGTCACCGCTACCAAGACTGGTGGAAACAAGCGCTCTCGAGAGCCGAGGATGTCAACGGGACAAGAGGAGAAGAGTGAAGATGTTATTCTATCTTGTAGCGAAGGCCTATATCTGTCCCGGACAAAAAGGATCCGAATAATGGTGAGAAGGAAATGGACACTCAGTCTGATGAAGTTACTGAAGTGAGCCAGAATCCGAAATTGGGATAAGTAGTTTTTCTTACTTGTCAAGAATAAAGATTAATTGATGTCTGATTAAAAATGGATTAAAGTAAGGAGGAATATGAAAATAATTTATATTCCTTACGCTTTAAAATCAGAAGTTTAATCTTATCTTCTTTCCCGTTTAAAGATTGGATTGTAAATGACTTAAAAAGATCCGTTCTTTTAAGTGTAATTGTTAAAGTGTGTAAAGTATGTTCGCACATACGATGGAGAAAGATCCACTAACGTGCGAAAACTGTTACCACTCTTAAGTAAGCGCCAAGAATTATCTTGGGCACCAATCATAACGGAAGAAGTCTAAAAATTGATGACGTTGAGCCTGTCATATTATTTGGCAGAAGATCCTTCATAGGATGATATTGGACACTCAGTCATACAAAGCCTCCGGGCGACTGAAGTGGGCCAAAATTCCTTTGATATGATGATATTGGACACTCAGTCATATAAAGCCTCCGGCGACTGGAGTGGTGCCAGAATTCATTTCATAGGAAAAGTAATGGACACCTAGTAAGGTGGGCCAGAGTTTCCAGGTCTTAATGATCTGAAGGCCTAAAGAAAGGCAGTAAAGAAATTGGACACTCAGTCTGCCAAAGCAACTGGAGTGGGCCAGAGTATCTGGATCATATATGATCCGGTTACGCCCTAACCACGGGTAAGAGGTTGTTCATGTGAAGCAACACCACCTCTAAAGTAGAAGGGGTTGGAGAGGTTGTCCTCAATAGGACTTCAGGGAATGAGATCACTCTAAGATGATGTGATACATATCCCTAACTTGGTTTAAGGGACGCTGTTGGTCAAGCTGGTTTGAGACTAGTCCAACAGGTCTGTAATAACTAAGAATGGTACAGTATGTCTGTAGCCAAATGAATGATATATTTGTAATCCGTGCATCTATGCCATCATAGATTAAGACACGTTAAATAGCAAGTCATTCAAAAGCTAACGATGTTGAGATTGTTGCCTACTGTCGACATAAACCCTCAAAATGAATGTGAGGTAGACGAAGAGGCAAAATCACCTTTCCAAATTCCGTCAAGGGAATAGCGAAAGAAGCACCGCTCCTCTAGAACTTAGTCACACCTACTTGGGTGATTTGAAGTTTATACAAAATAGAGGGGGAGACAAGTACGTTGTGATCTTCATTGATGATGGTACAACGTATGGAATCCTTTGTTTATTGAAAAGCAAAGATGAAGTTGTTGAAGCCTACAAAGCGAAGTTGAAAATCAACTAAGCCTACGGATTGAGAAATTCGTAGTGATAGAGGGGAGAATGTGAAGCATCGTTCATTAAACGAATGTTCATTTCTCACCTCGGTCTAACGGTGTTAGCCAAGCACGAAGTCGTACGCCCAAATTATGAGGGGTAACTTGGTAAAAGATGGGCTACCGAAACAGGTCAAGTTCGACCTAAGATCGTAGATTGCATATCCACTTTGGATCTGCAAATAACGATAGTGTTGATCGCCTCTTGGCGTCAAAGAATGCTGAATTCTTTGGAGATAACTTTCCTTGGAAAAGGAAAAAGGAGTAATTGCTCAAGGTTAACAAGAACCCGCGAGGGCCTGACTGTCCGGAACTAGACGTTCCGTATCTTCATGACTCGAAAGTTGCTTTGTCTATCCGGAACTTAATATTCCGGATCTCTGAGAACTCGGGGATTCTAGATGTTGAACCAAGACGGAGCAAAGAGGGGACAAAGACTTGATCCAGTCCTTCTAGCTTGTATGGTTGAGAACGAACCATGGACAATTAACAAATAATTGTTATCTCCAAAAGCGTTGCTTTGGAAAGAAGCTAAAGGGAGAAATAGATTCCATATATAGAACCATACGTGTGTAATAGTTAATCTTCCTCCGGAAAAGAACCTTTGGGTTGTAAAAAGTGCTCCCATGTGAGTAGCTTCACATCCAGGGGCCATTGTAATCTTACATGGCATGGGTGTTGAAACACCTTCCAAACCGGAGAGTTGGAAGAAGAGGATCGAAATTGGTTTGCTTTGAACTGTTGGGCTTCTTCCCGAACTTTCATTTTGGTCCCCGAAATGTTAACATTTTGGTCTGAAAGTCTCGAGATAAAACAGAAACAATGAATCGATCACGAAACATTGACTCGAAGTTAGAAAGCCAACGGTTGGAAAACCAACGGTCTTAGAGTGAAAATCATATTGAAACAAAGTCTCGATATGAAAGATATGAGTATCACGAGATGACATCTTAGGAATTAGATTTCTAAGACATCTAACGGATCGGTCGACAGTTGACAATCTCGTTGAAGCCACCAATGGATATGAATCATAGAACTGATTGGAATCATGGTGCACCCATAGACAAGGAGTGATATGCACAGGTCACGTGTAGTTCAATGTATTGTACACACTACAACCGACACAGGTATCGTCCTACAAACATATTAGTTGAACTAAGGTTCACCGATGATCTTAATACATGATCAATAGAAGGCGTTAAGTCGGATATGACGATATCTCGAATTATTCGCTTATCTACGGATTATTGTATTCGGATGTCCGACGGTTCGGGAGAACACGGTGATGCAAACTGGACATCGGATCCGAAGAACACCAAAGCCACAAGTAAATGTGTATGGTGGTTCTTGGAAAATCCTCTAAGCAAACTTGCATCGGCCGATTCATGATGGAATCGGAGTTTTTCGCTTTATACAAAGCATGAAAGAAGTTGAGTAACTTCACGGATCCTTAGAGGACGTCCCTTATTGGGAGAAACCCGTGCCTTCGGCGCTATACACGTGGCTAGCCGGTCGGCTTTAGGAAGGACACGGATGACGGCGTCTGGACATATCTGTCAGGATCTGTCGGAGACATAAGACCGTATGGCAGTTGATCATCACGGGTGTCACTTCCTTATTTACTAACTAAGGGACTACCCGGAGATCAAGTTTTCTGCCTGTCTAGGGGAATGGGCTTAAAACCCAAAATATACGGACCAATACAGTGGAAACCCAACCTTACGAACTGGAGATCCCGGTAATTTGGTTCAATGGGAAAACTAAGTTGTAAAGGTTCGGTTGATCGCTTCGGTGGAAGCATGAGCACTTCGGATAGTGATTTCGAAAAGAAACACCAAATCCAAAGCCGTTCCCGCGATAGACGTTAAGTGCTATCTGCGGTATGGGTAAAGGTTAAGTATTCAAAACCCGTAATGATCCTCAACGGTTGAGGTTAGGTCTTTGGGAAACTTTTAATAGTTCCTAACACTTGTGAAGTGGGGTATAGCAGGATACCTTGTAGGAGACCACTTATTTAAGTGCGAGGACGGGCCGCCTCAAATTGAACGCACTTAAGAATCCAAGACGTTGTCCATGGCCAAAACGGACAAAACATTACGAAGAAGAGAGTAAGGGAATTTGTTGTGTTGGTACCGTTGTCTTGGCTTACACTAAACACGACGGTTCAAGACATCACGTTCACCGCGCGGTAAGTAAGTCCGATGGTATTCAACTATGGAAGGTTCAAAGCTGAGGCTACCTCTCCTTATGCAACATCGGTTCGCTGAAATATTGCTGGAAATGAAAAGACACCATGTGAGTGCGCCAAAATCTCTTTCAAGAGGGGATTGTTGGAAATTTGCCTTTGGCGGGAGTTGCGACCGACCAACTTTAACGGCTTAAACACTAGTGTAACGTATGTTGGAGAATCCGGTTCTTCACACATGCATGATCTACTAAGTACGTAGATAACCGTAGGGCCAAGAATCGTCAAATTTCATTGAGAAATGAAAGAGATATTGGTTCACGAAGTAAGGTGTTTGAAGCATGGAAAGTGTGGTATTGTGTGTAATTCTCCCTCATCGGTAGAGGAAGAAAGAATTGTTGTGTATATAAGATTCGAAATTGGTTTGGGGTTTGGGACCCCAAGGGGTATCCCATGTGTTTAAAGGAGGGAGGACCTAGATGTGCTTCGGTTCGAGGAAAGACCACACGCGCGCCGCCGCCGCCCGCCCGTCCGGTCCGGTTCCGGTTCCGAGTTCCGGGTTCTCGGGTTCACGGGTCACGGGCCGTGGGCCGTGGGCTGTGGGCCTTCTGATATTATCTTTTTGGGCCAGAAAACTTTGCCGAAGTACAGTTTGATCCCGAAGTTTCGACGTACGGTTTGAACCGAGAATTCTTTCGGATGTCTTGTTTGGTCCCGAAGTTTCAAGATGTACGGTTTGGTCCCCGAAGTTTCAAGATGTACAGTTTGGTCCCTGAAGTTCAGAATTTCGATGGTCAAAACAGAAACGTCAAGCACTCAATTCAGCCATTTATTTTGGCTGAATTACTCCTCCTATAATGGCCAAATTCGTTGGTTCTTTCACCATTTATGTTGGTGACTTTACTACCTCCATAATGGCCATTATTTGGCTATTATGGAGGCAGTTTTCAGCCCCTCCGTCACCTATATAAATACACCCTTACACCATTGTTGAGCACCACAAAGAACAGAAAAATAACAGTTCATAAAGCTCACGAAAATACACAACAAAACAGTTTTCTTCCTACAACTTCCAAGCATCATTTCGTTACTCAATATTCTTCACGGTAGCTCTTGAGTTTCCTTTGCTCAAGGGTTCCATTGCTGTTTTATCTTGGGAGACAAATTGTCCAGGACGTATAAAGGATACATACGGGGCAATATTGTCTTAAGGACAGAGTGCCACACTCGACTCAGCATAAACCAGTTTCCATTTTTCAGTCTTCAACAAAATCGTAATTTCAGTTTTGTTGTTATATTGTAATTTTCAGATTTCTAGTCGAAAATATTATTGAAATCTTTGTTTATCCTTTCGAATACTTGTAATAGTTAAATACTTCCCGTACTGCTTTATAAAGTACCATAGAGCAAATCTCCCAACAGAAATTTCATTCTAGATGAGCATCATCTAAGTTGTCACCGGTGACTTTGTCCGAGTTTTAATTGGTCTTATATGTAGGATTGTATTAATTTCCCTTGGGGAGCTTTTCTCATTAATATAAACATATATAGGTGTATAATGTAGAATCCTTCTATAATAAGGATCTCAAGTCTATCATAATTATACAATACAAAATATGGTAAATAGGTGACCTAGTACACGTGATAATACACCCCCTCGTCAGAGCGAGAGGAGGCTGGACGCTAAGACTGGATCTGAAGTCGAGGAAGAGCTGCATAGGAAGGCCCTTTGTGAATATGTCTGCATATTGATATGAAGAAGGCACATGTAATACCCTGACATGACCAAGAGCAACCTTCTCACGAACAAAGTGGATGTCCATCTCAATGTGCTTGATTCGTTGATGCTGAACCGGATTATGAGACAGATATATTATTACAATAAACCAAAGAAGCCTTACGTAATGGACATTGAAGCTCCAAAAGAAGGTTTCAGAGCCAACAGATCTCAGCAATAATATTAACAACGCCTCTATATTCTGCTTCTGCACTCGAACGAGACAGTGTGGGTTGCCTCTTGGCAGACCAAGAAATAAGATTATCCCCTAAGAACACACAGTAGCCTGAGGTGGAGCGTCACATGTCCGAACAACCTGCCTAATCAACATCCGTATATGACAACAACATGGTCGGAGATGAGGGGTGTAGATACAAACCATAATCAAGTGTGCCCTTAACATATCGAATGATAAGTTTGAGGGCAGTAAAATGAGGCTCGTTGGGGGCATGCATAAATAAACATACATGCTGAACAACATAAGCAATATCAGGCCTGGTGAAAGTGAGGTACTGCAGTGCACCTGCGAGACTCCTGTAAAGAGTGGGATCTGACACTGGATCACCATCCGAGGCACTAAGCTTTGATCTAGAGTCAACTGGAGTTGCCACTTGCAATTCGCCATTTTAGCCATGTATACGCCTCTTCTGCATACTTACGCTGACAAAGAAACATAGTATCGGCAGATCGAGTCACGAAAATCCCCAAAAAATAGCTCAACTTCCCAAGTCACTCATAGCAAATTCTGATTTGAGCAGTGTAATGATCTCATTTTTCAACAACTCAAAAGAGACAGTCAGAACAATATCATACACATATAATAACAAGTATACAATGCTACTATCTCTATAGAAAATAAATAGAGAATTATCACACTTGCTGCACACAAACCCAAGATCCATGATATACTGAGCAAAGCGATCATATCATGCCCTAGGGGCCTGTTTCAAGCCATATAGTGACTTACGGAGATGACATATATACTGAGGGGCTACTGGATGGACAAAATCAGGTGGTTGATGCATATAAACTGTTTATTTCAAATCCTCATGAAGAAACACATTTTTCACATCAAGCTGATGAATAGGCCAATGTTTACCCATAGCAATGCTGAGAACTACACGAATGGTAGCTGGTTTGACAACCAGACTCAATATCTCACCACAATCAATACTATTCTGCTGATTAGTGCCATTAGCCACAAGTCTCGCATTGTACCTCTCTAGATTACCACTGTCTCTGTATTTGTGATGAAAAAGTCAGATCACATTCACCCCCTCCGATCGAGGAACCAAATCCCAAATGTGTTGTTTTGTTAAAGCATTAAGTTCCTCACATATGGCCGTATTCCAATTAGGGTCTAGTTTGGCTAATTTTGGATTTTTGGGAATTGGGGAAATGGTTTGGGTGGACAGGTTAAACTGGACTTTGGGTTTGAAAATCCCGTGTTGGGCATGGGTTTCCATGTGGTGAGTGGGGGCAGGAGTACTGTTGGTATTTGGGTGTGGGGCTGGTTTCTGGTTTCTGGTCGACAGGGCTGGGTTCTGGTTATTGCTCATCGTGACTGGATCTGTTGGGTAACTCGGTATGACGGATTAGGGTGTTTGTAATGGGGATTAAGGGTTTGACAACTGGTGTGGTGGTGGTGGCGATTTGGTTAGATCGACAACATTTGAGGTATAGACGGTGGGGTACGACATCGGTGGTAGGACGGGGTTGGGAGGTTAGTTTGGTGGTGTGAGTATGTCGATCGGCGTTACCGTGACAGTGGTGGGGGCTGGGTGATTGGAATGCCGGGAATGGATGGTGGTGACACTGGGGTTACCGATGGAGATGACCGATGGATGTGATATGGGAGAACTGGTGGATGTGTGGCAGCCGACCGACTGCCGACGGTGGAAATGGCAGTCGGCGGTGGTTAAGACAGTGCAGAGGGGCTGCCGGTAATGGCAAATGGCATCTGACCAGTGGGATTAATGGCAGACGGTGGCTGACCAGTGGAGTTGGTAGCAGACGGTGGTTGAACATTGTCTGCAGCTGCCAGAACAATGGCAGTCTGACGGAATGCTTGTTGGACAAGTGGTGATGGGTCCGAATCTTCGAGGAATTGGTAATCAGTGACTCAAAATTTTTTAATGTTGTCAAACGAGAAAACATACTCAACAAAGGTGACATGTCGAGAAATGATGATTTTGTCGGTGGATAGTTTCATAGCACAAATACCCACTATGATTTGACGGAAAACCTAAGAATGCAGACGGAGTAGATCTGGGTGCCAATTTACTGGGGGCCGCGGATGTCAGATTAGGGTAACACAGACAACCGAAAATTCTAAGATGGTCATAGGTAGGGATTCGACGGTAGAAAATTTCGATGGGTGTCCTATTTTGAATCGCACAGGTAGGTAAAATGTTGAGAATGTGTTCTACCATTTTTAGTGCATATACCCGAAAAGTAGGAGGGAGAGTCACATGAAAAAGGAGGGTACGAATCATATTATTAATGGTTCGGAGAATTCTTTCGGCTTTATCATTTTTAGGGGAGGTATATGGGCACGAGAAATAAAAAAGCTATACCGTTAGCCGCACAAAATTTATGAAATAAGTAATTATTAAACTCACAACCATTATCACATTGAAACGATTTTATGTCTTTTTCAAATTGAGTTTTGATTAGTGTATGAAACTCTACAAATTTGGAGAACACTTGAGATTTGAGTTTTAGTGGATAGACCCAAAGAAAGTGGAAGAAATCATTCAAAAATACTAAATAATATTTATGGCCTAGGTTGCTAGTTATGGGAGAAGTCCATAAATAAGCGTGAATAATATCAAAGGGAGAGAAAATTGTACTCATAGAAGTCATAAATGGTAGTATAACATGTTTCTGTAACTGACATGAGGAGCACCTATGAGAAAGGTTCCCTTTGTTACATTGGATTAAATTTCGATTTCTAAGAGAATAAAAATGTGAGACCCCGGATGACCAAGTCTACTATGCCACGTTGAGGGAGATATGGTTATTAGAACGATGGGTGGAGTGACACTAGCAGCGGATGTGGGTAGGAAAGATTTTATGTCATTAGCACGTGTACTGGGTCACCTATTTACCATATTTTGTATTGTATAATTATGATAAATTGGAATCTTTATTATAGAAGAATTCAACATTGTACACCTAGTTTTATTCAAAATCGCCTAAATTGGATAAACTAGTGCAAAGTTATGAACGTTTTAAATTTCATCCCTTTACGACTAGTTTTATTCTTGTTGCTAATTTACTTTTTCTCTCCATTTTACTTATGTTTTCCACTATTGAATTAGACTTACCTAGACTAATATTATAATGATATATTTTTTTTATAATAACTAGGCCGGGCCAGCGGTGAGCCGAGATTACCCAGGCTTGGACCTCGTCTAGCCCTGTCCCTTCCCCCAATCCAGCCCTCTTTGGACCCATCGGGTCGTTCCAATCCAGTTTTAGTAGGGATCCGGCCCACTTAACAGGCTTAGAGTTACTTTTTTTTTCTTGCTAAAACAAGCCAATTTATTAAAAGCTGGTAAAGCCAATTATTACAGCAAGGAATTAGCCGGGAGGTTCCCAAACCACAAAAGTAACTATTGTCTAGCATTGGATCTCTAACTTTTACAAAAGATGTTATCTTCGTATATACAGACTCGTCCACAAATCATCTGATATTAATTTGTCAGGTTAAGCTAGTTGAAAATTATTTATAACATAATATGATGTTTTCTTTGGGCCCTAAAATAACTCACACGATTACAAGTAATTTTAAATTTTATATGTTGGTTCTTTATTTCTTATAAACTTCCAATGTACGACTAGTTTGCACACCTAATAAATGTATATAGTTATAGAATTTTGTTGACACGCTTAATTTATGTGAAAGGTAGTTTTCAATTTTATTAACTAAACATAAATTCATTGATTTGCCCCATTCACAACTAAAAAGTTTCCTCCACCTAGTTTAGATTTTGAGAAAGGCATAATACATCAGAAAGCTCTCAAATTTGGTTATGCAATCTAACTTTGAGAAAAGCATAATATATCATAGAGAGAGCTTATTTATGTATTATTCCTTTTGAGAAAAGTAAAAACGAGTAAAATAAATTCAATTTTTTTATTCTTAAGAACTACTGATTATTATAAAATTCAGGGAAAAAGACATCTAACAAGTCCAATTTTAAGTTAATGATCCGAAATAGACTTTGATCAGAAATAAACTTCGACCCAAAATAAAGATAAGTTTTAGCCTATTTGCGACGCTTCTTAGGCGAAAACCTCTGCCCGCGCTGCCATAAAATGGAAAAACTCGGGAAACGTTACCATGCAGAAAAGCACCGTACCCTTTTAGAAGGCATTGCTCCGGCGAATGTCGTGGCCCCTGCTAATGAAGAGAAGAAGAAGAAAGGGTGTTCATCTCTTTTATATTTCCGTAAACATTCCATTTCTATCCTTCCCGCCGATCCACTCGTCAGAACCTTAATGACTTGATCGACGACAATGACGAAAAAATGAAAAGATTCTGATTCCGACGGAGAAGCATCAATTAAGAGAAGGAAAATCGACCCAGTGGATCCCAGATCTGACGACGTTGTTTCTTATCAGGTCGTCATTTTTGAACTTGGTTCAGGGGTTTGACTGATATGATGTTCTTGTTGCCGAACTTTGGCCGGAAAAAATCATCTCCGACGAACTACATCTAATGTTACTGTTGCACCGATTTGTCTTGTTCGTTGCTCCATTTTCCGGCGACTCTTTAAGATGTATTGGTCGTTTATTCATTGTATAAAATTATGTATATTAATGGTATAATATGTGTATCATTAGTGTGTATACCTTATCACACACATTACACGTTGATTAAACATTTATTATACATAAATTACACAACAACAATGATATATTTTATATGTAGGGATACATATTCTATATATAACAATGATGCAGTTTTTATACATAGATATATTTTTTTATACATATACAATAATGATATGTATACAATAATTATACAGTTTATATACATATGCTAGACTTAATTAAAAAATGACTAGAAAATAGAATTATTTTGAAAAGGCTAAAAATAATTTTAAAATATTTTGGCTCATTTGAGTGTCAAAAATTTCTTGCTGATGACCATTTGTGCGCTTTTTTTCTAAAGTTTAACCCTGTCCACGAAGCCTGCTATGTTGCTCAAAGTAGATAAGTATTTACTAATATGCAAACTTCGAACTTGGCAAAATGATGTGCGCTGCATAAGTAGGGTGAGCGTATATCGGTTCGGTTTTGTATTCGAAAAATATGAATCGAATAAAAATTGGTCTTTTTAAAAAAAAAATCGAATACAACTTTTTTTTTAAAAAAAACGATATGTTCGGTTTATATCGCCGAACGTATCGGATTATATCGGTTTTTTCTAGTGGATCGGGTCGGGTCGATGAATTTTTTATTTTTTAAAAATAATTGAATTTCCAAAACTGAAATTGACATTCACACTTACACTACCATGAAATTTCGACGTTGAAATCTATTGTGTATCGTGAGATGTTTACTAAAGAAAAAGGAAAATTAGAAACCGATTTGAGGGAAAACACAAATTGATTGGGAAAACGGATGTTTTCGGACAAATTGGTTGCGCCTGGCCCCGTCTCGAAAAAATACCCAAAATCAAAAAAATATTGGGTAAAACGGACATCCGATCTCATAGTTATGACCATTTAAAGTTTCACCAATTTACAACTACTTTCTCTTCCTACATTTTATGTCAATGCTTCCGTGATATGTTAATCAAGTTCATGTCGCATTTGACTTCCATAAAAACTTCATAGATTGACTTCAATAACTATGATTCAAGAGATAGTAGTAGCCTAAAATAAAAAATAAGAATATATATATTTTATTCAATTTTTTCGGTTCGGTTCGTATCCAAAATTTAAAAATCGAACCGAATCACTAAATTCTGATTCGGTTAGATTTTTTCATTTCTCCAGATTTTCTAACCCACCCCTATGCATAATTGAAGAAATGGAAGTATTCAAAAGTATCTCGTGTGTTCGCCTTCTCTCTTTGAACCTTTCAACAATTTGAAAGGGCAAGACATTTGGTTATACTGGTTCTCATTAAATAGAGTTTTTGAGTTATATATACTGATAGTAAAATAAATTCTTTATATAATTAGTGTTGGTTCCAAAAAGAAATTTCTAAGTGTGATGTTCTTAGTATATTTTGGACTTTTTAAATATTTGACTGATTGGTCAAAAATAATAATTACGACCGCTAATTATTATACAAAAAATATATAGTAATTATGTATATTATATGTATTTATGTATTATAGTCAATATACAAAAGTTACACATTTATCGGGCCAAGGGCGGAGTCAGGTAGAAGAAGGGTTCATCCGAACCCCTTCGGCATAAATTTATATTATATATAACATTAAAATTATTTTATATTTATATATATTAGATGTTACCTGGAGGTCATGGGTTCAAGGCGAAAATAATTTTTCGTAGAAATGCAAAGTAAGGCTGCGTATAATAGATTTTTGTTGTCCGGTCTTCTCTGAATTCCGCACATAGCAGGAGCTTAGTGCACCGGATTGTTTTTTTATATATTAGATGTTGAATCCTTTTACTTCTTCGTATATTTATTTTATCATATTTTGAACATTCTTAGTAAAAAATTCTGACTCCGTAATTAAATATTAGCTGTTATCTTGGCGGTCGGTTATACAAGGTAAAATTCCCTCTCTTGAATTGCCTCATATAACATCCCACCTCGTCATTACATGAAGATACTTTTCAAATGATTTGGTTGTATAAATATTTTTATATGATCGATACGTTACAGTAAATTCTAAATTAAATAGAGAGTGGATAAGAAGATAATTTCCAGCTCACTAACACAGTCTTCCTGATTAAGGAATCGAAAAAGTTTCCGATTCTCAACACATGCTGCTAACTATACATGACTTCATATATGTGTATATAGTGACTATAGCATACCTTCTCATTTCTTGCCATTGGTTCATTCTTGATCAGATTCAGAAATACAGATATATACTTCTATGAGTGCATCTCTCATCATTTCCAAGAATAGGAAGTACATATATATAGGCCTACTCTTTAACATTATCGCAACAGTTTTGGAATCTGAATTTTATGGTTCGAGTATTTTAGTACAATTTATTGTTTTATTAATGTCGAAATTATTTATATTTATTTAGTAAACTTTTAACATATTGATGAAGTTCGAGACAAAACTACTGAATTCAAATGACATCCACCGTTGGTTGTTGCAACTTTGTTTCCCTCCGAAGTGTATGCCGTTTTATCGGCTGATAAAATCGGATGACAAATTAATTCCTTAATTAAGTGATTTGGGTCGGAAGTGGAACTCTAACTTCCAGCAATGGGTTCCACAACTACTCCAGAAAGTGTTAGGATGGTGATTGAATAAACTAAGTGGTAAGAAACATAAATACAACTAGAGTGCAATAAAGGAGATAAAGATAGAATGAAGATATGTAAAAATCAATTTTTTGATTGATTGTGTTGTGTTATTCTGTACAAGTGATTTTACATTTATACTACAAGAAAAATAAACGTGACCCCCTATGTTAGCTATCGAACTACCCACGAAATCCACTAGCCAACTATGAGGAGGTGGTGCCGATTTTTTCGCCTGAACCTCTAGCATGATCGACGACACTCCCTCTAGGTTGTTGCTGGTTGCTACCTTTTCTAGAAGGTCCTTTGACTTGGTCTTCGAGGCGTCCGAGTATGTGTGGGTCTCAGCCGTTCCTCGGAATTATGACTCGGCCAGACTACTGTAATAGCCAATGATGCTTTTCTAGCCAAGGGTAGGGACTAACAGATTCGGCTATGATTCCGCTCAATTATCGATTTAGAATCATTTTCCACCTTCGGTTGTCACTTGATTCGGCTAAACACTTTTGAGTGTTAACAATTGCCCCCTACATTAACTCGAGTGCAGCTGTCGAGTTGATGTATTCCAAAATGGTTGTCGTTTCGTATGGCAGCCGTAGGTGTCATTTCAATCACTTTTTCCTTAAATGCATGCAATGATGGTCTTTAAAAAGTTCTTTTTCCTTCCGCAGAAACGTCTCGGCTTCCACAATTAGTTTCTGACGGATTTTTAGCCGCACGTTTTGGACGACAAGACTCCCAACAGTGTCAATCATATTTCCAAGAAAAAAGAAATATTTAGGAGAGACATCCCCCCCCCCCACCAAAAGGGTTTCTCATTCAATCTTTCTCGGTCATTCCCAAATTTCTTGCCTTCTTCAGAAAATCCTATTTTTTCATCGAAAAAAAAAAAAATCATGTCTTCATCTTCTTCTCTGTCTCTGGGATCGGATAGCATCGGTTTGGCTGCTGATGACCTAATCCCCATTTTTGCCTTCGTAGATGAGAAACTGGTTCTTTCCCCCTTTGGTACATCTGAACAAGGTGATCTCATTCTTACCGGAATTTAAGCCCGGTGAACTACGACATTCCGATTACCTGTGACTGGTTCACCGGCGACCGTTGTCCGGTTAGTCTGGGCATCTGGCCGACCAAGATTGCCAACTATTCTATTTGGTTGAACCGAGTGATGTCGGCCAAAGAAGCCGAATGGAGGCGCACGCGTCTCTACGACGCTATTGCGCTAACGGAGTTTGACTCCACCTGCAACATCGGTCTTATATATGCCTTTCTTGGTTACTGGTCGATCGCTGCCAATGCCTTTATTTTCCCTTGGGGAATGATAACCCCCACACTACTTGATGTGATGGCGATACTTGGCCTTCCGATTTCGGGAGCCGAGGCGCCTGTCCTAAGCTATATAGATGTTGTCTATTTAGGCATCAAAGTCTCAAAGACTTCTTCAAGCTACGGCCAGTTTATAACCAATAATCGACGAATATCGCCTCTTCCAGTCGATGATGCCGAGCATGATGTTTTTCTACTTTTTTGGTTTAGCCGCTACTTTGTCTGTACGAGCTCTTGTGCAATTGTGAAAGAGTTGGAAATTTATGTGGTGTTAGCCATTTCGGGGAGGGATGTCAGCTGGGCATCTCTCTTCTTGGCATATCTTTACATGGCTCTGGGTGATGCTCAGGCGAGATTAAGGGATTCCAAAAACCTGGATACCTTAGCCGGTCCCCTGTGGTTTCTTCAGTTGTGGATCACCCTCTATTTACCTGAGTTTATCCCCGATAAATCTGATAACCGCCATTTTCCGTTAAACCCGTTAGTATTAACCGATGCTCTTCGGAGAACACCCCTTGTGCCCTAGGATGCTTTTGCCGCAGTCACCACCCTGCATGGTCTGTCTAGAGACCATTATACAGATTGACAACCGGTCTTAGAGAGATGGGGCACCCATGATTGGGTCCGTCAAGTAGCTAATGAAGACCTTACTTTCTCCAAACGGAGGACTATGGTTCTCACATGGAGGCGGATTCTCATGGCCAGGGACTTGTTGGGTGGTTTGAAGCCCACTTCTAGGAATAATAAATTGATCGCGGAGCCATATCGGCCAAACTTTGTAGCAAGGCAATTCAGCCTTACTCAGCACGTGTCATGGCCCCACTGTAGTATTGTCAGTTCGACCCAACGTTGCATTCTGGATGCAGAACAAGCCAACTAATCTTGACAGGCTCGCCCTATTTGACTGGCAGCCATTTCCCATGAGAGCGAATACTACCGTCGCTTTTTATGATTGGTGGGATACGACTAAGGAGAGGTTTTTTCAATCTCCTTTAGATGTCTATTGTGATCGGCTGATTCTGTCGAGAAAAAAGAAGAACACGAAACCTCTAAATCGTGGCCAAAAGAAGCCACTCTGAAAGTTGCTTCCTCTAAATCGGCTAGGCCTGTTGGCTCAAGGTCTTCCATCCGGCTGCGGCAGACGAAGAGAAAAGGTAAATTGTATTCTACATATGTGTCGGCCAGATTGTTCTTGTAAATTTTCGGCTAACATCTTTTATGTATCTTTCAGCAACACCATCACCTCCAGTGTTTGTTGGTCTGGAGCCCACTTTTGATATTGAGTCCCCAACACCCAGAAAACCAGTGCCCAAGCAACCACGACAAAGTGGAGGGGTTGTCATTTGAAAATTATAGTGAGAAATGCCCCGAAAGACCTGGCGTTCATGTTCCTGCTGAGGAAAAGGAAGAAATTGAGGTATACTACTCGGCTGTCTAAAACACATTCGCATCGGCTACTAATATTTATATTCTTTGTTTGCTCTCCAGGGACCACAACTAATAAGGCGCAGACGGCTGCATAAAGCGCCTGATGCTCCCCTTTATATTAGCAGATCATCTTCCATGGCTCATGCTCCCGTGCATTCACAGGGCCCATCATCGACTGCCCTCAAAGCCACAGTTTCTTCTACCAAGGCAGCAGAGGCTTCCTATGTTGGGGCAGTCGTAGAGGTATACCCTTTCTCTTATGCTTGGTCTTTCACTGCCTCTAGGCTCTTGCCTCTATACTGAACTTGTCATTTATGTATAGGAGACCGTTGGAGATAATCCTTCAGCTGAGGCCCACCCAACTGACGACTCAGAGGTACCAAGCTAAATTATCCTGGAAGATGTGCTTTTGCGTTACTTTGGCTCAGTCGACACTGTATCTTCACCAGCTTCGCCTGTTGGCATCCATCGAGACCGATTCAAGGAGTTTCTCGCCATGGGAATTCCAACCAACAAAGAAAAGCTCCATGCTTTAAGGGCCTCTTTGCTCCGATTGTCAAAAGAAACAACGAATTCCCCAATTATGGCCACTACTTATAATGACATGGCTTTGGCACTTAATGATTTATTTATTTTACACCGAACGACCTTAGGTTAGCTGATAATGTATTGTCCCCGTAGCGTAGACTTAAAGTTTTTGATTGCCCAAATAGCTTCATCCAGAGTGAGATGTCATACTACCGGTTTATCCTCCACATTTTTACTGATTATGTCCACAATAAGCTTGTTAGCTGCCTCGGCTTGTCCATTTGCATGGGCATAATAAGGCGAAGATATGATCATCTTGATCCCAAACTTCTCAGCAAAGGCTGCCACCTTAGAACCAGTGAACATCGTCACTTGATCAGTTGTAATCGTCTCAGGAATACCATATCTATATATGATTTGGTATTGGATAAACTGAATGACATCTGTCTGATGAACCCTCTTCATCGGCGCCTCTACCCATTTGGTGAAGTAATCGGTAGCCATAATAATAAAATGTGTCATTTAGCCGATTGTGGGTGAATCTTGCCGATGAGGTATCTAGCACATCCTCTAAAAGGCCAAGGCTTCACGATCGGGTGCAATACCTCGGTTGGTACCTATTGGATTGGTTCATGTCTCTGACACTCTTCACAGCCTTTTGCGTATTTAAAACAATCGGCCATGATGGTAGGCCAATAATAGCCATGGCGATAAATCAAGCACTTCATCATTGGCCCGACTCTATGTGATCTGCAGATTCCTTCATGAACTTCCCCATGACTCTTAAGGCCTCTGCTTTATCAATGCACTTGAGTAGCACCCCATTTACACTCCTTTTGTAAAGATCTTCATCAATGAGCGCATACTTCAAGACCCTCATCTTAACCTTAAGGTCTTTGCACGTGGAAGGATCTTTTAAGTAGCCGATTAATGTCTGCTTCCACGAGTCGATCTGGTCCATGGCTAACACTTCGGTTGGCAACTCATCATACTCTAGAGTGAGTAGAGACTTCCTAAAGCCAGAAGCTTCTTGTGCCAAATTGTTAGCCTTAACATTCATGCCCCTGGGAACATGACTTAATATAGATGATGCGAACCTACTAAGTAACATGCTAGCCGTTTCATAACGGGCTAACAAATTTGGATCATTGCAGTCATATTCCCCGGCCAGCTGCTTGATAACCAACTGAGAGTCTCCGTGAATCTTGATGCACTTTGCTTTAATAGAGACTAGGAGTTTGAGTCCTATGATGAGGGTATCGTATTCAGCTTGGTTATTTGTCAAGTCATAATCTAACCGATAAGAGAACCTCCACGTTTCGTCTCTAGGATCGATTATTGTTATCCCGACTCCGACTCCCTTCTGAATTATTGACCCATCAAAAGTCAGAGTCTAAGGGATGACGTCCACACATGCAGTAGATGGGGCGCATGGGTCCTCCACATCTACGCAAGGGTGGTTCGCCAAGAAATCGGCTATCGCCTAACCTTTGATAGCCCTGAGTGGCATGTACTCAAGGGAATATGCAGTGAGCTTGATTGCACATTTCATTAGTCATCCTTACAAAATAGGTATATTCAATAAGTACCGGACGATGTCAATCTTGCATAAAATATGAACCACATGTGGCATTACATAATGTTTTAATTTTGTACAAGCATAGAATAAGGACAAATAAAGCTTCTCTATAGGAGTATATCTAGTTTCAGCTTTATTGAGCATTCGGCTAGGATAATAAATTGCCCTTTCGGTTCCATCATCGACATCATGTGCTAACAGGAAGCCGATAGACATGTCTGCAGCCGAGATGTACAATTTCAATAGCTTTCCTGGCATGGGAGGTACCAACACGGGAGGAGTTGCTAGGGCCTTTTTAATTTAGTTGAATGCCTCTTGCTATTCTGGGCCCCATACTAGCTCTTCTGACCCTTTAAGCCTAAGCAAATGTGAGAAAACCTTCATTTTGCCAGCTAAATTAGATATGAACCGTCTTAGGAAGTTGATCTTCCCTTGCAGGCTTTGTAACTCTTTCTTTGTTCTGGGTGGTGCCAACTCCATTACTGCCCGGGCTTTGTTCTGATCTATCTCAATACCTTTCTTATGTACCAAGAAGTCGAGGAAGTTGTCAGTCGATACCCCGAACATGCACTTGGCTGGATTCATTTTAAGATTATGAATCCTTATTCTTTTTAGTGCTTGTTCCATATCGGCTAAATGATCTTTGAAGTCCTTAGACCTCACCACCACATCATCAATGTAGACCTCCACAGTCTTGCCGATCAAATCATGGAAGTTGATGTTCATTGCCCTCTGATAAGTAGCACAAGCATTCTTCAGACCGAACGGCATAACTACCCACTCGTAAATGCCCAAGGCTCCTGGTCACCTAAAGGTGGTCTTGTGAATATCATCCTCGACTACTGCTAAGTGATTATAGCCGGAGTATCCATCCATGAATTTCAGCACTCCATTTGCGGTCGCCGAATCGATTAGCATATCGGCTATAGGCATGACGTATTCATCTTTAGGAGTGGCTAGATTTAGGTTTCTGTAATCAATACATACCCAAACCTTGCCATTCTTCGTCTTGACTGGCACAATGTTTGCCAACCATTCTACATACCTAGCCGTTCTGATGAACCCGGCTTTCAGTAGTCGTTCAATCTCGATTTTAATTTGAGGTATCAACTGAGGGTGATATCTTCTAGGTGGTTGTTTATGAGGCGTGAAACCCTCTTTAATTGGTAATCTAGCTCTACCAGAGTTCGTGTCAGCCCAGACATCTCGTGATAATACCGCGCGAAGTAGTCCTTATAATGCAGTAGAAGAGTTGTTATGCTTCGTTTATCCTCATCCTTCAGCAATCCACTAATATGTGTTAGCCGAGGGACTTCTTCAGTACCCAAGTTGATATCTTCCAAGGGATCCTGACACTCAAAACTAGGCATAGCCCTTCTTATGGGCGATTCAAGTTCCATTGGCAACTCAATGTCATCGATCGCCAGTGTTGATTCTCTGTTGTAGTCCTCTACCTGTGATGTTTTGGCTATCCTTGCTTCAGAATTTAAAGCAGTTAGCCGATGCCACAAGTCATGTATGATTTGGGTCTCCTCAATCATTTAACTTTTCCAAGGTAAGTCGTGGTTCGGCTAATTATTTTATTTCAAAACCTCATGAAGTAAGATTGAAATATTTCCAAGATCCTTCTTCATACTGCTCCGCAACAGCTAAGGGAGCCATATAGGGTGAATATAAGACAACCTCCAAGTTTTTCACCCCTGTTTGAAATGGGTTATCGTCGGCTGGGACGATTTCTATCTTGTTTCCTTCCCAGAAAATGAGCTTTTGATGCATGATTGAAGAAGGCATCGGCTGGTGTGAATCCAATCTCTGCCTAACAGGATGGCGTAGGACGGCTTGCCATCTATCACAAAGAAGACATATTTGACCGTCTTAGGACCTACGGTGACTTATACTACTAAGATCCCCAAAGCTTCAGAGGCTTCTCCCATAAAGCTAGCCATCTTCATGTTAGTTGGGATGAGATCCTCCCTAGTTTTGTTGAGGCTTTTCAAAGTAAGCAGCGACATCACATTCAGCACAACCCCATTGTCGACGAATACTAGGCTAAAAGTTTTGCCGTTAATGTAAGCCTTAACATAGAGGGGCTTGAGGTGTTTAACCATCTCCTCCGTAGGTGCACCAAATACAGTGCTCAAACCGTCCCTAGCCGTGGTATCGGCTAATGTCGCCCGTTCGGTGTCTTCCACACATACATCTCCTTCTAAGATGTCCAACTAAGGGCGGCTGGCCCAGAACTCACATGGAACCAGGATGACCATTTCAATAGTTGCCCTAATTTCATCGACCGAATCCTGCTTAAATAAATCAAGGATGGAATCTCCCAACTCGTCGAATTCGGTTGACGAGAAATTAATACCTTCCATCTCCTGGAGACATATAAGAGCCAGTTGAGGTTCCAATGCTTGGATTCTTTGCATGGTTTGTGGAACCGTTTCGGCTAGAGGTTCCTTCAGGACTGTAGTCTCCTGCTGAAGTCCCTTTGTCGGGCCGTCACCCGACTGTATGATCAACTCTGGCTGGTCCGAATCTTCTCTTTCATGTGGCTCTGTCTCTGAAGAGGCTGAGCCGAATGCCCGCTCTATAGCTTCAGCCACGGCACTCAAAAATTTCCTATCTATCGGTTGCCTCAGCATTGGATATCATGTGCAACGTTAGATTCATCTTGCACAAGGCTTTGGTACGTTGCATCCTTCTTCTCTGCGGGCAAATTTTAACATGTTATAGACACTCAGAGTGTATAGATTCTTTTACACTGAGGGCAAATTTTAACATGTTATAGCAACCGTTATCATATTTACCAAATTATTAATCCATTAGTATTTAGAAATTTACTAATGGAGTAACTGGTAAAGTTGTTGCCATGTGACCAGAAGATCATGGGTTCAAGTCGTGGAAACAGTCTCTTGCAGAAATGTGAGGTAAGGCTGCGTACGATAGACTCTTGTGGTTCAGCCCTTCCTCGGACCCGGCGCATAGCGGGAGCTTAGTGCACCGAGCTACTTTTTTTTAGTATTAAAAAATTTACATATAATTACCTAATAAGTGACGTGATTGTCGATGAATAAAAGTTGAACTCTTGGGAAAATCCATCAATAGCTCCTCTAGCAATGCCTTTTGGCCAATGTCAAATAAATTTATGTTTCTCAATAGAAAAAAAAATGCATATAATGAAAGACATGTTCTAGTCCCATGAAAGACTTTATTTTAACCATATAAGTTAGTTACAATTTGCATTTTAAAATCTACTTAGCCAGCATAAACATTTACACATGATTTTCATTGTTCACATTTTTGGAAATTTCAAGATCTCAGTGAAACTGTAAGCTTTAGTCCATGTTCCATTGATAAAATGGTCATCATCCTATACTTGACTAGATGCCCTGGCACCAACTTGAATTTGTAGAATCTACACAAAATTGCAAGTGCCATCTTCATCTGAAGATATGCTGAGTCCTTCCCTAGGCATATCCTTGGCCCTCCCTGCAACATAATGGCATGAAGAATGTAGTTATCAGTAGGAGAGTTAGGATTTTCATTAACAACAACAATAATATATACCCAGTATAATCCCACAAAGTAGGGTCTGCAACATAATGACATGAAGAATGTAGTTATCAGTAGCGGAGTTAGGATTTTCATTAACAACAACAATAATATATACCCAGTGTAATCCCACAAAGTAGGTTCTGGGGGATAAAGTGTACACAGACCTTACCCCTACCTTAGGAGGTAGAGAGGTTGTCTCCGATAGACCCTCGGCTCGAGAAAAAACAGTTCAAAGCAGCTCGGAAAAGGAAATAACGGAAATGAAGAAGCAATGGCAAAATACAGTAGAAAGCATGAATAGCATTCTGAACAATAACTACCACAATAGAGTACGATAATCAAGAATAATAAGCAACAAATAGTAATAGAAATTGAAAGAAATGAACTACAGGGGTACTGCTACAACTTCTAGTACGGAAGCCAAGGAGATTCAATTTTTACTATACGTACATAAAACATTATTTTGACCTAGTATATACAAGGTAAGTTTTCAATGAAGGGCAGGCTAATTCAGAATTTGAACTTTGTAAGTTTCGGATGCCACTGATCATTTGAGTTACTGGGTTAGAAATTTTATATTTTACATATTCTGTAGATTTCTTATAAAACACATAGGTTCTCAACCAAAGCTATTGTATATATAAGGCTGAACACGTAGCTTTAATTGCACATTCGCCCTTTAGTTCGGGTAATATAATCTCAAAAGTAAGGTTATTAAAGCCAACATCCCGAAAAACTAAAGGCCCCTAAAATGTTGTTATAATATTTATCAGATAATTTTAATTATAATTATCATAAATAAAAAGTTCCAAATTATATGCTTTTACCTTTTCTTGAGTTTAGTTGAAGTTGTTCGAATGAGTAATTAGTTTTCCTGAGTAACGTATTTCTCTTTTTGTCACGTTCGGTTAGATCCATAGATCAGAAAGTAAGTCTTTTTGACTCATCAATATACAAATTTTATGAAATACGTTTACATGCCTCTTATTATGGTTTAACTTTAGACCACCAATTTTATTGAGCCGCCCTGATCACTAGTCTACCTTCTTCTTATCCTCTTATCACTCATATATCGCTCTATTTTCTTCGTTAATTTTTACCTGGAAAGCAGTGAATTTGAATGGAGATGCATTTTGGAAAGTCCCATCTTTAAGCCATCTCTCAGGATTGAATGAAGCTGCATCAGAACCCCAGTTGTATTCCATCCTACCCATAGAGTAAGGTACATAGGTCACCATTCCTCCAGCCTTTAACTTTGTTCCATCTGGTAATACATCATCTTCCAATATTCCCTTAGGATCCTGATGACATTAAAACGAGCTCATTCACTTGTAAGTTCTATGCACGGATGATGTAAAAATAGTGGAGTACTAACCTATTATATTAGGTTAAAATGCATGGATACTGTGAAAAAAATCTCTACATTATCAGTGTTACTAGGCTGTGGATTTTCCACGGACTTTTCCACCGGAATGTCGACTGTGATTTGGAATTTCAAACGAACAATCCATCGGGAACAATTTTCGACTAGCACATTTCTCACGGATTCTATTGAAAGTTCCACGAGAAATACGTGTGTTTCGTGTAGTACATAACTTATACCATATCAATTAAATTAAATTGAGTGGTGATAGATTATTCAAAACGTGTTTGTGAGGCTCAATGAAAAATAAGATAACTAAGAAGTTAGACTGTATGAATTCATGTCCCAATTTATGTGACACCATTTGACTTGACACGGAGTTTAAAAAAGAAATGAAACTTTTCTAATTTGTGGTCCAAAATAAGTCTTAGAATTTGTGTGGTTGTAAATCATTTCATAAAGTTAAATTGTTTCTAAATATAGAAATATGACATAAGACAAACTAAAAAGAAAATTGTTCCACGTAAATTGGGACAGAAAAAGAAATAACCTATCAGGTTAAAAATTCACTGATAGATATGAAAAAATCTCTATAATGCTAGTGTTACCAAAAATATGCGGTTTTGCCACGGTTTGAAATTCCTGATGAAAATCCGCCAGGAACAATTTCCGACTAGCACATCTCCCACAGATCAATCCGTGAGAAATACGTAAAGTTGGTAACCAATTGATAAGAATGTGTGCTGAAATTTTTCAGCAAAATCAGGGCAGCTAACCTGAGGAACAGCAGGGTACAATCGAAGAGTCTCTGTAATCACAGCATGCAAATAGTATAACTTTCCCAAAGAATCATAATTAAGTAGCCCTGCGAATTGGATTACTCTCGAATCGACTGATTCAGGATCCTCCGAGTCATACTGATGCAACGACGCGTTCTCTTCTTTAGCGCGTACTTGTTCCAATGACTTCAGCTCCGCGTACAGCTTCTCTGCTACGTCCTCGTGAGTCATAATCATGTATATAGCCCATGACAGAGTCGTTGCAGTCGTATCGCGACCCGCAATGACAAAATTCAGGACAATGTCTCTCAGGCTTTTGTCAGTCATATTGTTCTCGGGGTCTTTCCCTAGCTCAATGAATCTCGACAATATGTCCTGTTTATTAACCTGCTTATATTGAAAATCGTTGATAAATCAGCATAGTATATAAGACTAATAGCCTATTTTGGCTAATAAGTTTGAAAATCCCAATATTACAACAATAATTTGTAGTTGCTTAAGGTACTAAAAGTGTTTATGGTGAAAAATTACTTTTTTAAGCTTCTCAAAACAGTGTATGCTACTACTCAAAATTACTTAGTGGACATTTGTACTTGAAGTTTTCAAGTTAAAAATGGTATTTAGAAATTAAAGTTGTGTTTGAACATGAATATAAATTGGAGTTATTTTTAAATTTTTGTGAGTGATCTGGAGTGAAAATAGTTTTTTAGAGTTTTTCGAAATCAAATTGAATTTCGGAAAATTGTAACAATTCTATGTCCAAATAATTTTCCGGAATAAAATTCGGAAAAAAGTAAAAACTATTCATGGCCAAACGGGCCCTTATTTTTTTTCTAAAAGTTTGGTCAGA